>JAGSMX010000009.1:10842344-12154181 GCA_029286785.1 Meandrusa payeni | reverse complement strand
TTCCAACCTAACCTAACTTAACTTAACTCTAATCCCAACTTAACTTAAATTCTAACTTAAATCCCAACCTAACTCAACCTAACCTAACTTAACTTAACTCTAATCCCAACCTAACCTAACCTGAATCCCAACCTAACTTAACTTAACTTAACTTAACTTGTTCTAACTTAACTCTAACCTAACCTAACCCAACCCAACCCAACCCAACCCAACCCAACCTAACTCTAACTAACTCTAACTTAACTTGAATTTAACTTAACTTAACTTGAATTTAACTTAACTTAAATTTAACTTAACTTAATCCTAACTTAACTTAAATTTAACTTAACTTAACTTAAATTTAAATCCCAACTTAAATCCTAATCCCAACTTAAATTTAAATTTAAATTTAAATTTAAATTTAACTTAAATTTAAATTTAAATTTAACTTAAATTTAAATTTAAATTCTAACTTAAATTTAAATTCTAACTTAAATCTAACTTAACTTAACTTAACTCTAAATTCTAACTTAAATTTAACTTAACTTAACTTAACCTAACTTCTAACTTAAATTCTAACTTAACTCCCAACTCTAACTCTAACCTAACTTCCAACTCTAACTTAAATTCTAACTTAACTTAACTCTTAACTCTTAACCTAACTTAACTTGAATTTAACTTAACTTCCAACTTAACTTAAATTCTAACTTAACTTGAATTTAACTTAACTTAACTTAACTTAAATTTAAATCCCAACTTAACTCTAACTCCCAACTTAAATCCCAATCCCAACTTAACTTAACTCTAATCCCAACTTAACTTAAATTCTAACTTAACTTAACCTAACTCTAACTCTTAACTTAAATCCCAACCTAACCTAACCTAACCTAATCCCAATCCCAATCCCAACCTAACCCAATCCCAATCCCAACTCTAACTCTAATCCTAACTCTAACTCTAACTCTAACTTAAATTTAAATTTAACTTAAATCCTAAATCCTAACCTAACTTAACTTAACTTAAATCCTAACTCTAAATTCTAACTTAAATCTCTAACTTAACTTAAATCAACTCTAACTCTAACTCTTAACTCTAACTTAACCTAACCTAACTCTAACTCTAACCTAACTTAAATCCCAACTTAACTCTAACTTAACTTAACTTAACCTAACTCTAACTTAAATTTAACTTAACTTAAATTTAACTTAACTTAAATCCTAACTTAAATTCTAACTCTAACTTAACTCTAACTCTAATCCTAACCTAACTTAACTTAAATCCTAACTCTAACTCTAACTCTAACTTAACTTCTAACTCTAACTCTTAACTCTAACTTAAATCCTAACTTAACCTAACTCTAATCCCAACTTAACTCTAACTTAACTCCAACTTAACTTAACTTAACTTAAATTTAAATCCTAACTTAAATCCCAACTTAAATTTAACTTAACTTAAATTTAACTCTAACTTAACTTAACCTAACTTAAATTCCCAACTTAACTCTAACTCTAACTTAACTTAACTTAACTTAACTTAACTCTAACTTAACTCTAACTCTAACTTAACTCTAACTCCCAACTTAAATCCTAACTTAACTCTAACTCTAACTTCAACTTAACCTAACTCTAACTTAAATCCTAACCTAACTCTAACTCTAACTTAACTTAAATTTAACTTAACTTAAATTTAAATCCTAACTCTAACCTAACTTAACTCTAACTTAACTCCCAACTTAACTCTAATCCCAACTCTAACTTAACTCTAACTCTAACTCTAACTCTTAACTCTAACTTAACTTAACTCTAACTTAAATTTAACTTAAATTTAACTCTAACTTAACTCTAACTTAAATCCTAACTCTAATCCTAACTTAACTCTAACTCTAACCTAACTCTAATCCTAACTTAACTCTAACTTAACTCTAACTTAAATCCTAACTCTAACTCTAATCCTAACCTAACTCCAACCTAACTCTAACTTAACCTAACTTAACTTAACCTAACTTAACTTAACTCTAACTCTAACTCTAACTTAACTTAACTTAAATTTAACTCTAACTTAAATTCTAACTCTAACTCCAACTTAACTCTAATCCTAACCTAACTCTAATCCTAACTCTAACTTAAATTTAACTCTAACTCTAATCCCAACTTAAATTTAAATCCCAACTTAACCTAACTTAAATTTAAATTCTAACTCTAACTCTAACCTAACTTAACTCTAACTCTAACTTAAATTTAACTCTAACTTAACTTCAATCCTAACTTAACTTAACTTAACCTAACTTAAATCCTAACTTAACTTAAATCCCAATCCTAACTCTAACTTAACTCTAACTTAACTTAACTCTTAACTTAACTCTAACTTAAATCTCTAACTTAACTAACTTAACTCTAATCCCAATCCTAACCTAACTTGAATCCTAACTTAACTTAACCTAACTCTAACTTAACTCTAAATTTAAATTTAACTCTAACTCTTAAATCCTAACTTAAATTTAAATTTAACTCTAACTCTAACTTAAATTCCCAACTTAAATTTAACTTAACTCTAACTTAACTCCCAACTTAACTTAACTTAACTTAAATCCTAAATTTAACTCTAACTCTTAAATTTAACTTAACTCTAACTTAAATTCCCAACTTAAATTTAACTTAAATCCCAATCCTAACTCTAACTCTAACTTCTAACTTAAATTTAACCTAACTCTAACTTAACTCTAACTCTAACTTAAATTTAACTCTAACTCTAACTCTAACTTAACTTAAATCCTAAATTTAACTTAACTTAACTTAACTCTAAATTTAAATTTAACTCTAACTTAACTTAACTCTAACTTAACTTAACTCTAACTTCCAACTTAACTTAACTAACTCTAACTTAACTTAACTTAACTCCCAACTTAAATTTAAATCCCAACTTAACTTAACTCTAACTCTAACTTAACTCTAACTTAACTCTAACTTCAATCCTAACTCTAACTCTAACTCTAACTTAACTCTAACCTAACTCTAACTTAACTCTAACTTAACTTAACCTAACTTCAACTTAACCTAACTTAACTTAACCTAAATTTAACTCTAACTCTAACTAACTCTAACTTAACCTAATCCTAACTTAACTCTAACTTAACTTAACCTAACTCTAACTTAACTCTAAATTTAAATTTAACTCTAACTCTTAAATCCTAACTTAAATTTAAATTTAACTCTAACTCTAACTTAAATTCCCAACTTAAATTTAACTTAACTCTAACTTAACTCCCAACTTAACTTAACTTAACTTAAATCCTAAATTTAACTCTAACTCTTAAATTTAACTTAACTCTAACTTAAATTCCCAACTTAACTTAAATCCCAATCCTAACTCTAACTCTAACTTCTAACTTAAATTTAACCTAACTCTAACTTAACTCTAACTCTAACTTAAATTTAACTCTAACTCTAACTCTAACTTAACTTAAATCCTAAATTTAACTTAACTTAACTTAACTCTAAATTTAAATTTAAATTCTAACTTAACTTAACTTAACTTAACTTAACTTAACTCTAACTTAAATTTAACTTAACTTAACTTCAACTTAACTTAACTTAAATTTAACTTAAATTTAACTTAAATTTAAATTTAACTTAAATCCTAACTTAACTTAACTTAAATTTAACTCTAACCTAACTCTAACCTAACTCTAACTCTAACTCTAACTCTAACTTAAATTTAACTCTAACCTAACTTCAACTCTAACTTAACTTAACTTAACTCTAACTTGAATCCTAACTTAACTTAACTCTAACTCTAATCCCAACTTAACCTAACTTAACTTAACTTAACTTAACTCTAATCCCAACTTAACTCTAACTTAACTTAAATTTAACTTAACTTCTAACTCTAACTTGAATCCTAACTTAAATTTAAATTTAACTTAACTTAACTCTTAACTCTTAACCTAACTCTAACTTAACTTAACTCTAACTTAACTCTAACTTAACTCTAATCCTAACTCTAACTTAACTTAACTCTAACTTAAATCCCAACTTAAATCCCAATCCTAACTCTAACTTAACTAACTCTAACTTGAATCCTAACTCTAAATTTAAATTTAACTTAACCTAACTCAATCCCAATCCCAACTCTAACTCTTAACTCTAACCTAACTAACTCTAACCTAATCCTAACTTAAATTCTAACTCTAACTTAAATTTAACTCTAACTCTTAACTTAACTCCCAACTTAAATCCTAACTCTAACTTAATCCCAACTCTAACTTAACTAACTCTAACTCTAATCCTAAATTTAACTTAACCTAACTTAAATCCTAACCTAATCCTAACTTAAATTTAACTCTAACTTAACTCTAATCCCAACTCTAACTTAACTCTAACTCTAACCTAACCTAATCCCAACTCTAATCCTAACTCTAACTTAACTTAACTTCCAACTCTAACCTAACTCTAACTCTAATCCTAACTTAACTTAACCTAATCCTAATCCTAACCTAACTCTTAAATTTAACTTAAATTCTAACTTAAATCCTAAATTTAACTTAACCTAATCCCAATCCCAACCTAACTCCAACCTAACTCTAACTTAACCTAACTCTTAAATCCTAACCTAACTCCAACCTAACTCCAACCTAACTTAACTTAACTCTAACTCCCAACTTAACTTAAATTCCCAACTTAACTTAACTCTTAACTCTAACTCTAACTTAAATTCCCAACTTAACTTAACCTAACCTAACTTAACTTAAATCCTAACCTAACCTAACTTAACTCTAACTTAACCTAACTTAACCTAACTTAACTCTAACTCTAATCCTAACTCTAATCCCAACTTAAATCCCAACTTAAATCCCAACCTAACTTAACTCTAACTCTAACTCTAACTTAACTTAACTCTAACTCTAACTTAATCCTAACTCTAACTCCCAACTCTAACTTAACTCTAACTTAACTCTAACCTAACTTAACCTAACTTAAATCCTAACTCTAACTTAACTTAACCTAACTCTAACTTAACTTAAATCCTAACCTAACTCTAACTCTAACCTAACTTAACCTAACTTAAATCCCAACCTAACTCTAACTCTAACTCTAACCTAACTCTAACCTAACTCTAACTCTAATCCTAACTCTTAACTTAACCTAACCTAATCCTAACCTAACTCTAACCTAACCTAACTCTAACTCTAACTCAACTTAACTCTAAATTTAACTTAACTCTAACTCTAACTCTAACTTAACTTAACCTAACTCTTAAATCCTAACTCTAACCTAACCTAACTCTAACCTAACTCTAACTTCTAACTTAACTTAACTTAACTTAACCTAACCTAATCCCAACTCTAACTTAACTCCCAACTCTAACTCTAACCTAATCCCAACTCTAACTCTAACCTAACCTAACCTAACCTAACCTAATCCCAACCTAACCTAACTTAAATCCTAACCTAATCCTAACCTAATCCTAACCTAATCCTAACCTAACTCTAACTCTAACTCTAACTTAACCTAACTCCAATCCCAACCTGAATCCCAATCCCAACCTAACCTAACTCTAACCTAATCCCAACTCAACCTAACCCAATCCCAATCCTAACTCTAACCTAACCTAACCTAACCTAACCTTAACCTAACCTAACCTAACCTAACCTAATCCTAATCCTAACTCTAACCTAACCTAACTCCAATCCTAACTCTAACCTAACTCTAACTCTAACTCTAACCTAACCTAACCTAACCTAACCTAACCTAACCTAACTCTAACCTTAACCTAACCTAACCTAACTTAACTCAACTTAACCTAACCTAATCCCAATCCCAATCCCAACTCTAACTCTAACCTAACCTAACCTAACCTAATCCTAACTTAACCTAATCCCAACTTAACTTAACCTAACCTAACCTAACCTAATCCCAACCTAAATCCCAACTCTAACCTAACCTAACTCTAATCCCAACCTAACCCAACCTAACCTAACCTAACCTAACCTAACCTAACCTAACCCAACCTAAATCCCAACTCTAACCTAACTCTTAACCTAACCTAACCTAACCTAACCCAACCTAACCTAACCTAACCCAATCCCAACCTAACCTAACCTAACCTAACCCAACTCTAACCTAACCTAACCTAACCTAACCTAACCTAATCCCAATCCCAACCTAACCTAACCTGAACCTAACCTAACCTAACCTAACTCTTAAATCCTAACCTAACCTAACCTAACTCCAATCCCAACTCTAACCTAACTCTAACCTAACCCAACTCTAACCTAACCTAATCCCAATCCTAACTCTAACCTAACCTAACCTAACCTTAACTCCAACCTAACCTAACCTAACCTAACCTAACCCAACTCCAACCTAACCTAACCTAACCTGAACCTAACCTAACCTGAATCCCAACCTAACCTAATCCCAACCTAACCTAATCCCAACCTAACCTTAACTCTAACTCCAACCTAACCTAACCTTAACCCAACCTAACCTAACCTAACCCAACCTAACCTAACCTAACCTAACCTAACCTAACTCAACCTAACCTAACTCTAACCTAACCTAACCTAACTTAAATCCCAATCCCAACCTTAACCTAACCTTAACCTAACCTAACCTAACCTAACCTAACCTAACCTAACCTAACCTAACTCTAACCTAACCTAACCTAACCTAACCTAATCCCAATCCCAACTTAACCTAACCTAATCCCAACCTAACCTAACCCAACCTAACCTTAACCTAACTCTAACCTAACCTAACCTAACCTAACCTAACCTAATCCCAACCTAAATCCCAACCTAACCCAATCCCAACTCAACCTAACCTAATCCCAACTCTAACCTAACCTAACCTAATCCCAATCCTAACTTAACCTAATCCCAACCCAATCCCAACCTAACCTAACCTAACCTAACCTAACCCAACCTAACCTAACCTAACCTAACCTAACCTAACTCCAACCTAACCCAATCCCAATCCCAACCCAACCTAACCTAACCCAACCTAACCTAACCTAACCTAACTCTAATCCTAACCTAACTCCAACCTAACCTAACCTAACCTAACCTAACCCAACCTAACCTAACCTAACCTAACCTAACCTAATCCCAACCTAACTCTAACTAACCTAACCTAACCTAACCTAACCTAACCTAATCCCAATCCCAACTCTAACCTAACCTAACCTAACCCAACCTAACTCCAACCTAACCTAACTCCAACCTAACCCAACCTAACCTAACCTAACCTAACCTAACCTAACCTAACCTAATCCCAACCTAAATCCCAATCCCAACCCAATCCCAACTCTAACTTAACTCTAAATTCTAACTCTAACTTCAACTCTAACTTAAATCCTAAATTTAAATTTAAATTTAAATTTAACTCTAACTCTAACTTAACTTAAATTCTAACTCTAACTTAATCCTAACTCTAACTAACTCTAACTTAACCTAACTTAAATTCTAACTTAACTTCCAACTTAACTTAACTTAACTCTAACTTAAATCCTAACTTAACTTAAATTTAACTTAACTCTAATCCTAACTTAACTCTAACTTAACTCTAACTCTAACTTAACTCTAACCTAATCCTAACTTAACTTAACTTAAATTTAACTTAACTCTAACTCTAAATTTAACTCTAAATTCTAACTCTAACTCCCAACTTAACTCTAACTCTTAACTCTAACTTAACTTAAATTTAACTTAACTTAACTTAACCTAACTTAACTTAACTCTAACTCTAACTTAACTTAAATTTAACTCTAACTTAAATCCTAACCTAACTTAACTTAAATTCCCAACTTAACTCTAAATTTAACTTAACTTAACTTAACTTAACTTAACTCTAATCCTAACTTAACTCAACTCTAACCTAACCCAACTCTAACTTAACTTAACTTAACTTAATCCCAACTCTAACTTAACTCTAACTTCAATCCTAACTTAAATTTAAATCCTAACTTAACTTAAATCCTAACCTAATCCTAACTTAACCTAACTTAATCCCAACTTAAATCCCAATCCTAACTCTAACTCTAACTCTAACTAACTCTAACTTAACTCTAACTCTAACTCTAACTTAAATTTAACTCTAACTTAACCTAACTCTAATCCTAACTTAACTTAACTTAAATTTAACTTAAATTTAACCTAACTCTAACTCTAATCCTAACTTAACCTAATCCCAACTTAACTTAACTTAACTTAAATTTAAATTTAACTTAACTTAAATCCTAATCCTAACTCTAACTCTAACCTAATCCTAACCTAACTCTAAATTTAAATCCTAACTCTAACTCTAACCTAACTCTAACTTAAATCCTAACTTAACTTAACTTAACTTAAATTTAAATCCTAACTCTAACTTCAACTTAACTTAAATTTAACCTAACTTAACTTAACTTAACTCTAACTTAACTTAAATCCTAACTTAACTTAACTTAACTTAAATCCTAACTCTAACCTAACCTAACCTAACTTAAATTTAAATCCTAACTTAACTCTAATCCTAACTTAACTCTAACTTAACTTAAATTCTAACTTAACTCTAACTTAACTCTAACTCTAACTTAACTCTAATCCTAAATTTAACTTAACTTAAATTTAACTCTAACTTAACTCTAACTTGAATCCTAACTTAACTCTAACTTAAATCCTAAATTTAACTCTAAATTTAACCTAACTCTTAAATTTAACTTAACTCTAACTTGAATCCTAACTTAACCTAACTTAACTCTAACCTAACCTAACTCTAACTTAACTCTAACTCTAAATTTAACTCTAACTTAACTCTAACTTAACCTAACCTAACTTCCAACTTAACTTAACTTAAATTCCCAACTTAACTTAAATCCTAAATCCTAACTTAACTTAACCTAACTCTAACCTAACTTAAATCCTAACTTAAATCCTAACTTAACTTAACTCTTAAATTTAACTTAAATCCCAACTCTAACCTAATCCTAAATCCTAACTTAACTTAATCCCAACTTAACTTAACTCTAACCTAACTTAACTTAACCTAACTTAACTTAACTCTAAATTTAACCTAACTCTAACTTAACTTAACCTAATCCCAATCCTAACCTAACTCTAACTCTAACTCTAACTCTAAATTTAAATTTAACTCTAACTCTAACCTAACCTAACCTAACTCTTAACTTAAATCCTAACCTAACTCTAACTCTAACTTAAATTTAACTCTAACTTAACTCTAACTTAACTAACTTAACTCTAACTTAACTCTAAATTCTAACTCTAACTTAACTTAAATCCTAATCCCAACTTAACTTAACTTAACTCAACTCTAACCTAACTTAACTCTTAACCTAACTCTAACTCTAACTTAACTTAACTTCTAACTTAACTCTAACTTAACTCCCAACTTAACCTAACTCTAATCCCAACTTAAATCCTAATCCCAACCTAACCTAACTCTTAAATCCCAACCTAACTCCAACTCTAACTCTAACTAACTCTAACTTAATCCCAACTCTAATCCTAACCTAACTTAACTTAACTCTAACTTAACCTAATCCCAACTTAAATCCTAAATCCTAACTCTAATCCCAACTCTTAACTCTTAACTTAACTTAATCCTAACTTAACTTAACTCTAACCTAACTCTAATCCCAACTCTAATCCTAACTCTAACTCTAACTTAACTCTAACTCTAACCTAACTTAACCTAACCTAACCTAACCTAATCCCAACCTAATCCCAACTCTAACTTAACCTAACTTAACCTAACTCTAACCTAACTCTAACTCTAACCTAACCTAACCTTAAATCCCAACCTAATCCCAACTCAACCTAACCTAACCTAACTCTAACTCTAACCTAACCTAACTTAACTCTAACTTAACCTAACTCTAACTCTAACTCTAACTCTAACTCTAATCCTAACTTAACCTTAACCTAACTCTAACTCTAACCTAACTTAACTTAACCTAATCCCAATCCCAATCCCAACCTAATCCCAACTCTAACTCTAACCTTAACCTAACCTAATCCTAACCTAACCTAACTCCAACCTAACTCTAACTCTAATCCTAACCTAACTCCAACTCTAACCTAACTCTAACCTAACTCTAACCTAACCTAACTCTAACCTAATCCTAACCTAACTCTAACTCTAACCTAACCTAATCCCAACTTAACCTAACTTAAATTCTAACTCTAACTCTAACCTAACCTAACCTAACCTAACTCCAACCTAACCCAACCTAACCTAACCTAACCTAACCTAACTCTAACTCCAACTCTAACTCTAACTTAACTCTTAACCTAACCTAACCTAACCAACCTAACCTAACTCTAACTCTAACCTAACTCTAACCTAATCCTAACCTAACTCTAACCTAACCTAACCTAATCCCAACCTAACTCCAACCTAACCCAACTCTAACCTAACTTCCAACCTAACCTAACCTAATCCCAATCCTAACCTAACCTAACCTAACTCTAACTCTAACCTAACCTAACTCTAACTCTAACTCTAACTCTAACCTAACCTAACCTAACTCTAACCTAACCTAACCTAACTCTAACCTAACTCTAACTCTAACCTAATCCTAACTCTAACCTAACCTAACCTAACCTAACCTAACTCTAACTCTAACTTCCAACTCTAACCTAACTTAACCTAACCTAACCTAACCTAACCTAACCTAACCTTAACTCTAACTCTAACCTAACCTAACCTAACCTAACCTAACCTAACCTAACTCTAACCTAACCCAACCTAACCCAACTTAACCTAACCTAACCTAACCTAACCAACCTAACCTAACTCAACTTAACCTAACCTAACCCAATCCCAACCTTAACCTAACCTAACCTAACCTAACTTAAATCCCAACCTAAATCCCAATCCCAACCTAACCCAACCTAACCTAACCTAACCCAACCTAACCTAACCTAACCTAACCTAACCTAACCTAACCTAACCTAACCCAATCCCAATCCTAACCTAACCTAATCCCAACTCAACCTAACCCAATCCCAATCCCAACCTAACCTTAACCTAACTCTAACCTAACCTAACCTAACCTAACCTAACCTAACCTAACTTAACTCTAACTCAACTCTAACCTAACCTAACCTAAATCTAACCTAACCTAACCTAACCTAACCTAATCCCAACCTAATCCCAACCTAACCTAACCTAACCTTAACCTAACCCAACCTAACCTAACTCTTAACCTAACCTAACCTAACCTAACCTAACCTAACCTTAACCTAACCCAACCTAACCTTAACCTAACCTAACCTGAATCCTAACCTAACCTAACCTAATCCCAACCTAACCTAACCTAACCTAACCTTAACCTAACCTAACCCAACCTAACCTAACCTAACCAACCTAACCTAACCTGAATCCCAACTCTAACCTAACTCCAACCTAACCTAACCTAACCTAACCTAACCTAATCCCAACCTAACCTAACCTAACTCTAACCTAACTTCCAACCTAACCTAACCTAACCTAACTTAACTCTTAACCTAACCTAACTCAATCCCAACCTAACCCAACCTAACCTAACCTAACCTAACCTAACCTAACCTTAACCTAACCCAACTCCAACCTAACCTAACCTAACCTAACCCAACCTTAACCCAACCTAATCCCAATCCCATCCCAATCCCAACCCAACCTAACCCAACCCAACCTAACCCAACCTAACCTAACCTAACCCAACCTAACCCAACCTAACCCAATCCCAATCCCAACCTAACCCAACCTAACTCCAATCCCAACCTAACCCAACCTAACCTAACCCAACCTAACCCAATCCCAACCTTAACCCAACCTAACCTAACCTAACCTAACCCAACCTAACCTAACTCCAACCTAACCCAACCTAACCTAACCTAACCCAACCTAACCTAACCCAACCTAACCTAACCTAACCTTAACCTAACCCAATCCCAATCCCAATCCTAACCTAACCCAACCCAACCTAACCTGAATCCCAACCTAACCCAACTTAACCTAACCTAACCTAACCTAACCTAACCTAACCCAATCCCAACCTAACCTAACCTAATCCCAACCCAATCCCAATCCCAACCTAAATCCCAACCTAACCCAACCCAATCCCAACCTAACCCAACTCTAACCTAACCTAACCTAATCCTAACCTAACCTGAACCTAACCTAACCTTAAATCCCAACCTAACCTAATCCTAACCTAACCCAACTCTAACCTAACCTAATCCTAACCTAACCTAATCCTAACCTAACCTAACCTAACCTAAATCTAACCTAACCTTAACCTAACCTAACCTAACCTAACCTAATCCCAATCCTAACCTAACTCTTAAATCCTAACCTAATCCCAACCCAACTCAACCTAACCTAACTCTAACTCTTAACCTAACCTAACCTAACCTAACCCAATCCTAACCTAATCCCAACCTAACTCCAACTCTAACCTAACCCAACCTAATCCCAACTCCAACCTAACCCAACCTAACCTAACTCTAACTCAACTCTAACCTAACCTAACCTAACCTAATCCCAACTCTAACCTAATCCCAACCTAACTCCAACTCTAACCTAACCTAACCTAACCTAACCTAACTTAAATCCCAACCTAACCTAATCCCAACCCAACTCCAACCCAACCTAACCTAACCTAACCTAACCTAACCTATCCTAACCTAACCTAACCTAACCTAACCTAACCTAACCTAACCTAACCTAACCTAACCTAACCTAACCTAACTCTAACTCCAACTCTAACCTAATCCCAATCCCAACCTAACCTAACTCTAACCTAACCTAACCTAACCTAACCTAACCAACCTAACCTAACCTAACCTAACTCCAATCCTAACCTAACCTAATCCCAACTCCAACCCAACCTAACCTAATCCTAACCTAACCCAACCTAACCTAATCCTAACCTAACCTAACCTAATCCCAACCTAACCTAACCTAACCTAACCTTAACCTAACCCAACTCCAACCTAACCTAACCTAACCTAACCCAACCTAACCTAACCTAACCTAACCCAATCCCAACCTAACTCTAACCTAACCTAACCTAACCTAACCTGAACCTAACCTAACCCAACCTAACCCAACCTAACCTAACCTAACCTAACCCAATCCCAACTTAACCTAACTCCAATCCCAACTCAACCTAACCCAACTCTAACCTAACCTAACCCAACCTAACTCCAACTCTAACCTAACTTAAATCCCAACCTAACCTAACTCTAACCTAACCTAACCTAACCTAACCTAACCTAACCCAACCTAACCTAACTTAAATTTAAATTTAACTTAACTCTAACTCTAATCCTAACCTAATCCCAATCCTAACCTAACCTTTTTTTTTTTTTGTTAACGCGGGGAATCGAGTTATTAACCATCCTCCGGTACCCTGGGTGGGCCTGAGGGATGTGTGGGACTCGGCCTGGGCAGCCCATACCCACTAAACCTACCGCGAATGCCATCAGCTGTTATGAGCGGGTGTCCCGGATCTGTCAGCGACAGGACACCCTAACGACCGGCCGGTCTCGGCAAGACCGGACTTCACCTTCGAAGGGGACTCCTCCGGCACTCAGAGAAGTCCCGACGACGCCGAGCATGCTGGGGCCAGGTTCCCATCCTGGCCCTGCTTCGATTACGGGGCAGCGAGAGGAGACGTTTGAAACGTCCCCTGCGCACCCCGATTCGTCGCTCAGGAGGGAGGGAGCCCCACGACTCCTCCTGACCTGCTCGTCAGCCTCCTTCTGAGACATGACTGTCTCGCAGAAGGAGGCGACTGCCGATCAAGACCTGTCACTCCGTACCATCGCAAGTGCGAGGCTCGGAAGTGACAGGTCACCTCCACCGATGGCGGATGCCAGATCGTGACGCTGTGCTGCCCATCTCGGGCACACCTCCAAGGTGTGCTGGGCAGAGTCCACCACAGCGCCACACCGTGGCACTGCTCATCAGCCTCCCGACGGGCCGTCCGACACAGGTAGTCCCCGAAGCATCCATGCCCCGTGAACACCTGCGTCAGACGGAAGGTGAGAGCTTTGCGCCTCCTGCGCATCCATCGCTCCAGGACCGGGCGCAGAGCACCCGTTGTACGTTTACCGTACGGGTGATGCGCCAGGTCCTGCTCCCACCTCCGGCAAAGTGCCACTTCACCCAACCGACGGATCCGCCGGACCTCTTTCTGGCAGAGGGTTCTTCCGAGGGCCCTCCTATCCGAGACATAGTCGGACACCTCGGCTAGAACCCCGCCACGAGCTCCCACGGCGGATCGCCGGCAAGCGAAGTGGCTGCTGCCCACGAGACTGCATGGTACCCCCGGATGACCCTTATCGCGACAATCCGCTGCGCCTTGCGCAGCTGCGAGCGATTGCCGCGAGATAGGTCACCCGCCCAGATGGGGCACTGTACGTGGCCATACTCCGACAGACCCCGGAGCATGGCTGCCTGCACGCCGCGCTGGGTCCTCCGAGGTTCGGGAGGAGTCTTCCCAGCGCGGCTGTTGTTCAGGACCTTCGGCCCCAACTGTGCAAAGTGGGGTCCGAAGGTCCATCTTCCATCGAGGGTGAGTCCCAGATATTTCATCTGGGAGCTCACCTCACTCTCTCTCCTCCAATGAGGAGGGTGGCACCCGGAGGGGTCCCTTTACGCCCGGCCCCGCGGAAGAGGAGGGCTTCGGTCTTCCAGTTTTACCCGAAGCCCTAACCTCTTTATGCGGCTGGCGACGAGGTCAACTCCGACCTCCGCCAGCCGCGCCGCCTCCTTGTACTCCTTTCCCCGGGAATATACGAGGGTGTCATCTGCATAACAGATGACACCCATCCCGGGGAGGAGACGGCTCCGCAGGACCCAGTCAGCCGATGTCCCACAGAATCGGCCCCAACACCGATCCTTGTGGGACACCGCGCTCGGCTCGTCTCCACCTGCAAGACCCTCCGGTCCTCGTATGCCACCCTCCTCTGGGAGAGGTAGGCGCCCAACAGTCTCCTCAGATACAGGGGCACTTCGAAATATTCGAGTGCCGCCTGTATCACTGCATGAGGGAGACTGTTGAAGGCATTGGCGATGTCCAGTGACACCGCCAACACTACCTCTCCCCGACGCCCCGCCTCTTCCGTCACCGCCCGCAGGCGTCGGAGGGCATCGACGGTCGACCGGCGGGCCCGGAACCCGAATTGATACTCGTAGAGTTTCGGGCCCGGACCTTCTCAATATGCCGGACGAGGCGGCGAGCCACGACCCTCTCCAGGGCCTTGCCAGCCTCGTCCAGCAACACGACCGGTCGAACCGCCGAGGCCGAGTCCGGGGGCCGACTGTCCTTCGGGAGAAGACACAGCCGACCCTCCTTCCAGGCCCTCGGGAACTGCCCCGACCGCAGACAGCGATCGAACAGCTCCCTAAGGGCCTGACCGAGGTGCACGAGGGAAAGGGCCAGAACCTTCCGTGCACCCCGTCCGACCCGGTGCCCTCCGCCTACTCTGGAGGCAGGTCAGAACTGCCTCCATTTCGGCCTCCGTGACGGGTGGTGGCGGGACGTCTTCGACGTCCGGCGTCTGCCGAGCCATCCTGGGGAGTAAAGCCTGCAGGGGCGTCGGGGAAGAGTTCCCCGACTATCCTCCCCAGGAGTCCTGGCTGGATCACTCTGGTGAGAGGGGCCGACTGGGTGCGGAGTTTCTCCCGCACCCTTTTATATGGTCGGCCCCAAGGGTCTCTTTCGAGACCCTCCACCATGTCCAGCCAGGCCTTCTCCTTGGCTCGGCAGATGGCCAGCTGCAGGATCTTTTTCTTCTCCACATAGACCCTGTACAGCCGGCCATCTCTTTCCACGTCTCAGTCGGCGCCGCCTGCTTCGGGTGTATGCCCTTCGGGCCCCGTTACAGGCGACGCGGAGGTCGGCAATCTGTGCCGACCACCAGAAGACCGCCCGCCTAGGGGGGGGACGCACAACACGAGGCATGGCCGCTCTGCAGACGTTGTGAACAACGTCGCAGAAGCGGCCAGCCGCATCGTCCACCCCCCCATCTTCGGTCGGCGGGAGGCCCCAGCGGCCGACAATTGCCGCCTCTAATGCCAGTTCCCGGTCGAGCTTGGTGAGCGCCCAACGCGGGAACCGGCTTCGACCCCAGGACTTAGACGCCGGACGTCTGGAGGTTGGAGACACCTCGAACCTAATATACTTATGGTCCGAAAGTGTCTCCACCTCCGTCTCCACTCTCCAATTCTCCACTTGCCGTGCGACGGCCGGAGTGGCGAACGACAAGTCCACCACTGAACCTCCCGACCGCCGCACGCATGTGTGGGCTGTCCCCACATTAAGTAGGGACAGCCCGGCAGCTAGCGCCCACTCTTCCACCTCTCTCCCTTTAGGGTTCGTGCGGGGTTTCCCCTGCCGTGGACTTGGCATTGAGGTCCCCCAACACGAACACCTGGAGAGGCGCTAGCTGCCCCACCACCGGCCCGAGAGCGTCGAGAAACCGCTCAAGGGCCGGCAGGTCGCGGTTCGGGGAGAAGTAGACTCCGACTAGAGCCACCTCTCCCCGAACCGCCGCCACGTACCCGTGGCCCCTCGCTTTGGGGACGAGGGGCGGGCCTACTCCAGGCCTCACGGTGATGGCAACGGAACCGTCCAGATCCCCCACCCAATGTGGTAGGGAGGGGACAAAGTACGGCTCCGCCATCACCGCGAGATCGACGCCCCACTCCGCCATGGACTGCAGGAGGAGATCCTGCGCCGCGGCGGAGTGGTTGGCGTTCGCCTGGAGTAGTTTGAGATGTCTGGCCATCAACCAGACATCTCAACATCCCTTGAGCTCCCGGCCCGTTGGGGCTGGGCGGGGAGCTTCCACGGGTGGATGGGGGCGGCATGACATGCCCCCATCACGTGGCTGGCCGGCTTGCCTGCATCGGCGCAGACCGCACAGTGCGGTGGCGCCGAGCAGGCAGCGGCCTTATGTTCTGACCGCAGCGATAACAGAGATCGCTGCGGTCGACCTGATGGGGCACGTGCCAGCCACGTGCCCCAGACCCATACACTTGTAGCAGTGTTTCGGCCTTGGCTCCAAGTAGTGGAGGTGCACCTGGCTCCACCCCACTGACACACTCCCCAGCTGCAGAAGCTTCTTTGCCACTACAGCTGGGCACTCAATGAGGGCAGAGCCCATTCCCTGCGGGCCATTGCCGGAGCGCATGCTCCGGACAATGACCTGCGCAGGTGCGCACCCCCCTTCCCGAGCCAAGGCCGCAGTGAGGCGGTCCACCGTGGTGGCGTCGTTCAGGCCCGTAACGCGTATGTCCGCGTTCTTTACGGGCCTGGACACCTCCACCTCCTCGGTAAGGACCGACCTCAGTCGCTCCGCCAGCGCGTCAGCTTTGTCCGAGCTGGTGGCACCCGGCACCTCGATTAGGCGCGCCCCAGTCGCCGACTGGCGGATCCGGAGCGCCCCAATGCCTAGCTCTGCCAGGTCCACCTTTTGCTCGGCCTTTAGGAGGGCCGAGGCGTATGTCTCTCCCCTTGCCGCTGCTTCAGGCCGCAGTTTGAGTACTACGGCCTGGGAGCGGGGGAGAACAATGTTCGGCCTCTTTTGGCCCTCCTCCCTCTGCGCTGACGGAGCCTTCACTGCAGCACCTCCAGCTGCCGGCTTCTTTGTGGCCTTACGGCGGACCACCTCAGTCCACTCCATCGAGTTAGTCCCCGATGGAGCGGACGGGCCCGGCCGTGAGGCTGTTGCCGGCGCCTTGGAGGTAGAGGGACCAAAAGGAGTCCACTCTACCCCCGGCTTCTCACCGCCCTTGCCCTTTCCCTTCCCCTTTCCTTTCGGAGTGGGTGAGGGGAGGGCAGGGAACTCCTCCAGCTCCATCTCACTGTGGGTCTGGGCAGACCCCTGGCTCGAAGGCAGCCTGGCCTCCTCCTCCTTATCAGAGCGTGCAGCAGTTTTCCCTGCTGCACGGGACTCCTCTACTGCGGCCCTGGTCGCCCTCGCCAGAGGTCTGCTGTCACCCGCCAGAGGTGGGCGGCAGACCTTCTGTGGGAGCCGGGACTCCAACTCAGATAGGCGACCATCAACCAGATTGCCAACCAATCTGGCGATGTTCCCCTCCAGATCCTGGAGTTGGTCCCGGCTCATGGGTCCCTGTCCCTCCTTCCTCGCCTCCTTCCTGCTGTCCTCGAACTCCTGCGGTACGCCCGAGTTCTTCACGGAGATTGTCCACCTCCCGCTGGAGCCTGTTGTTATTGGCTCGCAGGCGGCGGGTCTCCTCGGCCTCCGTGCGTACCACAAGGGAGTCCAAGACTTCCTTATGAAGGAGGACGCCCTCTTGATTTGGCTAGAGTACCCCCTTTGAGGCTGGCACTCTTTCCGGTGAGTTGGAGGATCGTGCTGATCCTCTCCTCAGCCGCAGCCATGAGGTCCTCCGGGCCCATGGTCTCCAAATCAAGAGGGAGCTCTCCCTTGTCTCCTCCTTTCTCTATCCTCGCCCAACCTTAACCTAACCTAACTCTAACTTAACTCTAACTTAACTCTAACTCTAACTTAACCTAACCTAACTCCAACCTAACCTAACTCTAACCTAACTCTAACTCTAACTCTAACTCTAACTCTAACCTAACCTAACTCTAACCTAACCTAACCTTAACCTAACCCAACTCCAACCTAACCTAACTTAACCTAACTCTAACCTAACCTAGCCTAACCTAACCTAAATCCCAACTCTAACCTAACCTAATCCCAACCTAACCTTAACCTAACCTAACCCAACCTAACCTAACTCTAACTCTAACTCTAACTTAACTTAACTTAACTTAACTTAACCTAACCTAAATCCCAACTCTAACCTAACCTAACCCAACTCTAACCTAACCTAACTCTAACTCTAACTTAACCTAACCTAATCCCAACCTAACCTTAACCTAACCTAACTCAACCTAACCTAACTCTAACTCTAACCTAACCTAACTCTAACTTAACTTAACCTAACCTAACTCTAACTCTAACTTAACCTAACCTAACTCTAACTTAACTCTAACTTAACTTAACTTAACTTAACTTAACCTAACCTAACTTAACCTAACTCTAACTCTAACTCTAACCTAACCTAACCTTAACCTAACCTAACTCTAACTCTAACCTAACCTAGCCTAACCTAACCTAGCCTAACCTAACCTTAACCTAACCTAACCTTAACCTAACCCAACTCTAACCTAACCTAACCCAACTCTAACCTAACCTAATCCCAACCTAACCTAACCTAACTTAACCTAACCTAACTCCAACCTAACCTAACCTAAATCCCAACTCTAACCTAACCTAACCTAACTCTAACTTAACTTAACCTAACCTAAATCCCAACTCTAACCTAACTCTAACTTAACCTAACCTAACTCCAACCTAACCTAACCTAACCTAACCTTAACCTAACCTAACCTTAACCTAACCTAACTCTAACTTAACTCTAACTCTAACTCTAACCTAACTCTAACTCTAACTCTAACCTAACCTAACCTAACCTAACTCAACCTAACCTAACCTTAACCTAACCTAAATCCCAACTCTAACCTAACTCTAACTTAACTTAACTTAACTTAACCTAACCTAACTCTAACTCTAACCTAACTCTAACTTAACTCTAACTTAACCTAACCTAACCTAATCCCAACCTAACCTAACTCAACCTAACCTAACCTTAACCTAACCCAACCTAACCCAACCTAACCTAACCCAACTCTAACCTAACTCTAACCTAACTCTAACCTAACCTAACTCTAACCTAACCTAACCTTAACCTAACCTAACCTAACCTAACCCAACCCAACCTAACCTAACCCAACTCTAACCTAACCTAACCCAACCTAACCTTAACCTAACCTAAATCCCAACCTAACCTAAATCCCAACTCTAACTCTAACCTAACCTAACTCAACCTAACCTAACCTAATCCCAACCTAACCTAACCTAAATCCCAACTCTAACCTAACTCTAACTTAACTTAACTTAACCTAACCTAACTCCAACCTAACCTAACTTAACCTAACCTAACCTAACCCAACCCAACCTAACCTAACCTAACCTAACCTAATCCCAACCTAACCTAACCTAACCCAACTCCAACCTAACCTAACCTAACCCAACTCTAACCTAACTCTAACTTAACCTAACTCTAACTTAACTTAACTTAACCTAACCTAACTCCAACCTAACCTAACCTTAACCTAACCTAACCTAACTCCAACCTAACCTAACCTAAATCCCAACTCTAACCTAACTCTAACCTAACCTAACTTAACCTAACCTAACTCCAACCTAACCTAAATCCCAACTCTAACCTAACCTAACTCCAACCTAACCTAACCTAACCCAACCCAACCTAACCTAAATCCCAACTCTAACCTAACTCTAACTTAACCTAACCTAATCCCAACCTAACCTTAACCTAACCCAACCCAACCTAACCTTAACCTAACCCAACCTAACCTAAATCCCAACCTAACCTAACCCAACCTAACCTAACCTAACCTAACCTAACCTAACCTAACTCTAACTTAACCTAACCTAAATCCCAACCTAACCTTAACCTAACCTAAATCCCAACTCTAACTCTAACTCTAACTCTAACTTAACCTAACCTAACTCTAACTTAACTCTAACTCTAACCTAACCTAACTCCAACCTAACCTAACTCTAACTTAACCTAACTCTAACCTAACCTAACTCAACCTAACCTAACCTTAACCTAACCTAAATCCCAACTCTAACTCTAACTCTAACTTAACTTAACCTAACTCTAACCTAACTCTAACCTAACCTAACTCTAACTCTAACTCTAACTCTAACTTAACTTAACCTAACTCTAACCTAACCTAAATCCCAACTCTAACCTAACCTAACCTAACCTAACCTAACCTAACCTAACCTAACCTAACCTAACCTAATCCCAACCTAACCTAACCTAACCTAACTTAACTCTAACTTAACCTAACCTAACTCAACCTAACCTAACCTAACCTAACCTAACTCCAACCTAACCTAACTCTAACTTAACTTAACCTAACTCTAACCTAACCTAACCTAACCTAACCTAACCTAACCTAACCTAACCTAACTCAACCTAACCTAACCTAACCTAACCTAACCTAACCTAACCTAACCTAACCCAACCCAACCTAACCTAACTTAACCTAACCTAACCTAGCCTAGCCTAGCCTAGCCTAGCCTAGCCTAGCCTAGCCTAGCCTAGCCTAGCCTAGCCTAGCCTAGCCTAGCCTAGCCTAGCCTAGCCTAGCCTAGCCTAGCCTAGCCTAACCTAACCTAACCTAGCCTAGCCTAGCCTAGCCTAGCCTAGCCTAGCCTAGCCTAGCCTAGCCTAGCCTAGCCTAGCCTAGCCTAGCCTAGCCTAGCCTAGCCTAGCCTAGCCTAGCCTAGCCTAGCCTAGCCTAGCCTAGCCTAGCCTAACCTAACCCAACCTAACCTAACCTAGCCTAACCTAACCTAGCCTAACCTAACCTAACTTAACTTAACCTAACCTAACCTAACCTAACCTAACCTAACCTAACCTAACCTAACCTAACCTTTTTTTTTTTTTGTTAACGCGGGGGAATCGAGTTATTAACCATCCTCCGGTACCCTGGGTGGGCCCGGAGGGATGTGTGGGACTCGGCCTGGGCAGCCCATACCCACTAAACCTACCGCGAATGCCATCAGCCGTTATGAGCGGGGTGTCCCGGATCTGTCAGCGACAGGACACCCCAACGACCGGCCGGTCTCGGCAAGACCGGACTTCACCTTCGAAGGGGACTCCTCCGGCACTCAGAGAAGTCCCGACGACGCCGAAGCATGCTGGGGCCAGGTTCCCATCCTGGCCCCGCTTCGGATTACGGGGGCAGCGAGAGGAGACGTTTGAAACGTCCCCTGCGCACCCCGATTCGTCGCCTGCGGAGGGAGGGAGCCCCACGACTCCTCCTGACCCGCTCGTCAGCCTCCTTCTGAGACATGACTGTCTCGCAGAAGGAGGCGACTGCCGATCAAGACCTGTCACTCCGTACCATCGCAAGTGCGAGGCTCGGAAGTGACAGGTCACCTCCACCGATGGCGGATGCCAGATCGTGACGCTGTGCTGCCCATCTCGGGCACACCTCCAAGGTGTGCTGGGCAGAGTCCACCACAGCGCCACAATCGTGGCACCGCTCATCAGCCTCCCGACGGGCCGTCCGACACAGGTAGTCCCCGAAGCATCCATGCCCCGTGAACACCTGTGTCAGACGGAAGGTGAGAGCTTTGCGCCTCCTGCGCATCCATCGCTCCAGGACCGGGCGCAGAGCACCCGTTGTACGTTTACCGTACGGGTGATGCGCCAGGTCCTGCTCCCACCTCCGGCAAAGTGCCTCTTCACCCAACCGACGGATCCGCCGGACCTCTTCTGGCAGAGGGTTCTCTCCGAGGGCCCTCCTATCCGAGACATAGTCGGACACCTCGGCTAGAACCCCGCCACGAGCTCCCACGGCGGATCGCCGGCAAGCGAAGTGGCTGCCGCCCACGAGACCGTACGGTACCCCCGGATGACCCTTATCGCGACAATCCGCTGCGCCTTGCGCAGCTGCGAGCGATTGCCGCGAGATAGGTCACCCGCCCAGATGGGGCACCGTACGTGGCCATACTCCGACAGACCCCGGAGTATAGCCGCCTGCACGCCGCGCTGGGTCCTCCGAGGTTCGGGAGGAGTCTTCCCAGCGCGGCTGCCGTCCTCAGGACCTTCGGCCCCAACTGTGCAAAGTGGGGTCCGAAGGTCCATCGAGGGTGAGTCCCAGATATTTCATCTGGGAGCTCACCCTCACTCTCTCTCCTCCAATGAGGAGGGTGGCACCCGGAGGGGGTCCCTTACGCCCGGCCCCGCGGAAGAGGAGGGCTTCGGTCTTCTCCAGTTTTACCCGAAGCCCTAACCTCTTTATGCGGCTGGCGACGAGGTCAACTCCGACCTCCGCCAGCCGCGCCGCCTCCTTGTACTCCTTTCCCCGGGAATATACGAGGGTGTCATCTGCATAACAGATGACACCCATCCCGGGGAGGAGACGGCTCCGCAGGACCCAGTCGTAGCCGATGTCCCACAGAATCGGCCCCAACACCGATCCTTGTGGGACACCGCGCTCGGCTCTTCTCCACCTGCAAGACCCCCTCCGGTCCTCGTATGCCACCCTCCTCTGGGAGAGGTAGGCGCCCAACAGCCTCCTCAGATACAGGGGCACCTCGAAGTATTCGAGTGCCGCCTGTATCACTGCATGAGGGAGGCTGTTGAAGGCATTGGCGATGTCCAGTGACACCGCCAACACTACCTCTCCCCGACGCCCCGCCTCTTCCGTCACCGCCCGCAGGCGTCGGAGGGCATCGACGGTCGACCGGCGGGCCCGGAACCCGAATTGATACTCGTAGAGTTTCGGGCCCGGACCTTCCTCAATATGCCGGACGAGGCGGCGAGCCACGACCCTCTCCAGGGCCTTGCCAGCCTCGTCCAGCAACACGACCGGTCGAACCGCCGAGGCCGAGTCCGGGGGCCGACTGTCCTTCGGGAGAAGACACAGCCGACCATCCTTCCAGGCCCTCGGGAACTGCCCCGACCGCAGACAGCGATCGAACAGCTCCCTGAGGGCCTGACCGAGGTGCACGAGGGAAAGGGCCAGAACCTTTCCGTGCACCCTGTCCGACCCGGTGCCCTCCGCCTACTCTGGAGGCAGGTCAGAACTGCCTCCATTTCGACTCCGTGACGGGTGGTGGCGGGACGTCTTCGACGTCCGGCGTCTGCCGAGCCATCCTGGGGAGTAAAGCCCACAGGGGCGTCGGGGAAGAGTTCCCCGACTATCCTCCCCAGGAGTCCTGGCTGGCCTGGCCTGACCTGGCCTGGCCTGAGCCTGGCCTGGCCTGGCCTGGCTGGCCTGGCCTGGCCTGGCCTGGCCTGGCCTGGCCTAGCCTGGCCTGGCCTGGCCTGAGCCTGGCCTGGCCTGGCCTGACCTGGCCTGGCCTGACCTGGCCTGGCCTAGCCTGGCCTGGCCTGGCCTAGCCTGGCCTGGCCTAGCCTGGCCTGGCCTGGCCTAGCCTAGCCTAACCTAACCTAACTCTAACTCTAACTCTAACCTAACCTAGCCTAGCCTAGCCTAGCCTAGCCTGGCCTGGCCTGGCCTGGCCTGGCCTGGCCTGGCCTGGCCTGGCCTAGCCTGGCCTGGCCTGGCCTAGCCTGGCCTGGCCTGGCCTGGCCTGGCCTGGCCTGACCTGGCCTGGCCTGGCCTAGCCTGGCCTGGCCTGACCTGGCCTGGCCTGACCTGGCCTGGCCTGGCCTGGCCTGGCCTGGCCTGGCCTGAGCCTGGCCTGGCCTGGCTGGCCTGGCCTGACCTGGCCTGGCCTGAGCCTGGCCTGGCCTGGCCTAGCCTGGCCTGGCCTGGCCTGGCCTAGCCTGGCCTGGCCTGAGCCTGGCCTGGCCTAGCCTGGCCTGGCCTGGCCTGGCCTGGCCTGAGCCTGGCCTGGCCTGAGCCTGGCCTGGCCTGAGCCTGGCCTGGCCTGACCTGGCCTGGCCTGAGCCTGGCCTGGCCTGACCTGGCCTGGCCTGAGCCTGGCCTGGCCTGGCCTGAGCCTGGCCTGGCCTAGCCTAGCCTAACCTAACCTAACTCTAACTCTAACCTAACCTAACCTAGCCTAGCCTAGCCTAACCTAACCTAACTCTAACCTAACTCTAACCTAACCTAGCCTAGCCTGGCCTGGCCTGACCTGGCCTGGCCTGGCCTGACCTGGCCTGGCCTGACCTGGCCTGGCCTGGCCTGACCTGGCCTGGCCTGGCCTGACCTGGCCTGGCCTGGCCTGGCCTGGCCTGACCTGGCCTGGCCTAGCCTAGCCTAGCCTAGCCTAGCCTAGCCTAGCCTAGCCTAACCTAACCTAACTCTAACCTAACCTAACTCTAACCTAACCTAGCCTAGCCTGGCCTGGCCTGAGCCTGGCCTGGCCTGGCCTGGCCTAGCCTAGCCTAACCTAACCTAACCTAACCTAGCCTAACCTAACCTAACTAACTAACTAACTAATCCAACTAACTAACTAACTAACCAACTAACCAACTAACTAACTAACTAACTGGCTAACTAACTAACTAACTAACTGGCTAACTAACTAACTAGCTAACTAACTAACTGGCTAACTAACTAACTAACTAACTGGCTAACTAACTAACTAACTAACTAATCCAACTAACTAACTAACCAACTAACTAACTAGCTAACTAACTAACTAACTAACTAACTAACCAACTAACCAACCAACCAACCAATCCAACCAATCCAATCCAACCAATCCAACCAACCAACTGGAATCCGAATCCGAATCCGAATCCGAATCCGAATCCGAATCCGAATCCGAATCCGAATCCGAATCCAATCCAATCCAACCAACCAACCAATCCAACCAATCCAATCCGAATCCGAATCCAATCCAATCCAATCCAATCCAATCCAATCCAACTAATCCAATCCAATCCAACCAACCAATCCAATCCAACCAATCCAATCCAACCAATCCAATCCAATCCAATCCAATCCAATCCGAATCCGAATCCAATCCAATCCAATCCAACCAACTGGAATCCAATCCAACCAACTAACCAACCAACCAACTGGAATCCAATCCGAATCCAACTGGAATCCAATCCAACCAATCCAATCCGAATCCAACTGGAATCCAATCCAATCCGAATCCAATCCGAATCCAACTGGAATCAACCAACCAACCAACCAATCCAACTAATCCAATCCAATCCGAATCCAATCCAACCAACCAATCCAATCCGAATCCAACTGGAATCAACCAACCAACCAACTGGAATCTGGAATCAATCCGAATCCGAATCCAATCCAACCAATCCAATCCGAATCAATCCAACCAACCAACTGGAATCAACCAACCAACCAACCAACTGGAATCCAATCCAACTAACCAATCCAACTAATCCAATCCAATCCGAATCCAACTGGAATCAACCAACCAACTGGAATCCGAATCCAATCCAATCCAACCAACTGGAATCCAATCCAATCCAATCCGAATCCGAATCCAACTGGAATCAACCAACCAACCAACCAACCAACTGGAATCCAATCCAACCAACCAACTGGAATCAACCAACCAACCAATCCAATCCGAATCCGAATCCGAATCCGAATCCGAATCCGAATCCGAATCCAATCCAACCAATCCAATCCAATCCAACCAATCCAACTGGAATCCGAATCCAATCCAACTAACCAACCAACCAACTGGAATCCAATCCAACCAACCAACTGGAATCCAATCCAACTAATCCAATCCAACGAATCCAATCCAATCCGAATCCAATCCAACCAACTGGAATCCGAATCCGAATCCAACTGGAATCCAATCCAATCCAATCCGAATCCAACTGGAATCAACCAACCAACCAATCCAATCCAACCAACCAACTGGAATCCAATCCAACCAACCAACCAATCCAACCAACCAATCCAACCAACCAACTGGAATCCGAATCCAATCCAATCCAATCCGAATCCGAATCCGAATCCAACTGGAATCCAATCCAACCAATCCAACCAACCAACCAATCCAATCCAACGAATCCAATCCAACCAACCAACTGGAATCCAATCCAATCCGAATCCAATCCAACCAATCCAACTAACCAACTAACCAACCAACCAACTGGAATCCAATCCAATCCGAATCCGAATCCGAATCCGAATCCGAATCCAACTGGAATCAACTGGAACCAACTGGAATCCAATCCAACCAACTAACTAACTAACTAACTGGCTAACTGGCTAACTGGCTAACTAACTAACTGGCAACTAACTAACTAACTAACTAGCTAGCTAACTAACTAACTATTAACTAACTAACTAACTAGCTAACTAACTAACTACAACTAACTAACTAACTAACTATTAACTAACTAACTATTAACTAACTAACTAACTATTAACTAACTAACTATTCTTCAACTAACTAACTAACTGGCAACTAACTAACTAACTAACTGGCAACTAACTAACTAACTAACTGGCAACTAACTAACTAACTTCTTCTTCTTCTTCAACTAACTAACTAACTAACTAACTATTCTTCAACTAACTAATAACTAACTAACTAACTAACAACTAACTAACTAATAACTAACTAACTAACTAACTAACTAACTAACTTCTTCTTCTTCTTCTTCTTCAACTAACTAATAACTAACTAACTAACTAACTAACTAACCAACTAACTAACTAACTGGCAACTAACTAACTATTAACTAACTAACTAACTAACCTAACTAACTAACTAACTAACTAACTAACTAACTAACTATTAACTAACTAACTAACCAACTAACTAACTAACTATTAACTAACTAATAACTAACTAACTAACTTCTTCTTCTTCTTCAACTAACTAACTAACTAACTATTAACTAACTAACTAACTAACTAACTGGCAACTAACTAACTAACTATTCAACTAACTAACTAACTAGCAACTAACTAACTAACTAACTAACTAACTATTAACTAACTATTAACTAACTAACTAACTAACTAACTTCTTCTTCAACTAACTAACTAATAACTAACTAACTAACAACTAACTAACTAACTAACTAACTAACTAACTGGCAACTAACTAACTAACTATTAACTAACTAATAACTAACTAACTAACAACTAACTAACTAACTATTAACTAACTAACTAACTAACTAATAACTAACTAACTAACTGGCAACTAACTAACTAACTAACCAACCAACTAACTAACTAAATTAACTAACTAACTAACTAACTTCTTCTTCTTCTTCAACTAACTAATAACTAACTAACTAACTAACTTCTTCTTCTTCAACTAACTAACTAACTAACTTCTTCTTCTTCTTCAACTAACTAACTAACTAATAACTAACTAACTAACTAACTGGCAACTAACTAACTATTAACTAACTAACTTCTTCTTCAACTAACTATTCTTCTTCTTCTTCTTCTTCTTCTTCAACTAACTAGCTTCTTCAACTAACTAACTATTCTTCTTCTTCTTCTTCTTCTTCTTCTTCTTCTTCTTCAACTAACTATTAACTAACTAACTTCTTCTTCTTCTTCAACTAACTAACTAACTTCTTCTTCTTCTTCAACTAACTAACTATTAACTAACTAACTAGCAACTAACTAACTAACTAACTAACTAACAACTAACTAACTAACTAACTAACTAACTAACTGGCAACTAACTAACTAACTATTAACTAACTAACTAACTAACTAACTATTAACTAACTAACTAACTAACTAACTAACTAACTAACTAACTAACTAACTAACTAACTAACTAACTAACTAACTAACTTCTTCTTCTTAACTAACTAACTTCTTCTTCTTCTTCTTCTTCTTCTTCAACTAACTAATAACTAACTAACTAACTAACTAATAACTAACTAACTAACTAACTAACTATTCTTCTTCTTCTTAACTAACTAATAACTAACTAACTAACTAACTAACTAACTAATAACTAACTAACTAACTAACTAACTTCTTCTTCTTAACTAACTAACTAACTAACTAACTAACTAACTAACTAACTAACTGGCAACTAACTAACTAACTAACTAACTAACTAACTAACTAACTAACTAACTAACTAACTAACTAACTAACTAACTAACTAACTAACTAACTAACTAACTAACTAACTAACTAACCTTCAACTAACTAACTAACTAATAACTAACTAACTAACCAACTAACTAACTAACTAACTAACTAACTAACTAACTAACTAACTAACTAACTAACTAACTAACTAACTAACTAATAACTAATAACTAACTAACTAACTAACTAACTAACTAACTAACTAACTGGCAACTAACTAACTAACTAACTAACTAACTAACTAACTAACTAACTAACTAACTAACTAACTAACTAACTAACTAACTAACTAACTAACTAACTAACTAACTAACTAACTAACTAACTAACTAACTAACTAGGTTGTTTCTTTCCACCTTTTGTCTTTGAATTTCGCGGCTATGTACAAAGCGCTACAGAGCTCGTATCTAGCAATACTATACATAATTTGAAGGTCTTGACATAACCTACAAAACGACGCTATGCATAATTAGTTTGGATATTGCGTTCAACAGTTATAGACGTGTAATCATGGACTTCACTAACGCCGAAATTCGCGCTATTTTAAAGTTTTCCTTCGTTAAAGGCAAATCCGCTAGAGAAACGTTCCGTGAGATTAATGGTGTTTTGGGGATGGTACTCTATCACTTCGAACCACGGAGGAATGGTTTCGACGATTCAGAGCCGGTGAAAACGACACCATGGATAAGCCAGCCGGCGGAAGACCTGTGACGACAAATACCGATCAAATCATGGACTACATCGAGTTAGACCGGCATGTGGCATCTCCTGTCAGAAGGCTGGATACAAAAAAAGGTTGATGTTTGGGAGCCGCATGATTTGACGCAAAAATAAAAAATAAACCTTCTGGACCGAATCAACGCCTGCGATATGCTGCTGAAACGGAACGAACTCGACCCATTCTTGAAGCGGATGGTGACTGGCGACGAAAATGGATCACATACGACAATATCAAGCGAAAACGGTCGTGGTCGAAGGCCGGTGAATCGTCCCAGACAGTGGCCAAGCCGCGAATTTCGGCGTTAGTGAACTCCATGTTTACACGTCTATAACTGTTGAACGCAATATCCAAACTTGTTTTGACGTTTTGTAGGTTATGTCAAGACCTTTCAAATTATGTATAGTATTGCTAGATACGAGCTCTGTAGCGCTTTGTACATAGCCGCGAAATTCAAAAGACAAAAAGGCGGAAGGGAGATATTTGACAACCTTATATATTTCATCGCTGGGGTTGTCGTTGATTCCCTTTTAGTATTACCATAGGTTTCTTTTCGTTGGTAGCTATGTGGTAGGGGTGGTACATAGGTATGTATGTAGAAAAGGATAACTGCGCTTGGAGGATAACGTCACCAACACCCCCGCGTCACCGCTCCGAGCCTTCAAACTATTCCGACATCTCATCAATGACTGAATATAAGTAGTAACCTTGGGAAAAAAAAAACACAAGAGCAGTATTGTATTAACATTTATTAAATTTCTGTACAATTTACACAAAACACCGATCACTTTAAATTAATTTATATTATGTTAGTGCGCCGCGGTCGTCACATACTTCATCAAATACGATGCATCAAGAGGGTCACAACACAATAACACAAGCACAAAATAAATACAACGTACAGAAATATTTTCACAAATATATTGTGCGATATCCGATGGTCATGTGACCTCCGGCTGTAGGTCTTCACGCAACGCCGAGTGGCGGCGAGGTCGAGGTACTCAGTGAATCACGATCATATTAAAAAAGTAATTGTATAAATATAATAAAAATATTATTCTATCACCTTTATTTTCATTTATATTAAAACGTATATAAGTTTTAAATTCGTGTATTTACAACTGTGTGTAATGGCCGCCGTCACGAGGAACATAACGACGTTATGTGTGTGTGTGTGCAGGCGGGCGACGCCTCGTTTTTTATAATGTGCATGGAAACTTAATTTCACCCGCTTCGTTTCTCATTTACATAAGTCAGTTTTTAATTCGAGCCACAGCTGTTGGTCCGTTGACATTTTTAAAGCAAATGTCGCCCGCGGCCCGATGTATGTGTGTGTAACATGTCTGCGGGTGAACTCTGACGAACTTGTAAAACTTGTAAATGAACAACGAAGCGAGGCCGGCGCCGGAGCCTCCAGCGCCACTAATAGTTTTTATATAATGAAAGGAACGGCGTCACGCGGCCGCCGCCAGCCTGTTCCTGACCGTGGTGTAGGCGAGCCCCAGCGCCCAGGACACCTCGTGGCCGTTAACTTTTTTGAACAGCTGAAAAAAAAAAAATAATAATAATAATAATGTTTTATGAGTGTAATGACGTCAGTACGAGCGGCCCCCGGACTCGGACCTCCACATCTTTATAATGATCTACTTTAGTGAGTTATTTCGTAATTCAACGTCCAACAGCTATTGGATGGTAAGTGAGCGTGTGAGAGCCTCGAAAATAAACAAAAATAACGTTGAATTACGGGACACCTGTGTATACGTATACTTTCATTAGTTTGATATTAACTTTTAAAAGAACACAAGAGGAACTGTTACCGAGATGTTGTCCAGCTCGGGTATCTTGTAGGCGTCGTGCAGCAGCGCCACCACGAAGGCGAGGTCGCCGCACGCCCAGGGCTGCTCCACGTTGGCGCCGGAGCAGGCGCGCAGGGCGGCCGCGCGGTACTGCGCCACCGTCACGGTGCCGCCCACCATCACGTCGATCATGCCGGCGTCGGCGGCCACGTCGTAGAAGTAGCTCATGGCGGCCACGCTGGCGGGCGGCGCTCGCGGCGGCTCCCAGTCCAGCGCGCGCAGCGTGTAGCGCCGCACCAGCTCGTGGCAGCGCGCGTACGCTGCCTCGCGCTTCATGCCCTCGGGCCGCGGCGCCCCGCTCACCAGGTACTGCCTGTTGCCGTACAGCCAGGGTTCGCGCTGCACGATCGGGTCCACGCAGACCGACGTGAACTCGTCCGTAGCGTTGTCTCCGGCCTCCAGGCGGAACACGCCGTAGCGGGCCGCCAGCAACCCCAGGTTCAAGTAGCTGTGGGTAACAGTGTGATCAGGTGAGCATGCGCCCCCGCCCGCTGGAGCGGCACAGGCTCGCCGTGTGCCTACATGTGCCGCTGTCGGTGTCCGTGTCGGGAACGCTTCGGAGACTGAAGCTGGGGCTCACCTGTGCGTGTACAGCGTGGCGTTGCTGCCGGCGGGCACCACGCGACGGTGCGCAGCAGGGAACTGGGCCGCCTCCGACTCGCTCAGCTGGTACGTGATTTGCGTGGAGCCGCCGCCCAGGTCCAGCGCGGCCATCGTCTCGCCCTCCATTAGATCTGTAACCGCGACCCCGGGTCCGTTCAGTTTTGATGGCAGTAGACACCAGGAATCACATCCGTGGATCCGGTAAAGTCGCAACAAATTTATGTAATGAGGTTATAATAGAGCCGGTGAAATATATAAATAGGTGGGTCGCCCTCACTCGCGGGGCTGTGAGCCACACCGCCGGTCTCCGGAGAGACGCCGGCAAACAGAAAATCTATATCTGTGTGAAAAATCTCGTGCCGGGAGCGCCGGCCAACGTGGATAATAACTTTTCACGTTTTTTAATCAATAACTGAGTCGGGGGCCGGCGGCCGCAGCACGAGAAGATAAAGTTGAATAACATGCAGGACTCACTGTGCAACAGGTTGATGGTGTACCAGATGAATATGCCCTCGTCCGAGCCGTCCATGATCTGCACGCCGTCGGGCCCCAGGTCGTAGCCCAGCCTGGAATGGCCACAGGTCAGGGGTGAAAGTTCGATCGGCACTATTACAGCAAACAATTGTGCCTGTATTAGCAGTAGTAAAATATTTCTACCCTCTGCGCTGTGTAGAGCCCGTGACAGACCTCGATATTAACACCAACACAGCAAGCACTCGCAGCCCGCGTGCCGCCACGGGCTGCGAGGGCTCACGCTGGTGTGCATGAGGTCACCGGGGCGTGGCGTGGGGGCGGCAGCGCGGGTCTATTTGCTGTAAAGGGAGTAGGTGGGAGTGGTGAGCATACGTGGCGAGCGCGTCGGTGACATGGCGCAGGAGCTGCTGCGCCTTGTGCGGCGGCAGCAGGCGCAGGCCGGCCGTCGCGCGCACCACCAGCGGGGTGGAGCTCCTCCTGTCCGCCGGAGTGAGGAAGTCCGCCTTCTTTATTAAATCCAGTATAGTCCCTGCTCCCTGAAAATCATGTGACTCACTCAATATTTCCTAATTGTTGCATATCAATCTTTATTGTTTTACAAAGCAAGTGAGCGGTCGCACGGCGCCGCCAGAGCCGTGGTAGGTCAGAGTTCCACCCCGGTGTCGGCACAAGGATGAAGCATCTTAATTTGTTCCTCTTTATGCGAGCAGCAAAGGTTTACAACCACTCGCCTGCGTTACAACTTGTGGTCGAGCTGTGACAGTGTGAGTGTGTGTGCGTGTTGTGCGTGTGGTGACCGCTATACAATATTTACCTTCTCTGGATCGTCCGCATAAGAAGACAGTCCCGGTTTAGATTGCTCGAAAAATTCTTCCACTAAGTCCAAGTTTGGTTGGCCGAATACTGTGAAAAATGAAATATACAATTGATCATCCGCCGCTCGGGCTGACCGCAGAGAAGAATACGGCCGAGTATTACGAGTATTACCTGTAAAATTTACTCTTAATATTACCTGTAAAAGGTACTCTAAACTTATACGCCAACACCCTGGAGCCCGAGGAGCCGGCGTCCACGATCACCGCGTGGTGATGAACGCTCTCGTAGCCGAGGCTCTTGGCGAGCCCGTCCAGCCACTGCGCCTGCCCCGCGAGCACACCTGCGACACGACCAAATGAAAGTGATGAGGAAGTAAGTAGCATACGAGTAAAGTGAAGTCGCATGCACGGCTTTGCTGCTGCATTCAAAACCCTATTGCGTGATTAGAAATTGTGACTTGCGACAGTTGGGCTTGGGATAGGACATTGCGACCAGAAGTGAAATAGATATTCCACGCTAGTTAGATCCGCGGAGGCAGCACCTGATAGGTGGGTAAAACGAATCAAACGACCACGGAAGCAGCCAACAACACCGGATCGGTAACATACTAAAACAGAGCGTTAACAATTGACGATATCCGTCAACATGTTCGCGCAGAAGTCTAGATTTACATCAGATAGACAGGTAGGAGACATGTCCATTTTGCATAATAAGTACCGCTTTTCTTCTATTCTTCTGGGTCAAGACCGTGAAGACTACAAAATAATTAAGAATTTAAGAAAATATAAGCTCAAAACATAAAAATCCGTTGAATATTTAATTTTCACATCTATTTCAGGACAATGACAAGATTTGTGAACAGATTGAATGGCGCGTGCACGCCCACGCGGCACAGGTGATTCCATGTGACAGACATCAGCGGCCGTCACTAGGTTTTGATTTGATTAATCGGAAAACGGATCTACCTGCAACAACGCACAACGCGAGCTTCACGTGCCACATTTCACTGAACTGGTGTAATGTAATACAGCACTACGCACTTGTGGAGACAAAAGCCACACTTTATAACGACCGCAAGCCTTTTGTTATTCCCACAGGTCATAACTGTCTTGATGTGTAACTGTGTGTGGCCGGTGTGACGAGGACATGTTGTGTACGTGTATACAACTTGGACACGACTGCACGTAGGCGATATTATTTTTTCAATGTATCGATATTTTTAAGCGATATTTAATATTTCGATTTATCGATACAAAATTCCAAGTATCAAAAATACCGATATATCGATTTTTATAATACAAATATCAAATCCCGAATCTCCTTTTTTTATTGACGTCGATTAAAAGTAAATTAAAGAAATTTTAAACTATTTAAAAAATTGAATTTCAAGTGCATCTAGCGTGGACTGCCCCTGCGCAGTGCGGGGCGCGCGAGTGTCACATACGAAGCGCTTACCAAAAAGGAAGAAATTTTCCATGTTTGGGGCGAATGCAAAAAGGTAACATAACGTTAAATAAAAGCGTATCTTTAAAGATGCGCTAATATTAATTATACGTAATTGTAAGATCATTATAAATAATATAAAGATGTTAAGATAATTTTGTAAAGACTTATCGATTAAAAAACCATAATCAAAAATTTATACCCGAATAATTATTTTCTCTATACCTCGACTAGAAGTTTGTATTTAATATTGTACGCATCTGCACATTCACTGTACACTGGTGTGTATTAAGAAAACTGAACACTTCGTATTTTCACTTGTTTATTTTCCGAGTGGTCGACTGCAAGTGACCTCTATTAAAACTATGTACAATTTATACTATTTTTGGCATAATGATTAAAGCGTCGTGATTGGTCGACCAATCACAGGCCATATGGTACGACCAATCACGAGCCAGCAAACATGTGGGTCGCCATAGACCCCCTACGGCTCGCTTAGCCTTTGGTCATCCCGCACAAATATGTCTGTAATAAGAAACTTCATTCCTGCCTGGTGTCCCGCGATACGTATTTTTGATTGTTTTTCCGTCATCTATGAAGCACTTTTGACGACCGTGGGTTCCGTAAAGGAAAAATCCTAAAAACCGTATAAAACAATGTTTGCTAATTGACATATTGTTGGCAGATTGATGACAATTCAAGACTACGTCGTACAGCCCGGCGTTCATGTTCGACGCAGTTCATTGTAAGCACACATATATATACTTATTTCCGTTAGGAGCACTAAAATCTTATTGTTTCGTACAAAATGAAAAATCCTACGCGCGAGGGAAACGGCAAGAAAAAATTATGCGCCTTCCAGACGTAAACAATTGCACCTTGACCAACATAATACTAGAAAAATAATTACAACGTAAAACTCAACCGATATATCTGAAAATAGCTCAAGCTAACATGTAGTGCCAACATTAATTACGAAACAATCAATTATCATAACGCAGGCAGCGTTTATCCTAAAAAAGATAACATTATGTGTCTCTCGAAATGGAAAAAGAATCTCGCCTTCTAGGGTTGTTCTATGTTGTTTCTAATAACTAGACCACCTGACATATTGTGTAGGGGGCTCTGAAATAACTCAAATGAAAAACAAGCGCTAAGATAGGCATATCACAAACACTGTTAATCCCGTTGTTGACTCGGCAGTGAGTGAAACCAACAGGTCTAGAGTACTTGTATGACTGACTGCCTCATTCACTTGTGGGTCCATGGGATAAGATAAAATAGAAAATATCTTAATAAATACAATCACTATCGTTTTGAAATAAAAGTATGCTTACCCAAAAGATAAGTCCCACATAACGCCAGCACAATGAGAACAATAAAAAGCCGCTTTAACCTCCTCGGCTGCTTTAAAGATATACTACGAGAGTTGATATGTGGCGAGGGTGTATTATCTTTCAACTGAAAAAAAATATTTAACAAGTAATTTAACCTAATATATCAAAATGAAGAAATTTATACATTTAAATATTTTTAAATGTAATAATTTTCCTTTTCAAATTAAAAAAAAAACCTAGTGAATTGGGAATGTTATCAATAAAATGTTTCATTATTTAAGGTAATATTCATGTCTTGTATAATAAATGTGATAGCACTAGATTGTATGATAAAGACAACAAGATATGATAAATGTTACAAATTTTTACAATTAAGTAAAAAAGCTAAATACAAATCAAATCTTTGATAAAAAATGAAGTAAAACATATGAAAATTACAAACATCTGCCGTCATCAACACTACCTACAACTCCACTGAACGCTCTTTTATTTATGGAGCATTGTTATTCTGATTTCACTTCATTATGCACATATTACTTAAAAAATAAACCTAATTTTGTGGATTGACAATGACCACTATGACATTCCAAAGCTAGCAAATACAAAATAAGATAAAACATGGAAAATTTCTGTACAAGTAGTTTCATTAAATATCATAGTTGAATAAAAGTTTGGCGTCAACTGCAACCCTTTACATACATGCTGTTTCTTGTAAAGGAGTTATTTACTAGCTCTTCTTATATTGTATATACCTGGGAATATCTCAATCAACAAAATTTTGTAAATATCTCCGACTCTCTAAATGGCTTCTCTGAATTATCTTTGGAAGAGATCTCTTTCCAATAAAACAAAATAGAAAATCAATTCATAATTAAAGTTCAAGTATGATCTGAATATCTAAGTTGTGGTAACAAACATAGATGTTCAGATCAGAGTGATTAAGGGACATTGGTGGTTTTCCATAGGGAAGAAAAGGGCAACAACAGGGGGAAAAGGGTGAGGCAACAGAGATTTAAACACAGCATAAAAGGGAAATACAAACACATCCACAGCACAGTGTTAGAGGAAAAGGTGTTTTCATATAGATTACAATTACACATGCAATTGTAATGTAGAGTTTACAATTGTTTGTTCTCCTTTTTTATACAATTTTTAAACAACTTCATCATATTACAAAAACAAATTGTACAGTAAAAATGTTCATAGTAATTAACCTTCCTAATTAAATAAATTGTAATTTCATGGCATAATTCAATATAGTAAATACTTAGTTTAAATTGTACAAGCTCAATGGATCCTTACAATATATTATAACATGAAGTGAACTTGCTACACTATATGCCATTCTGATGAATTTTGGAGAATATATAAAATTGATTATTGTGAAAGTTTGTTACTTCGAACTTACGACTGTAAAATAGCGGGTGCGATGCGTAGCTATCTTCACAAGACGATTAAAATATTCAGAACAACATGAATCAAATTCAATAATTTATATGGTAACTCACCTCTAAATATCTGTAAGTACTGAACTTTCCCATATCGGGATAAAAATAACATCACAACCTAAAAGCAACCTCAATATTTAATAATCACTTTTATATAAAATACTGTTGAAACATTATTAATAATATCTAAGCTACTTAATTATTTACGGTATATAAAAATTAAAGGTATTCATGAGATTGTTGCAAATTAATATAGAAAAAAGGGGCCATTTGCCCACATATTGATAATGTCTTAATATTATTAAATATACGTTTACAATATATGCCGCATTATACACGACTCGTAACTCACAAAAATAACTATGTACAACAAATACTACAACTACATCATTTGCAGATCAACTAAGCCAACTAAACGTCAAAGTCAATAATTGCCTGTAAATAATTTTTTTTTGAAGATTTTTATGGTTTGGTAACACAGCATTAAGCTTATATTTTGTGTATTTCGTTTTGTTCGTTTAAATAGATTTTATTTAAATCGACCCCATAGTATTTTTATCTATATATTTGTATTATGCACTATAACACTTTTTGTTTTTGAACCAATCACACAAGTGGCGGCAAGAGATTCACTAACTTCAATTTTCACTTGCCAATACTAGTCAAAATAAAGATTTGTTTTGGATATAAAGAAACTATACGTATGTATACATAAAGTACAAACATTGCTATTTATTATATTGAGTTTTGCGAATTGTGCATAATTGAGTTGTGTATAATATTGCGACCAAATCGCAATCTGTTAATTGTGGTATTGACATCAGTACTAGCTATATTCAGCTCATCATACCAGGGTTTTCTAAGTAAAACAATTGACACTAAATATCATCTGCAACTACATACAAATAAGTTACACCATATGTGACCAAGTGAACAAGAAATAGTAAAATAAATAATATTAATTAATACGAACATTTAAAATTAATATATTTCGGATCCGAGTGTTTCAAGTTAACTTTCTTTGATATACTCTGATAAATTAAATGATACCACTCGCGGGTGGAACTCGTCTATCAAAATTTGACGTATTTTTAATGTATTTAACCCCGTCTATAATTTGAAAGCTTAAATTATTATCTCTATTTTGAATTTAAAACATGTACCAGATGGCGCTACTGGCCTGTCTTCGCAAAAATTATTACAATAGTTTAATATTCTCTTTTATCTGTTATTCATTTTCTAATACTCTATGGTTTAATCCGACTCGCTTGAATTTATTGTACGGCTTAAAGTTCTTGTTACCAGGCAATAAAGTCAAAGTCGTCAATAAAAAAACTATTGGACAATCTTTATACTTGTGTCTCAACAGTGAAAAATTGCATATTTATTGTGATATTGGAAAAGGCACTTTGTTGTCTCATAAATAAGGTATTTTTGTTTAAATATAAATAATATATTATCTATAGGATTGAAAAGTACTAAAATACTTCAAGTATCAATTTCAGAATGATTAGGTTAAGTTTAATACAAAACAGACTTACCTTTCTTTGTCGTAATTCACTCATTTTTATAGAATTGTTAATGTTGGAAAATAAAATTACTAGTTCACTACGAGCCTTTATATTTTTGTATATATATACTTTAGAGACTATTTATATAAATCTTATGACAGTCCGTAACTCGTAACAACTTTTAACAAACGCTTTGACGTTACTAGAACTAATGTAGTTATATTCTTATTATTATAGTGAATATAGTCCCGATACCACCGTCGAGTGTGAGAATCACGTGTTGTCAGTGTGATTCTGTCCTTAGACTGATATACTGCAAACACCTTAATGTTCGAAATATATTGTAAAGGATGCCAGTGATGTGAACATTATAGGAAAATATTTTCATTTCGTAAACGTTGGAGTTTAGAATTTTGATTTGCTAACTTTTTTTTATATAATAAACAAGTACTTCAACACGATCCCACCCGATGTTAAAAATGCACTTCTGGATAGTAAGGGGTTGATTGGCTTTGAGTTGTACAATTATTCAGGTTCAATAAACGCAAAGTAGATTTAGCCAACAAGGGCTGAAGGTCTAGGTGATCAGGCCGAACGTAAAGTAAGGCCTAGGATCGGGCATGGGTACGACGCGCTTTCTTCGTATGGTATAGTACTATTGTCTAGCACTATAAATTACATTTTTCATTATTGTGATCGATTGATAATTTATTAAGAAATACAAATCTACGCAAATAAATAAAATTGGAGGGTCTATTTTAATATTAAAATAATTGCTCTTTACTATATGCATAATATGAATGTATTACTGTCTGGGCATAAATTTATCACAAAAAACAAAAAAATAGTTGGACATAACGTTTGTCGGATCAGCTAGTAATATATATATATAAATTTATAAAGTGCAAATGTTTCTTGAAACCATCGTATAAATGTATTAAGAAATGATAATTGTACATCACTAGTGAGGTCGGCTGGCAACGTACCTCGCCGGAGCAGCAGCAGCGGCGGGGTGACGGAGCACTATTTTGGTTAATAGCGATAATAACACGTAAAAAAAATTAACATGGCGCAAGATGTACTTCATTTATCGGTATAGAAACGGTGACGCAATTCTAAACCGACGCGGGCCCTCTTCATGGCGCCCACAGCACCGTAAAACTGTTGTTCTGTCCGAAGTCGGCTTTTCTGACACTGCAGATCTCGAGGTGGCACAAGTAATAATTAATTTATGAATTGAAATAAAATATTTGTATACATTTGATATTCAAAAGCTGTGATTGTATTTGTGCAGTAGTCGGTGAGGCGCGCCGGCGTTGCGTCAAGTGGCACAGATGCAGTCGGTAATGATTGTAGCCAGGCTAGGCACGCGCGGCGCGGGCCGGCGGGCCCTGCACGACCAGCTGTTCGCGGGGGACAAGCCGCCCGCCAGGCTCGGCGTGTACGACCTCGACGAGGAAGACCTGAGCCACGAATTGTAAACATTTTATCTAGTTTTAACGATGACTGTACGATGACAGTACCCGTGCTGTCCTCGTGACTGGACTTCGAGGCGTAATTGTACTACTCGTGTTGGTTAGAAACAAATCAGAGACACGTCGAGGGATTTGAAATGACTTCTGCAACTTGATTAAACAACGAAGAGCAGTTTTAATTTTGCGAACACAATAATTTACGACATTAAAATAATAACAATAATGCAAGCCGTGACCGTGAACGCTGTAAAATATTCGAAACGTCGGCCGATAATTTAAAAACAAACCGCGAAAACTTCCGTAAAGTTGTTTCATTTAAAATATTATATTCGAATATAAAACAACTAAATTTTAATTCTAATATTAATTTTTGGATGCATGAAAATATATTTTATCTCTCTCGTAAGATAGCGAGGTGGGTCAGTTAGAAAGAGTAGGATAACATCGGATCACCGCTTGTCTTTGTTCGATTCAAGGTTCAAGTCACATCGAGTAGGTGTTTCAGTTAATTTGAACAACGTATGTATAACGCGCACGCAGCGTGGCCTACGTGTCTGTACCCGCGCACGGCCCGCACGCAGCGTGGCCCACATGTCTGTACCCGCGCACGTCATGCACGCAGCGCGCCGAGCGCGTGTCACGTGGCCGGCTGCCTGTTCGCGAGCGGCTCGCTGCTGGAGCACGAGGAGCACTACAACGCGCGGCACCGGTACGCCTGCAGCCGCTGCAAGAAGTCGTTGCCCTCGCCGCATCTCCTCGATCTACACCTGCTGGAGGACCACGATTCCTTCTTTGCTGTTCTAGCTGCTAAAAAACCGTCCGTAAGTGTATTCAATAATAAAGTTAATAAAAAACACAATAGAAAAGAATATTAAATGTAATGTTGGTCTTCCTTTCAATAAATAAATGAATGAATAAATCAAAGATGACGCGACCGCTCAGTTGTTTCCGAAGCGTCGTAGTTACGGTGCGAAGTTCTAGCGCCCGTAATATCCTCCTTTTTCCTCTTTATGGAGTACTTTCCTATAAGCATTCTTTCTTACGATTGTTCCCTGGTATACCTTGGGAAGTAAACGCGTAGTTTTTGTCTTTTGTGGAGTTTAAAACCTATATATGCCACAGTTGGTCAGCTTTTTTGGCTGTTTTATATCGAGGCCCTCTAGCAGAGCCCGTGAGAGGCAGTATAGTACACAAAATATTGCCTCACTCTCGCTCACTAAACGCGACGATGTCCGCAGTACCGCTGTTACATAGAGGAGTGCCAGGAGAAGTTTATGCTCCCCGAGGAGCGTTTCGACCACTGCGTCAGAATACACAAATTACCAAAAGACTTCAGATTTCATCAAAAGCCCAAAACTACAAAGTGCAAAAAGAACAAGAGTGGTGCCAGCATGGACGTGGACGTGGCCGCCAGCCGCCCGCGGGAGAAAACGTTCACACTCAGCAACAGCAAACAAAAAGCCTTTTTGAAAAGCTGCAGGAGGAGGTCTCCGTCCGACAGCGACCGCGGCGAAATGAACGTGGACGATGCGGCCGGAGCGGAGGGTCGCACCTAGTTTCCATTAAAACCTAACATTAACTACTGAAAAGGCATTTTTATTTGTTCATCGGCGAGTTCTGTAACACTCAACAGTGCTCGTCTTCCTCTAACGAGGAGAGTGAACGTACAATGAGGCCCTACGTGCACAGCGTATTTAAAAGCGCAGCAGACGCTCGTTTCCGGCGTGGTAGATACTAAATTGTTGCGTTTTTACACTGATGATACAAATTCGCGCATGGAGCGCGTATACGCGCGGTTAACGCAGTACGTTTGTATAAAGAAAGGGGAGCAGGTGGGGCGCACGCCCGCGCCCCGCGCCGCAGCCCTTTCGAGGCTGTAGCGGCGTGTACATGTCCGTGCAGTGGAGGCGCGCGTGACGGTTGCCTCGGTCACTTTGGTTACAAGGTTTCTTTCGAATCGAACTTCAAAAGAAGCGCCTATACGAGAGTCATCTGCGCGTTATAAACACGCCATGTGCTTAGCTCCTGAGACACACTAATAGTTTTTTTCACTGTAAATGGCCACTGCGGGTCTGCAGGGGACCTTCTGCGAGACGGTCATGTCTCAGAAAGAGGCTGACGAGCGGGTCAGGGAGGTTAGCGCAGAGGCTTCCTCTCTCCGCAGGAGGCGTTACCACCAACGCCTCCTCTTGCCGCCCTCGTAATACGAAGCAGGGCCAGAATGGGTACCTGGCCCCACTAATGCTTCGGCGTTAGTGGGGCCAGGTACCCATTCTGTTGCTGACAGATACGTGGCACCCCGCTCATAATGGCTGATGGCATTTGCGGAAGGTTTAGTGGGTAGGGGCTGCCCAGGCCGAGTCACACATCCCTCCGGGCCCACCCAGGTTGCTTTGTAAAAAGAATTCCCCCGCCTTAACAAAAAAAATGTTCGCCGCGCTCTCCCATGTATACCCTTCTGCATGGGAGAGCGCGGCGCACAAGCGAGGCACCCCGCAACGTTGAGGTAATGTCAATATCTGAACTAATAAATCGTTCGGAGAGACGTTTTATTTGTAATTTTTTACTACAAAAACTCAAGAAGGGAGAAACATGATACTACGAGTATCATGTTCAACTGATGCACCGCGTGTCACAGAAGGTTCTAATACATAATATATAAAAACATAAATAAGCGGAAGTGGGGCGAGGTCGGAACTAGTGACCTTATTGCTCTCTGACTATTATTGTTGTTGACAAAGTCCAGATTGTTGCAATTCTTTATTTTCGTTTCATGCATTAAACATATAACAATAAATATTTTAATGAAATTCTGTGAGCCGACTAGCTGAAGGCTGGCCGCGAGAGACTCCTTTCCTTGCTCCAAATTGGGACCATTAAAAGTTAAAAACGATGAAGCAAGCTTGATGTTATTCAACAATAAATAATAATCTACACATGCCGTCTAAACTCAATTCACTTGGCCTTGCCCTGCGCCGCGACGGCCGCCATGGCCTTCTTCACGGTGTCCTCGTCGCCCAGGAACACCATGGAGTCCACGGGCTGCAGGTTCTCGTCCAACTCGTACACAAACGGAATTCCAGTGGGGAGATTTAGCTCCATTATGGCGGCGTCGCTGAGGTCTGCGCCAAACAAATATTAGCTTTTCAACATGAAAGTGGTACTAAGAGGATGTATGTATGTTAGCGCGAGTGTTGTCGTCAAGTTACGAAACATACAAACACTTAATATGAACACAAGAAAAATGTGAAAGTGCCTCTCAGACAAGATTAGCAATCAATTCACCATATCTCTCTCTGGCTCTTGCCAGTCCAAACAGATGGGTGAGATACACATGAAATACTTGGGAAAATGGGTCAAATGACAGTATTGAATTTGCACAATGAAATTATATTACGGAATCAGTAGCCTAAAGGTACTTTTGAAGCCACCTGCAACTGCAACTCAAAATCCCACTTCAACCGATTTTGCTACCACCTAAATGCCTGATAACAAAATTCTTAAACCAGTGCATCTTTCTAGCTTTTTTTTTAAATGTGCTATGAGTTATGTTGTGAATTAATTTAAGATAGCCATTAGGAAATTTATTAACAGATCCATGTATGCTATCATTTAGGATTAGGCACCTAGCTCTTTCCTCATATTGACAAAAGTATTATTATTATCCAATGGAATGTATGCTAAGTAAGTTCGGAATGGTTAGATACAGACTATGTACACAATGCACTATGCAAAAATATTTTCTCTGGCAGCACGGCTACTGACAGACTCAGAAACTATGGCTTAGGGTCCAGGGCCTCTTGCTGGTGAGAGACAATATCATCACAAATCAAAAAAACAATGATGTTAAAAGAATCTTACTATCTAAATGCTTCACAATGCCTCGGAGACTGTTGCCATGAGCTGCTATTATAATCTTCTTTCCTTCCTTAATCTGAAAACAAAATCAAAATTTAATTATTATGCTAATACTAAAAGATATTGTTTTGTCATCTGTTGTATATTAAAAACAAAGTTCTGTTTGTGAACACTGCTGGAGCGCGGGTGTGGCAACAGCAGCTCTAAATCTAGACTATAACTTCACTCATTTCTATCATGATAAATAAATTACCTGAGGTACAATAACATTGTTCCAGTAAGGAAGAGTTCTTTCAATGGTAAGCTTCAAACTTTCAAACATGGGGAATTCATCAGGTTTAGGGTCCCCAGCATATCGTGCATCCTTCACAATGGTGTCATAGTAGGTATGATCTTTCTCCATTGCAGGTGGTGGAATATCAAAGCTTCTTCGCCAAATTTGAACCTATAAACAGTTTTATTCCAGTAAAATCTCCAATTATTTCTGGTTGATTTTTTATGAACTTATTACACAAATGATACCTGAGCCTCGCCATACTTGGCAGCGGTCTCGGCTTTATTGAGACCCGTAAGACCACCGTAGTGCCTCTCATTCAAGCGCCAAGTTTTATTAATAGGTAGATCAGGTTGGCCGATTTCCTTCAGAATTGAATTTAACGTAATTTGAGCCCTCTTTAAAACTGAGGTATGAGCAACATCAAATTGATAGCCTTCAGCTTTTAATGCTTTTCCAGCTGCTACAGCCTCCTCGCGCCCTGTTATCATTATTAAATTAATTAATTTCTCGAATAAATTTTTATTTCTAATATATACAATGATGAACTTAATTTACCCTTGTCGCTAAGGTCAGCGTCATACCACCCGCAAAATAGGTTTTTCTGGTTCCATTCGCTTTCACCGTGACGGATCATTACAATCTTATATTTTGCAGCCATCATAGACTTTTTACTTAATTGGGAGAAACACCGGCAAAGTATTTCAAATCTAATCGTGAAGACCTTTTCAGCTCCTTTTGACGTTGATAACCTTTTTGACCTTTTTAATATATCTCTTTTATTCAGATAGATTAAAAAACTATTTTACAATTTTTTCAGCAATGTAAATGTCTCTTACGCAGACCGCACAACTTCCGTGAAATTACATCTCATTAGTATATAACAAATCTGTCATATAGTTTGGTAAAAATGAGAAGACAAAATTTATATTTTTATCATCTAGCGACATCCAATAATTTAAGATGTTGATCGAGACTTTTCGCTATAGACCGTTTGCAGACACGACTATAGGCACAATGATCGCCGAATACGCATCCAACTTAGCTTATTATTGGCTTCGCATTGGCATGGTTCGTATAAATTTTCTCATCCACATCAGGCTTCTTCTGCAGAAGCAACTTACACAGCGTCTCGGTTACTGCTACCAGCATGTACATATTATCTAGTTTTATTTCAAATGGGACTTATCATCTACAATCGTTAAATTTAACACGACTTTGGGACACCTTTAAAATTCATATAGAATCATATAACTTACATTTTCATCTTAAACGTAAGAATTAAGTGTATGTGTTTAAAAAATACTTGGCTTAAAGGTATTGTTACCAAGCCATAAAATCTTCAACAAAAACACGCCTTTCGGATATGGCAATACTGATATCGACAAAAATAACCATATATACCATTTTTCGAGGGGAGGATTGAACTGGACAATAACATGTCAAATTTAACTAATTACCGGGTCGGAGTTGAAGTTAATGTGCATTATTATTTACTCATAAGGTAATAATATAAGCTGAAAATGAGTTAAGAATAATACTAAATATTTGTTAGTGTTATAGCTTATTAAGTGGTTATTATAAGTGAGGGTGGAACTGTGTGCAAGCAAATGTTTTGTAAAAATAGTGAATTAAGCTAGACTTGAAATTAGTGTTTAATAAAATGCCCCCAAAGAAACGGACGGCTAAGCCAGTGAAAAATGCGAAACCTAAATTGGAGCCATCGGGTCGTAAAAAGAAAATTACTATCAGAAATCCTCCGTCAACTACCGTTGAATTACGAAAAAGTTAGTATGGAAGACAAAAAATATTGGCTTTTAACACAAACATTTGTGATTTTTTTTATTATCTATAATATTAGGACATACAATTATATATGAATAGAGATAATGCGCCTTTGTAACAATTGATGCAGTGTCGTCTGCAAGTTAATGGCAGTAGTAGCGCTATAAAGTGTTTATTTTTTATTTTGTATAAAATATAAATATTTATCAATAATTTTTGAGGTAATCTATGTTGTAGCCTCATCACAAGTTAAGTATTGACATCATTAATCATGCCCTGTTGTGTTGTTTTGTCCGGTAGTGTGAGCTAGCAACTATTCAAAGAAATTTAAATAAATGTTTATTTTAGAAGCAGTGTACCAAGACATGGCTGGCATATATTCACTACAAATGTAGGCAGACAGACCTATAGAAGGAATGAAAATATAATATTTATTTATTGTTGCAGAGCCTGCTACTAATACAAATAATGCTAAGCCCAGGTCCCCGAATGTCAAAAAAGAAATACAAATCATGTTGGCTAATGAAGGTACCTTTCTATTCACCTTAATGTTCTACCAGTAGTTACTTCTTGAGGTGTTCTCTCCTACCAGAGGTCGGCTATAATCAAGGTTATTTTGGTATAGAATAAGGATCTTATGCTCATGTTGCACTATGTCAAGAGATTCTAAGCCCCAAAATATGCCTTCTTCCAGGTGGTTGTTTAACCTGGATATCGTATTTGATATTACGCATTGTAGGACCATTTGCTTGCAATACATAATATATCAGTACAAAACAGTTGAATGCAGAGGTCAGGAATGTGCTGATGATGTGACCTAATTATTATTATATAGAACCATAATGAGTGATGATAGATTTAAATAATGTTACATAGGTTTTTTTTATTAATTATTTAAAAAAACAAAATCAAACAAAAAACATAGAAATTTAAAAATTGTCGGCTTCAGACATGACAGACACGGTTGAGTCGGTATGACTATCCTTGCTGTTGCTGACCTCACTTACGAATTGATCATGATATCTTCAATTATTCCATCTCTTTGGCAATCGTTTTATTTTAAAATTGTGATATGATCATCAGACCCACACCAATATTCCTCTGGGACCTGAGTGAGTGCCAGCTCTGCAACTTCTTTTAACTTCCCTTCAAATTCTAGTGAATATTTGTTGACGATGACCACTTATAAAAACACAAATTTGTAAAATAAAATATAGTTTACGACCTATCTTCATACCTATCAAATATATGTTGCACAGCAGAGCGCGACCACAAACACATGAGATATTATTTATATAACTGTATCGAGGAAGAATTAGCAAAAAGGTTTGTCAGGTCTGTGAATAGTACAAATTTGTTATCCATGTCAACCCTACAACGATTCATGGGCGCGATATGATTTATGTTCACAATTTTGCACAAACAATTTTTTTATTACAGTTGTTGCATTGCACTTTGCGAAAAAGCCGACGACCACAAGCAGCCCGTGTGCGCCGCCGCCGGCCAGGCGGAGATACGTTCGGAAGAAACTTTTGAACACAGAGAACGGTGAGCGAGGTCACGCGACATCCCCGACCTTGCAGGATTGTCGAGAAATTCCATTCCAGGTCATGTTTCTTGTCCACTTCCTGTGCTGCAGTAAATTGAAATTGAAAAAAATCAATTTCAGCCGGCCAGCAGCCCGCGACAACGGCAACAACACCGCCGCCCGCCGGCCCGCCGAGGAAGCGAAAGCTGCTCCGCAAGCGCTCGCGGGGCTCCGAAGGTCTGTACCGTTGCACAGAATTCTAAATTGCATTTGTTTTTACCGTCTCCGATCTGACTGCGATCCGTTAGCTGCAGACGTGCGGCGACGGATGTGTATTATATTGGTTACATTGGCGACAAACTGAAGGGCGACGTCGAGAAGATGTATGGTGCGTGCGAGGTAAGCAAGACGTTGCAGAATGAAAATACATGTATGTCTACCCCTCTGTGGGAAGGTTGTTTGCTGTCATTTATTTATTTTTAATTTCCCCGATGATGCAGAAAGTTATGTTAAGCGGAAACCTGCTCCGTTTTAAAAGACCTTCAGAAGGTACGAACGAAACACAGCGTAGTAGAATGAATACGTCGGTATTCTGCATTTTATGAATCACATGTCAATCCTTTGGACACAAGTTACCTATCATTTTTTTCAGATTCCAATAAAGGATCAGTGAAAGCGGTAAAGCGGCGCTCCGCAACTGAAGCGCTCTCCAACAAAAATGAGGCGGACAATAAGATAAGAGTCCACAGTGTTGGGACAGTTCCTCAGCCGTCGTCCGGCCGGGGAAGTGGACCTGACGAGGACGAGACGGTCGTGGCTTCCGTCATGCAGGCGCTCAATAAGGAACGCCAGCCCACTTCTCGTAACGTGAAAATGGCAAAAAATAAGGAATCGTTTAACTTTGTTATAAACATAGGCAGTGACGGAGCGCCGGCCTCCGACTGCGCGTCCGACTGCATGTCGTGGACCAGGGACATCTCCAGCACCAGCACCACCACCACCACTTGCATCACCGTCTCCACCGACGAGTTTGTCCGATTCGATAACAAACTGCCGATCGTGAAACTCACTGACGTTAACGACATGTTCAATCTGCCGTCCTGCACGAGCGCCGCCAATCGTCACGAAGACGCCGCGCTCTCTACTATCTCTCCGTCTCGCTCTTTGAAGTTGTCCGCATCAAGCGCTTCCAGCCGCCAGGGCCCGGTGGATGAAATTGCTGAAGCTCTTAATAAATTGATGACGGACTTTAAAGAATTTGACGTAGAAATGATGGATTGGATCGGGTACAAGAATGAAGATGACGAGCCCGCAGCGAGAGGCGCGCGCAACCCCGCGTGCGCCGCGCTGCTCCTGGAGAGCGCCGCGGTGGCGCATTGCCGCCGCATACAGAGCATACTGAGTCGCGGCCACGAGCTGCCCCGCCTCGGTGGCGAAGATAACATCCCCGGGGGCGAAGATAACAATACGGCGGCCGAAGATTTTGTTCAACCCCGCGCTATAAGCAGACCGTGTACCGGCAATACCGAAAGTGATCTTGCACGTAGGACTCCCGGCGACAAGGAGGGGAAGGATCCGCCCGAGGACGCGGGCCGCGGCTGCGACGTCGCCGCAGATGAGCGGAGTAACGAGGACGAGGACGCGCTGTCGCTGTTCGCCGAGAGCCTCGCCAGCCTGGAGTCCCTCCGGCGAAGCGAGCCTCCGCCTCGGCCGCGACCCCCGCACCTCGCAATCCCCGATGAGTACGTGCCGCAACCGATAAATATAAACAAAAAATGTTCTCAAACAGTTACTTATTTTCCGTCACAAATTGATAAACGAAACGAGAACAAGGTGGTGGCACGAAGAGAATGGAAAATAAATAGCAAGGGTATAGAAAAGATATCCATCTCGCGTGCGACCGACGGGGCGCCGCGGGCCCCGCCCTCGCCTTCCTGTCCGATGTTCATTGCGGCCGACTACGTACCGACTAGATGGTATCAAAGTGCCGTCTTTAAAGGCGTATGTTTCTTTAACCTGGTTTCTAGTTGCAATAAAGCCAGATGTGCATTTTTGCACGAAGACTTGGACTTGGGTACGGTTGAAAGTAAGCTGACAAAATTAAGCGAAATAATATTTATTAAAGAATATATGTTAGTGCGGAACACGCCGAGACTGCGGCGGAAGTACGGCTCGTTATTTGTCGCGGAATGTGTACGGAGGGAGCTGACGAGCGTCGCGCTGGAGATGGCGGTAGACTTCACGATGGCGGCGGACTGCGGCCACCAAGTGAAGCGAGAGGTGCTCGAGACGATCCTCTTGTATTTGAACGGCGTGGACATCTTTCCGCTTCGAGGTTATCTGACGTTCCCTCTCAAAGGTAAATCGTTGCTCTGCGACGTCTTCCTGGAGGCGCTGGCCACCACGCAGAACTTTTGTAGATTCAAACCAATTTTTATCTACTTAATTAACTTTATCGATCAGATTCCCCTGCAAATTAATTTTGAGGTTGCGAACTCGCTGGTGGAGCGAGTCAGCATCCTGCCGTACGAAGAGAAAACGGCGAGGGCCTTGCTGATCGTCATGAAGAGGACGACACCCGGCATCGCGCAAAATTCAATGCTCAGTCTTTTGGAGCAGCGGCTCGCGGCCGACAACTTAGCGCTGTTCGATGAATTGCAAGCGGTGAAGCGACAGCTGCTGAGTGCAGCGGACGTGCCGAGGGGCGCAGGCCCGCCACGGCGGGGCGGCGCGCCCGCTCCGGTCACGTTCAGATACCCCAGACCGGTGCAGAGCCCCGTGACGTCTCCGGGACACAAGCCCATCGTACGTAGCAGTCATTTAACTTTTAATTGTTAAAATACGTACTATGTATGTTCACAGTGAAATCGAGGTCAATCACATCTACTACTGATTATGTGCGACCTCAAGCAACATTTGTGAGGCGAGCAGGAGACAAGAGAACACGCGACACTAGACTAATATATAACATGGAGCTCTACACCTGCCGGAATTTTTGTAAAGCGTTCGTTTATGTTGACATATTTTTAAGTAATCGATTTTTATTTTTGTATAAGCTGAGTAAATATCTTTTCTGTTAGAAATTCGTTTCTTTTTCCCTCGTAGCGCGGTGAACTTGTTCAGTGATGTCACAAGTGGCCGCGTCCCCGGCGCCGCCGGGTGTGCGATGTTGTAAACAGAAGCGAGGAAGCGTTTCGCCCCCGGACAGGCGGATGTTTTTTTTTATTTTCAACAAACTTCAAAAGTTCTCAATTGGTCTGTATTTTTTGACGAGATTTGGTGTCAATTAGGTCCCATGTGAATTTTGTTCCTAATGCCTCGTATGAAATATTGCTTCTTGATTAAAATTTCTGTTAATCTAGTGAATAATTAATGGCCGAATTATGAATACGCCCTCCGGTTGAGGGCCCAAGCGGAGGTTTCTCTTCCGGGACCCTTGTAGATACCTCTCGTAGAATTGATCTCGTGCAGTTGGCAGATGTTTCCGGGACACGCTAAAGTGATAACGAAATGGCCCGGAAATAATAAAATGCAATGATCGTACAAATAGTTTTTATTGATGGGCGCGCGCACGTCTGCTCGGTGACGAGTTCACTCGAACTGATAAACACTTTCTCACCCGCGGCCCGCCGCAATATGAACTTTGTCAGCTTTTGTCTTGATTGTGTCCCTCAACAGTTGGCTTCACTCTTAAATATAGGAAACAGCCCGCTCGTTGGCACTAATTGAACATTTTCATAATCAATTTCAATTGGATTCTTAATGCAGTTTATATAGAGTGGGAGCTGACTGCCACGCACTAGTTGGTTCGCGGCCGCGGAGGCACGTTGCTACTGAACACCGACTGCGAGTTGCGACGGGGCATGGCCGGGAGCGGGGCGCTCGTCCACTCGTTTGTTTTTGTCATGAAACACTCCATGGCGGCAGACGTCGTCTGTCTTCCCTGGTCGGGTTCGCATTCACTTCAAAAGAAAATCGTCGCCGCCGGGTGTGTTTTCCTAATCTCCCGACAGGCTCATTGGATGAGGAGAAGGTGTCTGGCTGACGCTCTCGAGGTTCAGTGCTCCCCAGCATCTCCTTAAAGGTAGAGTGAGGTCGATAGTAGGGGAAAGAACCAATCCGCGATCCCGTAGATTGAGGATGTATTAAAAAATCTGTGCCCCCGGTTTAAACGGCATACCCAACTTGGTTACCAGACATTTCCCCGATAATATCGTAGAGTAGAGCAGAACTAGCCCTTTTCGGCGACGATATCGCCATTTATGCCTCGGGGCGTTCCCGCGAAGTCATTCTTAAAAAACTCCAGACCGCGGCCGATGCCCTAGAGGATTGGTTTCGGAAATGGAGAATACAAATCAAACCGGCTAAGAGCGCAGCCATGTACTTCGCGAGGCATCTTCATCCTAGTTGCGTCCATCTTCTAGGTACCCCACCTAGAAGATGGACGCAACTAGGTGGAGATTGGATATTCCATTAGTTACACAAACCAAATACCTAGGTGTATTTCATCCCAAACCCGGCTTCGCACTCACTTAAATCAGATTAGGAACCGGGCGGCCTACGTTATGGGCCGCCTATATCACCTCATTAATAACAAAAGTTGTTATCGAATAATCCTCGCGCGTTACCGCTATTTTATAGGCAGGCCCCACGCCTTATTGCTGGATTTTCTTCGGCCACTTTTTCAAGAGCCAACTCTTTCCATAGTGGCACAAAACCTTAGTATAGCTTTTGAATGTCCCTTAGATTATCCGTGATATAGCAACCGACCGAGTCGTGGTTTGGCCCTCTCGGACGCTAACAGATCGGAATGCTTGCGCGTAACATAGTAGGCGTCCAAGCCGAGGTTACTCCTCACAGAGTTCCCCCATGTGTCGAGTTACTCGCGATAAAGGTTCTGGTTAAGCGAGCTAAGAGCTATGCCACTTCTCAATCTGGTGAAGCAGTCAAGGCCAGCTTATCTGGCCGATCTGTGTAGTTCGTCATAATGAAAAAACAAGCCGGGTGTTCAGTCGCACGAGCTACTAACTGACGTCAACCACGAGCGACCGAGCTCGCGGCGCCGCGACGCCCGTCACATGCGAATGCCTTAAACTACATTAATACTGTAAAGCGAGTACATACTTAGCCTAGCGTATAAAATAAATTAGCGAAGTATAATATTGTCACAGGAAGCGTAAGAACGTCATAAGTCTGTCTCGTTGCCGCTCGCAACGGACACGGCGGCGCCAGGCCTCCTCCGCCGGCACCGGACATCTCTAAACAAACTTGTATTTCATAACGGACACAACTCTCCCACGATAAAAACTAGAAATAACTTATATAATACAACGATATCGTGCAACTCAAGCCCGTTTACAATATTTATTATTATTTTCAAATAAACTATCGCTTTCACTCCTGATGGCTTAATATTAACAAACGACATATAAAAATCATACTATCTTAAGAGACACAATGAGACAAAACAATAAGCCAGAGTGACATGTTGGCGGCAACAACACATCAGCCTCCCCGCTCCACAACCACTTGCTTGAGCTCCCGTCGCGGAGACAGACTACATTAATATTCAAATGAATGAATTTTAAATAAAAATATATCGTTAAATGATACGAGCTGACTTGTCGTCGGTACACGCACGTACTGCATCTCATATGCAATGCAGCTGAACATACCCAACTTGCTAGAAGAACTGCTACCTTGTCTGTGAGACCATCCACAAATTATATCACTCTGCATTTGTGTTATTTAGCATTTCGATTTTCCAGGCTTGAGGGCACGAATATTATATGTAAAAAAAACATGTTTACAAATTTATGATCATACGAGGTCGCCAGACAGAGTTCAACTTAAATTAAGCGGTGGGATACACTATGTTTGTGCGCTGGAGCAAGCACAGTGCTCAGTGGAATAGGGCTCTGGGTCGCTTCTTGGCTAAAAGATGCCAGGAATGGGTGACGCCCTTACGCCTCTTTGGTGAAAGGCTGAAATAAAAATTATTAACATTAACTATTAGTTCTGTGCATGTGGTGTGTACTGAAAGTTCCGGGAACACTTGGAGGAATAATGTCGACAACAACAACAGCTAATCAAGTGTTCCCTGACTAATATTTATATTGATATGTATAAAAGAGCCCTTTATTTGGATAAGTAAGAATTTTAAATTTATTAGATAATAAAAATAGATAATTAGAAGTCATCTCACCTGTCGGGCGTCTCCGGCATGTACGGCGACATCCTGAAGTCCCGGCTGTGCGGGGTCTCTATGCCGAACGGACTGTATAGCTTTGTGGGGCTCCTACCTAGCAGCTGGAAAATAAAAGTAAACGTAGATTACACTCACTGTTGCTACCTATCAACCTTACTAACATACATTCATCTACTAACACGAGAAATTAACAAAGCATTTCAAACTTCTTTTATATTCATTATTTTTTTCTCACAGGAGATAAAGTACCACTCAGTAGTATGTGTGCATGTGTAAATACTAAGTGCTATTTAGTTGAAAATGAGTTAAATTACATACTCCCTTTTTTTTGGCAAGTGGTGTTGAAGGGCTCTTGCAGGGAGAACCAGCCTCTGTGAGCCGGTGTCGGCGCCGCCCGCCCACTCTGAAATGCTAATGGTTGCACCTTGCATTTGTAATACAAAAATATATTTTTTACTTAGAAAGGGTTCGTCTAGTGAGTTGTATGTTATCAGGAACTAGTGCCATCCTTACTTAACAAGGAAACAAAATACAATTACTCAGTACCTTGTTGGGCCAAACATTTAGTTGCATAATTGGAACTTGAGTCAGTTTAAGTAATTTAATACAAAAAAATTCAAATGTTTCACCGGCCCCTTCTAACACAGTAGGATCAAATATCCATGTTGGATCATTCACACATCTCTTCACTTCACAGTTGTGGATGTTAACGGGCGATTGTGAACACTTCAGATCAGGTGAGTCATAGGCCCATTTGCCCCTTACAAAAAACAACTTAAATGTAAAAAGTTAAGACAGTTCTATGCCATGGCAGTATGCACATAATTATGGGGAGAGGCTCCACTCTCTTCACATAGTACTGAATAAGCTTTGAGAAAAAGGATTTCGGTAATAATAATATTACTGAAAGGATACTTGCAACAATTTTTAACTTCTCAAATCACTGAGTTAACTATTATTTGTTTTTTTTGTCACTAATGGCACCTTATCACCTCTATAAAAATACTACCAGGATTCAAGGGCCGACGATGTAGTTGCTATATAAATATTAATAATAGAACGGAGCAATATATATATTAAAAAAGAATTTTACTATTTCTGGAATATTTTAAAATTAACAAGCCAGCACCACGTGGGCGGCACACTTCCAAATCCTGAGAGGCGGATATATTTTTTTAAAGGAGGAAAACCTAAATTACTTCGGCAAATAAATTTATAACTTCTCACCTGCGACAAATTGCCGAAAGTATTCCGAACGCTTTTAAATGTTTTTGATATTTTCTCCGCACTGGACTGTAAAGCACGACGCGAATTTAAAAAAGGCTTAGCTTTAAAAATATTTCTATTATAACAACCGTCTATAATTTTAACACTTTCACGTGTCGGCGAATCAATAACGGAATCGGACACGAATGAATCTTTCATTTTTTATATAAAGTATACTATGCACTTATAATTGCAATTATAATCATCAACTATTGTAAATATGTTCAAAAAAAGCTATGATTAATACATTTTGCAACAAAATTCAATCGAACAACGGAACAGTGGGCACGGAAAATAGACTATTGTCGAAAGCAATACAACGCATGCAACAGAGCAAGTACAAGGTGCTCTATGAACAAAACCGTTTAGATTGACAGCAGTGACGGTTTATTGTAAACATCTGTATACAAAAGCACAGATTGCTAAGGACGGTGCTGTAATCTGTCACTAAAGCTTTTAAAGTTCAATTTAGAGAGATGTACAAAACGCCAGTGTTTGAAATAAACTTTTATTGTTCGTTGGTTTATTTGACTGTTTCTGAAGGTAACACTAGCGATAGGTAGCGCCACTCACTTGGTGGTTCTCATCAGGAAACGCAAAACCAGAGGGCATCAGCGGTACAGGGTTACCAGGGTACGCTACACTGGTTAGTGGAAAGCTCACCGAATAGCTGTTTTGAGAGGAGGTGGGTAGGTGATATAGTTTTAAGAATACACGCCAAAGCTATATACAGATACTATTATCATCAATTTAGCGAAAGCATTAGATAAGGTGTCCTGGCCACAGGCTCTAATACAAGACATGCGAGTACCGGCGTTAAAGCTCTTTCCAGAATATTTAGGAAACTGACTAAAGCAACTAACCATTATGTACCACAAAGAACTAAAAAGTTGTTGAGGATAGGTCTCGAAGAAACGGCGGAACAACGTTACCAAACTTGCTTTTAATTTCTGAATTATCATAGTTACTAAGTTCTGACGCCTATATTTACATTCATGCTCATAGTCTTGAAAGAGTACTTGCGTAGAATAGTCATAACCTGACCAATATCTTAAACACTTTTTTGGAGTTTCCTGGTATATCTTCGCAAACCAAGATCCTATGCTAACAAAATTAAAATGGGACTTCATTGATAGCAAAACCATTAGAAAACTAAAAAACAAAATCGCGCCAGAAATAACTGTACAACAAGTGCATAACAAATTGGGAACCTCCCCATTGTCCTTTGGTAAGTACATTTCAAAATAAAATCCAGTGCAGACCTCATTCAACTGTTTATTACTATATTTAAAGTCTAAAGTCTATCTCACATTTTGTACACATATAATAACAGTTTTGATTATAACCCCGTCTTAGATCAAGCAACATGTGTGAATCAGGAGCGCTGGTGCATGTAGTAGTCAATGACCGTCGAGAACGCAGCGAACCCAGCAGCACCAAACAAGCCAGCTTTCACTCCACCTGGAAATTATGATTTATGGACTTAATGTTCTTTTCAGAGAACACTTCTAGAGTAGTTTATATTGCACATATTGTTAAAATATATTATTTATTTTAATTTACAGGTTTTCAAAGCCCTTTTCTCAAACCCTCCTCTGTACGGTTTTCCAGAGCAAATATGCACTTCAATCAGAGATCAGAGAATCATGGTAGTTGTTGAACTGTGTGACTCCAGCTATCTCTAGCAGCTGTACAGGGCATAAGTCTCTCGCTCACCTCCATGCTTGCGCTCCAGCAGGTCGGTGGCCTAGCAAGATTATGACAACAGAAGACTGGCAATTTGATATAATGCTTTTGCATATGGTATTTTGAGAAGTCCCTGAAGATATATTTAGAAAAATTGCAATCACCTCTTAAACCAATAAGGCCGCCAGTGACGCCTCCCGCGTATGTTCCATTCTTCCAATCTGATTTCCCCCTCGCACTTTCTATACAGCATTCTACGCCAGAGAAAACAGCCCCAAGGATAGCAAAATTTTTTGCATAACTGAGCATTGCTCCCTTCATCTCGCGTAGAATTTCTCTAGCTGTTTGATGTTGCTGTGTCATTGGGTCGGTAACATTTGGCATGAGGGATGACGTGAACAGACCCACAGCTGCTCCCAGGCCATAGCCTGAAAGTTTATAATAATTAAGAACAGTTTACCCTATACAGAATGCAAGTAATAACTAAATCAGGCCAATCTGCTGCTAGCAGTGATACACTGCTTGTACTGCAAACTGCCATCTCTGCTTAAGACAACTATCTTCTTCTAAATGCTTATACATTTTATATGTTATGTAACCACGCATGCACCATATATCAAGTGATCAACGGGGTCCATAAACATCTGACTCGGTGTGCTTTTTTTTATGGGTATATTTATCCCGGTATACCAGTATTTTTATCCCGCCACAGCAAAACACAGAACATAAAAGCAAAATGGATGGAAACATAGAGAGGTAAGTATTAGAGTAAAAAGTCAAAGAAGGAGATAGAAAACCAGGAACTGGCCATTATACATACATTATATTATTTTTGTCTACATTTTTATAATAAAAAACTTGTATAGCCATCATGGGGTGACCGGTGCATGTGAACCATATTTTAATATTTACTCCAGTTATTAAGTGCCCCCTGTTGCGGAATCTGTACAGCTCCGCAAGGGTTGAAAGTATGTTTCCCACTTCTGAGCGAGGTAGAAGGAACTTACATATCATTAAAAAACTCTGACTCCATTGAACAGCTATATGGTGAGAAATACACAACATTTTTAAGTATACAGGCATTTTTGTGGTGAAAAAATGTTAGAGAATTTGAAAATAATTCTTTGAAATACTTCGCTGGTCACACATAATTAAAAATGCTACGGATGCAATATCCTTTTAAAATATAGTAGATCAAACTGTGCTCAAAGAACTTGAATGTCTATAGTATAAGCAAAGCAGCTTTTGTGTTTATTCTATTCACCAATAATACAAGTAGAACAGAGACAACAGGATCCAATATCCTGTCCTGCATATAATATTGGGCCATTTTGAAATTACAAAGTAGAATATTAATTTGTCACAAAATAATTATACAGGTAATATACTAAAATGTTATTCAGTCCATTCAAACTTGTCTGAGTATGCACACTGGATCAGAATATTCATTACCAGGATCGCAAATCTTATTTCCTCTTGCATGTTCCCACTTAAATACCGGGATTGCAACAGCATATAGTGCTTATATAGTTTTTAATTTTCTTGTTCTAAAAAGGACTTACCTATGATGCAGCTAGTCAATGATTTAAACGGGCAACTCTCTACAGTCGCTTCTATCATTTTCTCCTCATTTGTCTTAATAACCACAGGGCCCAAAATCCTTGGTATTATTATATTCTCACGATAACGGTAGTTGTTACCAACTAAATATTTTGCTAAAGCATCGTAGTCGTTTTTCTCTGTGAATCTCACTAAATCAGGATCTACTGGAGGTTTTTTATAGGCCATCATTGTTATTTTTGGACATATAACCTGTCACGGCACTGCGCTTACACATTAACTAATATACACCATTAGCATTATCGAACCAACCGACTTGTTGTTTTGTTAGATTTTCATTTCTTTATCAGCGGCCAGCCAGTAGCAAAACATTAGTTAAAATTGTAAAGAATGAACGTCCCGTTCCATAAATTCAAATAGGCGCTCTTGACATTCTTCGGTTCGTTCTATGACAAATGACAATGCATCATGTTGTTGCTAATAATTTAAGAATTCAAGACCTACACATAATCTATATATTTATTAAAAATTATATAAAACACAAAATAAATACACTATTTTATTTTATATATTATTTTTAATTAATTTAGTAATAAGTGATAATATAACCAAAATTAGTGATTCCCACAAGCGCGCATATACTAGTTTGATTTAAATTTACAATTTACCCATAAATTTATAGTGAACATTCAAGATTTTTTATTGGTTGAACAATAAATAAAAAATACCTATATTGATATTTCTTGAAAACCTGAAAAATAGAAGGTAGATCTTTTAATTTTTAAAGTAGGAAAGGAAAACCCCCAACTTGTAAATTTACCCATAGCATAACTCATAAGTTTTGATTTGATATAATTTTTTGTTGATACTATTATTAATAGCTATGTTTATTGTGTTACGCTCGTAGGATGTAGAACTACTTTAATATTCCATTAAAATTAACCACGCCTACTTCGTACAATACTTTAAAATGTGCATATCCTTCTCGTAAGTTCATGAATTTGTAGATGATAACCATTTTAAATTTTATAGTTTAGCCATACGTCATGTCAGATTCTTCGTCGGAAGAAGATTTATCACGTTTTCAAGAAGTTGTAGATACCACGTTTATTAAATTAGTCAATAGGAATCATTTTAACAAATTGGGCTCAATATCAAAAACAGGTACGTTAGAAAATATTTTTAGGTTAGTCATGAGTTTACGAGGCTCAGTTCAACATATACAAACGCCTCCCCCTTCACTAGAAAAGTTCGCTTTTCTATTGAAATTGACAGTTTAATTCAGTCTATGGTATCAATACCAAGAACTAGATAAAAATCCAATAAGGTTTGTGAAAAAATCGTGAAGCAAATATATTTCGTAAATCTGGAAGGCTGCGATGAGATATGCTTCTATTTCCATTGATACTTATCTGCCTCACATAGCTAAGCCTGTCATTTGTATCTTCTAGATGGTAGTGCATGTTCATTGTATTTCTTTCTAAGACAAAAACATTTAGGGCTAAAGAATATTATACCTAACATTGAAAACTTAACACTGAAAACATTTTAGAACAAATACCACGATCTGAACGGTACTTGGAGGAAGCTGGACACTACAATGATGTTAAAGTGTCCAAGGAACTACAAAATAGGATTGGTGCTAAAGTATCACTGATTATAAATAAAAATTTAAAATATATTGAAGTGCAAGAGGATGTGATAAGGTGACTAGATGTTTCTTTTAAAAATTGTTTGCTTGGACCACAATTTTATTTCATAAAAAATGTATATTACATCAATTTTATAGATATAAATAACTAGATATAAGTAACATAACCTATTCCATGTCTTTCAAGGAACCAAACAATTGAAGGTGGAGTGAAATTGTTCAAGGACTCTGCAGGTTTACTCTTGTGTGAAGACATTAAAGATACATTCACAGAAAATCACAATAACTTGTCAAAAAATATTAAGAAGAAAAGACGGTTAGTGGATGAAGAGTTTGAAGTACCTGAAGAAGGTGAGGTCTTGAGATATATGATAGATTGCTTCAGTTTCCTTCACCTTTCCATCTTGGTAAAAAAAAATATTTATGTAAGATTTGGTAAACTTGTTGTGAGGATATGTTACAACTTTTCATTCAGAACAGATAAGTTTTTGTTATGCCGTCTCTAATGTTTATCAGTATTTTACACACTATGATGTAAAAACTTCACATGTATATTATTAATACTGCTGATAATTTAATAGAGTCATTATTAGCTGTCCAGTGAATGGAAATTCAACAATATATGTATATAAAAAATTAACAGAGACTTTATTAAATTTTAAGATTAATTCAGCAGGAGATTGTCAAGTTCCAGCTATAAATATTTAGTGGTCACAGGCAAACCATGGGCGGGTCATGAGTTAATTTATATCTAATTAATTTACCTTACCCAATGAATCTAAGTTAGAAACAGCGTGGGTAAAGTGACTTGAATTAAGGAATACATGTTGTATGCATGTTCAAAATATTGATTTTGTGGTTCATAAGATGGGAAGACAGTGTTTGTTTTTTTCATTAGGCTAATAGTAAAGAAATAATGTACCTTCATCATCATCTCCAATGCCATTGCCAAGAGTACTGCCAAAGAATGTTCCTACCCTTCAATTACATTAGATGTGACAGTGGCTTAAAGTTCATGAAGTGAAACCAAAAGGAATTGATAATATACCCAATGTGTCTGCGATGTTTGAGATGAGAAATTTAAACAAAGAACTTATAGACAAGATACACTTTGTACCTTCATACTTTTTCACAGCTAAGATAAAGTTGGCGGCAGTGAGTGGCGCTCACGTCCAATCAACACTGGAAACAAAGTGTTGGAAATCAAGAAGAAAGGAGAAAATATTCAAATATAGAGGGAAAGGTGGAAGTAAGGTCTTGACTGTTGTGGAATAAATATTTATTCCCTTCGTGTGTTGAATAAACATTTTAAAGCATTAAATTATTTCTTTCATTTTATGTTTGTCTCTGGATAATACCTGAAATGCCAAAGGGAGTTTTGGCTCAGCGGCTCTGGAGCGGGCCTGCAGCCGTGATACGGTTGTGGGCTAATTAAACAATTGTATATTATATATTACACTTTCATTTATTAGATTACGCCAATGTTCTTTACACACGAGAATACACTTAAATATTTACAATAACGACGGCGGTCACCAGACGCAAGACGCAAAGCTTAATAACTAATGTTAGTATTTAACATAAAAATGTAGAAAGTTCAGAAGACATAGTAGTACAGTAGCTGAGACCTTCATGGTATAGTACCGGGCCAGTGCGTGCCGTAGTTACATGTTGTTGTACAGGTCCACAATGTTGCAGAAATAAGTGAGCACCATGGGAACGTGTTGCAGTTTCTGCTGCAGAAATTTGCGTGCGTTGCCCGGAGAGCTCTTTTTTATTTCGTGAAGCACCTTGTAAACGAACGTTGCGTTGTACACTTTGCTGTAGGTAGTGGGCGGCAGGGGTGCGCCGCACAGAGTGTTTAGGAAATTAATTTGTCTGAGGCAGTGCTGGAACTGCACCAGCGAGTGGAGCAGCCACCGGTCGCAGCCACTGCTCAACTCCTCGTTGGAATGCGAGAATTCCTCCTCCAGGACAGCCCGTGCGTGCTTGCCGTTGCTCGGTGCAATATTCAACACTGCCAGCGAGGCGAGGCAGAGCAGCACGGCGTGTACCTCGTCGTCGATGTCGTCTCCCCGCTGACGTGCGAAGTAGACAAGTGACACAATGAGCATTCTGGCGTCACTCGGAAACTGTTGCAAGTCATTCACGTCGGAAATCTGAATGGTTTCCGAGAGAAAATGCTCGAATAACTTGAGAGAGCTTATGCCGTTCCAGCCATTCTCGAAAATGTTTATCATATTATGATTCGGCTTCCGGACAGTTTGAAGTATTTTTAGATCCTTATCGCCGCCGCTCGCTCCCGACGCTGGTCGTTTGCTCCGGAACACCAAACATTGATTGTCAAAGTTGGTCAGCAAGTCGAACGCGTACCTGAAGACCGGAGCCGAGATCAGCAGTGGGTCCGTCGCCTCCCCGTCCTCCACGCTCCAGGAGCCGTCGACGGTGCCCCACTTGTACATGTTGATGTAAGGAATAGGTATAAAATTACAGACCACACCCTTCGCGAACCAGTCCGGGTCGGCGCTCGTCACCAGGCACCGTTCCCGGTCGACGAAGTATTGCACGGCCAGGCCTCCGACTTCCTGTCTACCAACCACCGTTTTCACTTTCCGCTCTATTTCTAATTTTATTTGTAGGATTTCATCTCGCGTTACGAAAGGGGTGATCTTGTTCATAGCATTTTCGCCATTCCTCGAGAGCCATTGAAAAAAAGCGCTGTGTCTGGTCGCGTACGAGAGCGGCAGCCGCAACTTCTTAAGCACCTTGTCGAGCCATTCTTTGGGAAATACTTTTTCATCGAAAAGTGTAAGAAACATAGCGACGTGTGCATTGTCGAACTTATACATCTCCATAAACGTGTCCAGCTCGTACTGTTGACAACGAAGGCTGTTGTCGGAAGAATTATACTTCAGCTTAAGAAAGGGCATGTACCGAACACCGGAAAAGAAGTATTCTATGTCAAACGCCAGGACGGGACAGTCCAACTTCCGCGCCAGCGCCACGCAGTCGCTCTTGCTCTCGAACACGCAAGTGACGCAGTCGAATTCCATCTCTGCCAGCACCTGTCGGTAGACGTCGCGTGACAGGAGCGGCTCGTCCCCCTTGTATTTGTCCACCCCTGCCACCGCAGAGTCGTCCGGCGCGATCGAGTCCGAACGTTCGTTGTCTCCGCGACCTCCTTTGAACAGGAAGTAACATCGTACGTTGGCCCGCTTGAACATGCTAAGTTCCTCGCGAAGGAAGTTAGCGAATCTGTCACACTCGCATCCGAACAAGGATTCGAGATTAGAATGTTTATACATGTTATACAAGTAGTTCTGCCCGTCGACCACCAGGCAGCAGTCGTTCAGTCGGACCTCCTTTGCCGGAACCTCTTTGTCCAAAAACACTTTAATATTCCTTATTCTCATGCTTGATGTCTGGAAATAAAAAAAGACAAAATACATTTAGACTGTCGCCATAATAGGTCGACTCCATCTGCCCCGCACCCGACATGAGGCAGGGTGGAGACAGAGGCTATTCTGACCAACTTAACAGATCGGTAAGCCGTTTTCGTCCTAGTATTCATCTATACTACTCCCGGGAACATGTTGACTTAGGGACCCCGGACGATATTTATATACTATTTACAATATTGAAAACCTTTATAAATGATAGGTTGTATATTACATAATACAATGTACATGTAATATAATTATAGTCGCGGCCATATACACAACTCGACACTGAGGAAGAAGTTACGTTGGTGGGTTGAGATTGAGAGTTCGATCGAGGCGTTAGTTGTAAATAAAAGCTAAGTTCTCACGGCGTGTGAACGGGGTGAACATCGCTGTCTCTTACTGCGCTTATAAATGGCCTGACGATGACCCCATGGTCAGAAACAGAGACACATTTTTTTGGCAAATGAGGGGTCATAAGATTGCCATTTGAATAGTCTTTACACTTTAATATCTAGACAGTAGTATATTTATAAATAAATTCATAAATAAGTATATTTACGACTAAGTATAAGCGACTTCAAATCGAATCAAACGTTATTACGTGAAACGCCCTCTTTTATTTCCGAATATAATAGTAACACTGCGATGTTCTGGAGATATATTATTATCTTTCTTCTCCCGCGTTCTCGTTACGGAATACACACCTCGTCTGAGATTATCACAGACCTAACAATATCACAGTCAACAACAAGTGAAGTGAACCTAAATCCTTTCAAACAAAAAAAAAACGAATTCTGTTAAGAAATAAAGGCGCTATGCACAAATATAAAAAAAATACAGACACCCGGCCCAGACAGAGAACCGGCCCGTTTCTGTAAAGTCGGCAAACATTAACATTGGAATCACTCATAGTTCATGTTTTTAATACATCCTTATCCCGTAGAAGTAATGGATTTGACTACTTACATATTTTATGCCGTTTACAATATTGTAAAGCTCCTCACTTCGCACTCCGTCAACACAATACACAACTGAGTGGCTAGTAGTACTGGCAAACCGTGCTGGACAGCGCACACTGACACCCATATATAATAAGATCTCAGGAATCCCCGTGAATTATTGCCATAAATAAATTCGACCTTAACCAAAATAAATTGTAAACTGTTTTGTTAAACATTTTTGCTTTTTTTACCAAAGGTAATTTAAAAAAAAATCGGAAAATAATAAATTCCCCACAAAAACATTTGTAAACGGGCTTATTAAAATTATAAACTGGCTTAAAACATTAAATTACGAAAAAGCTGAAACATTACTGAGAGTTGTAAATTAACATGCAGATATATGTACAATCGCACTTTCGCACACATACACGCTTATACAAACAACACAACGCGTTGTTACCTATAACTTTGGACTGGACCGGGTGAACCAATTTTGATGATTCTTTATTTATTTGAAAGCATATGCTTTGACAAAATTGTGACAATAGCCATAATCCATGAGAAAACCACATAAGTCTTAACACTCTTGAATACTCGCTCGGTTCGTCCTTCACAACGACTCCAAATTTCCTTGTGGCCGGAGGTATTATCGTAGTTGGAGTTGTCAGACCGCTCTTTAGGATTAATTTAAATTTGCTCCATAATAAAATAGTTACAAGAAAATGAAATGAAAACAACGAGCGGAAACGTGAAACATTTAATGTTTTATTTATAATGGTGGCTTACTATAAATATGTACAAATACCGATATTACGAGTACATTAGAACCGCGTCGCGCGGCGAGGTGCTGCAGACACGAGCAGATGGAGTCTGATATCACGACATATTTTTTTACATGTTATTCACATAATGTAAGTTTTTTGGCATTTATTTCATATATTCTGTGTGGTTTTATTAAATTATTAAAAGTTCGTGAAATGTATCTATGTTTGCAGCTCGGTCTGTTGTCACTCGTACTGAACGGTCGCGTTGTTGTCGAGTTTTTGTTGTAACTAAAATTACAATAAATATCCAAATTAACTACTAAAACATAATAAAAACATCTAAATTATAACGACTTACGCTACACTTGCAACACCGACGAGTGAGCGGGACAGCCTGCCTCCCGTCGTACTTCTCACTCGCCACGTGGAAGTAACGATAAATTGTCTGTCATCTATTAATAACCATGTCAAATATCGATAAAAATATACAAATTCGGTATGGATAGTTTACGTTTATCGTGTCCAAGAGATGTGTTGAGCGACATCGTAATTGCGAACAGCAAGTCTCCGTCGAGGATTACGTGTGATCAATCTTCGTGGTCGGATTCACCTCACAACAAAATACAGTTAGTATTCGTTAAGCTCATCGACTTAAATAAATTAATAAAATTGAATCATAATTATTCGACTTTAAGTTTAAATTCAAAACTATTAAGACAGAATCTGACTACTTCTGTTCGCCGGCGTGACTTCCAGCACAAACTTTAGCGAGTGAGTGACCGGCGGGACTGCGCCGCGCCCGTCAACTGCGAGTCCTTCCGCTTAGAAAACAATCAAAGATGTAACTTAAAGTATTTGATGCAAACACCGCAGTTACATTTTCTTAGGAATACAACAAACGAGCAGACTTAGCGACGGCGGGTTGCGGCCGGTGGCAGCTTCTCTCCAGTGGCAGCCGGTGGCGCGTCGAGCCTTACAGCTTGCTGTTATCACCGGCGAGTGGCAAGCTCCTGCCGCGGGTCCTGGAGGGAGTTTCGTCCTGGCTAAAGGCGCGGTTGTCCAGGCCGCCGGACTTGGTCGACAGTTCAGGTGGCGCTTCCATCGGCCCGTCCATCAGGAACATCGTGAGGAAGAAGAGTATGCTGCCTGGAAATAAATATATTATTTAATTAAAACTGCGTTGCGCGGCACAGAGCCCCGAAGGCATTCGAGGAAACTCTCGAGAACAATGCGCACAGTGACGTCATCATTACCAACTATTTTGTAATTCTCTTACACAAGTCGCTCGTCTGCCGTCTCTTATAATTCTGCTCAGTGAAGTGGGGCCTGAGGATGCTGTGACTAGAATAGAGTTCCTGCGGCGGGTTGGTGAAGAAGCGGGTGTGAGGGTGAATGAGGAAAAAGTGACGAAAAAATCTGGCAGAGCCGGTAACGCTTCACGATGGAAACTCCATTTACCGTGTCTCAAAATCGTAAATACATATTTTAAAATAAAATTTGGGGACCAACCTCGGCTCTACATGGCGTGACTCTACCGCGAGCCGTACAAATGTGGCCGCGTGGCTTTATTCACACTTACTGATTCCGTAGAAGCCGGCGTAGAAGATCATGATGGCCTCTCTGTAGCCGATGGCCTTCGACACGGGGTCGACGAGGATGGGCAGGTTGCCGCCCACGTTGTTCATGACGAACAGGAACACGCCCACCGTGGTGGAGCGCACGGACAGCGGCACAATCTCCACCAGGATCGCGAACACGATGCCGAACCACATCTCGGCTGCAACGGTCCAACAACAAAACCATCAGCAAATAACCTCCTCGTGTTTATATATTTACATCTGGTATATATCTGACATAGCGTGCAACCGACCGACGGTGGTATATTTATACAAAACCATAATAAAGGCACAACTTTTTATGCAAATTGCTCAGAAGGTGATAAATATATTATATAATGTATGTATATTCTCGTGTCAGAGTGTTTGTAACAAAACTCTTCCTCGCGGCTTCACCGACTTTTATGAAATTTTACGTGTACACTCGGTAGGTCTGAGAATAGGATGTAAATTATATTTTATTTAGAAATTTTCAATTTTTTAGACATCTTTTTTTATTATTTGGTGTTTAAAATACATGTTAAAAACAATGAACTCAGTTCTAGAAAAGGCCGGGAGCTTTCAACCTTTGTTGATTAACACAAAATACGTGGAGATTTTTTGTCTATAATATACCAAGTGTTTGTTTCTTTTATTCTAGTGAAAATACTAAAATTAACGTCCGAGAAGAATTTTTGAGAGCTTACCGAAGAAGTAGGAGAAAGCGAGCGTGATCATGGCCCAGAGCGGACCGAACACCACGGAGCCGAAGGCGGGCAGCGTGGCGATCAGCTGCGACAGCGCCAGCACCAGCACCCGCGATCGCACGCCCATTTTCGCCACGAACCTGCCGGTGGAACAGCACTGTACCTCACCATCGCGTATACTCCGACAACAGCCGCAGCCGCATATCCCCTCGGACAGACCTCCAGGCATCTTACCTGCTTTTCCATCAAAGTGTATAGAAAATGCTAGCCATAGTGTGGTCCTACCACATAAGAAAAAAAATCGTGTCAAAGTTGTGAATGTAGCAGAGTTTTTTTATGAATAAGGAGAATTTTATATTTTACAAGCCAACGCATCACTCACTTGTCGGAGACTACGCCGCCGACGACGACGCCCACGGAGCCGATGCCGACGGTGACCGCGAACAGCCACCAGCCGAGGTCCACGTCGGGGAAGTAGTCGCGGTAGTACAGGTCTGCGTTGTACGCGAAGCACATGCCGCCTGCACGAGAGAGCCTCATCAGCTAGCACATGATACAACGTTAACATGAAACTGCACACAACACTCAATTTCCTTTCTTCAGATTTAATTTTCCCGAAACCAAGATTTGACCGGCGTTTCGTTTTATGAGTAGCGCGGTTACAGTGGCGGCGCTGCTGCGACCGGCCTCATGGAGCACGTAGGGGTACTGCACACTGCACTACGGGGTTCACTCACCGCAGTGGCGGATGGAGGCGGCCAGGCACAGCAGCAGCACTCGGGGCTGCGCGATCACATGCCAGATGGTCACCTGCGGGATCTTCTTGCCGGATTCCAGAGCAGCATCCCTTCCTTTCGCGTGTCCGGCGCCTAAACCATAAATTTCAACATTTTTATTGGACACTTATTAGAGAATTGTGATGGTGATGAAAAGCGATGGTTTTCAAGAAGAAGTGGAGACTCACCTTCCTCCCCGATGGTGGTCCGCTCGGGCTCGCGGAGAGTTAGAAAGGTGAGTGCGGCGATCACCACGCCCACGATGCCCGCCCCGTAGTAGCACACGCGCCAGCTCTGCAACAGGAAGTAACTAGTGACGGGAGGTTTGCGACGAGGAACGCTCCTCTATTGTGTGTACAATATATGTTACTTCGCAGAGAAGCTTAAAATTAAAAAAAAACAAGTTAAAACTCACAAGTCCCCAAGCGTCGATCGCAGGGATGTACCTCCCGACTGGGAAGGCAATACCATAGCCGCCGTATATGCCCCAATTGAAGATGGATAACACGAGCGCCCTCTGGTGCTCCGGAAACAGGTCAGTCAAGATACCGGTCGCTAGGGGATTGCAGCCCGACTCCCCGGCCGCCATCAGCATGCGCAGTACCACCAGGTGCCAGTACTCCGTGACGCTGCCCATCAACAGGATCGCCACAACGAACACCACGGTGCAAGCCGAGAGGATGCGAGCCCTGTTGTACCTGCAAGTACCTAATGATTACCAAATATCCAGTATGAGTCGGAGCGACACTGCTGTGGGCAGAGTATCTAACCTGCAAGTTATTATGGACGACCACTAACTTGGAACAAGGTACCACAGTATTTAACGTACTTGTCGGCCACCACGCCGATGATGACTCCGACGACGGTGAAGACGGCCATGAACGCCGGCCCGGCCAGAACCTGGTAGTCGATGCCCAGGCCGTTGTAGCCCCACTCGCAGTACCGCGTGCCGTTCAGCTCCAGCGACTGGCACCTGCGGTACAATCAACAATTAGTTGTTGTTGTTCAAGGGCCGGCGGAGCATTCTTCGGCCAGCACGCACACGTTGTCTTTATCATGTCGGTCGAAAAAATCTGCAACCTGCAATAAGTTGAAGCCGCAACAACAGACATGACTTACTTATTGACTAAGTAAAATATTCTATGAACGCTACAACTGTAAAGGAGCGGGTGCCAGTTTGTCTAAATGATGCTAATATTTTTTTCTTCAAATGTAACTAAAATTACAGTTACTAATCATTCCAACTAAGCTTACGCTCGTGCTAGGAGATGGTTCACGTCAATAGTCGAACGGTGCATATTTAAGAGGTCTCTAATAAAGTCTTTGGAATCGTCCTACGTCAAAACAATCCACAAAATGTAATTGGAAGAAAACCCTTTCTAACAAAACAAAAATAATTTTAAAATCAGACAGAGACAAGGCAGGGAACGTGACAACAACATATTATTGTCTTAAGGTGAGTGTCGTACGGGGGTAAAAGTAGTGGGGATTATGATACTCACAAGTCGGTGGAGTTGACCTTCTCGCAGACGACGGGCAGCTGGGCGAGCGACAGATGCGTAGCGTTCAGCATGCAGGACTTGTCGCCGTAGCGTAGCTGTTCCGCCGTCACCTTGGACGTCGTGCCTGCACGGAACGAAGATCACCAGATTACTTTCAACGGATTTATATTTGAACACCATCTGTTACAACATGAACACGCCCCTGCATACACAATGTAGCCGCAACTGTAGTGTGCCGTCTGATCAGTGAAGGTCACGTGGCGGTCTAGAGTTGTAATTCGAAGGTGTCCAGGAAGACAGAGCCCCTGTTCGGCTAAACACTTCTATAGTGTTACTGGGAATTCTTTAGAGAATACTATCTCTATAACAATAATTCAGTTATCCAGATCCAGACTGTCAGCCTGTAACGGAGGTATTTTTGCACTTAATTGATGAGTTCGTTCACTCAGTGGCATTGCATATTGCACGAGGGGTGAACTCTGACACGAGACCCTGCGCTCGTGACTCGTGGTTTTAAGTTGAAGCGAACAATAAATTGTTTATGCTAAAAGTTTACGTGAGTGGTGCGCGCTGCCAGCTCTAAGTACTGTGAACTGGTTTCTACTGCGTGACCAGGAAATTATTAATTATTGCTTCCTTGTCATCACACCTCTGCAAACATAAATATTTTATAACGAGGCTGTGAGCTGATCAAGCTGTTTTACTCGCATGTAACAATTGCATACATTTAGGATACATGTACCTAGAGAAAATGCTAGTTCTGGTTTTACGAGTTTTTTTTAGCAGTAACTTTTTGAAATCAAATATTTGTAGGAAATAGTATTGATTAATGTTAACCACTATGAAACAATTTTAGCAAAGTCTAAGGCAAAAAAAATGTTGTTATCAAAACAACACTGGCATAAAAACATATTCACTGGGACTCACTCCGTTTAATTAAAAAAAAGGTAGCGGCCGAGTTTTTGCCGCGCACTGCAATAGACGTTCACGGCCAATGTCATGGCCACCGCTTAGCTTATGGATATAAGACAATTGTCTATTCTTTACGCATAAAAGTGAACGTTAAGTAAATAAATTAATTTATTTTAATAATAACATTGATTGTTGTTTATTTATTTATAATTGGTCAACCAGCAGCATGTACATTATGTATTCAATATTAAAATACATATGATTATTTTATATTAATTAAACTGGTCAAAATATGATATGATTAAGGAAGAGCTAGCACAAGTATATTTTGTACTTAAAAGAAATTCAAACACTGTATTTATGTTTAATATCATTTGTTTTTGAAAAAAAAAGATTTATTATTATTAATAATTATTATTATATGGGTCTCAGCGTAATGTATGCACAGATCACAGGTGTATACAGCTTTCATAGACGAATTAAAATGTAATTGTTCTCTTCATTCCTCCCGAACTCTGTCTGTATGAATGTTCAGCACCGCATGTAATAATAACCTACCTAAACGTACTGAACTGCAATAGTCTTGAGAATAAGTCGAGCCAGCAACATGGCAACATTAGATAGTGAATTGGTTGTTGTTCAATTGAAAATACACTAATTGTCAATATCACACATTGCCTAGGTTAAGTGAAACTCCAGCAATGCCGAAATACTGAGTAACTGAGTTAATGACATAGTATAGAGTATAAAATAATTTCGATATAATTATGCCAAATAAAACATTAATAGAAGAAAGTCAACAGGCAACGAAGGTGAACAGCGTGGGTCTTGCAGTTGGGGAGCCAGTGGGCAGGTCTTCTATTTGGCAAGCTTCTGGTAAGTGAAGTGATGGGTGCGGAAAGCGGGAGATTGTATACGATGGAAAGCAGACGGCCTGCGTCCCACACTTGACATAGATAATGATGAGTTTCAATATAGATGGCAATAATAGAATGTTCCAGAGAACATGGTACAGCGTTCCGGGAATCTGCCCGCTCATTTAGTAGCTATAAATGTCCGCTTTACGTTCTAGTTTTATATTTGCATTCTAGATAATTGAATAAAGCGCACGGCCTGCAGCACTGACAGAGAGCACGAGAGGAGTGGCTGCGGCGTGTACACCCACCTATCAGGTAATGTCCCAGCTCACCCAGGATGTAGCCCACGGACACCAGACCGAGGACGTACCATTTGTAGTAGCCTTGCAGCTTCGACCAGATGCCTCCTTGGAACATTTTGGATTATTCTGAAATAATAACAACCCAAATTATCACATTTGTAGTTAATTTAACGTTCTCTTTATATCCCTCTTAAAATAAAATATAACAATTCCCCAAAGTCGAGAAGAACAATATTGTATATTAAATATTTCCCTACAGTTTGTACAGCGGCTGATCAATATAAAGATTCTAAATTACATTTGCTTTGAACAAATTGGTGGGTATGCGAAGTGATAACGAAGCTTGACATGATCAATAGCAGTGTTGGTGCCAGCGACGGATGAGACCTGCTGCACCGTATCGTATATTACATGAGGCACATTGTTCACCAGTGGCAGATGCTTGCTGGCCTCTGTGTCTATTCCTGTAACTCCAGGAGCTTTGTTATCTTGGTTTATAAGTTCCCAGCCGTCGCTTGTAGCTACCTATAGCGCTGCGTTATAAACAATAACGCATTTAAGTACAGTCCGAAGGTCGCCCGCTAGATGACCGGTACATGACATCATAAAGGTTTTGTTGCCAATGTACCAATCATGATGTTCACAGTAACCGACTGTTTCTTTGCAAATGCAATTTACTTGTGTTAGTGAGTCAGTTGTCTGTTCAGTTATTCAGAGTTATTGCTCAGCAGTCGCGAGGCAGCAGGCACTTACGACAGCCTAATTATTGGCTAGTGTAATTAGTTACCGCGGCTAGAGGCTGCACGACAACGCTCCAGCGTCACGCGAATTTATTTACCATTCGGGTCAACTCCGTATCTGATCATCGAAGGGTGCAGCTTGCCTTGTATCTGTTCTTATTTTTGTGAGGATCTTGTAAAGATTGAGTAGAGGATTTATCTCTCAGGTCGCTCAGCCTGAATCTTTATCAGGTAGTTACTCTGCGCAATGTGCTCGTTGATTGTAACGTTTAAGTCTGAATATGGAAAGCGGTGGTCAGGGGCCCGCTCTGGGGGGACTGCGCGAAAGAGTTCCCGTTATGTGGCGCGTTTGCCGTAACATACCTCGTCCCACGAGGGCCTCCTGTTCGGCCGTAACTCACACACGCTATGTGTTGTTTGAAGACAATGACGTCACAACCAAATGAAGGTATTCCACGACGTCGTCATTCGGCGCATGAAAATGCGTTACAATTTAATTAATATAAGCCGCCGTCAAACAAGCGAATGCGTTATTATTTATAGATGGAGTGAGCTGGAGGAATAAATATTATCACCTTTTTAATTTCCGTAAACTTTCGTGTACTTAACTATTGATTTGGAACACGGCGTGTTTCACACGAGAACATGCTTCAGGAAACTGGAACATACTGCAGGACAATAATGTTATATTTGTTGTGTACGTTAATATCTGTTTTCTCTTCCAGCTATGGTCAAATGTAGCGACGACATGTCGTATTGATGTCAGCGGCCAAGTGCTCGGCGACCTTGCACGCATTGTTCGCCAGATTAAAAATCTCGTCGGAGAACGTGTTTTAGTTTTTGTTTCGGAAAGCTCATTACGGACAATAAAACTAAACTTCCGTATTCCTTTTACGAGTTTTACGCGTTTAATTTCTAATCATGACAGAGCATTAATCGTCTTAACGAAGGTTACTCTGGTCGTCACATTCATTTCACAAAAACAAATAAAAACGCTATTTACACGGACTCCCTGATTGTATTTCTGAATGAATGACGTGATCTGGCCGGGTGGCTCCATACGCAACTTCGTCACAAGTTCTCTGTCAAGGTCTTTCCTTACTCAATTCGTTTCTTCTTTACTCAATTCTGCCCCTAAAGGAGCTTTACAACTTAATTACGCATGAAGAAGTCAGTTTAAAATGTGGGCTACAGGGGGTTCGCACCACGTGACTTAAGAGTGGTATCGCTTGTCCTTGTGAACTGTGCGACGCGGGTGACCGCCGAGGGTCTACTTGTAAGTTAATTCAGGTAGAACCCGCGGCACCTATTGTACTTGCGTCGCCGACCGTACGCCCGCCGGAACCTATTGTACTTGTGTTGCCAACCAAACAGGACCGACCTCAACTTTTTGCCGACAAATGAAACGAATTAAAGGAATTGTTTGAAGGCAGCCTTCGAACAATTGTTTAATGCTTTTACACTAAATAGAAAAACAAAGTCCGCTGAGAGAAGCTCACAGTTCATGTGAGGAAAAAAAAAGAGTTTAGCGCTTGCTGGCGAGGTCGGACTGCCCGCGACCTGCTCCGCCGCCCAGGCTGCTGCGCGGCCCGTGCGGCGACTCATAGTTCGACATCAAAGTGAAGCCGGCAGATGCAACGCAAGACTTTATCATAAAAGCGATTAAAAACAATTATGTAAATATACGAAACAAATATTGTAATATATATAAATCGTATTTTTTTTCCATCTTCCTTTTACGTCTGTTCAGTCAGCTGGTGCGCGTAACGCTTTGTCCTGCGCTACACTCCGGCCAGCTGTGTCCCGTGTGGCGTGCGTTTGTAATCTGACGGTACAATTGTTTTCCTAATTAATGCGTAAACTAGCGATTTAATGTGTGTTTATTATAAAGTGTGAAGGTTGGGTCGAGTTTGGCGAGGAAGTGATTGCTTCCGCGTACGTTGTATGCAAAGTGGGCGACCGGCGCTCGGACCTGTTCCTAAGGCGCACCCGCCGCCGCCAACTATAATTAGGTTTTTTTTTGTTACAAATCCGGTCTCGTGTTGTTGTTTACTGCAAGCATTAACACAGATAATAGTGTCGTCACGTGGAGGAATAATTCTAAGCAAGTCCTCGAGCACGATCCCGCCTCACGTAAAGACTTTTGGGTGTTGTGTCAGTTTAGTTCCCTGGCGATTATAAAAGCGACTGCTGAGTGGGGCGAATACACGATGGTCGGCAGGCGCAGGCAGCCGTAGGATGTCTATGTGAACTACACTACATTACTTTCGTATATTGTAATACACTTAAAATTGCGCTGCTCACCGCCAGTTCTGTGCAACTTACGAAACTTGTAATGCATACAAGCAAGTTTTCCTTGAAGTTATTTCGGAACAGCTGTGTGAAGTGACTTGTTAAAAGCTCCTCCGTGTGCGTATTGCGAACTCGTTCTACAGTTATCAGAAGCACAGGCGCAGTGCGCACAGCCACGTGAGATGAGTTGTGCCATGTCGCTTTGAATTATTGCATTTAAAGTACAGTAGAGAGCCTGCCTCGAAATCTGTAATTTACAAGATTAAAACAAATGTAAGTAGTAGAATGGCTATCGATATCTTCAAGCCAAATACCACGTCGTGGCTCCGGAGCCCGAGTCACGGAGACGTCAGCGGATGCACCGGAACTGTTGCAACAATGAACTAGCAGAGGTAACTCAGCAGCGTCGTGACGGCTGCCAATTGCGACAGACTAAATAATTAACAAACTTATTTAAAGCTTCTGTACCAACCATACGTTACTTCACAGTGGCTTGTTAGGGGATGGAGGGAGAGGGCCGATTGTATTATCGGTTACCGTGCGCGGATATGATTGTAAACGTCAACGATATTCATCATGGCGGGCACCTCCGTGACAGGACAACCTCGCCTCGCCCCTCGGAGTTCATTTGATATTAATCAACTGTCAAAAATAAATCCTTTCTTTTAATTGAACTGACCTCAAATTTATCAGAGACGTCAACTGTGACACGAACAGAACGCTTACGTGACAAGGAGTTTGTTGCGTTTAGTTTTTTTAATTGCAAGCAGTGAAAGTGGCCGTGACTCCTGTCGCCGCGGCCCTGACCTCACGCCGGTAACATTATGTAAGCCGTTGTTCTCAGAGCAGACGCGTGACGTTAAATCAATTTCAATTTAATTCTTTAGTGTCGGTGGATAAAGTTTAGCGACAATTTTTTTCTTTTCGCAAATATTGATAAAGTGATAACAACAATATATTGAGGGTTATCGAGGAGTTCCAAAAGATGGTTTCACTGACAACTCGCAACCCCTGACCTCGACGACCCGACTCCTAAACAAGACCGAGGCATATATAACACACAAACTTCGGACACTTTGCAACTGTGTCACCAGATGCACGCTATTGTGTGCTCGGTGAACGTGGCCGTCACACACGCTACACACGTCATACACGTCACACACGCCAAACACGCTGTAAAGCAGAGTTTGATTCATTGTTTAATAGTAGCTGAGAGAGAGATGTCCGGCCCGGAGAAGGTTTGGAGCCCTAAGGGAAGCTCCCTTAGGGCACCAAACTTTCGAAGGTTACGATTTGAAATAGGACTGTAACCTACAATAACTGGCAGCGGTGCGGCGCCAATGATGCCGATGCTCGAGGGATGTCCTCTTACATATTCACAACGCCTGGATAAGGGTTTGTGCGCATGTACTGTGACTGCGTGCACGCCGACGCCTGCAGCGGAGCAGCTCGTGACGTCACAGGGTCTCCGCTCCGCCGGTGTGCGCCCGCTTTATATCAGCACCATGCTTTCCGTTCAAGCTAGCTAGCCTTTTTTCTCCGAGGAACACCGGCGAGGGCAGCGGTGCTGCCGGCGCCTAGGCCACGCCCTCTCACCTTCACAACTCCACGCGCACGGACTTCATGTACCATTATTTCATTGCTTACTGTTAATTCGCACAGGGCCGGCGTCATAATTAAAAGATAAATATAATCTATATTACTCATTAAAAACCTTGCAATACGCGCCATATAATAGTAGCGCCTGGAACGGCACGGTGTTTGTACAGACAATATATAAGTATATATTGACTGCAACACAAAAATCGATAGTTCAATTGTTTTTCTTACGACAGCTCCCTATTTTCTTGAAATTGTGTAACGATAACTAAAGTACTCGTAGTAGTTCCAATATATTACATTTGTTCTATAACACAACACATGACGACCAATCGACCTGTGGCGGTCAATCAAAATCAACAGTTCGGATTTCTTGCCATTAATACAAGATTAATAAAAAAGAGAAAAGAAAAACCGACTTGAATTCGAATCAAACGTTAATCGACTTTAAGAAATACAGTTTTCTCATAGATAATGATGATGTATTGTCAGAACTGCGCCTGACCTGCGCCTGACCTGGTCGCTCGCGAGAAGCAAGAGCTTTAAATACAAACAGAATGATCAAAATCTCCATTTTTGAAGTCGGTTGAAATAGTTAAGTGTTTTATAAAAAAATGTTCGTTCTAGATGAACCTTACACGTGACAACGTCCGAATGTCACTCAGTCGACAACTGCACCAGTGGCTGAGATGTGGCCGACACGACGACAGATGTGGCCGCTTCCGATGTGCACTCACACGACTGCCTCCGTACTCTTCAGTACATAGTCATCGTATGAATATCATTGTATCATTATTACGCCCGCCGTGTGTTTCCATTTTCAAAAATTAAAATTACACAATTAAAATTAATGGTTACAATTGGTGGCACGTCAGCTCAAATGTAAGTGGTGTTAGGGTTATGATGATATTTGCGCCGCTGCACGCCCTCGGCCCTCGCACTTCACCGTGACGGTTGGCGTCTGCGAATTGGATGAGCACGTGCGAAGGTCCTCGCAGCCGGGACCCTACTCTGCTACTGCCACTACGACAAGTAATTACAATTCAATTGTCACCGTGCCATAACATTTGAATTGTAACGGTGTTTTAGGAAAATATGATTAGGGTGACTGTCGGCGGACGGTTTACGTACAACCTTTGAGTTTTGCCGTATAGACAGAAAGAGTATATCCTCTGTTCTTCTCTGCAGTAAAGTCAGTGTTTCTGAAGGACACATTATTGAAGTCGGCCTGGCTGGGCGACTGGATAACCCACATTAGTTAAAAATTATGTTGGGGTATTAAAATGAAAGGCTCTGCGGCAAAAGTGTTTTCACGCCGACCTCTGAGCCATCTACACGCTTAAAGTAAAAGTTCCTCCTCTCCGTTTGTCCCGCTCATTAGTGTGTTACTGGCACTACCAGAGGCCGCGGCCACACGCCAGTGTTGCTACACTTTCCCATCTGTTATGCGCGGCTAACTGGCTACACAGAACAGGCGAGAGCGGTCCGCCATTTCCTTATTTATACTATAAATTATCACACATCCATTCGAATAAATTATTAAAAAATAACTGCATTGCGAAATTATTTATATCTACATATGTTACATATGTTTCATGTCCGTACACCATTGTCACTCCTTAGCTCCTACAACTTGACCGGACAGGGAGGTGTTCCCGCTCTGCCAGCGCGCAGTCTGGACCTTTACCGCAAGTGTACGGCCCCATACCTCGTCTGAGGCCATTGCTAAGCTGAGTCGAGGGTGCGCGAGAGCGCGGAATCGCGGCTGATTAAAAGCATTATATCTATCTCTCTCTTTCTCCATGCGAGACGATTTCCATAAAGTAGTAACATTATTGCCATCTTTGGCAGTAGCTGAAGAAACTACAACGCTTCTAACATTAATACGGCACACGTTGCCCAAGTCATGGCCGGCTGACGTACGCACTGGAATATCCAGTGTATTTCGACACGAGAGGTATTCAAGTTCAATACGTGCTTGGTTGGTGCCGGGGAGCGTTCTTCGGTCTAGTGTTGCATCAAGTCCGATATTATTCGCACGTTGATATGTATGCACTATTTCGTAGGTGATTTGCATATAAACGTGACGATAATAACTCGCTATGCAAAGAAACAAGAACACAGCGGCCGCAGCGCCGGCGCAACAAAACGAAAACGAGTGGACTGGCGGCGCCGTGACAGACCATTGTGACCCTTGCGGCCGGGGATGAGGGCAGGGATTGGACCGAGGTCCTGTGGCGGCTTCCAGCCGGCACGACCAGCACCAATCGCGTGCCAGCCCTGACCTCCGGCTCGCGGCACGCTAAAGGACAACAGTTAGCTGAACGCGCACTATCTCGTTTACTTTAAACCTTTTATATATTTGGTGTTGTTTGAAGTAAAACTTCTTTACGTACGGGAGTAAGCTGTTACGAAAAGTGTTATCGAGCGAGGCGATTGGAAGCTGAGAGGAATATTTAAGTTAGTAAAGATAGAAAGAGATAGTTATGTTACGTATATCTAAGACACAGTGCAGGCCTATTGTCTGTATCACACTGTGAGAGCGAGAGAGAGCAGCGCGCGCCCATGTTATCTTTTACTTTTGAACAATCGTGTGTGTATTATACATATAGATTTAGTAAAGACTAGAAACAGTCTAGTCCGTGATGTCAGCGTGTGCAGTGCAAGTTAACAATGCTTGTTAAATAAGCTCTCACATGGCTCTTGCAAGACATCTGCTTCCACTCGAGCCATTTCTATAATTTTATTCAAAAACTTCCGAGTGTCTCGTAACATGCCTGTCTTGTTCTAAATATATAAAGTTACAGATCAGGTCAGGCTCATCATACAATTTTTTTTCAATAACTCGAATTTATTTCAATATAAAACTAATTATACAACATAACATAAGGTAACGAATTTTAAACAATTGTTTGAAATTGTTGCATCAGTACTGGTGTGGCAGATTCGGTTGTGACGGAATCAGTACTGGACATCTGCACAGGGCTCTCCCCTTTACGAACATTATGTTAAATTTATGACTATAATTAATAGATGAGATGATCGAGGCTAAATCAGTATTGCCAACAGTAAACTATTGCAGTCAACAGAAAACTATCACCAACAAGGCGACCGTTTATATTATGCCATTTTTATGATGTTCCTTATTTTTTGGCAAAACTTAATAATTGTGTAACATATTTTTTTTACTTAGAAGTAACGCCGGCCCGCGGTCACACACTGTTATATCTATTGCTATGGTTTCTATAGCCTTCGAGACAAAGTGTTACAACTTAATCTGTCAGAGTTGGGCGAGGTGTTAGGACGTCCAGTGTGAATCTCCATTGTAACTCAGCGCAAGAGCCTCCGGGAGGTAACCCCACCTCTACCGTTACTCTAGCACTAGTCATGCTGATTCGAAGCCTGTCGGATAAGTAGAAATTCTAGACTTACGGCTATGAGCCACTTCGGCATCAGTCATCGAAAAAAATATAGTAACATTTACTAGGCCTAGGCTATTTCTATGAATTAAATGAAGGCATATGCAAGTGGTGTAAACTTGAGAACCCTGTCGTATTGCAATGGAGCTTTCCTACATTTTGGCGGCGACGAATGCGTCCCCAGACTGTTTTAAAATGGTAACTTTTTACCACTTCATTTTTATTTTGAATGTTTGTCAGCGTATTATTTATTGCCGTTAATTTTATGTTGTATGGTTAGCGTACGATCTGATGTCAACATTCTTTTTTCCTTAGTAGTCTACGTGACCACAATAAAACCTATACATAACAATCGTAAAAAGATAACTTACCCAACGATTGCAGCGCACAGTAAACCGGACAATTTATACAGCTGGCAACACCTAATTCCCGCCAAAGAAGCGCGCGAAATTCAAATGCAACGCGACGACGTCGACTGCGGCGGCTGGACGGACTTCGACGTGTGCTGGAGGCAGGAAGTGGCGCGACCTCTGAGGAGCCTCACTAGGTGCGCGTGCGCCGGGTGCGGTGGCGCGGCGGCTACTGGCGCGGCCGCCGTCCACTCGAACCTTGAAAGCTACTGAAAGCGCGCCGCCGCCGCCCGCCATTCTTCCTTCAATTAGATCCAATGTCGTTATCGTAATTTATTCCAGTGACAAAGTCCTTCGCGTGCTTTTTGTCGCGAGATCTGGGAATTGCAAAAAAATTGGGTCGCTATTGTGTTTGACGCTCTCCGCGCAGGATTACAGGCGCCAAATTGTTTTAAAAAACATTTCTAAGTATCTGTTATAAAAAAGTTCGGAAATAGCACGATATTGGTGTAATAAAGACTTATTTATTAGGAAGACTTTATAAGTTTTCGAAAGAGACGAAATTTTGACTTTCACACGTCACGCCACAAAGCAATCTATCAAAAGTTTGACAAAAGCTTGACACTGTTTCTGCCGACGACGGCGACGTAGTTTTCTATGCGGTGTGTTGCGATGCGAAGATTTCCCCTTAAGCCACTACACCGGCGGGAGACGTGCGAATGCGGGTGTTGGGAAAGGATAATTGGAAAAAAAAGAATTTGTGTGATGGGATTGTCACTGTTTGGAAAAGACGTGGGGAAAGTAGTGACATTTGCACCACAGCCCACCGGTGGGCAGCTGGTTCTCGTAGACAACGGACAGATGAGCCCATTGAACACATAACGACTATCGTGTAAGGATTGGAGAAGGTTTAGTTGCAGCAGCACAGTGACCCAGGCTGATGGTCATACCAACAGCACACATATTCTTCGCTATAAGCTGATATGCGATATCTCCATTCCTGACAAGTCTGAGCATCGCATCTAGCAGTGAACGTTAGCCAGGCAACCAATTGTATAGCTGCATGAACTCTTGCGACGTCCTCGTACAAACACGTCGGCGGCGAACAGTCGCGAATTTACCACAGAACTAATCAATTGGCCCAACAAACATGAACACGATTCACAGAGATATAAGTTATATGGCGTCGAAGTAAATAAAGAACATGTCTCTTTATTTTGTTCGATATAAAATTACATAAGCAATTAATTAATACTTATTTATAATAATATAATTGGTAAAGCGCCACCTCTGGTCGGAGTATTGAACGACATGCTCGATAGTCCGCTCAATGGACCGCCGTGCATGCGACTGTACTGTAGCACTTCCGTTATATATTTTTCTTACGGTTTTAGTATCACAATTTATTTCAGTTCGGTTGCGCAGCAAAACCACTATCTCCTTCAGGGCTGCCGTAAGGAACTTCCATCCAGAATGATGATTCACAAAACTATTTTGAATACTTGGGCACGTACTTGGGACGTGTAACCTCATAAAAACAGCTTTATAGCATCAGAAGAGCTGCACGTACAGCTGTCGCCTGATCACATAGTATGCGAGCTGAACACAGAACCGCAGTGGCTTTAGTTATTCTCTATTTTTTTGTAAATGTATTTAACCTTATTTTGTTGTTTACGTTCTGCTCGTAGAAATAAAATTTGCATATAGATATAATAAAATTATGTCACCTTGATAAATGTTTATTAATTATAATTTTATGCTTAAATGACAGCAAAGTTTCTGCCTATCCTCGTCGGTTAGCGTGGGGGCTAATGACTGTCACGTGAGGAGGTGACCATAAAGGTGTACTTAATCATACAGACTACACTAAATAATATTGTTACAATCTGCGAAGGATGAGAAATCTTCGTAATTAGTCACGAATTTCTCGGTTGATGATAATGATCTGGCGACAGATGCTCGCGGTGTCGCCGCCGACGTGGGAGCTGCGGCCGTTGTCAGCTCGGTCCACCGGCGACCAGTGGAGGGTCTACAGTTCTAAGTCATTTAATTATGGCGCCGATGAGATTTCTGCTTTTAACTGCTAACTTTAAGGTTAAGCCACACAGCGAGCGGGGCATAGCGTTGGCGGGAATTTGACAGTTGTAGGTAAAGGTTTATGCTACAAAAGCTACGCCTCGCTCCACTACGCTCAATCTGTATTCCCGTCGGGCGGCACTGTGTATGAACATCTATATTAAGTACATTACAACTGTCAATTTCCCGACAAAGTTACGTCTTGAACTTAATGCAATTAAAATTATTTTGTTTTATCTTTGAAATTGTCTTTGCCTGATGAGATGTAGTATCTGTATTCCCTACGGAACTTAATAGAACGAAGCGGGGACTCATGGGGGGATCATCTAACTTACATTTTCATCTTAGACGTAAGAAATAAGTGTATGTGTTTTAAAAAAGACTTGGCTTAAAGCTCTTGTCACCAGGCCATCAAATATTCATCAACAAAATCAATTAATAGAACGAAAGAGTTTTGTTTAATATCATTTTTCGTGGAATTGCACAAACTAAAATAATGGCGCTAGTGGGAGCGGCGCGCGTCCGACAACTGTCGCCCGGACGTCATCATTTAGCAGAAATCGAATCTGACAAGTCTTTATGAATTTTGAAATGTATTTTTTTTATTAATGTGTAAAGCCTACAGTGAAAATATTATTGCTAGCAAATTATAATGAATGAAGGCCGTTCGTCGCGCTCGGTGTTGATGGGACTGCTGCCTGACCTTAGAATTAGTATTTTGCTAACTAAATGTATGATAATTAATTCGATGTTGTGGCAACTTCCGATTTCTATGAAAAGTTCCTTCATGTTCCAGTCAAGTTAGCAACTATATTTACGAGTAAAAACAAAAACCGACCGAAACAGCTTGAATAGGAATATTACAAAATAGAATTAACCAGAACCTAACTAAATTCTCTTCAAACGACCTAATCTTGAAGTACATCCTTTGCAATAAAAAATGAATCACCGAAATCGGTTGACGTGATATTGAGTTATGTTGAGTTATACGCATACTTAATGCAAATATACGTGTTATATGATTTTCTCATAGATTCCAAAGTCAGAATTGGATTTGTCCAAATTGGAATGAGACCACACTGAAAACATCAGCTCTCAAATAAACAACAATTCATCTAAACATAACAAAATACACACAGACGAATTGAAAACCTCGTTTTTTTGAAGACGATTGAAAAATAAAGGTAATCAAAGTCATTCCATGTCAGACAGTCTCGTTGCCTTTGTCACGTTGTTCGCAGCACGCCGCACCTCCGTGCAGATGTCGGTATAACATTGACCGAGAGCAAAATATGCGAGTAATTAATTGCAAGTTATGATTATACTATTGTGAGCCGCGTGGCGGAATGCTGGCTGCCATTTGCCGCTTGTTGCGGCATTCCTTCGGTGGACGGTGAGCAGCGGCCAGATGGTATTAAGATTTTTTTTTTGACGAACTACACAGATTGGCCAGAGAACTTGGCCTTGACGATTTATGTCCTTACGATTCATGAGTGTTCCGGCATATTTCGAAACTAAGTCAACAAAATTAAAATAGGGCCTAATTAAAATTAAAACAAAAAATATTTTGAATTCGGTTCATAAAAGACGGCGTTATGAGCGCATAAATATTAAAAAAATACAGACGAATTGAACAATCTTCTCCTTTTTCGAAGTCGGTTAAAAAAGAAAGAGATCAAAAATGGAGACAATCCCGGCGCCTGTTCAAAGTCGCGGGTTGTGATCTACACGGAGGCGGTGCGGTGCAGGTGGTGATAAGGATTTCCAGCCTGAGGGCTCATCACTGAGCGAGCGTCCACTGTCGCAGTCTTTGCGACGCTTTCGATCCAGAAATATTTAATCCGTTTCTAATCAAAAGCGTGCCATCGTTCGAAAAACACATTGGACGGACATCATGTCCTAACAATTCGAGGTCCATTTTGAATTGAGCGCGCGCCGCCCGGCCGCCGCAAGATGTCTGTCTGTACAGACAAATGAAATTTGATGTCTGATTGTTATAATAAAACAACTGCTTTTTACTACATGCAAATGAATGTAAGTTATAATACGGTACATGTAGCAAAATATCATTTTACCATAACTGTATGTCTGTTTGTTCCGGCTAATTTCTAGAACGACTCGACAGATTTTGACGGAACTTTTACTGGCAGATAGCTGATGTGATAAGGTAACTCAGGCTAATTTTCTTCTAGAAAATCTAAATAAGCTTTTTCTCTCGCGTAACGCCGCGGGGCGCAGCTACCAATAAGTAGTTTAGTCGGGGCACGTCTCGCGCACGACAACTGCTCACAAATAACGCTGTGCTTCTAGTAATACGCTTTTTACTGAGTAATGGCACTTATTCGGTGGATTTTTTTGACGTTTTTAACGTCGACATCGGCTCCATAACAATCATGTTGATTAGCATGTGACGTCCCACCGGCGCGCCGGACATCGCTTTACAGCACGACAACTCCGTGCGGACAGATGTTGAACCGCCACGCACCGGACACTAACTTTAGCAAGTGCTATATAAACTTAACATACAAACCTGAAGCTCTAGCTACAGGCCGGCTCGTATTTCTACCTATATTAAGGTTATAAGCTCTTAAAACGACATCTGAAGCCGGACTAAAAACACCTCGTCCGCACATTCGTCTATTCCATATTTCTACTCAATATAAAACAAACCCAACGTCTCTACGTGTGAACACACAACACATGACACAACTTTGACAAGGTGCCACGTAGTATATATAAGTTTTATATTTGTAAATTAACTGTGAATTGTAAACTGTTTTGTACGGAATTTTGTGTAAAGAAAGCATTTGTACAGCAGATTGTACAATTGTTGAATGTTCATTGTTATAGCCAATTTATTCATTTCAGATTCAGTAAAAATTCTTATAAATTTGTTATGTAATATTTGGAGTTGGCAAGGTTTCGTGTATGTCTCAGTATCTTTGTATTATGTGCTCCCAAAGTGTATTGCGGAGTACATCTATTTGAATTGAACCAAAAACAGATAATATTTTACTTTTGGGGTAATAAATGTGAGATTTCCACGTTCAATTGTTATCAAATTGTCAATCTTGTTTTTATTACAGTGGTATAATGTTAATTACCAGCGGGTACAGCGGCTGGAATATTATTTACCTGTAATAAACACGACATGTTTTGAGATATTACAACTGTCAGAAGATTTATTGAAACACGTGAATTACTTAGGGGATAAGAGCGTGAATGTCGTCCGTACAGTGCCGTGCCGTGTCCCGCCAGACCGACTCCCTGAACATCGCACTACATACCATAAATCGCCATTTGTTTACATTGTTGCCCAAAATATTACATATTAGAGAGATTCTGTTTCGCCCCAGACCATAATACATGATTTGATTTGTTTCTGCCCCCGCAGAGCTACTGCAGGGCACAGATTACAACAGTTTTATAATTATAAGCGCTTTTAGAAATCTAACATTTTTCTTAATTAATTAATATTTCTATAATTTTTAGTAATCCGTGGTCACTCGGATCACACACAACAAAACAGAAAACCCTCGCGCGCCCCCACCTCCCGACAGTGGGCCTTATACCTGGTACTCGCATTCGGGATTATCATATTTCATATATATATGTACATATGTAATTACATTTGCCGCGTATCATGTAAATACTTAAACGCAGCCCTTGGCAGCGGTTGATTAAATCGCTGAACATGTCCTGACGCGTGTCAGCTGTAAAACAATAATGGCCCGAAGACAATGCGGCCGCTGCTCTCATTCGTCATATATTTTTTTGACAGTAATTATATTATTTTATTGTAACAATAAAGCGGTTATTTTTATCACAAGAAAACATTTCAAGGTTTATTTCCTAGTGAGGTCTCCGGGCGACTCGCATCATGTTCATGTTAGGTTTGGTTTGGTTATTATAAAATTATTATTTTTATCAATTCCGCTTGAATTATTATAAAAACATCACTAAAAGAGACTTTGAACACCTCGTTAACTAGTGTGTGTAATAACAAAGACATCATTATATATATTATATATGTGGACAGCGTGTAGTTTATTTATTTACTACGATTTACTTGAAATATTATTTCCTTTAGATTCAGGCTCAATATATATTGATCGGTTAACCGGTGCGTTAAAGTGAGCGGGCGCCGGGAACCAGCGGGCGGGAAAATTGAGCGAGCGAGCGCCCGCGAGCAGCAGAGTTAGCATTTAATTTGAATTATAGCAACAGGCAAATAATCTTCTAGTTAAATATATTAGGGCGCTGCTTGGTTGAGGACACGTTGGGAAATTTCAACGTTATACAGGAAAACATCCATTACAACATCACTCCATATACAAGCTCCTAAGTCCCAGTGTATTTCTTTTTCCTTTCAATTTGGTCGTCCTCTCCCCCTCCCTCGTCCTCCCACATTACACTCCACTAGAAGCACTACTACGTTACTGAATAGTCTCTCTAGCAGGTTAAAGGTTTCTGGTGTAGATTACAAAACATTCATCGCAGTTTGAAACTCGGTACAGTCGCGACGTGAACACCACCTGGTATGTTCTGAATGGTTCAAGATAATGTCAAAACATTTCGTGAAAATGTGTTACAATTTATAATCACAAAATATAAAATATCCAACGGGGGGCAGCGCCACTCAACATATAATAATCCAATTTAAAAAAAAAACAAGCAGCAGACAGAAGAAAACATCTGGTCTATCTGAACTCGGTAGAAAGGCGAGTTAAGAGATTACTTGGTGACGCAGCAGGCAATCTGCTCAATCTAGAGCCCAGGCGTCAGGCGGCTAGCCCGCAAGTTTTCTTATCTACAGGGTAAAAAAAACTTGCGGGCTTACATTTAGGAGAGTGTGTTTAGTAATTACATGATCTAACGCACTGCAGGATTTCATCCTTTTATTGTGAACATCCCTCAAACCCGAACGAAGCGCTTTGCTTCGTCTTTCCTTATTCGTACAGCAAAGGACTGTAACAGTTTGCCTTTCTCTCCGATTACAATGTGGGTATTTTCAAGAGTAGAGTGAATAGGCATTTACTAAGCTAGTTTGCTTTACCAATCAGGACTGCATCTCCACTTAACATCAGGTGGAATTGTGGTTTAGCACTTGCTTAGAAAATATAGAAAAAATATTCCGTTATCTATTGTTTAAGAATGCTAACAATACATATTCTAATAAACATTGCTAACATTGTTGTCAAACATTCCAACTAATTTAAATGGCCGGCGGACATAATTGAAATGAAAACGATACCAGTGTTGGTCTTCCAGGAGTTGGTCTTCCGCGACATGAGCCTGAAGAGAAACAAGAGAGAACAAATGGAATATGTTAACATTTGCTTATTACATCTTAGAGATGTGTTGTTTGCTGAAGAGAGTCCAGGCCGGGCTGTCTCTACACGGCCGTGGTATCCGGTCAGCCCTGAACACAGAAGCCCCTGAAGCAAACCTCAGAATATATTCAAATGGTAATTACGAATCTATTAAGTTGTAATAGCGCGCTAACACAGGCAATCATGTACCAGTACAGCAAGACAAAGGATTAACTTGATCACATTGCCTTAATTGAAATATAATATTGCACACAAGGTCGCGGCAGCTGCGCGGCGTGGTGCGGAGGGGCGGGAGGGAGGGAGGTGGTCGGTATGACGTCACGCACCGGCCTGGTGTTGCCATGTCCGAACTCCAGCTGTAGGTGCTAGAAGTCCCTTCTTTATTATACCGTTTACCGACTGACTGACTCATCACGATATCGCCAAAACTATGCGTCCGATCGATTTGAAATTTAGCATAGTTACTAATTTCTTGATGTGGACGCTCGCGACGGGGTAATCCTAACCAAAACGCATGTTTTCATATCCCGACCATGTTTCGCACACATATAATAGAGCGCAGATAACGTCTAACTATTCTCACTCCCTGTGGATTCAGCTATAAGCAAAATTTGATTTATGAAAACCTGAGAGGGAAGATACCTGCCCTGCCACACGAGACACAGATTAGGCACGAAGAGGTCAAGTGGCCACTATAGATGCATTTTGGTGGCAACAGTTCCGCAACTTGCCCGCAGCCGGGGAGAAGGCAACACAGTAGACAACAGAAGACAACACTACTGTTAGTCCACACGCTGGTAGTGCCGCCATATTTGAACACTCAATCCTACGTATTACTTATTTTGTACAATATTATTAAACAACTTTATTAATATACAAGCAAATATATTGCTCTGTACAAAAAATTGTAACATGTTTAATAAGTAATAAAATGGTGTGGTATCTGGTAAAACCCGCGAGGAAAACCCACCGCGCCAGAACTGTCCTTTAATGAAACAATAACACAACATTCTGAGAAGTGGCAGTATTTCCGGTCCGCGGTGCGCCCAGTGGCCTGGCACGTTTATGATATCTTTTTGTATTTGTTACGAAAATATGTCGTCGGGAAGTCCAGCCCGGCGACCTCCCTCTTCCTGGCAGTGCTCCCTCCCTGATGCACGACCTCGCCAGCCGCGAGCATATCTCTTACTGTGATCTCGGATCGTATGATGCACTTCCATCTACAGCCTAATAAGCTCATCGTTAACTGTACATCAGGAACAGTAGGATTCTGGGGTCAGTGCAGAAGTTGCGTGATCCTGCACATAATAGTACACAAGTATTGCTGATATTCGCGCAAATAATGCGAGCGCGGCGTGGAGATGAAAATTATTGAGAACTTGCTGTATAAAAGAGCTTTCGTTACGCCGCACCAGACACGCAGATATTGGTCCTTTCAATAATTAATACTTATAAGAGAGTATTGCAGCGAAGTCCTTTGAAAGGAGTTGACCAGGGGAAGAGTCACGACATGATAACATGCGACTTTTTCTCTATAACGCGAAACGGTCGTATATCTCCGGCGTTGTTTGAATATTATGGCAAAGCGACGGTACAGTTCAAAACATAAAAGATACTTAATTCTTACAACTTTACTACGGAAAATTATATATTATAAAATATTGTATTGAATGATGTGATCGATTTATTTAAGAGTTCATTTTATCTTTTTTTATTTTTAGAGCATTTCAATAAAACCTCGTCGTTAATACTATTCATTGATTTGGCTCGCAGCGCGGACAAGCCTGCGCCCGCACTGCCCGCGCTGCGAGCGAGGCCGGCCGTTACTATACAATAGGTATCGGAAACATGTGTTTCCTATATTAATATGTGACCATTAAAGGTGCCCGTGATCGCATTCTGTCACTCGGTGACATATGCAGGCCAATTAATACCTAAGTTATTGTGACCTAATGTGGGAGCGCAGAGGGCGGTGGAGCCGAAAACAATATTTATTAGTTTACGTTCACTATATACTGTAGGAGCTTTCGTTTTATTCTCGGCGCACAGAGCAACCATTGCTCGGCACAGACTGCAGGCTGTTCGGGAAACGGGTTGCAAGCTGTAGCGGCGTGACTCATCACAGGCATGAGTTAGCTGTGCCGGTCGTGTCGAGAGCTCAGTAGACTCAAGTTGTCAGTAGCGTTCTCTGTTCATACTGTAAGCTTGACTCTTTATCAAAGTCGCTCCGGGCACCTCCACAGCACTCTGTCTCCCGCTCACTCGTGATGTCGCTATGATAGTATGTTCAAATTGATTTCTAGGTGTAGTTATCAGCGGCGGTCACGCGTCAGTCCGAGCTATTAGAAAAAAGCATAAGAAAACGCATGGAGTCGTTACGTTTTGTAGTTAAAAAGTTTTGTGAGAAGTGAACGGACTGCGCCCATCAACATTATAATATAAAATATCCAATTTCCAAAACTTATAATAACTTTATAATTTCGAGCATTTAACGTGAAGAATATATTCTTTGTTTTTTGACTGACTACATGTTTACTAATAAATTAATAAACAAATGATGTACAGTGTCAAATGTACAAAATGTTATGAACGAGCCGGTGAAGCGTGAAATAATTTTGTCCGTCATGCTGTCTATTTGTATAAAAGGTTTAGAATTACGAATAAATTACTGCAGAACGATAGTTCTAAAGGAATAATTTTATAAAGTTTAATTGGGTGAGGGTGACAAAATGTGTGACCCACTCTGGGACTCTGCAACACTAAGAGTGTTCACGTCTCGCTCATTCTATTACAAAATTCTACTGCGTCAGATAAATAACTTAATTAACAATAAAATTTTGAAGGTTATCATGAAAACGTAGTCGATAGGAAATAGACAACTTTATGTCTTCCGCGTTCATCGTTATAAAATCAAGTTTATTTTTATTGGTATTATTTTTGATTTTAGCAACGGCAATAAAAGATACGAGCGTGACGTCGGGGGTTTGCCGAGCGACACTGCGACGCAAATTCTTATTTCGAAGTGCAGGCCGCTCGTACGGCTGACATTTTCGTTTATTTTGTTAAAACTCAATTACTGTGAATTTTTACCATAATAATTACGTAACTCTACGGGATTTTATCGATACCAGTACACCAGTTCGTCTGTGACATGCATATTCCTAAACGTGCATACAACAATCATCCAAAAGCTTCCTACATGTACAGATAGACGCGGCGCGGCATCAGGCGAGGGGGTGCTTCCATACCCCAATTATAATTCGTCCTGTCATATTGATGAAGCCGATTTAGAGGTTGCTAATGCGGAATATTGCACACACTCGCCTGTCAGGTGTATTGTATATGTCACTCATAGACCCTAATAAAATAGCACGAGTGGAAAATGTAGGAACAATAAGAGCAACATGGGTGTCGGCCGCGCGGGGAGGGCGCGGGCCGGGCGCGGACCGGGCGCGGGGCGGCGCCGCTCGGGGCCCGCAAGGCCGCGAACACATAAATTAAACTTTCACTAAAACAACAGAACCACTTCCTAGTGCTTTTTGTTTCTAACAGACATAAATTAGTTGCTGTTTTTTTTTAATTACTTTGGAAAATAGTTCGTTCTATTGATTGAAAGAGCGAATTGAAACTGGAACTGATTGTGTGCATCCTGAGGTGTTTTTTCAGCGTAACGATAAAATTCTAATAATTCACTTATCCGCGTTGCCGTGACCACGTACTAATGCATCTAGTAGCCTCGGTCTGACAGCTAGCCGTGACCGGTCACGCGCCCCAAGAACTGCCTATAGGAAACCGTTAATGACAACGTACACGGCTACCTTCAAGAACAAGCGGTAGTACACCACTTTGATCACCATCCAACCCTCTACGTTGTTTTTTTTTGGGAATTGTCAACGCCGCTCACCTCACTCTTGCACCCACGCAAAGCCCTACAACCCTACGGAATCATCAACAAGGTTTTGAAAAACTTCCCTCTCTACATCATTCGCTTAAGTATTTGCAATTATTTTTAACGTGACCTTGACCTATAGGATCTTTCCGGACTGTGGAAGCTGAATTCAGAGTATTTCACAAATTCGCAAAGCCGCGACGATTCGCTCGCCCAGCTAAGCACATGTTGATTGCGGTTGCCGTTCTTACGACGATCCCACAAATCGGGGTTAAAAAGTACGGGGTTTTAGTTGGTAAGAGTCCGACACAACACGCCCCCTCGGGGTTTTCTTCCGCCATATTCCTCCGTGACAGCTACACGGGGCTATATTCCAAGACGTAGTTAAGGCATTCGACAAGGTGTGGCGCATAGGGCTCGTGAATAAACTATACGAATTCGAGATGGCCGACTGTCTCGTGACCGTAGTGCGATGTTTTTTTATCCCTCCATTATCGCATCGAGTGAATGCGTTCCATACCTCCCGTGGTTCTAGCAGGAGTTCCACAAGGTTCAGTGTTAGGTCCACACGTCTTTACATAAATTTTGGGCTTCTCACCACCACCCCGGACCTGAATGTGGCATATCAACGATTTTTTTAACTCTGTTGAATTACGTAACAGATTCTTTTATGATAAGTCATAAGGCTCTGGAAGAAGTTGCGTTGCTAAATGCATTATTTTTTTCTTAAGTATTATAATAAAATCTATATTACCATATTTATAGAAATCACGGCCGCATAAAATGGTTTAAAAAATTATATTACCAAAGAGGTAAATAAATAAAATAATTTAACGACTTAGGACATACTCAAAGCGCTGAGCAGCACTGAGCCAGCGAGTACCGGCCAAGGTGAGCGGCCGTGTGTCCTACAAGCGGGCCTACAACAATTGCTCACCTATGTAGCACTAATTGTCCGCGGGTATGAGAGTGAGGCCCCGGGCTGGACCGGGCGCGACAGCCTTCCGGTTCCTCGACGCCGAGCGCCCTGACGCCCGCAGGCGACATCAAACGACACTTAAAATAATGTGTCACGTGACACTTCTGCAGGGTCAAGGTAAATCTCATTTGTTTCTAAAGCTAAATTTCAAGATTCATAAAAGGATTTCCAAATATGGTAGTGTTATCTATTATATTCAAATGTACAAAAACCCAAATCAGAAACACACAAGGACTTGTGCACGTGACAGAAATAAAACTTGTTCAGAAATTTAAACCCAGATTACAAGTCGTAAAGCACAGGATAGTTACTATATACTTTAGTTTAGCCGTAGGGCACGCGGACAAAGCCTACCTGTTTACCTGGATCACATCTTGATGTCAGCAGATAACTCTCTCCCTGTCAACTCTACCCGTGATATTATATAATGTATAACATTGTTGGATTCAATAACCGAAACCTTCGGGCTAGCGAGGTTTGTTAGGGTTAAAACGACAGTCAGGTATATATTTTTTTTGTTTTTAGGAAAGTAACCAGGGCGCCCTGTTACTTTCCTGCAAAGTTGCCTGTGCTAGCGATGTCTGACACTGTTATCGTATTTAAACACTTTGGCTCCAATTAGGAAATTACTCAACTCGAGACTGACAGCTTCTCTGCCCACTACCTACGTACTCTTGCAGGAAAGTAACATGAGCTGGCATCCTGACTAGCGTCCACATCCGTACTGTCGACTGTGCATTTGCTATACCATAAGTATCGTATTGGCATACGTTTGAAACCAAATAAAATGACTGACACGTTTTATACGACCGTCTAATGCTGTAATATTACAGCTTTGACACCATTAGCCGGAAGTCATTATTATTTTCTATATTCCTGCTGACACCCGCGGGAGACGGAAAGGCAAATCCCATGAATACAAGAGCGCGCATCGTAACAATTTTAATTATATAGCAGCATGAACCGGGCCCATCCGCGTCCCCCGGGCGGTTGTGTCCGTGCCCACCGCGTCGCAGCTGCTATGGTTACCGCTCTGCTTCAGTAAAAGTTTTAACCCGGGTCATTGCTGGTATCGAAATAAACTGTTCAATTGTGTCTACACTAAAACCAGAGGAGACCGTGGGGCGCGTGTCCGCTGTGGTGCTTCAACACAGAGCGGAAACCAACTCTCTTTCAATGCGGCAGTGCAAGAAGCTTTTAAGCCAGTTGTCCTACGAGTATTTTACAAATAAAAAAAATCATAAACCTTGTTCTTACCGACTTCTTATTCGGTCACAGCTCCATCACGCGCCAGGTGCGGTCGGTGTTCTGACACACCACCTAATCAACTCGTTTCTAACAAAAATAATTTCTTATCGTCTATCCAATTGTCACCGGCCGCAAATCCTTGGCGAACGGTATCCTCTCTAATTGAGATCATTATCATTGTATTCTATTGTCACGGCATTCCTGTAATCATGAACGGTGCCAATGTCAACTCATACAACGAAGTATCGTAGATTACGCTTACAAATGTATTTTTTTATTCTTTCTCAGCAAGTGATAAGGCGCCCTAGCTTAATAAATAAAATAATAGTACGACTAGGAAGTACTTCATAAAGTAGAAGTACGTACACGTAGACGTCACCGTCACGTGGACGATTACAAAGTGACAGGTGACAGGTCAGGGAATCGGTAATAGGTCAGGCGACTGGTCATGTGACAGTTGACGTGTGATATGTGACATTTACATGTGATCGGGAAGAATTGTTTGAAGTATTTTCGAAACTTTTTAAAAATATTTTTTTGTGAAAGTTTATGACAAATGTTTATTTTTTTTAAACAATAGGCTTTATAATATATATTATTAGCTTAAATAAAAATGAAAGAAGTTAATTCTCAACACTAACAACACAAGCAACTCTCTAGATGGAACTATGCAAATTGCGCACACATGGATGTTTCGTATTGGTGTGAGGGCTGTCGCGGGGCTGACGGGAGAGCAACGCAATAGAATTCACTTAGTAATTGTGGTTCCTACACAGAAGTGTTGTTCTGTGCCCGTCAAAGCGGGACAGAACAGCTAGAAAGTTATATGTTATGTTTAAGTAAATTATGTGACCTCAGCACCGGACCCCGCTCGGCGGCCGGACCTTGATACGCCGGGCTCTATAGCGGGGACCTCCTCCGCCGGAGAGAGAAGGACTATCCATGCTAATTCACACGCAGGCAGTCCTAAGATACTCGCATGCATCTACCATAATAGCAATTTATTGAGTCGCGGCGTGTTCATCGCACCCGTGACGCCTACGTGCATATGCCCCCCGACCGTCCACATCCCGCCCCCCGTCTGGAGCAGCGGGAGCAGGACGCATGCGCCGTGAGCCACCCTATCCTCCTGCCACGAGTTGCGTCGCCTGTAGAGGGTCCGTCATATATTTGATTACAGGATACTCCCGCAACTCTCTGTGAAAGCTGGTCTGCACCAATATCGTTCGCGCCGCGCTGATGTTGTCTTCCATGCTCCAAGAATCTCGTGAGGCCGGTGTCCATTCCGTCGGAATAAGTGTTACACGGAACGGTTTTAAATTGCTTATTTTCTTTTTTCTAAACCCATTTCTAAAGTATTCATATTTATATTGATAGACATTATTTGCATTTAACATTTGGTTCACTGGCAGGAGGCAGGAGGCAGGAGGCAGGAGGCAGGAGGCAGCAGTACTGGTACAACAGAAAATAAGAAATCATTTTTTAATTCATTCCGATGTGAGCAGCTGGCCGGCACTACATACGGAGCGAGTTAGTTCTCGGAATTCCAGGAGTTAGAAGCGCGTTTATTTCTTCGACGCTGTGGCCCAGCACACTGCGGAAGTGCGAGCTGATCTCCGGTTCACTTACGACCCCATCGATTTATGTTACGCCGCTACGCTGAGGGTTATTGCATATAATACACTTATCATCGCATTACCTTTCTCACAAAAACGAGCAACTCGATAACAAACTCTCACGATTAGTCCCAATTAAACGGAATGATGGTCACCCGGCGCACCCCCGATGCTGCTACATCCCAGTGCCGCGTCGGCCGCGAGATCACATCGCCGTACACTTGCCTGTAAAATAAATTAATATCAAATTTCAAGGAGCAGTGCCATACTAACTTTATACAAATTAAGTGGGTTTTGATCCAGGTTACGTGGCGAGCATGTGCGCGGAGTGTGTGCGGCGTACACAGCGGCGGGAGACGTGAGCTGCAATGTTCTGTGCATAGGTGAGGCTCGTGGCTCGGGAAGATCCCTCTGCATAGATTCAAGTATTTCGGTTCATTGACCAAACACATATACCTGTTGCTCCGTCGCTGGCCGATCGATATTCGGCTCGTCGCATAATGTATGCTGATGTTGTGTTCTATGCGTTTGCAAGTCACAAAGAGCCTGCCTGCGAGCTCATCTTGTCCGGGGAGAGTTTGTTGCGAGCTCGCGGCTCAACTAGAACTGGTTGTCACTCAACGACAACGTGTTTTATTATATTTTACAAATTTCGGTATTCAACAGTTCTTTAATCAAAATAATGAAAATCGTTTCAGATTTTCACCAAGTAAGGTTAATAATGTTGACAACTAAAACACAAAAACACACACGAATTGACACGAGATAAAACATGTCCCCGAGGACTGTGTCCTGACCACGCAAATGTCCCTGAGGCCACGGACTGAGCGATGTGAAGGACGACGTACACTTGGTAACTTGGAAATGAATTAAAACTGCTTTACGTAATCCTTTATTATTACAAAGTAAAATTTATCTAAATAAACATTTACATGTAAACAGACCGCGGCTTCTGTGCTGTATACCGTTACCAATTGAGTTCTTGTTTATCAGAATGTGAAGACGGAAAGTACAAGAGATATTTTGCAGTGTTAGTGACCGATGTTGCAGTGGACTCCCCATTTCTTAAATATAGGACACACTCGACATGAGGCCCCGGCCCCCGGGCGACTGCAAACTTGACATGACAGATTATTTTCACTTACAATAACTTGAAACACTCATCGTAATTGTGTCGAAAATGTTATCCTAAATGAATTTTCGTGTCGCGTCTCTCGTTGCCTGAACCAGGCTTGCCACACAAATATTTCCTTATTCAGTCATTCAATTATGTTTCAGGCCAACGTTGGCTTGACGGTCGGTTACATTGCACACAAGTACAACAATCAAGCTGAGTGTTTGAAAGTTAGCAAAACATAATCATCATAATAATTAAGCACGTGGGCAGATTTGTTTAACGTGAAGGAATTCAAAAGGATCTAAGTGTGCCGCAGACGGGCGGTCCTGAGCTGCGGAGCTGGTCCTTCCATGGGCAGCCTCCCGGAGCTGACGGAGCGCGCGCGCCCGCTGGACCCCCGCTCGGCCGCGCGGACCATCTCCGACCCTCACCGCCACCGCACCGTCGGCTCCCAGGTACGAATATTCCTCGCGCCGATCAGTGTACACGCGTACTAACATATTTCTCCAGATTGCAACGTGTTGTTGCACCCGTTTCTCTAGAAATCTGTAAACATATTTATGCATATCGGACGCGGGCAAAGTGCTGAGCGGGGGACCTGGCCCACCTCCTGTAAAGGCAGGTGCAGTATTTTTCCCTTATGTAATGTTTTCAGTTACCAGTCAACGCTGTATACAAGGAAGAATGGCACTGGATGAAGCCGAAGGTGGCGTCCAGGCCGGTGTTCGCGACTGCCAATCGCCGACGGGAGTCCGCCTCGTCGTCCGTGGGCGCGGCGTCCGTGCGGCGGCTCATCGCGCGGCAGCCGCCCAGGGTGCCTCGAGCGGCCGTGACGCGCTTCACTATCCTGTGTGTCGCGAGCGGGCTGTGCGCGGCGGCGCTGCTGCCGTTCACTGCGTTCGCGGGCGCGGAGGCCGGGGCGGTGCCTCTGGCCGTCATGCACGCGGCGGCCGCGGCGGTCGCCCCCTTCTCCCCGCTCATACTACAGAGGACGGGACCCAGGCTTGTCGTGACTGCGGCGCACGTGTCGGTGTGCGTGCTGCTGGGCGCGCACGCGGTGACGCTGCCGCTGCCGGTGCTGCTGCTGCTGTACGGCCTGTGCGGCATCACCCTGTCGCCGATGTCATTGGCTCTCAATGTGTCCGCGACCTCGCTGGCCCAGGCGGCCGGCGACGAGTGTAGGAGGAAGATTGCGCTGCGGCGAGGATTGCGTGGTCTGCGCGCCTCGCAGGACTTGGGGCTGGTGCTGGGGTCGCTGCTGCTCGGCGCGGCGCTGACGCTCTGGCCCGAGGAGTTGGCGCTCGCGAACTCTGCCGCCGACAACGCGACGGCACCGCGCTGGCTGACACCCGACGAATTTTACATCGAAGATGATTACGAGGTCAGTGGCGTCTATTTAGTAACAACATATTTCATATCTATTATTGTACTTTACGTCATCTTTAGAAGATTTTTAGTCCGATCACTAGATATTATAAAGTCGTTTGGTTTTGAGGAATGAAAAATTGTTATAATAATTATTGTGGTCTACGGAGCACCACGCTCCTCACCCCTTCCCCGCCCCCACAATCACTCAGTCCCGAGTGCACATCGCGCATCGCTCTTCCAGACTAAGGTCATCTTCTATGTTCAGTTAAAATAGTTTATTTAGTTCAAGAGGATATGACCGTTTCTCTTAATTATATACTCCACTTCTATAATGAATGATGTTCGTGGTGGGCAGGAGCGCACGTGCGGGGCGGCGGGCTGCCCCCAGGTGCGCATGGTTTCGGGGGGCGCGGGGCTGAGCGGGGCGGGGCGGCGCGCGCTGGCTGCGGTGTGGGCCGCGCTCGCTCTAGCGGGGGCGGTGCTGGCGGCCGCGGGGGCCAACGCTGTCGCTGCTCCGCCGGACTCCAAGGCCCGCAAATGGGACCCCAGAGCAACACTCGCAGCGCCCATGGGCCTGTTTATAGGCCTTCAGCAAGGTTTCATTTATACTTCGTACATGAGGGTACGTAATAATATATTTTATAAGAAAACATTGAACTCGCTGTATAGTATATCGTAAATATAATGAATGGCGCTTTTCCCAAAATATCGTTTCATTGACTCGAGAGCAGCTTGCCGCTGTCGGAGACTGCGCTCGCGTGCTGCAACGAGCTGCAAATAAATAATGTTTCATTTGTGCATGTGTGTCATCTCTGCCTCTAACGGATTCCATGTTAATTAAGAAATGGTTTGGGGAGGTATTGAGGATTGTATCGATGTCACAACCCACATGTGATATGCAAATAGACCTTACTTAGAAATGCCCGGCTAACAAATGTTGATTAATAATAAGTTCTCTTTATTTGATGGTCTTCTGACACGCTGTGTGTCGCTGGCAGTGGTACGGTGTGTGCGTGGGGGGCTGGGGCGGCGCGTGGCGCGCGCTGTGCGGTGCGGGCGCGCTGCAGGCGCTGGCGGCCGCCACGCTCAGCATGGGGGCGGCGCGCGCGGGCGGAGCCTGGCGTGCGCTGGCGGCGGGCGGGGGCGCGGCACAGGGTTCGCTGCTGTTGGCGCTGCTCCGCTGGCGGGCCGCACGCTCCGACTTGGCGCTCCCCGCCGTGGTCGCGGCCGCCTGGGGCGCCTGTGCCGCGCTCTGGGACGTCTTGCAGGTGTAACACGTCAAATTATATTCGTTTACAATTTCTATATGTTCCGATGGCAGCACATCACTCAATACATTTTGTAGCACATCATAATATTATAAGCTTTCCTTTTTAGTTAAAAGCGATATTGATAAAACGTATTGGTGCAGGCTGGCATATGCGTGGGGGGCGCGGGGTGGCGCGGGCCGTGGTCGGTGACGCTGGCAGCGCGGCACGGCGGGCTAGCGCTTGCGTGCGTGGCGCGCCGCCTGCTGTGCGTGCGCGCGCAGCTGGCCGGGCTGGCGCTGGCGCTAGCGGCCGCGCTCGCTGCGCACGTGGCGCTGGAGGTGCGCCAGCGTCGCGCGGATGCTCGCCGCTCCTAGCGCCCGGCGGGGCCCGCGCCCACCGCCGCATCTGACCCTTCGGCCGGCCCACCGACGAACGATTTCGCTCTCGAAGTGAATACATTTTCGGACGTGGCAGGCGAAATTGTTTGCGAAGTGGGAGAATCGGACTCCAAAGTGCTCGATATAACTGGTGACGTAATTAACGCAGACGCAGCGGACGCCTCGTCGGACAAAGAAACGACACACTGCGATGTTTTAGGAGCAGAGAAACTGTCCGTCGGGCGAGTCAGCTCTTCAGGGGTGGGAACCGACACGGTGCCACCATTCCCGCCCGCTGCGGCAAGCGACGGCCGTCCGGATAACATTATTAATAAAGTACCGTGAGCGAGGTGGCCGCTATTTAGGCCGGCGGGTGACTTCCTGACTTAGTGTCAACTTAGCGTATACACGTGTGTGAGCAGTGTACATATTTCAACCCACCAGTATATCTTAGTTTCTATACCGCCATATTTTATACACGTGGCAAAATATCTTGCCGTGTTCGAGCTTATACGAATCAAAATATATCTTCAGATATATATAAATAAATATATATAACAGATTCGGTACGTAACTTGTGTTCATTGCAATATGTAACAAGTGTAATTGTGTTTCTGCGAACAAGTCCGCCTGCACCACGTGGTGTCGTGTTGTCTCGCTCATGCGCCGCATTCCTTTGCGTGCTCAATATCTAATGCTTCAAATTGTATCCTGGTACGGTCGCGGTCGGTAGCTCTGGCGTTACTTGAAAGGGAGCTGCGCATGTGTACTGTCGCACACGCAACTATTAATATCTACAACTTACGAATAAGGTGTTTTTGTTTGTAATTTTATATTGGCATATTCACTATTTAAATTCACAAATAAATAAATAAAGTAAATACAATACAACTTACTTATGTAAAAACAAACTATAACAATATAAAAAAAAAAAAACTCTAAATTTACAGAAAACGAAATTCAATTAACCTAAAATTTAGAACGCGACTGTACACCGGGAGCGAACTCAGGCTCTCCCATGGCACTTCCAATGTCCAATGAGTAATACTTGACCACGAAGACGGCAGTGAAATCAATCGCTTGTCGCGACAATGTAATGCGCTCCTCTCAGATGGCGGGCGCCGCTGAACAAGTTGCTATAAGACGGTAGCACGCTCGAGCTTTCAGAGAAAAATTGTCACTTTTCAGAACTAATGAAACTGCTTTTTTGTACTGCCTCGGCTTTTCCAGCGCGTCCGGCTTACTTCACACTTATTCTGCATTCCATCTTCAATTATTTAGTTCATTATCTTTATTATTTGGTTGTTAGTACCCTCATCTCTTCTACTATGTATATGTCTAAAGTGGTAATTACGTGGGAATTTAAAAAAACCGTCGTAAGTGTCATTTATTCAAAGCGAACATTCCCTTTATCTTAAGAAAGCGTAATTTTATTGTTAATAAAAATTATGAGTGTATTTACAGATTGTTCTGTAGACCTGTGTTTACCACCTTCAGCTATCTTTTAATATTGTAACATATCTAAATCTACATCTTATTATATAAGTCGTGTCTAATGTCGTGCAATAGGGCCCATGTTGTCTCCGCCCTGCATTCTTGCGGCCCTATACAGGGTACTAGGTAAAAAATCGATCCTGATGAAAAAAAATCATGTGATTAAAGAAACCAGCAATGAAACACAAAGTCAAAGACAGCTCGGGTCAACGAATGCCGGGCGCGGAGCCAAAGAAGCGGCAAGAATTCTTTTATGCGGCGGTATCATCGCCGCGGCGTTCGTTGACCCGAGCATCATCTGTTTTTGTATTTCATTGCTGTATTTTTTAGTAATGTATTTATTAAGAAACTATCGTTTTATATAACATATAAAGCTAACGTAAATAAAGCTAATAAAACGTTTTAAAAATATGATTTTATTTTAAACAAGATCGATTTTTTTCCTCCCATCATAAAAGGTATCATATCGTCTGTCTTCGTTTTCGGAAGCAGTCTTCTAACATCCTGTGTTTTGAGATAAGTAGAATAATAAATGTTAGAATAAGTCCAACCAAAGTCAACCTTCCCCGCACTAGAGGAGGTTGACAATCGATTGTTACGACACACGACGTTGTTCAATTAAATTGTTTTGATACACGAGATGTTTGTGTTATTTCAAGATGTTTCTAGCACATCGGCGACCTCGTAACAGCGCGTTTCTCTTCTGTCTGGTGGCAGCCTTGAGATAATTACATCTTGATCGAATTGACTTATTACGTCTAAAAATAGTAGTGGCAGGTGGGACTGCAGACTGACTGGATCGTAGTTAAGGTGCAGCGACAACACATTAGGTTCCATGATACTGCACGTGATATAAATATGGTGGTGTGTGTGCAGTGGTGGTAGTGCAACGAATAAAACATATCGTCAAACATGAGGCCTGAGTAAGTAAAGCACTGATGCCTGTGCTAATATCCTTCTCTTCTCTATGAAAGTTACAGTAACGGCCTGACCGGACATGGAAATATTTAGTTTTACTAGCATCAAGCACAGGTGAGACAGTTGTTTGTTTTATTATAAAGAACTATCTGTAGCTGTACCTGCGCGCGTTGCTTTGCCATTAACTAAAATAAATTTGAAGGAAAGACGTTTTCTTTTTTCTTTCATCGCAACCGTCAGGGCCATATATTAAATTCATTTGAATTATAGTGGCGCCATCTGTTAGATACAACTCCGAAACTTTCGTACTCATGCACAACACTTTGCTGAAGAACATCACATGACCAAATGTATGGTTTACGATTCTGTAAAGGGCGTACAGAAAAACATCCATTTTTATATACTATATAGATTATTATTTTATTAAATCGCCGAATTGTAAGGGTAAATCGTAGCTAGCAAAAGACGACTCGATCAAATCCTGCAACTAATCTAGAACTACTGCAGCGTTGTCGGGAGAAGAATCAGAACAAACTTCAGCATTGCTTTATTTAATACCACATTTCCACACAAGATAGTTGTTTTCGTGTTCATCGTGAAGTGATAGAAGTCCGTGCCGAGTGCCTCTAACCTCTAGCAGAATGTTCCGCACGGAGCGAACTACCGGCGGACGGTCTGCGGGATAACGTGTTTTATTATCCCGCTTATTTATTATATCAAAGTACAGCGCGCCTCAGCAACGAACTCAATAATGACCTCATTTAAAAACTATAGGAAGAAAAATAATTATCATAAATTATTGATTTAAAATGGTAGAATTTTAATGAAAATGCAGTTTAAAACGTATTCAATTTACATCTGTTTTTCTCTTATTCTTTGCTACATTACGGACATGAAACATTTGTTTTGTTTGACGTATTTGTGTTATACGATTCAAAAATATTTTTCTTAGATAGGGCGCTAATAACAATCGTGTGTGACTGTAATGTCACTGTTTGTAGCCGAAGAAGCCAATGAACATATTCAAATAAATCCAAAGTCAGCATGGAGATGGGGCGTTGTCAGCGCTCCCTCGGGCAGGCCCACAGTTCTGTGAGGGAGAATACCCGAAGTACTTCGCGCTACGCAAGTAACAGCCGGGGTTTGGTCTGGGCAAGTTTGTCGTAGCTCGCTCTTCCGCCGCAAGTGTGTGTGTGTGTGCCGGTCAAGGGTAAACAAAATCAAAAATAAAAGTCAGACGTCAACATTAACATTTATTGTATTACTGACAGTTGACAGCTCGTTTGTTTATCGCCATCGGTTTTGGTTGTCATAATGTAATTACGTCAATGTTCGAAGTTAACCTGCACACGATCACACCTCACGATTGTCAGAAGCGATTTCAAAGATCGGTTTGCCAGTGGCTGTGAGGTTATGAGCCGGTACAAGATGACTGATAGATTGTACAATATTAACCAATACGATGGCAATAAATAAAATAGCTTGAAGATGTTACAATCAATAGACAGATCTCGGGAACCGAACGGACCGGAATGGAGGCTCATTTGGAAAGGTGTACCAATTAATTTGCAATAGATACAGTTCAGTATAAAATAAGAAAAATTCGTTTCATTAGCAAGCTAATATGTCGTGAGTATTTCTACAGACAGATCACCTTCGTCGCCAAGTCGGTGATGAAGACTCCAAGCTCTCACCGTTGGAGTCTGACGATTTACTACTAGCTACAGTTATTACAAATTCATTAAAACATAATTCCCTCGTTAAAAACCATTTAATAAAAAAAAGGTCGGCAGAAGAGCCAAGAGTCAAGAGGAAAGCCTCACACGCGGTGCAATTCCGGTTCCCTCGCATAATTCAACTATCCTCTATCTAGTTTTAAAACAGTCGGGGCGACATACAATATATGTATAAATATATAACTGGTAACGCGGCGAGTTACATCATTACTCCTTCGTAAAACACTAAGCGCTGTAGCACGCTGCACAGACGCGCACTCGTCATGTCATCTGTTTCAAATATTGCAGTCTCTTCAAAAAGTGTAACCTAAATTGAAGCTTTGTTCGCAATGAGATAAGTTTGTGTGTGTGGTATTCTATCGCACGCGCACATTTCACAAAAAGCATATAACTCTACTAGCAAAGATATATTGAAAATCATGGTAAAAAATCTAATGCGAGGAGACTACGCGCCATCGACATCATTGACGATCGCTTTACTAATTTATCTTATCATTTAGCTCTGTACCTGACTCGCTTCGTGACGCAGTTGTGCAAATTGTCCATTAAACAAAATGTGCTAGAATTAAACGTACGTCAGATGCCAGTGTACAATCTGTGTTGAGGACGGACGGATCCCCTAAAGCTGCCTCCAGCGATAGAGGCTGTAGACTATTTAAATCTAAGTAATAGGTCATCAACATGAAGTGAGCGTGTCCGTGCAGCGCGACACCGACATACAAACGTGCTACATTATTGTCTCTCTACATTACCTTAAACATTAAATGGTTAAACATATAGGTTACGGCGAAACGTGAGGCTCAGCTTACAGCTGTTTTGGGACTAATACTTTTGGATTTTGGAACGAAGTTCCTTATGGAGCGTTGCGCAGCCGGCAGTAGCAAAACCGACCGTGACGTTAAATAAATGTAAGATTTTTAATGTCAACTGATTAAGATAGGTGGCGATTATTAATTAAATAAATAAAGGTGTTAAGATAATTTTAAAATGTTTTTTTTTATTTTTATCGATAAAAATATCATAATAAAATCTGAATAGAAGTTGAAATTAATATTTTTATAATAAGGAACTTCGTTTCTACCTGGTCTCCCGCCACGCCGGACTTAAATGAATATCTCAATGGTAATACAATTACATTACAAAGTTTGATATCTTGTATGTATTTCCAAAATGTAATCTGTTATAAAACGTAAACCAGTTGCATATAACTGCAGGCGCCAACTCTCTACACCTAACTAAAGCTAAACACGAACAGTTAACCGAATACTTGCAGGTGATTGCCGGTGCTCCGCGGCGTGAGTGTTGCGTGGTGACAGGTGACAAGTTAGCGAACAGTTCTTTTTTATCGGCAGTTTAAATTGTACAGGCGGCCACATCGGAAACACACAAAAGAAATACTAAATAATAAAATATAGTGTTTTCAAAATGTCGTTTCACTTCAGTACTTCTTTATTGTAATGATTGCAATACACGCTCGGTGCGTTTCACGACCTTTGCAAGAAGCGACCGGCAGACAGGTCGTAGTAATGGAGAGAGAATTATACATATACATTTTGCGAGAATTTTACAAACAGACAGAAAAATAAATAAAATGAGGAAAATAAAATAAAAGAAAATAATTAAAACAATGTTGTCTTTATTTAACGTCTATTCGTAAATTAATCTAAAATTAGCATCACAATAATTAGCAAATATAATCAAATAAATCGTACACTTAAAAATAAATTAAAAACAATAATAAAAAATAAACAAAATAAAATACACGGTCGGAACAAATGGCCGCACCTCCCGCCTTACGTACTACTGTAGGAACTTACTGACTCCATCAGACCGCCGCCCGGCGCGCTGACGCAGTACGGAAAACCATGGACACCTCCGTACTCAAATATGTATTCTGTTCCCTTATTTATCTATTAACATAAAAAAGAAGAAAAAAGAAGCAGACGTGGCCGACAGCCGATCCGATAGAGGACGTGAATCATTTTTACCCACTTAACTAGGATGTGTATTCCTACATTGCTACGCTGTTACATAGGAAACGACAGATCATACAAATCTGTCCATGCTTGTCTGGTCTGGTCACAGCCAATTTTTTAAATTGGAATACAGTACTGTGTTAGGGTGATGGTCGGTGGCCTCACACCATCAGTCATAACTGAGCAGCAGGCACCGGCCGCACTGCCGCCGGGAATCAACATCATACTAGATAAGTCTGGCAGCAGCACAGCCGTATAGTCTGCGGTAATCACATGCGTCATCATCATTTTATGGGGGTGGTGATAAACTAGGAAAAAGGTCACAAGACGTTAGATTATATCTGCCGGCCAAAACATCCTTTATCTAAAGTAGTGACTCGCACGTTCCCACTCTTGTAGAGAAGTTGGGCCTCTCGTCTGAGTCAACAGGTGATTTATTCTGCGCGGTCGCGGGACTAAGCCAACACTGAGTCAGGGTGCGCGTGCAGCGGGGAAGGTTTCATCACGGTTCCAGGGAACAAGTAGTACTGCAGGGAGCTGTCAGCACAGCACCGCGCGTGCTAATGATTTCAGACAACACAGAACAACTTCACTGACTTGTGAGAAGGTACTAGTTTAGAGAATTAAAACAACTGAGCGCAATGAGGACGTAACGGACAACAAATACCATAACACAGCATACAGCACCGCAGCAGATTAACATAAACATCTGGAACACAAAGAAATGCATCATTTCAACTCGCAGCCGGCGCTCGGGAAGTCTCTGAAGCTCGTAATATCGGTGAGCAGTCGAGCACGGACCCGCTTTTTATATAATACGTACAGACATAGTCCAGACCGTGCGTGCAGTCGCGTGGCCGGGCTGCCACAGACACCAATTCATATTAAATGCGATCCGGTGTCTCGTCCTCAGATCATTTTAATTGTTATCGATGCTCACCCTATCTATTGTGATATCGGATATTAAACAAAATTAAAAATAAATAAATTACATAAGAATAGTATTAAATAATCGTTGACCACATTGATCAATCCACATTAAACAATAAATAATTAGTGTGAGGAATCATGATTGTAATTACATTTTAAAAACGAAAGAGTTTTCAACGCGGCTTGCGGCGCGCGCCCTCTACAACATGGCGAGTTCATTCCACAAAATACTCTGCCTTCGTTTAATACTGAAATAGACAATCATCGCACTTACATCAAAAATAATATTGTACAATACTACTGACAGTGTACGCCCCGCGCCGTCCGTGCCGCGGGGCGGGGAGGGGGCGCGGGGTGGGGGGAGACGTATTTAGAAATTAATTCAAGTACATGTAAACTAATGCTACATTCAGTAACTCTCGTATTCAGGTCAAAACGTTAAAAATGCTGTTGAAAACATTTTACAATAATGAAAATAAAGACTAGTTCCTTTTTAATTCCTATCCATTTTAGTGTTTTCAACACGATTGGCCCTGTGTAGTAAATAAATTCCAAAAGAGTGTAGAAGCCGGCTGGAACATGTGTTTAATGCCGTCCGTATCACAAGATGGCGGCCGCGCCCCGCCGGGAGCGAATACACCTGAAGCGTACTAACTAAACCGCCGCCGGGAGGTCGCGTCTAGACGGGCGTGTAGCGCCCCACGGGCTTGTACAGCACCTGGCCGGTGATGAGGCGGCGGCCGATTTCCTTCAGCAGGAGGCCCTTCTCCTTCTTGATCTTGGCGAGGAAGCCCCGGTTCTCGTTGGCGCGCCGCGACAGGTACGGCAGCACCTCGGTGACGGGGCCGTACGGCACGTACTTGTAGGCGGAGTAGCCAGCCTGCCCTGCACACCACGCACGCCGCGCCACGCGGTCATTATGTTAGTGCGCCCAGTGCACAAATGAACTTCGGAGATGATGAACAAGAATCACACGACTACCACGTCCTGCTCACTGCCAGACATGAAGACTTACTGCTGGCTTCCATCCTTAAATTTAAGACAGTACTTCGTCTTTCATTATACAAATACAGCCAAGTGTGGGGCTAAATTGATTGCGCCTTCCTTTTCTTCGAAGTACATTGCGCGTGTTTTTGAGATCAGAGTGAATAAACATTTACCATCTAATATGCAATTTTCACTTAACATGAGATGAGCTCGTTGAGTAATATCTTAATTCGACTACGTATCCTTTCCAGAGAAAACCTTTGTCCAGCAGTGGGACGTTTCAGAGAAGGCTACATGAATTATTGATGATGCAGCAGGAGAGGCAGGGGTTACCTAGCGGGAAGGTGATGTGGTCGCACATGCCCAGCAGCTGCCCGAAGCAGACCACCTTGTCCTCGGGCCGGATGCCGCGCTCCTTCATCAGCTGGATGGCGTAGCGCACCGTGTCCTCGTTGTGCGACGCCACCATGATGCCCAAACGATCGTTCCTCTCCGACTGGAAGTATACGACGTGTGCATTAGTTTACGAGCGGCGGACCTAACGACTACTCTGAAGCCAGGCGTCAAAGCCGAGCTCGCTCGCATCTGAGCACCACATTTTGTATATTTATTGGATTACGTCCTTCATCTATAATGAGTTAAAGATTATTTTACCCACCCTATAGTAATAGATATCAACATTTATGAAGACACCGTCGCTGTTGCTAATGAAAGAATATCTTTGTCTGCGCTGGAGCCTATTCAATTTGTGCCCTTTTCCTATATTATATAATATTTCGTAGCAATCATACTTCAGATTCATTGAAGTAAAAGAAATCAACTGCAAACAACGCTCGCTGGCAGCTGACGGCGATGTCTGTATCGCGGTAAGACATTGGATTGTCTTCAAGCATAGCAACACACACGTCGTATTGATTTGTTTAGTTGATCTCACCTGAACGCGGCCCAGGATCTCGGCCAGGCAGCGGTGGAAGGAGTTGGTGGTGGCGGCCACGCTCTCACACGTGGGGTCCTCGTAGCCCATGGCGGCGGCGCGCGCACGCTCCTGCACACACGTGACAGCTCAATCGACAACCTTCTGCAGGCCGTGCACACGCTCTCTCCGACCAAACATTCTTTGTAATAGTTTACAATTCAGAACAGATCTGAGTTTTATTTATTCAAGTGCTCTTTATATGTTAGGGCTGAGTAGATCTGCCGCTATGCGTGGTGCAGCAGGTACAGCACGCAGCTGCCGGGGGTACCTGCTCTATGTAGGCGCCGCGGACGAGCTTGGCGCCCCAGTAGAAGTTCTGGCGCTGCGCTTGCTCCAGGTCCGTGAGGATCTCCTGGTACGTGCTGCGCAGGTACGTCTGGTACGTGTTGAACACGAGGAACTTGTCCTGTTGATGCACAAAGGAACATATAAGGCTGGATGAGATCAGTGGTACAGTACATAAGCCGCCGCGTGTCGCCTCTAAGTAACAAAGAAAAGGGTTGCTCCTTCGTCTGTCTCATGTCCGCACAAAACGCTCAATGTTTGAATAAATCTGGCTCACGAGGTTGTGTGGTGCAACTCCACTACTACTGCTGAATGCTACAGCTCAGTCCCACGCGTGGACACTAGTACAGAGTCCACGCCACGGCTGATGTGGCACTTTAATTCAAAAAACACTCGGTAGGAGCAAGATTTTAAACATTTTAAATATCATATAAGTTTTCTCACCTTATTGTATCGCCTCATCATCTCCAAGCAGATCCGCGAGATGGCCGGCTGGAAGTAGGTCTGCTCCGCGTCTATCATGACCCTGACGTCGGCCTCGTTGGCCACCTGGATGATGTGGTTCAGCCGGCGCAGCATGTTGCGGAACATCTCTTCCTCCTTGGGCGAGATCTGGGAGATCAGGCGGCGCATCTGCCCGGTCTTGGGGTCGGGCACGCGGAACGAGTCGGACAAGTTCATGTCCTTGTCCAGAATGTTCGACCAGGGGAACAGGTGGACGATACTGGAAATGTGCGCGGTTAGTGCGTCGTTACGTGTTCACACCGCGGCCGGCGCGCCCATTGTGATAGCGCGAGGAAACGTTTAAAAGAAACATAAAGTTTACTGACGTGGAAATAGCGGCACCGCTCTAGCGTGCTCACGTTACACCAGTAAGGCAATAAGGCTAAGTCTTCATAGTGGCGGTGACAGCTACACTTTGAACCTTATAAAGAGAACCATCAACTCATCTACGGACGAGACGTTACATCGCATAAAATAAAATTCATATGAAATTTTTTAAGAGCCTTCTTTAATCAGGCGGATGGAAGCACACACACATGCACACGTCAGCCGGCGGCGCACCACAACACACACACCTAGCAGGCGGCCGCCGCTGGCTGGAGAACGGACACAAAGAGCTGTTGTTCTTTAACCAGATCAGTTGCTCGAGTTGTTCCGTCGCGATGACTACTTGTGCCTGAGTAATGTTGGAGGACCGCTGGAGGTGTTTTTACGCAACGAACACATTCGCTCACATGATGTGTAGTGTGTTTCTGTTAACTGTGATAGTGACGCCCGGTGGTGGCCCCGCCGCGCTCGCAACAGCGACACTTCCGAACTCCCGTTACAATGAACATAAATACAAGTATAATGCAATACAAACAAACACTGATATATTTGGGAATTAGCGGGGGCTCCTTGCTTATGGGCATATCGACAAATTTAGTTGATGTCATCTGGTGTAGCAGTTTGTACGGTTTTAGCGAGCTGACGGTACAATGGACTCTCTAGAGTATCTAGAGTAAAGGCTATCGGGGATGTGCCAAAGTGAATTTACTAAACTACACACTATATTGATTCGCCGGCACCTCGGGACATCGTCGCATGTGTGTGCGTGTGTGTGTTACAAGCAGTGAAGTGACGACGTACGACGCGGGAGGGGCGTGTCCGTTGCGTTCTACCGACGTGCATGTTGAGCGCAATGATAGACGTAAAATTAGTTTTGTTCAGTGAAGACTTTCAATGCTTTACCGGTGCGTTGAGTCGTATCACCAGATACAACACATAACCGACCTCGTGTCCCGCGACCAAAAACACCTCCAATAAAACCTTACAGCTAAGAAGCAAAGCTCACACCACAGCTACCGGTTACATCCAGATCGGCCGGGATCCTCGAGAGATCCAGTTCTAGCGGCACACATACTAAACATTTTCACACACATTTTTGAAAGCCAATTAATTCGACACTTTGATGCGTGATTACGTAGAAATTCCGATTCCGTACCATTTAATTTTCCGTGACTCGTCACCGTCGACGAGGCGCCAAGATCTCATTTCCATCATGTGTACGTCAGATGGGAACAAAATCAACTGATAATGACTCTGCCGTCATTTAAGATTTAAATAATAAATACGTATATTGTATACAAGCACAACCGATTCCATTATAAATTGACATCGGCGCAACAGCGTTGATCTCGCTTCTCAACTCAGGTACAACTTTGTTCCTATATGCGCTCGCAGTCACCCGAGTCAGATCTCGTTTTGGGCCAAATTAGTAAATTTATATAATATTTATTTAAAAATTATAGATGTTATAACATTTAGCTACTTTTAGAATCAGTGGCACACGAGAGAAATGTTAAAGTGTCTGAATGAGTGGAACCGACGAGGGATAGAGAAGAATTATCGAGTAGCAAGCTAGTTCTGGCTACGGTGGGAGCTGAGGCAGAGAGAGTGAAGCGACCTCCACGGGAGCTACGGGCGAGGGCGCACTGATGACGCTGGATCGGAATTCCTTCGCAAGCCGCGGGAGTTAGCGACGTTACGAGACAACCCTTACGAATCTACAAGACGGCGCCACTGACCGGTCCCACGGGAATATGTGCAGCACGCTGAAACACCACCAGAACCTCAGCTCCTCGTCAGACAAGTTATACATATCTAGTGCACACATTGCTCACGAGCGACTCAGCATTCCGACAAAATGTCAAACAACGTCGTGCTTCTGCTTCTATCGCCACGTCTGCAAGTCTACGGACGAATGTCGTGGAAATAATGGCGGGAAACAATAATGTTTCTTTCCGATTTTTTACGCGCACGTTGTCACCGGGGAGTACGTCCGCCGCGGTACTACAGATAATAATGGAATATGGGTTTGTCTAATGTCATATGAATTAATAATCCTGATCTACAGCTCCGCTGAAAAAAGGGCGACAATTTTTGGCAAGTTTTAACTCTTCCTATAACTTACTGAAGTGCAGATTGGTCAAAATATATTAAAGATAACATTAATTGTATTTGAATACCAATGGTTCCCCAGCAGCGCTAAACTTGTCCATTCTAAATGTTACAATTTTCTGTAAGAACTAGAATTTGTGAGGAGACACAATAGGCGATACAAGTTGTCATAAAACAGCAAAATGTCTCACCCCTCCTTGTCCGAGGTGATCTTGCGCATGAACTCCTGCACCTCAGGCTTGGAGCCGTGGTCGCCGAAGTAGCGCTGGAAGTCCTCGATGGTCTTGTGGTGTGTGAGCACGTTGCCCGTGCCGCCGGCGATCTGCTGCATGTAGTTGCGCGCGCGCATGATCACCTCCGACAGCTGCAGCTGCAACCGCACCAGCGCTCGTCAGCGAACTCTCCCATCTTCTTCGACTATTTGTTATTTATTCTGTCGGTTACGTCCTCTCGTCGCGGGCGTCTCATTCATTACAGTACCGCTAAGGACTGGGATTATCTGTTTGCGTGTTTAGTGTTTCTCTTTACTAATTGTTTTAAGTGTAAATAGATGCTACTACAGAGGTTGCCCCGGGGTGTGCGACTATGAGTTCGCTCACTGGCAGGCGGCGCCGCGCTCTAGTGCTAGTTTTAGGTTGTCAAATATCTCCCTTCCGCCTTTTTGTCTTTTGAATTTCGCGGCTATGTACAAAGCGCTACAGAGCTCGTATCTAGCAATACTATACATAATTTGAAAGGTCTTGACATAACCTACAAAACGACGCTATGCATAATTAGTTTGGATATTGCGTTCAATAGTTATAGACGTGTAAACATGGAGTTCACTAACGCTGAAATTCGCGCTATTTTAAAGTTTTCCTTCGTTAAAGGCAAATCCGCTAGAGAAACGTTCCTTGAGATTAATGGTGTTTTGGGGATGGTACTCTATCACTTCGAACCACGGAGGAATGGTTTTGACGATTCAGAGCCGGTGAAAACGACACCATGGATAAGCCAGCCGGCGGAAGACCTGTGACGACAAATACCGATCAAATCATGGACTACATCGAGTTAGACCGGCATGTAGCATCTCGTGACATCGCCCAGGAGATGGGAGTTAGTCACCAAACCATTTTAAACCATCTGCAGAAGGCTGGATACAAAAAAAAGCTTGATGTTTGGGTGCCGCATGATTTGACGCAAAAACCTTCTGACCGAATCAACGCCTGCGATATGCTGCTGAAACGGAACGAACTCGACCCATTCTTGAAGCGGATGGTGACTGGCGACGAAAAATGGATCACATACGACAATATCAAGCGAAAACGGTCGTGGTCGAAGGCCGGTGAATCGTCCCAAACAGTGGCCAAGCCGCGAATTTCGGCGTTAGTGAAGTCCATGTTTACACGTCTATAACTGTTGAACGCAATATCCAAACTAATTATGCATAGCGTCGTTTTGTAGGTTATGTCAAGACCTTTCAAATTATGTATAGTATTGCTAGATACGAGCTCTGTAGCGCTTTGTACATAGCCGCGAAATTCAAAAGACAAAAAGGCGGAAGGGAGATATTTGACAACCTATTATTTACACAAACATTCAACATGAAGTAACTGCGTAGTCAAGTCTCGTGGTGGCAAGATTGCGCGCGCCTGACGACTCCCAAGGATTCTCATGCCATGATACAAAGTTACGGAGTCATCAGTTTTTTGTAATATTGGCGCGATGCTTGGTGAAGCATATGGATATGGAGGATTGGCATAAGCGACGACATCGTGATTATGAACCGCGAACTAAGTTTGTGTGTCAGGTCTGTCAGTAGCGAAGGCAGAGGGATTCGAATTTCAGTGTTCCTCTAGACTAGCGTAACAGGGGGCGCGAGTTAACTACACGCGAAAGACTGCCGCCTCATCTATCAATGTTAGGGTTATCCTAGTGGAATCGGATGAGGTTCATAGCGAGCCCAGGTTCGACGGTATCTGTTGCGTCTAATTTGCGAACTCAATCCGTACAATTTGTTATTAACAATAAAACTTAATAAGTATGTTAGCACGTACAACTTATAACAAATATACAGGACTACAGGCACTTACAAGCAACTGCGGCCTCCCCAGCGCGGTGAGCTTGATGGCCATCAGCCCCGTGCTCTTGGTGATACCTGGAACAGGACCTCACTCTTATAGCAGTGTAATGAAAACAATAATGAAACTCCAGGCCGCAGCCGCACGCTCGTGACAGTACCACCAGGTCGCAGAACACCCACCCACGACGGTATATTTTGTATTTCACCTGGCAAGGTGGCGAACTCTTGTTCATTGTGAGAGCAGAAAGAGTGAGCGGCAGTTACCGGCGACGGCGTCGATGCTTTTCAGGAAGTGCTCCATGTTCTTCTCGCAGGAGGCCTCGTTCAGGTAGAAGTAGGTGCGCGCGCTGGTCACCTTGTAGCGGCGGTCGGCGAAGCGCTGCTCCACATGGTACTGCTTCAGCTGCCCTTCCTCCTGCTGGTCGCCGCACGCAGAGATAGAAGCGCTGCGGACATGACACTCGTGACGTATGCGCAGAGCTACTGGCATGGGCTTAGTACTTTAGAAGCCGATGTGGCGACTAATCCTTAAATGTAGATCACAAACACGCGCAGAAACTACAGAAATAAATTAAAATAGAATGTCCGTATGTAATATTAAAATAACAGCTTTTTACTACATTCATATGAATGTATATGTGATAAGGTAAATTCCATAACAACATTTTTTTTTTTAATTTTGTTCTGGCTAATCTCTGGAGCGGTTGGACCGATATCGACAGGACCTTCACTGGCAGATAGCTGATGTAATAAGGAGTGATTAATAAAATAATTAAAAAAATTATAAATTTTAATCGCCGGGTGACACCATTCGTGGTACTCGCCGATGCCACAACCCGTTCGCTCCATGTTTTATGTTACGTTTTCGTTTGTTTTTTTATAGACTATTATACTTTGTATATATTTATTTTATTAAATTGTAACGACTGCTTAAACGAACTAGCGTAGACTTAAAAAAGTCAAAACAAAAATACTTTATTCGTAATTTGTAGAAACAAAGTGCGGTGGAAAGATGAATAATTGCGTGCGACTGTACACATGCGCAACTGTCACCGCCACGTATCAAGTTATTTGTCGCCAACGCACACGTACACCAGTTACTTATTAAAATAACATTTCGTTTTCTATAACATACATTAATGATTGCTATACTCGACCTCGCGACGCTAATTTAGATCTAACTAGAGGCGCTGGTAAGTATTAGTTTGGCGTGACTGGAGCGTCGCCATGTAGGAGGGCCGACCGGGAGAGAAAAAAAACGTTTTGGCAACGGTCCACGAGACACTTTCTTTTGCGTACAGAAAAACTAGTCTATTGAAAAAAAGATAACTTTGGAACATAAATTGGAAAAAATGGAGCCCCCGCCCCGTCGGGTCTTTGGAGGCGAGTACACACAGGCACAGACCCTCATGTTAAAGTTATGATTGATAGAGTGGCGGGACAGAGACCGTTCAGCTTCTACTAGACAGAGCGAAACTCTATATGGGAAGCGCGCTTTTTTATGCAGTTATTCCAGATGCAATTGTCTTGGAAATGTTCGAGCATATTGTCATTTCGATTCATTAGGTACGCGCGACTTGATCTCAATCAATTTTGTACCAGTGCGGGTGTCGTCACCCTGCGCACTTTAAACCAGCAAATGTAAAAAGGCATATTAACGGATAGAAACAAAAATACATTCGAATTGAGAACCCCCTCCTTTTCAAGTTGGTTCAGAAACGATTTCGTGAGATTACGAAAACGTAATAAACCTAAGATAATCAACATATTTTGTTTTAGTGAACAATTCCATAGTTATCAAAGTTCTCTCTAGAGCAGCGTCATGCAATCAATCAGTGACGCCGCGCGGACGGGACATGAATACACTAAAATCACCTTCCATCGATTGCGCTCGCCGCGCCACTGTCGCGTGTGCCGGCAGAACATTGTGATCCTTATTGCCATATATAAGGGCTCGTTTAGAATGCCGGTTACATGGTAGGCAAGTTATGCACCATGGCGCCTATTAAACCCGGGGAAGCCATAACAAAACATTTTTTTTTCTCTACAGATAACTGTCACAAGCGAGTTCACACCAGATGCGTAAATTAATCTAAGTAATAAAATCTAAGAATATTGATAAATGATAGAATAATTTTTTTGCAAGCAATCGCGTTGAAGCTCGATATAAGCCAAGTCCCAGCGCAACGTACTTAAAGTATAAATGATCGCCGTCTGGGGACATTATGTTGTGCTCAAGTAAATTCTCGTGTAAACACAAAACACTGACCTGTAGTTATGGGCTCTCAAGAATAAGACTACGGTATCCCCTGCCTGTCGCAGAAGGCGACTAAAAGGGGCCTCGCGTTCACTGGGCGACAAGGGGGCCTTTGTCGTCCGCCAAGGCGTACCCGGGAAGAAGGCGACATCGGCTGGCCCGTGTTGCCTTGCACTGCGAGGGCACTGGGGAGAGGGAGTAACCTCCCCCCGAGAAGTGCTCTCCTTGAGTACACTGCAGAGAGGCTCCGGTGCTTTATTCTTGAGATCCCGGAGCCCCTCACCATGCACCGAGGAAGGGCCACCGGGGAGGTTTTAGTGGGTAAAAACCCCATATAACCGCCGTCTTCCCCCCAGAAGGCAGGGTATCTTTTTGAAGATTTCCTCCCCGTTAAGAAAAAAATAAAAACATTGTTCCAAGTAGTTTCTATTAATAGCTACCAGCCGAGTCGTGGTTCGACCCTCGGATCGGAATGCTTACGCGTAACATAATAACCGTCCAAGCCGAGGTTACCCCTCACTGGGGGGACCCCTGTGTCGAGTTACTAGCTAATAGAGGTTCAGGCTAAGCGACCTAAGAGCTATGCCACCTCTCAATCCGGTGAAGCAGTAAAAGCCAGCCTCTCTGGCCAATCTGTGTAATTCGTCATTATACCACGTCAAAAATACCACGATCGTTTTAACAACCTGCCGTGTCACTAAACATTCAACTTCTAACGTCTGTAATTATTCGGAGCGAGCACGCAACCTTCACATGATTACATATTTTTTCTCGTCTGACACTGTTGACGACACTGCAGTCTGATATAGTATACGCGGGCTATCATAATACACTAAGACCAATATTTATACGATTTGACAAGGTTTAAAAATTATAAATCTAAGATGCGCATTTAGATATCGTTAAAAACATTTTTGCGTCATTGATTTGGCAACACCGATGTCAATAACGGGGGAGCCCATATTGTAAAATATTCAATACATTTAGGGAATATTTACAAACGCCAGCACAACGTAATTCATCTCGTGTAAACATTTTTCAACGTCGTTTTCAGTTTACGTCACAGATACAGTTGCGGATGTTGGTGAATAGTTCAGTTTGTTGAAAGATTTCTTTGAAGTTATTTGTTCCTTGGGAGTCATGTTTCAGCTGGTCATGTAATGCAAAGGTCTTATCAGCAGGAAAGGGATCGTTTCGAAGTTAACTTGTTGTTCGCTGCAACAGTTTATCTGGTGCAGAGAGAACTCGTGTATGTGTACAAACGACCACTCCGTAATATTAATGACAAATCAAGTACAATGTAACAAGATGTCGGTGTCGCTGCGTCCGTTCACTTATATTTTCCTTATATATATACAAATTATTTTTTACAAAGCCTACAGCTTTTAAATATACTGAACATGACAATTATACGTATGCAAGAAGTTATACTTGTGAAATAAAAAAAAGAATTTTGAGAGAGAAAGAGTTATTTAAAGTATGAAAATAAGACTTTTTGCCACGAGTACTGCGGTGGACCCAGTGGCCAGGGCTGCTGCTATTCGCATAACCTCTGTGCAGTACTCTAAAAAATACTTTCTTTTGTTCCTGTCGCACACAATTGGGGCTATAGACGTTTTTGTGATAGAAGTTACACATAAGCATTCCGATCTGAGGGCGCACGAGAGTAAAAATAACAATTGCATTACCTGCGTTGCGAATGTATGTTATGTTAGGTGAGAGTTGTCGGTCAACGGTCAGTTTGTATGACTACATTTTTGTATTTAAATGTTATTTGGCAAAAGGTTATGCTTAAGTAGTGCTAATTATACGCATTCAACACTCTGTTTACGGCAGAGTATTTCGCATGACGACCGTGACAAAAATAAATAAAAGCGTGGCGTTAGTTACCCGACTATGAGAACAAATCCTCATCTCAACAATGTCACGTACCATTTGAGGAGTTATTTGTGGAAGTAATGGTGAACACAATAGCGTCGGTAATGTATGTGCGTGCTGGCCGCCGTCAGCGCACGAGGACACGACAAGTGAGCACTTTGTAGCATTGTGCGCTTTAGTGTCGCTCCTCTTTATTTAAAACAATAGACGTGGACAATTTGGTCTTCAAAAGCTGCCCTCCCGCCCCTCTCCAGAGATTAGTTTAATTTAGTAAAATACGTGTTCATTGTGAGACCATCGCATCTTCACACAACGCATGTTGTTAGTTGTAAACAGTTGTGGTGTTTGAACTGGTTTCAATGAACAGTTGGCAGGCCCGCTGCCAGCTTACGATCCTGCTAGCACTTTCAAGAATAAAGAGCGTCACACCGCCTTCTCCGCAGGGGACGGACGCATTCTCGATCCCGCCGCGTTGCTGGCAGATTGTACCCAAATAATGCCACTTATACTCGTATTATAAATGTGACGTTGTTACTTAATCACACCTGATCGGCTGAACTGAATTTAGATGAAATTTGGCAAAAACATAGATTATAGTCTGAATAGCGCATAGGCTGACTTTTTATTTAACCGACTTCAAAAAAGAAGGTTATTGTTCTGATTGGAAGATGATTATATACTTTAAGTTACATTTTCTTGGACATAGTTTTTAATCGCGGGCAGCACCGCGGGGCGCAGCTTGTAAATAATAAAGGCAGAGATAGCCATCATGTTCATAGATCTGATCGTAGGATTCAAAGATATTTGCTGCTCACCAGGTCACCGACCATCCGCACTTAAAATGCAACAATAACAGCCCGGGGTTACCTCTCGAGAATCCTAAAACTGTTAACAGTGGCCCGCCTCTGGGGTGCTTTCCTGAGCGCGTAGCCTGAGAACCCGACCTCATTGTAACGGATTGCGTGTGAATAGACCGTACTGTTGTACTAATATAAAGTTTAATGAGGGAACTGAGTCACGCCTTAACTTTTAAATTTGTATTTAATTGTTTTAACCGAAAAGAAAACAAGATAATGAAGGTAAACGAGCGTGACTGTCAGCTGCATTAGCAGTCATTGTCTGAGGAATTAGCAAGGTCTTCTAATTAATTCGTTGAAGCAGGGTCTGCATTGAGAGGCACGCGACGCGCCCGGGCACGTTCGTGTGTTCATCCGTAAGATCCATCGATAGTAAGACGTGACGCTAATTAGAAGTAACACAATGTATAGAGAAGAGATTATACCTGACTTCTCTCTTCTCAGCCTCCTCCTGCGACAGATCTTCCTCCACGGAGTAATCCAATATGGACTTTACTCCGAACGAGCGCAGTCTGGAACAAATTAAAAAAAATAATGAAAGGGAAAAGGAAGCGGGGTCCTACAGCGCCGGCCCCGCGCCACTGACCTCGGAGATATAATGATCACATGATATAAACAGAAAGCAGTTCACTTCTAGTTACTATTGAATGCCAGCCGTAAAAATACAAGCAGCGGGGCGAGGAGAGGAGAACCGTGTTTATTGTTTCTCGGGCAGCGCGTCGCGCGACTTGACAAACATTTGGTCAGTACTCAGGCAATGATAGTGGGAACCCCACGAAAAAGTTAAATCCTCATGTATCCTAAAGTCGAGCAATCAAATCATATAACATCGAGCTCATGCGCCAAGTTCAAAATAGATTTTCGGTCTTGAAATCTCAGAAGTTAATTCATCAATTTTTCTTTCATTTTCATCGGCTTACGCTAAATGTTTATTCTCTGTTATAACAATTTACACATTTGTAAATTTTGTGTACAAAATATATAGCAATATATAATGATGTTAAAGTAAAAAATTATTGGGGTACTTTAAGCCGCTCAAGCTTGTCTTGTTTAAGACGAATAAGCTTTTTTACTGAGACGCTTTCACATAACCGAATCCGAGTTCTCCCAAAGCTGTAAATTATGTATTTGAAATCAACGAACCAAATAGTACAGAATATTAACAGTAAGTTAAATAATAAATTATGGCTCGGTGAATAAGAGTGGAATGATAAGGACAATTACTTCGCCTTACTACTTCTAGATACGTGAAATAATTTCCGATTAAATGCGCTGACTACCTTCCGACTTGTGAACCAAAATTTAATCAGAGAGCAAGTCTCTGCAGCTTATCTCATGTCTGAACAACCGTGATCGATATCGGGGAACGTATATCGCTTGTGTCTACCCCGGTTGGGAAAAAATTACTTATTTGTTAATTTATCATTTAGATAAACAGCGCGCTCCGTAATGCATTAGTCTACAATACAGTATTGTTAGGGCATCCTATTGATGTCCTATCGGCGCTGGCTGAGCGTGACCAGCTGTAGGACAATAGAGATCGCGGAGTGGTACTCCAGTTTGGTCACAACACTCGACGTCCTTGAAGCTACGGACGTCGCTCGCCCCGTTTACCCCAAATTACATTTAGAACGTATTCTGTTTGGAATTTTTTGTAGCGTTTGCCAATTTGACATCGCCACAAAAATACGAGTTATTTGTGCCAGGTAGCAACTCTATTTATATGGTGCTAGTTGTCGGCGGTGAATAGTGGTACGGCCACTTCCGCTGCAGCAACAACTGTCGGCGGGTTGTCAGGCCGCACTGTCGCCAGCAGCTCTTATTATAGTATTCCAGAATGAAAGTCGACGATATACTTAAAACACTTATTCTAAGCTTGATAACGCTCTGTCGAGAGTTAATTAACCGCAATAGAATCTAGTCTAGTGCTTCAGACAAGTTTGGAAATTGAACAGACCTGTCATAGAATTTGTTTTCTATAGGAGTAGGAACACATATGCGGCTCACCTCATCTTAATTCACACGTTGCCAACTTGTATCAGGAGTTCGGTCGCCGACAACTCAAAAAGATCACCAAGATCACCAAGTGTAACTCAATTTCGCGTTCGCGTAAATTTGCGCAGTCCATTGCGACTCATTCTTGCAACAGCTGAAGCAGTCGCGATGGCCCAACACTGTTAAGACCTTTGTTGCGGTCCGTTCTCTGTGCAGTGTAGATAATATTACTATGTACCAGTAATAGCACATAGTAATATTATGTATTATTGTGTATAAGCCATGTAAGCAGGCGACCGACCTTATAGTTTAAAATTACTGATGTTAAGAAACACAATGTATTATATATAATTGGCTGTTTCGTTCCGTTTAGATTTCGCTAAATCTTTGTCACCAAGTCATTGTGTTAGTACGTACAATGTAGTTTTTTATTGACTATAATATATAATTCAGACCGCACGTAAATTAACAACAGCAATGTTAAGTTGTCCGACGACGAGAGCGTTACAGGAGCTCAAATTTAACTTTGTTTCGACATAGTTCATTTACCAGTTTACTCGCCAAGTCAAGCGTTCGTAAAAAAAATCCTTTAATAAATAAAAGCTGTCGTAGCCGTAGAATCAGGGTTGGCTTAAATTTATGTTTTATTGTAATCAGCGATTGTCGGCTGACGGGAAACAGAGAATTGAAGAGCAGAATAGTATGATATCGCTAGTTCTGAACAGTACGTGCCTCTCGATGGTGGGTCGGATCTTGTTCTGGTCCTCTCCGGCCACGAACTGCCCGTAGAAGGTGGCTTTCATGATCGCCTCGAACATCCTCTGCCCGACCACCTGGCGCAGCCGCTTCATCAACTGAAACAAACATAAATGGAGGATCAAATTAAACATTAGGTACAAGCACAACTGCACACGTCCGGTGCACTAGTAGCGGATCAAATGTTAAGATTGTCCAAGTTCCAGGTCCAGATTGCATTTCGGAGAGTATGCTCAGGAACTACATGATCTACTTCCCCCATCCCCGTTCCACCATCGGACTTCTAGACTTCAGTTGACTAGAGTTCAGTTTGTACTTTTTGCCTGTCGTGATACAATTTTGTGTGTTGCTAACAAGCGTGCGGTATCATCCGTAACGTGAGCTTAAAGACCTAAGAAATATGAAGTAGTTTCGTGTATCGGGGCGAAACTAGAACCGCTAAGGTCGCCACGTCCACGTGACACGCCACCAGACGCCGGTGACGTCAGGCGACGGCTGAAGGGCGCGTCGTATGATACCCGAAACTCAGCTACGGTTCGCATCAACCGGATTTGGAACCGGGCAGCTTTCAGAAAGCTAAAGAAATAGCAGCAAAATTGGTAGGAGTCATATTAGTTAGTTCAGCTCGTTAATAGAACTTGTTTTAACCTTTAACTTCAAAAAAGAGGAGTTGAGCAACTCATCTGTATTTTGTAATGTTGTTGTGCTCCGTAATCATTTATGACACGATATAGATTTTTTTTTGTTTGAAAAGAGTTTCAATTTTCAAACTTAAAGCGTTCTGCTCGTGCCGTCACCATGTTCCAGCCTCTCCATATTTTGTTTGCGTTGGTGGAGTAAGGATTCCACCAGGGCCCAGTAAAGTGTCAATTAAATCTAAATGTAGTCCTAGAATTTGATGTATTCCGACAGAAATAACTCTCGATAAGGAGTTCTCTCGAACCAAAGTGCTGAGTCCGGGAGGGTCTTTTGCATTTTTTTATTACTTAAAATATTTGGGACAATATAAGCTAAAGCCTTCGGGAAGCGTTGGTGCTGGGAGAAGAAGTGTCCGAAGAATCTAATTTATTGCGTTAAATCCATAGACATGGAGGATGAGCTCGACACCTCTCAGGCTTTGCTCAAAAATTTTGTGTTCTTCTGTCACAACGACAATGACAATCCGAGTACATCTTTCCCAGAAAACCATCAGTCGCCCGCTGCTGCGTAACTTCGCCTTAATAAAACCACTATTCCACAAAGCGCCAGGCACTAGCGTCTCGGCAGTCCCATGCACGTTACTAAAGTGGAACATGATAAGTGACCGATGACGTCACCCCAGCCCTGATCGTGTTCAGTTGAATGAATGCGGCGGCGTCACACAACTCTGGCGCTACGCCATCTCGTGCTACGGTCAAAGCTTACGAGAGTCACTTGCGAGCTCGCCACTTAATTTACTGCAGTAATTTCAGCAGCTATTGATCTGACGGTCAAGGGTTCAATATCAGACAGACAGGGTGTACCGGTGAGATTTTCGAGTTCCATTGGTGAAAACGTTGACTTTAAATGGACGCGAGAGCTTATGTTATATATGTATACATATATTTATGTATATGTAAGTTTACATTTTTTATGTACTGATTACGTTTATTTCTAATATTAATAGAGTTCAGTCCTTATTATAAACAATTCTTAGTGTTATTTATCAAATATAGGCGCGCGCGCACTCCGCACCCTTTCATTCGACCGACTCACGAGGGCCACTAGACTTAAATTCTCCTTTTGTTTACCTGTACTATTTTACTGTTGTGTTAAACCTAACTTAGTGACTGTTACTTTGTTTCTCGAATAATTAACGATAACTTGATTAGTTTAATTGAAATGTTTGCTATGTAAATTAATATAAGACGTGAATTTGTGATACGCGTTATTTCTTTCTTTGCTGGCGCTCGAGCTACCTAACAGAACCTATTTCAAAACGTAAGTCTTTGTATGTATCCTTTTTATATTTTGAGAAAAAAAAGTTAAAAAGTACGGGACCTTTAGAGCAATCTAAGTAGTTCCTTTCTATGATCTATGTGTTTATTTTGTGGAGGCGTCCAGACAACTCCGGCTGTCTGCTGCGAAAAGAACATTTGAAACGGACATTTGCGTAGTCTTATATTTTTATATGTACGAAGGTGAGCCGCGTGTGTGCTACAACACGGAAATATAATATTAAAATATAAAACCGTTCCCTTATGTTTCCTTCTAATATGTAACAATTTGTTTTTTTTCAATTAGTCACCTTCACTTTGAACATTTGTTAAATTTTTATCTGTCTCGTTAATGTTATTCACTTCTATGTCATTTGCTCGACGCTGTTCCTAATGCATGGTATAATTAAATATTGTATTCCATTGAGGTCAAGGTGTGTAATATATCAATGTTGAATAGAATATTTTGACCTATTTACTTTTTAAAGTTTGTATGGTGACCCTTATTCATGAATGATTTCTCTTAAAGTATCAAGTAGTTGTTTTGAATCAATTATAATATTATTAGTTATTTTTAAAACAATTTTCAAAAATGCTGTGTATACTCCTTAAATCTTAATTAATATAGTTCAGACCAATGTCGGTACAGGTGGGCAGGCTTCCCTAGTTCATGGAACCGGTTGTGAAGGTCATCCCGCTGCAACACACCCGGCTTCGTATCGCGTACGGGTGCAGAAACCGGCTGCATCACGACGGATGACAGACAACCGGATTACAAAGACCTTTACCGTCAATCGGTACTGGGAGATAAAACTGTCCTTAGTTAGCATTATAGCGGAATTTAAAAAAAGAATCCAAAAGTGCACGCCCGTTCGATCCTCACAGAAGAGGAAAAAAATATTTTTTGTTTCCTTATTTAAAAGGAAAACAGGCAATAAGGCAATTTATATACTTGCTGATAGCTGTTGTACAAAAACTTAATTCGTTAAACAAAAATTTCCAACTTAATATTTATATGAAGTATCTTCAAAGTTAGTGAAACTTAGTCTGAATGCCGTTTGAGTGAACTAGTGGAATCGAGACTAACCAAAAAGCTTGTGGGGTTATCGATATGATACATGAATGTTAGTATATTGGAGTCAATGCTGAGATCAAGTTCTCGGCAGAGCAGACTGGTCCAGGAGATGACGACTTGTTTCTTCAAAACATTTCTTCTATAATAGCGCACCTAATATTATTTTGAGAAAGCAGAAAGATATTTGCTCCCTACTTTGAAATAAAATGATGGCGTCGTTTTTGAACTCACATGAAAGTTAAATCAAAATCAGTGGCATTGAGAGTGACCCTGACGTGTCACGGTGTAATTAATTTTAATTAATGGCGAACATGGCTGTCACCATTCTGTACAAAAACTAAACGAAGAAACTAATTCTGTAAAAAAAGAGATAGACATAATACCTGTTACAGAAATGTTTTAGTGCTTTGGTTTAAATAATTATAATTTCCTATATCAGATTCGTTCGACATATAATTCTATTCTTCATTATCCAAACTAGAAGTTAAAATAAGTTGAAGTATGAAGAACTACTCATTCATGGACAGAAAAGCTGGCCTTGACTGCTTCACCGGGTTGAGAGGTGGCATAGCTGTTAGCTCGCTTAGACATAAGGGTCCCGCCGGTGAGGGGTCACCTCGGCTTGGACGGTTACTATGTTACGCGTAAGCATTCCGATCCGAGGGCGCCCGAGAGGGCCGAACTTAAAGTAAGTAGGCTAATGTTTAATGTGATAACACAATTCAAATGAAATACTTCTGTTTGTTATTAATCATTTTATTTGTTATTTCGTGGTGTCGCTCACACACGCACAGAGCGCGCCGCGGGGCCCCACGAGGAAAATGTTCTATTAAATACACGTAATACAAATAAGAAGCATAAGTAATGGAGGCCAGCTCGCTAACGCGGCCGGCTGTAGCGTAACGTGACGTGGCGGTCGACCGGCTTCAAGAATTTGGATTGAAAAAACGATAAATGGCACGACTGAGATTGCTTTTAACCAACTTCAAAAGGAAGAGAATTCAAACAGGAGGTTCTCAATTTGATTGTATTTTATTTAGGTTTATGAAACGCCTCACGACTTTCGAAGGAATTGATTTTGATAATTTTTATTATTTGAAAACTGGTGCTTATGGTCTCATTTCAATGTGGCCCAGTTCTGACAGTGGCGTCCATGGGAAAACTATTGAATTTGCATTAAGTATGTACCCGACAAATCACGACAACCAATTTCGAGAACTCTTTTTTTAATGAAAAGGATGTGCTTCAGGACTACCTTGATGAAAGTTCGAACCTTAGGTTCGGATTAATTTTATTCGTAACATTTCAACGATAATTCAGAAAAACAAAGAGGGCGTTCGCACGTAATAGCGTTTAACGTTTGATTCGTTTTGAAATCGGATTTTGTTTTTACTCGTAAATACATTTTTTTATAGTAAAACAACTAAATCCGGAGAGCGCGGACAGCTTGAGACCAACAACTCGCCAACGATATGATCACGAATTCATTTTACATGTGACAATTGCGCTAATTCCAACGAATATGGGAATTTCACGATTCCAACCCAATATTACATATTGATGCTAATTTGTACGGCTGCAATGAATATCGGGGAAGCAGTACCGGACGATGGAGTGGAATAGATCCGATCTCCAGCGCCTGGTGGGGTCAATCACAACGGCCCTTGCAGCACGCAGTCAGTCTTCTGCCTCGTCACACAGCCCTCGGATTACTTCTCTCTCAGTCTTGTGTGTAGGTATAAGACTATTATTAATCCATTTATTCAATAAAATACTACAATTTTTGAATACCTTCTGCTGTTGCGCGGTCGGCAAGCTCGGGTATTTAAACCGTCAATAGCCTCATGGTACAGTCTGCGAATTATAAGATCGTGGGTTCGAATCCCTATAATACCAATGAACGTTTATGTTCAACCGACCTCAAATAAGGTGGCGATTGTCAATTAATGTGTATGTTTTTCGTTCGTTACTACATAACGTACGCCGGGGTGAACCGGTTTTATTTATTTTTTGAATTCTGATGATTTTCATTTGAAAGCTGATGCTTGCCGTGTGGTCCCATTGATGCATCCATATCAGTATTAAATTTGCATCAAGTATGTGCGCGATAAATGTACGAATAACTGAATATCACGTGAACCGATTTCGATGACTCATTAATTGTTGGAAAGGATGTACTTGAACGGTTGCTTGATGAGAGTTCAGTGAGGTTCGCATTAATTGTATTTTGTAATATTTCTATTCGATTTGAAGTCACTTTTTGTTCTAACTCGTAAATATACTACTAGTGTACACAATTGCGTTTTGCCGGTGTGTGTGCGCTATGTGACCGTCTATGAAGGGGGCTTCTTACAGACCTGCATTGAATACTAAGTCAGGAACATGCAGCAGCACTGAGTCACGTCGCGGTCTGGCGCTCGTCTGCCCGGGGACCTTATCTTATGTTATCAGTTAACAAATAACATTTACAGCGGCAGTACTTGTTAAATACATTATCTGCGCACGCGCGATCTCTGTTTAAGTTAGAATGTTTAACGGTAAATATTTGTTGTGTAACAGAAGTAAATAATATGTTTACTGCATACAGACAGACACGCACACGATCCTTTATAAACAGATTTTAAATTTTTTGTCGTAAGGAATTAACCAGTCATCGAACATATTAAACAAGTAATTTGTTAAAGATCGAAATGTGGAGTGAAGATGATGGGAGGGTACGGACTGCGCCATTCCAAATCGTGTACAAAACCTATACTGAATTCTTAGTTGGTTATTGTAAGTACCATTCCTCGTCGATATCATTGAACTTCATCATCTTACGGGAAATCATTTGGTATATCGTGATTGTGTAAAATTAGAGTAAATTGTATTTGAAAATTAAGCACCGGACAGATTTATCACGATTCACGCTGTATTGGTCAAATGAGTCTTATAAAAGAATAAGTTATCGTTAGAAGGAAATTGAGAGGTGTGTCGGCCAAACTGCGGGTGAAGCAAATGTTTGGCGCACACGTTGGCTTGTTCTGAGAACGTAATGGCACGTCTGATGGCATTAGCAATGCAAACAGCGCTGAGCTCCAGCTGCCGGAATACAGCTCAGCTTTATTTTTTGTTTTTAATTATTTCAAATTGTTAATGTTATCTTATTATATCAAGGAACAGATAGGATTTGGGCTCTGAGTCGGCTACACCAATTATGTACAAAGTGTACGTTCGTTGGCATCATAGTGGTCGATATTTGCTATATTTAGTAGTCTTTTGACGCCGCTATGGTTTACCGATGGCGAACCGTTAGCATGCCAAACGTCACTGGCAAATAGCAGACTCGGAGCTTGTTTGATTGCTTTTTTTTAGTTGAAGAAACGACTAACGTGTACGCCCCTCCAGTGGTAAGGCGAGTTATGTGGGACTCGCGTCGACTTAAGCTCCTAGGTGTTCCACCATATTACATTATATATTATTGCATGTTGGCAGGATACGCGAACGCTTTTTTTCCAATCACCAAACTTGCAGCACAATGAGCGGCCTGGTTGTTGCCGTAACTATATACAATATGAATATATATTGTCCACATTTCTATCAATTCACTCAAATTGTCATCTAACTTCATTAAAAGAGACAATGAGTACTGCAAATCGACTGCGCTAATTATAGAGGCATTATATTCTGGGTCGACTAGTTTTTCAACCAGGTACTTTTTGGTATAAATCTTACCTTGAATTACGTATTAAGTAGTTACGACAAATTCGTATCAAAACAATTTCTTTAGATTTAAACTAAGTGTTGAAAAAATAAACGATAAGACGCACGGGCAAACAGCGTGCCGAGATATCACGTCTGCGGGGCGTTATTCCAGATGGCGATGTGGTGGGCGCTGGCCAGGTACGACACCACCGCTGTGCCCATGTGATTATCATCATCCTGCTCCCTGGACCACGACAAGTCTAATGCTTAAAGCTAATATAAGTATATTTAAGAGTAAAAACAAAAACCGACTTCAAATCTCGTAACTCTGTTTTAATGTCTCTGGTTGTAAGTTCAGGGAAGATTACTAACCTAATCTTACGTTATCACCCTGTCAATATCTCAGTCAACATTTTTAACTACGATTTTTAACATTAAGGTATACGAAGGGAACACATAATGTAATGAAATGAAAAAAATGGCGCGAAGTAGACATTGAAGTAAACGATCTATACACATAAAAAAATGACCGCTTTACTACATGCATTTTTACAATTTTTGTCTATCTGTCTGTTTCCTGCCATAGAACTAAACTTTCTCTGGAACGGCTGGACTGAATTTCACATCTGGCAAATAGTTGATGTAATATGGCGTAAATTTTATTTCTGCCGCGGGGCGCAGTTAGTTTATTATGAAAAAATATTTAAATTGATTTAGAAATAACATAGCTATAGGTTCAAAAGTACAGACAAATTGAGAACATAATTTTTGAAGTCGGTTAAAAATGAGTTTTGTGCAATTATGACTGAGACCAATTATAACATGAAATGGCAAGGAACCGCCCGGCGTGCACCTGTCAGCATTGCGGACGTTTGATGAACATGGTCAATGTGCTGGCCACGGACACGCTGGTTGAAACAATCTCTCTCAGGGAGTGAGGAGGATCTATGTCTACCTCTCCCACCGCCTCTGCAGGGTGGCGTGGCGTTAAGGGCTCAAATCAGTTAATATTGGGTAAGGGTTAATATTGGGTAAGGTTTAAACTCCGGTTTACGTAACGAAACGTGTCATCGGCACCTTGTTACATAACTCCCGAGTCTTACGCCGTCGAATTAAACTTGATGGAGTAAAAACTATTGACTGTTAGAAAAATAACTTCTCCCACCACTTCTGCCACAGTGCTCACCTGCCTACTTAATCACGTGTAAAGTCCTAACTTTCATAAGTGGTCACCCCATCTGGGGCTATTTTCTTTAACTTGTAAACTGATAAATATTAACAAATCTTTAGCTTAGCGCGAACAGTTGAAACAGCTATGTTCTCCAGTTCTGCCGACCCCACCTGCGGCAGACCGCCATATGTAGTTCACAGGTAATGTTACTAAAATATGCTAGTATTGCTTTAAAAAAAATTATAAAATAATTTTACTAATTAAAATCTTATTATTCTATTTCAAATAGTTATGTTTTAACAATAACTCCAATGCCAACAACGACTCGCAAGTTCTCTCGCATCTCGTTTGTGTTTGTACAACTTTACACAGCGCACCATACAGACGACACATTCCAGGTAACCGCAACACGGCCATTCATTACAATCGCAAAGTATGGCTGACTGACTAGTCTTTAAGTAGGTAACGCGAGATCATTCAAGCATATTTCTGGACATAATATTGTTAAGTTTTTGCTTAACTCCCTCGCCGGCGGAGCGCGGCGCGGCCTGCCGGTCTAGCGGCCGGCGGGCGCATGCGCACTCCGACGCCGATTCAACCATCCATTTTCATTGAAAAGCAGCTTGAATAAAAATTACTGCAAACTTTGATGATTTAAGAACTAAAAACTGCTTTAATAAAGGGAATCACATGAAAGCCTAATGAAATAACATCGCTACGAGTTAACTCCCAAATTTGAAGTCGTTTTCGTTCGTTTACGTAACATTTTTACCAAGACAAAGGCAAGCGAACGGATAGAACATGTAGCCGACGCCGAAACGAAACCAAACCACGTGGAAAACGTGAGGGACGGGTCGAAATCCGCTCGACATGCATTTCTTAACGTCGAATCAAATTCAAGGATACGACTACCGGTTAATTTTAGAGGCGTCTACAACAGTGCCAACAATACGCCGCGCCGTGCCTTACGTAAGGAGAAGCTATCGATCTACTTACCATGTCGTTGTTTTCGACGATCCAGTTGATCGAGCATATTTGGTAGACGAGGTAAGCCCTTACAAGTTCGCTGGTCTTCTTGCTTTTGAAGGCGTCACGCGGACTGTTGAACGTGAGGTCGAGGTCGTCGCGCGCCTGGGGCGGCGTGGAGAGGGCTCGGACGCCTCGGGGCGCGTTCACAGCCAGTCGTCTCAACAGGGCCATGGTGAAAACTCCGCGCACTGTTCACAACTGCGACACGACCACCCACCGCTGCGAGCGACTGACAACTGAGTGACAATGACGTCGGCGGCCGGCGCTCGATGGAGCCGGCGGCGTGCGGCGTGCGCACCGCGCTCCTTGTTCCACACACCTATTTGAAGTGGCGCGGAGGTGTGTCGCGGAAGATGGCCGCCATTGGCCGAGAGGTCCCGTCGGCACTCCGCGTGCATTATGTAATCGTCAACTGTGAAGTAACGTATCATCTGGAATGCAATTGCGGTAGGCCGCATTCACCGATTCCTTGTTGTTACTGTGACAATCTCATCATCAGCAAAGAGTTTATTTTATTTATTCAATGGAACAGAGAATGTCAATTAAATATATAGCAATGCCTTAGTGATAACAAATTACTTTCATGTCCAACTAAAATTACATATGTTTTTTGAAATTATAATTTGTAGTAAAATAAGAGGTTTTATTTCATTTAAAAGTATATAAATAGAGTTGCCATCATTTGATTACAAAGCCGCACAACGTAAGCTTACACAACTGTAATAAACCGACTGCTGCCAATGTGAGGGAAACTTGTTTTAACATGTCGTTTGTTAATTCATTACGTAATTTATCTCTGCTCATCCGTCGGATGTCTTCGAAGAGCTTTGTTTCAGTTTAACATTTGGCGCATTACACAAAATGTTTATCGACACTGAAATGAGAAAAGTTTATTTCTAAAATCTAAGTCCACATTTTACATGGAAAATAACAATATGATACGACGTTGAAACAAAATAAACGAAAATGTACATGATATCTCTATTTAGTGCAAAGTGATTTGGAATTATTATTTTGCAAAAATAAAATTAGGTTAATATATTTCTTTTTGGGCCATAAGTATTTTAAAATACGGTTGTTCATAGCGTCTAAAAAGTTTACCGAAATGGAAAGACTAAGTACCATACAAGACTTGAACAAATACAAGGTAGTCATCATTGCGGCGATTTAAGTATCGGTTGTCGATCGACAACGTCTGCGTGTATGAACCAGATGCGTACAATGTAACAATCTTTATATTATGTCAACTTCTCTCAGCGATAGCCAAAAGTACAAAAATAGATGATGCTTGTTACACCGAGGTAAGACGAATGCCTTTTTATTTACATATTATTGAAGTAAAACTTCTTTACGCATGCTTGACTTGGGGAGTAAGCAGGTGAATGCGTAATGAAAAGCGTGATCGGTAGATGTGAAGGAAAGTGAAAAGGGAGATATAACTTAATGAAGATAGAAAAAGAAAGAGTTACGTTACGTATACCTAAGGCACAGTGCAGGTTTATTGTCTGTATCATACTGTAGGAGCGAGAGAGCAGTGAGCGTGCATATTTTCTTTTACTCTTGAACAATCGTGTATTTATTATTCCTATATATATTTACATATATATATTTATATATATATATATGTAAATTTAGATGAAGGTAAATACGTTTTACTTCGGTCTTGTGGTCTAAAGGACGTTCTTACGTTCTCGTTTTATCATATATTATTAATGTAAACAACAAAACGGGAGAACATACAAGTGCAGACATGGCCGTGCGTATATAAATCTGGCACTCGGATTGTACGTCGATAGGAGATGGCGGCGTCAAACTGGATCGGCCATTTTTAATCAATTTCCCGGAGAAGCCGGTGTTCACTCATCGGAACAAATGAAACGGGGAAATTGAACATCGATCTTATTCCCACGCAGTACGGTGCGGCGCGACGTGCGGCCGCGCGCCCGCTCGGGTGAACGGCCCCGGCCACGCTGCACGCAGATTGTTCGCTGTTCCCGATGTCTGGATGAATAGACGAATTAGACGTCGATACACGTACTGCTTACGTTAAACACCGGGCGGGAGGGTTGGCTCGTTTTTTAAGTATATTTATGTAATAACCATACAACACGCAGCATTGTAGATGCCTCATCGTGACAACAATCGGCTAACATAAAACATGGCAGCTCTAATAAAATGGATATAAATGGTATCATTGCGTAACGTTTCAGCAAATAATAAGATATACCTTATAAATAAGATTCTCGTGTCACAATATTACTTACCATACTCCAGCGAAACGGGTAGATCGATTTTTATAAAATTTTAAATGCATATTCTGAAAACCACACACAAAAAACCGCTTCAAATCGAATCAAACTTCGGTCGAATATTACGTAATAGAATTAATCAGAACCTAACCAAACTCTCATCAGACTGAAAATGAATAATTGAAATGGGTTGGCGTGATATTGATCCGTCTGTGGCGCACATACTTAGTCCAAATTTAAGACATATGGATTTTTTCATGGATGCCATTGTCAGAATTGGAGCAATATGAGAGCACGCGGGAATTCTAGCTTTCAAATTAAATCGGAATCATCAGATACGGTTCACCCAATAGAAAGTTATACATAAAAATAATACAGACGAATTGAAAACCAGTTGATTGTTTTTTTTTAAACAATACTAGCAATATTTGTTTTTTTTTTCACAAATATAAGTCCTTTTACCCGTTCCAACTAAGCTTAAGCTTGTGCTGAATGGTGGATTCAAACCCAAGACTTAGGTTTCGCAATTCGTACCATTAACCAATAGGCTATTATTAATGAATTGTATTTCATATTTTTATTTGGATATTCTAAGTAATTACTTTAGTTGCAATGGCCAAATGATAATATATAAATACATTGCAAGGAGTTTCTTATTTAACGGAACTGTAATGGATACTCGTCTCGCGTGAGGGGGACCGCGCGCGGTGTGCATTGCGGATGTCTACACCCACATTATATCACAGTTATGTTGCCAAGTTCTGGCGTCTGTACTATACTATACTCTTTCTTCTTTCACACTCGTCCTCGTCCTCGTTGAGGGGGAGTTACAGTCTCAGATTGTCACAAATTTCAATCTCAATCTGCAAACATTTCATACAATTGTTTTTAATTCTTTATGAATTAGTTACATTTCTTCGTGACCTTGTCCTGTGCCAATAAAATTAATATGGGACCTTTTTTAAACCAAACCCCTTCAAATAAAAAAATAGTCAAAATAGCTTCATTCATAATGACGGTGCTGAGTGTACATTAAAACAGTACAGAGACGGACTTACAACCTCTTAAAGTCTGTGTTCACACACGACTCGTGTTGTTGCAGTTAGTGATGCGAATTGGAGTGCTCGTTCATTTTGAAGTGCATCCTCACTCTACTCGACGCTATTATTAAACGGCCACATTGATGTAATATTATTAGAACAATACAAGACAAGTGTTCTCGCGGCGACTTGTGTTTGGATTTTCCTTTATAAGTCAAAATAACAGGTAAGCCTCTCCAAATTTCCCTACCACTCAACTATTTAAGTCATGAGACGGCCGCCCGGTTTTACCTCATTGTGGTATTTGTGACATTATATGTATATAGTGTTTTAGAACATATGTAGGCTCAGACAGGGCGCGAGGTTCCTGCCTGCTTGAAATTTATAAAGGGTACTTTGACTATGCAAGTATTCGGTAAATCGTTGACTTACCGAATACTTGCATTGTAGGAATATTCTTAGATGTTATTTAGAGAGATGTCTAAGTCTAGAAAATAACAGAATAGAATAGAACGTAATTACTACAATTCAAACTTGACTGTGGTTGTTTTATTGTTTTTGGCAAAGTTTTAAACTAAATAATATGCTTTTGAACGGGAAACGAGCCGAAATGAAGGAAGAATAGACAGACAAATATTGGAGCTTGTTTTTATAAATATTATGTTTTTAATTACCACGAATTACAAAGAACATATAATGCGAATAGGAACGTATGCACGTTTGTTGTATCGCAGCGTGAAGGAGTACGAATTTGAATACTGAGATTTCACTGAAATTTGGCCGCAGTAAAGTCAAAGTACACTTTATAAATGTCAGCCTTAGAATCCGTCTACTTCCGGCCGTGACTTTGATCCACATTACTAATAATGGATATTGCACATTGCTATTATAATTATCTATATCACCGTACGTTGAAAGGTCGCGGAGAACCCTCGTCCGACTCCAAAGAAAACCTAACACAGTGAGTGCGCAGTGCGCGGAAGTTACACGGGAACGTAGTTGTGGAACGCGGTTGGCACCGCGACCAAGATGGTGTCGAGTGAAGTTGACGGCTATTCCAAGCAATCGCTAGTAATCATTTCATTCAATATCTGTAACGGAACTTTTAAAGCCTAATACTATTACTAGAATGAAATATAAAATTGACCATCTTTTCGGGAAAAATTGAACCATGGAGCACCAGATGGCGCAGTGAAATAGAGCCGTGTACGGTCCACGATGTCCGCTGGAGAACAAAAGCACTGATTAGGTCAATATGTGGTGTGCAAGGACAAAACTGATATTTTACATATAAACCGTTCTTGATATTTACTTGTTTCCATACTACATTCTGGCACTACTTTACGTTTTGTACTTTCTCACCAAACACAATTTTTACAAATTATTATCCGCAGACGCCCTCTTTTATGTCCGAAGTCACACAGTTACGAATATACCCCGCTTGTTTGCGTCACACTGCGGTATAACTATTTACTTTGATTTTGTCTTTTTCACCCGACTTCAAAAAAGATCCTCCTGTTCTCAGTTTGTTACCTCATAACTTTCGACTGAGTTAACCGATTTATTCACTTGATAACTGGTGCTTCCAGTGTGGTCCCATTCAATTGGTCCAATTGTGACAATGGAATCCATGAGAAAAGCAAATAAGTATTAGATTTGCATCACGCATGTGCGCCACAAATACGACTTAACGAAGAACTCATTATCACGCCAATCGACTTCGCTGATTCATTAAAAAGGATGTATTTACGAGTACTTTGGTTAGGTTCTGATTCATTTTATTTCGTAACTCTCGTGCGACAATTCAGTAACACAACGCCGGCTTAGCTTAATATCGTTAACGTTTGATTCGATTTTTGTTTTCACTCGTAAATATAGTTGGTTTATAAAGGAAGGTGGGCTGCAATGAAACTGCAGCCGTCATGTATACATAGATGTTTTATTTGAAAAATACTTCGTGTAGCTAACAATCTAATCACAATATGGCATTCTACGTCCGACTCAAAGTATATCATACAAAAATCGCTTTATGCAAATAAATATGCCGCGTGATCGTCACCAGCACTTCCCTCCCACCTCCCCTCCACTCACACACACATTACATCACGTTACAATATAGCTTTTAATTTAGAATTTAGACACAAATTTCAGTCGCTTTTATCCAAATCATCTTAAGCCACGCAAATATTATAAGCAGGGCGAAATGACCGGTCGAAGGACTGCCTTTGTTATTTTATAGATTATTAGGTGCAGGAGTTGGGTGGCTTTTAAAGATTTTAGCCTGAATCTATATATCGAATAATTTAGGTTTTCATAAGGATAGAATTCTGACGAGAGGGTGTGACTTCTTATGATACCTCCAAATAGACCGTATCATTGTCCCCAGTTCTCGGCACATCTCCAGCCCGCGTATAATATTTGCACGTGTAGACACTATCTCCATTTAAACGTAACGATACAAAATCAGTGTAAAGGGCCTTATAACATTTATTGCTTGACGTTCCCCCTCACATGCAAACAAAACTAACATTAAAACATGTTATTTTAAAACGCACACGAGTACTCACCTCACCGATGGTTCTAGAAGCTTCTTCATTATTCATTAAAATATAATAAAAAATGTTCTATACTGAACGGTAGATAACTTGCATTTCATTAAAATATAACGCAACTTATAATACAACGCGGTTTAAAATATATCGCTAGCAGCCGTAGCAGCCGTCCTCCGAGCCGAGGAACGGGACCTCTGTCCGGGTGTGGGCACGGGAGAGCATGTCGCTAGATTGCATCTCTCTTATTTTAAAATAATAACATGTAACCGCTCGTGTTCAGATGTCGCGCGACTGTACCTGCCTACTTGTTGATAATTAAATAAATTCTCACACCGCTACACCCAGCGCGGTAGTCGACGGTCGTTACATATCGAATTGTTGTGTAAATTAAATTTGTATTGAGATTTGAATTCGATATCGGGATACGATGATTGTGTACTAACTTAGCTACAGCTTTAATATACCGTACGTGTGCTGTTCGACAGATATAGACGATAAATGAGTAAAGAATGACAAAGAATTTTATATCGCGGAAGTGTGTGGTGTGGTCTATAAAGGGCGCGCGAGGTATATCGACCTGGGTCCCGAGTCTGCTATTTGACGATGATTTCATCATGAAACCCATCAATTACAGTCATATTTTAAGATTCCATCAATACCAAGTATCGATAAATCGTAGTGTCATCAATGAAATAAAAACTACTAAAACTAGCAAATATCGACCACTGTGATACCAATGTTTCGTTCACAATTGGTAAAGCAAACTCGGGGCACAGATTGGCGAACTTTAAACGATGAATGATGCGAAAAATGTGTCTGGATCATACTAAGTAGAAGTCTTATCTCTGCCTACTCCTTGGGTTGACGAGGGTGGGGGTTTAGTGTGTATGTACCATCGGAGCTCACGCTGGTTGGCAAAGATACTTCAGCATACAAAAACACAACATACAACATTTGTCGAAACTAAACGATAACCATAACTGCCCAGTCGGCAGTGTCAGGCGCGCGCTAATACACGGTCGGTGCATACAAAACATACTGGACTAAATATACCGACCATTGTAATTAGGCACCTAAGTAGGCGTTATTTCTGTAATAGTTGGTGGCAAATAACTCTAGCGCTGACCGTCATGCGCAGAAGTTGTAAATAAGGTGTCACAGGGGAGTGAGGGAGAGGAGGGGGGGCGACTGTACTCCGCCCCGCGCACCGACACCACACCCCGCTATTTATTTGTGCTAAATATTAATTTATTTGTGATTTTAAATAGTGAATATGGCAATATAAAAAGTAAAAACAAAATCACTTTATTCTTTTACGCACGTTACGCTCAGCGCCCGAGCTGTCTGCCGCCCCCTGGTCGGTGCGGGCGCGGCGTCGTACACTGTAACAGCGACAGTAAACCCTAGGACTAAGTAAACTAATATGTACACATTCCATACACTTTATTGATATCGTGACTTCGCGCCGCGCCCAGGTAAAACGTATTCGCTATACATCAGGAGTATTCGGAGAGTTGAGGTAAGGAAGACAAACTGAGGTACACAATCTTCTAGCGGCTCTATTGAAAATAGGATCTCAACTTGTGTGGTGTGGAGTCTTCAGTCGCCCTCCAAATGAACTAATGGCCCTTTATGTACAAAACCCATGCAACTGTTTCGGCGTGCAACAGGTAGCGGCTCACGTACGTAAATAAAACATTATCTATGTGTATATAGAACGACATGTTTCATAAAATAACGTAATCTCCGCACGATCTGAATACTTGGTGGCACTACTACACAGTAAGTTTGGTGCCCGCCGGCTCCCAATATTGCTTACGATATGAACACTTTGCTTACGCTAGCTCCCCGCCCCTCTCTGTACAAAAATAAACTTAGGACACGTACGTACGTCACTTAGGCGTCACTTAACTCGTATGTACAATAAGCTAGAGGTCACTAATACTAACGTCTTGGTGTCACCAATTAATTATATCTACTATAATTAATAATAATTTCTCAATCTCATTAAAACTATTAGTATAAAATTTTCACTCCAAATACTATATAATATTCTGCTATTAATGAAAGTTACTGTGATATATGCGTGACGTGAGCGCCGCACAATCCTACCATCGAACCAAAAAAGTTCTACATCTCTCTAAGCGTCACCAACTCATGCTGCCGCCGTACTCCACTAGACTCTATCTCCTTCAACAATTTTCGTGTGGTTACCTATATTTTTTCTATTTAACTAAACTATTGGACAATTTCAAATGATAATCTATGGAATGAGAGCACGAGTATATCGTGACGCGCCGTCATCAGTGGTGAGGGATGTGACGGCTCACGTACATAAACCATTTTCATAACAATGTAATTGATGGTAATACAGCGTGGGCACGGGCACATAATGTGTCACGTACATAACACCATGTAAACACGCGCAAATCAATTGCAATTGTGATTTCATTTCTACTATTTAATAACCTATATAGGTTCTTAAATAATATAACCTATATATTGAACCTATTTAGGTTCGAATAAAATTAGGATAATTGAACGCTGTGATATTGTCATGATACGAGCATACAGCACGACACAATATATGTATAGGTGTGTTGAGGCGGGACACGCGACAACTCTGCAATGCATTCTCTATGTATAGAACGTTATTCAACTCCGTGCAGCAATTAAGTGGCAAGAGGTGAGGGATGAGACCACCACCGCCGACGTTGCACGACAAGCCGACGAGCCTCTGAGCCAGAACCAAATGCCCTTTGTATTAAGCTAATGTCAATGAAAATGTGGATGAAGTCGCCCGAAAAAAAATCGCGACACAGATTATAAAATGTATACAATTAATATTGCTGTAGAAGTAGGAGTGGAGCCACGTACATACGGTATTGGTCGTATATCAATATACACCGGGCCCACCTGGCCCCAGCCCAGTGCAAAGCTGTCACGTCACGTGCACGTTCTTTGATAAGCTCCGCTCTCTAAAATTAAACATATAAATTTAAAACTTGTATTTCAACTGCCTATGCACGCGATTATATTCTGTTAATGTAAGGAGTGCGGAGTGCCCGCCTCGCGTACACACTTGTTGTGATGATACAGTTACACATCTCAGACTACGAGCGCGCTCTCATCTCGCGGCGCCTCAAGTACCACTTGCGTTCAACTTTGCGTATACGTGAAGATGCCGTACAAGACAAACGGGATGTACTTTGGATGCAAGGGAATGATGTGACCGGAGCCCGCCGCATTGCCCACGTCTTTTCCTTCATTTAAATTTCGCTCAATAATTTAAAATTAGTAGGAAACAGTTCGCACACGATCGTTCTCTTTGAGAACCACTTCTGGAACCTTGTCGAAGCACTTTCTTGAAGGTTCGCGTTTCGCTTAAGATAATCAGTAATCACTGCCGGCCGTGCGGTCGGTTGGTATTGTCCATTGCAGTACTGCCGGTGGCCGGACCCCCTGCGGAACGTTAACGTATTCAGTTAAAATTTGAATATAACATATGTATTACTGCATGCATATCAATGTATATACGGTATATTTACTAAAAAAACATATTTAACAATTTTTGTCTGTTTGTGCCAGCCAGACGGGAGTTATTCCGACTTTCGCTGTCAGAGAGCTGATGTAATAAAGAGTAACTTAGGTTATTTTTGGTTCGTGCTTCACGGCACAGTACACAGGGGCCCCGGTACGTTCCACTGCAGATCACGGAGCCCCTCGCCATGCGCCGATGAGGACCACCGGGGCGACTTTAGTAAGGAAGAACCTTACATAACCCCGCCTTCCCTTAGAAGACGGAGATGTTGACGGGTTATAGGAGATAATAATAGGGAGAGGACGCACCTAGTCGGAGTCGGAGTCGTCGTTGACGCTGGAGCGCAGCTTGGAGAGCGTGCGGCGCGCGGCCGGCGTGTCGTCCTCCTCGTCCGAGGAGATGACGATGCGCTGGCGCGGCTTGACGCCGGTGGCGCCGCGCGTCATCCGCCGGGACACGCTGCCCGCACACTCCGCTGCACGCACACAGATATTACAAACAGCTGTCCCATTGCACTGCGCGCAGTCGCTCTGTTTCGGAACTATATCACAAACATATTCTCTTACTTCTTCCACAAATAATCAATCAACAAGTATTCTTCCATACGTTTTCAGCCGTTCCCCGGTATATATCATTTATGGGATCTAATTGAAAGTCCTTTCGAAAATCGAGTGAAATTCCGCTTACCATCCTCCTCTTTGTGCTTGACCTTGGCTTCCTTCTTCGCCTGCTTCTCTTGCGCCTTCTTATCGATCTTCGCCTGCTTGAGAGCGCGACACGCCTCGAGCGTGCCCGGCGCGCTCGGCGTGCCCGGCGCGCTCGGCGTGCCCGGCGCGCTCGGCGTGCCCGGCGCGCTCGGCGTGCCCGGCGCGCTCGGCGTGCCCGGCGCGCTCGGCGTGCCCGGCGCGCTCGGCGTGCCCGGCGCGCTCGGCGTGCCCGGCGCGCTCGGCGTGCCCGGCGCGCTCGGCGTGCCCGGCGCGCTCGGCGTGCCCGGCGCGCTCGGCGTGCCCGGCGCGCTCGGCGTGCCCGGCGCGCTCGGCGTGCCCGGCGCGCTCGGCGTGCCCGGCGCGCTCGGCGTGCCCGGCGCGCTCGGCGTGCCCGGCGCGCTCGGCGTGCCCGGCGCGCTCGGCGTGCCCGGCGCGCTCGGCGTGCCCGGCGCGCTCGGCGTGCCCGGCGCGCTCGGCGTGCCCGGCGCGCTCGGCGTGCCCGGCGCGCTCGGCGTGCCCGGCGCGCTCGGCGTGCCCGGCGCGCTCGGCGTGCCCGGCGCGCTCGGCGTGCCCGGCGCGCTCGGCGTGCCCGGCGCGCTCGGCGTGCCCGGCGCGCTCGGCGTGCCCGGCGCGCTCGGCGTGCCCGGCGCGCTCGGCGTGCCCGGCGCGCTCGGCGTGCCCGGCGCGCTCGGCGTGCCCGGCGCGCTCGGCGTGCCCGGCGCGCTCGGCGTGCCCGGCGCGCTCGGCGTGCCCGGCGCGCTCGGCGTGCCCGGCGCGCTCGGCGTGCCCGGCGCGCTCGGCGTGCCCGGCGCGCTCGGCGTGCCCGGCGCGCTCGGCGTGCCCGGCGCGCTCGGCGTGCCCGGCGCGCTCGGCGTGCCCGGCGCGCTCGGCGTGCCCGGCGCGCTCGGCGTGCCCGGCGCGCTCGGCGTGCCCGGCGCGCTCGGCGTGCCCGGCGCGCTCGGCGTGCCCGGCGCGCTCGGCGTGCCCGGCGCGCTCGGCGTGCCCGGCGCGCTCGGCGTGCCCGGCGCGCTCGGCGTGCCCGGCGCGCTCGGCGTGCCCGGCGCGCTCGGCGTGCCCGGCGCGCTCGGCGTGCCCGGCGCGCTCGGCGTGCCCGGCGCGCTCGGCGTGCCCGGCGCGCTCGGCGTGCCCGGCGCGCTCGGCGTGCCCGGCGCGCTCGGCGTGCCCGGCGCGCTCGGCGTGCCCGGCGCGCTCGGCGTGCCCGGCGCGCTCGGCGTGCCCGGCGCGCTCGGCGTGCCCGGCGCGCTCGGCGTGCCCGGCGCGCTCGGCGTGCCCGGCGCGCTCGGCGTGCCCGGCGCGCTCGGCGTGCCCGGCGCGCTCGGCGTGCCCGGCGCGCTCGGCGTGCCCGGCGCGCTCGGCGTGCCCGGCGCGCTCGGCGTGCCCGGCGCGCTCGGCGTGCCCGGCGCGCTCGGCGTGCCCGGCGCGCTCGGCGTGCCCGGCGCGCTCGGCGTGCCCGGCGCGCTCGGCGTGCCCGGCGCGCTCGGCGTGCCCGGCGCGCTCGGCGTGCCCGGCGCGCTCGGCGTGCCCGGCGCGCTCGGCGTGCCCGGCGCGCTCGGCGTGCCCGGCGCGCTCGGCGTGCCCGGCGCGCTCGGCGTGCCCGGCGCGCTCGGCGTGCCCGGCGCGCTCGGCGTGCCCGGCGCGCTCGGCGTGCCCGGCGCGCTCGGCGTGCCCGGCGCGCTCGGCGTGCCCGGCGCGCTCGGCGTGCCCGGCGCGCTCGGCGTGCCCGGCGCGCTCGGCGTGCCCGGCGCGCTCGGCGTGCCCGGCGCGCTCGGCGTGCCCGGCGCGCTCGGCGTGCCCGGCGCGCTCGGCGTGCCCGGCGCGCTCGGCGTGCCCGGCGCGCTCGGCGTGCCCGGCGCGCTCGGCGTGCCCGGCGCGCTCGGCGTGCCCGGCGCGCTCGGCGTGCCCGGCGCGCTCGGCGTGCCCGGCGCGCTCGGCGTGCCCGGCGCGCTCGGCGTGCCCGGCGCGCTCGGCGTGCCCGGCGCGCTCGGCGTGCCCGGCGCGCTCGGCGTGCCCGGCGCGCTCGGCGTGCCCGGCGCGCTCGGCGTGCCCGGCGCGCTCGGCGTGCCCGGCGCGCTCGGCGTGCCCGGCGCTCGGGGCGACGACTTGGAGCCCTTCGGCCTGCCCGGGCCGCGCTTCAGCGGCTGGTCCTGCTGATTCATACGCAAGCTATTGACACGAATAGATACGACGCCGATGATGGCTTTAGTCGGGGCGAGCGCGAGGGGCCTCTCTACGATGGGAAATTCACACATAAGTATTTTCATTTTAATGTTGAACATTACTTCTTCAACAACAGAGTCACATGTAATATGTATATAAATTATTTTTGATTTCGAAGTGAAAGGGCTGTATAAAAACATCAGGCTACTTACATCATCGCTCTCCTCCGAGCCGCTCTCCGAAGACCCTGACGTGTCGTCGGAAGATGAGGAATCGACCGTCGTCACCTGCTAAGTAAAATTACAGTCAGGTGAAAACATACTGAGCGAAAAACCACATATTTAATTTATTGATGCCAAACTGCCTTTTCGCGAGTCAGATTTTCTGGTTCTCTGTCCCATATAAGATAACATGTCTTAATCCGTTTTAAATATAGGATAAATTGGAGAATGGTCCATCATTAATATAGTGAAGGTATGGGGTGCCGACCTCGCTGCAGACGGCGCCGCGCAGCTGCAGCTTGGCGGCGGCCAGCTTGGCGGCGGCGGCCTTCTGCGCGGCGATGTGCGCGGCCTGCGCGGCCAGCCGCTCGCGCTCCGCGTTCGCGTCGTAGTAGTTGAACAGCACCTGCATGGACACCGGCACGTCGCCGAAGTACACCTCGTTGGGGATGTGCGACGAGTCCAGGCAGTCGTCGCTCCACCGCCTGAGAGTCGAGTCGTTCATTCCGTTAGTAATAAAAAAATATTTTTATATAATTGTTATTAATTATGTCCTCACCGCTGATCTCACTCACCTCTTGAACTGTATACCGGAGAAGTCTTTCCGGCAGGGTCGCACAGCGAATTGGTAGGTCGGATGCCGCGGGCGGGGCGAGGGCGCGGCGACTCGCGGGCCGGGGGCGGCGCCGCGGAGCGGGGAGGCGCCCGGCGCCGGCGCCGTCGGCCGGACGGGCGTGCCGGCCGGCTTGGGTTTGTTCGTTGACCCCTTCGGACGACCGCGCTTTTTTGGCTAACACGAAGCATTCAATGTTATAATATGTTTTATGCCACAAGCAGATCAGTTAGATCATGTCAGATCGTCATTGTACATTTAATTAAATTGTAATCTTATCTTAAAAAACTAAATGTACATATAAGAATATAGCTGTTACCTCCAGGCCGGGGGTGGTGGCTTTGCCAGGGGTCGCTCCGAGTTGCGATGTGTCTGGACTGCTGAATGGTTTCCTCTCGTCTTCGCTACAAATAGACCATTATATAAGTTATACACGAGATCTTACCAACTTCATAATTCATTAATTCAATGTACGTCTCGCATATGTGCACTAATGTATACATGTACGTTTCTCTGCTGCATGTATGTATGCAGCATTCGACCCACAGTCAATAAAAGTCATTTGTAACAAGTAGCTGTCATTTATCCGTGTTTCCAGGTACATATTGTTTCATCACATCTGTTACACCTACATTACATTTCAAACAAGACAAAATGTCACATTCACATTTGCAATATCCAGCTTATTGCAAATGTGAATGTGATATTTTCTCACTAAAGTTGCAAGAGCACTAACAATTAAGTACAACCTATCTCCAGCTTGTTTTGTTCAGTTCTCTTTTTAAATGATGCTAACAATATTATTAACATTCTTGTTCTTAATTCCAAATATGAATTGGCTTGTGTTAGAATGGTTCACATCAATAGTCGAATGGTGGACTTGAACTTGGTGGAATGCTATTCACGCTTGATTGTTTAATGTTGATATGAAGTAGATGATTGTTCCAAGGTGAGCTCACCTCTTATCTGCTGGTAGCACGCCCAGGTCCACCGGCCGCGGCAGGTCGCTTGCAATCTTCTCCGAAGTCTCTAGTTTCGCCGCATCTGCGCCGAGGGAACTGGCAACTAATTAAAATTATATACTTTAGAGGGTCGGGCACATAAACAGGATGAAGGGAGAGAGTGGGACCAAGAATTTTAAAGCAAAAGTAGTTTGAGATGCGTCAAAAATTAGACAACTAATAGACATGATTACACCATAATATGCAGCGTGTTTTACTATGTAATATATTGTTAATAATGAACCAGAAACTTCTTTGTTTTGTTAAGCAAGTTACTTTCAATGACAAATTTGTTCCATTGACATATAATGCCATTGATTGCTTTCCAATATAGTGGCACTTGATAAGCCAAATTTAAAGTAAAAAATGATGTGGTGGCACCACACCACACCAGGTAATAACAAAGTTCCTTCAGATAATATACAAGCAAAGCAAAAAATATATTGCGATATTTTACATATATTTTCTTACTTTTTTTACAATCAGTTTAAGTTTTTATTTAAATGTATATTTTTTATAAAATGACATAAATAATATATGAATATTGATTACTAATTTGTTAAAGCGCCACCTGTGATCACAGTGTTGAACTACATGCTAATGACAACCGTGTACACAAATCTAGCACTTCCGCTATATATTTTTCTTATGATTTTAGTGTCACATTGTTTTCAGTTCCCATCTCCTCTGCCGTAAGGAACTTCGTCCAATGCGCTAGAGACAGTTTATTATTTGTTTGATGAATACGTATGATTGATTTAAATATCATTACCCTTACCTACAGTTTTCTCTCCCGCTATGCTCTCTGATATTTGCTGGACTTGACTTTCATCTGGAATGCAGATGCAATGATTGCAACATTACATGTACAGTATTGTCTTAAACACAAACCATATTCCTAATCAGTAAGTATTACAATAAATAAATGCAGTAGTATTGTGTTTCACTTTGGAACATCAAGGGAATATACAGGGTGGCCCATAAGTCCTTTGAAAAGTAAAATTTGAATAAAACGAACAGGGCGCGCGTGAGCGGTGCGGGGAAGCGGGGAGTATCTTCGGTTTCTGGGAATTTAGTCGCGATGGAGCGTTTTACCGGAGCGGACCGTGCGTTTTGTGTGCGCGAGTTTTATAAAACGACAATTCGGCAACGGTTGCGCGGCGTAAATTGCGAGAACACTAAGGTTTACACAACTTTGACGACACTCCAACTCTTCAAACGATTAAAAACTGGGTTGCTAAGTTCGAGGAGACCGGTTCAACGTTAGATAAACCGCGGTTGGGTCGCCCAAGGACGTCACGTACGGAACAAAACATAGACACAGTGACACAGTCTATTCGCGAAAATCCGACACAGTCAACTCGTAAGCGCGCCAGAGCATTAAACGTATCCAGGACATCGTTACAACGGATTTTGAAGAAAGATTTACATATGCACCCTTACAAAATTCAGTTGGTTCAAGAATTAAAGGAAACTGACGGTATTCAAAGACAAAATTATGCGAATGAAATGTTGAATCGGTTTACTTCCTTTAATAACATAATGTTCTCTGACGAGGCTCATTTCCATCTTGACGGGCATGTTAGTAAACAAAATTGCCGCTATTGGAGCCCCATCAATCCAAAACTTAAGCATCAGAAGCCCTTACATAGTCCGAAAGTGACTGTTTGGGCCGCTATGTCAGCCCATGGTATCCTAGGGCCTTACTTCTTTGAGGATGGCAGAGGGCGCGCAGTTACTGTTACGTCGGAGCGATATGTGGCTATGATCGAAGAGTTTTTCATACCAGAATTGCAAAACTTTTCAGGCTTTAATGCCAGGACGTGGTTTCAACAGGATGGGGCCACTTCTCACACCTCTAACACTGCTATGCCCGTTATCCGTCAACTTTTTCCTGGCAAAGTGATCTCTAAGAGAGGAGACATTTCCTGGCCTCCACGTAGTCCAGATCTGACCCCGATGGATTTTTTTTTGTGGGGCTACCTTAAGGCTAAAGTATACGACACAAACCCGCGGTCAATTGAGGCCCTAAAAGAAAACATCCGCAGAGAAATGACAAGCATTTCAGCAGTGACGTGCCGCGCAGTCATCGACAATTTTAGACGTCGTTTGCAAGAGTGCCGTGATCGCAACGGATTACATTTAGAAGATGTTATTTTCAAAAATAATTCCCGTTTTTAAGCTTTTTGTAAATAAAAATTTTATTCATAATGTAATTAGTTTTATTTTAATAATTTTTTTCATATCAAAGGACTTATGGGCCACCCTGTATTTTCTCAGTATAGCGCCAATCTCCATTTACATATGATGTAAGCCCTTTGTATTACTTCAATGTACATTATTATTAATATGTATATATAAGATGGATATGGAATAAGAATAAATGCTGTGTTGCTCAGCTTTTGATAAACTAAATAAATGAAATGATGACATCTTCTATTCTATTTGTATTTGACATCAGTGATCCTTTGACTATGGAGGTTTCGTACAATAAAATAAATATTTTTTTTTTTTACATAGGTATTACATAAAATATTAGTATGTATGTATCTTGTCTAAGCTTTTCACACGGTATAACTATATAGATGAATACAACGTTTATATTATATAAAAGAGTACAAAAACATTTTATTAAAAAACTAAATGGTAACTGACAAATGATAAATTAAACTAAGATCACTTGCATGCTTGCATACATGGAAACAATAAATTACTTAATAACGAAATTCCTCTTTCCTTTTTATAAAGATGACAAAATAAAAGAAAACAATATTATTTTAAGATTGTCTGACAAAACATACCTTTATTCTGTAATTCTGGAGGTTTCTGTACAACATCAAGTGACTTCTGGGATATGTCTGAAATATTACCAATCATTTAATAGCTTTCATAAGTGGTATATTTTGAATGATAAAACTTCGTTATAGTATTATAGAAACATCCATGGCAAGTTTGTTGTGCCAGTTACAGTTTTTGTTGTCTTTCTATTGCATAGTTGTTCTAAAGGTGCGGCTCCCAAAACCTCACAAAATCTCCACTAATCATTATTGAAGTACAACTCTTGCATTTCTCGTGTTACTGTGAGCTTATTAGCATAACACACAACTTCCTTGTTTGGCAGGTTGTAGTTACAGTGAATATGAATTATAAAAATTCTTATTCCTTATTATAATGTTATATTCCATCATCATTATTAAGGAAAGTATACTGTGAATTCATTTTAAATAAATTTACCATGTGCTTTGTCTATATCTGGTCTCTGGATGAGGTCGTCAGGCTTGAAGATATCCGTCTTAATTTTTATTTTAGGCTGGTCTAAGTCTCCACCCTGAAACATATTTTGACATGATCATTTTAAGAAAAACCAATATGTAATTAGATGACATTTATCATAGTAGCGTAGTTTGCATCACAGCGTTGTTGTTTAGACATGTTATATTTAGACTCCAGGCTCTAGTTTTGATACCGTAAATGATACAATGTCAATTACACTGATTCAACTTCTATGCAATAAGATAAACATCCTTATGTTGATCTTGTTGCCACTGTTGTTGCACCGTGACCTTCTCTTTACCATAATATTATAACTACAATAATGTTCCACAACAAATCTACTATGATAAGCCAATTTTCATAGTATATCTATGACAGAGGATGAGACCCCATCAAAGGGAGTAGGTAGATGATATGTTAATTTTTATTTAGAAAAACTGACCATGATTTCAGCTTCAGGATGTGACCGTTTTTGTGCATCGGTAGGCTCCAGTTTAATCTCAGGCTTCAGGTGCTTAACATCGAGAGGTTTCTGTGCATCCAGCGGCGCAAGCAGCTGAGGTTGTGGTGCCCAAGCAGGTTTATGTACAACTTCTGGGCCATAGCCTTGCACTGCAACTAGAAAAAAATATATTTTTCTTCTATCTTGGAGGGAATGTAATCCTTAAAGCCTTCATTCAGGCTAATAATATAAAATGTGAGAGATATGTAACTGACCAATAAACTGCGCTTCATTCTTTTGGTTTAAATGGTAAAGCCATAAAATCCCTTAAAAACTTATGGTTAACGGTAACTTTAAGTTTAGTTTTTACATTATGTGTAATGTACTTTACAAGATGCAGAAGTATACAAGCCAGAAAGATTATGAATGTATATGATTTTGCTAATAGAGCAAAGTAAAATAGCCACAATATTCAGGTCAAAAGAACAAAGCTGAATTATTTATTTATGATTTCATCAACACTTTACAGAGTGTGCAATCATATTTCAGACAATCTTTGATAAACCATAAATCCTTGTAAAAGATTGTTTCCCACCCAGGATGATTTTTAAGTCTCTTGACATAATAATATATTAATAGATATAACAGACTCCATCTCTTTGCAATCTAATTAATAACATGACTGACCATTCTTGCTACTAATTAGTTAATATACTAGATATGAATTAATCAAAAATAAATACCCATGTGCGACTGTGGCATATGTATCTGCGGCTGGGGTGGCTGCTGGGGCGGGAAACTCTGGTGATGAGCATAATTCTGATGTGCTGGTGGTGCGTAAGATAGATTTTGAGGGGCATAACCCCCCGGAGGAGGGGGCCCGTATGCCGCAAAAGCGTCCGGCGGCGGATAATGCGTGTTATACGCGCCCGCATATGGTTGGTATGGTATTTGATGGCCATTATCTATAAAAAAAATAGAATATAGAATAATACCTCCAAAAACTTTTCCCGCTCAAAAATTACCAAACACCACTTACCTATATAATTAAGCGGTAATCCATTTCCTTGAACAACTCCGTGCCCCGGTTCTCCCTCCATCCTCAACCGCTTCTGATTCATTGCTCTTTCCGCATCATAATTCATGTTGAACACTAAAAACAGAAACTGCTCTAAGTGGAACTATGTTTTAACGTACAAAAACCCATTTCCACACCTCCATCGGAACATAATAACACTTCTTGGAGACTTTCGTGATAACTATGACAGACGCCAACCGGACGCCAGCATTAAACACAGGTTATACGCTTTGAAAAAGCAAACACAGCGTACCTTTGTTGGTCACTGATTATTATTGATTTTAGTTAATCCTAGAACTTAAAACTTCTAATACAATATAGTAGCACATAATAAATTATGATATTATGTCAAAATAACTGTTGCATACGAATAATGCATCAAATAATCAGTTATACTGACAGTAAATTATAAAAAAACACAAGTGAAGCGTTCGTAGTTGGTATATTTTTTTCATACATTGTTAACTTTGTTTTTTTTTGTTATGGTAATCCTGTATTACAGACAACGAATCTTTAAGACAGCACTAACACTTTAACACATTTTATTAAGTTAATATAAAATATAATTATTTTAAGTTAATAAAAAAAGTAGAGTTATTTAAATTTCAGATACAGAAATCTTTGGCCATGAAATATCTACAACTGCTTTTTATGTGACGAACTGCACAGATTAGCCAGAGAAGCGAGCCTTGACTGCTTCACCGGATTGAGAGGTGGCATAGCTCTTAGGCCGCGTAGCCTGAACCTCTATTACCGGTAACTCCACACAAGAGTCCCCCTAGTGTGGGGGTTTGGGTGAAACAATCGATTTGGCTATCACTTGGAAGACAAAGCACAATTGACTTCCAAGTATACAGAAAAGTGAAATAACTTTTTATTCTTGCCTATCGCTTGCAGCTCGACATGTCTGGCTTTATTTGGAACAATGTTAGTGGCATTTGAACAATGGCTCGCCAATATTCTATCAATATCTGCCATTTGACGGTTTGCAATGAAGACTTAGTTTTGTATTGGTCTAATCGTTGGCTTTGTGAAATTATTTCCAAGAGAAGGTTAAGTGAAGGAGATGAAGTTCGGGTGTCAGCGGCAAAAGCGAGAATAGCCGCGGTTATAAATTAACTTTCTTTATACTTTTCGCTCTGGCACTTTAAGTACCAAAGGCGTATTTTGATCAGTTGAATGAAGGTGCAATGTGATGGCCTAAATATATTTAGGATGTTATTTACTCTAGGTTTGGTTAGTAAGAAGTTCCTTGGACTTTGAGCTATTAATTTTTTTTTATATGTACTTATTAAAACGCAAGAAGTTTATTTTTTATTGGGAAGAAATCGCCAATCGGTCACCCTTCATCATAGAAATACTACTGTTGCTTTATTTTATTACTTTTATTTAAATTGTAATGTTATTTTGTTAAGTTTTAGTTGTATTTAGTCTACAGTCTACAGCCACTGTGATTGGTGGATTAGTCTATGGTCGAACGCTGAAATGTCCCTTAGCTGTCCCCTCTTTTGCATTTTTTATTGTAATTGTATGGTCGTTGCTTTTGTTCGAAAAGTGTTAAGATTTTGTTAGGATACTTGTTCTATGGTATCCTAACATACACATTCTTTCAAAAATTAAATTAGTGGTTCCGTTTAAATCTTTTACAAGTTATTATTAGTAAGTTTATTTAATATTGTGTTTATTAACCTTACAAGATATATTGTAAATCATATACAAATGCAAGCATGCAAATTATATGTATTCGATATATTTCACAGAAATTTCATGTTTCGAAAGTTTTATTTGTAATACCATCATCTTAATATTGAAAGCCATGAAGTGGGACTATAATAGGCTCTAGATAAGTGAAGAGATGAAATTGTTCATACACATAAATTAATAAGTTATCGTCTGACGACTGTTTTATAACTATATCGATTTGTATCGTAATGCATCTTTGATATTCATAACATATAATCCTTCAAAATATATCTAGTTATAACATTTACTTTATGCACCTATTTTGTAGTTTCATGTATTCCAAACACAAAATGAAAAACAGGATTTTAATTCAGAGATTTAATTTGATGATTGCGATGGTTATTTTTTAAATTTGTTTTGGTTCTGTGTGGTTGTCGTCAGTTTTCGTTAGATTAGCTCTTCTAAAGCTTTAATAGAAAGAACTATGATGGGTCATTGAACTTCGTGGCGTAATAATTTTATTTAATTATATCATCGTTGTGTATTGGAAACACTGCAAGTATTGAAAGATGACTTGGTTTAATTTCCACTTATTAAAATTGGAAATAATAATACTTTCTTAGTGATAGAATTGTTTTTAATGTTTGTTAGGTTTAGAAATTGATGTGATGTTTGCAGGAACAATCAGCTAACATGTTCAAGAAATGTGAATTTGAAAATGATATATTTCTTACTGATGAGGATTTTGGAATCAATGGGTGAGTTTAAATCTAGTTGTAAATTTTTGTTTATTATTTAACTTATATTTTTGTAACACTATTACAACTAATATATGTTTGTTACGTATTTGTATGAAGTGCACAAGGTATGAGAGGCTGTTAGCTTCTATAAATGAGTTTCCATTTTTATAGTTTCATATGTACAAAAAGTTACTTGGTAAAGTTTGTGCCCAAAGCAGTAGCACATATTTTATTTAATATAAGATCACTTGCTGGTATTAATAGTTACTTGTAAAGTGAGGATTTCATTAATTGTCTCATTAGAGACTTAAAAAGCTTGGTGAAAAACACAATGGTTAACAGAACAGACAGACTTTCATTATTATAAGTGACTTTTGTTGTAACACAAGTTCTCTTGACAACATTACCTCGGCTATTTTACCTACTAGTAGTTTGAATTTAATGTGGTAAATTAAGTCATTCATAGTTTAATGAAGAATGAACTTATATTCTCATTTATTACATGTCTATGTTCCCAGTTTAAGTGATATATATATATATATATATTTCCAACTTGCTTAATACTATTAACTAATTATTAAATGTTTTTCTACAGAGACATAACTCTTCTGCCCAGTATTTGTGATGTGGACGTTAACAATCTTCTGGAGGATGAGGATACATTGGAAGCAGGTCAAAAGTTTGACCCACAATTTGAACCTATCTTTGTCCCTGTAAGTTGTAAACTCATCTTATTGTTATATACAGGGTATTAGCAGACTGTTTCCGAAAACGAAGACAGCCTACTGACACCCTTGATGATGAGACGAGTAAAACACCCTTCCGCGCCTTGGTGTTCATTGACCCGAGCATCAGCTGTTTTTGATTTTGTGTTTCATTGTTGTTTTTTAGTAAAGTAATATATTTGTTATTGTCCATTTTCATTTTCGGAAGTGGTCTCTCTCCTAATACCCTGCACACAGTGTCTATGATTTATAACAATGGTTATATTATTATAATATATCTTCTGCAATCAGTGAAATAAGATTTTGATCTTCAAATTTATATTTGGCTATGATTCACTCATTACACTAACTTCATAGACTAAGGCCAAAAAAAATTGTATATAAATCTTAATTCCTAATAGAAATCACCAGTGGGTCCTCCGGATACAGTAAGCTTTGCCGGTCATCTTAATTTCGCAGTGGAAATTAAAAGCTCTGAAACAGATCAGAAAAAATTTTTGGTGAGTCATATTTTAAAATAGATTTCAAATTTGTTTTGAAAGGAAGATTTTGCTGAAAACATATTTCACAACAGTTTTTAAACAAATGTTAGGTGAAGTAGTTTGAAAATAAGAGCAAGCATGTATTCAACCAGGAGTGGTGGTTGACATAATTGTATATGAGCTGCCGACTCTAGGAGATGATATATAATATTAAATTATTGATTTTTTTTCAATAGTATTCTGAGTGTGTGTGTTGTTGTAGCTGTTCACACCGACTTCATTGTCCTAGTCAATACTGTGTCTCAGCACCATACAAAGAAGTACTGGACTATCTTGTGTCAAACTGAACATGCAATGTCAGTTCTTTGCAAGACTTTCTACTCGGATCAGATGCCACCTGCACGCCTCCAACAATTATTTTTTGACCTGAATTTTATGGCCTGTGCCCAGCAGGGGATATTCTATGGTTAAAATAATGGTGAAGTTTTGTTTGCATTTTTTACAATGTAATATCAGTACATGTAGAATATTAACACATGTTTGTTTGTGCGCACGCCGCGGAGTGACGCGTCATGGAGCTACTTACACTGGGCAGCTCTAAGCAAGATTAAGTGTTGCTCTAAAGAAAATGTCAAAGGTGGGCGCATCTGATATTATACGCGACACTGAAGCACGAGCCTTATTTTATTACCGCCCATTGTCTAAATAAACACCACAAACACCTTGGCGACCAACAAATGACGGTAATAAAATTTGGTGTCCGCTTTTGTGGAAGCCTTGTGGCTGGGCGGTCACTTGATGATCTTACTGTCGCTTTCTTACCAACAAAACACCTGGCAAAACCGCGGCGACTGGAATCTTTTTACACCGACTCATTGAATTTGAAAGTTTGACTTTCAAAGTCAAACAAATCAATCATTTATAATTTCGTGTCCATAGTACTTGTCAATGTATTCGTGATAAATACACTAACAAATTATTTTCTCCCAGTATTGCTGAACCAACCGCCGGTGAACATGGTCCATTAACTTTGATTATGAAGTGTAATGATTATTTCGCCAATATTAGTGTGTTATTTGTTTCCTTTGACCATTATTATTATTAACCTTTGAGGAAAAAGACTTTTTAAAGACATAATTATTATGTGAATAACGAGTGTTGTTGACATATTTTTAGTTAACATTATAAGAATAATATATTTTATGTACTTTATTCGTTTGCTGTTCCTGAATACACGAGACTCGCACAAATTTTGCCAATTGTCATTTCTGTACAGGAACGGGAAAAATCGTAAATTCATTGACACATGTCGGCTGGGATTCGAATTCCTGACAATAAGATAGTTAGCGTGACGCTTAGCCACTGAGCTTTAGCACGTTTGGCAAATATTTGCACTGTATTTTCATTTAACTTGCTCACACAATAACCTTCCTGTAACTAGACATCCCAGATGTATACCCGCCGTTATATTCGTGTTCTGTCAGTATATTGTTTGCAGGTATTTTATCAGCAATTATGGCTAGACTTAACTAAATAAAAAACAATCGCTCTCCAGTACTCCGGCCGCCTGAACCGCATCTATGTGGATATGGGGGTCAACTTCCCGGTGCACTTCAGCTGGGACGTGCAGAAACAGGGACTGTTGTCCGCTCAGGCACAAGACCTCTACATACGAGCGACGGTGGTGTTCTCGGACGACTCGCAGGCTGAGAAGAGGGTAGAGAGATGTCTCCAGCACGTTCATGAACGTGAACCTAATAACCCTGGTTAGTGTGGATAGACTAAGCTCACCTCCTTCGTACACTATGCGACTTCTGCGTAACATATATCGTATTTTTCATGGTGTGATCATAACATTATATGTTAGACTGACTCAGAACTATGGAGCCGATTATATTTGTATATCACAGCTTAGAAGCTATGGTAAGCTAATCTGATAATAAGTTGTTACAGAATCATTGCTTGTTTCTGTTAGGCATAGTGTAAGTATTATTAGCTGTCTACTCTGCTAGTGTTCTGAACTATGTTTACAGTTAAAATAAAAACCAACATTGACATCGACAGGCGTGGAGGCGGTGGTGCGCAACGTGCTGCGCTCGACGCGCGCGATGGGCACGTCGGGCGTGTACTACTGCGGCGCGCCTCACCGCGCGGACTCGTGGTTCTCTGTGCTGGTGCACCTGCCCGCGCCAGCCGGACACGCTTACCAGTTCGTGTGCAAGAACTCCTGCTCCTCCGGCATCAACCGGCGGAACATCGCCATCCTCTTCACGCTGGAGGACCACCAGTCAGTTACCACACCCCTTATACTTTTGACAGTACCAAAGCTACCGTTGTACTCGTAGCCACCAACCACACAACTACACGGATTCGATAACGATCATTTTCAGATGGAGATTATATGACGGTTATATTCCCATTGCGTGAGATTATTTTTTTATTAAATCTGATATATATTTAATACTCGTGTCAATGTCTCCTCTAAAAAGGCTCTATCGATATATATATATATATGTTAGTAATTTAATAATATTCAACCCTTGGTGGTCGATAACTGATCAATAAGTATAACAATATGAAATATTATTGGTACAACAAACATGAGCCATGGCACATGCGATAATACAGTAAGTTGTTATTTTTATATTTTGCCAAATATATTAAATATAATATAGTATATAAGAGAACGTTTGCCGGATCAACCAGCGGTCATATAGATATTTCCGTTAGACGCCGCCCGTATTTTGATTGCTACAATTAAACGACCTGTTCACTTTGTACCAGCGGGAAGGTGCTGGGCAGGCAGAGCGTCGGTGCCAGGGTGTGCGCCTGTCCCAAGAGAGACCTGCGCAGGGACGAGGAGGTCACTAAAGGCAAGCGGAGGACCAACCACGCCCCGGCGGACACGCTCAAGAAGGTCAAGATTGAAGTCGTCCAGAACAATGATGAAGTCGTCACACTGCCAAAGGTATTGCGAATCTGACAATCTAACGTGGGGTTCAAAAATGTCGTTGAACAATTTTAAAGTATTAAAATCTATAGGATCATCATATATCTTAATATCAGCATCGGGCACATCCGCTTGTCCCACCAGGTCACATGTTATCACAAGTACCGCGCAGCGCCCTGTGTAGGCTATAGCCAGCTTATGCTTATTACTGCTATGTAGCTAAATGGTGGGACAAGTTGGTTGAAATATCACTCGCGAAAACAGGAAGTAATGAACTAGTTTTCGTATTTCAGATCCCAATAAAAGGAATAAAGACTGTGATGACCGGCCTGGAGGTGATGCAAAGGATGATGGAACTGAGTGCCAGTGAGGCGGCCCGGCGGAACGACCAGGCGGCAGTCGACGAGTACAGGAACTGTCTCGGCGTCCTCGGCGCCGCGCTCGACAATCTCAAGAAGAGTTCCACGTCGCCCCAGCAGACGCAATGACGTTGACATAGAGAGCCCGCGCCGCTTCGTTATTATTGAACTTTAACGTATTCTTGTAAGATCGCAAAAGACGCCGGCACCTTACCGCTGTTCCATTGCGGGTCACACGTACCGTCCACCGCCTACTAAACTCTCTGATACAAGTCATCACCATTGTACTACAACATCTTGTCACAGTTACCCGATTAAATAGGGAATAAAAACAGTCAAAAGTGACCATTGAATAAAAACCAAAAATGTGGACAGTTAACAAAACAAAGAAGCTCCTAAGCCCTTAACAACAATGTACATTGAATATGATAAAGGCACTTTGATGAAATCTTTAAATAAGTTCTGTCCAGGCGTGATGAGATTGAGCAATGCAGTTTGCTTTCTTATAGAAAAGAAATTCGGTATTGGTTTCTTACATTAAAAGACACCAGTTAACTGTTAGTTGACAAACATGACTTAAGCAGACCTCTTCGCCTCCTAACTTTGGTCTTACTATGTGGACTCAAAGTTGTCGGTGGCAATGTACACCCAGTAATAATATTACCAGTAATTCGGCTGCGATGAGTCCAGCTCAGCGTATACACGGAGACACGTGGCGAGCTGATCATCTTCACGTCATGGTAATGCAATGTCTTTCTGTGTTCTGCGGAAATCAAGTGTTCCTTGTTTCGATATGTTGTATCTTGTTGCAATATGTTACATTTTGATCGCGGCCGTATTTTGATATATTTTTTAATCTGTTTAGTTTTAAGTAAAAATTAGGATATAATTTTAAGTTTTTATACATGTGCTTAGTGGAGTATTTGATAATAGTAACGCAGTCCAATGGTGTAGAAGGCGCCGCAGGACTCGCACGGACTGTCTTTCATTCAAATGGAGTCGACAGAGATAATTTAACACTATACAAAGAAAACGACATTTTAAATGAGTAATATTGAATTAATCTTATCCATAATGATTTAAGAGTAACTGATGATTATGATGTGATTTTGGAGCAGTGCAGTAGTAAACAGTTGTAGCTAAATAAATGTTCAGCACTGAACTTGACAGCAACCAGTAGTAATGTTGAGTTGAAACTGTTTTCACTATGATTTACATTGGAAAATCGTAAATATAGCGTGTCCGCTTGTATATTAGATAAGCAACATTGGAAACATTCGAAGGTGCTTGTAATGTGTTCAATAATTAATATTTGAATTTACGTCAGTGTGCAGGCGCAATGTTACGTCGTCAGACATGAAGGCACAACGAAATATTAATAGTTACGTATAACGCACGTGGACACGCTCGTAATCCGCCGGCGTATTGCTGACACTTCTATGTATTACCTCGTATAACAAATATGCCGTTTCTATCAATTAATATTAAATATATAAAAACATTAAATTAATATAATGGTTCTTGGTTCAATTATTTAAATTGTTGGTTATCATAGCGAAAATTTAGTGCCAGTAGCAGACTGGGGGCTTGGCAATGCAGGCGCAGTTAGATTGGAGACTCATATACAATTGTGATATGCACAAATATATACTCTGCTAGGAGTTAAAGTCAATACTTGCAGCGTACCACTAGAGCAGTGTCGTTGTCACAAGAACATTCATAAAATTAAAACAATACCCACCAACAGTTTTCGTTATAATTTCTCTCATAATGCTGTTATAGTTGTAAGTGAATTAGAGTTGCTATTTTTTAATTTTTGTTTTTATCAAACATTGTTTCATGTAAACAAGTCTGTTATTGTTTATATACATTTAATTATGATATTGTTTTACGTTCTCAGTCCAATTATGAATCTGATATTGAATTTTAAATTACATTAATGAGGTGTAAGTGAAAAAACTTACCTTTGTTAATGTCAATATACAAAACAATACTTATGCCCTTTGCCCAAAAGAGATGAAGATCACAGATTTCCACTTACTATGAGTGGCATCAATGTGTTATAGACACATTCTAAGCTTGTTAGCTCGTATATGTTCAGCTTCCTTATTATTATTCAATGTAAAAGGTAATTGTTATTGTAATGGACGCTATGACATATCAATTTTGTAAATTTAAAAATAATTTTAGTTCACTTTTTAATTCCTATTGTTTTGTAATTACTTATTTTAAGATATTCATAAAGAAACAAATTCATAAGAAAATTAGTGCCTTTCCATGTTGACTCCGCCTTTGTAATTTGCCATAAACAATAAATTTCTTTAAATAATTTCAAATTTTCTTTACAACCCAAAACCAAAATATGATACATCACAGAGAGGCTCGGGATAGGAATTTTAACTGGCAAGTACTAATGTTTGTTTTTCTTTCATAACTCCCAATGATTGAAGATTACAGATAATTTGTGCCCAATATATGTCGACAGGTTCATCCCTCACATTTAGGAGCTAACATTCTTGGTCAAGTCATATAGCAATTGTTTCTTTAGAAATGACAAGTTTTATTATTGAATGCCAACAGCCTGATTCTTATATCCAGACAGAACAAAAGAGATTGAAACTTTGTGAGTATCATATGACGTAGGTCTCTCCAAAAGCAGGTCACAGCACATGAGCACAGTCCTCTGCCCTTCTGAGTGCCTGCCAGTAGATCGTTCGATCGAAATTGCTGTCGGAAGGAACTAGAGGTTACTAGTACTATCAATGTTTACACAACAACAGAACACAATTAAATTCCCACTACATCTGATAAAAGGATTATATAGAAAGAAATTGCTTAAATAAGTATAATATAATTAAAGTAATTTCAGGTGTCCTGTCACTTTGTCTACTATATCTTTAGGTGCCGGCCCCACCCCTAACACTGTAATTGAATTAGGTGCTATTTGAGTTCTTCCTGCATCCTTTATGAGAGATGTAATGAGGCCCATCTTCTTGGCATTGTCAGCTATTTGTTTAATTTCATCTAAGGAATCGGTTTTGAGTGCTATTTTAGCTTGGCCAAACATTTGCCAGGCTTTAAGACCTTCGATCTTTTCTTTGTGCTTTTTCAAATGCACCCACAGCTGCATGGCTGCATTGAGCAGCAATTTTACCTTTACTCATGTTTAGGTCTGTTCTTACAACAAGCACAAGCTTGTATTCAGCATCTGATGTGAACTGCAAATATCATTTGAAGCAAATTAATTTACAATTAAAATCTGTTCGATAATATTAAAAATGTTTTTGACTTTGGCTAACCATGACTATCTGTAATATTTATGGAATTTCTTCATTTGGAAATCATAAGGGAATGCATAGACTCCTTTAAGAATTAAAGGCTCTTGTCCTATAACTGTGGGAATACCAAATTGCAGACCACCAACCGTCAACTGCAATTTATAGTTTTTAACAAACAAAATTACAGTAAATTTAGATAAGTAAAGTGAGACACTCAAGGAATGATAATGTATATCGTACTTTAAATTATCTCAATACTTAGGAAATATACATATATTAAAAAAAATACCATTTTTACAGCTTTAGCAGTATTCGATACGAATCCAAAGTATTTTTTTAGGGCAAATATTGAAATACCAATACAAAGACCGCATCCTAACCCCGAAAGAAAAGATAAATTTAACTCCATTTTACGTTTTAAATTAATGATTGCAATTGAATTAACACTATTTATTTTATTTAGTCGGGTGCGTATTTTCTCCAGCAAATGGACAGAGAGATTTCGTCAAGATTTTGACTCGACTCCCGCTTTGTAAAGTGAAATGAATGACAATAGACAAGTGATCACAGAGTGCTTTCCACCAATCAATTAGGCATAAAGTCAAGTTAAATACAACTCAAAATCAGTTAGTTCTTCATTGACTATACATTAATTTTGTATTATCATTTTATCCCTGTCTTTTATTGTTACCGTAAAAGTACCAAACAAAATCAGCCCACGCTCTAAAAAATCATTACATAGTAGAATTTACAATTTCCTTTTGTACGGAATACTTCTCAAACTTCGCGTATAAACTTCCTAATTACGAGTCTTCTTAAATACACCTTATTTCTTAATTTCTGGGCTCATAGCATACGCCCGCTGGCAATTATTAACTTTGTTGTCTAAAGGTCTTTTTTGAAACTTAACAATCATGCATCCATTGGACATCGTGAACTAGCCCATGGATTTTCCTTCATGTTTCTAGTAAATCACATCTAGAATGTAATACATTTAAAAGATCTCACCTTTATAATGTTAATAAATATTATGTACTTGCTTAGAAAGTATAAATAAAAATACTTGCGTAAATGTTTGTTGCTAAGCAACTTATTTGTTTAAATGGTTTGTATGATCTGGGAAACAACGAATGTTATTTTGAATATTTTACAACATTATTAAAATTTTGTGCAGTACAAAATGAAGAAAGCAATGAAGGACTTAGCGCCTATTGTGATCCCACACGGGCCGCCTGTTGAGTCGGCGGCGGAATATTATAAATCTAAAATGGAGACTGCAAGTATGACGAGGTCAGTGTACTAGGGCTTAATGTCGACGTAATCGTAGACCTATATTCTAACATTTAGCTTCTTTGATGATTATCAAGAATACACCCTAAGCTATCTGACATTCCGCAGTTTAGGGAATCCGAACGAATGTACAAAACTCGTTACCCTAAATTTCACTCAAGCTTAACGAACGACGTACTTGTAATGTACGCCACGACATTTATTATGTACCTTCTGTGCCAGGAAATATCCAGTGTGGGATGTTGCGCGTCCTACGCCACAAGTTTTAATGGAGCAAGCACGCAGAGAATTGATGGATGCAGATCAAAAGCTTATTTTAAAGCGCGAAGAAGAAAAGGCCAACCGCGTGATCATGGATGCCAAATGGCGCGAGCTGCGCGAGAAAGAGCTGCTGCTGAAGGAATCTTTTATAAGTTTTAACAAGGTACTGTCGAGAGGTTGCCACACATCTCGGACGTATAATGTTCTTAGATATACATAACATGAATGTCGATGGCAGAAGCATCATTTTTCTCACTTAAAATCTCCCGCTCTACTTTTGCGTGGTTGGGTGCTTTCGAGGTGTGGGATCGTGTGAGAACTATCGGTATGGCAAAAAGTTATTAACTATTTACTTAAATGATTTAGTTCATCAGAGAAAATCAAGAGAAGCGCGATAGAGCAGAACGGAAAATGGAAGCGGACACTCAAGTGCTGATACGCAAGTCGAAGGAAACCGAGGCGATGAGATGCCGCGTCGCAGAGATGGAGGAGGTCCGACAACTGATGGAGCAACAGGTCCGCGACTACACCGTGTACGAGGTACGTGCAGGGATGCAACCAACCAACTTGCAGGTGTAGCACCACCACAACAAAACAACTTTCTGGTATGATAAAGCGGCGTTGTTTACAAAGGGCAAATTTAAGATTTTAAGTTTTCTGTTGGCCAAGTATTCTGGCTATTAAGTATATCTGTATAATAAGTATATGTGTGTATTCGGCTTGGGCTTATACGGTTATTCATTAATAGCGGTCGTTCACTATTATTACTGCAGTATTATCATCTTGTTTCAATTGAATACGTTTTGCTTAGATTTATTGCCTTTTATATCAATCGTTAAGTATTAGGTAATGCATTATCCATGTTCGATATTTTTCCATTCCTTAAGCTACAGTACTGCGATTGCGGCAGCATAAAACTACATTAAGAATATATACAAATGCTATAGATTATGATAGTTGGCTGTGGGCCTAACAAGAGATCCAACATTACCTCTTGTGATTACTCTTGGCACAGGAGTCACCTGGTGCCGTCGAGCGCGACAACGTGTAAATGTGTTGTAAAGCATCTTAAGGCGAAAGTTGAGTAGTAAGGAAAGACCTCGACAAAGTACTTGTTCTGAGTAAAAAAGGTGCGTATGGAGCCACACGGCTAGACCACGTTTCGGCACATTCGATACGGCGCAAGGTCGGTGGGGTTATTAAATATTTCAGCTATATCTAGACATCACTAACGTTTGCAAAAAAACCTACAGAAATCTTGGTTTTATCCTCAGACAGTGCAAGGAATTCTCAAATTTATTAGTGGTTAAATCTTTATTTAACGCATTGGTAAGAAGCCATTTAGAGACGAACGCTTACATATGGAATCCTTATGAAGATAAATATTGTCTCATGGTGGAGAAGATACAAAATAAATTTTGTAGATTTCTTTATTATAAGCAGTACGGGGTGTATCCTTGCTTCCCACTGATGTACCCGAGCCTATTTGTACTGGGCATGGTCGGGTACAGCAGGCTGCAGGTGAGGAGAGACGTCGCACTGGTTAAATATGTGTGGAGGGTGCTGCAGGGCTGGGTTCGTCACCCAGAAGTGCTGGCCGCGCTACAGTTGCGGACGCCTGACAATTACGTGTGCATGCACCGTCGTCCGCCATTGTTCCTACTACCTGTCTCCAGGACTAACTTATCCAGGAACTCTCCGCTGTCGCGCGCGGTTGGGTTTGTTAATACCATCTCACTGCACATTGATATATTTTGTTGCACAGAGTCAGTGTTTATCGAAGCTGCCTACAAATGCGTAGAAGGTGTTTGACTTTATTATATTTATATATTATTGTCAATACATCAAGCAGCTTTTTATTTGTTTTAATTTTGATAATATATATTTAACTAAGTTTTTATAACATCATATTGGTATTATCTGTAACGGTGCTATAATTTTTGTTGATTTAAATAAATAAATAAATAAATAAATGTTATTTACAGGACTACCTCATGTCAGTGGTACAAGAATATCCCGAATTCAAGCAACCTCTAGACGTGCTTAATCGATACGAGGCTTTAGGTGAGTTACATTTGATACGTTCTTATTTAAAAATAAAAACTTTTATTATTTTTGAACTATATAATGTGGCAACACCACAAGCACATAAGCCACGTTATTCTGATCAAATTAATACTTCATCATCATCATCTCAGCCGTAAGACATCCACTGCTGGACATAGGCCTCCCCAACGATTTCCAAAAGGACCGGTTGTAAGCGGCCCGCATCCAACTGCGCCCTGCGACCTTTATGAGGTCGTCAGACCACCTTGTGGGTGGACGTCCTACACTGCGCTTGCTGGTCCGTGGTCTCCAATCGAGAACTTTTCGGCCCCATCGACCTACTTCTACGCGCTATGTGCCCTGCCCATTGCCACTTCAACTTGCTTATCCGGCGAGCTATGTCGGTTACCTTCGTTCGTCTACGGATCTCCTCATTCCTGATTTGATCTCGTAGAGATACTCCGAGCATAGCCCTCTCCATAGCTCGTTGTGCGACTTTGAGCTTGCTTATGAGGCCCACAGTGAGAGACCACGTTTCAGTTCCGTATGTCATCACTGGTAACACACACTGGTCGAAGACTTTCGACTTCAAGCACTGAGGTATTTTCGACGAGAATACATTTTGAAGCTTCCCGAACGCTGCCCAGCCGAGTTGGATTCGACGATTGACCTCTTTCTCAAAGTTGGACTTGCCTAATTGGATTGTTTGTCCTATGTAGACATATGAGTCAACAACTTCAAGAGCTGAGTTCCCAAGTAATATATAATTAATACTTATATAGTAATTATACACAGCTGCTGCCAAGAATACTCTGGCAGAACGGCAGGAACGCGACCTGGAGATGCTAGAGAACGCTCGTCAGAAGATAGCTTCACTCACGGAGGAGAAGAAATTGTTTATCATGGGCTTAAACAATACACTCGCTGATTTGAGAGTGAGATATTTCAGCATTAGAAAGATCAACGTCATGGTTACCAACTTCCATGCATTTATGTTGTGTGCTATCTAAGCATTCTACAAGTACAACATACACTGACCTTCCATAGTTCCAGGAGCAGTGAATGTAGCGTATTTCACAGGTTCCAAAATATTTCAACTACTCTTGCCATAAATATTGTACATTTAAAGCGTCAACGGGCTACACTATGGTCGGAGGGCTCTCACATCACCATCAGAGATCCTGGTATTCCAAGACGTTCACGACGTGCTCCATCTCCAGACTTACGAAAGTTTACAATAACATTGAATGTTTGTCAGTGGCGCTACGACAAAGTGAAGAACCGCGTGATAGAGTGGGAGCTGGCGTTGAACCGGCTGAAGGAGGCGGCGGCGGCGCGCCACGTGGAGCTGTGCCACGTGCGCGCCGCCGTGCGCAGCCTCTACGTTAAGATCTGCACGCAGAAGGGCATAGAGCTGGACGTGGCACCGGAGGACTTCGAGCAGCAGCTCGTGGTCATCATGCGCGCCCTGCTCGAGCTGCGGAAGATTTATAGAATCGCCCAGAGACGATCCAAGGAGAAGTAAGTTTCGATACGCAAAGGGAAATGTTTCATTTAGGGTAGACAGCTTGCGAAGTGGAGACTCACTGCTTCTGCACATTTAATTCGCAAATATAGGGCTTGGAATTCAACTATTGTCGTGAACATTCTTACTTTGTTTTAAAATTATGAAAAAGAAGGTTCACGTACCGCATTGTTTGTTAAGGCGGTATTTAAATTGGACACAGAAGCTCACACAGTATTGAATCCCAGGACGTAGTTGTCGTTTATAAAAACGAGTTATTACTTATGAAAATTATTATATTTTCTTTGCTTTTCAGAGATGTGGAGTCCGCTCAAAACACAGTGTGATGAAATGTTGAATAAAGGAAATTTACAAAAGTATCATATGAATATTAATATGTACCGACCCAGTTCTTATTCTAATATTAACAAAATCAGTGTCGATATATAAGTAAATAAAACGATTGTAGTTGTATAGCAATAGTGCAGACGTCTCCACAACTTTGTTTTTGTAGCTGTATTTTGAATTAAGTCGGAACAGATGAGCCATGAATGAGGTGTCGGTCACGGTCGTAAATCATGCAATGTTCTCGGAATGTATCTAAATTCTGAAGACACAAAAGGCCACGAAATTGATGTAGAAGACACAGAATTGAATAGTTCACAGTTAATTTGATAAAGTTCATAATAGGCCTGTCAAACATTTACATATTAAATGATCTCTGACTTGTGAGTTCTCGAACAGAGAAACTTTTTAATTGCTGATAATTATACACTGGTTTAATTGTGGTTTAAGAATTTATCAGTTTTACCAGATATTTAAGAGAGGTAAGCTTATCTAAAGTGATATTTGGTGTTAAAAGGTGACGAGATGTTTTTCAAAGTGACCGAACCTGACGGAGACACCACGTTGGACATAGAAACGATAACAAATTACATGCAGTTCTTAGAACTTCCTTTAAAGTTCGTCGCCTGCTGGGACTGGTTCAAAAATCCTAAACGAGTCCATGAAGTGTTAGCCAATTATATTTACTTGGGTTTTGTATTGTGTGTGCTCGGCGATACAGCCGTGTCGCTGGTACATTTACGATCAGAACAGGTGGACGTTATGGACAGTTTGCGAGAAATAGCAGATGGGTTACCGTTGGTTGCGTCTGGAGCTATCGTGGTGTACTTCGCTCTGTATAAGAAGGATCTATACGAACTGGTGGAGTTCCTGAACGCCAAATTCAAGAGCCACTCGGCCCGCGGCCTCTCCAACATGACGATGGTGTGCAGTCATCGGGCGGCCGGCGACTTCGCCCGCCGGTACACCGCGTGCACTCTCTTCAGTGTCACAATATATGTCACCATGCCCGTGGTCGCGCATCGTAAGTACAATGCACTCTAATGTTCAGAACTTATCTTGATCCGACTAAAACTCAAAATCACAATGAAATAGCGCCCCTTACCTCTCACGTCGCATTTTACTTTAGTTTGTTAACAGGTCGCGTAGTTGTGATTGCTCGCCGTTATTTCATTTTTCTTTACTGAAACTAAACAATATACAGAATAAGTTAAAAAATTAATGTTTATTTATTTATCTCTCTCGTAGTTTTGAGATATTTATTTTGGGAAAAACTGGTGGGGATCTACCACTCCTGTAGTAGGATGTCAGGCAGATCACCAGCATCCCCACCAGATCGAACCATAATTTAAATTAACCCAGACTGTTTTGTAATTGTAGGCCTTTCATAATAGTGAATACAATAATCGTAGTGTCTGTAGTACTGTGTAGACTTCCTCGTTTGATATCCCACTTGTTCCTATATGAGTGAAATGTTTCAGTGTGGACGAAGCAGCCGCTGCAGCCGTGGGTATACAAAGATGTCACCACGACTTGGTCCGTGGTGTTCGTGTTCTTGAAGCAGTGTCTGAGTCAAGCTTTTGTGGCTCTAGCTCTGGGGCAGCTGGGTAGGTTTAATTACTAAAATCTCTGTTTGTGTGAGGTGGGGTACCCTCCTCAGTGTTTTCCGGAATAACAGGTGTCCGAGCTTTTACAGCGGTCAACCTGAACCTACGAGATGAAACCTCGGCTTCGGTAGTTGCTCAACATGACCGGGACCTGGGAAGAAGGTGACACTGGAGGTCCCGTCTCGACATAGCCCTGCGAGGGTCCTGGGGGAGGGAGTAACCTTCCACTGGACGTGCTTCAGAGCACAGTGCAGAGGGTCTCCGGTGCGTTTCACAGAAGGCCTTCGCTATGCACTCAGGAAGGGCCACCGGGGCGCGGGGGGGGGAGGTGGAGGGCGATGTTAGTGAGTAAGAACCTCATTTCAAAGTATCTTGTTGAAGATTTCACCAAAAAAGGACGAGACTCAAGATGATACCCGCGTGGTAGAAAGTTTAACAGACTGAAGATTTTCATTTATCCCAAGTAATGCTTGTAACATTTAAGGATTGTATCAGTTATTTTTGTCGAGGCCACAGCACCGGCTTTGCTCAAATTTTTTGTTTCATGTGTATTATTGAGGTGTTGTAGTTGGTGACTGTGACAGGTGTATTTTTTGCGTCAAACGCGATACTGGTGTGCGGGCAGACGGAGCTGGCCTGCTGCAGTCTGCGCAACGCGCGCCACTCCGCACTGCTGCGGCGCGGGCTGCGGCACGCGGCGCTCGCCGGGCACCGCGACATGCTGGCGGACGAGCGCCACAACTACATCTACAACAGATCTGAACTTAAGGACTCCCGTTACAACTACGACGTTCTCTCGGTACGGCTTAAGTACATTTACTTCGGATACAAAGCAACATGAAAATAGAGCCGAGAAGCCGATCGGAAATGGGAGAGGGCTCGTCAGCCCTCTATTCCAGTGCTTGTAGAAATGTGATGGATAAACAAGAGAGTCCCCCACTCCGTCACGCTACATTTAAGAATGTACTAAATATTAGATTTGTACTGTTATTAGTCTTGATTGCAAAAATCTGCTATCGAATATGTTTTTATTAAAACATGATATATCAAATTTAATAAAATTTGGTCTGCTCTGCCAGGATTATTATATTTATCAGTTTCATTCTTCTTATCATTGTGTTGTATATTCATACAATTTGTTTTGTGAACTGCGTCGCACGCAATCCGCATAAAGAATTCGACAAACTTGTGCATTTTAGTGTTTGTTTTCTTTTTCAGGAAAATGTCAGTGCAGCACATACAACAATGTGTGGTAAGAATATTCAATAAAATAATAATAACTTCCGCTTCAAGGCAATAACGTTAAATTGTTATTGCGTTATTCAATCTTTGCGTTCACGATCGACACGAAACGCCGAAATCTTTTCGAACATATATTTGGTCACATTTATTTTTAAAATATCGTGTATGTTGCAAATAATAATTTTATTCATATCTATTAAAGTTTTTTTCAATGTCCTGTTTACTATTATATACAGACGTATGGATATGTCCAGACGTGGGGGAGGCGGAGGCGGAGGCGCTGCGCGAGTGCGCCCACGTGTGCCGGGCGGTGGCGCGGTACGGGCGGCAGCTGGAGGCGTTCGTGTCGCCGCTGCTGGCGCTGCGCGTGGTGCAGGTCACGCTGTACCTGTGCGTCCTGCTCTACGCAGCCACCGAGGTGCCGGGAATGACAGTTGGAACATTAGTTCTGAAGTAAAACTTTTTTAGGCGCTCATGACTTGAGGAGTAAGCTGGTGAATGCGTTACGAAAAATGCGATAGATGGCGAGAGCGCTATGCGCGCACATTTTCTTTCTCTCTTGAGCAATCGTGTATATATTGTACTATACATATATAAACATATATGTAGTTGGCGCTAAGGAAGTTTTACAGTCGTATGATCTAAAGCATACTCTATTTTATCAGATAATACATAAAACATGAGACACGAAAATAAAACAACGAATAAGAAATTTGGTGTTTTAACATCTGTTTTATAGTGTTCTGACACTACTAGGAGAACAAGTCAGTTCAGGCGATACTGGCCGGATCTGGCCGCCGCTCGAACATATGCGATGATGCAACAGGTTGCAGTGGTCGTCGATACCACGGCCTCTGTTGTACAACGAACAAGTGTATAATGAATGTTTCCAGAAGCTGGACACGGTGACCGCGGAGTACCTGGCCGCCGTCGCGTTAGACATATTTGTTTATTGCTACTTTGGCCATCAAATTATTCTACAGGCAAGTACGGATACCTTTTATAAGAACAAGATCGGTACACCCAGTCCAAAGTTATGTGTTAACAAACAAAAAACATACAGGCGAATTGAAAACCTCCTCCTTTTTGAATTAGGTTGAAAATTAATAAATGTTATGTGTATGTATTGTGAGCACTTGTCGGCTGCTAGTTGTTGTCTCCACCTCCAGGCGGACCGCGTCTCCACGGCGGCGTACCAGAGCGGCTGGCCCGAGATGGGCCCCAGGGCGCGGAAGTTGCTCCTGAACATACTCCTGGCCAGCCGGCGGCCTCTGGTCATACGAGCTGGCAGGTTTCTGCCAATGGATCTTCGCACATTTGTGCTCGTAAGATATTTATAGTAAACAACCCGGTGAATAGGAACTTAGAAGTGTATAATCTAAGCATAAAATAAATGTGATCTGACAAATCAATTTATTTATCTGCATTGTAGCAAGGATCATTAGGTCACTGGAGTTTGGGTTCAGTGATCTAAGAGCTCTGCCACCTCTCGCACTCTGGTGACGGTAACAGTTCCTTTATATCGTAATACTTGATTACTGTTACATTGTATTGTAGAGGTCCTCAGTAGTTGGTTCATAGCCTGGGCCCGGCGGAGAACTTACAGGATGGAAAATAAGCATAATAATTACTTATCTTTTTCAGATAATAAAAACTTCTTTCTCTTACTACACGCTATTGGCGAGCGTCAACGAAACATGAAGCACGACACAAATATCTCTTCAAAATAAGCGTACTTCTTTATGGTTGTTTTAAATATAATTGTGTAGTTTGTAATGCTGACAACATTTTATGTGATATTTCCTAAAATGGCAACATTTGCTTCTTTGCGATCGTATTGAACTTGAAACTGAATCGAAGTGTGTAATAAATGTAACAAAGTTTCTGTTTGTTTTGATATAATATAAAACATCTAGTATTCTGTGTCCTATGCAAGAACCTGTGGCTCTCGTGGAATCCAATAACTAATACACTTGTATTCAGTATACAGCGTAGCGTTATACGCGGCATTTTTACAAATACCGCTAGAGCTACGTGTCCTCATAATCTTTATACTTAATATAAATTATACGACGGATTACGAATAAAGTTAAATTATTGTTTACGACGCCAAATTAATATAATGATTAACTAAATTATGAATAAAGGTTACAACAAGGTACGGGCAAATCTTATCGATAAAGGTAATCATTTCAACAGTCACTGTCTGATAGTGCATATTATAAAGGATGCATGTAGTAGTCGATAGATAGAGACTCATTCGTCCTCCTGGAAAAGGGCCAGTCGTGGGACTTGTACCAACTAAAACCTCAAGATGAAAGGCTCACGTATGCATCCCCGCCTGCGCCAATTCCGTCCCAGGGACAAATCGACGATACCTCTCAACTTTGTCCGGAAACAACACAACACCTCTAGCGCTGAGCGAAACGTAGAAGGGAGCTGTCCCTTGTGTACTAGCGCATGTGTACAGTCGCGCACGCAATTATCCATTTCTACAAGTTACGATTTTTTATGTCTATGCGTTTACGTTTAAGCTAGTTATTACTATATATGTACAAACTATAACAGTCAATAAAAAATAATCTTAAACTTAACAGAACACAGAAGGTGTGGTGTCGGTGCGCGGGGCGGAGTACAGTCGCCCGCGCCGCCTTCACTCCCCTGTGACACCATATTTTCGACTCCTGCGCATTTACGTTCAGTGCTAGAGTTATTTGCCGCCAACTATATTAACAAGATAACTTCAGGTATATTATGCGTGGTGGAGAGTGAGACTCAAAATTTATTAGAAAGATTTTATTTATGAAATTAATATACAATTATTGTTCGTAAAATAAATCAACGATTAATTCATTCGGGCGGCGGGGTCCGACTCGCCGTACACTCACCGCTCTTGTCCTACCCAATCTTGTTTGAGTATGGTAACACTATCGGTGGAGAAATCGGACACACGGAGTCAAGTCGTCATGACTTCATTTTGTAATTAATTAGGCGACCACATTCTGGCCGTTCATTGATAAAAAGGCATAGAATTAATTTTGGTTTATAATTAAACATAATTTACTTAAGTTTAAATTACAAATTAGGTTGTTTTTATTACAAAGGCAACACAGCTTCGGCCTCCGCCGTGCTGTCGAAAGTAGATGCGACTGTACCTGCACCGTCCCTACCTCACAGCATTCTGCAATACCTAGTTTTTAAAATTAAGCTTACTACTTATAACGCGTTCCATCTATTATTTTCGATATTATCGTTACATTATCACGGTTGATAGCATCTTTTGAATGCGGGTCACAGTCTGGTCAACTATCCGGCTGAAGGAGAACGGATCCTTAATTCAGCATCGTTGGAAGTGGCTGTCGACCAATGGGTGGAAATCGAATAGAACACAAGCCTACAGTAAGATCAAACACACACATTCGCATTCAGCACTCACACGGACAGTTGCGCGGCAAATAGTTACGTGAGGGAAATTAAAATGACATGCAACTGGCGTATCCGACACACACAGAGAACAGACAGGCATGCCTACAGTCGGAAGTATAAAAACGTCTCAAACAATCTGATCATACGATGGGATTGTTCTTGATTTATAAAAACACTTTCATTACATCTTAAACATTATTTCTATTGTCAGGTGTACGGTGTACGGTTGGAAAAGCTAGCTATGTATACGTTGACATTGCGAGCGACAGCAGTGCCGTCTGGCGTGATCACTGCGAGCTGATCTTGCTAATTTCAGTTTCAAAACCATACAAAAGTGTATGCAGACGTCTAATATTATAAATTTACAGGATGCCGGGCAGACTCCATCGACGGGGGACACTGACGCTCTGTCATTTCAAACAATTTACGAGGCGTGACATTGTCTCGTGTAATAATTGTTTACGTCCGTACCGATATCGTTCATTGCGAGTTGTGCAGCGGGTAGGCGGAGTATTGAAGTGCGATTCAACGTGTCGATAGATAATTATGGAGGAGATGGGCTGGCCGTGCCGTCAATGGACCGTGCCCGGGGTATATCGAGGTGTTACAACTACAGCAGCGTGGGAGTCCATGCAAATCGTCGACATTGATGCGCGGCACTCTGGGGCTTAGCTGTGGGGGACAGAACACACATTAGGTCACAGATCACAGTCGGGGGACACACGAGCGCTCGTAGTACGGACCATTTGGAAAGTAGTATTTAATATAAACGACACACGCACTCTGTGGTGGCATGCAACCGTTGTCTTCCAAATACATGGACCCCTTATATCTAGATGTAAGTTATTAGATGACCAATAGTTTAAGTAACAGAGTACCTTTGTGCAGTTTAAGTTGCAATAATCTAAGTTTCTCTTTTCATTCCAACATTTTATCATTTGGGTATATATATATAGGGTCTCATATATGAGCAAGTGTGGTTAATTTTTTCGTTATCTGACATAAAGCATTGATTGTGCGTCTCCTGTATGTATCATTTAGTTTGCGGACACGCTGTCGTTGTTCACTAATTTATAGTATAAGCAAAATACTTATTCACAATGGTCAGTATCGAGAATACAATACAGAAATAGAAACTGATCAAAACACGATGCACAGTGGGGCACATTGACTTTGTATTTGTGACCGAAATAATTATAAGACGAGACATAATATATTAACACTTGAACCTGCCGTCCCCAAGTCCGATTGGAAGAGAACATGTAACAGGTAATTTTCACATTAAATGACGGACGCGTCGATTGCGATGTTTTATTAGAGCACGTCATGTGTGGTCGTCTGCGAGCGACAAATATTGATCAGAGTATACTGGCAGTGTTTAGAAGTGATGATACTCAGAGGCAACGAGCGCTCGGCGTTGCCGTAATGTGAAACGGTCGAGTTTTTCTGATCTATAACTATCAGTAACGTGGCCGGGTGCCCGGGTCCGACCGTGTACGGCTCATGTAGTCATCGCTATACTTACTTTTTCTTGTTCTTGGGCTGCGCCCGCGGCGGCGTGTTGGGGCGGCCCATGTTGAGGCCGGAGTACATCTTGCGCTTGTCCGCCGGCTTCAGGATCTGGAACGAGCACATCAGCGTCTCGTCCACGGACATGAGCGCGCCTGCAATTAATACGGGCTACTTAGTGATAGAGCAATCTGCAGACAATCCCACAATGCTATCCACTTTGTCAACTGAAATCAATAAATCCCATGTCTATCTATCTATGTATCCAATTTTACACAGACTATAATATTTCGGAAACAAAAGATGCCGCCCGAGTCACGTGATCCGGTTTATGTTACGACTCCTACTCTCTGATGTATGTTATCTCAACATGGCCGACGAGATCGTGTTGTTTAACAAACATACGTAATGAGTTTGATGTAAGTGTTCGTCAACAGAATATCAGATGCATGTGTATTTAGCTGGAGAGCGGGAGAGAGCGGGGCGTCGCTTACCAGCGTTGTCGAACTCCCCACAGTAGTTGGGGGCGGAAAAGAGCGTGACCAGCTGCCGCTTGGCGAAGAACTCGTAGCCGTCCTCGACTACCTGGTGCGCGCGGCAGATCAGGTCAAACTCGTGCTTCGACAGAAACTTGCCCACTACCTGCAAACATCACACGTATATTTCTACCAGCTGAACAAGGAGACATACATACATATAACATTAAAGTTAAATAAGCACGAAGAAGATTTAGCAAATATTTGATGTATTGGTCACGTTTGAATTGACGTTTGTTTTTACTACGTCTGTTTATATTTTGCAGTGTGTTTGTTATGTCCGCGCGTAATCTGCGCGCACACGAGCACACGTGCAGACGGCTCGTGCACCGCGTGCGATAAGCGTGCCCAGTTAAACTGTTTGCGTTGTGCGTGTGAGCCGTGTCACATCTGTAGACATTATCTCATTTCTGTCAAAGGTCAACGATGTACTAGTCGCTCTCTCAGCCTCCGCTCTACAAATCGCAATAAACATAATTTTTTGCGATGAGCCTACATAAACTAACCAGAAAAGCTGCCCGCAAATATTTCACCGAATTGAGAGGCGACATAACTTTTAGGTTGCATAGTCAGAACCTCTATTGGTAATAAATTTGCGTTATGGTTTAATATATATCCTATCAGCAGGGGTCACATCCTCTTAGGCGGTTACTTAATGGGAGCATTGTGACCGGAGGCCGCTGAGAGGGCCGAACCACCTCCGCGTGGAAATATTTTAAGTGAAGGTAAATACACATTAGTTATTTCTGACTTTTATCTAGCGGTTAACTCTAGATGGAACAGTAATAGTAATCCCTGGTGCACTGACCTCCGTGCCGAAAGTGAAGCTGACCCCGCGGTCGTTCTCCCCCCAGCCGGCTACGTCCTTGTCGGGGTCGGACCACAGCAGGTCGCACAGCAGCCCCTGGTCCGGCACGTCCGTGGGCCGCATGATCCGCCGGATCTGCTCCATCGCCTGCAAGTCCGGCGACAGACCGCCGTGGCAGCAGAATATCTTCTCATCGACTGCAATGCCACGATACCAACATTGTATTCTCACGGTGACAAAGACAACAAGGCAGTACGGCTACATTTGTATGTCGGGTTACACTCGCTACAGGAAAGACATGCATTCATCAAACTTCCCACAGACTAAGTTGTCGCCGTTGTTCGGCTTTTGTTATTCATTTGTAGTTGGCGCATTCTGCCGACTGGCGGGATGACATCACAGTTTAATGCGATACGATGACAACTAAATACACTGCGCCCTTTAGCTTTTAGTGGAAGTGGAACATTATCTCTTACAACCGTTATAAGACATTGTGCATAACACAAATTCTGTCCTATTTTAGGAAATATGTGTACGTTTGACAAGCCATGTTTATTTTTAGTTGTACATATTGATTTATAAAGACGTGAGAACAAACATCCTAGCCCCAGATATTGTAAATGTAATTTGTTTACATCGACTTATATCAATCGACGTCAAACACGACCAGACTTATAACTGTAGTTATATAAAATATATAACTAAATACACGGATGCCGATTGCCTAAATTGCAATCGTCGACCACCGGAACCACCTGACACGTGTTGTCAGTGTGACGGTGACGGCGCGGAGTGAGTGCGGGTTATCGGTCTCGCGGCGCGCACTCGCTGTACTAGTTGTACAATTATTTTCTTTTTACATCTCTGGTTAAGTTGTTACAATATTATTAAAAGAAGTAAAATACATAAAAGGACAATACAAATATTGAAAACATTTTAAAAAGTTAACCCCGCCGCCCAAGCAACCAGTAGTAGAGAGCAACTTCCTGGCGATGCGTGCCGTGTGCTTTCTTTATCTGACCCTTGACCCAGCCATCTAGCGAAAGTCTCTTGAGGTTCGCGACTTTTTATTATAAGACGGTTCGCAGAAACGACTATCGGGGACTATGATCGTCGAATCAATATCCCACGTGGCGGTCATCTATTCATTATCGGATTATTAATATTCGGAAAAGGAATTTTAATACTTATGGAATATTTAGATTTCTGCTTTCTGCATAAACTTGTCCACGAGCGGAGTTCGAGCGAACCCAAAACGAATGCACTAACATACACGTGAGCACGCGTTCGTGTTGCAGACAACGTCACGGATGTTGTGTGGTATTATTATTAGCTGCGGTTTTCCTCGCTCGGCTGTTGGACGGACATGTTGAATCTTTTAATAAACTCGTACGCACACATCCATTGCGACAACCATTTGTTGAAATCCTTAGCTATATAGAAGCCTAGCTTTAGAAACGGAATACTTGGGAGAAGGCCACGACAAGAGAAAGGTATTAGATTGACGCGCAATGGAATTTGAAATTATCGCAATAGTTAACACAATGTGCACACAAAATGCAATCTTTAAAGCCAAAGACATTGTGCGTGCCACAGCGACGCAGATACTTGTGGGTTAGGTCCCTGGTACGATACTTATATTCTGCTAAGAGTATACATTCAATGCGGACTCTGACTTGTAAATAATGACAAGTGTAAACATTTTTGTATAAAGGAAGTCTTTTTGTTTGTTTTTAAGGGAATAAATTGAATACTAATTTGTGCCTTTTTAATTTTGCAATGCTAAATGGCACTTTACATCCACATTAAGTCTTTTACAAGCGGAAGTGGCCGCAATACGCAGCTGTAAACATTGGGGTAATGCTCATAATCCTTTGTAACGCCGGCCAACCTTTACGTGACCTTGGCCGTTTTATTGCGGCCGTCAAGTTTTCGCTACGAGTACATGTTGAGTCAGGGACCTAACCTCAGTGATGTAGACGCGTGAGGAGTTTCTGCTATCACAACACCTATGGAAATATTACATTTAAACGTGACAATATTTACAGACACCGGAGATTATATATCATAAAATCAGTAATGTCACTAAATATTATATTTATATTTTTATACATAGGAGCTGTGCCAAATAGCCTGTTCCAACTAGACCACCTGGACGATGGCAGTGAAATTCAGCGAAGGTCAATAGAGAATCGTTTCCAGGTAACGAGAAATACCACCTGTAGTCTAGTCTGTCTTATTCTAGTATTCTCATGGAAGCTAACAGATCTCTTTTGCATATTCCGTCAACACAGTCAATTTATTAACCATTAACGAATGCACGGCACTACAGGCCACATAAACTGTCACTGTCGACTCAAAGGTTAATTTGTTTTGGATACTTTACGAGTCATTGTTAAAAATTAGTGAATGTCTGTATAGCTTTTAGATAATTGCTAAAGTCATTCACCTCTAGTTGAGCAGACGCATCGCTCTATCATCGTTGTTTATAAAAATAATTTGGTGCAAATTGGAATTACCCGATCACGAGTGTAAACCAATATAGGTTTATTGTCTGTGAAATATGTTTACAGCATAGCCGCATGTGGTTAGTAGGACTGCTATCGATTCTCCGTGCACAGGCGCGGCGTAGAGGTCCACTAATGTGCTCACGTCAGATAGCTCACATACAACGCTTGTACGGCTTCCCACTCAATCTACTTTAAAACATTCTATTAATTATATACACATGTGTCTGTAAATCTGATATAGCAAGTCATCTATTATAGTGCTTCCGAGTACATCAACCGCTTCGGCTAAGAAAGCGTTATTTTGGCTGTTTTTATATCCTTTGGAAACTATTAGCTTTCCCCGGCTTGCAAGGTATAGATGTAAATGAAGCATCACTAGCGTATTAAGCGGAATTTCCTATTTATGAGCCTTATCTGTACGATTCCGTCTGTCAATATTTAGTTTGGCTTATAATATGTCGTAAAACATAGCCAAGTATTAAATAAATAAGACAAGGCATTACGTATCCTTTAGAATATGCATACAAGGGCTTTTACTGCACACGAATGGGTTGCTTCGATCAATTTATTTATATGTATTTAGATGACACTTTTGCTTGTTGTTTCAGCCCTGTAGTTCTGGGCTCTCAAGAATAAGACTACGGTATCCCCTGCCTGTCGTACAAGTTTTGGGATGTAGTAACAATATTGAGACCCAAATGGGATATTTGGAGTAACGAAATTTGTCAGTAATCGATAGCAGATTAGACGAAATTGTCGGATTAATCTGTTTGATTCCAGAAAGTGGAATGGAAATCCGGCCTTTGTGTGGCAATCAAACACACCGCATCCATCAAAATAATGGCGCAGTCGGCGGCGTGCGAGCAATTTGAAAACAATGACAACATATAACATGTTATCCTGATTGCTCATTGTGCTCTATAAACGAATAACTAAGGAGGTTAATTATTTTAATACAAAGTGGACCTTTTTGGTCAGCACTCAAAAGCAAAAATGAATAGAAATGAAAAGAAAACCCAAAGAGTATAAAGTAAAATTGCATATTGGATGCGGCGTCTGTAAGGGTACTTAGGGTGCCGACAGTGCAGACGTCTGGAACATCTGTCGAAGGTCATCCGCTCAATACTGACGGACAAAGTTCGTCAACACGTTGACTATCACAATTTTCTTACACAAATAAGATAAGCTTTCGCCTCTTTACATCTCAGCTAGGGTACGAGTGCACGAGAAATATTGATATTACATAAAATATTTATATATCATCGCGATTATGTAACGCAATATACACTGTTTAAATGTTGATATATTTCATCCGATAAAGAAATATCGTATTGATGTTACTACACTCCCTAATCTCCGCGATGGCAACACAACTTGTATACATTTTATAACCTGTGGCACCGTTTTTTTTTCTGGGCTACTTAAATATAAACGAACGATGCAATATATGGAAAATATCTATATATTAAACATGTCGATATATTTTGAAAAAATAATTATCAAGATCGGACTACTCAGTCGAAAGTAAAAACATATGAACGAATTGAGAACAGTCTCATATTTTGAAGACGGTTAAAAATCAAAAATACCCCTGATACACATTTGCTTATTCTTACAAGCAACTGTGCACTGCGATGTGCAGATATCACGTGAAATTCCCTTCAAAGAGGTCGCCATGTTAGACAACGAAAGGAAATTACAGCTGCTGTATAGCTTAATGTAATGCGCTTGGCATTCTGCCAAATGGGATCCGACAGAGCTTACGCCCCCCTCGTTCACCTTCCATACCTGACGCAACCAATCAACGTCACTTGAGTAAACAGTCCTGGATTTTGTGATGTTGTATGCAAAGACTAATGTAGATTAGGGCAGAGTGACCCACTGGGTGACTCACCCACTACAATCACTATTGTATCTGCCGATCAACTTCTGTATTACTACTGCGGACTGAAAGGCACTCATTAGGCCTTTCATTCTCAACGAGGTTCTTAGTGAAGTCCGTGTAGTGGTGAAGTGGAGGATGCAGTTGAACTTGAGAAATATAGCGTTTATTGTGTGTGACTAGATAGACCGCGTAGCAACATCCGCCCGCCTGCTGCTGTTGGTTACGTAGACATGTTACTTTTTGATGAATTTAGATTAGTCAGAGAAACTGACTTTTTCTGTTTCATCGACTTGAAAGGTGAGAATTTATAGTAAATCTACACAAGGGCGAGTTCGAGAAGGTTCGGGATGGAAGGATCGAGTTATTGCTCGGTCGGTTGCTTTTTCGGAAAACTAAAGTACATTCAAAAACTTAACACACGTTGCGTGTACGAACGACTTGTAGGGGTCATAAGTATGAATGTGTAGTGTTAGCTGGCAACACATGGAATTGTAAACAATAACTTAACTTTAGTTTGTAATATGATTTCTAATTAATGTTTGTATAAACAAGATGGCGAGTACGCGCAGTTGTCACAGCATTCGTTAAATAAATTCCTTGTACAACGTAACGCTGTCTCAATAAAGCGAGTGTATTAGTAATTGGACTATTTAATTCCACAAAAGCTACAGTAGATCACGGCTAGAGAACGCGCACCCTTTAGCATTGTAGCTCTTACAACCGCGAGGACGGCTGGGCCGTGAGGGATGGTAGGTTACATCTACATGAGCAACTTTTTCTGGTTACTCGGGTATTGAGTCGAGTACGCTGCACTCTTTGACAATTGCACTTGCGTGTGCTCAGGCAGCACTCCGTGTTCAGGAAGCGTCTTTACAAACGTGTGTCACTGACATCTGTCATGGAAACTTCACTACAATCTTATCTTCAGCCGACTTATTATCATTTTGATTCAAGTTGTTATCGCTATACATACAATAAACATATATATCTGTGTACAGTATATCAAAAATAAAATATAATTGTGTACTAGAAGCGACATCATTCGTAGTTCGTGCTTCAAACGGATAACGTCGATATATATTTACTATTGAATTGAACAATAAAATAAAATATATTATTATATGTTAGTTTGGACTGGGTCCCGCAACGTACCCTGCCCTTACAGATGACTTTGACAGAGCCGGGTTGGCGACCTTCTCCTCCCTCGAGTTAGGAGACTCGGTACACAGCCCTGTATGTTTAGGTCGTTAATTAAACACAGACGCGTCCCACGTTGTTAAATTACGTACCTTTGACTTTAGAATTAATTGCAACACTCTGTGGAGGAAGGAAAGAGAAGAGGAAAAGAAATCCAACTCTATTGGATAAAGGCTCACGCGGGGATGGAAGGGAACGAGAGGGCGGACAATCTTGCAAAGCAAGCTGCAATCGGAATGAAGACCAAACCCAATTACGAAGAGTGTCCTGTTTCATATGTCAAGCGACAAATCCGATTGGACTCGCTTGACATATGGAACAGGCGCTACAAAGACGGGGGTACTGCGGGCACAACGAAGGTGTTTTTCCCCGACGTTGTGTCCGCATACCCCGTCATAAGGAAAATCGAACTGGATCCTGTCACCGTACAGATCCTGACAGGGCACGGAGGGTTCTCCGAATATCTTAATAAGTTTCGATGTAAGGAGAGCCCTTCGTGCATCTGTGATCCAGATGTGCACGAATCGGTGCTACACGTACTGACAGAATGCCCGGAGTTTAATGCAAGAAGATTTGAGTGTGAAAGCGAGATGAATGAAAGGATAAATATAGATAATATTAGAAATTTAATTAGCAATAAAAATAAGGTAGATATATTTTTAAAATTCTGTAAATATGTAGTAAATAAGGTAATTAATAGGAATAAAACATAATGTAAATAGATATTAAAACTAGATAATAAGTCAGAATTATATAATATAGAAATAAGTTTAGAAATATTAGAAATAAATATAAGAAATCTGTGTATTAGAAATAAAAGATATATATAAGGAAATTGTAATTAGAAATAAGAAACTTAGTAAATAGTATTGTATAATATAAAGTAGATAAATTAGCTAGTAGAAAATCAATGTAAAGATAGGAAAACCCCCAGCCAAACATGCTGGGGAACAAAACTTAGAAATAAATCACTTAAAACACTCTGTGGAAATTACTTTAATAGTGTTAAAGGAGTGATCCGCTTCGTAAACACTGTTCAGCTTCACACCAGGCCAAGGTGTTATATCGGTTTATATCCTTCCATTTTGCTTTATTTTACGTTATAATTGATTTTACAAGTGACAACTTGGATTATACAATAGATTTTTTTAGCAATCGAAAGGTTTTGTTAAAGAAAATGATATCGTCATCATTTCAGAACAGAACCCGATGTAAGCGGGTTGAAATGAAAAGATTAATCTTAAATATATATATATATAAAAGGATAATTTTTTTGTAAATTTTGAGGGTTCTCAGCAGAACATTGGGTAACCTGTAAGTGACGGCATACGAGAACAACCTCTCAGACTGGTAACTTCTAGAAGGCCCCGGGACACATATCCAAAATAACTGACGCATGTACAAGGTTAATGTTAATGCCGCACCGTACACACCTCGATTCCCGTAGGGTATGTCGGAACACACCCTCGACCACATACTGAAATAGGGTCGCGCTAATGTGTGTTGTTACGCAATTCTGAGTTCACGCGTTCTGTACGAAGTTTATTCAATTTAATTTGGTGACTTAATGATACCAGATCAATATAGTGTTGCTCAGAAAAATCAAATAACGTTCAAACTAAAATAAAATAAATTAAATGACGAAGTCGGTTATCCTTTGTCACTTTCCTTAAAGATGGCGTCGTTTTTTTATAAACCTGTATGGATTATATTTGCAGTATCAACATACGAGCAGAGATGTTAGTGTGTGTTCACTACACAAACTCAAATCAAACGCTGTACGTCTGCAGCGGCAGTGTGAGTGTGACAGACTCCTATTATATTTATTATATTGTTACCTGAACACACGTTTCATACAGTTTGTATCTGAAATTAACCTATTTATTTATTGTCCTGTAGTTCCGCTTAGAAGGTAAACGGCGTGATGGCGTGGAATGATTTAATTTGTGCCGGCCGGATTGGTACACCACACACACTCACACACGCTCTATAGCAGATCAGAACGTATTTAAAACAATAAACAACTACTAATTTAACCAGTCAAGGACTCGCTTATCTCGCAGACATAACAAATTGGGGAATTAATTAGAATTCAGCGAGATAATGTTGCGTAAAAACATATGACAGCGATAAGAACAAGTTCCGGGCCAACGGTGAATGTTAAACAGACGTCAGTACACAGATGCGCGCATCCTCCGGCGAATTATTACACGAGCCGACATCTACACGAGATGGAAATTGCAAACAGGCGCCGCTGCAGACGGCTGCTTACTTCCTTGTACGATAACGATCACTAGAGACATTTGCGCGATCGCCTTCAGACAATATGGAAATATATAATACATTGAAAATTATTTAAAGTAATAAACATATTGATGATTTGTAACATTGTTCAATTTGTACAAATAAAAAAATAAGGTGTCTGTTTGTAATATTAAAATAATCGCTTTTTACTAATGCATACGAATGTATGTACGGTACATATATGAAAATTACATTTTTTACATTTTTTATCTGTCTGTCAGTTTGTTACGTTTTTTATATTACGTACCTACTCCGGTTGGCCAGAGAAGCTGAACGCAACAGTTGCGCCGGGTTTGAAAGGTGGAAGACTTCCTAAGTCTCTTAGCCTGAATCTCTATTGGGAGCAACACGCCGCAAGGTCCCCGAGAGGGAAGGTTCCCTTGGTCGGAAGGTCGGCTTGGACGGTTACTCTAGGCGCGCTAGGATTCCAGTTCACGTGCGCCTGAGAGAGTCGAACGGTAGCTTTAGACTGAGATATTTTAAAGCTAACTTTAAATGCCACTGCAAGAAGAATTTCTTTGGAACGCCTAATGCGATTTTGACGGGACTTTCTCTGGCACACAGCTGTTATAAGGAGTAATTTAGGCTAATTTTATTTTAAATAAAAAAAATCAATAAATAGTTTAATCAATAAAATTAATTAAATCACAAGTGACACCGCGGGACGCAATTAGTTAAATATATACGTATATGCAACACAACCGCCACACGTGTATGTAATAAACACTCCAGGGTTTCCGCTGTTACAAGTGACTGCTTGGTTAGCTTTATCATTGGAAACTCGTGTTGTTAAGCCGGGAGTTGTAACGAGGAGTTATATAGGAGGCTTTACAAAGGTTAACAATACAACAAGATCAATTAGACAGAGACAAACCGGTGTTAATTCTAAACGAGCAGTGCTTTCTATTTGCTGTGCAGTATACACCCCCGTTAGAGCGACAAGTTTCTCCTAGCCTTATTCGTAAAGATGTCCGTGCCCCGCGCACCTAGGTAGCGATATCTATGCACTACTTGGTTAAGACGATCGCTTGCAGTGGTTCAGAAACCACACACTTATTGCGATATAAAATTTTATATTTATACGAAAGAAAACGTAAGGGAAATATGAAAACACGCGTTAGAGTCGCCGACCTTCATACAACAAACAAAAACAACCGGCCCATTTCTTATTATTTCTGAATTAAAATGTTAAAGTCACATATCCCATGGTTGGGTACAGGCTTTCTCCCTAATGAGAGTATAAGGGCATAGTTCCACGCACATGAAACATTTCAACGGATAGCAAGATTCGTCACGTTGTTTTCCTTCACGGTCGAGCACGTGGTAAAATAGCACTTAAATTTGCAACAATCATTGGTGCCAGGACCGGGAGTCCAAATCGGGCTGTTAGCGTACTGCGTACCTTTAGACGACCGTCCGGACACTGAGCTAGCACGGCTCACTTCCTCAATAATTTCTTCAATTACAAATGTATTTTTTATATAACAACATTATGGATGTTGTTGAATGTCTGTCAACATCAATTCTGTCCACCGTCGCTTGCGAGTCTATGATGCTCGTTAGTATGCGCATCAATCGACTTCCGCACACACACAAATGTTGGTCAGACGAGGAATCGAAAGTCAGCTCGGTGATTAATGAAAATATTCCAATATTAACATGTTGTTCGTGGTGGCGTCCGTCGCGGGCGCATTACGAGACATTCTACAACACAATGTCAGGAGCGTGTCACTGCGCTGACGGTAAAGTTGCTACTTACAATGCAAACTTTACAAGCACATACAGAACAACGGGCACGGCTATACAAAGTTTTTGTAGTAGCGACCTAACAATTAAATAGTTGATTGTCAATTATACTTTTGGAGGAAAATACTTGGAGCGGAGCTATGTGGCGGCTATTTTGCACGCACGCTTTTATATGCATTCGAAAATGAAAATGTCGTCAAAGAAAAAAAAAATTACGAACAAGTCCTTGACCCTTACAAGGTATCTATTCAAGGACGGGCCAATTGAAGCGAGCTCGCGTGCTCGCCGGGGCGCAACTCACAACACGAACCACGTGTATAATAATTCTAAGTGGAACCACTACCAGAAGGTTTCATATTGTACCCACGTGCCGCATACCACTAAACATTATGATTAAACTGGACTCAAACGTTACTTGAATACTCTCGTTTGCTCCAAACTTCGACTGGGGAACATATTAGCAATAACATCATTTGTATTGAATAATACAATGTAAACAGAGACTCTGACAACATGTAAGTAAAAATATTCATGCAAAAAAAATATCGATAAAATCTCGAATTGTGACTATGGTCTCAATACTTATCATAGCTTAATTAGCTTTTTTGTCTTTTAAAAACTGAAAATAATTGTTAGAAGGCATCAGATCGTAAGTGGAGTCTGTCGGCTATCGCTGTTTACGAGATAAAGCTATAATAAGCATTCTCTATAAATGTTCCTTCTGGCCGCGCAGTTCTCGCACTCCGCCGCGACCAGCTGTCGTATTAATGGCGTGCGCTTCGTTTATTAAAACTTCTTTTCCCACCTAATTAGGTCATTGACCTCAGTTCTCCATACCAAAGACGCAACGCTACAAGTCCACGTTTAATAATTTATGAAGGAAAATGCGCCATTCCTTCTCCCTTTCTCTCTGTTTACAAAGTATGAAGGAAGTTCTGGCGCTTATTCCCGTTCGTCTTCATTTACTTATCTAATCTTAGAAATATTTAATATCAAATTATATATCATTTTATTATATCACATTGTTTACTTATTAACAACCATTCCAACTAAGGTCAAGCTTGTGTTGGGAAATGGTTTACGTAAACAGTGGATTTGAACCTACGACCTTATGTTTTTCAGACAGTACCCTAAACCAGGTTTCACCAACCTTTTGAGACAGAAGTGTCAAAATTACAATTTACAAAATTTCTAACTTTAAAAAAAAATTCTTGCCAAAATAAATAGTAATTGTACAAATAAAGTTAGTACTAAAAAGCCTATTTTTACATCCAAGAAGAGGCGCACGGGGCTCGCGAGCCGCAGTTTGCCGACACCTGCCCTAAACCATTAGGCTATTGACGGTTGTCCTGAGCATCACCATTCTTCCATACAATTTTTAGGAATTCCTCGATGTACCTCAAATCATCATACAATGTATACAATGATCTTTGGTTATTGGATGATATAGATAGATTTGAAAATTGATATTAGATGATTTGATAATATCGGATTGCGATATACCGCGTCCATATATTCAAATATATCTTGCACCTGTAGTCGATATTTGCTACTTTTAGTTCATTGGTAGCACTATTGTTTACCGATGTCGTTGGCGATCACGCCAATCGTGTGTAATGGAAAGGTAATAGATATGATTGTAAGAGATGAATCGTAATGAAACGTTACTGGCAAACAGCACACTCGGGAACTAGGGTAACTACATATTTCCGACGGAAGAGAGACTAGAGTAAGTTCTGAATGTAGCTCACCTATCGCAGCGACCGGCAAGCAGTTGAAGCAGTCTGTGAATGTTTTCCATAGCTTGATGTTATACCTTCTTTTGCACTCGTCGTAAAATCTGACGACAAGGGAGAACACACTTTAGTAGCGCCACCGGTATACCAACCATTCCACTGTTTGTAATACGACACATTAATTAATATCAATAAAGATAATGTTATTTAAATCCACAATACTATTTTCTGTTGCCTCAACAGGTAATAATAAAAGTATATACCAATATATATAGTAATATACTGGTAACACAAGTTAACATGCCTAGACACGGCCAATTGTACAGGTTTATCTACGAGTAAAAATAAAACCGACTTCCAATCGAATCAAACGTTAATCGCAATTACACGCAGATGCCCCCTTTGCATTTCCGCATTATTGTTGGAATATTACAAGATAGAATTAATCAGAAGCTGACCAAACTTTCATCAAACTACTCTTGAAGTACATCCTTTACATTAAAAATGAATCACCCAAATTGGTTGGCGTGTAATAAAGTTATTCGTCCATTTGTCGCGCACATATTTAATGAAAATTTAAGACAAATGTTTTTCTTATGGAGGCCATTGATGGAATTGGAACAAATTGCAATGGTACCACACTGGAAGCACCAGTTTTCCAATAATAAGAGAATCATCAAAATCGATTCATCCACAAATTATGAGATAACAAACAGAAAAATACAGAAGAATATTCTTTCCTTCCTCCCTTGAAGTTGATTGAAAATAATCAACATATCTTAATTTCAAACTTAATTTGAGAAAACTTTCTTTAAGTGCATATGATATCATCGTGATCATTGCTGTTGATATATAAAGAAGTAGAATAAATTGGCCACCGAAAAACTAAGCGTACGGAGCAGAGCGAGACCGAATGCACAAGAAGGCAAACAATTATTTACGGGCGGTGGGCTCCCCGATAACCTCCCTTCAGGGAGAGCAGTTCAAATAATCGTCGACCAACTATTTTCCGATTAACTTGATCCACTGGCTTGAGAAGCGATGTTTGCACAGTCCTTCAAATTTCATCTACACCATGTTGGAAATTGGCGTTTATTTTATATACTCCAAGGTAAATAATCAGATCACACGGATCAATATGAGCACAAGGCTAGAATAGATTCAAGAATTCTTATTCCGTGCCGCTGCGGTAGGAGACGGTACCTCAAGAAGAACAAATCATAGTATCCGCAAGCTCTTCTCTGCTGACCTCGAACTTGCTCATGTCGCAGATATTCAAGGACAGAAGTGAGCCGTTGTGGTGTGACGGTGGCTTATCATACGTAAGCCTTATACTTGAAAATACAAGCGTCAATACGATAGACTTGAACGATTAAACACAACAAAGTAATCTCTGATGACGTCACGCGTGAACAAGTGATTGAACGGATATCGATGGTGCTATCACGACAGCTATCGGCACCCTCGCTAACCGCTGACACGGCTACGTTGAAGTCATTCCTTTGCACAATGTTACTCATATCAAAAATATTTTAAACAAAATGAAACATAGATCAAGATATCAGGCCACAATCTATTCAAAGGAAAAATCCACTCAACATGCAAAAAAAAGTGTCTGCCTTAGACCACACGTGATGCGAACGACTCAAATCACATCTGTATGTATATATTATATTTACACAATTCTTCCTCCTACAGTGTGATACAGAAAATAGGTCTGCGCTGTGTCTTAGATATATGTAACGTAAATCTCTCTTTCTTTTACACTTTTCGTAACGCATTCACCAGCTCTCCTAGTCACAAGTCAAATGTGCGTAAAGAAGTTTTACTTAAAAAAAGATTGCAAGACTTGCATCAAAGTAAAACAAGGAGTCAGAAGTGAAAGGTCACTTAATAGTGTAGAAGTGGACATGTTCACTTGAATTGTACGGGCCTCCGCCGCGGTGAGTCAGAAGGGTGACTCCAGTTTGCTTACAGAACGAGTTATGCAGGAATGTCGCAGGGCGTTTTCGGACGATGTAATGAATGTACCTTTTGTAACACCGATGACACACACACTAATGTTCAACTATCGGTTATCTAAAAGGTTACTATGCTATGTTGTTGTTTCATTACGTCGAATTATAATTTGCAAAATGTACACATATTTCCTTTCCCAAAGTTAAGATTCAGAGCGTCATCATGCTTTAGATCAGAGGTGAGTAACCTTTTAAACTACGCCACAGAAGGACTAGTGACAAGGGCAGCGGCCGCATCAAAAGAGAAAATAATGGACTTCAACCTAAGAATGGCCATGAGAATCAGGGATGCAACAGTCTTGAAGAAGCTAATAGCAATGCGGTAGGGCGTCTACGACGTGTGAAGCGGGGCATTTTCAACACCACCTCCAAAAATCAGGCATAATAAAAAAAATTGTAACTGTATAGGTAGCACTCTATTAATAATACCAAATTAACCAATTGAAGTACACTGGAAAAGAGCACGGGTGTTCACCCCTGCTTTAGATATCAAAAACTAATGACATGTGCTATCATCATTATGATATAACCCTTAGTCATGCAAACAATTCTAATTGGCCGACAACTAACCCAATCTAGTCACCCCCGTGTTACCACTCGTACTTCACAACAGTCTCCAGCCCTAAGTACAATTTCTTTTCATCACAGTTCAATGTTAAGGTCGGCTGAGTAATATGATTACATTTGTGCACTCCTTTAAAGTAGACAAAATTCGAAGGGTGGGCATGTTCATTTCCCCGTGACAAACATTTGCTTTTTATATAGTCATAGCAATGTTTTTTACCATCTCATAATGTGATGCAATTGAAAATATCAAATTATTACAATGCAGTGTGGTTATACCACTATACTCACCATTTTGTTTTTTTACAAATAACACAAAATAGTTTTGCAATGATTAACATTTAAAAAACATTCGTTAATTTCATTAGGTATTCTAAAATGACTCATTTCCTCTAGTGAAGTATTGTGCAAAAGGATGCAGTTTCTTGACATATTCTTATTATACAGAATATAAATATTTCAACACTATACATGCAGATCTGCTATTTTTTCAGGTTGATAGTATTATAATTTAGGGTTACGCTGAAACTTTGTGTTGTAGGATGCCACAATAATTCACTGAGCACTCTCTTGTCTGTTTGTGTCACACTAAGATATATTTATTTACTAATTACTTTAATGATTTTTATGATCACATGATTTATTGAAATATAAAAAAAATGGAAAAAAGTTAACTTACCCATAGATCCTATTGATGCTAGCACACTCGTGGTTTCCTCGTAACAAAAAGAAGTTTTCGGGGTATTTTATTTTGTAGGCCAGGAGCAAACATATTGTCTCTAAAGACTGCTTTCCGCGGTCTACATAATCACCAAGGAACAGGTAGTTGGACTCCGGAGGGAAGCCACCATACTCAAATAACCTTAACAGGTCATAGTACTGACCGTGTATGTCACCTGAAAACAAAATATTCAGTTATTTTGGCCATCAAAATTCACATGTTACTAGGATAATGTTTTATTACATGTTTAACAAATAAGGTGAATAATTGTTTTTGGTACTTATACCAAAATGATATAAGAATATGGGAAGGTGTTGCCAAAAATAACTATTGTAACACTTAAGGTCTTAATACACATGTTGTTACCAATTTTTAGTAACAAAGGAATGTGCAATCTGGTGAAGATGTAAAGCATTCAAGCCAGCAATGACATTTAACCATAACAAAGACATAGAAAATTCTAACTTGCCACTGGTTTATTAAACATCGCCTGTGTTTAATCTTATTTATAAAACTAAAAATAAAAATTTCACACATTTGGTCCAAAGGTTTATGATTACATTTTATGTAACCTTGAAAAATTTAACAATTTTCAAACTCTAAATCAATCAATAGTTGTGAATTAAATTAATCCAGCTGACTTTTTAGTACAAGACTACATGCTAAAATGTGAATAACATTGGGCCCCCCTTTTGAACATTATAAACTTATTTATCTCTGCCTACCCTACTAATGTTATTTGGATGTAATAGTTTATTTCTTCTAATTATTGAAGTATGTGTTACTACAAAACAATAGAAGCAACAAAAAAATTGTTTATAAGTTTCTCAATAATATGTTATTAAACATTACACAACTCCATAGCAATATATACAATTTTATACATGTGAAGATTTTTTTTGTTTAAAAAGATTGTGCTGTAAACTCTCCCTGAGTTTAAATTGTAATATAGTTTATTATGATATACTTTATGAGGGTATTATGTTACCTCAAAAATTATTAAAATCTTACAAAATTGTCTGATGAATATTTTAAACCATTAGCGTGAAAGTTTAGCTCTAAGCTATAAAATGCAAATCAATGAGCTTATAGTTTCATGTCGCGTTTACTAATTTTTAATACAAAATACGTAGAACAATAGTAAGGTTTCGAAAGTATAACGTAAGAGATTTCTAAAGTTTAACTAATTCCTATAAAATGTTCCATTTGCATTGCGATTCTACTTACCGCATATTTTTAACGGAGCTTCTAATTCGAGTAGGATGGGCTGTGATAAGAATATTTCCCGCGATTTCAAGCATAGCCCTTTTATCTCAATTTCCGTTAACTGTACATTCATACCAGGCTTCTCGCCCCGTACTGAAAAACAATGAAATATAAACAAAACTGCACTTTTAAAACACTATATCACTAGTATATTCACGGTCTGTAAGCACATCACTTTAACAAAAACACTGATAATTTGAATTTGAAACAATGAAATTTTAGTTTACCTTTTAATAATTTTTTTATTACGTTATCAATGTTTAACTCATCTGTGTCTCTGTCTGCCATCGGATATAAAATTTGTGCACGAAATATGACTGAAGAAAATTAGTGAAGAGTAAGAGATTATTAAGATTTTTGCCGATTATAAAAGGTATTCAACCTATTTTAAGACACGGCTAAAATGAAATCCAATGGCGGAGCGAAGACATTACACACACAAACAAGTGAAACACATCATCAGTGTTCCCATCTACTAAGCTATAATTACCATAAAAGTTAAATAAGAATTTGAAATTAGTTTTTAATTTTACATTGTTGTTCAAAAAACTTCACAAAAAAGTTAATAAAAAATTACCTATATTGCTGCATACTAAAATACTCATTTGCTATGTCAATGGACATCATTATTTTCCACAAGTTAATACTGTCGCATAAACTCATAGCACGGGTAATTTTATGTAGTGGCAGCATCTATACTTGGTAGTGTTGCAAGTCCAAATATTTCCAAAGGTATCGATGACATAAGAAGATATTACAATATACAACTTCAAAATTTAAAATCCTAGGAGTTTAATCGTGGCAATAAAAAAAATTGATTCTCCAATTTTTGGTGGTAATGGTTCTTTCCAGTTCTCACATTAAACGAAACGTGGGCGTGTGAGCAACCCGATTTTCGCCAACTGCAGCGGGAGAACTGTCGAAAGGATCGAGCTTTTCATTGCATTCTGTGTCGACAATGTTTTGAGTTTAATGGACTTGGTAATGCTAAAGTAAAACAAAGATTTTTAATAACAGCTATGGAATGTACACCTAGAACAAAAACTTTCGACGTTCTATTAACCAGACTTTTCAAACTGCAATAGAATTTCAAGTTTTTAATAATTTTAAATGAGATCATTATTTTAATAATAAAATTAAAAAAAATAAAAGAAGTCCAACAACAAATTTAATTTCTAAAATTAAATAAATAAAAGTGAAACAAAAACAATTAATAACAAAATCTGCATTTAACCCGTCATGAATTATGCACGTTGTCTAATCCTTTTTCGAACCGCGATATGGATGCCGTTTCCTGTAAGTAAAAATAAACACAATTTATAGACAGAAAGCGTTTAGATAGCCACTTAGGAATGAAATGCCGTTTTCCGATTCTTAAGTCACTGTCATTATTTCATCCTTACACCTCTAGCAAGGTAGATATAACACTTGTCACCAAGTTTATTTAGCTGCCATTTACGAGATTATTTGACCAATGTTAGGACATAAGAGAAATAAGGTTCCGAAAGTTAAAAAGCTTCCGCCTAATTCATAGCTTGATTTTTTGTGGTCACCTTTATGTTCTACTAATGGAGGTTATACTGTAAATATGTCTTGATTTGTTAAGGTAACCATGTAAGACACCTGACAGGAAAGACTTTAGAAATGGGTAACGATGATTCTGATGAATATTTTTTTATGGTATATCTTACGTTGGAATAGTTAATGAAAATATTCCAAATTTGGTGTTCACATCCTCGAGACGGAAGATGCCCTGCACGTACTCATCATCGGCCGGTACAGCGGGAGTTTCGAATACCAGGTTCATAATGTAGTCCTCGACGCAACTGTCAATTCAAGCAACCGTTTTGAGTCAGGGGTCATGTTGATTATTTATAAATCTTCTCCATTAAAAAGAAACATAAATATCAGTAAAACAAAGTCAAATAATTTATGTGTGAATTTTCTGGATGGCCTGTTCGGCAAGCAATAGAGATAGATATTAGACATTAGATAATAATCGTTAGATTATCTGTACGTAAAATTGGTTGTTAAGATTCATACGTCACAGTCATTGATTTAGTATGTCGCCATAGATGATTTTTATAATTAATATAATTTATATAATTTTTGTAAGTAGAACGAACAGAAATGAGTGTGTATGCCATTTAAGGTTCTTTACACATTCCGTCACTGAGTCGTTATTTGTTCAGACAGGTTTTATAACTTGTCGTTAGAGCGCTCAGCCTGAACTTAACATTTGTAAATTTTCCTCTCTCTTTTTCACTTGTATTGGATATCGTAAAGGATACGATGCACCTTCTAGAATGTTTTGGAGTGGCATAACCAGGCTTGAAAGGCCTGGTTGGGAAATGGATTTTAAGGAAATATGTCGTTAACACTATCAATTAATTTCCTGATTTCCGGCGATATTTTAGACTTTCATATAAAATGACACGAAAACACTGGCAAAGGCAACACTGTGAAATTTGTTACTCTGAAAGCTGTCACAAGCTCTTCCACGCTAGAGCTCAGCTGGCTCCAGCATCTTCACACCAATGCTGCTGCAATTTTGTGCGGTTTTAAATATATATCACGTGACGTTAGTTCTGTTGAATGTGAAGAGTCGAAGAAGAAGTTCTCGGGGTAGTAGTTTAAACACATTCTGCCATATCCACCTAAATCTCACTTTATTTAAAGACTGATTTATAGTTATTCAAACAATGACATCGGACGTGTATTCCAGCACACGTTTTCACTTGAGATGTTGATAGCAACATCGCTTTATATTGCATATTATTGTCGAATCATAATAAATATATAAAAGAACTTACTATGCGCACGGTTGGTAGGGGACCAGTTGTTCAATTTTGTTGGGGCGCAGTTGTTCCACGTAGGGGTCTGCGACCAGTTTCACGGCGGGCGGGGGCGGTTTGCGTCCCTTGGGCGTGGGGGCCGGTGGCTGGGAACAGTGAATTGTACTCGGCTCGTCAGAGTTCGGGCATATTCAGAGTTTTCCAAGCACTTCTCTGTGTCTTTATCATACGGAACCTGATAAGTTTGGTTAAAACCGATACCGGTAAACGAAGACGTTCCGTTGGAACTGTCGCGTATTTCGATAGGAACACATAGGGAACGCCTACTGCCGCGAGTACTGATCTACGGTATTAGTGACATTTCAGAAAAGTTGCTAGCAGTCGGCTGAGATGGTATGGCCACGTACTTCGGACGCCTACGTACGTTGGGAACCTGTGTCTGTCTCTTGAAATTCCTGGACCTCGAGCACGCGGTCGTCTTAAATTGCGCTGGTTGGATGTCGTACGCAGAGACACGATCTGCAACAATGTAACTGAAGAGGACGCCAAAGACCGGGAAAAATGGTGGAGCAGATCAAAGAAAGCCGACCTGGCTCTAGCAGAGATTAGGCTAGGAAAAAGCAGCAACTATTTTATTATAAACTAATAAAACGTAAGTGAAAATGCCTCAGTACAGTTTAGTAGTTGTAAAGTGATGCGTGCATATAAATAGAAAAAAAAAATTAAGCCGGAAATATATTTTTAAAGTAGTGATAGTATCTGTGGCCAGGCATCTCCTCCACTAAACCTAGAGGTGTTTGGGCGGGGACTGTAACTTACATTTTACCATTTTCATCTTAGACGTAAGAAATAAGTGTATGTGTTTTAAAAAAGACTTGGCTTAAAGCTCTTGTTACCAGGCCATCAAATCCAGTAAACCTAAACGTTAATATATTTAGGCAGCAAATTATAGTATCGTTAATAATATTTAAATATACCTTGACGGCTCCGTAAACCACTTCTATGAGGCTCTTGACCTCTGCTTCCAGAATTTTGAGAAATTTGGTGACATTCCACCTGGTCACCTCCTTGTGGTTGCCCAACAAGCTCAGCAGTGGCGTGCAGTCGCACCTGGCCAGCCTGGACAAGGTATCAATGAAACTGCATTAATTGCTACATAACACAGGTTCTTAACGATTATCATTAAGTATTGTTACAAATTTCACTTTGCAACAATCTTGTTAACCATTCCAGATAAGCTCCAGCTCATAGTAGGAAATGGTTCACGTCCATAGTCAAATGGAGGATTCAAACCTACAGCCTTACATCATTATAAATGTTATGTAACAGTTTTTGTTACAAGCTTCACGCACAATTTATAATTATCACTATCAAAGGGTTCGAAGTTGGCAGTGAGCTGATGCGGACGACCTCTGTCAATTTATAAAAACCTTACCTTACCAAATCATCAATGCCCTTAATAACTTTCAAAATGACGACTTCCGCATTATTGTTCAGCTCCACCATGAGCTGCGTGCTCTGCTGCTGGCTGCTCAGCAACACCTTCAGCTCCTCCAATCTTTTTTGCTCCCTCTCCTGGCGGCTGTCGTTGATATCGCGCTGGTCCACTGGAAACGATCGAAATTTTATATAATTGACATTACCTAAAGTACCTACAGCCTGAGAAGTTTAAACCATAATATTAAATAACGATGTAGCGGGGGGCCCGGCAGAAGGCGCCTTCTCTACATAGCATGCACAACCGTAAACAATAGAATGCATGATGCAGAGCTTCTTAGAGGCCTCAGTTTATTTATATATTTACAAGTCACACCAATAAGGGTAACTTCTCAAACAAAGTAATGAGCAAATATAATAACAACTACATGTAACAGGTATGTTTGTGCTGTGAATAAAAAAAACTTCAATACGTTTTAGTTTACGGTATAAAAGCAAGCACGCTGACTTATCTTCTGTCGCATGACCTCCAGCTCGTGGCGCACGATAATCGACTCCTGCAGCACCTCGCACAGCAGAACGAACATGGAGAAATTCTGGATCTCCGCCGTGTTGAAGTTCTTGATAATGGTCGCCACCCGGTCCGAGCCCGCGTACCCCTGCACAGGTTCATTTTAAACTGAGCAAATATACACAAAACTGTATACATAGTAGAAGTTGAAAAGCGTAAACGGATGCCGACAAATATCTCCTCGAGCAGGGCGTCGTGGCGGGAGATCTCCTGCTCGCACCGGTGGACCTCCTCTTGTTTCTTAATCTCCTCCTTCTCGTCCGCCTCGCAGATTCTGCGTGAGCCCTTTACGCGAAGGAACTCCTCTAGTTTCGCTAGGTGGTTGAGCTCTCCTTCAAATGCTTGCATTTCCTGTTGAGTACATTTTACAAACAAATAAATTAATACTTTGTGTATTAATAGTACTACGAGAATAGCAATCATTTATTTTATATTATTTTATGCGATAATGTTAAGTCCTGTTACATCTCCGTTAGATTAGCTAGTTAGTGACAGTCACAGCGGCTCAAATTATGACCTTGACCTATACCTAATCAACTGATGGGTGGAGGCAAAAAAAACCGGTGGAGACCTTCGTCATTAGTCTGTATGTAGCGAAGGATTTTTATGTCACAGCACTTTCGTAAGAGCTGTCGGTATTTTCTCGGGCTCGAATCAGGCTAAATGTCGATGACATTATATAAGTTAGCAATATTTCTTCAGTCACCGATAACAGTAGCGATTTGTAGACAAGCAGTGCCAAGAATTCTCTCGGTAAAGTTGAAGAGTCAAATTAGAGTTGGCTCCATATAATTAAATTCAAACTAAAAAGAAACAGGTTCGCCCTTAATTTAATTAAAACGATAAGGTTGTGTGTGGTGAGCGGTGCTCTCAACAGCGCTGGGCAGTACTTCACGGCAGACCTTCGCCTGCCACTTTACAGGAAGCAAGTCGCAGCTGTTTCCAAGAGCCGTTAAAACCTTTGAAGAATTGGGATTTATTAAAGATGGCGTGGTACCGATATATCCCTATTGAGCTGGAACAGCCCCTTCCACTTGAGAGCTTCCAGCTTCCTGCAGCACTCGTCGCGGTCGCTGAAAGCCGTGCTGGCGATCTCCAAAATATCCATTAAGTATTCTTTGCCCTTAACCAGCTTTCCAATCGTGCGATTCCACTGGATGTTGAAGTCGTTTCTACCAGTAAAGTAAAACGTTAGACTCAAATAATATATTGTAATATTAGTATATTTCCGAGTAAAAACAAAAACTGACTTCAAATACAATAGTAACAATAGTAGAAGTAGTAAAATAAACGCAGAACATTACCAAATAGAACCTAACTAAAATCTTATCAAACTAAGTTTAAAGTACATCCTTTCCAATAAAAAATCGATATCACGGTTTTCTTTACTTAGAAATGCTTACGACGAACGCCCGACAACATTAGTTAAGAATACTTAGTTGGTCAGCAGAAATGCTGCGGCCCACAGAACGTTTTATTTCCCATACGGTCCGACAAGACGAGCAGCGAAAAAGGAGAAAATCAAAATCAACAGGTATACCTCTCCACCAGGAGCCGGTGGATCTCCTCGCGCACACTCTTGTTGTTGGTGTTGACGACACAAAACCTCTTTGTGGCCAGGTCCAACCGGTTCTCCATGCGGCGAAGACGGTTGTTGGCGTTCTCGATGATCGCTAGCTCCTAGCATTTAAACAAATCCTTACCAAACTAAACTGTACTTAATACGCCTTCCAAATTTGGTAGTATTACTCGTAAAAGATAACTTGACACCTGAGCGCTGTCACTCCAAATCACAAACGACGTATGAGCTGTTGGTTTCGTTTGTATTGTTTATTTGATTGTTTCAGTTTGGTAGTTAGGTAGAGATGGGAAGACTACGCACAGGGCTGAACGGATTTTTATTTTTAAAGTGACCATTTTTCAAAATGAAAAAAAGAATGGCGCTTACAACCCGTAGAACAAGCTGTGATTGTTTTTTTAATTGATAATTCACTTCTGGCCCAAAAAATATCACCAATTCCTTTAAAATAATAAATGTGAAAGTTGGGATGGATGAAAGCAAGTGACCTGACCTCGGACTCGGTGGGCACTTTCTTGAGCAGCTCCACAATTTGCTTCTGCGCGAGGTAGTTGAGGCAGTCGAGCTCCGCCAGCTGCGCGCGCTCGTCCCGCAGCTGCATCTCTTTGGCCTCGTACTCCACGATGGACTTGCGCGTGCCGCTCTTGATTGCCGAGTCTCGCAACGCGTGCATGCCTTTCTTTGCCAACTGGGGAACAAATTAAAAGCTATCACTAAATTCCCTTAACTCACGACAAAGTTAAAGTTACAGCCTTTACGAGTATATACATAAGACAAACCTAATTTCTTGGTTTCAAAATTAATAATTTTCTATTAAAATTATGTGTTCCTTTGGCATGTAGTATTGTAGTTGTTTGTTAACCTATCCCGTACCGGGTAATTCAGTGATAAGGTCAAATAGGCTAACGTGACAGAAGGGGGTCTTACATTGATGCAGAGCAGGGTCTCCCGCAACTCCTTGGCGAGAATGTCGAGCTGCTTCTCCTGGGGCGCCAGCTGCGGCACCCCGCCCGCCCTCTTCTCCACACTGCATAGTGGTGCAAGTTTCTCGAACTGCAATACGTACGATTATGTAAATAGAAGATGTACTCCTAACTCTTTTCTAAAGGTCTTAAAATAATTCTGGACCTAAGCCAAGCTGCCAGATCTATCAGACAGACTACGGTGTCATACTATTCTCTGGTGCTTTTTGGGTGATTATATAGACAACCTTATAATATAATATTTCAAAAGAATTAAAAAAGAAGAAAGAAAAATTTTTGTATTGTACAGATTAATCAGTTTAACCATTTCAAAGAAAAGCTTGGTACCTACTTATTGAACTGTTTTGAGAAAAAATAAAAATTACTTTCCACTTTATTTATCAAAATACTGACGGTTTATCAGTACCGGTCTGACGCCGGAGTTCATTTACAAAGAACTTATGAAAACGCAACAAAATGGCGTATTTGCTTATTACACAAAACTGTACAATGCGCGCTGTTTCTTTCAAAATACCTACACTAAAAGTGTCAGTGCTTTAGTATGTTTGTCACTTCATAACTTTGGACTGGGTGAATGGATTTTTATGATCTTTTTTTTATTTGAAAGCTGGTGCTTTCTATGTGCCATATTTTCTTCTTTGTCGTTTTCTCGTTCGATCTCCGTCACTAAAGCCTGTTAAATGGACAATCTGCCTCCATCGTTTCCGGTCCGAGCGCGGCTATATTCTCTTTCTCCTTGCACATTCGTGGTCGTAGTCGTTGTGAAGTACGCACCTAGTCTCGGATTATCATAATCCTACCTATATGTCAATCAACAAGCATTCTCCCATACGATTTTGATTCTCGCATATCTTCGGAATGCAAGGCAATCAAATGCATTGAAACAAAAATTTCCGAAGGGTTGTCAAATATCTCCCTTCCGCCTTTTTGTCTTTTGAATTTCGCGGCTATGTACAAAGCGCTACAGAGCTCGTATCTAGCAATACTATACATAATTTGAAAGGTCTTGACATAACCTACAAAACGACGCTATGCATAATTAGTTTGGATATTGCGTTCAACAGTTATAGACGTGTAAACATGGAGTTCACTAACGCCGAAATTCGCGCTATTTTAAAGTTTTCCTTCGTTAAAGGCAAATCCGCTAGAGAAACGTACCGTGAGATTAATGGTGATTTGGGGGATGGTACTCTATCACTTCGAACCACGGAGGAATGGTTTCGACGATTCAGAGCCGGTGAAAACGACACCATGGATAAGCCAGCCGGCGGAAGACCTGTGACGACAAATACCGATCAAATCATGGACTACATCGAGTTAGACCGGCATGTGGCATCTCATGACATCGCCCAGGAGATGGGAGTTAGTCACCAAACCATTTTAAACCATCTGCAGAAGGCTGGATACAAAAAGCTTGATGTTTGGGTGCCGCATGATTTGACGCAAAACACCTTCTGGACCGAATCAACGCCTGCGATATGCTGCTGAAACGGAACGAACTCGACCCATTCTTGAAGCGGATGGTGACTGGCGACGAAAAATGGATCACATACGACAATATCAAGCGAAAACGGTCGTGGTCGAAGGCCGGTGAATCGTCCCAAACAGTGGCCAAGCCGCGAATTTCGGCGTTAGTGAACTCCATGTTTACACGTCTATAACTGTTGAACGCAATATCCAAACTAATTATGCATAGCGTCGTTTTGTAGGTTATGTCAAGACCTTTCAAATTATGTATAGTATTGCTAGATACGAGCTCTGTAGCGCTTTGTACATAGCCGCGAAATTCAAAAGACAAAAAGGCGGAAGGGAGATATTTGACAACCTTATATGATCATAAATGACGACGCTATTAGAGTAATCAATACCTCCTCCTGGTTCTAAATTCATCTGAATCTCTACTACTACTATCACTGTATCTTTTGTATTCGGTTAAAAATATATTTCCGCTTCAACAAGGTTAACGATTTCCAACAGACAGAATGAACTTTTTTATTTTATTGATTCATAGGATCAATGTAAATGTAAAAATTAAATACTGTTTTCTGAACGTTGCTCAGCTCCGCCTCAGGGTCTACTGTCTTCTGCTCCGCTGGCTCCGGCATCACTGATTTGTTGTGATCTTTCTCAAGAAGTATAGATTTGATCAATTGATCAGAGAAACATACAGTAACGACTCGTCGCAACAAGACAAGCGACAGATGTAATAATTATTCTGTCATTAGATTTTATTCATTTGAAATGTGTGTATTTTTAACTGTTATGACATTATAACTCTTTGGTCAGATAACTAAAACACACTATTGTAGTTTCTGATCAACTATGTTTATAACTACTGTTAGTATGGTAACAACTTGTCCCACGGCCGCACGCACACGGGATGCTTCAGCTTTCCACTTTTCTGATTAAAAGAAGAACGAAGAAGAGAGTTTTAATCGATGCGAATCCTTCATAACCCTGCCTTACCCCCTTGAGGTGAAGGCTTGCTAACCATTCTAATTTTATAAGTTTAAGCTTGTGCGACATGGTACACATCAATAGTCGAATGGCGGATTCGATCCTGCGGACTTGCGAATTGCAGACCGTACCCTACACCATTAGGCTATTGACGCTTAATGCATCCTTATGTCTACAAAGAAGGTTTGTCAAGAGTGGGTTAGAGAATGATCCATTTAAATCGATTCACTACTTTTTGGTTTTGTTATTTTTTTGGTTTTCCTTTGACGGGCTTCTTTTTTTCTTTACACTTTTTTTATCTATGTCTTTGTCTGTTAGGTGATACTTTTGTTATATACAAGTGTACAGATTCACTTAACATCAGGTCAAGGACTTGCTTAGTATATATAAAGAATGTCTGCGCGGACACAACACGTGACAGAGGGAAAAGCTACTACATCACCACCGTATTCACTATGTAGAGGTTGGATAATAAAAGAAACCATAAAAATTGTTGCTTTATTTATTATTACCACAAAACGTAAGTACACAGCTTGTCGGGGCCTTATGTTAAATTAAAAGTTTAAGTACATTTGAGAAGTGCTTACGTTACTTAAGTAAATATTCAAAGTGATTAATTATAATAAAATGTCCAGAACGTGTTTTGTTGCTGCTTGTTGTAGCTCCTCACAGTAACGTTCAATTACATTGCAATAAAACAAATCCCGGCGTAAGGTGACGAATGGAATGAAATTATTATTAATAATAATGAATTTGTGCGGAATAAAATTATATAATTTTTAATTTTATTAAAAATAGCAACTGTACACAATAGAAATTATTTTTTAAATTTATTATTGGCCTTCATTCATTAAGAGACTGTACGCAGCCAGCGTGTGTGTTTATAATTATAAATATTTTTACAGTTCCATTACACGTTCAGTCTTAAAAATAAATAAAAATAATTGTGTAATAAAATTAAATCCATTATTTAAGTTTACGGAAAACAAAACAGAAAGAAGTTAACACAACACGAACAGACGAACAAATGTCTTCATTCTTTTAGAACAATTAATCATTTATTTCAACTGATATTTTTACGTCAATTTTGTATGGCGCTAATATTTTCTCAATATCATTTAGTTATTAATATGCATAGTAGGGACTGAATGAAGAAATAAATGTAATCGAATTTTAAAATACACATAATATGTAGATAGTTTTTTTGTACTAAGTTAAGTTAACTAAGTTTTAGTCGGTACTGTCGCGCGCATTGGCTCGAGTTGATCTTGATCCAGTGAACATCATAAAAGAAAAACATGGCGGCCTAGAGAGCCTTGCACACTTACATTTTTGCCGAAGCAAAAACAGAGCAAGTACGACCTCCATAGCGCCGCAGTTTTACAAAATGAAACTTACTGATACGAGAATGAACTCGAGCCACTTACTTATCGTAGCGTATCACTACAATCTCAGTATAATCTCAATACAAAATAAACGTGAGTAACAATAAGTCTATATTAAAATAAAATCTTACTATATAAGCATCATTATTCGTAAGAATTCGTTTGTCTGTCTCAGGCCTGAACGTACAATTTAGGCAAAATAATATATTTGAGCAACACAGTAAATAAGGTGTAAGTTATTTATAAAAGATAATACCTATATATGTTTTCTTTTACTTGATGTAAATACAATTGACTTGTGGAGGAGATGAAGGCACATTAACAAGGCCGAGCGGCAGAACTTCTCGCTTTCCACGCAGAACGTGTCACTTCTATTAACCCACAATAAAGCGCAGAGATGCATTTAATTTAAACTTTAAACCGTGTAGTCGTTTACAAGCTGTAACTAATAAAAATAATTATGTTTTGAACAGAAGAAAGACATTTTAACAAATTTAAATCTGCTTCAGACGCTCTTTCATCTTGGTTTTTTATCTCATGAAGATTAAGAGAAGAAACTAATCAATATAATAAAACGACTACCTGTACCAACGGACACTTATAAAGTCGACCGGTTACGTAAGTACTGCACCACAACATTGTGATATTTGCGTTAGTATACCAACATACAAATAGACGGAGATACTAGCGCCTCCGGTGTTGCTATATATCTCAGTTTGGTTCTAGTTGTTTTACTACATTGTATGATTACAGATTAATATTTACAGAGACAACATTCAAATATCAATTTACAAATCAAGTTGGTCGTGCTCTACCCGCGCTTTAAAGTGTTCTTTTTTCCTATTCTGTACAAAATACTTCCCCCAGGTTTTAAGGCACAATATAAAACTAGTATTTCACGAAAATATAATTATGTTAGGTACACGTAACGATGTGCTAAAAGTTTTGTGGAATTAGTAAGGTGATTATTTTAATGGTGTTAAATTTATTGTATTGTTAATAAAATAAAATCTGTAACAGATCGTTTAATTCCTTTGTCTAAGATTCCAGCGGAAAATAATATGGCTATTTGATATATTAACCTTCTTGGTACTGTTATCTTACATCTAGTATCATTTTGTGTGCACAGAAGTTTTGTTATGAGACGTGATGCAGCTGTGGAGTTAACATATGGGAGTGTTAGTGAATTATATGGTGTATGAGCCTGGTTCGAGTTAGTATGGTTCGGATCATGTGAGGACTTGGTCGTGAGAGGAGCAGCTGCGACCTGGAGCGGTGCGCTGCGCCAATATTTTCGAGTCGCTTCGTTAATTATCGTTTATATCAAAGATGTTCTCCCGGTCAAATGCTAACAATATATCTGTTGTACCATTCGCCTATAGATCCGAAAATTTAAGTGCATTTCGTAAATAACTATATTTTTTTATCAAAATTTGCAATAAATACACACAACCAAGATGGACTGAATCTCGTCTCGCGTGTTTCAAAACGTGCGTATACTCTAAAATGTAACATTCTACATTAACTCCAGTAAAACGTTAAAAATTACATTTAATGTCACTATAAAAGTCCTAATTAAGACACTAACTATCACTGCTAATGTGTACACATCGAGCGGTTTGCTGAATAACAGTGAAAAGGTCGCAGCGCACACGGCTGCGTCCGGCGCGCGCATGAGCGACAAGATGGCGGCCGTGCGCAAGATGGCCGCGGCGTCGTCGCCGTACAGGTAGACGGCGGCGAGAGTGGTCACTGCTGGGTATAGAATGGGGTCGTAATGCTTAATTAATTGTAGATAGATTATGGTTACGGTAGTGTGGTTTATGGCTCGATAGATCAGGCGCACCAAGAGTTGGGTACAGCAGATCACCGCTGAAAAAATCCGAGGAGCCGGGAGGTGCGCGTGGGCGCGGGCGGCTCGGGGACCTTGCGCCGCTTCTCCTGTGTGGTCAGCTTGTGCTTCATCTGCTCGTCGATCAGCTCTTGCATGTCCATCTGTAACCCGTAATAAATGAAAATTTACCACAAAATAAATGTGATAAAACAGATTTATAATCCGGTGCGATCCTGAGTTTTATAAATAAAATAGGTAATAGGTTTATTACAGGTGGCCGCAAAAAAAAGCAGTTCACAGCCTGCGCCTCTTACTGTCATTAAAATTAAAATCAAAAATACATTATTCAGTTTATTTGCAACAGATGGTAATTTTTATTTTTGTTTATTGAAATTGAACTGTAACCCAGGGATGGACAGATATAGCAACAGTTACCCACTATTCATCTCGTGTGCTTAGTTCACGACGAACCAAACCAAAGTAGACCGTTGTTCCAAGTTGTGACCGCTGTTTGTTTATATATATCGTGTATACAGACCTGCCACTGCTCGAGCTGTTGCCCGAGGTCCACCTTCTGTCTCACAGCCTCGTACAGCTGGCTGTTGGCTTGCATCAGCTCCACGCGCGTCTTAGCCAGCGACACCTGTAATGCAACGCTCGTACGGTCAAATCACGAATCCATCACCAATTCATAAAAATGACTTATGAAACAACAATTGAGAAACAACAATGACAACTGCTGCAACTGATGTAAATAACCTTGAATCTCACTTCGCTTCACCGGCAGACTTCTTCGCTTACACCTTTAAATAGTTGTAAGTCAAGTGACGTTTTCAATAATATTGCAGATCACGAGAAACAAAATAATTCTAAGTGTATATCGCACAGTGACGGAGACTAAGCGATGGTGGTCTACAGGCTCACAAACTCTTCAAATCCGGACAGTGGAAATGGTGCATACGCCTTTAATAATTCCTCAAATAAGAGTAACCGACCTCAGCCACCTTCTTTCTCTCGATGGCCTCGTCTCTCTCCTGGCGCGCGCGGGCCACCGCCTCGTCGTTTTGCAGGCTGGAGTAGTTGACATCGTTGAGCAACTTGTCACGCTCCTCCGCGGCCGCCCGCAGCTCCACCTCCGCCACCGACAGCTGCAAACGGAAACGCAACAGTTATAATAAAGATATAATGTTTTTTGTTCATTACAAGATTTTTTTTTAAGTTTTCACTGAGAACATGTCGAGCTCGAATACGAAAGACAGAAAAAGTCTCTCAATCGCAACGGATCGGTTCACTCCCTGTGCAGACAATGCTTTAGAGAACTTTTTTTAATGCTGCCTTCGCGTGATTCATTCATGAATAGAGAACTTTAATGAGTTGAAAGCTATCTTTTAAAAACAATTGAACTTCTGTCATCATTATACATTACAAATAATTTGAAATTAATAATGACCGATAATCACGTTCGTCATGTTTGTTGCGGCTGATACTTTATGGCAAGAAATCGTACAACATAAGAAGTCAATGGAATGACTCATCTAGCACTTTTTTTTATTAAACCACAGACTTGTGTCCGTGCTCTTTCTAACGTACTTTGGTTTTATTAATAAGAGTGTTACCGCTCCAGTTACTACATTTTTGTTTTATAAAGCCTGATTTTTGAAGGTGGTGTTGAAGAATCATCTAGCACTTATATCCCGTGACCTCGCATTATACTAAAAACCTATTCCGTGTAACATGTATAAGAGAAAAAAATGGTAAGGAAGTTTTCAACGAATACGCCAAATACCTAAATAGATAGATAATTAGACAGTTATTTAGAATTTGCGAACATTTTTATAGTACAAGTTTCTTTAATTGTGACATTTAAGTAGACGAAACTGAACTTTAAGCCAAAAGGCGAGAGCCACGTGTATGGAGCAACATTCACCAAAATAATAATGGCCTCGAATGCTATTAGCGATGTAATTTTATTAAAGTTTGTCCTTACAGCACGTAAATAGCGCATAAAGCGTCAATAATGATCTAACCTTGGAGACAGGTATTCGGAGAGCGGCGAGGCTGCAACTTTCACGGATTTTATTGCAGTCCGACGCATAGAATGCCCGTAATTAATATTTTTGTAATCACCTTTATATTATTTACGGATGGTGGAATAACTATTTCGATAATAAGCTGATCTGATTCAACATCTTATTTTAAAATGTCCTCTTCTGAAACTACCTCTTACTTAAATTCCCTTGGTTAATTAATGTTTTGTATACGTCCGAACCCCCTCTTTATACCTTTCTTGATTTGGACCATCTTCTTCCAAGTCACTTTTCTCTTATCACGCAATCCTTTATGCTGTCATTCAATAATACAGTGTTGTCGTCGATTGATAGACTTGGACGTGTCTTGTTATAATCACTATAACTCCAGACCACTGAGCCTGCTAAACCAACTGTTCACAAAATGAATGGCATCACAGTTGTCGATGTGTGCTAGTTTCAGTAGTCTCTTAATTCATTGGTGCTATTATGGTTTACCACTGGCAGACTAATCGTGTGTAGTATTTGACGTATTTGGTAAGCATGGATTGATAATTGATATGAATATAGTAGGTCAGTTTTATAATCATCACTGTCATACAACAGATTGACCCTGGACACGAGAGACGCAAAGTAAAAAAACTCGTCCAATTACACAATAATTTATCCTTCTTTTTCTATCTCACACATCTTCTTGTCTTCTATTTGGAATGAGCATCATTGTCTTATTTACGTTTTTTTTCGACAATTGAAAAATGAAATATATAATCTAATTACACTGTTATCTTATTTGTACTTATATACGACATGAAAGGGTCACGTAGAGCGGCGCGGTGACTTTTTAATTTTTGTAATATGCGGTGGTTCTTGTCCGTGAATTACAAGTGATGAAAAATATTAAAATTTGAGAAAGACTGTAATGTTAGAGGCAAATACAGCCCTTCCATCTGATAAATGTACCGCATTGTATTTAGCATACAAATACTGGATCGGACACTGTGCCGTGTCTGGCCAACGACCCGTGTCGTGCGCTGCCCGCGCGGTCACGTCACGCAGGTCACAGCTGTAAGGCCTGAAAATAGTGCTCCATTGCTTCTAGGTAATGCCAGTCACCTTACTTCCACATACATTTTTCAACGTACACTCTCTATCAGCCCGCCTTCTTTGAAAAAGACTTTCGTCTAGGGTAATAGGCGATTATATCAGCGGGGGATGTCAACTAATACTATCACCCCTCGAATAAAATTAAGGCATCTACAGAGGAGTAGATCCATACGCTGGCTTTTGTTATTGTATCATTAGCCTGCTACGAGAGAATAAAAAATATTTTACTTTAAAAACAAACACTCTCGTGTAATGTTGCAGGACTAATATGGTATGATCATCAAAACAGGTCATTGAGTACCGCTCCTACTGGACTTGACACCAGTCTCACACCGATCTTGTCATACCGTCATACTAAATAATTGTTTTAAGCCAGTATTAATATACCGTGACGGTAAGCTATTCTTAGAAAATTGCATATTAATCAGTATTCAACTAAGAGTTACTAGCAGAAGTCTACGACGAATGGTAGCCTTCCAGACATAGCTTTGTATTTTACATATAACTATGTATCATAGAAGCATATTATGCTCAATTCTAATCACAAGATTAACTTTCCAGCTACACAATTATTTTATCACAGTCGAGCATGTGGTATAGAACAAATATTAAATCTAAAATCTAAATAACATTTGTTCGGGGTATGGCGCCAGCTTTAATGTCACATTCTCGATGTAATCATTTTGAAGAAAAGCGAAAGAGTTCTATCTCATTTTACCCGGATTAATGAAAAAGACGATAGACCTCATGTGGCCTCAAGCGTTATCATTTCAATATGTTTTTGTGCGCAATGGTCATTAGTGTTCCCACGACGGACCTCGAGCAGCTCCAAACTAGAAGCGGCATAACTTGTTTGAGTTTATTGTTCCACAGACTATCGCGAGCAAGTTATGGTCACGACTGCGATAGGACCGCTCGATATGCTGATTTGACAATCATTATTGCTGGGTTGGCAGTGTGGGAAGGCGCCAAAAACGAAGATACTTGCATAGTATTTATAAAGAAATTTAGAATTAAACTAAATATACAAGTACCGCAAGCGCGGAGTACCCGGCAGACTACTTACATGTATTTAGACATGACAATGAATCCGGGCCGCACAAACTTACCGGCTATTTCAACCGCGGGAGGTTCAATTCGTGTGTATGTTTTTTTAATTTGGGTTAATAGTTTAGCTCTATTTCCAGCACCATCATCGTTCTTCTTGAGATGTTGTGGTATCCGAAAATGCGCACACATAGCAAGCGAGACGACCGTCCGGCACCGCACCCAATTTTGGTACCGTTTGCCGGTATAAATTGATTTGGTACCGGATATTGATTTCCTTTTCAATTTGTTTACAGTTTACCAACGATGCTGATTGTTGCGATCTCAGCGACTGTTCGGGGGTTCATGTCAAGAATTTTTCTCTATTATTATTGTCTACCGCGTTAGTAGTAGTAACGAAATACAATGCACACCTAATTTTAGTTGCAGCAAAAATGTAGCTGCGGTAATTTATCGTTTAATTTGTAAAAAGAACTCTGACAGCCCGCACTAGTGACCAGCACCCAGACCAGAACATTAATAATCAGCGTCTACATAACAGTCGCAAAACACACTTTGTTTTTGTTATATTTGATTATTATTCTGATCTATGTTTGCCCGCGACTTCATTCGCGCGAAATTTAACAAAAAAAGTTAGTTAATTTATTTAGATTTTTTTTCGTTTATGCATTTTACTGCGTCCTGTTTATATATACATGTATGCGTGTACATTAGGCTATTTACTAACTGATGATGGCAGGATAACCATTTGTCCCAAAAGTCCCGTCAAAATCGGTCCAGCCATTCCAGAGATTAGCCGGAACAAACAGACGAAAATTGTAAAAAATGGTATATATTGTTTGTAAAAAAATTATCTTTGTATATGTACTGTACGGCATCACTTTGTACACGTGGTCATTTTAATATTAAAAGTAGACACTCCAATTTTATATGTATAGATGTGTAAACGGATGTTATTTGTTATTGTAATGAAGTAGTTACCTTAGAGGACAGATCTGCAATGATCTCGTTCTTCTCGTCGATCTGCCGCTCCCTGTCCAGCGCTCTCCTGGCGTGCGCCGCAATGGAGTCCCGAACCCTGGAGCCCTCCAGCGTGGCGTACGCCGCCACTGCGTCGGCGCAGGCGGCCGCTAGGGCTCCACGGCGTAGTGTTTCCCCTTCCTCGCCGTCCAGGGACGTTAGAGACAGATCTGAGTGGAGACCTGGAAGGAGATCACGATCAGAGATTTATACAACGAAATTTCAAAAATGACGGGGTGGTAGATTAACTGCACCTCAGTGTGTTGTAGAGTTCAGCAACTGACTCGCATAATTCGATAAGCAGATGTTAGTTAGTCCTGCAATTAATTACGTCGAAATCTATGTTTGCGATCGGTCTTTAGGTAGACTTAATTTACGATAAAATAACACAACATTCTATATAAAAGTATATATTTCTCCAGAAAAGTAGATAATTTAAGTCATTTCAATCCACTTATTAGGATCTATCGAAAAGGTGAGCTCATCTCTGCCTATTATTATTTTAATGATTTAGAGAAGAGGGTATCTAGAAGGCTGTCCTCTTTATGAATTTCCGTTTTTCGGGTCTGTGTACGATAAATCCTTATCCTGTGTAGGAATACAAACAAAAAATTATCAAAAATATACAATTTAAGTTACTAGACTTAAAATAATAAGTAGTACCTTTCTGTATGTTTTACGACATTAACTTATTACATAAACAGTATGTTGTACAGTATAAAGCGGTTTGGCACAGCAACGTTAAATAGCCGTTATAAAATTTAGTCAAATAACGGCGTTAATGTTGCAAACGCATTAGTGTTGCCATTGTAGTGTTAAATGAATGAGATTTGCTCCCATAACACGCTGAGAGGTCAAAGCGACACGGTCACGCGGACCTCTGCGAGCCAGCTTTTAACGCTAAGTTAGTTGCGTTTATTACATGTCGATTGCGTAAATACGTACGCGGTGCACTTGGTTGTGGTAATGTGAACGGTTGCAACACGTACCAGTTTCAATTATTATATTCTCCATGTCGCGTGACAAGGTCATGACAGCTTCATCGTTTTTGAATTGATTTTATTGTTTTGTTTGGTTTTTCTTCTGATACTTAATTTGCGTAGCGCACATACTTGGTACTAATTTAACACTTATATGGTTTTCTCATGGATGCCATTCATCGTCAGAATTTGATCACATGGAAAAAAGAATCATCAAAATCGGTTCACCCAGTCCAATGTTATGAGGTAACAAACATAAAAAAAACATACACACGAATTGAGAACCTCCTTCTTTTGAAGTCGGTTGAAAACGGGATTATTGAGAATAACGTTTTTGATGAATACACAACCATTTCAAAATATTCGTTTGAATATTTGTTGTCAATTAAGTATGTCTTATTATATTTGCTAAAGTTTCATGTCGTCGATCGCCCCGCACTGGAGGGTTCCAGTGTGCTGACAGCCAGCAATGGTCACGCAGCCTCGCCGCCGGTGTCGGCTTGCTATCGCCGAGGATGTGCGTTTGGACGTTGACGTCCGATACGATGTAATGGATACGGGCCGACGTCATGTCATTGACGGCTTAGTTCGATTTCACTTCGATTGTTCTAATTATGAAATACAAGCTTCTAGCGCGACTATGCTCGAGTGTGGTTCAGATTTTAACGAGAAATATAACTCTAAGAAGATTTTAAATCGAATTCAAATTTTCTTTATAATTTATGTTATTTTGTCGACTATGTAAAATGTTAATGTCAAAGCAATTCTGTTTGAAAGCAAATGTTTGTTCTGTTAGTTCCTCTAGTGAGGCCGATAACAGTATACGGCTTTTACATGACATAAATAGCAAGTGAAGGAAGCTTCAATTGTAATATTTATTTAAGCTTTCCTCTTCAAGTTCTTATAGCCACTATCTTCTTTGTTTATTGTACAGTATATACTGATTTTCTGCAGATCATACTACATCTGGTCGGTTTAAAACTAGATGCTTCTAAATAGGTCGTTTTTCGTAGAGCTATGGTATTTTCATCAAATTTCATCACATGTTTACGATCTTGAGGTTCTCTTCCCAGACGAATAGTTCAGCACTTTACTCAACTCAGTAAGGTACCAAGAATAAGCATGTTCAAACGGAGCCATACGCCATCAGCTGCAGTCACCAAAAGCTCAGCAGAGGGTTGGCTTTCACCTCGTGGACACTTTCTCGCGAGCGAGAGTGTAATGCAATAACGTGCAGCATTGTCCACGCCGGCCCGCCGACGAGGAATGGTTGCCCAGATCGATGGCAGGCCCGCCGCGAGTCACGGCCGCCGGCGGGCGCTCCTTGCACGTTGCTAGCGATCACACCAACTAACTAAATACATCACCCATTCCCTGAGATCTAGAAGCGTGATGTGTGAGTTTTTAAGACATTTCTCGAACTCTCGGGCGCCCTCGGATCGGAATACATTAATCGATCAAGCCGAGATTACCCCTCACCGGGGGAACCCTTGTATCGAGTTACTAGCAATAGTGATTCAGGCTAAGCGACCTAAGAGCTATGCCATCTCTTAATCCGGTGAAGCAGTAAAAGTCAGCTTCTTCGGCTAATCTGTGTAGTTCACAAAAATACAATCTTTAAAATACGAACTATAAATGTAAGCATGTTTGCTTGCAGCGTCTGTAAGCACTTAACACACCATTTGTTCATTTTATTTATTCGACGGGCTTACGGACAACCCGCTGTATTCGTCTAACTTGAGGCGGTCAAGTAATTCGAGATGCGATATTGCGTCGCCAATTGAACACTATGTCAGCTTAGAATAATATATTTTTTATGATTTAATCACATTGGCTATATATACTATGGACAGCTTTGGTAACAGAGACGGCTTAGAAGAGAAATGGCAGAAAGATTTACCAATATTCCGACGCTAGCAGGCATTTTCCGTAATATAACATGTATTCCATTCAGGAGACTGCCAATCACATGATTGTAATGTCAGCAACCCATTTTCAGGTCTTTACAAGCTGAGTTAAGCATCTCTTATCCACCGATCATTACTGGAATAATACCAGTCCGGTCTATACATGAGAAAGATAGAGAATCGAAAAGAGATAATTGCATTCGATTAAATCTTTAAAACGTTGTAGGCTATTTCTTATATCTATTCGATGAATTCTATAGCTCGCAACAATATACAATAAGTAATAGATATGAATATGAACGGTGTCCAGATGTATGTTACCTATTTATGCGATAAGAACATCTACGTTCACTTTGAACACAATGCCGAATTGATCCTGTCACGTTCGTGAGACACGAACGAACACGTGCCTTGTTATCACAACACGCACTTGTCACGTTTCAAATGGAAGAACTGATAGTAACGAATAAGACAGAGAATTTGTGAGAGTCTCTGTGTACGTGGTTGATGCTCGTAGCCTATGCTCCTGGTTGAGAAAACTTGCAGCTACATACTTAGAGGGTAAGCATCAACGCATTTGTCTAACGTCAGCCTAATGACAACTGATAACAACTGGCAAATGTTTTATCCCATTCAGACTATCATTGAGTTATATATTTGTGAAATTTGTAACAAATATAATAGATCAGTGAGGTAAGGTCACTGCATATCTGCTGTTGTATCAAAACAACAAGAAAATGATGACAGCTCATGTCATCAAGACTTCACAGAGGGATGACATGAGCTTGTGGTATATCTTACTGCGGATTTTCACCGGCGAGTGCAGAGCTTTACGTAATAATTAGTTACCTTCACGCTAACAAAGGTATTAAGCTAGAACAAGCCCCCATTGGTCTTTTGTGCCGTTAGTGCCGCGTTATAGGTTGCTTGTTAAGTACCGCGTTGTACAGAATCAATTTAACAGGGCGCAGTGTAAACCTCATAACGTTACTTTTTGATCAATACGCTATACGGTGACGGGCCGTGCCACCCGCCGCCACAGATCCTGATTACGTCATCTACTTAACCACTTTCGGCTCGCTTTGCACAAAAATCAAAATATTATTTAAATGGCAGATACCAAAATGGTATTTTGATGATTAGGAAAGTGAATGTGTGACTGAACCAGTGAATATATTGCCACATTAAATTGTCCACTCCGACCTCATTTTTAATCTTATAGAACTTTAATCAGAATTTAATTTAGTCAAAATCAGAGAATTGTAAATGTTTCTAATGATAATTTGACAGATGATAAATTCAACGCCTTTTCAACGACAAAGCAACGGCAATATGGCGTGTTTGTTAGGTGTACCACTTACGATCCGCGCGGATTAGTGGCAGTGGTGGTCACTATAATAATAAAAATAATAATCTTCACGCCCTCTATTCAGAGGGTAGGGTTAATATATAAAATTAAACCAGATAAACTAATTATTTCTCTCACAAACCATCCAAGGGAAGTGACTACACGAGTTCATATAAAAGTTAATCTGCATGTTTAGTATATTTGACCCCAATTCTCACCTTACTTGCAATTGACGTCAATACAATTTTTTTATTTTTAACTCAAAAAGATGGTTCCCAATTCGACTGTATTTTTTTTAGTTTATTACCTACTGTTAGTTACTTTGGACTGGTTTAACCGATTCTGTTTTATTTTGAATAAGTAAAATACTGAAGAACATAACGTTAGGCGAACGTGGTATCCATAAGTATATTTCAAAGAATGATTCCGAGGCTTCATTTGAAAAACGACAAGTCGTTATTTGCGATTTGATTCAGGAATAGATCACGACCTCGTGACGAGAGGATTGCTCACGATTCGATTAGATTTGAGATAATTGAGAAGTTCGTTAAAATGAGTCCGTACCGCGTGCTGCAACGACATCACACTGATTCTTTAGACATAGACATAGACATAGACATTTATTTATTGGCATCACAATACAAAAACACATCACAGACTGAATATAACACACATTAAAAAAGAATGAAAAATAGACAAAACACAGTTAAAGTTACACGGACAAATAATACAAAACATATGATGCCAATATCGGACACCATCTCAGCATATGCTGTCACAAGGATGCGACAGCGCTGACTTTCAGCGGTGCCCGGGACTTCCGACTACTCTTTAGACGTGCGCGCGCAATACTACTTTTATATTGAATATTATTATACAGACAGTAAGGGTATAATAAATATGATACATAAATAAAACAGTTATGAGATAAAAATATATTTTATACAATAAAATAATAGATGAAAAAATATATATATAAATATTATTGAGTCAAAATAAATAATATGATAATTAAATGTATAAAGTTTAAATTATATAATTAAATATTGAAAATATTGGAAACAACAAGCCACCGATGTCGCGGGGATATTATCTTTTTGTATCTTTAACATCAGGTGTTTTAATTTATTTTTAAATGCGTTTACAGATTTACTCTCTCTTATGGGCGGTGGTAAATTATTCCAACAGCAGATCGGTGTGGCGGAATTTGTAAAATGCAGTTTTTAGCTCTAATTAAACAGCTAGTATCTTCATTCCGCCATTTCAACTTTTCATACAGATATTTAGGCTGTTCCGTGTTTATGATTCCAAACAGAAGTGTTGCAAAATGCAAGTCTTTTCTGAGGGACATTCTTAACTTGTTGGAATTGTTTAAGTAAGGGTGAACATGATGTCGAAAAGGTATTTTATAAATGAAGCGAGCACACGCATTCTGAACTCTTTGTATCGTCCTGCTGGTTTTGGACAATAACCTTGGACCATAAACAGTGTCCGCGTAATCAAACCTCGATAGCACAAGACTATCACAAAGTCGAATGCGGAGGTCCTCGCTTAAAAAATCACGGAACTGGTACAAAATTTTAAGCCTATAAAAGCAGCTACGTGAGACTTCAAGTATGTGATTCTCAAAACGAATACCATCATCCATTAATAAACCAAGATTTCGAGTCTCCGAAACACGTTCGACTGGCTGGTCATGTATTTTAATAGACAGATCATTTGTATGTACACAATCCACACCTCGTCTAGTTCCCATTATGATGTATTTGGATTTACATGGATTCAACACGAGAGTGTTAGCCTCAGACCATGTAGAGATGTTATGTAAATCCTCATTTATTTTAGTTACCGTGGTTTGTGGGTCACGATTACAGAGAGGCAGATATATCTGTATGTCATCTGCATAAAGATGAAACTTGCAGTGCTTAATTATTTTACAGACATCTGCTGTGTATAAAATGAAAATAAGTGGACCAAGTATTGAACCCTGGGGTACTCCTCTAGTTACTTGGCAAGGGACAGAACGATTTTGTGTGCCATCACTCCTATTAATACTAACCAATTGCGTCCGGCTACTCAAATAACTATCAAACCAATTAACTGCTGATGAATCAAAACCGTAATATTTCATTTTTGAGAGCAGCAATGAGATATTTATGGCATCAAATGCTCTTGAAAAATCAAGTAATACTAACACAGTAGCTTGACCTAGGTCTTGTGTCGCTAGGATATTATCTACCACATCCATTAGAGCCGTAGAAGTGCTACATTTTTTCCTAAAACCGGATTGGAACAAAGGCAGTATATTGTTGGCCTCAAGGAAGGATGAAAGTTGCATGTAGACAATTTTCTCCAACACCTTTGATATACAAGGCAGAATACTAATGGGTCTTAAATCTTTCAGATCTAACACATTATTTTTTTTAGGTAAGGGTGTAACTAACGCAGTTTTCCAGATTTCGGGGAACGTTGAAGTTAAAGTTGAAGTTAGTAAGAGCATGTTAAGCGAAATATTATCAATACCCAAAGCATTTGACCTAATTGTTGAAAGAATTTTGCAACTGTATTCTCATCAGTAGGTTTTAATTCAAATGTAGATGTTCCGTAACGGTGCAGCTCAAAATATGTGATAGAAGATGATGGTGCTACCGCGCAACCCGGCACTGTATTATAGTGAGAGTTGATTTTATTAGGGTCATTTAAGTGAACGGGTATTTCAGTATCCTGATATTTACGATTAATGTTTAAAGCTTTTTTGACGTTATACCAAAGTCTTTTCGAGTTATTTATATTATTGTTAATATGTTGATTGAAATATGCACGTTTCTCATTATATATAGCAGAGGAGACACAGCGTTTTAATTCTTTGTAATATTCCCTGTGTTTGTCTAAGTTGGATAGGCGATAACGTCGATGGGCTTCGTTACGTAGCTTCATCATTTGGCGAATTGTGTAAGTTATCCATGGATAAGCATTCTCTTTAACGCGCCTATATCTGACCGGTGCATGACAGTCAAACAAGTTGATAATAGCATGATTAAATTGTGTGACCATCTGGTTTACATTATCACATCGCATAATTTGTTCCCAGTCGACAGTGTTAATGTCACGATTAAAAGCATCTACGTTTATATCCTTAAGAGAACGACACATAAACTGACGAGGAAGTATTTTAGGTTTTTTAACTTCAAACTCGCCCACAATAAAAGCATGGCTACTTAGGCTTTTAATAAAGTCTATCTTTATGTTAGAAATAACGGCATCGCTACATATTACATCAATCAATGTAGAACTGTTATTTGTGAAGTGAGTAGGTTGTGTTACATATTGATCAAAATTAAAGTATTTTAGGAATACTTTAAATTTGTCAGCATTACTGTCAGAATGTAATAGATTAATATTAAAATCACCCAGCAAAATTATTGAATCATAAGTTAGTGACGATATCGTTTCGGTTAAAGCATCAAAAAACGAATTCACATCAAGCCATGGCGGCCGATATGCCGTTCCTATAGCAAGTTTTTTCTTATTCACGGTAGTAGTTAACCACATTTGTTCAACTGGCGGATTGGCGGGATGTGTACATACTCGGGTGGTCAGGCCGCGCCGCACGTAGAAGCCCACGCCTCCACCACGCGTGCGTGTTGTACAAGCACGCGGAATGTGCTGCAGACGGTATTGAGGTAGAAAAGGAGCACGGCCTGTTTCGCCTTCTCGAAGCCAAGTCTCATTTATGGCCATTATATCAACGTTATGTTGTGTCATAGCCACTATAAATTCATCGTGTTTTGTACTAAGGGAGCATGGATTAAGTAAACCTATCTTTAAGTTCATGTTCACCCCAGCCATTCGCTTGATATACATCTGCAGGGCCCTCGCATGTTCATAATAAAAATAAGTGTTATCGTAGAGATATACACTATACATAAATCAGGTATAAACATACTTATGTTAAAATTATAAAAGTTATAAAATAAAAATTGTATAATTATGCAATAAGTAGTGAGAATAATTATACTGCATAAATGTAACCATATTATTAAAGAAGTAAACTTAGGATAAAAATGATATAAAAATTGTGTAATTACGTAATATATAGTAAGTATAATTAAGATGTATAAATGTAACCATATTATTAAAGAAGTAAACTTAGAATAAAAATGTTATAAAAATTGTGTAATTACGTAATATATAGTAAGTATAATTAAGATGTATAAATGTAACCATATTATTAAAGAAGTAAACTTAGAATAAAAATGATATAAAAATTGTGTAATTACGTAATATATAGTAAGTATAATTAAGATGTATAAATGTAACCATATTAAAATAAAAGTAAAATCAAAATCAAAAGTTATTCTGTATAAATGTAACCATATTAGAATAAAAGTAGTATGGGCCAGCAATTTAATACGTCGTGAACAAATATGTAAAACTCCAGAACAACCAAGAATTAGGTAGGTGCATGAAGAGAAAAAAAATACACAGTGAAAACAATAATAAAACATGACGTGACTAAAACAGAGTTTAAGGCAGCTTGGCATCGTTACACTTACGCACGGTGCGCTCGGACAGCGCACCAATATAACAATGATAATAAAGTAAACAATTAAAAAGAATAAACAGAGCAGTATCACGGAGCACACGCGCTTCCATGAAGCAGTTATGATAGCGAAATAAAGCGTTTTTTGCGTCTGAGTAGTAAAAAAATACTAGAACATAACACAGGAACTACTGCCCGAAGGTCACAAGTACCACAATTCCGTGTACGATCGCGGCAGCACCACCATATCTCCAAACGCGTGCCCTACAAACGGTCACGCAAGCTGACGCGTATGGATGTGGCCTCTTTTAGAGTTTATGCTCTGCGATACACTGAATATATCTCGGAAGTAACCAAATCGACATAACCTACAAGCACATGTATATTTAGGATGATTACACACAATAATTATGAGTAAAATTATGTATGCAGTCACAGCTTAGTGTGTAACCGCTGTGTGTTGAACTTACCGGAGTCATCATCATGACCAGTATTGAGTTGCAGAGCCAAGGCTCTCAACTGTTTGAAGACCTGCACGGCCTCGCTCCTCAGCCAGCCGTCGTCCTCGTCCTCCGGTTCCGTTTCCATCTCCGCGTGGAGAGAGCGCGCCGTGTCTGATTGTTCCACGGGATCGGGCGCCCCCACCCGCTCGGCCAGGGTGTCGTGCGACCTTTGGAGCCGCTCCAGTTCCTTGAGGGTGTTATGGTAGAGGTGTTCCTGGTAGAACAGTTATAAAGTATTAACACACCTTATTTAGTACATAGAGAAATATTTAATGTAGAATGCAGAACCAAAGTCCAATGTGCGTGCCTTATTGAAGTTTCATGGACAATACAATGGGAATACTAGATAGCAGATGAGGAGCGTGTCACTCTAAAGCACCGCTTACGCTGGAAGAGTTCATACTTGCAACTTATAACTCTGGTCGGGTACTAAAGTACTGAGGACATAGAAATGCCGTAAAAGCGATACAGATACAGTCTAAAGGACTAGCAAGTTGGAGACAGTGGATGGCAAGGAATTAGTAGCTACACCTCCTACAACATGGGAGAGATGCGGTCGATTTAATATCTGGTTTCGGGGAAGTCTCTCAGAGCGCAATTAATGAGTCACCAATAACATACTGCTTTTTGGTCTTACGACCGTAACACGACCAAATAAGAGTGTGAAATTAGAACATTGTTCACGTTCCTTAACCATCTAGTTGACTTCGGAGAGCCGAATTTGAATAAAAAAGATTAAGATAATATCGTTGATAATGCATCGCGTTGAGAGTCTATGAGAGATAATGTCTGACTTCATAACAACAAGAACAACGGAGCATGTATTGTTCGTAAGTTATTGCTTAAGATGGCAGTGAAAGGGACTCTATAAAGCTTATCATTTGAACAAATCGTTTCCGGTCGACAATCTACCGCAGTGGAAAAATACAATTTAAGGTCGCACGGTTACAGTATCATTTTGAGGATCTGATCGCCCTTGTTGAAATCGGCTCTATGTGGGGATATTAGACATTTATTGTGTCAAGGCGATGATTAATATCGTACTAACCTGAAGGAGGTTATTCTTTGTAATAGAAATAACTTCAATTGTAAGATCAATCGTTTTCCAGACTGCAATAGATAGACAATACAATGCTAGTCTTTGCTTACTACACTTACAGTAAAAGTGTTGCAGGATGATACACGTCAACAATGAGTCACAACAATGAGTTTTCAGTATATCGCAGGGGATTATCGTACTGATCAGCCCTTTTAGTTTAATCTGGTTTATCTTGCGCTTCTGCAATCATATAAGTGCGCGCAGTTCTGTTTATACTCGTAGAAAGGGACTCAGATTTACCAGAAGCCCTTATGTTGTATATACGTATTAAACCAGACGCTATCAATTACTATTTGTCTGCAAGGAGCACTGCTACTAATTCCGATGAATTGGTTGCGCATGAAATAGTTACAGTTCCTTTTGATCGTACTGTGATGTCATTATTAGATGACGAACCTGTTCTTTGAGCTGTCTCTCGAGCGCGGCGATTCGGTCGTTGGCTTCATCCAGCTGTTGCATCAGGTTGTCTTTGTCCCGTAGAGAGCCCGTAAGCCTTCGTTCCAGGTCCGCTTTCTTGTCGCTCACGAGCGCTAGCTCTGCTTTCAGCGATTTTAGACTCTGCACGTGATCCTGAGAAAAGAGGAACGTCACAGTAAAAGTATCAAGTAATTTGTAATAAGATGTCCGATCGAATGATTGATAAAGACATACTTAGTAATCACCACGTTAGCTCGCTTTCCGAAGCATTTAAATTTTGTATGTCTCTAGTGACATTCTAGTGACAAAACTAGACACATTCTAAAGCTAACTAAAGACCCTGGTAAAGAAGAACACTTCGAATCATGGTGCAACATAGTGATTTTTTTGTTTGTGTACTAACCTTATAGGATGTTCTTAAAAGATGCAATATGCATTCGTCTTACAAATATATGTACATAGCAGTTGTTATATAGAGTAATTTCCGTACCTGTAGACTAGTCTTTCTCATGGAGCACTGGTCCTTCAGCCCCTCCAGCTGAGCCAGCAATTGGGCCTCCGTGACCGAGGACTCCTTCAGTTGCGTCGTGAGCCGGGAGTTCTGCGCCGTCAGCTCTGCTATCAGACCGGTTTTTTCTTCTTCGCGCTAATAAATGAGATGAAAACTTTGTTTTTATTATAACAAGTGGACGCCCTTTAGTGGTAATTCCCAGTAATTGGAGCATTGCAATCACATACAGCTCGTAACTTATTCGTTGAATCTGTCAGTCATTATTTATTATAGTTACTTAACCGTGGGCAAGCAACTGTATAATATCCGCATGTATGTGTATCAAACGCGTGGTAAGTGTGTGATGTTTTCTTTAATCATTGATCATAATGATAATGATAAATCAAATGCATTTTGTAATAATAATTACAAAAAAGAGGTAATAAGGAAATCGTTTATAAGGAGTATTTAGATTTAAGTTGTCAAAGTGTCAACATCGACAGTCAGACCTCCGTTGTAGATCAATAACGACATAATTATTAGATAGGAGACGTGTTATATGGCTAATAATCTATATAACATCAGGTGGGATGGGTATACCTGTACATTCGGCAGCAGTGACTTAAAATAAAGAGAACAAAACTCTGCAAAAAATTACAGAAGGATTTATCAGAATCTATAAACGAAGACATTTTCAAATCACATCAAAATGAAAGAGCAGAATTATTGACAGGATTAGGAATAGCGAGAGCTTGTGCGATATTCGGTAGTTTAAATTATGCTGAAAATTCAGATGGAGACGACCGAGAATGGAGAAGTAAGATATATCGAGTAGATTGGTGAAGTGCTGATGAAGGACGATGTTAAGCGCAGACTCACGACCGGCAAACAAACATGCGGGCAGAAGCGTACGTTTCGAAGAGGGAGATATGTGTTTCAGGGCCCGGGACCTCTAAAAAGTATGAGACAGACAAAAGTACATAAATTAAAAAAGTTGTAACATATCAATGTAAGTATTCAAAACATTGTATGAATAAATCTAAGTGAAGGCAATTCGTTTCTCAGTACAGCTGTAGCCGCTGTAACATCTATCTCAGTTAATTAATCAGCGCGCCGTAAATCAAGTCGAGTACATAAATAAAGCTTATCTTTATGTAATTACAGATTGTTTTTGGCCACTCAGCGATTCGCGATTCCTCGGTCCGACAAACTTCGTACAGTTCGATATTGAGAGCTATATAACCTTGTCAATGCAATTTGTGCTAATAATACATTACCGCCGGATTGCCTGGCTTAATGTCATAGCTAGATAAAAACAAAAGCCGACTTCATAGCCAATGAAACGTGACCAATCAAACTTTAAACTCTCCTACGCGCGGACGTTTTTATTTCCGAAGTATAATAGCTAAATTACGAAATTGTAGCGCCTGTCATATCTTTCTAGTTCCACATTCGCACCCAATGTCATTAAGGACTACTTACCTAGATTGTCATGAATCTACCAATTTATTAATAAACAGTCACACTTCTATACATGTTTTAGTAGTTCCCTGGTATATCTTCGGAAACCAAGGTCCTATGACAACAAAAGTAATATGGAATACATATAATAAATTAATATGGGATCTAATTGATCCTTTTAAATAAAAAATAGAGGAATTGAACGAACTACATCCTTTTTCTTGGCGTCGATTAATTAACGTTATATTACTCAAAAAGACGAATGGACGAAAGGGGAGAAAATCTATACCTCTACTTTACCTACACGGCAAAATACACTAGGGTTACTACAAGTACACGATATATATCGACTTTACATAAAATACCGATATATGGATGCGATATATCGCATCAATCCGATATTATCGAATCACTTAATTGAAATATATCGATATTAGTTCCGATATATGGCATCCGATAGCGAGATATCGTATATATAATAATAATAATATTGATATATTTATAAAATATATTTATAATTTTTTTATATATTCTGTGACAGGTTCTGAAGTCGCCAGTTCGACCTCTTAATGTGAAACTGTTTAGAGACCCTTGTTTTGAGCCATTAAAATAAATAATATAATCGACACAAGCACTCGCTGGCAGCGCTTCCAATTACACGAATAACACACAGGACGTGTCGGGTTCTGCTCATCAATATTTATTATGTAAATGAAATATGCTAATTGTTTTCTAGAGATTTTGCAGTTAAATGTAAGTAAGGACACCCAGATACTTATATTATTCTATGTTGGTTGAGCAATGTTAATAAATCGACGAGAGGTAATTTACGTACGTTGCTACGTGGCATAAATATGTACATAAATACAAATTTATGTTGGTTTTATAATATTAATTGTAATTTACGAAATCATTTATGCTTAATTTTTTGTATCTAGGAGATTAGACTTTTTAGCAATTACAATTTAATAGGCAGGGGTCTCTTTGCCCTAACTTAGGAGTAAAGGTAAGGGGTAGAGTCCCCTACAGTATACTTTTAAGGTCAGAATGAACCTCTATGCAAATTTTTTGTCTTATATCATTAAAATGCCGTTTACATCGACGGTGGCTTACCGACCTTCCGCAAGATTCAAAAACAGGATTAATGTGTAGCGGCCGTTGGAGAGTATGTTTAAAAACAATAAACGATATAATACATTACTTTCCATTATACTAATTTTCTAATTTTAAACATATATTTGCAACAATTTCTTTTTTTAGTTTATACAAGTCTGTATTGGTTTCGTTTAATTGTCTCCAGCATAAGGTTTAATTTACGCTGTAAAGGTTTTGGTTCACACGGACTCCTAAAACGAACAACGTAAACAAATAAAAAGTATTTCAATATGATTGTCTGTAAAAAAACTTGAGGCAAATGCTTGAGCAAGTTCGGAGACGCCGCGGCGGGCGAGCGTGGTGAATCACTTTAATGGGTGTAAAAACAGCAGCAACGAGAGCCGCGCAGAATGACAGTTTACGAAACCCTTTTTCCTTCAGCTCTCCGAAGGTTGTGCGCCGTGACGATAAGATAGGCAGCAATAACTAGTTATAGGTTTCAAGACAAAGGGAGGTTTCGTCTGTAATGGCGAACAATACCGCGTCATGCCATGTCTTTCCTTGCTAGTTTAATGCTTAGAAATTTTTCTAAAACATGTGAAGTCTACCATATCCACTAGAGCCTCATGGCAGAGCTCTTTAAAGGCTTGTATGAACAACAGTGTGATATATGGGCTGCAACTTTTGAACCTTGTACTGAGCTAGCGTAATTGATTAAATGGCCATTAAAGTGGCCAGTATCTAAGCGACCTCAAAGCCAAACAATTCAGACAACTGATATAATATTCGAAAACAAAGACCACGACTGGTATAAGTTGTCACATCAATTTACACCATGCCTTTGACATGCCAGCATCCACAAGTTTGCTATCAGATATTCGATAACGAGCATAATGATTTGGTCCCCGAGGAATCGAAAGTTATACCAACGTGCTACTTAATAAATCGATATATAGAAATATAGAGAAGAGAAGAGAGAATATAGAGAAGAATACTTGATCTTCGAACTTATTTTTTTGAATGCAGTTTTTTATATAAACATGTTCGTCGCATGCGAGGAATGAGTTTAGTAATAATATTGCTCGTTACAACTTCAGTTGACACGTCGGAAGAGCAACCCAGTATCTAATTGAGGATGTGATGGAAGCCCGAGGCGCGCACCGGACCGAGCTGGGCGCCGGACTTCCGGTGCACTAAGTCGCCAACCTTCGTGTACTTTTATAGTTGATAGACTCGTGTTCAGATCACAGGGTTTTTCAATCGCAAAGCTTCTGTTTAATTACCAAAATGACAAAGTCGGCGTTTCTTTTCTGTTCGTTAATCCGGTTGAAAATGTCTTCTGAGAAAGAAACAGCTACGGCGGGGAGTTTTTTGTTTGTCGGAAAGCTTAATTTTATATTTTATATGTTCACACACATACTGTACTGTACATGATCGCGAATTGTAATAGAAATCAATGTAATGGAAAAAATGAAGCGACAATACCCTAATGGTTTAGGGTACGGCCTGCGAATCGTAAGGTCGTGGGTTCGAATCCACCATTCGGCTATTGACGTGAACCATCTCCTAGCACAAGCCTAAGCTTAGTTGCAAATGGTTAACAAGATTGTTAGTTATATTTCTGAAAAACAAAAAAAAATATTATAGCTACCTTTCTTTTTTTTTTTAAAAAATCGAACGATACTCTTAGGCTTTAAGAGCTCCACGGTGTTAAAAGAAGCTAGTATAGTGCTCGAGAACGGCTACTGTGAGTGATCCAAAGGGGATCTCTTCTAGGCGCTAAAACATTCTGATACACGACAATACCATTAGAATCTTAATATAACTAACATCAATTAATAGATGTAAAGGCAACACAAGACACACGAACGAAGCTAATGCAGTCGAATTGGACGCCATTACCCACAAATAACTCGGCTTCAATTCAGTCCGCTGAGCCTATGGCTGAACTATTCATTTTGATAACGTAATGTAATTTCGTTATAATTCAGTAAATTTGTGCGCAATTTGGTTTGCTTTAGTAGCTGCAGAAACAAGGTGATCTATTGGAAATAATGAGGCTTTAACATGGCGTGCTCGATTGATTAAGTGGGCGTCGGTGGGCAATCTATTTACTGTTACGTTTTATGGCCGCCATCTATTATTTTACGAGTGGGATAATAGAGCGTGCGTCACACTAAAAGCGAAACCGACCCGGAGGTGCGGCGGTGACCGTTTTCTAACATTGACTGCCGTTATAAAGCCGAAAGCTTAATAAATTTCATGTAGGAACATCTATTATGAGTTGCTTAGCGCACGAGCTACGAAAAACTTAGCTTAAGCCACTATTGAAGGCGCAATAGCATTCTGGCTTCGAGGCCAAAGAAGGCCGAAGCGTGACTCTATCGGATGCCTCCATCGATTTACCGTGGGGGTTGCGTTAACACAATTCATTTTGTTTTTACTGTGTAATCAATTTTGCACAATTTTTAGAAGCAATAAATGTTATATATTGCCGCAGAAATAAAATAATGAAATGAATTTAGCTTGATGTCATATACAAAATTATGTAAATTGGATACCATTTGTATAAGCTTTTGCGTACTTTGAAATGCAGCGAAATAGGTAGAGATAGCATTTCGTGATTCCCCTAACTATTTCCTATTAAAAAAACGACTTTGTTTTTAAGTTCTAGGCGTCCCTCAAGGTACAGTTTTGGCCCCATTCTCTTTACGCTCTACACGATACCGTCTCACTTGTAGTTCTGATTTCTGATTGATAACGCCGAAAGCATTCAAGCCTGACACTATCTGTAAAAATCTTCAAGCCGCACTTTTTCTTGACTTTCTGACTACTACTCTGAATCTAGAGTCTTATACTTCATTACTCACGAAATTAAACGGAAGTACATAATCATACAACAGAAGTGTATGTGGCCGGAATCACTCGCGAGGCCAGAAGACTAGCTTTGTGTCACACACAATAACTTCGTCTATATATCATATTATAAGCTACTGGCCACACACAACGCCGCGCCCTACTTTTGGAGGAATATTAATTAAATTGTTAATTTAGAATTATTCTTTATCGTTTGCTAATTTCACCAAAAACTGTGATGTCACAGTCTGACGAAAGGCAATTAGGGTGTGAGGGCGCGGTCAGGCGACCCGACGGCCTTGCTAAGCCGGGGCACGCAATAAAAATAATTTAATTTAGGAACAACTTTGCCACCGGCATGGTGTGTTCTCTGACCGGGCGACAGGTAGGCGACTTTCTAGATGGATGAATATTGAGCTGACTGGTGACACTGGAAGTGGGTACAACCATACATACACATATCATACAGAACTACTCAATTCATATAAATTAGTTAAAAGCAGTTTAATCGCGTTAAAGCGCGTATAAATCATATTACAGTAACAGTTATCTCCCGGGCATCCCCTTAGGTGACCAATACAGAGGGCGAAATAACTACAGCTGCCAAACTAATAAAAATAGTAATTTACTGCCAAAGCAACACTGTACTACTTCAATCAGCTACAAAAATGATGTAGACGATATAAATGTTATCAAAATCGGTCGGCGTGATATTGACTTATACGTTCATTTGTGATGGTTTTCTAATGGATGCTATCAAATATAAAAAAGGATCATCAAAATCGGTTCACCCAGTCGAAAGTTCACAGGTCACAAACATAAAAAACAACATACAGACGAATTGAGAACCTTCTGCTTTTTTGAAGTCAGTTGAAAATAGCATACCGCCAATTAAATAAAACAAAATATCCGATAGGATTTACCCCTTAAAGTCGAATAACTTTACGTTTACAATTAAGCGATTAAAGCAAATAATCGGATTTGAATCCCGTCAGTGAAAAGGATTAGCCGCACCAGAGTTTTCGTGAGCGACGCGCACCGAGCTGCAATGTATGGTTTCGACATTACTGTTAACATTTTGGTATTGAAGTCTTTAAATAAATACAACAGTATAACGATATAGGCTGTGCTCTATAGTACGTAGGAATACGAATAACGGTTGACGTAGCCAATGTACAAGATAAAAAATATTTTCTGTTATAGGCTGTAACGAGCGAGGTCGTTGGTCCTCAGGTAAGGTCGGGCCCCACTGTCAGCGATTATAGAGCAGCTTGGAGCTGATGATATCGTATGTCATATCATCTGCAACATATGAAGCGTCGACACTCGATTTGATTAAAATGAATATCGCCACATAAAAAGAACATCGTTCAAAAATTTGAGGGTCTGGTTTCGCGGGGTCAGCCTCTTTGAAGTAATGTGTTTATTACCGATTATTTAAACATATACATTATCAAAAATACAACGCAATGTAGTATATTAAATCACGAATCAGTAGTAATAAGTAGTTATGTGTTAAAGTAATTTTAGACGCGGTCAAAGGGGCCCCAGAACAGCCTTGACTCCGATCGACACGTAGGGCACTACCTCCGTCCGTTATTGAAAAAAAACGTGAATTTCGTTAACAATAGTTATTTTTTGTTATTTCGAGGTCGACGTCTGCACACCGGCCATTGTTCTGACGCGCCAGCGGGGGCGCACAACCAGTTCGGCGTTGGACCTCATTAAGATCTGACTGATATGCACTTTACCACAATGTCAACTGTGACTAACATCTCATGACACGTGATATTTGATACATCCTGTCACCCAAAATATTGTGACTAAAGCTGCGCTTAATATCTAGCATAACTTCAATACTAATAATGTTGGCGGGAAAGTCAAAATATCAGTAGGTTATACTGATATTTTTTGTTCATTATTTACAACAAGTAATTAAGCTAAAGCCTACCACAGGATAGAATGGTACAGTATTTCAACTGGCGGGAGCCAAAATAAGTTGTGTGATGAAAAGGACATAAATACACTAAGTATAACAAGATGAGTAGAAAATACTAAACCTAGGGCCAGAAAGACATCACATAGATCATCATATAGACCATCTTGTTCCAGGCTCCGGTTAACACAGAGAACCAGGTCAAAATATTAAAATGGAATCATCATTAGAAGATTTGGACGAGACTCAAAAACAAATAAAATTTCTATAATGTAGCAGTTGGTGGGCGAGAGGAACTTTTCGATTCCAGTTTTCGATATTCAAAGGGAAGCAGCACTACAAGTGTATATACTAAAAAGAATTGTAAGAAAAAACGACAAATTCTCGTACATTTCATCAATTCCATTTGAATGATCAGATAGTGTTTTATTCGCGTTAAACTCTGAATACATACAAGAGTTCGCTTTTGTAACGTTAAACTAAAACGGACCAAAACTAAAACGAGTTCGGCTAAAATGATAACGACTGCACTTTACGCTTCGTTATCTGTCCAGACGATAATAAATAGCATATGCATATAATGTAGCTTCAAAGCTTGACTCTATCGGACGCAAGGGACGATTGTAGGAAATTGTCTAAATGTTGATGTATGCTGACCTTTAGCTGAGCGTGGGAGTTCCTTCATCTGTCTTAACCTCGTCTAATTACAAACCTGCTTAACGCAGCTGTCCTTGGAGTCGATCTTGGCGGTGAGCTCGCGGATGTCATTCTGCAGCTCCAGCAGGCGGGCCTCGTACTCCCCCTGGGTGGTGTCCAGGCGCCGGCGCAACAGGTGTTTCTCTTGCTCCAACTCCTGTTCAAAAAAAAATTACTGATTAGCGCTATTCGAAAAGCTTGAAAACTTGTTACGTGGTTTATCGTTGTGCGGCAAAAATGTAATAACGGTAACAGACGATTGCTTGAAACACTGAGATCTTGGTCGTTAATTATTGGAGCCGCTTTCTTTCGTAAACTATGAGATGACAACAATATTCCATGTGTGATCGATTTTACGTATTGAAATTGCTAGCAACCGGCAATGTGAAACAATTCCGATCTCGCTAGTAACTACACGACACTACACCACTACACTTAAAGAACTAGACACTTCAGAGGAAATGAAAGAGGAAGAAACTAACAAATTGGCGTGTCTCCGAGACAGTACACGCACGGCTCATCAGCTAACTGATGATCCCAAATACCATGGGTCCGGAAACACAGCTGGTGATAACTGATACTGACAAGTTGTAAAAATTAATATCCAATATAACGTATGTCATGAACACAAGATGAGGAACAACAGACGTGCAGTGTCAATTGCAACTTCCCGTGCACTTCCGCTGACACAGCGAGAAGGAAGCAAGTTCTTTTTTCTCTATTTTCCGTTCATTTACTTGTAATTGCTTCCGAGCATCAATTTGATTACAGCGCAGGTACGCCTGTCCAATTGACAGCCTTGTCTCGGCGTGTCTGATGTTATAACTGCGGGAACTATTGTTATTAGCAGTTGGTGAAAGCGACACTAGTCAATTGATTTACCGTCTTGACGTGTTAATGAAAAATGTTAGGGTTTAGATTCTGTACTATAACTACAAAGTTCTTATTTATTTCTTTAGTTATGTTTTGATTATTGAGGACCGGATTGAGAGATGGCATAGATCTTTTGCATTTTAGCCTAAACCTCTATTCTTGGTAAATACAATAAGACAATTTTTAAATTTTACGCCGTATAGAGCAACACAACTTTTAAGCAGGGAAATATAAGTACATACTGATAGTAGATAAACAGAAAATAACAATGTACAAGACCGTCATTGCATTTTCAGTAAAAGTATTACACGCCGCAATGGATTCCTTGATAGAATAGTCTTAGACGCAGAACGAACTCTGAATAAACTCTTACAGATACTAGTACGATAGTAGCAGGTTGCAGTGGCAGTGCAGAGGTGAGGGATGCTCTTATATTTGGTTGGCTGCCGATCCGTAGACCAAAGTTTGGGCGCGATGGCACTTTCGCATTGCTTTTTTCTGACCTGGTATATGGTCGAAAATGGCCTAGTTTGTATACCTCGTGGAAAATTCAAGGGAGATCTGGTAGATTGGTGGAGTGAGACGCCACATTTCGCTACATACCGCTTATTATATGTTCCCCTAAAAGGAGCAAGGCAGGGCCGCGGTTGTGTGCTCCGTGTATGTATATAGCTCTATCTCAACGTGAGGGTTTAATTCCCTATTATATCATCTGCAACTTTTTTAACTTTTTATATTAACTTTAACAAAGGACGATCGAAAATGTATGTATGTATTTAAATACAATTAATAATTACAATAGTAGGTAATAAAATATCGGTCTACACGAGAAACAATACTAAGATAATTATTTCTGTATTATATTCGCAATGAATGCACTGTAATTCCATTATTCATCGACACTGGTCTGTGTGCACAGGTGTAGGTCGCCGTGCGTCATACAGCGCCATACAAACACCATACACACCTACACAATCACACAATTTTTCAGACAATACGGTTAATTTATTTAAATGTTTTTCAGTAGGCAATATGTGTAATAATGTAATATAACTTTACAAACAAAATTATATTTCGTACGGACTTTTAGAAAATCTTCTTTACGCTCCCTTGACTTGTGGGAGTAAGCAGGTGAATGCGTCACAAGAGCGTTACGAAAAGTGTGATCGGACGAGGCGAACTGAAGTTAAGAGGGAGTTAATGAAGATAGAAAGAGAAAGAGTTACGTTTCGTATATCTAAGACACAGTGCAGGCCTATTGTCTGTATTACACTGTAGGAGCAAGAGAGAGCAGTGCGTGTGCATTTTCTTTCTCTTTTGAATAATCGTGTATATATTATACATAAAATAAAACTATATAACTAATGAACAATAAAGTTCTGCAAGAGGAATTATCAGAGGATGTGATGGCCCGACAACATACACAAGGAAACACTATTTGCAATGAACAGGGCAGCGACATTTGTGGCGTGTCGTCGATACGCGACGCTCTAATCGAGTCGTGACAGCACAACGAGAGCAATGCAGTGTACTCCGTGGAGTTGAAGCTAGAAGTGAAACTTACAATGCGACAGACATATTAATAAACATTACAGCTATGGAGTCGCATATCTAACATATATATAGATTAGAAATGAGTAATTCTCAGGCGAAATTGCGACACAATTTTTTGATGCGCAGTAGAAAGCATTGCGCGCGGAAGTGAGGTCGACACGCCATTGTGTTGTCGCATGAGACCAGCAGACACATCGCTTCTCATCTGAACCGTGAACTTACAGATGGCACCGTGCAGGAGACCTACTTACGCTGGATAATTCATTATACGTCACATATATTTGTTTCTCATAGCGGAAAAAGAAAATCAAAAGGTTCCGCCAATTCTAATCGAAATTGGAGTAATTTAACATTACAATGAGTCGTTGTCGCTCGAGTGCTGGCATTGTGTTCTGCGACTAGATTGATTCGAGACGCCCCAACAATAGCATCTTCATTACATGCTTTTGGCGTGCAGACCGCAGCGGGGAGAGAATTTACTTGCATATATATATTTCTGGTGTTACACATCACCAACGACTTCAGCTCCATTTGTATGATTAAGTCATAATCTTAAGCATAGCTGAAGCAAAGCGGCGAGAGACCCTTTTTTCGATTTGGTTTGTTAATATTCAGACGGCCACAAACCTTAATATAGACAAGGTTTTTCGTCAAAGTAGCTTCATTTTGACCTAACGTCAGACTCCTCATGCTCGGACAGTTTATAAAACATGGGGTGTTACCACAACTTTAACTATCTGACTGCAAACTTCATTCGCTCTATCTATTTTTTAATCTCTAATCTAAATCTGTGCCCCGAGCCTGCCCTTTGCTTGACGTTTATGAAACCTATCTGTTAAAGTCATATCAATTATCATTCCTTCATTACCAAATATGTCAGAGACGAACACACATACGATTGGTGTGCCAGTTGTACGTCATCAGTGAACCTTAGAGGTAAAAAAAACGACCAAACGTCGATCATTATGTCGATGAACGTTCAATTTGTACACAATTGGTTGAGCGGACACAGGGCATGTCAAGGAAAATATCCCTCCTGAAGGGTTGTCGGCGGTCCGGGCCGGCCCAACAATTGGTCATATATATGTTACTTTGTGCTATGCAATATACAATAGTGGGGCGTAACAATCGTTACGAAATAATGAACACATACGTGATTGTATTAAATTCCAACGTGACTGCAAGAAAACGAAACACGGCACGAAGCAGTTGTTAAAACTCCATCAGCCGCTCTCCGACAGCGCGCGACCTTCCTCCAGCCGGCACACATTAGGATGCGCGCCCGCACCTCACGACCACTGACTAAGCCTAATGTTTAACAGGGTCGCATCGGGGATTGAAATTTGTTTTAAAAATCCTTATTGCCGTATTAAGTTTCACATCATCTTCAGACCAAAGCTTCAAGCATACCAATAGACTAGTCACGTAAATCTCTTCTATACCATATTTTTAAGAATATCAAATATAGTTATAACTTTTTTGGACATTTTAATCTAAAATTCTAACAGTTTCGACCAAACGCAGATTGTTCGTATTATATAAAATTAAATACTCAGTATTTTCAGTAAGTATATTTACGAGTAAAACCAAAAACCGACTTTAAATCTAATAGGAATATTACCAAATAGAACTATTCAGAACTTAAGCAAACTCTCATCAAAAAATGAATTATCAAAATCTGTTCACCCTGTTGAAAATTATGAGCTAACAAACATAAAAAAAAACATGGAGACCAATTGAGAACCTCTTCCGTCGTCGTAGTCGGTTAAAAAAATTATAAATAATACAAATTGGGGTGGTCGTATCCTCGCTCCAGGTAAACTGACGACCTTATAAGCATAAAAGTAGATGCGGTAAACGTAGGATCGTATGCGGTGGAAGGCATTGGCTTATTTCCGGCAGTGGATAGACACAGGCTAATGATGATGGTTATTTAAACACCTTCTTACTTATAGAATCTATACATCGTACTATTGTGGCTATGGTGGCTGGTATGTATGAAAAATATGAATGTAAATTTATGATTTATTCATAAATATTCAGTGGTGCAGAGTGCTGCCCTGTGCTCCGCTCCTCACGCATACTAATGAGGATGACCAACGAAATGTGTGTGCGCTTTCACTGATTGCTAATCACGACACAACGTCCCCAACCCTTTACTGGTTGCGATCGTCCATGATGTTCACATAACTCTACTAGAACCGTATCCATTGCTGCTCTACAGAAGAACCTTATACTTGAGCATATACAAAGGATCCTTTTTAAGGTATTAATGTATATTACCGTGGACGATATAATCGCTTCCGTGCCTCAGAACTCCGCTCTTCGATGGCTTCAAACCGGATTATGTATACTCTTTAAGCACATTTTGCCATTTTGTGAGTAGCGAGGCGTGACGTCACTTGGCGCTACGTGCCGCCCGTGCGATACTCCGACAGCGATATGTCTTCCTTAAAACATATAACTTTGTAATAAAGTCAAGGTCCCGCGTCTTACCTCTATAAAACGTTCACTTTACTATATTATGCGCTGCATAATGTGATTGCGAAATCACTTTATTTCCTAAAGATGTTAATTGTGCAATGGCTTTTATGCCAAAGGACCTGCGAGCGACAGAGGCTAACGACGTACGCCAGGCACAATCACTGTAAGCTTGCGAAGAAAACAATTTCTTGCGCAATTTTTTTAATTACAAGTACATAAATATAAGGTTATCCATACAAATAGATGTTGGAGTATGTTTGTAATATTCATAACAACTTTAAATGAAATAACCTTGAAGATGATCCAAATCAGTCAAAACACTAATTTCCAGCTGATACACAGTTTCATTTCGTGTTCTTCGATCAAGACAGGACCGGGAATATTTTTATTGGGTCAGTCTCTAGCTTTGATTTCAAGTTTGAAGTTTGTGTCTCGCGTGGCTCCACATAGCATCAGATATCAGCTTTGTTTGTCGAAATAAAGGAAAGTAAGCGCTTTGGAATACATCGCAAAGCTTTGTAATTGCTTATCAAGGCCGACATCTGACACCATTCAGACCTTCCCAAGCTCCACATTCAACTTCACGTCACTTCCGCATCGCTTTCATTTTTCAACCGACTTCGAAAGGAGGAGGTTCTCAATTCGTCTGTATTTTTTTATATTTAACATTGGACTGGGTGAACCGATTTCGATGATTTTTTTTATTTGAAATCTGGTTCTTTCCGCGTGGTCCCATTTAAATTCTGTCAATGGGACCCATGAGAAAACCACATAAGTTTTAACTTTGCATCAAATATGTGCGCTACAAATTGACGAATAACTACATATTACTAGAATAACCAAACGGATTTCAATTATTCATTTTTAATTGAAAAGGATGTACTTTAGGTTCTGATTAAGTTATGGGTTCACTGGGCGACAAGGGTGGGGCCTTTGTCGTCCGCCAAGGTGGACCCGGGAGAAGGCGACATCGGCTGGCCCGTGTCGCCTTGCACTACGAGGGCACAGGGGAGGGAGTAACCTCCCCGGAAGTGCTCTCCTTGAGCTCCGGTGCGTTCCACTGGAGATCCCGGAGCCCCTCACCATGCACCGAGGAAGGGCCATCGGGGTGGTTTTAGTGGGTAAAACCCCACATAACCGCCACCTTCCCCAGAAGGCGGGGTATCTTTTGAAGATTTCCTCATCGTTAACAAAAAAAGGTTCTAATTAAGTTTGATTTCGTAATATTCCAACGATAATTCGGAAATACAAAAGGGCGTCCGCGAGTTGAACGTTTCATTCTATTTGAAGTCTGTCTTTATTTTTAGACGTAAATATAGTTGTAAATACAACGGGTATACGGTGCGTATTCCAGTAAGACAATGGTCAGTTCTTACGGAAGACGTTGGCCGGGCACCGCGTGCGACCTCCGTGCGTTAGGACGACACATAACACCAAACAATGCTATTCATTAAATATATTTTGTGAGTGAAGCAACGCTATTTTTATGCAATGACCCGTCCCAGTTCCGCTCGTGGATTGTTTTATTATGAAAATTACTTTTAATTATAAAATACCCGCTCAGAAAACAAGTTCTTTATATTTAAATTATCAACACTGATTTGGGCCACCATTAGGTGTTACTAATTTGAAGCCACGTCGTAATGAATTATGTATTTAAATATAATTGGTCAGGTCATTTTCTCGAGCCTATTGTCTACATTCAGACCGTTATGGACAACATAATATAGAAACGTAATTGCGTCAGGATAGCAATTGTTGGATTGATCAGCTCGTCACCACTTGCCGTCGGATGAATTGTCTCCTAACTGTTGTGTACTTTCCAGATTATACATCGCATGTGTGCTTTGTGGCTAGAACAACGATCTAACAAACAGGGCATAAATCGCCAATTGTTCACAAAATGAACGTTCATTGGTATCATAGTGGTCTATATTTGTTAGTTTTAGTATAGTTAGCGGCAGATAACTCTAAGGGATAACTGCGCATGTGTACAATCGCGCACGCAATTATTAATTTCTACAAGTTACGAATAAAGTGTTTATTTTATATATTGGCATATTCACTATTTAATGTCACAAATAAATTAATAAAACAAAAATACAATAATGTATAACTCAATAAAATAAAACAAACTATAACAGTCAATAAAACAAATTCTAAAATTAATAGAAAAAAAGTAAACTAAAACAAAATTTTGAACGCGACTGTACACCTGGAACGAGCGCCAATAAGCACTCGCGCCCCTTCACCTCCTGTGGCACCTTAATTTCGACTCTGCGCATTAACGGTCAGCGCTCATCCAGACGAATTGAGAATTCGCTTCTTTGAAGTCGGTTGAAAAATACGTTGCTCGCTAAAATTTATCTGGTGTTGGAGGCTAGGCTGACCATACCGATTAAGGACCGATCAATATGTGTCAATTAGACATCTACCAGAAAAGAAAGTGTTACAAATAAGTCCTTTGTTCCTCTATCAATTGTTAACGATATAGTTGACCTCGCTTATCATCAGATACATCTTAGGATTTATTTGTCACCTCTATCACAAAAACTACCGCGTACCATTTTCCACGCTTCTTTCGTGACTTGCACAATCATTTTTAATGAAATCAACAAGTACAATGGCGGATTTAACCTTAATTTTCGTCTACAAATGAGATTAGAGTGTGGGACGTGAATTTTGGAAGTGCATTCATACAATACACAGTCATACATACTCGTACAGTTGCTATACGAGTTACAATTTTATGAGAATCTAAGTTTTGATTTTATTTGTTAATTAAAACGCAAACTGAGTTTACAGCAACTTGTCTTTGTCTTGAGGCAGCGCTGCGCTCGATGTAGGATTAAACGTCACATGGTACTGAAGCAGGCGACCAGCATCCCGCCGTCTTGTCTATTGAAATAGGGTGGTTTTACTTCCAATAGCTTGACCAATCAACTTTGGTAGGAGTTTTTTGTAGTATATCAAATCTGATGTAATATCGAGGATTGTATAAAACACGATCGCCACAGACTGCACATTACTTAGAGTTTAAAACTTGTCTTAGTTATTGTTCTTTGTTTGTGACGAACGTATGCTGGTTGACTAAGGAAGTTGAAGAGCTCTTACCACGAATCGGTCGATAGCTTTTTTCGGAAGACAAAATGTTTTACTATCTTCATTAGAATGTTCGCGGTCTATTGTAGAGTTTAACCTGACTGCCGTTTCCTCTCATCGGATTAAGATTTTGCACTATGAACGTGTATAAGCGGCTTAGCTCGGATGATGCTGCGAAAGTATTTTTAATCTACATTTTGTTGCAACAGATGGTATTTCCTAACAACAAGTTATGCAAAAATAAATCGTACTTATTTCATTCTGAATACTCAGCCTCTGTAAACAGCTTAACAGCCGTGGCGCGTCTTGCTTTTTTCGAGTAGCTCGAGTGACGAAACGTACTCTTCTCATGTTTAGAATATGTCAAATAACTCTCTAACAATCCTTAATGCACCAATACATGCAATGTATGGAAATAGCAGAAAGGTAACATTAATGCCGTAACAGTGCGGTCATTCATCACGTCCAAGAAGGACGTGTTAAAAGATTGCATGCACTATTGTATGAAACATGAAGGAGGATTGTAAGCGAACTGCCACGTTCTCTTCCCATCACTTGTGTTGATAGACGTCATTGGTATCTTATTATAAGGTGCGCGTCACATGTTATCCGCTGACAGAGTACAAGAGCTAATGAAAGAAATAATAACATGTGGAGACACACAGATCAGCTGCCAGATCTCCCGGACGTGAGCTAGTTGTGCGTTGTGTGACAATGTGATTCACAGTAAGCAAGGCCCCATGAGAATAGTCACACATAGATTACCGTGTAACACCGGGAAACACGTGGGACTGTCTTTTTTATTAATTATGTTGTTTACGTATCCTCTCCTAGTAATAAAACACGACATAGACCCATGTCCGTGTGTAGTGTCGGCTGTTTCAATTCTTTCTCAACAAAACATTCTGTTATGTTTTAAATATGTATATCACCACGATTTTGTATATTTTTATTGGAGAAGGGAACAAACAAGCAGGGGCTCACTTGAAAATAAGTGATCCCGTCGCCCACATACACCTACCCACAGGGTAAGAAAGGTAAAATTGTCAAAAGAGCAACAAAGCTGATTTTTGATCATTCAATCTCATCTGATGTGTGTATGTGATGTGTGGGGCCCCGGGTGACACAAACTTTGAAAGAGAAAAGACAAGTTAGGAGAGTATAGTGGCAAGAGATATGAAGAATTGCAAGATTTGCCTAGGGTCGTCGGCTCCTACTGGAATGGAGTAATATTCCCATTTCCCGCTACTGTTAAATTATTTTTATTGAATCTTAAATACATGCCTGTCCATCATTGTTGCAATACAACAATGACAATGATGTTGTGAAATTAACAACGCTTGCTTTTATTGTTTTATTGATTACTGTGACCGGTTACGACCTGACCAACGTGTTCCGGTATAATACGACCATGATGTCACCGGCATCGTTAATTTAAAACAACACAATAAGCATAATTACCGCAGCGTAAAGCTTTAAACAAGTCTTCTTTCTAAACAAAGACCTAATGCTTATGAACATTTGCAACACTAAAGGGCTGCAGGTGTGTTGGTCAGCCTTTATTTAGCGAAGATGTAGGTAGAGGTGGAAGACGGCAAAGAACATCCTCGGACAAGTCCTACACTTGTATAGTCGTATTTATCACGAGCTACAATAAGTTTGGAACTAATTAGTCAGTTGAATTTCACATATGTTTATATCAGCATAACTACAAATCTGATCTACACCAAATTGATGGTTGACTATAGACCAATGTACAGTACATTTGCAGAATTTCTTACCACACACTACCATTCTGTGGATCAGCTGTCGTCAGAAGTTTTATGTAACCAATACAACGAAGACCTTCACGAAAAAGCTTCCTTCTTTCTCATTCTACAAGACCCGTCAATATCTTAATCACTTAGCAACCACTTAACTCTCCTGACCTATAAGAAAACATTAAATTGAATGCACCGAGTACATTGGTAAGACCTTGTAAATATACTGCATTACCAATTCATAGTTGCAATTAACCCAATTTAGGCTGATTTAGCATGGTTGATGGGTTATATACGTGGCTTAGCTTTAAGTCTCTTGTTATAAAACGATAATTCTCTAACAAAGAAGTGAATTAAAATATTCACCACAAACACATTTACGGGAATGACTTCCGTATCATTTCCAAATAAATTTGTTTGTAATATCTGACAGAAATCATCGACCTCTTTAAATATCTTTGTCATGTCCACCGTCGAAGTAACACAACGATTACTTCTAAAACCAGTTTCAAATCAATCAGTGGGAACTCTTGCATTGAGAGACGACAGTGTAATTGTGGTAATAAAATATCAAAGGGGAAACGCACTTGATCGGTATCGGGTCGGTGCAAAGCGCTTAGCTGTTACTAAACCATCTCTGCTGTCTCTAATCAGATAAGATAAATCCAATCCAGTTGGGAAACCCTCTGTCAATCATTATCATTCGTTAAATCAAGAGTTGCAAGCAGAAGATCGAGAAGTCGATACAGTATCAATTCAATTTCAGATTACCCGCGGTGGAGGGTAGAGACGAATTGATTCGACCGCACGACCGATTATTTGCAATGACGTTATGAAATAGATGGCAATTGCATAATAATAATGATTACTATTATCGAGGTAGGCAGGTGGGACTCTTTATCTCATGAAAGTTAGATTAGCATAGCTCTACACTTTTTGTTCTTGAATTTTAGAAGTAATTTGTTGTATCTCGCTCATCTAACTGATAAAACTAACTGAATATTTATATGCATCTATACTAATAAATAAAATTAGAGTGTCTGTTTGTAATGTTAAAATAATCTCTTGTTACGGTACATATACTAAAATAACATTTTTAGAATTCTTGTCCGTCTGTCTGTCTGTATGTCCTAATTAATTTCTAGAACGGTTGAACTGATTTTGAAGGATATTTCACTGGCAGATAGCTGATGTAATAAGGTTTATCTTAGGCTACCCTTAATTTTAGAAAAAAAAATAGTTTTTAATAGCAGTTGACACTGAGGGATGCAGTTAGTACTTAAATAAAAAAAATATGTGCCCGGCATATAACAATAGGCTCACCACCTATCACATAAAGGACAAGAAGCGGACAATTTGCTTAGGTTGCATAAATCTAATATACATAAACATTGTCATGAAATTTTGTATGCAGAGCCTCTAGGGTTCCGAGTTGAATCTGGAGTTAAACGCGCCATACGATCTGGAGGTAATTTTAACTTTTTTGAACTACGTTTACAAGATTTACGGCAGCACTTTTTTATTGTCTGTAAGATCGACAAATGTTATTCATATATTTATATATAATTTCCCAAAAACACAATTTACAAAAAAAAATACGGACCAAAATTTCTTTAGGGTACTAAAGTTTAAATTATTTATTAAACTAGTAGTGTTTATTTCACTTACACATAAGTATGTGCGTACATTATACAGATTACTCCATAAACCTCAGAAGTACCATCAGCAAGAGGTAAGTTTCGCTACATGGAACAGTTTCACCTTAACTTTCTCTCCTCTAATTATGCACATGCTATAGAATAAATCTCTCGAGATATTTGGAATAGGCTTGAATTAGCGCGCAGTTAATAAGAACTAATTAAAACAACGCGTCCGTTACATCAGAAAAAAATTGATATGAAAGCGATTTTCTTTATCAACAAAATATTGTTTTTATTATTTCTGAGTAAATTCCCGACCGTCTGGACTTCTTCTTCTTGAAGTGCCACCTCCTACCGGAGGTCGGCTATCAATGAGGCTATATTAAGGATCGCGTGTTCATTTTGAACCATGTCCGGAGATTTCTGAGCCACGAAATAAGTCTTCTTCCAGGTGGTCGTTTACCCTGGTTTTTTCCATCAATGATGAGTTGGAGTAGTTCGTATTCGTTCTTACGCATTATATGACCAAAGTACTGGGGCTTGCGTTTTTTCAGGGTACGTCTGTGCCTACTTGATTTTAAATGGAGATGTAATCTTCGATAGTAAGTCTTATCCCGTGGCAATATCTAGTAATGCCAGTGATACGGTACAATCTGCACAAGGTCAACCGAACTCCCGTTAAGCCGTAGAAAGAGCTGCCTCGTTGAGCATTTAAGCTTAATATTCTCAATAAAAAAGAGATTAGTAATCCAGTAAGAAGCCGGCAAGGCAGCTGCAATGCCTTTGATACTGCATATGTTAATATGCAAATTATTGTTTAGCAAGATCGGGTACGCCAGCCAATAAAGAGCACACGAGAGAGTAGAAAACCTAAGTTTGTCCAGTGACACAGTCGCCATGGCCGACTTCGCCTGGATTTCATCATCATCATCATTAATGTGTGGAGCAGTCAGCATCTTTTACGTACTCGATATCTAAATCCCAACACCTCTTCTTAAGGTAAATATTAAGAAAGCTCTATTTACCCCATAACCGTCCATATGCGACAGTCGGAGGTTGCGAATCATTTTATCGCGATACCGCCGTTTTATAGACCCTACTCGTTAGATGGTAGGAGCGTTCAGCCACTTCTTCAGTGTAGCTCTTGAATGTCGCTTAGTTTATACGTGGGAAGCCCGAGCCGTGCTTCGACCCTCTCAGGCTCACCCTGGTTTGGAATGCTTATGCGTAACATAGTAGCCGCCCAAACCGAAGTTACCCCTCACCGGGGTCCTTGTGTCGACTAGCAATAGAGGTTCAGGCTAAGCGACCTAAGAGCTGACCTCTCAATCCGGTGAAGGAGTAAAAGTCAGGCTCGTCAAAAAATTGCATTTGCTGCTGGTAACGTAAAAAGCCTTGTACCTTTCTAACGTCCCTGTAACCTTGTATCCACATGCCACAGCATTACTCACAACCGAGTGACCTGTGTGCTCATTACTATTGTGAAACAGAGAAGTAAACGTTACGTCAATTGTAATACAGTAGTTATTTATGAATGGCGCACGTAACGGCTAACCTGCACGGAATTGCGGCGCGGTACTCTCGGAGAGTTATCTTATCATGTTAATGAGCCTTCATTAGTTTTAGGAAAGTAGATAAACGGAACGGTGGCTGGGCTGCTCTCTTACTTGTGTTATGTTATTAAGATGAATCGCAACTTTATTAACAAGAATGTGAAGTGCTAGAGTCTTCTAAATGTTTACAAATTGTGTTCTAAATTTTTCTCATTAGGCTGACTTTATTATTCGGGAAGCTGACCTTATGGGATCAATAAGAGTTACGATTTTTAAGGACAAATGCCGATGTTACCCTTAGCTTCGAACTTTGCACTCGTTAGATGTTTTACTGACACAACGATATTGTCATAACACCCTAGTACGACGATCTGTTCATGCATTTATATGTATCGAGTCAGTGACATCTAAAGTATTTTCAACCGACTTCAAAAAAGGAATTCTCAATTCATACGGTTACGGCAGCTAACAGAAAGGTAAATATTATGACAGCCCACAGCGTGGGAATAACATTGTGCCCCCAAATGTACTGTTGCATCATTATATTAAATAGTGAGCCAAACTAACTAAACAGGGGTGACTGCTAACAAGAGGTCGCTAAGAAAGGTGTGCATTTGAAACACGATCTAATGTTTTTAAATATTATTATAAGTTTACATAATAGATGGCCAGTGAGTTAGCGGTATACATATAATAATTACAGAACTGTTACGAACGATTACGGAAAATAATGACTTCAAAGTTTAAGAATGCTATCACAAAAATCAAGTCATGTGTACGCATCGGTGATTCGACGTAGAAAGGAAGAATGAAAAATCGAGACTAAGAAAATATAAAGTAGAAAATGGAGCATGAGACTATTTTAGACGAAGGTATATCAATCGTGTTGTAAAAATACTCAGCGACATCTGCGTAAGGGAATTTAGATGCAAATAAGATGTTTTGGACATGCTTAATTGAACCTCGTTCTCCACCTCGCTGGCGAGCGTGAGTTTTTAGTTTTGTGATGGTATCTTAGTGACTACGTTCTCGAACTTGGATGTTGGGTTGAGCAACGCAACAGGCTTTTAAAAACTTATCCACAATCCCAGCTGTTGTTAAGCGGCAATGTGGTTTTCCTTGCCTATTGTTTTACATATTTATGTACCTATTATAAGCAAAGGAGTAATCCGCTTGCTTCGAGTGCGGGGTACACAGGCCCACAACAATGTTATAGATCAATACCCAGCAGCTCGGCTATACTTAAACGATTATAGATAAAGACAATATCCGAAATGTAAACACAAAGGTTAGCCAATGTTTGATTGTAGGAATATATCCAAAACGCAGCCTCAAACTCTGACGTTTAACACTTCGCGTCAGTGCTATATAAGATTAAGCTGCTCTGATTTACTTGGAATTAGTCTTGTGTTGGTCACCTATTAACCTATTTTCCCTTCTCGATAAGATGTATACGCAAAAGTGTCTGTATGTATTATATAAATGAACTCTTGGCCTTTTGTAGGTCTTAACACATCAATCTAGACATTGTTACCGTCTGTACTAGCTAATCAATAGAGGCGGTGACATTATAGTTTTTACGATTGCGTTTCGGAACACGCCGGAGTTAAACAATGTCATAATACAGCCTTTCGTGTGCTGCGCTCTCACAGAGAACAATGAGCTGGTGTTGTGTAGCCGCAGCGCTCCGCCGGCGTGTGTCGTTGACCGTAATACTGTGCTCTCCAATCTCGTGATACCACGTAATAAGGAATTCGGACTCGCACTTGTTGCCAGACGCAGAAACGAAGTGCTTTAGACCAAACGACTAAAGTAAATTGCGCACGCACTGAGCAGTGCCCTCCCTAAATTAATATACGAAATCGACGACGAATGTCTCTTTCCATGTTCATTAAGTTGTATCTCCCTCTCAAGTTCGAGCCGATTACACTTTTCGTAACGCTCTCGTCAAACGTCAAAAGTGCTTAAAGAAGTTTAATTTGTCACTAACGTCTACGCCGAGACGTTGGCAGTTAATATCGCCCTTTGCTAACATGATACTCAACCATCATCCATTTTCTTCGTCATTCTCTACTAATTTACACATACATAACGTACACGCTCCCACACAACTCTTACCTAAGCCAGTGCTTCCACTTGGAGGCTAAAACGGCAATTTCAAATCTTCAAAATTATATATATAACATAAGATGACAAACGAAAAAGATTAAAAAGTAATATATGTAGAGTAAAAGCAGGAAAAGACACGGTATTTATTATTGCTACCTTAATAATTAAAGCTGGCAGGTATCTTTGAAGTCTTTACCTGAAACAATAAAGGACTTTATGAGAAAAGAAACTCTCACGCAGCTTTACCCCGCATGTATAGAAACAACAACCGATGTCCGCTTTACCAACGGCAGTACACATGTTTTGTTATTATAACACAACCCTGTGCAATCGAATATAAGTTTGAAGATCAATAGCCTCTTAAAAGTACAGCGCGCTGCTCTGAGACCACCAAGAACAATACAAAACACAATAAAATCCAACAAGAAACAATAAACAGCGATAACATCAGTGGCCGCGCTCCACAATCAAGCCCGTTGGAGGCAAGTACGTGCATTCAATAAGCATTGATTACCTTTTACAATGGATATTCACGGGCTCCGACCTACAACTACTTTACGTCGTACAAAGATCTGTTCGATACGAGGGGCACTAAACATATTCCCGACCTGGTCAGGTCTTACTGAGGCTATGGAGCACGAAGTAAGACGTTGTGATGAACGTATATCTTCACGTGTAGTGCTGTCTCTACCGTGTGTCGTGGGAATCTGTTCTTCTTCATGTGATACTCTTGACAGAGTGAGCGTGGTCTTTATCCAGGTATTGTGGCAAGCTTCACAACACGTCACCTCTCCTCTCTGATGGATGCCTTCCTCGTGCATTAATTTGTTAATTAACTAGTGATGACGTCCACCAGTGCACATGATAGGCTATTTCATTCAGAAATACCTCCCTAGACCTCTCTCCTCCTCATCTTCCCTCCGCCATTAGGTCCGCATCCGTGCGTAATAGCGTTTAACGTTTGATTTAATTTGAAATTTTGTTTTTCAAAAAAATTAATAGTAAAGGTTAAAACCCGGCCGTGCCTACAGCTCCAATAGGAAAGTAAAGGAACTCGAGAGTAGTGTTTAAGCTCTGGCCTAGCATTAGATAGAAAATGAAACGAGATTCAAACGCAGTTTCAAATAATTTGTGTGTCGGTGTACTTTTTCACTTTCAGTTAACGGCGAGAAATAATTACAAACAATAAAAACGAAGAAAAGTGAGTTTTATTCTAACTAATATAGTTTACGAGTATTGGCTTCAATTACATAGGTACAGATATAATCGTTTTCCACATTCTCGCTTCTGGCAATATCAATCATCAATCATATTCCCACCTTAATTTCTGGACTTTCTTTAGCCACTTCTCCCAGCGCCAAAGGTTTCCAAAGTAGCATTTGAAGTTAGTTTAGCTTTTGAATGTCCTTCAGTTAATCCGTGAAAAAGCCACCGACCGAGCCAGGGTTCCCCTCTCGGGCGCGATCGGAATGCTCTAGCGTAACATAGGAACCTTCCAAACCGAGGTTAACGCTCACCGAGGGGACCCTTACGTCGAGTAACTACGATAGCAATCTAACAGCTATACCACCTCTCAAACCGGTGAAACAGTTAAAGTCAGTTTCGTCAAAACAAAAAATTCCTAGATTAAATTTCAATTCTGATACAGCTTCCAGTGGTAACAATTGCTGAGAGATGACCTGACTGTTGAGTAAAACTGACGATTGACTAAAAGGTTATCTAATAAGTAATTAATGTAACATATGTATATAATGTTACCCACATTAAACTACCATTTCACTTAGTGTTAACTAAGATGTAGTCAAAACGGTTCAAACACGCTACGCGTTACTTCATGACGTATATCTTAAACAGAGGTACGCAACATTTACATAGACAAAAAACCGATTTCAAATACAATATTACCAAATAGAATTAATCAGAACCTAACTAAACTCTTTTTTAAAAAAAAAACAGAAAGCTAGCAAATTTTTTTTTTCAGAAATATTACTAACAATCTTGTTAATCATTCCAACTAAGCTTAAGAAGCTTGTGCTAGGACATGGTTCACGGCAATAGTCGAATGGTGGATTCGAACCCACGACCTTACGATTCGCAGGCCGTACCCTAAACCATTAGGCTATTAACACTTATACCAAAGTACCTTTGAATCCTTTACGATAAATAAAAATCGATTTAATCATCGAAATCGATTGGCATATTATCAGTAACAATCCATTTGTCCCGCACATACTCAGTGAATTTTTAAGGCTTATATGGTTTTCTCATGGATACCATTGTCAGAAATGGACCAAAATGGGGGTCACGTGGAAAGTAACAGCTTTCAAATCAAAAGTATTATCAAAAACGGTCCAGACAGTAGAAAGTTATGAAGTAACAAATATACAGACTTATTGAGATTCTCCTTCTTTTTTGAAGACGGTTGGAAAGAAAACGATAGAAAGACGGAGCAAGGAAACTTCTCTTCTCTTTTTTAATTATTTTCAGAAATCATAATATTTACATTGAGAGCGATTTCAATATTTCTTATCTTACCTATGTTGCGTAACGTTGGCGAATACGTTCTCACGTTTATAAAAAAACACTTGTAACAGTTGCGGCGTTTCCCCGTAATTTGATGTTTTTAGTCAAATCAATGGGTAATATATAATTAGATCGGTTCACATCGGCTCCATGCGTTACGTGGGAAGTAATCACAATACACATGACGCAATGGAAACTCATTTTTATACAACTAAGTAGAAAATTTGTTGAAAATGGCGTTTTCATTGTGAAAGAGCTGTTTTTCGTGTTAAACAAATAGTTATAGTATACGAACTAGTGAACTAACTACTTAACGGGGTTGATTATCGTCGGACATCGATCATATATTTTCGAGTGATTTTTCCAAACAAACCAAAAAGGGAATGGAGGAAACCATCGTGAGGAAACAAGACATGTGAAGTGTGGCAATCGGGTCTAGAACCGTGTGACATACAAGTCATGATATACCCTTTAAAGGGAGGGGCCTATGCGCAATAGTTGGACATATATTCGCTGTTACTTTATCTATACTACACTGCACTGCACTGCATTGGGGGTTGAATTAAAGCAGAGTGTTGTATAAAACCGGTAGCTGAACGATAGAACCAATGACGAGGCTGCGTGTAACTCAAACGGTATGCTGTATGAATGCATTTATAATGAATGTGCGACATTAAGCAACATTAGCGCTCTGCAAAGTAAAAGTGGATCGTAATTCATTACCCGCACACTTAACTAGTCGCGGCCGCATCTAGGTCGCACGGGGCACAACTCCGTGTGGGACCTAACTGTCCGTAACGGATAACAACAACAGATTCATTTTATTAATTATCCATGCAGATACAATCTGTCGGGTTTTGTCACTGACCACAGGTCACTGGCCTCAAATGTTTGTTAGTGTATAAGAATCTGAAAAGAAGTAAATGCCGTTGGCAAATCTTTTGGTAACATGTAAAAAGTTAAATCTGTTATATAATATTGTTTATTTGTTTTGCGAAGCGAGATTTTTAAATCCATGCCAATAATTAATATAGCGTAGAAGGAAATTGAATCTACTATGAACGTTACTTCTACCAGATTTTAGGAACACTCCTCGGGGTAAATGACAGAATAATGAAAATAGACTCCTTCATCTCGCAACAAAGTCAAATTGTTTCAAATGAAAATATTCAAGGCTAACTAATAAAACCCAATACGTCCTGTATTTTATTTAGGTGTATACACCGGATGTAACTCCCACAAACGGATACAGGCACACTGGCAAGCGGTTGGACATCAAATGGCCAAGTCTGACATGTTTTCCATTAGTTGTATGCTCGGCATTTATAATTACAAAGATTACATCTCAATAAGGTATAATCAACTTATTTAAGATGGCATTGCATCAGCGAAACTTTGCTCACAGAAATGGCGGCCATGAAATATTTCCGTAACACACCTTTGTAGGACATTCCGCTGGAAATGGAATCCAAGTGGCATTATGTAGTAGTAACCAATAACGTTACGGTGTTATTTACTATTCTAATGACATGACGTGATAACATTTAGCACCATTCGAACCCCTCCTGTCCCGGCGCTGTAGTTAACGGAAGCTATATTCTGATGTTTTAAATACTTTCTAAGCCAAAATGTGGTTAAAGTTTAGACAAAGTTTAGTTTAGAAAAAAGGCAAACTAGTCCCTTGCTGTACGAATAACGAAATACCAAACTGCCAAATAATATTTAATTGGCGGAATTTGTTACAGCAGTCTCATGCGCCCTCGCCCTTATTAGATATAATTAGAACTCAAATAGATCTGAGGAATGTTCCTGATCCGAAAAGGTTGTTTGGTCAAGGCGTGCGAGTGGCAATGTGTGGTCTGGTAACTCTTGTTAAATTGTATGTATAATTTTGCGAATAATAACACGATAAAGTTAAGTTGAAGCTTTAAACATAATGGAGCAAAACGAATTTCACCACGATACGACGTTTTTCAATGCAGCACGACTTTCCTTTACCGCAGTAGTAATCTAAAAGTATCATTTTATTGATATCCGACATTTGGAAAGTGAACCTTAGCGCACAAAGAGTAAGGGCGGTATTGGTGTAACAAGCTTTGTCAAGAGCCTACTACAAAATTACAGGAGTTTTTGCAAGTGGAAAAAAGGCTGCACGATTTTACGATTTAATCTCACGTTTCTACAAATACAAAGATTAACAGCTCGTTAACCATTTAGTGTCCGTGACGATCGCAAGCGGTCCCGTGTTCTGATCACAGTCTAATGTGGTAACAACTTCATCTTCATGGAGAACATGAACGTATGAAGTCTTAGCTTATATAACGAAAGAACAAACGCACAATCATGCTTTCTTATACTTACGCGAATATTACGCAAACAGTTAACTTCTACTAACACATTCACTCAGTTGTCATCGTCTCGGTTTTATTCTGATCGAAACAATAAGTCTTCTATCAATACGTCCTCCCAGCGGTATATGGCCCATGGACGGTCAGCCATTGGGCTGGTTCATACAAGCTTCGCAAAGTCGCACAACGAGTGATGGAAAGAACGGCTCGGTATCTCTCCACAGGATATTATCCGAAACGAAGTAATTCGACGGAGAACAAAAGTTGAAACTCTTAAAGTTCTGTCAGTGCCACATCTGTCAAGTCAGTGACGGCAGATGGGGATGGAACGTCTTGGAATGCAGGCCGCGTGGGTCAGAGAAGTGTAGTGGAGGACGCCAGATGGAACAACAACCTTATAAGAACAGTCGGAAGTGGCTGGATGCGGAAAGCGGAGTATTGTATATGGTTGAAGGTATTAGGGAATACCTATTTCTAGCAGGGATTGATAGCGCTGATATTGATAAAGCCAAATGAGCTCACAAGAGGTTTTTCAATGTGTACAAGCGTGTTGGAACTGTAGTAAAACCCTAGACCTTTAGATCGTTGTTTATTTCTTTATTATTTGTTACTCACAAGGTTAAGACATAATATGATTATAGAAGGGAGTTGTTAACATTCGTTGAATATGTGGACAGAGCGGCGGCTGTGTGTGTAGTGAGTAATTAGGCGGAGTGAATGTCGATACGTTGGCGCGCTGCTCTCGTAATGGCAGGACGTCATTGTTGCCACAGCACAGAGCACGCCGGGCAAGCAAAGGTCACGCGAGGACTGCGGGCCATGTACAAATACTTAGCATTTAGTTGCAGGGCAATACAACGTGTGTTAGCGAAATGACTTACAGCGAAGGATACAAGGAAGGATTTTAAAAGGAAAAACGCGTTTCGGCGCTAGCGGTTTGGACTGCGAGTATAAGCGATGGAGTCGGCCGGACAGAATATCGAGCTGTTTGGTACGCTGAAGTTCAGTGACATAAAATCTAAAATTCCAGGCGACACTACACACTAAGGAACTTTTATGCAAAGCGTTTGTATTAAAACTTCAATTTCAATGTCGACTATCATAAGTACAATAAGCAACCTACAGTGGCCTTGGGGATGACGTGTTCGGAATATTTTAGGGCCTTCGGGATATCGATACAAGGGATTAGCACCATGATCCTGGGTGTGTGACAACCATACATATTATAGATGACGAAGAAGCAAAAGATCCAAAAGGAAATATAAAACCGCTGACAGCCCTACTGGGGGCATGAGCGTGGAAGCTTTTTACTTTAATTCAGATCATGTTTAATAATAAACAAAAATATAAACAGACCGTCGCTAATGGAAGTGTTTTCTAAGTTTTGAAAATAATCAATGGCCGTGACATTTAAATATTGAATGTCAATTGATCTTTTTCCACTTTATTATATTTACGAAAGATAAAAACTTGCATGTTTTTCCATTAAATTCGCCCACTTTTTAAATTCTATTTAAGATATTAAATGCCTTTACAACGGTCTCATAAAAATAATACTGAATATAATGGCAGATAAGGAGTTCATCTTAGCTATATTCAAGCAACAGCAACCAGAAATACTCTTTGTTCTCGTTCTCTATAATATAATAATAGTTCCATTAGCTAACATCGAAATTCATTACAAAACATTGATATAGCGGCCGACATATAACTTCGTGGTCACTTGAATTTCAAACTAAATTTATTTTTAAATAGCTTGATGCACCAATCAATAGATAAAGTATATAACGCAGGCTCGTGCTTGCCGCTTGCGTCTTTGGGCTAAAACAGCCAAAATATCAACACCAGCTATACACCGGTTGATACAAATGTTCAAAAAACGAGCGTGTTCTTTCCGATCGGATACATTGACATTATCATCGAATGACACAACTATTCAGAGAAGTAGTTCTCTTTCGTTCATTGCGATAGAAATAGTGTTTGAATACAAGCAAATATAAATAAATGGTCAGGTATATCTAAGTCGCTCAATTTACTGTCATGTTTTAATGTTTGTTACCTTCTAACTTTTGACTGAGTGGCCCGATTTTTCTGATTCATATTTTTATTTGAAAGTTGGTACTATCCGTGTAGTCCCGTTTTGGTTCCGTGTTGACAGTGGCATCCATGAGAAAACCATATAAGTCTCAAATTTGATTAACATTTGAATTTAAATCGGTTTTTGTTTTTACTCGTAAATATACTTGTACTATAAGTAATAAACAAATCTATATATATTATATTTCACCGAATGCGACATTTTTAACAGACGCGTCTCTCATAAAGCCAACCGAAACATCTTTAATTTTAAAGGCATTACAGAATTGTTCAGTTATTCGACCTCCTTTCTATACGATGGTTATGAATCACACACAATAGGTGATAATGTACGTGCCGCAGACACTTCGTGAAATGCGATAAATTCCAAAAAGTCCAATTATACATAAACATTCACGTGCGATTAGATAAGACGTTATTCTTGCAATCTTACAACATTCAATAAGCATCATTTTTAGTAATGCTATAAAATTAGCATCGTCGTTGTTGTTGACGAACATAACCGCTTTCTAGCTGTTATAAAGCGATACCTATTATACATAAAATATTATTGGCAAAATAATAATAAGTTCTCACAACGGTTACACGTACTAGAGAAATCTTAGTTCGAGGTCCACGTAACGGGTTATTAAATATCGTGGAAACTTCCTCTAAATGGGAAATATCGAACACGAACATCAGTTGGAATCTCAAACTATCCTAACGCCGCTCATCTTCAAATTCCATTACAAATAAAATTCTAATTATATTTACGAACAAAAACAAAAACGAATTACGAACAAAATCAAATCAAACATTAAACGCTATTATGCGCGGACGCCCTCTTTGTATTTCCGAATTATCGTAGGAATATTACGAAATTTAATTTAAAAACCGAACTTTCATGAAACTATTCTTATAGTACATTCTTTCCAATAAAAAAATTACTTATTGAAATCGGTTTGCGTGATATTGCGTTATTCGTCCATTTGTGGCGCACATTTAACACTTATAGTTACACTGTAGTCTCTAGACAGGAAAACAGGAGCTTCAAAAGTTCTATTTCAGAAAATGATTACAAAATGAATGCAATTCCACATGCTACATTCCGCTGAGGGCCACGAGAACAGATATCACCGTAGATGTAAATATCGGTTGGGAGCAGGTCGGTCTACGAATTAGTTAGCTTTAAAGGTTTTAAGGGTGTCAGTACACTCGCGCGATCGTGACGAATGTTCGCCGAATAACAACGTTGTATCGCCAGCCTTGCATTCGGTGTCGCGTGCGCAATTAGTTGCTACTTATGCAATTATATTGGCATGTTTGATGAAAATGCACCGATGTCATACGTTTCATTATGAAATTCAAATGTAACACAGTTTTGAAATATTATTGAATAATTGATTAATAAAATGAAAAGTGTTTTTTTATAACTGTACCGTTAAATCAAATTGAAAATTATAAATGCAGTTGATTTCGTTACGCAATTGGTATTATATACATTTAAAATTCATACCGTTTGGAACATGTTAGTGACTGGTAGCAGATTGCAACCGACTCCAAAAAAGGAGGACCGCATAACTTTCGACTGGGTGAAACGATTTTGATGATTTTTTTTATAAGCTATATAGTACTGAATATAAGACTCTAATCTGAAGGCATTATTTAGATAAAGTAGATGATATATATACATATTAAATCTACGAAGCCTATAAAGTTATGTGCATGTATTAATGTATTTAAAATGATTGTGAAAGTCAAAGATCGGCAAAATTATAAAAATATTTGCAGGGTGTTATGTGTCATGACAGAAGCGGACACGGCGGGTCGCCAATCGGATTGTTTAAGGCAGAAGCGGAAGCGAAATAACCTTATGAAACTTAGTTTATCGTGGGAATTACAGAACAATTTCAACATTTGTTGTTTTACAATTTACGGCTGACAAATGTATAGAGATAAATCCTTTATTGCACCAAAACGTAATGGTATTTAGTATTTTCTTTCAGCTAACTTAACATGGTTAAACGTAGCTGCCAATGTAGACTTTACTTGAGCTTAGGAAACCCTACCGAGTGAACGTCGTACGCCGTGGAGTGGAAAATGGCAAACGTTTTGAGATCCGTGCTAGGAGTGGGGGACGGAGAACCTCACCCTTGCACACAATTGTATCGCTGATATCTTATCGCTTTCACCACACAAGATCAGAGTGTGGCAGCAGCATTACCACATTAGAGCGGTTTCATGTCCGATGACTAACGCGGTGATGCAAACACGACAAGTGTTATTAATCATCACAAGTGAGCTGGTGCCACGGACAGTACCTAGGTTGTCTTTTTCTGAATGCAACACACTGATCAGGCGGCACCAGTTTCACCGGGGTTTTGAGAGATGGCACAGCTTTTAGGTCGCTTAGCCTGAACTTCTTTAGCGAGTAACCGGCCGCAAAGATCCCCGAGAAGAGACCTCAACTTGGGCGGTTACATTACGATCTGAATCAGGAGAAGGGTTTTAGTCAGTTGAGTCTGCTCTAGACCCAACCCGACACGACTTGCCCGCTTCTTAAATGGGCACGTTCAATCATAGTATTTCCTCGCATGTATAAAAAAAATATGTTCTATTCATAATTTATTCTATTCAATACAAATTTATAAGCGGAAAATATTCCGAAAGATAAAGGCTCTGCTTATTTTCTTCTTATATTATTATTATTGAGCAAATATTTAGTAATCGAACAAACGGTAATACAGTGGAATAAAACATTGCCACAAGAGAGTAAGTCCAAAAAATATGCTTCTTTACGAGCCAACAGTGCCGTATAATAATAACAGCGGACGGTGTTACAACATGTGGTGTGAGCTATGTTTGTGCAGACTGGAGATGTTAAGAAATTTAGAGTGATTTGCACAATGAGCCGGCACAATCATTCCAAATGTTAAATCACTCGCGGCCGGCGGCGGCTGCGCCTTGCAGAACTTACCGCGTTGCAGTTCCAGTTGCGACAACTTGCAGCAAATTACTTGGACACGTTTTTACGCATTAAATGATAATGTTATATCTTGATAAACATAATCATAATGATGAATAAAGTTCTGACTTCTCACATTTGTTTGAAATAAATGAAAACATATAGCAATCGCAATCTACTATTGATCATGCTCATATCTTTATACAGGCGACAATTTTCAAACACTTTTTTAAGCGTAAGCATGTAAAAAAACAAAGGTTTCCTAAAGTTTATGTTAAGTTAAAGTTACAACTTTTATATATACTATATATCCCACTTGGGCACCGGCCTTCTCTGTACAAAGAGACCAAGGGCATAGTCCGCCCTAGTGCGGTTTGGCAGTCTTCACAGGCCTTTTCTAAGACATGTAGGTTTCCTCACGATGTTTTCCGTGGTAAATCAGCACATAAAATTACAACAACAATTTTATTGGTACCGGCACCGGGGTTAGAACTCGGGGTGCTAGCGTATTATGCAACTTGAGACGCCCGCACACTGAGCTACCACGACTCTACTCTGCTCTCTTGTATGATTATGTTACCGCGATTAACTTTGAGTTTAGAGATATCATCTCACACACAAAACACAAACAGTGTAACTTGTTTATAATATTAACCACTTTATTTTCTTATTCTTGTGAGATACGAGATAAAAAAGTTGATAAATGTTAGGTCAGCACACGTATGAACAGTACGTAATACGTTTGACACAAGCAAAGAAGAGGTTGGTCTCATTCCGGGTTAACAGTTACGTTTTACTCTTGATTACATAAAACATCAAGAAGTCAATAACAACAAGAAATGCATATTGATATCACAATTGAAAGTTGAATGGTTTTATTACATGTCACGTTGAGACTCGTTTGAAACAATGCGACAGACATTTGAAAGTTGTCAAAGGACATATTATATATCGAAAGGTAACGACGGTCCGGTATAAAAACCTCTCAGGGGTCTCAGTCCACGCGTATCACTGAATTCGAAAATTATGGCGTATAAGACCTTTGTTATGGTGGTAAGCTCATCTATTGCGGTTATGTCCGTGATGAAATATGGTTTAGATTTACTTCTCGTATTTCCTATTTTAAAATAATAGAGCAAGTAATGGTAAGTAAGTAATAGACAGATAAATCTTTTATTGCATCAAAGTATAAGTACAAAGGTGAACTTAATGCTATTTAGCATTTTCTTCCACCTGACCATTGGTGGTTTACTAATTGTTAAAAAATAATTCTATAATAATGTTTTTATATATTCTAAGCAAGTACTGGACCACGATCCCATCTGATGTTAAATGAATTTCAGATGTAGATGTTATTATATACGGTTGCCTCAATCTGCATAGTACTGACAAGTTCGATCCCCGGCGCCGGCACCAATAAAATTGTTATTGCAATTTTATGTTTTGATTTACCACGCGCTCGACGGCGAAGGTAAAAGATCACGAGGAAACCTAAATTAAACAAAATATTGTAGAAAAAAAAACTAGTATGTCAAGACTTCTAACCCACACTTTACAGAGAAGGTCTGTGCCCATCAGTGGTAAATGTAATAAGTTATAACTTTAACTTATAACGTTATTATAACTAGTGTAGCCTGCGCTACAAATATGACTGGCAATGCACGAACAACGTATGTAGAACAAGGAGTAAGGTCGAGAGTGGGCGATCGCGCCATTAAGATGATATTTCATGAACAGCGTCTGAAATAAGTTAGGTGCAGTGATTGATAAACTATCTGATCAAGTGCCGGTGTGGTGTAGGAGATAACAAACAGAACGTTCCACAATTATTGACAAAAACAAACAGTTAACAAGTGTTGTAAACGGATTGAAACAGTTGAGAGTCCGTTAGCAATGAGAAGCGACCACGAGCATTCATTTCGCTTGTTATATTCTGTATATTTTGTGAAATAATGAATATTACAAATATTTAAATCAATACTAGCGCGCCCACAACAACCTCGATTAACGCACGACTGTCGTTTTCAATTAATGGTATCACTAACGATTTAAAAAAAATATACACAGATCTGTCGAAACATGGAAACGATTAGAGCGCACCTAATATTTAAAGTTGGAAACATGCCCGACCGGTAAGGACTCGTTCCGCAGTAAGGTCTGAGCTGATGTCAGCAGTGAGTCACGGGGCCGCTGGTCGCCGCCCACGAGCCGGACCTCAGCGAAGGCCGTATTGTAACATTTAATAATGTTCGCACATCATAACATTGTTTTTGAATTACAACTTCTTTACGCACGCATGACTTGTCAAGTAAGCTGGTGAATGCGTTACGAAGTGTGATCGGGCGAGGCGAACGGAAGTTAGAGGCAAATATAAGTAATAAAGTGAAGATAGAAAGAGAGTTTCGTTTCATATGTTTCTGTAGCGACAAGAGAAGCGTAAGCACACATTTTCTTTCTCTCTTTCTCGTATCGCCATACCCAAACAGTAGTATTTCTAAAAATTTACTTCTAAAAATTTTTTTTCAAGTATGAACCGAATTCGTCTTTTTGAATTAGAAACAAGAAATGCAATTTTAAAAAGGAACATGCATTAACAAGCTTCCGGTAGTAAGACAGTTCTTGTGGCACAGCCGGCACGTCAAGTAAAAACAATACTGGGGGATAAGTGCGTAAAAAAATTGTTACCACTACTTAACAAAATATGTAATATATCATTCAATTTACAAGCGGCAATAAATATCTGGTGTCCTGCCATTAAGAAGTAGATGATATTTAAATAACTGTTAATAATATAGAATACTATAGAAAATAATCAAGGAGCGTAAGATCTCGTACTTAGTTCATATCCTGCCATATGATAGGTACCGCCTGCTGCAATTGATTGTAATGGGAAAGATAGGAGGAAAAAGAGTGGTTGGAAGAAGGAGAAAGTCATGGCTAAGGAACATCAGGGGGTGGACAGAAATAAAAACAGTCGAAGCACTATTCCGTTTAGCCATGGATAAGGAGAAGTAGAAGACTAACTGCCAATCTTTAGTGATGGAGAGGCACATGAAGAAGAAATACTATAGAACCTAGTAGATCTAATTAAAATAAATTTATTTTCAAGTGTTTCTTAAATAACAACGGGCCCGGCGGGAATATCCCGCTCGACTGTTGGCGGAAGCGCGGCCGGAAGTTTGCGGCGTGTTTTATCTCAAATGAGCCCCTAAATAGTGCACCTTGGGTATGTCGAGGGTTTAATAATATAGGATGTGGTAAAAACGGAACTTCGCACAACACAAAAGGACCAATTTTTGTATCGTAGGAAGTCATTATAATAATTTATTTACTGCACACAAGAAGGAAAAAGTGGAACAAATGTTCTTTCACGTGCACTCTTTTAAATAGACTATAGTTTTTTTATAACAATGTTTATGATCATACGAATATAACGAGGCTTGGCGAGCGGAATAACCGTTGACTCTCGATCTTTCGATAATCTTTCAATACTTATTTCGTATTCGACTGTTTTGTTACTATAGAATGAAATGTTTTCTTACTATAGTATAAAATTGCGACAAAATAAATAAATCCATTGCGTAATATCTATTAGCTTCAGGAAACAGTTTGCGAAATATGTTTCGACTGACGGGAACCAGCTCTCCTGTACGTCATGGTCAGGGAGAACTTTTCAACGTATGTTATTATTGCAAATAAATCAAAACCCAAATGTATTCTTCTGCAATTCCGTCTAGAGAATGAGCTGTTGAGGATTCACCAACGGTCTTTCAACTCTGAGCACTGCGGACAGTGGTGATGACAGCATGAGATCACAGATGAGCCGACAGGTATTCCTGACTTGCAAAGCTATTGGATTGGACATTTAATCTTAAGTTAAGGTGAAATTAAACTATTTTAGAATAAAATATTTTCAACAGACATCAAAAAAAGAGGAGGTTCTGATGTTTTGTGTTTGTTCCGTCATAACTTTCGACTGGGTGGCGATTTTGATGCTTCTTTTTTTGTTTTAAAGCTAGCGCTTCCCGTGTGTTCCGCCAATTAAATTTGGTCCAATTTAATTACGACATTCATGGGAAAACCATATAAGTCTTAAATTTCCATTAAGTATGTGCCGAAAAATTTACTGAATATCACGCTAAGCGATCTCGATGATGCATTTTTTACTGGAAAGGAACTTCAAAGGTAGTTTAATTCTATTTGGAAATATTCCTATTCCATTCGAAGTCAGTTTTTGTTATTACTCGTAAATATACTTGTAGAATAAGTTTATGTATGCGTCATTCTTAACATGTACATAAAAATTTAAAAGGTAAATGTTAAAAACGATCAAACAACTCTATAAACATACAAATTACATTATAACAAGTACACACTGCAGCGTGAACAGCAAACTATAACGTAATGCAAACCATCCAATGGTCAATTGTAAGTGCGCCACAACTCGACCAGGTCCTGTGGAAAAAATCCTGGCATCAGCTGTCAGACACACACGCGCAAAGGTGTGCGGCTGACATTTGACGCAAGCCCAGCTTCCCAGTTGCCAGCTGTGTAGTTTTTACCGGCATGCCTTACCGTTGCAGACAATTGCGCTCACCTGCGGGTTGAGCAACAGAACCAACTATAATTGGACTACGTTTGAAGCTACAAAGATAGATAAGTTAATGCTATTTATTTAGCATTTTCTTCCAGCTAATCTTTGGTGGTTTACTAGTGACGCTAAAAATAGCGTTTTAAGGCTATCTGTGACACTTACGCGGCACTTATTGTCTTGAACATCCGGGAATAGGCGTTGAATTAAGAATTTTGTTATAAACAAATTTCTAACAAATAAGACAAAATTCTAAGTACATAATATTGTGAGAATTTTGATAAACCACAACCTTTGTGCGATACTGTATATGAATGGTAGATTTTATTGTTGACGTCTCTCACGATTCCAAGATTCATTTTTATTTTATTCATAAAGACGCAGTAGAATAAAGCAGCATTTTCAAAAACATCTTTTAATTTATTGTAAGTTGCTTTTGTTTCGGTAAAACACCTTTTAACCGACTTCAAAAAGGAGGGGCTTCTCAACTCATGTGTATTTTATTAATATATTATGCACTGAAATCGCCACATTTGCTAAAAGAATTCGATTTTTTCCTTCAATATGGAGGATATTCTTACAGATTTGATTTCAATTAGATCATATGAATTTTGTTAGCATAAAATCATGGGTTCCAAAGTTACGTATAACAAGGAACTCTTAGAAATTGTATGTAAGAATGCTTGATCGTTGTAATGCTGGTAGGTCTATGATAATACAAAAATAGATAAGTACTCCACGAATGAGGATGAAAAAGAGACAATAGGCGGCAGAACTTCGTATTCTACCTATGAATGCAGATGCAATGCCTATGAGCGCAGAGTATCCGCGCATGACTTTCTCTCTCTCTGGTTTAAATGCAATTGGGCAAATGCGTCGCTATTACATAATTTGAATAACGAGCACATAGTAAGCAGTACTGATAACCCAATCACAAATGACTATTTCGCGTTAACCAAAAGGATAATTATTTTCCTCATGCCTTCAGGTCAGTATGCATGGACAGACCAGCTCGCCTTATTGTATGTTAATTAGCAAGTGATCGGGGAATGCCAATCGTATTATAATTAATATTTTAAGGGGTCTAATACTTATCGAATTACTAAGTAAGCGATGAAGGCATGAGGCCGTGCCCTCGTAAATCTCAGTAACTTATAACAAAGGAACAAAATTAACGCACTCAGCAACATAAATTATTATATAATTAGAAATATTATAATAAATAGGTTCTGGCGACTTTTCTGTGTCGCCTGAGCACTGCGACGGTGCTGGGGGAGGGAGCAACCTTCCCGAGACATCCTCCAGAGATTACTGCAAAAGGGCACCGCTGCGTTCCGTTGGAGCTCTTTCCCATTCACCGAGGATGACCACCTCCATGGGTTTAAGTAAAAATTCTCAAAAAAAAATTAGTACTACAAAAAAAAATTTTTTCTTCGAAATCTTCAACAAGATACCTCCATCCACTAAAACTCCCCGGTGGCCCTTCCTCGGTGCATGGAGAGGGGCTCCAGGATCTCCAGAGGAACGCACCGGAGCCCCTCTGCACTGTGCTCTTAGGAGAGCACGTCCCGGAAGGGAGGTTACTCTCTCCCCCCCTGTGCCCTCAAAGTGCAAGGCGACACCGGCCATGACTGATGTCGCCATCTTCCCGGGTCCATCTTGGCGGACGACAAAGGCCCCCACCCTTGTCGCCCGGTGAACCCGAGGCCCCTTTTAGTCGCCTTCTACGACAGGTAGAACCGTAGTCTTATTCTACGAGCCCAAAGCTACAGGGCTGAACTACTAGAAAACTTGTGCTAATGTTTCCTTGCTGCTCGAGCAAGCGGAGCGGCGACCAGTCACCGCCCACATGAGCGCTGTAACTTAATATTGAGTCTCCATTTTCAAAGCAGTAAAAGAATAAGTTTCTCACCAGCAGTGACCTTCGCAGTTTCGGTCGAGATCCGGTTTCACAACGGCCCGCCGGTCTGACAGCGGCTGCCCGCACGGAAATATGACAGCAATCTTAATGGAATAAAGACTGTATTCGCGTCACACCGTCACTGCATTTAATGGTACCTTGTATTAATCGTCAATCAGTGTCTAACGGCAATGATTAAGGCTTGGTGAGTCAAGCTGCAATAAACTAAAACAAGATACAAGTAATTCCTACGAGTTAATAGTATTTCCGTGTTGTGTTTATTAAGTTGAAATTAACGGTGATACTGTTTATTTGTTATCATAAAATGTATCAAAATTCACATTTTTTAATTACGTACACCGGAAAACTGAAAACATTTGCATATGGCAACCTTCATTTAATGCGTAATATTACTGACAATACCTAACGTGCGTCAATGTTCACATGAAAGAACATTGTTGATACATTTGGACAGGCGCTGTAAATACCATTTCCAAATCAGGGAGTAGGTTGTTAAGGTGCACTAGGAGGTTTAAAGATGCAACCGTTTCTTGTCATGGCAAATTGCAAAGTGTTTAATAAAATACAAAATGAACAGTGCTATTTTCAACCGACTTTAAAAAGGAGGTTCTTTGACTTGGATTTGTCTGTATTTTTTTATGTTTTGTTAGCGCATAACTTTCGACTGGGTGAATTGAGTTGATGATTCTATTTTTGTTTGAAAGCTGATGTTTCCAATGTAACATTTCAATTCGGTCCAATCGTGTAAATAGTTGAAGGCCAACGCCCAAAACACATGTTTATTCTGCTGCTATTTCGATAAGTGTGTTTTACGCTTAACATTATAAGTTATCGTTGTTTATTCTATCGCCCGACATAGAACTTAAACAATACTATCATAGCAAAGTTTCCCACGTCACGCCGCAAACCATCTTATATCTAACAACGGTCTCGCGTTACGTACGCACACGCGACAACTGTACCGTGAATTCGTGAACATTTTCAGTTCATTGTACACTAACAACAATGCAACAACTGTAACTTATTGAAATCACAAAATGGCGGCGGGAATTGAACGAGAAATGTGAATCGGCACAATGTAGAGACGAAGAATATTTTATAGCTATATAAGCTTTTATAGCTTTTTACATGAGTAAGAAACAAGTGACAAGCAAGAAATAGTGTAGGTATAGATAGATTGGTCTCACCGATTCGTAGCAGAGCTAAGTTACTTAGCCTGCAGCGCAAGATGGCCACTAGAATCGAATAGAGAACGCATACGTCACCTATCGCCTGACACAGGTCACTCACCGGGCACCTGAACTCGACAGGGCGCAAACAGACAACGACCCAGCAAGATCTCTGCCGGCCGCAGTAGACACTGCGCTGGCAGTTAGGTTAAATTAAGTCCAATAATACATTTGATTTATTGATAATAATACATTATATTTTTTGTCATTACGTAACGAATGGATAAAGGGGACAATAGTATTTGAGCATGCGACTGCTACATATAGTCTCCGACTGGTATTTACCAGTTCTTTCTACCATTTCATTATGATATAATAACAACAATAACGGTGGCCAGCCTTAAGGCACGCGCACCGCAGCCGCACGCCCCGCCGAGCACACCGCCATCTGCTGTCGACAGCTGCGTACCGGCAGCGCCGCCAAGGACTTACTGTACAGCTACACTAATGGTCTAAGCCAAGCAAGTCTCAAAACCGCTAAGACTATACTAAAAACAATCCAACGCCTAGGTCAGCATAAATCCGGATCCGCTATGTGTAATGAATTCTGGACACCAATACAAAGAGTCCAAGCTTGAGACGAAAGACTTTGTCAACGTGTAGCTGTATTTTTATATCATTGTACAGAGTTCCACCAGACAAGAGCCGTGGTAGTTCAATAGTACAACTGTGTGTATAACTTCTGTTGCCACAAATGGGCACGGTATGCGAGTCTCGTTTCGGACTCTGTGAGCATCTACTAACTCCCTATTTTCGCAGATTTTGCAGCTTCTGAAGAGTTAGGAGGAATTGCAGGATTTACTTTTACCGCACCTTCATCGGACATCAAGGGGCTCGGTGAGATTCTACAATTCCGTACGTAATCGGAACGAACGTTTCTGGTAGATTTTGTTGGCAGTGGTGGTCACTTTAAAGTGACACAACTTATTTGTCTCTTCTCTCAAGAAAAAGATAAGACGTTTTTAATTTTTCTAATGCGTATGTTTAAATATCATTCATACAAATAAATCAAATTGAAGTGTCTGCTTGTAATATAAAATAAACTTTTTACTACGTGCCTAAGAATGTTTTACGGTATATATACCAATTTTTTTTTTTTCAGTTTTTGTCTGTCTGTTTGTTCCGGTCGATCTCTAGAATAGCTGGATCGATTTTGACGGGACTTTCCCTCGCAGGTAGCTGATGTAACAACGTTTAAGTTAGGTTATAACAATCCTAAAACATGAATATTTGCATATAGAAAAGGGCATACTTTTTCATGTCTACCAGCCATGGTACACGGTCGGGCGCATCTTGTTGTCTTTAATATATCACTATATAAGTACTATGTAAGTGTATATGGCAACTTTTGTTGTTACGTATTCCACACGACTGTACCGCACGCGTATCGAGCTGCAGTCAACACAGTGGCGTCGTTCATTGCCTTCACCGCTTTTGGACTAAATCACACACCAGCGACCTTAAGGTTTCGTTTTTCATACAATAGCAATATCATCCGTATTATACATTTCAAATTAATACAAACGGTCAGGGCCGGTATAACTAAACCACCACAAAATCGCCTCTATTACTTTCTTATAAGGTATAAAATAGCTTTTTTTACCTGATATATGTATTAGCGATGCGAAAAATCGTTGTTATATAAAAAATATCGGCGCCACACGCGACTTCGTTCGTACGGAAATACGAACAGATACAAGTGAAATGTTTTTACTTGGATTCTTTAACGTAATATTGATAGTCAGATTTTTTATTCTTTCTAGGATGCGTTTGACTACGATCCTACCTGATGTTAAGAATGTTGCAGTCAGAAGGAAGATGGAAATGCAGTCCTGGATGGTAAGACGCACTAGCTTAGTAGAAATGCCTATTCACTCTACTCATTTGCATGATGTTATTATAACTATGAATAAGTTATTTAGTTATATAATGTTCTCGATTCAAATAATCAAGATGCAAGTTAGACTACAGAACTTTTGCTCAGATCCAAGTTCGAGAATATTCTAGACCAGTCCAAACAAAAATTAACCAACACGTAACATAAAACTTATTTAGCAAATCTTCATGTAACATAAGACTGTATCTTTGGTTCCATTCAATGCCGCAAAAAAAAACAGGGTAAAGATTCAGGTGCAATAAGAGCATCGAAATTTTATTTTTATCGAGTCTAAAAGCGAAAACAAATTCTAAATAATAAAATTCTTGTTTCCACATTGGTTAAATTATAGTTACAAGTACATAACATCTGCCTCTGCCCTGCTACCCATCAGGATTCGACGGGGGTTGCGGAAGAACTATTAGATGTTATCCCGTGACCCTCGTATGTGGTTGTACGATGGAACACTACCCCGTTGCCGTCCCACGTGGCTGGATTAAGAGCGTAAGGCTGAAATTTACGGTCAGACTTAGCTTACTAGTTAAAATTCATAGTCATTTGCTAAGCTTATGCCGAGCAATTGCTTAGCAAAGTGTGACTTACGAAAACGTTGACTTTCCTAATACTTACGTAACTCTAGGAATATTTTGACATGTTATAAATTTTAGAGAGATGTTTAAATTTTGAATAATGAACGTAATTACACTTCATACTTGACTTGGTTGTTCCATTGTTTTGTCAAGGTTTTAAATTAAATACTAGATTTTTGAACGGGAAACGAGCCGAGATGAAGGAAGAATAGACATTAAAAAATATTGAAGCTTGTTTTTATAAATATTATGTTTTTTAAATACCAAGAATTACAAGAACATATTATGCGAATTACCTTAAGCTCTACCTTAGTATGCACTTGGTTTAATTTTAGCGTACTATAAATTTGAGTGCTGAGATTTCAGTTAGCAGAAATTCACGTTTGGCCTAAGCTAAGCCTGAGCAAACTCAAAATGCGCTCTATAAATTTCAGCTTTAGTGTTTTGTCAATTTATTTATTTCCCACTTGAGACTTATAATGTTACACTTAGACAACTTATAGTATTTATTCAGGTCGGCAGAGCGGTGTTAGCGGCTAGCTTTAGGCCGGTCCCATTGACATAGTGTTTCCAATATTGAACAGTAAAATCGATCACATGTACGCAACACGCCGGTAGCGACCTTTATCGATTTTTCCATTAACTTTATTATTAGTGGCGCGGCCGGCCCACTCGCACGTGGAACTACGTAGAACTGTCCGTTCAAGGACGTTTCCACTGAAATATCGATAACAGTGGCACTGGCATGTTAGTACAATAGGTAAGGTGTGTAAAACATTGACTAAACAATGTAAAACGTAATTAACAATTATGTATAATTCGTGTTTTTCACTGAAGAAAGGGCGGTCCCCAGCGGAGGCAGTCCTTTATCTAGAGAAGCTGACCGCAACAATTTCACAGGCTTTCAGAGGCTGCAGAGCTCTTAGGTCTCGTAACATGAACCGATATTGGAAGTAACCCCGCGCAAGGTTCCCGAAAGGGTGTATTGCTATGCACAAATTCTCTCAATCTGCAGTCTCAGCAGTAGAACCTGCGATGTAATGAAACATATTTTAATTAAATATTGTGACCTGCTGGCTCAGGCCGGGCACGCGCCTTAACTTGCATAAGTCCCCGTTTTTTCATCTTAGTATTTGTTTATTGTAGTAACAACGTAGCTCATGTCCCGGCGTGGTAGCCGCGCTAGAGGAGACATAACGCAAGGAAATTTACATGTCTAATTAAATAGTTCTGGAAGTCTGTCAATATGTTTAAGACCCGACCCGGACTAGACTAGACTGGTCTTAGACTCTGAGACAAGAGTTATCTCTTAAAGAGGTTTAGGCTAAGCTATCTAAGAGTTGAGCTACCTCTCAAAAAATGCTGGAACTGTAGAGGTCGCGTAATTGATCAACGAAGTTCAATCAGAAAAAATTACTTAGACAAGAAAGTCTGTGTAACAGTGGTACATGTATAACTTATGAGTTGTTTTCAAATTTAATTAAAAGATTAACAAATTTCACAACGCAGTTAATAACAATATAATAAGCAAAACTCTCGACGGTGGAGCTGCACGCATAAGGCAATCAAAATGTCTAATTATCTAAGCTCATCAATGTTCAAAGATGTGGCAAGAAAACACATAAGCGCATAAATTTCACGGCGCGCGGCTGAGTGGGGCCCGCGGGGATATGAAACAATATCTCTGGCTCCATAACACACACTACTGTGTCTGCAGTAGCATGTATTTCTGTTGTCTGCATCGAAACGCATTCATCTCGTTAATGCTCAACCCACTGTTTAGATGCCGAACTACGATAATGACGTCTGATCCATTTCGAGCGCGGTAATATCTGATTCACATAGCTTCAACTCTGCTTAATAAGAAATTCTCAACTAATTTAAAGTTACAGCCTATATATATTCCATCCACTGTTGGGCACAGGCCTTAATATAAGTATTTTATGGGAAAGCCCCACCCCCTAGCTAAGATTAAGAGCGTTGTGTAGTTTCTTCGGCCACTTCTCCCAGCGCCAACGTTTCCCGAAATGGCATATAAGTTAGTTTAGCTTAGATTGTCCCAATAGTTTAATTAATAAAATAGCTACCCACCGAGTGACGAGTTACTATCTAATAGAGGTTCAGGCTAAGCGACCTCTCAATCCGGTGAAGCAGTCAAGGCCAGCCTTTCTGGCCAACTGTGTAGTTTGTCAAAAAAAATGTGGCCTTCTGTAAAGAGAGTCTAAGGGCATAGTCACGCGACATTAGTGCAAATTCGCAGATTTCATGTCGTAGAAAATTTACTAAGAAATGTAAATCAGCCCTTAAAATTTATTTTTATTGGTGGCGGCACCGGGGATCGAACAAGTTGCTACGAACTATGCAACTTGCAAGTCGGCTTCCAAACGAATATATTTAAAGTAAATGTGTAAACAGATTTCAGTTTTATTATCTGCGAAAGATCACGCCACAAACAAATTGTGATATAAGATAAAAAATAACTCTTACCGTTAAGTAAATAAGAGAAACGATATGTAAAGGAAAGTGGACAATTAGCATGAGACTGTGCAAATGCAATCCGCCTTATCTGATGTCTGTTGTTAATGCACGCGGGATTTTGTTCCTAATTAAGGTCTAGATTAATGATAGGTAAAATTTAACTTAGCGGAGCGAGAAATTGCGCGAGCAGGAACTGTGTGACTTGAAACAATACTGTTGCGTTTGAATTTGAAACCAAATCAAAAAAAAATAAACCTATACAATAAGTATAGTAAAATGGAATCTTTACCATCAACTCTTGTTATAGCATATTATATTGTATTAACGTAGAATGACACATACTTTTTTGTATTAATTAATTATCTCAGTTGGCACCTCGTTTAAGCGTCCCGAGAGCAGACGTAGGCTTTGTGCATTATTCCCGCATTCTATTAAATCGATTCGACCTTTCCAGAAACTTCTAGACATATATTAGCCGTAGTTGTTCTAATACTTTTTTTATGTGTATAAACTAGTGCTTCACCACGATACTGAAATTACAATACATAAGCAATAAACAAAAACTAGCATTTGACCTTAACAACTATTATTTATAGTTAATAAACATCTTGTAAAGGATATAAGATGCAGTTGAATGCAAGCCGCTTACAACCGGTCGTTTTGGAAATTGTTGGGGAGCGCTATGTCCAGCGGTGGACTGCCCAGACTCCACTCCAAATAGATATTTATATTATTACACACACAAATAACTCTCAGAAATATCGTCAACATAAGCTTGAATAGATAATGCCTTTTATATTCAAAGAATTTTAATTTAGAATAATGACTGGGGACATTTTGGAAACTCTTTAATGTCTGAGCGTTATCTTCCGGGCGCTTTATCTTTTTGTGCCCCACTTGAGATGTGGCTTCGAAATCTCGTATCGTGGTTTGGAGCAAACACGTTCATGTGTTGCTGCGTCAACAAATATATACGTGAATGTAAGGCAGGATCCACTTTAGTTTTATTGTCTTTCAAGGATACTGAAAAATCAATGAGAAATTCGATTGTATGCTTTGTTTAAAAAAATATCGCCAACTACGACTAACTATGACTAGCAGATATTGAGAGAACTATGACTAGAGACAGAATTGACAGACTTCACATGTCTTAGACATTTTTCTTAGATTCGTTCGTCTTCGTTTCCTCACGACACAAATACGACACAAATAAATTAATTGGCGCCGACATCGGGGATGGCGCTCGGGTTATTATGCAGCTTGAAGCGACCGACCGGACACTGAGCTACCACGACTCTTTAGCTTGTGACATGACATCTCCTACACGCCATAAAAGATGATGTACCACGTAAAAATTTAACAACTCGTATCTTAACAGTTTAAATGATATGTCAGTAAGCGGTCACCGATAATAATCGTTTAAAAGAAAATATAGTTGGTATAACTGGGGCAAAAAACACATTAAGGTCGACAGAGGGAGGCGCGTCGGCCGCTGCGAGGTAAGGTCGCGACATTTCGCGCCTCTGTTGACTGTTAACAAGCAAGCTACACCTTTTTCTATAAGTAAACAAACGGGCTTTCAACAGGCAGCTCACACAAATTGTAGTACCGTAAGTGCTACTACATCCACACACAGCCACTCGTCTTCGTCTTACTTAACTTGATGTAAAGCTTATACAAACATCATTGATCTATTTTATAGTAGTTATAGGTCTTACCCGCGCCATAGCTGCGTAGATTTCTAACCATTGAGCTATGAGATGTGTTAGGAATGTGTGATCTAGGCATCATCATCGGTCTGATTATTAAAGCACTGATACCAATGTTTTATTGATAAACCGTTGTAATTCCTAAGCAATGTGTACACTACACAAGAATATTTACGACTGCAAATCAATTCTACGCTAAAATGAACACAAACGAAGGCTCTATTTTACCTATAGGAAATATTCGTTATTTCGAGGTTCTGGCGCCTACGCTCCATTTCTTCCACACTCGCGGTCAGCGGTTGCTGGTCAATAGACATCGAGTACGTACCTAGTCTTGGATTGTCACAACCTTACCAATATCTAAACCAACTTCGGAACTGAAGGTCCAATTTTACACAACAATTACTTGGGACCTCATTAAGAAAACAAAAAGAAATCACAAAACAAAAGCAATTGATCAAAACGAATGGATATTTGAAAACGATTGGATTTTTTTGTTATCGGGGATGAATCTTCGACCCCGCCTTCTGGGGTAAGGCGAGGTTATGTGGGGTTTTTACCCACTAAAACCTCCCGGCGGCCCTTCCTCGGTGCATGGTGAGGGGCTCCGGGATCTCAAGGGGAACGTACCGGAGCCCCTCTGCCCTGTGCTCTTGGGAGAGCACGTCCTTTGGGAGGAGGTTACTCCCTCGCCCCCACTTTGTAACCTATCTAAATCAACGGTAATATTGACGTCATCGCTGGCATTGGTGTACGGGACACCTAATAGAATCCTATTAAATTATCAATTAACATAATGAAACTTCCAATTTACAAAAGATTATTGGTTCTTTGTTGGTACCTGCGCAGTCATTTTACACTATTGCTGGTCAATCAGAAAAACAAATCAGCTGGGTAATAAAACTGCCTTTCTGGTCTTTATATGTAGATTTATTTATAAAATTATGAAAAATGAAATTGTTATTTAAATATAAAATTTTATATGTAGAAATTATAGCTATTTAGATAGATACGTCCTTTATTGCACCAAATATAAATACAAAGGCGAATTTATTGCGATATAAATCGCAAGCAGTCAGACCAACCAGTAAAAGGCTTAAATGGATGGTGGATATTTAAATTGTAGTTTCACGATTAAAAACGGATCTTAAATACGGAATTAGGCTACACAGTTACTTGAATGTGTGAATTTGTTTATGAAGGACACTTTGACAGAAAGTGTTCTTGGGCGACGTTGATCTGGTACCTACTTCTAACCCTTCTCCAATAAAAATGCAACAGATCGGTGAATATTTTCCAATGGTCGCGTGATGGATTGAAATTAAGTCGGCGTGCGTGTGTCGGAGCGTTGTCACCGCTACAGATTTCACCAGACAACGGTCTGCACTCGCAGATACTTTTGGAACTATAACTGGGTGACGGTAAACTTACAAGTCAAACCTCAACCGCACCGCGTTATAAGGCCCGCACATATTTTCAGAGAGTACCAAACCGTATATTAAGAATGAGTCATATTTCATGGGGCGCATTGAAATTTTAAGGATTTTTTTTCCTTAAGTCTGTCTTGAGCTGTCTTTGGGCTCTTTTAATCAGTTGTTATTTTGTGTGGAAACTTTGAATGGATATGACAACCACAACTTAATAATCTGACCGGTTGTCGAGGACGAACTTGTCTGCCGCAGCTTCCTCTAGAGTATCTCAGTACGCCGTATGTATGTCTATAAATATAAATAATAAGCAATATGCTAAATAACCGTTTTTAGGTTGTATCGTGTTCACAAAATACTCTTAATCAAAAACGTGATGATATAGTTCCTGTGTTCCTGCTCTGACCTTCCAGCAGCATCCAGCCAGTACGAACTCGTTTGGCGAGACGGTGTCTTACTCATCGTATACTGGCTATCTATTCCGCCAGTCTTGTTAATTAAATGATAAATAATTCAACGTTCAAATAATAATAAAGAACACCGGCGCGAACACATCAGTTACGTATCAAACGTTTATCTACCTTGTCTAAAGATAAGAAGCCTCGAATTTACAAATGAGTAACTCATCAATTTTTTGTCAGAAGAATCTACTAACTTACTAACTGGAAACTTTCTTTCAGCGTAACGATGCTTCGTTGTGATCATTTTGTCCTACGGATTCAGCGGGGCTATCTTGAGACGCATTTCAGGGCAGGTGGGTGCCAGTGTCCTCCATTAGAGATCCCGAAGTCCGTCCCAAAACACCGACAATGACCACCGAAAGGATTTTACTGAAGAAACGATAACGACGGTATCATTTCACCTTCTAAATTATAAAAATTACAAGATAACTGAAGATGGTGTGCCGGCCTTTTTTTTGACGAAACTACACAGATTAGCTGCTTAGCCGGATTGAATGATAGCATAGCTCTTAGGTCGCTTAGCCTGAACCTTTATTCATAGTTACTCGACACAAGGGAAAGGGTAACCTCGACTTGAACGGTTACTTTTTACGCGTAAGAATTCCGATCCGGGGGTATGTGCCGCTCTTGTATTATAAGAGATATTTATTCCTTACAATAGACGTTGGTATCGTTGCAGAACACTTGGATTGGGCTAGAAGCTTATTGAGATTTGAATACAGTACAGGCGAAAAGCGGAAAATAAAATGAGCAGAGAATTACGCGCGAGACTTGCGGCCCGCTGCTTGCGTAACCGCTGTTATGCGCTTGCGCCTCTCAATAAGTTATTGTGATCTGGTTACTGCGACCGCTTGCAACCACAACTGGTCACTTAGCAAGTTAGTAAGTTACAGTAGTAGTTTGTTAGTAAGTGTAGTAGGCCGCTTTTTACAAGTTTGTTGGAAATAGAGGTCCAGGCAATGAGTCGTACCTTGATCTCTTTTGATATAATATCCTTGTCAAACCTTCATGTGATGTAAGTAACAAAATATGATGTCGAATTGGCTTTCGCCGAGGTGACACGGAAACCGAATAGACAAAGCTTATGTATTAGCTTTACATATAAAGTATTCGACTTTAAACAAAATGTACGCTGAAATGAAATAAAATATCTAAGTAATGGATTGAACACTACTACACAGGGTAGTTCTGTATTGTTTCCCAAACTATCTTTGTGCTGTTACGAAGTCTTGGGTCTATGTTTTCTTTCTTTTTCCACATTCGAGCTGGTTAACGTTAACTTACCTATTGTTGGATATTCATAAACCTAACAATATCTGTACGTGTACATAACTAAAATATAATACAGTACTAAACCCCGTATCTACTCAATACAAACGAATTGAGAACTTACTCGTTTTTTACAGTCAATTAAAAGTATAAATCCAGGTGGAAACTGAATCGTTAGCTCTCTGTATTAGTATTGTTTAATGGTATGTATGCAGCATGTGCATTCCATCAAGATCCTAATGTCTGAATAAATTTGGGTTAGTACCTTCACTGGCGGTGTGAAGTGAGAGTGCGGCCAGAATTGGGATTGAGGCCGCGGCCTTCGGGTTTGCCGATCGACTCCGCCGCTAGAACCGCATTATTTGGCCGCTGATTTTAATTCAATGCTGCGTCACATCAGACTTAATCTTTGGATACATCGCATCTGATAGTGTAAGTAACGAATATATAACATTTCGTCATCAATATGCAAAGAAGTGAAATCAATCGTCATATGTAATGTTGCTATATGACCGTTGACTGTCCGTGGCACATGCGTGCACAGAACATAACGGGTACTGATAAGATGTACAGTGGTTGAACTTCAGCCGACAGTAATCGTGAACAGTGTAACAAAGCAATGGGATCGTTACATGGTCGACCGCCTTAGTAGAACTTCTATAACACCTCGAAGTCTCGGAACAAGTTATTTAAATCAAAGTTACATTAAATCTAATATTTATTCCCCCGCCTCGCTGGCTCTATACATAGGAAAAAAGTGCCTACTGATGGTGTTTGCCCAGTGGTGATCGCGCAAAACTGCTTTTTTTTCAACCGACTTCAAAAAAGTCGAGGTTTCAATTCGTTTGCTTTTTTTATGTTACCGATTTGAAAGCTGATGCTTCCTGTTTTTTCCTGTTTTTCACTCGTAAGTATACTTTAACTTGTTTAACAAAGCCTCCATTGCATATACAGTTTGGGCCCAGCAAAGTCAGAAGTCACAAGGCTAAAATAAAAAAAAATGTATTTTTTCTATCCATTGACAGAAAGTTCGAATCTCGTGAACTGCGAATGTACCCCATAATGCACACATATCTTAACGCAACGAACGTGCAGTGTTATTGCCTTTGTTCTTCAACTATTTCACAGCAATTTGGTAATGGTGAAATGCACAATTTTGTGCCTTTACGATGATAACATTTGTAGGGAGTGGTGTAATGTCAGGTGACAGAAAGAGAACTCTAGAACCATGCCAAGTTCAGTGAGAATTGTAGAACCGGTGGAGGTCTGATAATTTTTGTAATGCGACGAGTATCACGAGGTCAGTGATCATGCACCGTTTACCGGCAGCCTTGTGGACGTCACTGGGTTTTCCTCAGTAAAACCTTACAACGATCTGCTAATAATAATATATACGTTATAATCATACTACGTGTCAATTTGATTATTTTGTAAAAATTTGATTATATTGTCGTCTAATCATCATGCCTATTCACTCTACTCTCGAAAATATTCACATTGTAGTCGGGGACAGACAGACGCGGGAAAACTATTTCAACACAGGTCTGTACGAATCATTTTAACTACTTTAATACAAGCATATCTGATATGAAGATAACAATGAAACGGTCTGAAGTTAATTTACCATAACAATATTTACAAAGCAACATTCGACCTCAACCGAGGGAAGGTAGTCCATGACTCACGATAAGAAAGCACGACGAGTTCAAAATGTATGTTAACCCACAATTCTTATTTTATGCCCGGAGGCATTATTTGACCTCGAAACGAATTTGGATCGCAGGCGGGCCGGTTAAGATCTCTTAATCGAATGCTGGCTGTAATGTGCATGCGTGTGCAAATCTTTGCCTAATCGGACAACGCTGTGCTCCATGGATCATTGTTGTGTTTGATCAAAGCACAAGCCTTACTCAATTATGCTATGCCAGTTGATATCTAATATATCATTTTAAAGTAAAACTTTACGCATGCTTGTCTTGGGGAGTAAATTGGTGAATGCGTTAGGATAAGTGTGATCGGTCGAGGCGAACGGAAGTTGAGAGTTACAGTTATGTTTTAATGTTACATACCGTGTCAAATAAGCTAATTTATTGTCTATACGATATACTGTACGGCAATACCCGGATAAACACCAGCCATGATGCTGTTTGTGATGACTGTTACGATATCTGTTGTGGTTAAAAGCTAAACTAAATGTTTAAATTCAGCCAATGTCATTCATCTCATGACGTGTACTGCTCTCACCATGCGTTGGGGTCATTGTCACGTTATATTGAATGCAAAAAACATGAATATTGCCTTTTAAATGGCTACAGAAGTCGTGGTAACCGGCCAGTGGGACGCCGCGGTCCCCGCTCCCCGCACGACCGGTCCTCTCAAGAGGTCACTTAAACCTGATTTAAGACCTTATGCTTACAGATAACTCGGGAATGGCCGACGCCAGCGAGTTGTAACTCTAGTTTTAGTAACAGCAATGCTAACAGTTAACAGTTGCTGCATAAATTCTGGCGTTATATCTCTTACCGTATTGTTATACCATTTGTTTTCTACAGAAATTACATATTTTCGGATTCTCACTTAATAATAAAACTTCTTCATGCATGCTTAACTTGCATTACTAGTTACACCCGAGTTGGCAAACTCGTTACGAAAAGTGTGATCGGGCGAGCCGAGGCGAAAGTTGAGAAAGATATAAGAAAGAGAGATAATTACGTTTCGTATATCTAAGACACAGCGCAGACCTATTTTCTGTATCGCATTGTAGGAGCAACCACATAGTCTTTCTCTCTTAAGCAATCGTGTATAGATTCGGACATTGCTTCCGAAAACGAAGACAGACGACAGTAGTAATAACACCTGTGATGAAGAGACGGAAAAAATCGATTCTGATGAAATAATAGTAGTAAGTTCCAAATAAGCTTAGACTTGTTTCACATCAATAGTCGAATGGTGGATTCTAATCGGACTGCTAGCCTAAGACCTTACGATTCGCAGACCCTCCCATAAACCATTTGGCTGTTGACGCCTAAAAGATTAAGGAGTAATAAATAAATGGTGAATAATCATATATTATGTACTACATACAAATCTAAAGTGGGCTAATCAAGCTTCTTACTATTACCAGACCATATTGCGTTTACTAATATCTTATCATATTGTTCTTCACTTATAATCGAGAGTGTAGAGGACGTCATAAATTCCTAAGAAGAAGAAATTCCGCTCGTATGATTATGACAGTTGACCACAGAGTAATGAGACTCGTCATATTAAATGTGAAATAACCGCATTGGATACGTAACTTTTCGCGAAGCATTGCGTAATAGTAGATGCAAAATTCGATGATCAGAATCATGGAATTAACCCAAGTCCATAGGACAAGATAGTCGTCGGTTGACCACCTCTAAGTAGAATATTGTCATGCATAACAATTGGCATTTTATACGAATAATATAATTTTTTTTAGCAAATTTTATTGTCATTTTCATTGTTTCAAAACAGCAAAATTTCTTGCGTTAGTGCTAGAAAATGGTTCACATCTACAGTCGAATGGTGGTTTTGAATACACAACCTTAAGTAACGCAAACCGCATCTTACATAATTAGGCTATGAACGTCTACTACCGTACAAGTGGTACACTATCGGTTAAACAATCGGAATCAATGAACTCAAAGACTACTGAAACTATCAAATATCGACTGATATGATGCCAATGAACGTTCATTTTGTGCACGGTCGGTGTATCAGACACGGCACCTAGTTTTACCGACATATTCCACGTGAGTAAACGTGACGTTCACACCGGCTCACTAAGTGCCACAAAAAGTCGTAAAATCCAAAAAACACCATCATGCCTTTGTTGGCGAATGATTCACCTCGCATACCGGCCACTTGTCAGTGCGACAGCTCCATATCAATATTATAGAGCCTGCATCAATCAATAGATTTATGATGTCAATCTTTACTAAAGTGCCTCGTGTTTGTATATAATATCGTAAATATTAAATTTCCCCAAAAAGGGACGAACGAGATGTAATTGTAACAGCTGTTTTTAGGTTTCTACTTGTTCCGAATTCCTTCACTAACAGCACGAAATACAGCAGAGTAGAGCAGCTATTCCACGCTGCTGCTGTAAATAGTGAGTTTATGTGCAAGTGTCGTGTTGTTAAACCCATCAATGATTTGATTTGAACGCGGATTTTGTGTTTACTTATTTAGAAGAGGCAACAAAAGCTTTGCAAAACTTTCCCCACCGCAAAAAGACGGTCATTAAGAGAATATAATTTATATAGGCGTACAAACGCCGATGTCAATCAAATACAATCGCATGTGGCTGTTATCAATTTCATCACATTGATAAGCTGATAAGCGTTCAGACCGCACCTCACTATCGAGGACATTATAAGATTGTTCAAACTGATAAGTATTGATCATATCACGTCATCGTTAAACATGGACATGTCAAGAGCAGAATGAGCGAGATGCAATCATTTCCGCGACCTCTTACCATCTGCCGCCGATGATCATTCTTACCTCAGGATCGCACTGGTCGCGTACAGAACGAATCTAGAGATGTTTTCATTTTGTCGTGCCTACACATATTAGCTAGAGAACCTGACTTTGACTCGGGCTAGAGTGAGAGATAATATAGCTCCTTAGGTCGTTAAAAACATCTATATTTAGTAATTTCACACAAGGGTAACGTCGTCGGATTCCAATCAGAGGGCGCCCGAGACCGAGGAGAGAGGTTGCTTTGTCTCGGATTGATATGTTTATCCCAATCCGCTACAGTGACAATTCCGCAATACTACAATACTACATCAAGTAAGCAGTTTTACCCTTTAAGCAGTGGTACCGTAGATATACAAGGCTGAGGCGATCGGGGCAAGCAGCGAAAGGGCATCAAGTCTTGCTCCGTTCGTGTAGAGTTCCTAACTTGAGCCAGTTTAACAGACGGCGAGCGCATCAACCAGCTAGGAGCTAATCGACGATACTCGACTGTAAGCTAACTCGTCGTTCGGCAGAGAATATAGATTTCCTGTTTGGTTGCATATCTTCGCATTCATGTTCGTCAATCCTGAACACGTTTGACGTGGCCCTTCTTCAGAATACAATCTACCTGGTTAACATACATCCGCTTGGTACTACCACTCACTTAGCAATCAGTAACTATTTAATGTGTACCACTTCAAACAAAGGCGAAAAAGAATAAGCAATATCTTGCTAGGATTAAAAATAGATCAGTTTTTCCAGCCGCTTTAAAGAAAGTCGAGTGTTGAAAGAGCTTAGCTTGAAGTGGCTTCAAAGAATTTGTTTCATAATAACACGGCTTATTTGGCAAACAATTACTTCATAAAGTGTTTCAATAGCTTAAACATAACCGAGGTGTTTTGTTCATGTCCAAACAGAGAGGGATTTATCGATTTCAGAATTTCAAATAATAACGAATCCAATTCCCGCTTAAATGGCCCTTTGTCATGTGATATACTATAATAGCTCCTGAACTTGTCTATTTGTAACGATAATGAAAATTGTATGCGTAATTAAATATTTGAAGGAATTAGTTTTTTATCAAGTCAAAAGTAAATCAGTGAAACACAAACCGGTTAATTACAACAGACTGATGTTCGATGTATATTTTATGACTTGCTTCTCGTACGATTAAAGTTTCCTTTCCAATGGCAGAGGCATTTCGGTACCGAAGTGCGCGGAAGATGTTTTTCCTTTGTTGCGAAGGCTTACAAAGATAATTACTCACCTCAAGTTTCTTGGAGTACTCCTCGGAGATGCGTTCCTGTTCTTTCTTCAACTCCTCATTTTTCTCCAGTAGCGCCTTGCCCAGCTCCGCAGCCAGTAGTAGATCGGACTCCTTCTGTTGCAGTTGGCTCCAGACGTCCTGCTCGGCGCCTGTGTCCATAGCGTCTCTCGTTGCGGACATTTCTTTAACGTAATCTTCTAAATCCTCATAAAAATGCTCGTCGGATAAGCTTAGAACCGACGGTGTAAATCTACTGCCGCTCACACTTCTACTCCTCCTACTTCTACCTCCTAGCGGAGTGGAGGTTCTCCTGTTCCCTTTACCAATAAACTGCGTCTCTTCTGTAATAAAATTGGGCGACCTGCGATCTGGCGGCTGTGCCTTGGTGAAATTGTAACTTTTTCTACTTCTATTAATATTTGCACATTCACCGGCCATTTATCTAAAAGAGTTTATTGTTATTTTAACTTTGCACTATTTTCGTATAGTTATTCTTTTTGAACAGCTTTTCCAGCGCCTGTTGCAATTTGACAGGTTTGGGTATTTTGACGTTTTTAAAAAAGTTTGTTGGAATGTCGAAATCCTTCTTTAATGCCATTATAATATCCTGTATGAACTCACAAGCGTAACATTTCCGTGTCACCGGCACTACACTGAACACGCACTCGCGCTGCGGCCGCTCTGCGCGCCTGTTGCCTCGGCGACGGTACGGACACAACAAACCAATGTAGAACCTGCGAGGTGGAACGAGGCTCACGCGGCAAAGATTATAAATGCCAGACCTGGCTGTTGGTATAATATAATTAAAATAAAATTTTATTTCACAAAAAAACGTATCAACAATTTTAGGATTTACTAAGAAATAATCACATTAATGGCATTAAGCTGAAATTAAGTAATTATTTATACTTAAATTATTACAGCTTTGTTATGGTTTTATTGGAATAATAAACATAATATTTTATGGCATAATTATTGCACGTATCAAGTAATGAGTTTAAGTATCACGTAAGCAGGCTAAGTTGGCACCTAGACTCATTTTAATCTTTCTTTTACTGAGAAAGAAGCGAAAGAAATGTTAATAATTTTATCCAAAATAATAATGAAATAAAGATTTTGTTTACACGGTATAGTCGTGTTTAATAGTATTGTAAATACGTAAATAAATTATAACCTCTCAAGTTTTTTTAACCCAAGTGGGGTAGACAGATAAAGATTTTGCTGCTTTTCCACCAAGGAAATTGTGTCCTATATGTAACAGGTGGTGAGCCCATCGCCGTACACCGGGCATAAATTTTTATGTGTAGTTTTTTTATGCTTTATCTTATTTTAGTTTAACAATTCCACAAATAAATATTACTCCAATGTACTACCACTACAATGTCATTTGATGACGTTAACACACACTCATACACTTTTTAAACCTATATATAACACATTTCACCTTCCTTTTTTTTAGTGCATCTCTCCCCGTAGCAATTAGTTTCTGATGTTGTATTGCCCTTCTCTGACCTGTTTAGTGTAATTTATTTATTCCAACTGAATTGTCTATCATTTTTTACTAAATTATCTATTTTTTAGATTTATGAAAATAACAATTTCTTTTATTTTTGTCATATTATAATTACCCCCGAACGCGTTACATTTAGTACGTTATGGGATTCACCTGAATAAACTGGGTCCTATTTAGTCTGTGGCGCAGTACAACACGTGTGTTTAAATGAAACAACGTTAACAGGTAACGCGAACAGCTGTGCGTGAGACAGAGACGGTTGTTCCCACCAAGGTAACACTGGAGAGCGGCAGACAGACCAAAAGTGTTGAAACATTTATTTTTATTATTGTTGACTAGGAAATGATCTCATAGCGATCGAATAAAAATCGCCATTTAAATTAATAGTGGTGCAAAAAGCGAACCTTGAGTTTATTTGAAGTCAATGAGATATTTAGAAAATAACCATTCGTTTCCATGACCTCTTTTAAATTAAAAAAAATACCTGGATGACCGATATTTTTTGGTCATGGTCGGTCTTTGGTAGAGAAGAGTCATATTTTTCAGTTTAAGTTGATTACCGATAAAACGACATTTTCTATTCTATCTAGATCGATTTATCGTCAAGCTATTTCCGAGATTTAAATATATACACAAGAATTGCTCGTTTAAATGTATTAGATAGATATGTACGATATTAAATTTATTTTAAATTAAAATAATAAAAGCCTTTCAGCCCTGTAGCTCTGGGCTCGTATAATTAGACTACGGTATCCCCTGCCTGTTGTGGAAGGCGACTAAAAGAGGCCTCGGGTTTACTGGGCGACAAGGGTTAGGGCCTTTGTCTTCCGCCAAAGTGGACCCAGGAAGAAGGATCGGGTGTCCCGTATCGCCTTGCACTGCGAGGGCATAGGGGGAGGGATTAACCGTGACGTGCTCTTTTAAGAGAACAGTGCAGAGGGGGCTCCGGTGCGTTTCCCTGAAGATCCCGGGGCCCTTCACCATGCATCGAAGAAGGGCCACCGGGAGTGTTTTAGTGGGTAAAAACCCACATAACCCCTCCGTCCCCTCAGAAGTCGGAGTATCTTGTTGAAGATTTAGCCCCCATCAACAAAAAAAATGTGAGAATAAAATGGCACACGCGATCAGTGAGCCAGTGTTACGCCATTTCTTGATCATAGTGGCACCAGTGAACTAAAAATATACTAAAACTTGCAAATATCGACCACAATGATATCCACAAACGTTCTTTTTTCACACAGTTGGTTTAATACCAACCAGCGTATTCAAATTTTTATCTTTCAGTAGGGAATATTGCATAAAATGTGAAATAACGAACACAATAATGCTAAAGAAACAAAGGAAAATGAAACTTTTAGCGTGTGTTAGAGGAGTAACCTATTGCTTTGTCCATACTGGGTGCTCAGCGGTTACACCCGTACTATCGTTTGTACCCTATATTCTCGATCAATCAGCTATGCGTCAATTTTTCTTCAACATTTCTCTATGTATTAAAAATATATCTTAAATTATATCATGACATCGTGGCTTAGATAACTAGCTTAATAAATAACTAACCGACAGTTGCCTGGAAACACTTATCGACCACTCAAATTCACGAACGCCAAGTATAAAGTGTAAGCCAAAGTGTAAGCTGTTAAAGCGATATATTTAACTGGAATCAAATCATTAACCTAGTGTATTTACTGGCAACTGTATTACCGTAACTGGCCGGAGTAGATCAAGATGTCGCTCCCCAACGATGATATGGAAATGGAGAAGATCGCTGAAGATGAACTGTCTAAGCTGCAGCGACAGGTAGCTCTATTCAAGTAAAGCATCCAAATTTGAAAATTTCTTTTCTGAAAATATTTGAACGAGTGTTCATGATTATTTTTGGGTCGAACATAGATTAGCCAGAGAAGCTGACATTTATGTTTAGTGAGAGGTGACCTATCTATAGCTAGTAACTCGACACAAGGGTCTCCGCAGTTAGAAGTAACCCTGGTCGGTTGCTATTTCACGGATAAGCGATTTCATTATTATGTGATAAGGGAAATAGATAGTGGTAGATATCAAACGTTAAGAGAACATCTGTAACACCGTAAATATGAAGAGATTTGTAACCTACATTCTCACAGTTGGCTGTTCTCGAGTCAAACACACAAACATAGCTCTACCATGACGCTGGTATTCTGTAAGATGGTAATGCTGGCCTGGTCGAGCCAAACTATTCACCCAACAGAAAAGGCCATTGCAGTACTACAGAAAATGCGTGTAGAGAATGGTTGTTTGATAGCATTTTTAACAATAAAAAACGTCGATCAGTGACAATACCCGGAAGACCGTCAGTTTATAATATGGTAGTTCATAGGAATAGAATTGTGCGGTAGATATAACGCAGCTGCGACTAAAAAAGCTTACATACACCATCCACATAGCTTAAAATCCACAATTATAAACTTGATCACAGTTCCGGGTGATGGAGATAGACCGCGCCACGGTGATGAGTGGAATGCAGCCCACGCTGAGGATGCAGAGGAATATCATCGGCACTCTGACCGCCGAGCTGGAGAAGATCATGTTGGAACTGAAGGTCAGCACACCAAGCGAACAAGTTTACAATATTACCATGGTGTTAAGTGCAATGTCAGATCTTCACTATTTATCCAAAACTAGCCTCTTAAGAAAACTCACTATAAATATTTCTAATACAAAGAACATCGAACTTGTGAGATAGAATTAGAATTATCTTGTGTCGTTGAATCTAACATATAACACCATTACACCAATACGATTAGAAACTTAATCCGGCTGATAAGTTTTTGTCGGGTTTCGCGATTTTGTTTCCAATTTAAAAGGATTCGGTGTAACTTTGAATAAAATGGTGTACGTTTTGTTATAAATAAAATAGTATTTACTTCTTTAAATTCTTCAGTCTTCTAATACTTCCCTTACCAAAGTGAGAAGTAGAAGAACATTGCCCAAGTTGTGTTTACAGAGGCATCATAAACCAATATGTGATCCAGAGTCTATTTTCCAGTGATGTTTCATTATGAAATCGAATAATTACAGTCATATCAATTATCATTTCATCATTACCAAATACAAATATACACGCCGTGCCTACGGTACGCCAACGGTAAACCGTAGTGAACCAATGAATTAAAAGATTACTGGAACTGCCAAATATCGACCACTATGATGCCAATGAATGTCCATTTTCAACGTAACGTACAAAATATATACATGTTTGAATTGAGAGAGGTGTGTCAGGATTATGGTATGTCAACTAATGAAGCTGCAGATCTACGAACAGCAGAGACAGATTTCTAGTCATACCAATACATACCGTAACAAAGCACAGATATACTAACCAAATTACACACTTGACAAACGACGAAGTGAGACGTAAGTACGCGTGTGAATTTCTTTGTATTATTTTACAGCTTACAAAGAGCACGTCGAACGTTCTAGAAAACGCTAGAACCCGGGAGAAACTAATCACGCTGCTCAAAGAACATGAAAAATGTTCAGCGGAGGTCCGAGGGCACCGCAGCAACGTCGCGGAGCTCAATTTCCTGTTAAAGCAGGTGCAGAAGGAGATTAAAACTTTGAAGTCGAAAGGGACTGGCCTCGCAATGGTATGCTTGTAGGATTTGAAAACATTGACACTAGGTTTTGTGAGTGTATTTTCTGGGGACAGGAAACCCATTCGCATTGGTGTGATATGAACCATTCATTCTGGGGTCAGAAGGAGGGCTATACCTAAAAGGCTAAGAGCCAATGTTTTAGGGTACGGCCTGCGAATCGTAAGGTCGTGGGTTCAAATCCACCATTCGACTAGAACAAGCTTAAGCTTAGTTGGAATGGTTAACAAGATTGTTAGTAATATTTCTGAAAAAAAAAATTGCTAGATTTCGTTAAAAAAAAACTTCCGAAACACATGTAACAATTACAAATTCAATTTTTGAAGTAAAACTTCTTTACGTACGCGATTTGGGAAGTAAGTAAGCTGGCAAATGCGTTACGAAAAGTTTTATCAGCCGAAGCGACGGGAATTGAGAGAGAGATATAAATTTGCGAAAATAGAAAGAGAGTTACGTTTCGTATATCTCAGACACAGTGCAGGCCTGTTGTCTGTATCACACTGTAGGATCACGAGAGAGTATTACGTGCGCACATTTTCTTTCTCTCTTGAACAATCGTCCATATTTTATATATATGTATATTAAATATAAACATACATAAACATGGAACTAAAGAAGTTTTACTTCTCGTAAATATACTTAAATATTTGTTATATGCTAAACACGCTCACCTTGGTTTGTGCCCAATGCTGACCAATAACAATATTAATTGTTGTATTAGCAAGTGCTTGCCCGTTGGAGATACTGAGTTCGATCCGCAGTGCCGGCACCTATGAATTTTGAGTGTCGATTTACCATGCGCTGGGCGGTGAACCTACATGACTAAATAATTTTCAATTCCAGCAGAGTTCCTGCTCGAATTGAAAATTATTCTTGACCTTCTTCTTTACATTCCACTCTCTATACAGAGAAGGCTTGTGCCACATAAATAATACAGGCTGTAGTAACTTTTACAGCATACATATATCCTGAAACTGTTCAAGGAGTACGCCACCAACCTGACGAATGATGGCATGGTGGTCCAACTGGAGAACCGGCTCGATACCGCCATGAAGAAATTCAACACAGTCAACAGCGATAACTACAAGATGAGGCTGGAGATCGACTGCCTCCTGCGAGACCGGTGAGACCCTGATAATGATTGGCTACCACCTGTTATGCTGGTGTCTTATCATCCCACGAATTCACTTTCTTTCTGTTAGTTTTATTAACGCTATCGCAGGTGCCTTTGGTCTAATGATTTAATATTATTTCATATGCATAAGCAGTTTTAGGGCAGCATCGTTCTGTGAGTCTGATGACATCACTCAGTAGAACAGAACAGAGTAGAAGTTAAGCTTAAGCTTCGTTGTTAGAATTCTTTTCAAGTGACACAGAACCGATTCGCTTTCTTCTAAACCAGCTGAGGCATGAGTAATGTAATGTAATTATAAATTGAAAACAATTTATCGATTAAATCTCTCTCTCTAGTGTCGGTCCCTCGTGTCTGAGGATCGTTGGAATTGAAATCGGGGAAATGAACATGTCAATCAAATGTTGATCAAAGCAAAAATTTGTAATGTTCTCATGTGTTCCAGACAATTCTTCAATATGACGTGGCGGAACCAGATCAAGCGTCTTATGGAGGGGAAGTCGCAAATTCTGGAGCTAGTGGAACAGGCCATAGGGACGTACGAGCAGCGCGAGGAGTGGTGTGCCAAGCTGGACGCGTTGCGGGAAAAGCTGCCGTCGATTACAGGAAACATTGTCTCGTAAGTTCATGTCCTTTATGAAGCACAAGTCTTTCCTTAAACGAAAATACTTAAAAAATCTACCAGTCTCCATTCATTATAACAAAATTCATACAAGATTTGATTGAAACCAAATCTAATAAGCTTACCGTTAGGTTATGAACTTCAATGCAGACGCCACTATTTAAAACGCAGTACTTTATATATAGTCAACTATGTCGGGTGTTATAAGCTTGATATCGGGGTAAAACTACAATATGTGTATAAAACTTTATTTAATATGTACGTGAATATAATTGATAATGTCAATCAAAAATGCGGTTCCTTATTTGGAGCCCATCAGTGCATATAGACCCAAATAATTCACTCAACCTTCTCTCGGAGAGACCATTTGACTGTTTTGCCGCAATATTAAAGACCAGTTAGCTCGTGGGCAAACAATGGGTTAGAATGATTTTAAACATTGGAAACCAATTAACGTATGATTTGTTTACAAGATGGAATCTCTACAAAGTATTAGGAAAAAGCTGAATGTGTTATAGGCCCTTAGTAATGCGTGAAGTGTTGCAGACCCACTGTCCATTCGGTGCAGGAGGTGCGCGAGCTGCAACGGCAGTTGGACCACAGCATCAAGCTGGAGGAGTTCTTGCGCACAAAGGGCACGGTGCGGCTGACGGCCGCCGACGCCAAGGCAGAGGCCAAGCGGCTGGAGCTCCAGGAGCAGGAGATACGCGCCTACAACAATTACCTCAACGTCTTGGACGCCATTAAGGTGGGGAATTTAAAGCTGCTGCGTACCTATAGTTCTAAAAATCCTTTCACTGTTCTTTTATAACCTGAAACTGAATCAGTTTTTGTACGTCAGGAGTATACGGGCGAACAAGAGTTGCAGCGGCTGACGCAGGAGTTCACGCGGCGAGAGGAAGAAAACTACGCCCTCTTCAACTACGTGAACGAGCTGCATGCAGAGCTTAAGAGCATCGCCGATAACGTCACCTCACTTACAACTGCGATCGGTTGGCAAAAATTGAGTCTATAAGATATCTCTTACAATCAGCAAACAACGAAAATAAAAATAGCACGTAAATAATAAACAATAATCCATATCCTATTGTATATAGCAGTCATTAACCGGCATATCCGCGGTGTGGCACATTTTCAGATTGATCCTCAACATTAAGACTTGAGACATTAACTATACTAAACTCAGATGAGACATACTAAATTACCTAAAAGAGAAGCTACTCAAAAAATATGAAAAATAACAGTTTTAAACATTAATCGATTGACAGAGGACGAAAAAGCGAAACACCAGGCCAAAATGTACAAGCAGCAAGACAGCATCGAGTCCCTGCGCAGCACCCTGGAGCGCCGGCGGGAGGAACGCGGCGTCGTGCAGGCCGCCTGCTGCAGGAATGAGGAGACCCTCGCCCTGCTGCTGCAGCGCGTGCGCGACCTGGCGCGGTAAGTTCGCGTCCACTACTCGCCAAAACATGGCTTTTTTATGAAACAAGTTCATCCAAAATTCGTGAATCCATTATAACGGATCCGTCAGATAGAAAATAATAACACAACACCTATCTGCATTCTTCGTAGAATACGAGTAAAATAATTATGTTTCCAAGAGCAAGGACTATAAGAAGCTGAACGTAATCCATACCTTGAGCGTCCGCTTCAATTTATTTTGTGTTTTCAGACTACTATATCGAAATAGGCAGATATCAATGAAAGAACAACATTTCCGAGTTACTTATAATTATTTCTAAACAATAATACAACCATTTCCAGGTCTTCCGACTGTCATTCACTCCCGTTGCTGAAGCTGCTGGGCAAATCATTCGACATAAACATGACCAACGCTCGCCTTTTCATCAAGAGTTTAGAGAAGAAGATCGTTGAGATTGTAGATCTCATTAAAGTGGACGAGGTCGGTACCAGAAAGTAATACATGAATTCAAATATCTCTACAAATCCACAAAGCGTCCATTCGCGACCGTCGGAGGTTGCGAATAATCCTTGCGCGTTACCGCTATTTTATGGGCAGGCAGACAAAATGGAGAATACAAGTATAATAATATAGTAAGTATGAGACACTAGGAGGCCGGGAAATTGCTAGGCAGAAGTTCAAAAGATGAATAATGACGTTAGTAACGGGACGTATACTTGCAGGCGTTGCAGCGGTACGCGGACGCCAAGGAGCGCACGCCCCCGCCGGCGCGGCGAGCACGGCGCGCCCCGCCCTCCCCGCGACCGCCACGCCCCCTCATGGCGCACGCCTGAACGATGTTTTTATATTACACTTTTCAAGTCAAAATGTTAATAAAATGTACCAAAGATTGAGCTTGGAATTGTTGTAGTTTTTGTTTTTTACACAATATACGTATGGACTATAGAGTTATTGCTTTTGTTTAAGGTTGTTAGCGTTTATATAAGGATGGCAAGTGAGGACGGACAAGCGCTCACAACATCACTACAAGCACTTCCAAGGAACTTGTCCAGACTTTACCTTAAACCTAAATTTAGATCTAAACCTTTCCACTAGACTCTATTTTTTTAGGTACAGAAACTTTTTTACTATCTAATTTTAAATGTTTTTTTTTAAAATTTAGTAGAGATATATTTGCAGTATCACGTCAATCAGGTTCAGGTGATTTAATTTCAGCCAATTTGCACAAGGGAGTTTCTTTATTCAGATTTTTATGTACAAAGCTACATTTACAGAAATGAATGCCAGTTGTATGTTGGAACCTATCGCAAGTTACATTTGTAAATTGGTAAATAGACATTAGTGGTTCCGGTTTTTATCTAACCTGAGTTACAAAAAATACGGAGGACTTCATTTTAGTTTCATATTGAATAAATCCACGTTGATCACAGATTATAAATATGTTGTATAAACCGTCGTTCGTAATCTGAAACAGAATTGAACATTTATTAATTATTATAAAACCTATATAAAATATTGCTAGGTAACTTACGATTGGAAAGTGCCGCGAGTTTGACACCTAGCGGGCTTGCATCGATGAATTGACGGTTTTTGGATGTTTTAGTACAAAAAATGTATGTCCAGTATATTGTGATAAGGTCACCATCTATCATCGATAATGAAAAGCTGATAGCGAAAACTGTCTCTGTCGTCGAGTGAGGTCTCTCTCTCTCGTATCAACGTGAAAGTAATAGTTTTTGTTGTAAGATACCGGTTTTGTTATAAGAGTGTTGGTTTTACTGTTAGTAAGTCTTGTCTACACAAACATACAGCAAAAAGTGCCACTTAACTATTTTAGTTTTTAGATTTCAGAAACTGGATCCCGTGTTACAGCGCTATTGGGCTCGTTTCCCGTTACACATGATAGTGTATTTTCATTAGCAGTGAATATTTTTGCTAGTTACACTTAGGTCAAAAGGAATACGAAATGTTTTAACGCTATACCGTCTTTGCTGTCGAGGAGTCGAAAGAAATATATTTATTATGTTAGCTTTAACACTATGTAGACATAAGTTCCTTTCCCTACCTAGTCATCAGCTATGCGCATGGGCAGCCCCCTGGCTACGATGCTACTAGCTATCATGGAGAAGTTGGATGCGGAGCGGGAACGTGCCACCGCCCGCAGCAGCTCGCGCTCCGCCACCAGCGACGTCTTCAGTTCCACGTTTGTGTCTACAAAAGATGATAAATAAATCAATAGTCTTAAAGAGACATGACATCATAGTTTTTGCAGGTCACTATAAGATTAAGTATTCAGCCCCGAAGTCCTGGACTTAAAGGGTATACCCCGTCTGTCGTAAAAGGCGACTAAAAGGGGCCTCAGATTTACGGGCGCCAAGGGTGGTCCTGTGTCATCTTAGCACTGTAAGGGTGCTGGGGGAAGGAGTAACCTCCCCAGGACGTGCAGCACAGTACACAGGGGCTTCGATGCGTTTCAACAGACATCCCGTAGCCCCTCGCCATGCACTAAAGAGGGCTGCAGAGGCAACCCCGCCTTCCTGTCCCCCGGAGATTTCCCCTCGCAATGTCTGTGTTGACGTGTTTTCGTGCTCGTCTATATATGCACTCACCCAGTTGCCCCTGGCTCCAGGCAGACTTGCCGACGCAGTGCCACGGCACGGCGGCTCGCGACGGCACGTACAGCGACACCAGCGTGCTGATTATTTTATCCACCTCCAGATCCGTCACCTCCCAGAGCATGCCCACCACCAGTGGGCTGTGGAAGACAAAAATGACTCTTTTAAACAATGTCTTACAGACACGTACATCACATAATCGGGGAAACACAAACAATAATAGCCATGTTATATTCGCGGTTTATTTGGTTCCCAGTCTGGTGTATAGATCACCGTTGATTCGTGAGGAAATGTATGGAATATTTTCACAAATAAAAAAGGGAGTAACGGTATCGGTAAGGAGCGGCGCATGGCGAATGTATATCGGCCTGATAAATAGACATTTAACGGTAATATTTATCACCCTTATAGATAGAAACGATCGTAACGACGTATTTTTCAACTTTTTAGTTGTTACAAGTATGGATAGTTTTTCCAATTTTGGAAAATTACACAACAAATTGTAAATCTGTCTGATTACTAACTTTTAAGTGGCACTATGTTATGTTATGTTTTTCTAGAATTGTTAGTATATTTAAAGCAAGTGTGTGTCACCTGGCCGCCACGTGCAGGTGGTGGTGCGCGGCGGCGGGGGGCGCGCGGCCCTCGGGCCCCGCCAGCCGCACGGAGCCGCAGCCTGACAGCAGCACGGCGCCGCGCACTGCCGCCGCCTCCACGCCGCACCCGCCGCCCGCCAGCTGGCACCCGTCCCCGTGCCCGCAGTACCTTCACACACAACACACACAATGACATCTGGAGCTTGCTTATATTACATTCCACTAGCGAACTGTGCCTGTCCTATGTTCATGTTAATGCGTTCTTATAACACACAAATATGCAAATATGCGCTGAACACCTCTATATGTTTATATACATATATGATACATATTGGTGCCCTAATATGTAGTATTTTGAAATACGAGCCACCGAGCGAGCGATATTTTGCATTGAGATGAGAGCAACATTTGAGATGCACTACATCGCTCTAACAGTGTTGTTCGTTTCGAAACAATTTTAATGTGTTTTGAGATACGACCATTTTGACATATGAGTAACTCAGTAAACTCGTCTGTCGAGGCCTGTAATTGTACAAGAGAGACAGAAAACGTCAGTTCGCACTTCTCTCTCTTGCCCCTTTTCATCTTTCGTTCGCTGTGATGACACTTTTCGTAACGCTCTCGTAAAGCATTCGTCTATACAATACAATAATAATATTCCATTGATGATGGAAAGGAGGTGCGTCGCCTATGACGATTTGCCGGGGCATGGCCCAGAAATAAGTCGATTGCTCTCTTCTAATTATGTTATGATGAATAGCGACACAGCAGGAGAAACGAATAAAGACAGATGCAGGAATAAAGATACATACAAAAATACATCGGATTCAGTCAGATACTGCAGAAAATGTTCCGGAGACGGCGCCTCCCCGATGTGGCCGCTCCAGCCGGGACACCAGAACTCCACGAACGACTTCATCCGCTTTTCCATGCGATCAAGGTTCTTCTCTGTAAAAAAACAATTTTTATTCTAAGATTAAGACATTGGTGTTGCCATTTTATAGCTAATTTCCACTTCTGTGCTTTTAATTGACTCATGATACTTGAGAAAGCTAGTATTCAATTGATGATGATAGTATAGTTGGCGGCATATAACTCTAACCCATAACGCTGACCGTTATTGAGCACAAGTCGAAAATAAGGTATCACAGGGGAGTGAAGGGGACGCGGGCGGAAGATGCCACACCCCACTCGCTCCTGGTGTACGCTTTCCAAATTTTATGTTAATTGACTTCTGTACTAATTGCCCTCTCGGGCGCCCTCGGATCAGCATGCTTACGCGTAACATAGTAACCGTCCAAGTCGAGGTTACCCCTCACCGGGGGACCCTTGTGTCGAGTTACTAGCAATAGAGGTTCAGGCTAAGCGACCTAAGAGCTGTGCCACCTCTCAATCCGGTGAAGCAGTCAAGGCCAGCCTCTCTGGCCAATCTGTGTAGTTCGTCATAAAAAAAAAATTGACTTCTGTTTTCTGTTCATTTTGAGTTTTTTTTATTGACTGTCATAATTTGTTTTTATTTTATTAAGCTGTATTGTATTGTACTTTAAATTTATTAATTTATTTGTCATTTTTTTGTCAAATAGTAAGTATAGCATATTATAAACAAAAACACTTTATTCGTAATTTGTAGAAATGAATAAATGCGTCCGCGACTGTACACATGCGCAGCTATCCCTTACACGTGTCGCTCAGCGCTAGTTACCAGCCGTCTCATGTGTGTTGTTCATTGGAATTAAGCACTAAACTATATGAACAAACCTGGATTAATGATGTACCTGCCGACGTCCGCCTTAGTGACCAGGTGGCCCTCTTGAAAGTGACCCTCGTGTATCTTGTACAGGTAGTAGGTGAAGTGGATGTTTTCCATCCGGGACACGGGCTGGTGTTGTAGGATCGGCAGCATTTCCCAGGGGAACGTGTCGAGTATCTGAAACGATTATCGTAGTCAATCTCGAAGACTACTCTGAGGAATCGATTAGCATCTAGCCAAAAAAACTTCAAAAGTGTGTAGACAAATATGATTTAAAGGCACATACAGTTATTGCAAGTTATAAATAGACCTCAGGCAGATGTAAGCGGGTAGAATTATTAGATTGAAAAGTATAGTTCAAGAGAATCAAGGTGAGGTCCAAATCATGGCTAGGTCAAGCACTTCAATAAAATTACTTTTGTCTTCAAAAGAAAGCTGAATTTCTCTAAGAAACTGCATCTTCACTTAACATCCGATGGACTAAAGTCAAGTACATATAGTTTAAAACAAATTATTGTTGAAATTGTCATTGAACATGTTTAAAATTAATATAAACTTATTACCTCATCAACAATTAATATAACGGGCCACCTCTTTGCCTTTTTCAGTGTTGCCCACTCATTTTCCTCCTTAACCTGTGTTGCCACTTTAGAAAATGCTTTTATACCATCTACTAAGCTAAAATGATGGACAGCCTCAAAACATTTGGATAAGCACTTTAGGCATAACTCATTAAGAAACCTAAATTCAATACTACAATTTTGACATGCAACATTGTCAAGAACTTTCCTCATTTCATCAGGGTTGCCATGCTCAGTCAAAATTCTCCTTATACACGATTTTATTTGGTGTGACGGTAATGATTGACTGCTGTCTATTAAATTATAAAGAAGGTTTCTTTGCTTGATGGTCAATTTTATAAAACTGAAAATAGAAATAAAGCAATGCTAATAAATAATATTAAATTACAATTGTGATTCTCTCAAGACTTAATGTCTATGGTCCAATATCAATGCTTTCTAATTTTAATGCCACATGTATATCAGATTCAGAACATATTTATGTTAATTAAAACAATCTCAAAACCAAATATACTTAATTGAAATCCGTTGGTCAAACGGGAATCATTCAATTAGTTAATTTAAATGATACTAATTTGTTTTTGCCACAACCCATCAATTGACTTGTTCATATATTTCTAGTAACATCTATTTAGAAAGAATATTTTATATGGAACAAGCAGTAAAATCTCATCTCCATTAGCACTCTTAATAACCTTCCTCAATGGACTGCCATGAAATACCCTGATCATGCAGTGAAGTGATGCCTCTATGATGCACAAGGTGTGGGGGAGTAACAACGACATTTTACTGCAATTTGGGTTCATTTCTCTTCAAGAAACCTGTGCGTAAAGAAGTTTTACTTCAACATACAGAGTATATGGTATTATTCACACTTACCCCCAGTCGGTGATCGTGGTTTCCACTAAATTAACAATCTTGTCGCGCAACTTTGTATCCTGGAGCTTGCCGCTCAAGAGGCTGCTCCACCCGCCCAGCCAGTCTTTGTCCATCACATTTATTACACTCTGCAATTCATCACACATGGTGGCTTGTCATTTCGTAAGATAATAATTGTCTGCTACTATTCAGGCATACTATTCAACTTAAAACCACATACTGCAAAGTCATACATTAATTAAAGACAACCCCTAAGCGACATAACAGTGGTGTTGGTGCAAAATCTCATGGATTGAACGCCGCACTAATGAGCCTCTCCTGGAAGAGATAAATATCAAGACTCATCTCCCAAGATTTGCTTTTGCCTCATGCTATTTTTCTTCGTCCACATAGCTCGGCGCCAGACAACCTTGTAAAGCTAATTCTGGTTGTTTGTGTCGAGGAAAGAAGGAGCACAGACAGAGTGTCCACTTCTGGTTACTGACTTAGAGACTAGAGAGTGCTGGTTAAGAGCAGCTCTCTTAGTGGTCACGGCACTCAGTGCCAAGAACAGAGATGAGTAGCTATGCAACAACACACTTTTTGCAATGCAAGACACGTCTATGCTGTCTCGGCAAAGATCACTAGGCACAAGGTAAAGTATAACTTCCTCTAGCCGCATTATCTATCTAAAGTAGTCATTATCCAGTGCTGTTGTGGTCCTTGACTAATAAAAAAAACTACTGAACTTTACTCATTCTTTTTCTTCCTACCTTAATCCAGGATTAAGCCAGACTTTCAATTTTTCTATACTAATTTTTTTTTCCAACCAACTAACCTTCATTCTTAGATCAATGTCCTCACGTCTGGTCCAATAGTTTTGCACTAATCGTTTGTTGTTAAGAAACTGCGCTTTTTCAATTGTTTTGTAGTTGTCTTCCAACAGAGAGTATAACTCTGTGAATAGGGGCTTCTCTCCTTCTGTAATGTATATTTATGACAAACAGAAAATTCAGGAGCTAGGAAGTAGTACTAGCCACTCTACCATCCATGCAAACCAATAACCAATAACTCTACAATTCATTTGGACCAAGACCAAAAAAGTTATATGTATTTGACATTGTCAGCCTTTGAATGGGAAAGGGAAAGTGGTAGGCAGAGAGTAGAAGATGATAACAGCAAAGGAAGATTGAACTAATGAATAATTGCTGGTGTCATCAATCACAAACTATTTTTTAAATTTTCTTAGCATATTTTGTTACCTTTGTTTACATAAGCAGGTATTTCCACAGTGAGCGGGCCAACATTGTTGAGATCTAGATAATCATTTGAGAGCATAGTTAAATAAATTGACTGTATTTCATTCCGATATTCCTTTAGTGGCTTCAAATTCTCATTTGGATTATAAGGTGCAGTTAACTGTATAATTGTCCATTCTGAAAATCATTAAACAATATTGTTTCCGAGTATATTATTTATTACCAGACAGTGGGTCTATCTATAACAAACGCAAATAAAGCCTGATAGTGGTAATAACCGTGTCCCATGGGTGGGTGGTATTGTGTACAGTGCTTTCCACAGGGACTTGTTTACGTAAAGCTGTTCACTTCAGTAAAAGTCAGTTACAGGGTCCAACACAATAATTGGACACAATGGACAAAATAATACTGCAAGTCAGCAACTACTGATATTGTAACAATATGACACAATCTAAGTAGATTTTAAAAGAACCTAATGCAGACATCATATATACTAAGGGTAATTAAGATTCTAGAAACAGGTACAAAAATTTTCTAGTAATTAGGCATTAGTAGAAAAATTGTATATGTTAGTCTCACAATAAACATTCAATAAATTGTAAAGTGGATTTTAAAGTTTTTAAATAATACCTTTAGGCAGTTCCTTGAGTATTCTTAGCATATTCTGAGTGTTATTGTCTGAGCCAATTCTCAAGTAGCGCTTGTAAAACGGGAGTTCCTCATTGCTTTTAAACTTTTCTAAAATTTTAGTTGTTTGGTCTGCTTCTTCTGATAAGAAATCTAGAATCTTTTCCTCATTTTCTGATCTGAAGATATTAAAAAGTTATAATAAAATGTTTTGAAACAATTAATATGCTATATTATATAGTGTAATTTTAGCTGTACCAAAGAATTGTCATAGCAAAAACAGTATCTATCTAATGCTTTATGGAAGGAAAAATTTTTTTCACTTACATGGGCTGTGAGTTAATTAATGAATCTGAAGGCTGTATGTAGCTTGAAATTTTCTGCATTTTACCAGCTGAAATAAAAAAAATTATAATTCTAGTATAATAAGGAGCAAAGAAATATATATTGAACCAGTTAATTCTTGTTCCAACCTTCTTCACTATCAATTATGTATGTAAACTAAGTGTACATTTTGAATTTATTTTTTTATTAAAAATACATTTAGAGGTTCACCTGATAATGATACTATTAAATCGCTAATGCTTCTTTAAAGGTCTTTAAATAAAGATAGTTAGCTATTTAAATGTCTTAATAATCTTCTGACAAAAAAGAAAGTCCGAGTCAAGGTTTGGCCCTCTTGAGCACCCTCGGTTTCGTTTCCCCTTGTGTCATGTTGCTACCAAAAGTAATAGATTTATCAAAAATAAAACAACAAAGTAGGAACAGCTAATAGGCTAACCTGATACTTTCAACTGCTCGTCTCTGTAAACAGCTAATATCCTTACAGATGCGGACACAGATTCAGTTAAATAGAATGCACAATCAGCCTCATTGTTCTCTGCTAAACACTCTTCAGCATATAATTTTCTGCTGCCTGAAATTTATTATTATTTAGAGTACACAATACATATTAGACAATACGAAAAAAGAGCACAGATCAGTGAGTTTACCATTAAGAAAACAACTTTGTAAATTTTCTTGTTTCATTCTGTTTGTATTCAAAGTTTTAATAGGATAAGAATGAAAAAGGACAAACATTTTTCAATCTTACCTAGGACTAAGTAATTTATGTCCGTTTCTTTAATTCTTAAAAAAAAACTTAGTAACAAGTTTTTATTTATAATTACTTTTAAAATATCAAGAAGAAATTGTACGCTTTATTTTCTTTACACTTGTATAAAGCGTCGATGTAAAGAAAGGAATATATAGGTATTTATTATAACATATCTTGGTCTGTAATGAAGTAAAGGTTTTGGAATTTTCATGTTTCATCTAATGAATTCCCTTTCAAACTCACTTTGATAGTTTGGTCCACTTGGAGTCGACGGTATATTTTTTAAATATTTATTAAGTATATTTTTATAAACTGGTTTTGTAAATTCTATTTCATTAGTAAACACATCAAAGTCTTCCATTTTATCACCTATAACGATTTTGTTGTAATAAATCTATAAAGACTAGACGTACGAGTTTTATTATGTAGACGAAATTTTAAAAATACACAACGGTCTTGTTATTGACAGCTAATATTGTTATTGCCAGGTATTGAGTAGATTTTTAATTTAGTTAGATATAGCAGTAGTAGGTGTTCTAGCTAGTAGTTTTAAATTATATTATATTATGAAATAAGTATTTTTTATTCCAGAAGGGTGCAAACGAGCTTGTGGCTCACCTGATAATAAGTGATAACGCCTTCCACAAACAGCTTCTAAGAGTGCAGGTTTTAGTTCTTCCCCTATGTTGTAACAATAGTACCCCCGCAGTAGATTTACCATTAGTGTATTTTTTTTATTATAAAACAATTTGCAGAGGAACCTAGCTTTTTATAAAGTCCTACCTCATAAAAATATGTTAATTACGTGTATTAATTAATTATATTTCGCTGTTTGCCTGAAGGCCTGAATACAACAGGGACCTCTTGATACATTATTATTTAAGAAGATGAATAATAAGATAAGAGAAATATGGTGAACTGCCAACATTATCTAGTCGGAGAGGAAATTTAAGAAAAAGAAAATCGTTCGCAAAAATAATTTAGGTTGTCTGAAACATTAGGCTTCAAACAATGGCAAGCAATTTTATCGTTATTTGTACGAGATATCTGTTCACTTAGTACACCTGTGATATGTTTTAAAAAAAGACAAAGAATATCGTTTATCACCGAGCTTATTAGATCCCAAATCTTAGGGTTTAAGCATTACCATAATAAAGGGAAAAATTTTAGTAAACGATTTGTAAGTAAATACCGAAATTTGTTACTCTACTCCCTTGAATCAGATTATCCGCTAGAGATGCAACCCTGACGGTGACCATGATCCTCAGGCATGAAAGATCTATACTATAGAGAGTGAGAGAGAGACTCCCATAATAATTAAACAATTAATTGCGAATATGATGCTTATTTTCAACGTAATCGCAGACTATATAATGAGTTGAATAGAAAGAAGACAATGATGTCATTAAAAGTCTTATTTAAAAATTCATGGCACATTGTCACAATTCATGTGTGAGTTAAATTCTTAAGTATATGAATGCATATCGGCCTAAATAGCTTTCACAATGAGGTCCTTTGACAATTGTGCATAGATTGTGTAGTACTGCTAGAATGTTGATATATAAGGCTATACAGTTACGTATACATATCTAGGACCTAATGGGATTGTTAAAAAGAGCGATTTCTCTCTCTGTATAACCCGCTACGGTTAAAAAGCCGTGGGAACTTTGCACGTACTTTTCTTCAGATTACATAACCGTTTAGGGAAGAAAAATCACCCCACAGAATACACGCGTGAAGTATATTATACTTCTCAGTTATTTACTAATAATAAATACTACTGGTGTGTTATAATTTTTGTTAGTTTATTATATGCTTAGGTGTTTGTGAGATGGTTTTAGTCCGGAAGTCACAGCCAACCAGGGTGTGACTGCCGCTCTTTTCCCATAAAAATATAATTCATTTTTAATATATCTATATATATAATGGATTAGTTTAAATGGGTCTATAACATTTTGGTTCTGAGGCCCATGTCTTAAATTATGTCCAGTTTCCCACAGCTTACGGTTAAATTACGACACCACATTTTTCTCCCGCTTCAGATTAGTGTTAGTAGTATATATGTCCTATTTTTGGCCTTCTGTCTAAACAGAATAGCAGGGCGTAGTCACGCGGCTCTACTGCGTATTGGCAGATTCACATGTCTGAAATTTTTCTAAGACAAGTAACATGCCTTAGAAAGATTTCATTCTCATTTCCTCATTATGTTTTCCATCGCCGTCGGGCACGTGGTGAGTGCCGGCACCGGGGATCGAACTCGGGTTGGTAGCGTTCTTGCAACTGAGCTGACACTGAGCTACCACGACTGGTTAGATCGCTAGATTTCACGTGCATATACTTTCCTGGAAACTAGGGAAAATTTGAAAGCGCTTAGACCACGACTACTATTACTTATGAAAATTTCCTAAGAATGAAATGATAAACCCACTTCCACGTTCGAGGCTAACAAGATTAGTTAAAACGCAGGTCGTAAAGTACTGTGTACTCACGTTCTCGTTTGTAATAAGCCGAGTGTCTCAAACAAGATTACGACTGCATGTTCTCTGTACCGCAAGCATATTTTAAATTTGACTTCTTCAGAGCAGGAGCGCGTAATGCGCATTTGCATATTGTTTGCCCGTTGTGTTTGATCAGCAGTCGAATTCTTAGAAATCTGCTCGTAATCTCGTATAGTTATTATAAAATGCGTATTATTAAGTATATTAAAATACTTATAGTATCCGATATACATTCCTACGTTATTATACATTCATATTATTTAAGCATTATTAAGCAGCAACCAAATGGTTGGTTTGAACCTACGGCGTATTTACTCTAAGCAATTAGGCTACTGATGCCTCCAGTAACTCAACCCCAGTAAGCGCATGCACTCATCCCTGTGCTATGGAACTGTGGCGTACATTCAAAAGCGTCGTGTTTGCCATATGTTTGCTTAAGATAGTTGCTTTCAAAAATAGTTATGAGCTCGTTTACCTAAGATGATAAGAAATCTGAGAAGGAAACTGACCGTCATATTCGTTTCTGTAAAAATTTTAATGCTAAGAAGTTATCTTTTAACACCGATTTTTTATGCATCCTAATGTCACTTAGTGCTTACAAAACTTTTACTTAAAAAAGTAAAATCCTATACTGTGTACAACATATTTAAATATGTCGTCAATTACGTTAAAATAGTTAAAATAAAATTTTCTTTCTTTCTTTTAAAAAAACTTCATGGGCCCATCTCTGTCTGTGTCTGAGTCTCCAAACTATCATCATTCAGAAAAATTTCGCACGGCGGCCATTTCTTACAGCAAAGTAATTTAAATATAATTAGAAAGAATTTCGTCTGAATATTTTATACTTCAACTTTATAGCACGTAAACGATAACGTATTAATTGCATTACGGTAATTATAAAGTTTTTAATGTGATAATTAAAATGTCGTTAAGGCCTATGCGGCGTATATTTTGCTTTCGCAGTAACTGTCGTGTCATTAATATGGAATAGACAACTAGATTTTTTTTTCAAATTTTGGACACACCTGTTGGATTGCCGCCGAATAACACAACCATTGCGTTATTGAAACTTGCCACCGAACACCATATTAACATTTTTGATAATAGAATATGATAATTTATACCAGTTATTTTATTTTTTGTTTGGTTTCAATTTAGTCTAATAATAGTAAGCATTGGATTTTGGATTCTAAAGATCTACCAGTTATCTCCTAAATACGTATATACGTATATTATTTATACGTATATACTCGTTTAATTTAATATACTGCTATAGATGAAATATTTTAAGGAGTGGCGAGAGTTGTGTTAATTTAAAAGCTGCCGATTCGAACAACTGCCTTTACCGCGCAGTTATATAGAAATTGGAAATCAGTGCCCACTAACTCGTGTCAAAAAAGTAGTATTACGCATAAAAAGGAGCGATTCATCAAAGATTACGCGCGCCAATAGACAGCGCGATACAGTTAGACGTTCGCACGTCAAGATTATGCCCCGTCTCCATTACAGAATCAGACATCTAGCGTGTCCTTATTGAGCAGTCGATAGATTGTTGTTTTAATCTCATTCCGCGTTGTATTAGCTGCATTCTAATAAGTCTTCGTTGCATTCTCAGCGGCAAACCTTGCTTGTTGTTGTTCTTATAATACTGTGTTTGTTTTCACAATCACTATTGCAACTAAATCATGATCCACTGATCGACTTCATAAATTAAAACGTGCAAAATAGAAGGCGGTTCATTTGATTTCACGACTCCCAATATTTTAGGAGTAAAACGTAGCTTCGAAAGTAAAACGTAGCGTGGAAAAAATATCAATTTTTCATAATATTCAAAGCGTTGTATAATAGACCAAATTTTTCTAAATTGTTATATATTATTTATTACTAAGTCTGAAAAAATCAAATATAATTTTAACATAACTTGGTGATATTTCCATGGTACTCGTACATGCGTGTGACTGTACCCACGTTATATTAATGTAACGTTTGGCGCTCAATTTTAACAACAACAACATTTACTTAACGGACACCTCAACATTTACTTAACTTTGACCACAGGTTATACAAATAAAAAATAAATTTTGGCCATGTAAACAGTTTCATTTCTTATTTATCCATATCGATTACAATATTACAGACAGTGATATTTTAAAGAACGAGCGATTTTAAAAGTACTAGAAATCGATAAACTTACATAAATATGCGTAGAAATGTGGACGAGTGGTGCAAATTTTTCTGCATGTTGGGGAAGACGTGGACGAGGCACTATGATGTACGCTGCGCAGTCAATGACTTCCTTTTTGCTTTTATGCATCCTGCAACAATCACAACATAAAAAGTTCTATAACCCAGCACCACCATCGTGATAACAATAGGGAAAAATCTGATTCCAGTCTGTTTTAACAAATTTATTTATTTATGCTCATTGTGTCACCTTAACTAAAGCTCACAAAGACAGATTTTAATGCTTCTGTGGTATTTTCGAACAGGCGACGCTGGATGAGCGAGGAAAACGTATTGGGATATGTGATCATGGATGGAAAGAACAACGAACTATCTATACAAATTATTTGTTTACTAATTCGTACATAAATATGTGTAAACGTAACGCAATTTCCTTTAAAATAATGACAACATATATCTTAACAAGTATATTTACGAGTAAAATAAATAAACCGACTTCAAATATTACGAAATAGAGTAAATCAGAACCTAACAAACTCTCGTCAAATTACCCTTAATGTACAATATTCATTAATATCACACAAAAACAATCCTTTCCAATAAAAAATGAATTATCCAAATCGCATGGCATAATATTAAGTTGTTCGTCCATTTGCCGCGCACATACATAATGCAAATTTAAGACTTACATGGACTTCTCATGGATACCATTGTGAGAACTCGATCAAATGAAATGAGACCACACGTGAAGCACAAGCTTTCAAATAAAAAAAAACATCAAAATCGGTTCACCCAGTGGAAGGTTATGAGCTAACAAACATAAAAAAACATACAGACGAATTGAGAACCTTCCCCTTTTTTTAGGTCGGATGAAAATCATAATCATTCCAGAACTGACAGTGATAGATCCTATTTTTTGAACTCGGTTGATAATGTGCTTATTTAGTGCTCTTTTGACATAATTCAATTGACAGAGTTTAAAATAAATTTAAGAAGACATTTAAAACGACACATAAACCATTATCGGCGAAAGAAGGAAAGATTTATAAATAAATCGTTTTGTATTGTCTTTCCGTTGCCTTGGATTATGATAACCGAGAGAATAAACCTTGTCTTAGAAATTTCTTACCTTTATCCATATGAAGGCTAGAATTATATAATGTGTAATAGCGAATTAATATGATACTAAGCCTCTTGAGTCGGAGCTGAGCTCGCTGGGCCGTAACACCGTAATTGGCTTACTAATATCATGTCCGTAGCACTCCCCAACCTTCTAGCCGCGGCATTGAAAACATTTACGATTTGGGTGTACAATTAAAAATACTTTGCCACATACCCTTTTTTCATTAAACGATGCAACAATAAATCTTATTTAGCATTTTTTGTGCCCTTTTAGTATCATTATATCTTACAAATGTTTTTGTGTCATTGAAATTTTTAACGCGAATATCAGTTTCAAAGTTCCACGTGAAAAGATCACATCTCGGCAGAATGCTACCGTTAAAAAGTAGCTTTGATGTGCTAATATTAGCTCTGTTGCTGTTTAATGTCTAGGTTCTAATTGGGTTGGTATTTAATAGATATGTAGATTGTATGTAGCCCTCAGATTTAACATCGCATATTGTCTCTTGAATGACAAATCATTTGGGATGTGTAAGAACCCTTCAGGTCAATTACTTTATGTGAACTGTCGTTTTTACTTTGCCCTTAAAAATCTCAAATATTACGTACAAAAAAACTCTTAGATAAATGTTTTCGTGATGAATGTTGTAACAATTTGAATAATTACAACATACAAAATATTTCAATTAATTTGTATTAAAAATAAAGGTGAATATACGCGAATAACAACAAGGCATTATTTTTGTAACTTTTTATTTGTAATAAACATAAACAATGTGCAAATAAGTAAATGGTTAATTTGCCACTTTTTTAAGTTACCAACAGCTGTAAGCAACAATTCCTGCAATAGGATTAGTAAATTTCCCGCCGAAATCGCTGCATTAAAGTAAACAGATTACAGATAACAAAGCAAATATTGCTTATGAAAATGTCTCTCTTAAACTTTAACGACACTGTGGCACTGGAATAACGTTTTTAGGATTACAAAATGTACACACTACATTCTTCTAGAAATTGTGCAGTGTATAAGGCACAAGATGTATACATCAAAACATAGAGGTAAACTTTACTTCTACTAAGATTTAAATACATACTCATAAAAAAGTGTAAGTGGAACTGCTAGCACAGGTAAAATAAATACTTAACGGTATTTACGTAAAGTGTCGCGGCAAAAAATTATTTTGTATGGACACAATACTGATAAGTAATACAAAAAAAAGCTAGACAGGCTTCTAAACGGAAGCACTAAAACAAAAAGCGTAATATAGAATATCACCTTAGTATTAACATATTTTAGTTATGTAACACAAAAATAAACTATTCGAAAGTAGTCAACATGTTTACAAATAGCTACCTGCTCTAATCAATGGAGCTATTTTACACTGTTTCAAAAAACACGTCATAAAAGCTCCTTAATATGGTTAAGTAATTTAGAGTTTAGTAAAACACTGAGGCTAACATGTATAGTTACTTAAATACGTATAAAAAACCTACTCGTTCACTTTTAAAAGGCGATTGTCGGATATGACTCGAAGGCACAAAATTATTTCGATAAACAATAGATTCCCCTACAACCATAAACACGCTAGAACGAATTTCACTCTACTCTGTACAAACGATTCATTTTCTTCCCAAGCACCACCGATATGATCAACTCTACCCTAGATATAACTTTATATGAATAATTCACTATAATAAACCTAAGCAATGTTCAGTTAAACATTTGAACAGTAAATCTTTTATTATATACCTATTATTGCCATGTTTGATAATGAGTGTGTAGCACAACGCCACCACTAAAAAGAACCGATATAAATAGATATATCCACATGTCTCATACCTTTCCTATCTGCAGCACTCCATCACTCATTGCTCTTTTGACAATGTTATGCATGCAAAATCATTTATCTTATTTACAATTCAAAATGAATTGTGAAAAAAGCCAAGGCCGGTCTTATCACATATTACATCGGTTACTTAACAGGCAATAGCCATAATCAATAAAAGTGTAAATAAGAACTCTTAGCATATACTGATCATTCCAGATAAAGGAATTAAGTAGCTGTTCCATATTGCGTTTTACTGTTACATTTATTCAAGTGTATACGCACATCTTCGCTCAAATGATCAAGAAGCTAAACAGGGTTGCCTCTACATATTTATTTTGTTAAAATTAATGAACACATTCACTTTTTACTTATAATTACCATTACTATGTTATAAATTTATTAGACAAATATTAATTATATCATGATCAAAATTTTATGTGTATAAAGTATATGAGTATATATATATATATATATATAGATATGCAAGGTTAGATCATGATGTTATATGTAATTTTTAACAATGATTAATTACCTATTATTTGTAGCAGATTACATGTCAATCTAATTATCTTTAAGTTCAGGATTTTAAATATGGTAAAAAAAAATACTTTTGAGACTTGTTGTCAACCCTACATGCCAATACACTTGATAATGCACATGTTCGCAATTAACTTAATTAATTCTACAAAACACCGCTATCATTCTTACCTATTCAACAGTATATATAAGAAGCCAATTGACAAAAAGAATTTAAAAAAATTCTTTTAACTTATAAAACTATAAATAAAAAATGATCACATATAGGTAATAGTTTTGAAACTAAACTGTGGCACTCAGAAACATAGAAATAGCATATTGTATGCCTGAGCGTCATCAAGACAAGTTGTTGATGCCTACTCTTTTATTGAAAGGCGTAGCATCTACGATTCTCTCATTCAACTTGTCCTCCTCACGGAAGTGGATCCTCGTGATCACAATATCGCCTGTGCTGAGGGTTTGTGATCCTATCTCAGCTTTCTTTATTTCATTGAGATCATTGCACTGTGCATCTTGTATTGTTGAGTTATGGCATCTACAGCAACAGTCTTTCCTGTCCCCATCACCTATGTTTAATATTTGGCTCAAGTTTGACCAATCTTTGTTTCTCAGCAGGGGCAGAGTTTGCTCCATTGTTTGTGAGAACTTGTCTTCCAACTCCCCGCTGAGTGGAGCTACAGCTGATAAAATTGCTTCTAAACGATTTATCTTCTCTACCTTATCCATATTTGTATCTGATAAAATTTCATCCATCATTTGCATAGACTCAGTGAGACTAGGAGGCTGTGTCGAATGAGGTGAGGAAATAGAGTCTGAAGGATTTGATTCCAAGCTAGCCATCTCATTTTCTCTTTCATCATCTTCAGAATCACTATCTTTCTCTTGTCCTATTGCCTCCAATTTCTCTAACTTCTTTGAGATTTTATGACAACCCTTTAATTTTTCTTTCTCTTCTTCTGTGAGCTCTAAGTATCTCAATAATCTTATTTCCCTATTGCTTAACACTATGTTCTTTGTGGATTCTGCTAATTTATACTTTAATTCGCCAACTTCTGTATTGATTTTTCTCTGTCGTTTACGTAACTTCACTTCAGTTGGTTGTATGTGCATGAACACTTGTTCATTACTTAGCTCTTCAAAGAGCTGCTGGTTCTCTGGTTTAATGTTTGTGGACATGTATGCGTATATTGCAGGATTAACTAACGACAAAACATCTGAAGCGGCATAAATTATCATATCCTTTGTTAAAGGCCGCCTTGCCCAGTAGCGTTGGTCTCTCCGGTAAACATTCTTGAGCTGTTCTTTCATAGGATTCATCGGAGCATTGTACAATTCACACAGAGCATTCAAACTAAGATTTTTCACTTTGTAGACAGGCACATTGTGCTGCTGTAATTGCAAAACTGCGTGGGCTGCTTGAGTATCAAACACATTCTTTAAAGTAATTTCTAACTGATTGTATAAATTGACCGAGTCATTCCTGCAATCGTGTATAATTTTTATTACAACGTCACTCTCAAGTAGCTCTTTAATTTTGCCTTCAACAATCATACCAGGACATGCCATTATATCCAGTATGTATACTTCACCATTCATAGTAGCAATTTGACACATAGTCAACACACCTTTTATACCCAAGTTAATACCCTCGCAATCAAAGGAAACAATGCTTTTAGAGTGACGCTTAGGGTTCATTATACTATCAATGAGTGTAGAGCACTCTCTAACATTAGCTATGACAGTTGCACATTGAAGAACTCTTTGCCTCCACGCATCTCCAACCATATTATTTCTAATGGAAGTACCATTTGTTTCTTCGACTGCGTGTATTCAAGTGGTTATTTACCCTGTCTCTGACCATATTTTCGGCCAAATTTTTTATAACAATAGAATTGATCCGCTGTTTCAAAGTTTGATTGGCAATGTTAGCTTGTGGACCACGGGGAGATTCTACAGGACTGAGTATTCTATTTGCAGGGCTTTGTTTTCCATCTGAAGGTGTTGGACTCGTCACTAAGGGTGGCGCAGGAGACATCGCTTTCTCTTCCACAGTTGGCTTTGGTGGATCAGTCTTTATTTTTGATTTTGCATTAAGATACATGACAGGTATTTTTGGCTTACTAATTAGTGTGACAAGATTCGACTGTACATGAAAACTGTCAGAAAATATTTTCAAGAAAGCACTTAAATCTGCCGGTGTCTTGAACATTTGGTACCAATATTCCTGAGGAAACCGTGACACAATCAAGTGGAACAACTGATCCACCATAACAGGACCCTTAGCCTCTATACACTGAGCGACATAATCCAACAATTGCTGAGCTGTGTCTGTATTGATATTAGCTGCAGGTAAATTGTGAAACTGCTCTGAATTACTGCATGTGTTACCTCTTCTATGATTCTCACTGACTAGAATGACATTATCATCGACGATCTGGAACGTGTCAGGGTGTTTCAGAAGGAAGTCCTTGAACTCCTTGATGCGTTGACCTGATATGTGACGTACCTGTGGTGACGCTTGGCTGCGGTGGCCTAGGAGACTTTTTATAGGCACTTCTGTTCCCTCACCGTACTGGATCATCTTGCTAGCGAAATACTCCTTCGCTTCTTCTATGTAGTCGTTGTTGGATGACGCGCCGCCGCCACTCGGGTGCCTCTGGAATGTGTTGATATCAACATAGTCCCCGTCTATGCTGAACAACGCCGGGTACTGCGCCAGGAACTTTTTCAAGCCCGACTGCGACCCGCCAGCGATCTGGCGCATCTCCTTAGTAAATCCTTTGGCACCAAACTGGCAGGAAAGATCGTGCAGCGTTCTCGGCTCGCCTTTGTCGAGTAGGCGCTCCACGAAGAACAACAGAGTGAGGTTTCTAGCAAGCTCATATTCCATTGATTCCATTTCCTAGCAGTTGGTGCCAATATGGTGTACTTACACTAGATTTTTTCTACGTATATGTGTCACCCACAACACCATGAAATTAACCAATTCTAAGCCCACTCACAGAGAATAGAGTATAGAGGAAAGTGACGTGATAGAAGGTTGCCAAGACAAATTTTGTAACACCCGTAAAATCATAATTTGCGTTTTCATATCATACCCTCCTATAATCATAATAATTTTTATGTACCACTGCTGAACAGGACATTAGATTTTAGTTAATATTGAGAGATTAGAGTTAATATTGTTAAAGTAATCTAGTCAAATTGAAACACAGAGTAAGCAAATTAATTGACACAAGCATATGTACGGTAACACGGTTGTATCTACTGAGATAGATATCTATACTGAAGCCGATTCAGTGCTTTAATTAGAAAAATATTTATGGATTAAATATAAAGTTCAATATACTACAACAATATTGATAATTCTGATAATGGATTACTATTAGTGACTTAATAACTCAATTGTCAAATAATTGTTTCAATTTAAAAATAATGTTTTTAAATTATATAATTTTCTTTCAATTATTTCTTTAATTAATTAAAATTGAATAACTGTACTACAAAACGAAAGGCTTACGATAGAATTGCAGATATCGATGGGTACATTAAAGAATAAACTTTTTTTAATTTATATTGTGTGGTGTTATGTAAATTACTTTATCCTGAGTGGAAATTAGTGAGTGCTTTTGAACTTTGTTTACAGGACATTATTAACAAATCATTAATTCTTTTAGATAATGGCAAATTGAAACGGTGTCAAAACGAACGTAAGGGACCTTAATGAAGAACCTCGGCTTGGTCTTTTACTTAAGGCGCAATAGTATTATGGCTGGCCCTGATGCGTCTGACTTCTGGGTGCTATAGAGGGCTGGAACTCATTCAAATGCAAATTGGAATACAATAAAATTGACGAAGAAGGCACCTCAATTCAGTTGAAATGTTAGCGAATGGCAACATCTAACAATTTAAAATTTATCGTAAGTGATCTGTTAGACTCGCATATTCTATTTTATGGTTTTCACGAATACAGACACAACAGATGAAACAGAATAAATACGTCAAACAGGAAATGTGTTTGGTTTGATTTATTGCTAAAGCTAAAATAGTGGGAGGAACAAGTTGCCTCTTTTATGTAAAAAGTATACTTGTGGAATAGTTTAACACAAATACTGTATTGATTTATTCTATAAGCACCCTTTAAATTTTAAGCACCATGGTGAGTATAAAAATTATTAAAGCAAGTAGAAGTTACAAAGGTTCAAAATTAATTGAATAATGAACACAATTGTTTTGCTGCTCAATCAACTTTATTACAATTGATAGGTGTATTGTGCAGACTGAAATACACTGCTTTTCTTCCTTTAAATTTTTCTTGCATTCTAAAATCGTTTTAAAATTTAAATTCTGCTAAGGAGTTAAATGCAAGTACATTTTCAAACCCCTTTTATCAAAAACTCATGATTAATTATGAATATATTTGTCCAGTTATAATCCATGACTATTTAAAAATATTGACTGGACAGTCACAGGTTGCATAAACAAGATAAAGCCAAGTAGTAATCAAAACAGATTGTTGTACTTTTTATATTTTTGATTGCTATCAATTAACATACAAATTGAAAGTATTTTCCAACAATTTTTTCAGCTGGTTTTGGTTCTTGGAGATTTACACATTCCACATAGATGCAGCAGTCTTCCACCAAAATTCAAGAAACTGCTTCTCCCTGGTCGCATTCAGCATATATTATGCACAGGAAATCTGTGCACCAAGGAGTCATATGACTATCTGAAGACCTTGGCTAGTGATGTTCATGTTGTCAGAGGTGATTTTGATGAGGTAAGCATTTGCATAATTTGTACACAAATTGAGTATTGTATGTTAAATAAACATGAAGCAGAGAGGTTTTTTCTCCTGAGGGTAAACATGTATAACTTGGAAATTAAATCTAATAGCAAGCTTACCATTAATATACCTCAAGATACAGTGAATATATTTTCTGTAGATCGGACTAAATTAAAATCAAAAATATTACTAAAATTATAATGTAGTCTAAAAACATTTGTAAAATATGCAGAAAGCCCAAGACTAAATTGAATTGGAGTGAAGAGAGAACCACACACTATTGAATGAAGCTAACCAATGCATGAAGCAAATTCATCAGCAATCAAGTTCTTTTGCAATAATGCAGGTCCCTTATTGGCAACTGATCCCTAATAGATGACATGTGTTATTAACATGTAAGACTAAGTTATATGGCAACACTTACCTTTAATGCTCCTTTTCAAATGTGATCATTTCCTAGTTGAGCTTTTCGACCAAGACTTTATTTTTTATTACATTAAAAGATTCTTTTCAAAGCTAGATGACATAGGCATGCATAATACATAAACAGTTGCACATATATGCATGCATTATACAAATGCTGTTGTCTTATGTGATTCTATTATTTAATTATTTACATTTCACATGTAAAATCTCTTGGTCACATTACTGGTAATCAAAATTATCACTATTAACACAAATAGTATTCTGCCATAAAATCTGTATTTGTTCATATTTTCAGAACACTACATATCCCGAACAGAAGGTGATAACAGTAGGCCAGTTCCGCATTGGTCTTATTCATGGCCACCAAGTGGTTCCGTGGGGTGATGAGGAGTCCTTAGCTTTAGTGCAGAGACAGCTTGATGTTGATATTCTGATATCGGGTCACACACACAGGTTTGAAGCTTATGAGCATGAGAACAAATTTTACATCAACCCCGGGTCTGCCACTGGCTTACAGCCCTCTTTTTAGGTAAAATAATTATTTATGTAAAACTCACTTTATTTTAACCCGCCTGTTACAAAAGTACTGGCTAAGATATAATTTAATTATATACCAGAACTAAAAGAGTCATACAAATTGTAAATAAGAAACTTTTTCCTAGTATCTATAATAAGATGTATGATTTGTAGAATATCTATCAAAATATTTTGATCAACTTTATTTTATTGAAATTACTCATTTGAATTTATATCTCATTTTGGAAGATTTTCCTAATGTTGCTACTATAACCAGCTACTACTATATAGTATGTACAACTGAATAAAAAAAAATTACTAAATTATGATGTTGATTTAATGTTGTACAAGTTACATATAGTCACAACCTCATTCTAATCACCGACAGACAGCTGCCTGGAATAAATAAACAATTGAATATAATAAAAACTAGAGCAAACACAGACACAACAAATGGAATTCACCTTTGCTACTCAGTTGCTAGGTAAAATTATGTTTAAAACATTGACCACATTGGTAAAAGTAATTGTTGAGAGTACTGTGAGATGATGTATACATATGTTTTAATTATAATTTTCACAAAATATATACTCAGCTGGGTTACCTGCCATATCATAAATCTGTGTGCATTCCTCTCATATTAACAAACTCAAATTTAAGTGCAAAATCATAGCATTGACAAAACTTAGCTCTCATCATGACCATTTTTATTCAGATTTTTTTACTTTTCAGGAGCCCCACACCATCCTTTGTACTAATGGATATACAGAGCGCTACAGTAGTCACATATGTGTATAAACTCTTAGGCGACGAGGTGAAAGTAGAAAGGATTGAATATAAAAAAGCATAGTAATTATATGTACTAGGTATATCTATGGATATAGAGTATCTACCATCAACTCGTGGGGATGACTGATGATATCTAATGTTGCAATTTAAAACACGTCATAACATCTCGTCAATGTTCCCTTTACTAATATTCGGACAAAGAGCAAAAACACTGTAAATAAATTAAAAAAAAATTAAATTCCAATAAACATCAAACGGTTTTTTATTTAAATTTTTAGAATGTTTATAATTAAAAAAAAAACACGTTCAAAAATCATAAACAGTTTTATAATACTGATCATCTGCAAATATCGATTCATAAGTTGGTCCCTTGGAAAGATATAATAAATTGAGTTGTAATTCAGGAACCACACTTAGTTGATTTGTCATGTTTTCATTAAATTTCGTGTCTATATTAATTTTGTTTTTTCGAAAATAAAACTTTAAAATTTGTTTACATTACAAATATTATTGTAATTAATAAGGTAAGTTATTTATTAATGTAAGACAATATCTATAATGCATATTTTATTTTACAATGTTAAAATATATAATTCCATTTGTGACATCTGTATCGTTTTATTTCATTTCATAGTTTACCTTTTTATGTGCACGAAAATGATAGATTCTGGCAATGTTTTAATTTATTGCGGGTGTTACGCGGGAAAGTTTTTGGATAAATTATTTCTTTGACCGTGTATGTCTTTGATTGAGGATATTTCTGTGCCTTTCACCTGCGTTTTCAATAATCATAACGCCTTTTTTAGATTTTTAGCTTCTAGTTCCGAGCTAGTTCTAACAGCACGCGGCCGCCCCGATCTTTACTGGTATTCGACAGAGCAAGTGTTATTGTATATGTTGATGGTACGATACACGAACATACTGATCATGACCTACGGCTCCATACGCACTTTGTGCGAGCCGGTTACTGCAATCCTATTTTCTCTAACACCCCATTCCATATTGATAATGAACACGAAAAAATATGTGAAATGGCGCAAAATCGAAAGAGGTTTTTATAACAATGTACGTGTTCCAAATACAAAATTTTTTAGGTTCCCAAATTATTCTTCTAGTAGCATCAGGCCATTGGGATCGTGTTTAAATGATGGAAGGAAACCTGAAATAATACAATAAAAATTTATTACACCACGGGTCCAATAGTTAATAACATTCGCAACAAAACATGATAACGTGCCATATTTAGACAATGCCTATTTCTTTGGACAGAAGTCTCGTGTTAATTGCACAGAGAAAGAGACGGAATGGCCGGCTATTCGATCGTCCGTCGTACTACCTGATGGCGGGTAGCCTCTACTGCTACTAATGGCCGGTTGCTAGCGGCCTACGTGACTGCGGCCAAACCCTCATTAGAAGAAATATGTTTGTTTGATAAGAGGCACGTCGTTTTTTTAACAAATATTTCCGACTTTCGTTTTATATTATATCCGAATAAAAAACATATAACGTTTTACCATTTGCACGCCGCAAGACTTTGAAAGCTCGAAAACCTGCCAGTGACGAGGATATAAGGAAAATTTCTATTTCCTATATCCTTGTGCTCTCTGGATATCTGCCTGCCAAGTACTGGTACTAGCTGCAGATTGCGGTTGCTATCTCTATTGTTCAATTGGGACAGAAATTGAGAGCTTTTTGTATCCTTAATTTTCCGTTTTATTATTTTCATTGATATAGTGGAATAAGTTATGTCGTAATGAACGAACATGAAATTCGGCGGACGGATATATACCACATTTCTCAGAACACTCCCCGTGGTATATTGAGATAAAATAAGCTCAAAGATGTAGCATCTCTTCGTAAAGCTTGTGGGACGAAGCCGAGAAGACATCGCCGTCGATTCAAGCTGCGCTCAGTCGCGAACGGTAGAACGTAAGAAGTCGGTGCCTCGACACCAGCTCCTTACATTGCCCTGCTCCGTAAGTAAATTTCGCCTTGCCTTCCAAGTGACCGCATGATTAAGCGACGCTAGATATATCAATGTCAAGGAAATCGACGTAAGCAGTAACTACAGGAGGTGTCTCAATCTGTTGAGGGCGTTTGTTGTCGATACTTTGACTTGTTTAATACTTCGACTCTACAATAATATCAGGAAAACGTTCATACATTAATACATTACGATTGATCTGTCCAATCTCCAACCTGTTAATATTCAATACCTATTTTTTTCTCTAGTTCGCGACTTCATTCTCAATTTTCCATAGCGTCGGTCAGCCAATATATCCCGCACAGTTGATTGCAACTGTCAAAAATTATATCCGGAGTATAATGGGTAAATAATTAGGAATACAGCAAATGTATTTTACCGTTAAGATTATATTAAAGTGAGATGGCCAGTTATTTCCATAAATTCTTTTATGTTACTATAATGCGTTAAGAAACTAAAATTACGCATGTAAGATTAAAATTCATAGAGAACCGTTGGTAACTAAATAAGAAACAATAGCAAAAATAACTTGTGGATAATGTCATTGGTAGAGCAGCTACAGTCGATTTGTATTAAATCTTATTTTATAATTTAATCTGTACTATTGTTTATTGTCCCAAATAAAAAGAAAAAAGAAGATATCGCGTTCGTATCCACACTGGATGGCACAAATACAGAATTCTATATCAAAGGCCTATGGTCATGTAATTAGAAAATTAATCAAAACTCGAATGAGGAAAAATGCACTCTTATCATCTCCGAACCTACGTGACATTGGCCATATCACAGCACTAATAGATCTCACTTCTAGTTAAATAAGAACAAGGAAAAACTATAATTAAAATTAAAGTCCAATTATCATTAATACAATAATAACATGATTTAATTATCACTGTATAAAGATGTGTCGTTAGCCCAAATTGCAATAAAGCTTGGAAATAGTGGCGTACGTGAGACCGGCCGCATTCGTCCATAGACTGTACACCCTTCATAAACAAAGTCAACACGACTATCAATTGCCGTCCTCGACTTCTTTTCCTAGTTCTAAAATGACAAAAATATTTTTGTACAAACGATTATACTTTTAAGCATTATTTAATATAAGGGCGAATATTGTTCGAAAACAAACAGCGACGCATTCAATAGTTGCGACCAGGGATTCTCAACGTCGGGCTGCAGCAATAATAATACAACAAGAAAACACAAGAGCTACACAGCGACTCCGACAACATTGCATTAATGCAAATGTCAAAGAACCACCTTAAAAGCGGCCAGCGTGTCAGGTGCAGCGGATGTTCGTGGGCGATGTAATTTTTTTTCAAATATTTCAATAGCCGGTTGGTCAACTGCTTCGTTAGTCGTAGAGCAAGCGACTCGCAATACTTTTCACATAGGATAATATTATTTTATAATCTGAAATAGAGAAACTTAATGCTACACGCAGCCTAAGATTCTAATCCTGGGCTGTTATAGGACGGTAAGGGCACTGCAGCTGCTTCCGCCGTTGTACGTAATGGTACGAAAAATCGGCAAGATTCTGGACAGTAATAGTAATAATAAAACCCAAAGTAAATTCTCATATAAAACCCAACAAAATGATTAAATTAAATGTCTGAAAACATTTTCGTGTTTGTGTAATTTTTAAAAGTAAAGGAAACAGGCCCTTTTGCTCTACAAGTTTAGGAGCCCTGGTGTAAACAAAAACACACGCACATGTACCGGTTTGACCGGAGCCCCCTCCACCGGCAGTCGATAAATAAAACCGTACGCGTTTACTAACTAACAAACAGTTCGGTGAATGTTGTGTGTAGTACTTTCCCTGAGCGCGCTTTTGAGCGTCTGTAGACGATAAAATTTATTTTCTTAATAAACTTTATAATTTGATGTGTTGTGCAGTGCTCACAAAATGGCGGTCTCATTCATACGGTTCGGACTGCGCTCCGTCGCCCTGAATTTAGAAAGGACAGCGGCCCTTCTCTCAACTACTGCAGTACACAAGCAAATGAAGGTAAATATATCTATTTTTCTAATGTATAAATGTAAAATGGAGGACTCTTGTAGTGTAAAATACATTTTATTTATTTTTAAATAAATTCTAAATATTAAACCAATCTCACAAAGCCGGTCTATTTTGGGACAGCTTCCAATAGCCGGTACAATTTAAGAATGTTACTTAATATATCGTTATCTTAAGGAACAATATTTTTTATGTTATATGGGTTATATGGTTACTGTCTTATTTAAACACGTACTAACTGATATGTGCATCGTTACATACGAGTTATTTCTGTTCCTAGGGAGCTCGTAAAGTTTTTTTCATGTAAAATGTGTATTCAACCTCCTTTTAAAGAAATTAAGACACAATGCAAGCATAATTATGACGAGTGAGTTATAGAACTTCATCTCTAATTGGCTATAGTGTGTTTAACGTAACTCAAAAACATATTCATAAAAAAAACGACGAAATATGAAAGCAAAGCGACTGCTACGAGGAGTGATATTCTTAATTCCTATTTACCTGGGGTCAGATCCCTCTTGATTCATCAACAGTCCATTTCACTATATCTCTGCGGTGTTGGCTCCAAAAAACTTCTCCTCGAACCATGTGTGGTCTCACTTCCCGTCGTTGCTACCAATTTATAATGAATATTTATATAATAACAATAATTTTTTCCAATAAATTTATAGGAAATTTAGTAAAACAACACAAAAGCTTCAAATAACAAATAACTTCATTCAATGGTGAAAACAAAACTAGCCAAATGATGCCTTAACCACGTTAATTAACTAATACGTTAACATACATAATTACGTCGGTTACACTTCTTACTAATACTTAAAATTATAAGAAGATAACATTGAATACTCGCACTGTTACCGTATTACTGTGTTTTGTTAGTTGTTAAAACAAATTATGATTTCCACGCGAAACAACGCGACAAGATGTGATATAGTTACCAAACAGATTTCCTTTACATCTTAGTCCTTTGAGACATAAGATTTTATCCTTTTAATATATTTTATCATCAAGAATATTGAATCAAACAAATTTTTATGGCAGTCTATTTCTATTACTCGATTACCGACGTTTAAACACTTTACGGTTCTCATAGAGACGGTCGGGGGGACTGAGGTCTTTGACATCAAAATGTCATGGTTATTATGTAGATTTCATAAAAGTTAAATTTGCCACCACGTAAAACCTATCGCAAACGTTGTTAAGGGAATGAGATGGAATCTTTTTTATAAACAGGAAAAGGTCAAACGTGACTCACCTGGTTTTAAGTGATCACCATCGTCCATGAACAGAAATCACACCATACGGCGCGCAGGTTATCAAGAAACAGAAGGTTCTTTTCTTGAACCCCCTTAAGATGTAAAACTTCGAAAACGCCGTGACAACTTTATTGACAAGGAAAACCCGTGAAAAACATACATATGTAAGCGAATATATAGATAGCAATGGCATATATCATAAAAGACGTTTTGTAACGAACTGTGTCGATAACTGCAATCACGCGAATTAATTATACTTTTATTTAAACACAACCTAGTTATAATAACACTTGTATTCTGGGATAGACCCAACAGATCTTCGTATCCCGTATGAAAGACTTTCTCCTCCCACTACGCTGCATTTCTTCTTAAAATTGTTCTTCTACCCTCTATGGATAGGGCAAGTCATTGCAGAGATTGGCTATGGTTTTGACTTGGGCTGTGGATAGGGCATTACAATTTCTATCTTTTTTATAATCATTCATAACATCGTTTCTTAACTGTTATAACAATAATTAGCATGATTTAGTATTGGTTAAAGTAACTTGTATTCTATTTTGAAGGTACTTGTTACCTTGATACTTGGTACTTGGATAGGTACTTGTTTACATGTCGATGGTTGCAAGTATAGTGGTTATCACTCGAAACTGTAGCGGTCACACATTGGACTAAAAACTTGTCTGTCGATAACCTTTTATCAGCAGTCTGTCTGCCGCTAAGTGCAGTTTCACGCAAGTCAATGTTTTATTGTTGCTCCTATACCAAATAATTACATGCATATTATTTTTAAAATACTTATAAATTAAATATTAAGAAGAAATTTAAAATAGATTTAAAAATAGCAAAATGCAATATGTAGTAATTAACAAAAATTAATAGAACAATATATAAATTGTCCAATGTAACTGGATTTAATTTGTATTAATGATGTAAATATTATTTAATACAACAAAATGGCGTAGAAAGTGCACAGATAAAAAACCCACCATAAATAAAGATTTGCATAATAGACTGGTAGAGGCGTTACGTAACATATTATTTATTACATGAATATTAATAGAAGGGCTAACTGATCCGGATTTCACATTTTAGGTGTCGAATTATTTCGTGTGACATCCGGCCGCTGTTAAATTTAAGTTAAATTAAATTTATTTAATTTAATTTAATTAAGAAGAAAAACATAAACCCAGTGTAAGTAATGTTTTATTTTTTAACAGTGAAAAGTGATAGACAGAAAAAGTGGTTGTTATTGATATTGGTGGAAGCGGAATGGCCTTGCGACCAGACGATTGTATACTTAATGTGTTTACAATAAAACAATAACAGGCGGTGTGCGGCGTGCGTACACCACGCAGTACACGTGGACGCGCGCCTCAAGGCTGCATTTCAATGAAACAAACAAACTATATATCTCTTATTACATCATTACAATTAAGCTATCAATGACCCACAAGTTCGAGTCACAAAAAGGCCTACCGAGGTTTTCTAACTCTTAAGTGTGAAAGGGCGCGATGTTTTTCCTGCAAGACGTTTATAGGATTTCAACCGACGTGACGTAGCGTTGCCCAGCTTTTGACCTAGGATTGATAAAGCCAGCTTTTCAATGATGTGTTTCTCTTTGCCACATTCATGCATCTTCGCATACATATGTGGTTATGAATTAAATTATCTACTCACAGAAAAACCATACATCCGCGTGTCAACAAAATTTGCTCCGACTTTCTCGTAGAAAATTTGTCCATCATACAAGTGTGTATCTTACGTACTTAACCTTACGGAAGTTGAACTCGAGAGGGCTTTAAAAGAGTTAAGCAAATAAGGAAATCTTAATAAACAGATGGGCGGCATTGTTATGATGCTAATATCGAACACGCCTCACCGAACAGTCATTTGATATTCTCGTCACGTTTTCTGGATACGTTATGTCATCTCACTGGCCAAATTCTGATTAGAATTAAGAATTTTGATACAACTAATAATTTATTACGGCGGTAATTTACCTTCAGCTCAACAATGGTTAAATAATAATTCTGATAAAATTGCTAAAATTTGTAAATGATACTGTTTTAATTACATTTCTACTGAATTGCTTCACTTTAGTTGAATTTATTGTCTGTGTTATTGTTGTGGTTAGGTGGACGGTAAGTCCAATTGTTTTTTTTTAATAAATATATTTATGTCATTGATATGTAAATAAAGTTAACACAGTCCATAAAGGCTTTTAATTAGAATTTCCGGAGTTGTCTTTTCTTTTAGGGTCTAACACCCTAAAGAAATAACTTTTCCCTAAATAAGCAGGTCCAATGGTTTTGAGAACGAATGCAGTCGTATAAATCGCCACCTTCACTGGTCTACTGACTACTAGGGTTGGATTGGAAGCAGGTTTAATAGGAATAAGAAACAAACGAGCGAATGGCACACGGCGAGCGTTTCCACTTCCAACGTTGCAGAAATTCGTCAAAGAATAGGCTGCAATAGTCTTTATGGCAATCGTTACTTCCATCACATTCACATAGTAAACATCGTCACTGTCTCAGCTTCCAACCAGAACAGCTCCTTCCACAGAATATCGAAGCAGTGAACCAAACCCAGGTCCTGAGTCATAAGTTAGTTAAGTCATAAGCATGTCTCAAAATGACATAATTAAGTGGCGCCTAATCCGTACCTTATCTAAATAACTGGCGCCGCGTCTGCTCTATTTTAAGGTTCGTTAGTAAAAATAATTTGTTTATTTCAACGTATCTAACAAGTCAATATTAGAATTATTAATAATAGTAACACCTTTAAAATGCAGAACACTAACATATATATTATGTATAATGTTGTTTTGATATCTATAAATCATTATTTTTGTAATAATAATATTAATTTTTAATTCGAACCAAAAATTCATACTTGTACAAAATACTTCGATAGTAGCCGCAGCAGCATCTCCATACAATTAAATACAAAATTACTATTACCAACTTTACTAACATTAAAAAAAATCATATGTAATTCAGTTTAATCGAGTGTGTATGCGTGAGTGTGTTTGTGTGTACTAGAGTGCATGTGTAATTAGGGGTGGGTTACTCTGACATCTTTATTGTGCTTTATAAAAGATCGTTTGTATATTCATACGAGAGAGTTTAGAGCCATTCAGTAATAAGCGGCTTACATTCTTGTAGTGATAACGTGTAGGTATATATGTAATTGTACAGAATTATGAAATAGTTTACATTTGGAACAAAACATTATTAATACCTACATCCCGCAAGCGTTCTATTTATTTTAGTTGTCAAGTAAAATATTCTTTTTATAATCCAAGTTTGTTTCACTTCTTACGTCAGTACGTTTTAAATAATTAATTTACTTCTTATGTTAGATATATCTCTTTAAATGTCCTTTTTTACGTGAATTTAAGCTTTATAACCATTAAACTGTAAGTCGCATTTTGTACTGACTAGAGCAGAATTCTACACCCCAGTTATAATGAGCGTTTACGTCCAAAGTCCATACGAGTGAATCCAAACTCAATTGACCTTGAATCCATTAAAAATCTTTGTAATTGGTCGTTGATAAAGTTACTAATTATATAAAATACTTTACACACACACCATAAATTTACAACTTCAAATCAGGTCTATCGTGAGGATGAAACTTTATTTTTATTTATTATTATTTTAACTTTACTTTAACTTTATATTAACTTAACTTTATTATTATTTTATTCCCAAAGTATCACAGTTATATTAGGAAGTGCTGGGAAACAGAATATAGGCTATATTCCCTTTCGTATTTGTTGTCGTTGAGAAATATTTACCTAGGATTTTTCTTGGATTATCATAAACCTACCAACTTCCAATATCTCAAGCTATTATATTCCCTGGTATATCCAATCCTGGTCCTATGCCAATAAAATATTATAGAAACGAATTTAAACAATACTTTCCAGCAAAAAAAAAAATCAAAATCGGTTCATAAATAACACTAGTGAGAGTATAAGCATTAACAAAAGAACATTTGAAAACCTTCTATTTTTGACGTCGCATAAACGAAAATTAACTATGAACCGTTATCAAGATGATGAACATGATATATATGAGTGGAAATTAACCATACTGCTGAAAGACCCGAAGTAAAGTCCATGAGTCGGTCGTCTTCCGCTACAATGATGACCGCATATATACCAATTTGCAAATTAGGAGCACCGTTGTTGAGACGACAGGACGTTATTGAAACAATCAAGTCTCGGCCAATTTCAATTGAAACATGATCGCTTCTTCGTTTAAGTCTCACCTTGGACGTCTGAAATTGAATTCATAAAGATATGTTAAAACAGCCATTCGATTCGTCAACGAAACCATAAGATTACTTACCGTTGGGGATTATAAACTGATATATCCTGCAAATGTACGTAGGTCTTGTAGAAAATAATGGCGTTTCACCAAGAGAGAACAATAGCAAGTATAAATTATAACACGTGATTTTATTTTAAATTTGCTTACAAAGGGCGCACCATCGTAACCCTTTGACACAATGATTCATGCTCGTGTTTGAAGACTATATAATAGGTAGATTGTTACAATATACATTGAACAAGAAACTTACTCTAATGTCATTTTTTACATTATTTTTGGGAAATAGTTTAGGACTGTTTTGAAAACAAATCAACTAACCTAGTTAGATAATAGGCGTGAACAACAACGTGACGTCTAGTATGCTCTAATTTGCTGGAGTAGTCCAAATCTATTTTAATAAAGCAATCGTAATGATTGCCAATATATGTTTATTTTTAAAAAGGATATAAAACGAAAAAATTGTAATTTGTTTAAGAAAACTTTCCCTTTGCATAGGTGCCGGTGAAAGAAACAAAGTCTCTCTAATTATTATCCATAGACAATATACAGTTTTGGCGCCAAACAGTATGTCTTATGTAAATAAGTGTTGTTGCCTAATGGCGGCCAACTAGTGGTGTGCTCGATAGCGGGGTCGACGACCGCATTATGCAACCGGCCGCGCAGCGCATGTTCTAAGCCCTTCGAATCCTTCAACTTATCGTTGCCCCACAATTTGTATTCTCGTATTAATAAATTATGTGGGCGTGGGGTTTATGTAATTCATTAAAATAATTAGAAAAACATAAATATTGTATAAATTTTTACACGTGCTTTGCATTGTATGCAATGTATGTTTGATTTAGTTATTACGGATGTTTTAATAAAACTACTGACAGACATTTCTGATTAGGGAAAAGTTTATAGCATAGTAAGTATAAAGTCCCAGTATTGTTAATATTTGAATCAGATTATGTATACATATTGGCCAAAATGTATTTCGATGACGATCGACAAATAATAATAACAATGAGGAATGTGGATTCGACGATCATTGTCCCGATAGTCGTTTATGCGAACGGTCTTGTAGGGAAGTCTAGACGGCTGGGTCAAGGTCCTTTTATGTATTTTACTTAATATAATAATAATGTATAAAACCTACCCTGAGATTTGGAAAATAAAACTTGGTAAGCTTTGTGAGAAGCGTTTGATTTCTCTGTCTCCCAAAAAAATATAATAGGACGCGAGAGTTTATTATTTACACAATATTGTAACCTGGAATGCACCTGTCCACTCCGGTCCTGTCCGGTAGCAGTCGACCTTGAGAGGCTTTAAAGGCCAAACAAATAAACTTGAACGCACGGAGCGCTCGTCCTTCACTTTCGTTTTTCCTTTTCGTCCCACGAGGGGGGATGAGACTCAAATAAACTGATGCTATTTATATATCGACTGAGTTTGAAATAAAACGATTGACTTATACCACGTGGTTATGTCGTTCTGGGTATGAAAGTGTATTATTTTAGTACTTAGATAGTAGATTATAAACATTTTGTAGCTATTGTCCTTAAGGTACAATCTAAGAATTCGTATTTTCGACCGAATTCAAAAAAGGAGAAGTTTCTCAATTCGTTTGCATAACTTTCGATTGGGTGAACCAATTTTAATAATTTTTTTTGTGAGATGGTGCTTCCTCATTTAATTTGGTCCAATTCTGACAGTGGCATTCACGAGAAAACCATATAAATCTTAAATTTGCATCAAGTATGCGCGTTACAAATGGACGAATAACTTGATATCATGACAACCATTTCGATGATTCGTTTTTTATTGGAAATATTTTAAGAGTAGTTTGATGAAAGTTTGGTTAGGTTCTGATTCATTTTATTTTGTAATATTCTTACAAAAATTTGGAAATACAAAGGGGACATCCGCGCGTAATAACGTGTGATTCTATTTGAAATCTGTTTTTATTTTTGCTTATAAATATACATGATAGTCAGATTTAATTCAATTAAAAAATTAGATGTTCCTATTACTACAAGCTAAAGTTCAATACAATGAAAACCAGCAACAAAAAATATTTTTGTGAAACTATAATAATACAAACTGTGTTCTAAAATCTAGTTCACCTCACCTGTTATTTTAAAAAAAATATGCGCCATAATAGCGGATTATTTATAGTTTCAGTTAATCCATACGAAGGCAATTTGTAACGGCACGGTGTGCTACCTGCCGGACATGTCGCGGGACAGCGAGCTGGTGGAGAGGAGCACTAACTCCTTGCGGCGATGCTACAGCAAGCAGCACGGCAGGCCCGAGGAGGACCGGAGGAAAAAGGAGTCGGACAGCGACAGCGACTCCGACTCCGACACAGAGTGCAAAGGATATGATCGGGTATGTCCCTTCACATTTTGTATTATCTGTTATTTAGCACTTATTTTTAAAGAGATATGTGATGACAACAGAGCTGTACGATATAGTAGCGAATTATTTGTTTTATATAGTTGACTAAAATAAGTCTTATTTTTTAATCTATATATCATCTAGAATTCGATACTTTTAAAACGTCAGTAGGTTCAAATTGCTATTGAAACTTCGTTGTAAGGTTAGGAAGAATGTATATGAAATTTATATTTTTTTTGCACTATTCGTAATGATATTTATTATATTGATAATGATTTCTCAGGAAAATAATGAGCTTTCTTTCGTTAATTGCCTAGAATACATAGTGTTGCAAACATTGTACATAAAAGAAAACAAATTAATAACGTTCTTTGTGTAACGGCTACTCTGTTGTATTATTTATTTTCGTAACACTAAAGACCGTTTCGTGTGCAATTCCAGTCGGAGTTCTGGCGGCGCAAGATGCGCACCGTGCACAACATCCTAGACGTGGACAAGGACGGCCTGATATCCTTCAACGACTTCCTTCTCTTCGCAGACAGGTTCAAGGCGCTCGGCCACCTCGACGACGAGCATGCGAAGGAGTTCACAGCTATTATCAAAGTGAGTGAACTACAAAATAATACTTACAAATACCCGTAGCTGCACTTTTCTGCGTTAAGACACACTGTGACAAGTACGAAATACAACAGGCAGTGCAGAATATAACGCCTACGATAATGTTGTAGCAATACTTTGCTAATGCAAATGGGTAGGAGACGAAGAAGTTGTGTTATATTTAACACTACCTCCCTCTCACACACACCCATTAACAAATTATGTATAGCAATCCGAGTTTGATCCCCAATGAAATTAAATTTTAAGAACTGAATTACAACGCGCTTAGTAGTAAAATGTAAAATATGCTGATCCGCACTAGGGCCGCGGTGCGGACTCCATTTAGAGGATACAGAAAAGGCATGTGCCCAACATTGGGACATATATTGGCTGTAACTTTATCTGCTTTCGGTGCTTTTTGTAAAAATAAAAAAATGTATTTTATTATCCAGCATAATGTCTCTATAGATTTTAGTATGTTCTGACTTATGTGCTTACTATAACAATTAGAGAGTGTCTACCCCGCTTGGGTTAGCAGGACGTTAAAGCTTATTCTCTAGCCTGTTCGTTCAGCTGACGTGGGAGGAGCAGTGGGGCGCCATCGACCCGTACAACTTCGTGACGGTGGAACAGTACCTGGAGGACATGCACCACGTGCTCAACGACAAGTCGTTAAAGAAGCGGGCGCACCGCTGGCTACCCTACTTGTTCAAGGTGACCTATACTTTTATATGTATACCCTGCCTTCTGAGAAGAAGGCGGCGCTTGCGTGAGATTCTTACTCTGTAGAACCCCAATGGCCATCCTCGGTGCATAGTGAGGGGCTCCGGAAACTCCAGCGGAAGGCATCAGTACCCCTCAGCACTAGCATAGAGCACGAGGTCGCAGTGCTAAGGCAAAACGTGACCACTTTGTGATGCCACCCGTCAATTCGACGGCCCCTTTTACGACTGGCAAGGTATACCATGGCCTAATTCTGTAAGCCCAGGACTACAGGGCTGAAGGTGACCTAGATACTGGTACAAGAGGCGACTAGCAACCGGCGAGTGGAGGGTGGCGTTAAATTTATTGCACTTGCTTTGCCGAAAGATGGACTGATTCACCAAGTTAAAGAAAGCGACGCGAAAAGTAAACTTGTACTAGAAATTGTTATTTCTATGACTTCGTCATTCTGCTACTTACATTATACATTACCAAACATAGTAACCATCCAAGCCGAGGTTACCCCTCACCGGGGACCCTTGTGTCGAGGTACTAGCGATAGACGCTCAATCCGGTGAAGCAGTCAAGGTCAGCTTCTCTGGCCAATCTGTGTAGGTCGTTAAAAATACATTATCAAAAGAAGTTACGTGACTTTTAAATTGTTTAGTTTTTCGTTCGTCCAAGAAAACAGAATTAAAAACATTTGCGATAATTATTAAAGATATTATTTTCAACCGACTACAAAAAAGGAGAATGTTTCAATTGTTCTGTATGTTTGTTACCTCATAAATTAGTGTTAAATATGCATTAAGTGTGAGCGCGAGAAATGGACGAATAACTTAATATAACAACGGATTTTGATGATTCATTTTTATTGGAATGGATGTACGTTAAGAATAGTTTGATCAAAGTTTGGTTAGGTGCTTATTATTTAGACATTTAATATAAAGAGGGCGTACGCTCGTAACAACGTTTACTCGTAAATATAGTAGTATGTATGATACTTTTATGTGAGTGGAGTCCACTATCGTTACTAAAGTGGTTATTATCTTACAGGCGGTGGACAAAGACAAGTCCGGCTTCATTTCGGTGAAGGAGTTCAAACTCTTCTTCCAGTGTCTGGGGCTGGACAACGAGCACGCGGCCGTGGCTTTCGCTGTCATCGACACCAACGGGGTAAGCCGCCATCTTGTTTTGTCTTTGTTTAATTCTATACAAAGAAATAAAATTGAAGTTTCTGTTAAACGTTTATTTTAATGTTACAAATATTAAAAATAAACGCTTTTTACTACAGGCATATGAATACGGTACATATACCAAACATAATTAATTTTACTATTTCTGTCTGTTTGTTCCGGTTAATTTCTGGAACGGCTGGACCTATTTTGACGGGACTTTCATTGGCAGATAGTTGATGCTATAAAGAGTAACTTACGATACTTTTACTTTAGAAAAATTTAAATAAATATATTTTTACTCACCGGTAACACCGCGGTGCGTAACTAGTGTGATATATAAAAATTCAACAGAGGCACTATCGGCGAGACCAGGGCCATCGAGATGTGTCCTCTTTTGTTGTACAAGCCGGCTGTGGACTTTCTATCACTGACAATTCTAGTAAATCTAATAATAAACGAATTACTGTTTCTCCAGGACGGCAAGCTGTCGCTCAAAGAGTTCGTGAAGCTGGGCAAAGATTTCTTCTACACGGAAGACGAGAGCCGCGTGTCCAAAATGTTTTGGGGTCCGCTCATCGACGTGTGACCTTCGCTCCGACCCCATTCGGAGACAAGACTGGATAATTTTCTTATATTTTACCATTTAGCAGACTCTTGTAGGGTAGTACGAAGTTTTAAACGGACTAGTGTGACAGAAGTGTTTCTCAAAACATAGTCTTCTTAAAATAACGAGAAAAGGTCTGAAAAGACGCTAAAAATGTGTTTAGCATTTAACATTCCGGATATATCTACCTACCTAGGTTAATAATATTTACTCAGATGTTAGTATCACGTGACCAAGTAATGTTTGTATGTTGTTGTAAGCGATGATCTTATAGGATCACCGGATACAGTAAGACTTATGAGAAGAATCTCAATAAAAATACACAAAATAACATAAAAATGTTTCATTGGACGGATGCGTTTATTTTCAGCCGACTTCAAAAAGGAGGTTCTCAATTCGTCTGTGTTTTTTTTTAATGTTTGTTGCCTCATAGTTTTCGACTGGGTGAACCGATTTTGATAATTTTTAATTTGAAGCTGCTTCCCGTGTGTCCCGCATTCCACGGTCCAGTTCTGATAATGGCATCCATGAGAAACTCATGTAGGTGTTAAATTTGCATCAAGCATGTGCACCACAAATAAATAGTATAAATAATAATTCTAAATCACGTCAACCGATTTTGATGATTCATTTTTTAATGAATGTATATACTTTAAGAGTAGTTTGATGAGAGTTTGGTTACGTTCTTTAGTTCTATTTTGTAATATCCTACTCGATATGAAGTCGATTTCTTCCCCGTTAAAAAAAATGGCTTGCGGTTATGTAAATAGTTCAGTAGAACCTTATAGTAACACTACCTTGCTGAATACTAGCGTGCAGTAGGAGTGTGAAACTTCTGCGTCTGCTTAGACATCTGGAATTCCTTTTAACAACAGAATAGCAGTTTCTTCTTCCCTACTTCTATAAAAAATTATCTAAGAAATACGAAGCACAATACGGATTGAGGTTTGTTGGTATGACGATAGAAACTGCATTTTTATTGCATGCAAAAGCCAAATCAATTTTTTATTTTTTAACCAACATAGGAACTGACATTATTGACGCAAGAACAAAAATCCATTATAATTTTTCTTATGGAAACGAGCATAGCACAGGTTACAGCGTGTTATTAAAATTAATAAATATAATTACCCAAGTGTAAGGATATATGTGTTGCAGGGAGTCCTTAGCCGCTGTAACACAGCTCTATGACCTAGCACGACGGCTAAAGTTATCGATAAGGGTAACGATATTCAACCTGTTACTTTATTGTGTTTTTAAATAAATAAATAAACGTTCAGCTAGCGGGATAAGCAAGTGAATGACTTCACACCGACAGCGTACGGCTCGGTTGTTCACTACACCACACAGGAATTGGTAACTACATTTACAATTTTCAAACCTTAAATGAATTTAGTAAAAAAAAAACTTTTACGCCTTTTTAATCTAATGGGGTACAGAGATATAGAGATGACAAATACATACGATTTCAATGTTTTCTTAAATATGATAGATGATGATTTTGGAGATGAAATAGGATGGGAGAGATTCTGTATAGTATCATTAAAGAACGTAGGACATGACGTGCTTTTTGGACATATAATTAATAATTTTGAATTAAATTCTAGATATTTTGGTCAAATTGAGAGCTTTAGAGTCGAAACAAACTAGATTATAATGAATTGTTGATACATTTTGTTGAATTGTAGAAAATTCTTGAGCTAACAATACAAAATATAAATAAGTTAGGTTATTAAGTTAGACGATGCTGAGCTGATCCTTGAGGATTTTCGTTTCTTCGATTAGATTTGATATTTGGCTGGTCCTGGAACAATATATTACAGTACTAGTACAACACTTTAACGTATACTTTGATTACAACATTATGTAATGTTGCTTGAAGAATACAGGACATTCAAAAGAGACAAACGTTTGTGTGGCAAAAGTACAATTTCATCACAGAATACTGTTATATCTGATGGATGCAGCTGGAGTACCAGCTCTCTCCTTGCTCTCCTATCCTCAACACACTCTTTTAGGAAGAGATCCTAAAATTTTTCTTCTCACAGTCTGTTCGTTACTCTGTTGATTTAACTTTCAAAACAAGCAAACGAGTAATCATCACACTATCAAAGGAGTGACAGTTGCGTTTCTGTTCTTTAATCAAAACAAACAGAAACGAAGAGAGATGGAGAGATGAATAATTGCGTGTGCGTACACATACGCAGCTATCTCTTCCACGTTCTCAATCAGCGCTAGAGTTATCTGCCGTAACTATACTAGAAGATGTATTTAAGATGTAATCATGTAAGCAAAGAAGTTGACAAAACTTACTGCTGCTGCAGGATGGAGGAGATAGTGTCGCTGTGAGACTTGCCGAGCGCCGTCTCCTTCTTCTTGTACTCCTCGTGCCACTTCCTCAGCTAGGATATCATGATAATATTTAGTAAAACAAGGTTCACATAATATTATTTATAAACATTGCGATTGCAAGATGTTGTGAGGACGTAGAATAAAGTCGTTTTTTTATGGTATGGTCGTTTATTTATTTTTTATTTAACAGATTGGCCAGAGAAGCTGACCTTGACTGCTTCACCGGATTGAGAGGTGGCATAGCTTTTATGTCGCTTAGCCAGAACGTCTATCGCTAGTAACTCGACCCAATGGTCCCCCCGGTGAATGGTAACCTCAGCTTGGATCGGTTGGTTGCTATTTCACGGATAATGTAAGGGACATTAAAACGTACTTTTAACAATATATGTATAAAATGAGCTGGTGTAGCATTAGTTGTAGCTGCAGGATGGATGGATGGAGGAGTATGCGGGGTGAGATACCTCGTCGGCCTTGTGGCGTGCGTGCTGTCTGAGCAGCTGTATCTGCGCAGACATGGTCTCCCCGCAGCGCCGGTACCGCTGCAGCTCGTGCAGCAGTTCGCGCTCCGCACTGCTGGGCACGCTGCTGGCGCGCACGCTGCGCATCACCGTCGAGCACCTGCTCACCACACACACACACACAGGGAACACATCAACTAAAGCCACAACTTTTGTTATTATTTTTAATAATTAATTTCACATACACACGCAGATACACAAATATAAAACAATTTCAAAATTATTTTATATGTTATATTACAATAATAACTATTTTAAATTGGAACCTTAACGTGTAATTTGTTTGGGGAGTGGGCAGAGACACAATATCCTTTTATTAATGGTGCTATTATCGTACATATGCATGGATGAAACTTGTTGTGGTTTTAAATAAAGATTTATTATTATAAATAACAAGAAATAGAGGCCAATTATTTCCGGCCCAGGTGATCTGAAGTGACCACCGTGGTCCATGAACATCCACGACACCAGAGGAGCTCTCACTATTCAGTGTCCGAAGTTGTCATCATGTCCATTTGTCCGTTCCTTCCTTTAATTGTATTTTGTTTATCTTTCGTTTTTTTAATGTGATTACGATGCCAACAAATAAAATTTCTATATCTATTTCTAATTTAAACAAAGCGTTAAAATAAATGAGAGCTTATATTTTCTGAGAAGTAACTAAGTTATTTTTGGTACCATATTATGAACTGACCTGTATTTTAGGTCTTCCTGATGTTTTTCAACCAAAGCGCACTTGTGTTTCAACAGCGCTGCGGTTTCTTTGATTCGTGCCATCTCCTCCTGCGAGAGGTATTTCATAGGAACATTTATATTATATGAACGAATAAGCTCTAACTTTTTTAATCCAGATCAAGTCCTATATTTGACAGTTGGTGAGCTCAGCACCATACACGGAACGATTATTTTTAGCGAGTGTTATTTTTTATTTCTTTTATAATTTATATATAAAAAGGGGCTGGACACGTAGCGCGCTTTACCGACTCACGCTGGACCATACTGGCAACACAATGGAAAGGGCCAATTGAAGAAAGAAATGTAGGCAGACCCTATAAGCGGTGGTCTGATATCATTAAGGACGAAGAAGGAAGAAACTGGATGACTCTAGGCAGGAACATGGAAAACCGGAAAAAAAGAGGAGGCCTTTACCTAAATAACAATAAATAAATTAACTATATTAGCTTAATTTAACAATACTGATATAAATGTAAGTAAACACTAACAATACTAACAAATACCATACCACTGTTAAAATTTAAAAAGTTTCTAAACAAGGCTTTATTATATTATTATCATTATATAAAAAAAAATCGAAAACGGCAATTAATAGGTCCAAGGCGACTGGGGACTTAAGTCTACTTTATGAATCTAGTCCATCACTGAAATATTACAAAATAATGAACAGTGCAATGAGGCTCATTACCGTGAGATGTTGTAATCTCTTGGTTGAAATATCATGACTTTGTATATATTATACATGAAATTAATTTTTGCAATAAAGTTTTATCAGTTTCAAATTGAATGACAAGTTAATGCGGTTGTTTAGTTTAGTTACGATATGCGTTGTTTCATTTGGGCTTCAGCCAGGTACAAAGACGGGGCCTGAAAATCTCATAATATCATTCAAAAGCAAAGTGAAATTTTTCTTTTGTTGTACTTTGTCTTGCTGTTTTGTACTTGTTATAGCTCTGTGTTCTGGTGTCAAATTATGTTTTTTTCTATTCTATTCCACATAATTAATAAGTAGACATTCAGTAGACGCACACGTGTAGAAATTATTGGGGTGTGAGTGGGGGGATTAGGGAAGGAGAGGAGACCTAAGTCCGACAGCGGGTGTTTCATGGCTGTGATGATGGAGGATGTAGCGAGATGTTACCGAGATGTTTGTCCGCCAGGAGACGAAGTGGTGCGCGAGGTTGGCGAGGGCCGCGGTCTTGCGAGCGAGCGCGCCGCCCGCCCGCTGCTGCCGGCTCATGTACTCCGTGCGGAAACACATCGTCGCCTGGGTCAGCAGCTGGAAAACATAACATTTCGTAATCACACGTCTTACGTGTTATTAACAAAGCGCATCATTCCACAGCTCTGTAGTCCTGACCGTAAAGAATTAGGTTATAGTATCCCCAGCCTGTCGTAGATGGGGTTTATGGTTTACGGGCGATAAGGGTGGGGGCTTTTATCGTCCGATATAGTGGACCCGGGAGGAAGACGACGCAGAGTGTTCCCGTGTTGCCTTAGCACGGAGAGGATGCTGGGGAGGGAAGAACTCCTACCCTGGGACGTGCTTTGGCACAGTACAGAGGGGCACCGGAGCCCCTCCCGGAGTAGTAGAAGTGTAATAGGTATGTATTAGAGATGAAACGGATATCCGGTAACTATCCGGTATCCGGCCTTGTTTTCACTATCCGGCCGGATACCGGATAGTAATCCAGTATCCGGCCGGATACCGGATAGTATAATTTTAAAAAATCTCATTATTTTACTCAAGGCAAATCAATCATACTCCAATAGGTTATGGACACCGTTTATTTTTAATTTTATAATCGCACATCAAAAATGTTTGTTTTATTAATTATTAGTTTAATACTCAAAATTAACAAGTGGCAAATTGTGGTGAATAAATACCAAATTTTCCGCATTTGTTGGTAAGAGGCGACTCCGCTTACGTGCGATCCGAATGCGCCTGAATATATCCGATCTCGTTTACCGCGCCAATATTCAAATCAAACTGATCGCGTCAACGCAATAAAGGGCCGAATATCCGGCAGCCGGATATCCGGCGCTCCGGCCTAGTAGCCTGCCGAATATCCGGTATCCGGTATCCGGCCACACTACTATCCGTTTCATCTCTAGTATGTATCGTACCTCCAAGCACTCCTTAGGGCTGGGCTCCTCCTTCTCCTCGTGGAGCAGTAGCGGCTGCGAGACTTCCCGCGCCAGGATCTCTTGCACGATCGATACGAACGACAACTTTTGCTTCTGGAAATCAAAAAGACCGCACAACAATATAGTAACAAACTTACTATAATACGTACATTTGAAGTTTAACCGCATTCATAAAAGGAGGACGTTTGATAGTTCGTTTGTATGTCTTTATGTTTGTGTAGTCATCTGTGTTTGTACGTCATTAATGAACCTCTGATTGTTTTTTTTAGTTTGAAAAAGTGCTGTAACGTCTTTTAGCCCTAGCAGGATAGACAGAGATAGTTTGCGGTGTCTGCGTTTCACCAAACTTATTTGATTCCATATGTGACTAGTGTTGAGCCTATCGTCATACAAACTATAACTCTTTGGGATTCGGACTCACGACAACAGATCCAACGCATTAGCTAGACACTAGGCTATTTATTGTTGCAATTAAATACCATATTAATTTTGTTCGTATAGGACCGTGGATTCCGAAGCCATATCAGGAAACTCCTCACCCTCGCGTCACCAACATCAGGTACGGCGGGAGATTTTCAATCTCTTTATCGTTTACTTATTGGTTGATGTTTGAACAGATTGCAAAACATTACCTCCTTAAGCAATTTGTTCAGTTCGTCTTGTTCCAGGTTGGGGTTCTTCATCTGTAACTCTTTGTAGAGCTGCTCCTCCAGGTCGTAGGGCTCCAGGTTTCTGAAACGAATATCAGATGGGAATAGATTTAGATTACAATTAATTGCGTCGCGATGGCGCCGTAATGTCCAATTTGACATTCATTAAAATTTCAAACAAATCTTTTCAACCGACTTCACAAAAAGAAGATGTTTTTAATTCGGCTGTATCTATTTGTCTTTTTTATGTTTGTTACACAGGGCACGGATCAAAAGTCAATTTTAAATGAATATCGAAAAAAAATTTTTTCATCACGGTAACTTAGAGTAAAATGATAAACTTATAGAATTGTTTAAATTTATCGACACATTCATTATGGTCATCAATAATTATACTCAGGTCACATCAGTACCGCTTTCCTGAGCTCTGCATTCAACTCGCGCGTTTGACTATACATGTAAGTTGTACGTGTCGGTATGTGCATGTCTCCTCTCACCTGGTGAGCAGCGTGCCGTCCGCGGCGAGCAGCAGCAGCAGCGGGCGCGCACCGGGCACGGCCAGCAGCCCGCAGCCCGCGCGCCGCCAGCTAACCAGGTGCTGCGCAGAACTGCCGCCGGAGCAGATCGCCGACAGTGCACTCTCTGAATCCTCTGTAAGTAAAACAATAGGTCCCCTGGTAACTAGAAGCAACTAGGGATGTTCATGCAAAATATATCGATATATATATCGATATAATAAATCGTAGTATTGTTTTGATACTATGCGATATATTGTATAATTATATCGATATTTTCGATATATGTTATCTTTTGTTTTTATTTAAGTAGTTCAAAAAATATTTTAAATTTATACAACTAATACTGCCGCCATCGCTAAGAATGGGACTATAGTAGCATATTATATACGTTATTTGGCTATCGGATGGATATATTTAGAAATAAATATCGATATCGGGCGATTTGATAATATCGGATTGAAGCGATAAATCGCGTTCATATATCGACATTTTATGTAATATCGATATATACTCCTAGAAGCAACTGTTCAAACGGCAGATTGGGAAAGAAAAGTCTTGGAATGGCGCCTACCCTCGACCTTATAAAGATAGCCGGAATTGGCTGGTTGCGGAATGCAGAGGATTGTAATGTATGGTGGAAGGCATAGAGAAGGTCTATTTCCGACCGTGGATACACAGGCTGATAAAACCATTAAATTGCATTGCATCGTAAAACTAGTCCACGCCGAGTTGACCTTACTTTAGTAATACGTAAAAGAAAATGTGGTTGAACAGTTTCTACAGCATCGGCCATACCTCAATCCGGTGTAGTAGTGTTTAATCTTCATTTGAACAAAATAAAATTGTATAAAATGCGAACTTAATGCCTAAGGGCATGCTCTGGCAGTCTATCTTAAAGTAACGGATGCGAAGAAAAATATCGATCCTAATAAAAAATAATTTTTACGCTCTTTCATGTGAGTATAGCTAAATGAAACGATAGTTTCATAAAAATACATTACTTCATTAAAGACAAAGCATCAGCTATTTTCACTTTGTGTTTCATTGCTGTTTTTTTAAACATATGATTTTTTCCCGTCCCATCATCAAAGTGTCATTAGTACTATATATATATATACTATACTATACAATATCCTTCGTAAACCGCTCGAATGTTAATGTGGTGAGATATGATGTCTCCTCACCTTCTTCAGTCAGGATGTAATCTTTCAGTTTATCCAGTATGGGCAGCGAGACAGTGTGCACTCCGCCCACGTGCATGCAGGCGTATGTCCTGCTTGTACACTGCAAATTATAACTAATATTATAATTACGTAAGCAGAAAGGTAGGCCACTATTGGAGTTTTAACAGACCCACGTGACGTCACATTCGTTCACTTAAAACATTTACAAGTATATTTACGAGTAAAACCAAAACCGACAACAAACAGAATAGGAATATTACGTAATAGAATTAATCAGAACCTAACCAAACTCTCATCAAACTAGTGTTGACCCTTTCCAATAAAAAATGAATCATAGAAATCGGGTGATATTGACTTGTTCGTCCATTTGTAAGATAAGTTCCGAGTTAATCTCCCTAATACAGGCTATGTATACGTCTTACAGGGAGATGTGTGCTGAGGATCTGAAAAGGAAAAATGTATACGAAAAATAATGTGTATGTAATAGATTTGTATATGTACATAATGTGTGTGTGTAAAATACAAATACATATTTCATTTTATTTGTCGCGCACACACTTGATGCAAATTTAGGACTAATATGGTTTTCCCATGGATCACATTGTCAGTCTGGGACCAAAACCGAAACCAACAAAGAATCATCTAAATCGGTTCTGAAGTGATGCTGTAACAAACATATATAAACACAATACCGACTAATTGAGAAACACCTCCTTTTGAAGTCGGTTGAAAATAAAGCCATTTGTTATCAGTCTACCCAGAGTGTATGTTTCGTCGGCGAAAACATTTGTCCAGTTCTTTCAGGAGCATAACTTTCTCTGCTCTAGTCAAAAATTGTTGGAGAAAGTTAAACGATTTCATTATTTGTATATTCTTGAAGCTATTAGAAATAGAATCTAGCAAGGCTATTCACACGTAACTCACCGGGTAGAGATGTACGGGGTAGGATTGTTGCACGGCGGGGCTGTCCGGGTTCAGCTCCACAGACTCCACCACGTACAATGCGTATCCCTCGTCACCTTCTTTCTCTGATGGCTGCAAGAGATGACGTCATTAACAATCATAAACTAATCTCTTAATAAAACTTTTTAACCTCTAAATAAATGTCTATATATGTATACTATATACACAATTGTTCAAGCGAGAAAGAAAATGTGCTCGCGCACTGCTCTCTCTTGCTCCTACAGTGAGATACAGACAATAGACCTACGGATGTCTTAGATACACAAAATGTATTTGGCTATGAGAAAAAGAGAGAAAGAAGATTTGTGCTCGCACCTCTCTCACTTGCTCCTACAGTAATATATGAAATGTAGCTCTTTCTCGTTTTATCTTCACTAACTTTCGTTTGCATTTTTTGCCCGATCTCACTTTTCGTCCAATCAAGAGTGCTTTCAACAATAATGTTACTTCGAATTTATTATGAAAATATAAATCTTTACGTCTTAACATCAGCAGCGATCAAAAGGGGTTATGTAAAAAAAAAAAAAGCGGGCCAGTAGTGGTATTTAGAAATGATAACTCACAGCAGGCAGGAGTACGCAGTGGTAGAGAGCTGCGGAACACGTGGCGATCACCACGAGCACGGTCTCGCCGCTGCCCAGCACGCAGATGGAGCACGACTCCGAGCCGTAGTTGTCGTCTGCCGGCGGATAGATGGCTAGCGGCCCCGACACCTTCGGTGACAGGGGGCTGAGAGACGATCACAGTATAAGGATGCGATAGAGATATCCCCTACGTATTATACCATTTCATTATATACTAATATGGTATTGTTAAAGATACGCCTTCGTCTTCCTAAGTGGTTTTATTTTTAACCGACATCAAAAAAGGAGGAGGTTCTCAAATCGTCTGTATGTTTTTTTTGTTTCCTCATAACTTTCGACTGCGCGCTGGTGTGGTTGCAGCAATTCGGTCTAATTCTGAAAATGGCATCCATACCACAGGAGAGACATTAAGCGCTAGCGCATGTCCACCCGCGCTCCAGCACACACCTTATTTTCGACTTGTGCGCATTAACGGTCAGCGCTGAAGTTATGTGCCGCCAACTATACCAACCATTGGAAAATGGAGGACTTTAACTAGACATATAATTATGATATTCTAGTTGTTATTATTTTAACGCACGATAAATGTTTGCTGACCTTTTGGCGTCGAGCGTGCAGCGCACCGTGTACACCTCGCCGTCCCCCCGCAGGATGAGCAAGGAGTCGGTGTTGGGGAGCGAGGTGAAGTCCACCGCCGTGTCTCCCAGGCTGTCCAGGATCGTCTTCCCGGCCAGCTGGCTGGACGGCTTCGGCCCGATGGTGATCACTTTCATTAGTTTGGGACCGGCCTTCAATGCTATGTTGTAGAGTCTGAAGATAAACGAAAAATATACGTTTTTTCCCGATATTCAAAACCGTAGTGGACTAAAGTCATTTCCTTAAAGTCGGTTCCATTCTTAGGGACAGCAAAGTCCATCTAACAACAGATGTTTAGGATATATATTTGTTTTATAGTCTTCTATAGATTTTATAAGACATGGAATTTGTAACTTTCCTGAGCTGGTCAGCTTAACTCTTTATATCACATCAGGAAGTAGTGTAGTGTATTTCGTTCAAAACTCCCGTACATGGGATCTAGGAACAGCAGACGCATCAGGATTAAAACAGTATGAATATAAACTTTATCGTTGTTTTTTTGACTATATACAGTTATTTGTTTCTGCTCGTTTCACTTTTAACAGGTGCGGTACGATGAAGGCGTATTTCTTCTCCGGATCACATTCAAATTATTGCTTGTCTATCTATGGTCTTTTATATAAGTATATTTACCGAGCGAGCCGCCGCTGCGCCTCCTTCTGCCACCAAACAACAGTGTGCATGAATTATTGTGCTCCGATTAGAGGCAGATTTCTTAACTGTTGCTAATGCTTATAGTTCATCTCAGCAATAATATGCGTGAGACAAATTACTGTTCGTATTTCAGATTTTTTAAGTCTAAGGGCTGATTTTCAAATATGTTTTAAAGAATATTAGACTTGCCGTCTGTAGTAATTTTTGCTAGTCGATTGTCGATTGCTCCCAGACTTATTGTAGAGGCCTATCATCATCCCAAACATTCTCGAACTTCTCTCCAATCGAGGAGATGAACATCATGCAATGCGACTTTAACGACGGTTCGAGTCCTTATTTTTTATATAATACTTACATTTGTATCATTGATGTTTTTTCTTATTGTCTTACCTGATGGTGTTGTCGGATAGCAGCACCAGGACGTGTGATAAGGAGCGGGGATGCCACTGCACTCGTCGGATTTCCCCCTGCGAGTACAGGAAGCTTTCGTCCAGCGAGTTGCTTCTGAAAATTTACAGCGCGTTATTATATATGTCTTTATGGATAAATGGACATATATCATTAAGATATTCTTGAATGATAACGGACACGAACAAAAGAGGAAAATAGGAAATAAAGATAATAGGCGCCAGAACGTTGCATCGAGTTTGACAGAAACCTGTTTACTCTTATTTCAAAGGCCGGCGTCGCACTTGCAGCTCCTCCGGTGCTGTGGGTGTTCATGGGCGACGGTGGCCACTTGAACAGGTCAGGTGCGCACGTTTGACCCTATTCCTAAAATGTTGCAACATAGTAGCGTTTGGTCCGTCAACGAAAAGTACGTTTGATTTGAAATCGTAAATGTACGTGATACAATTAAACAAACAAGTGTTAATTAACTAGGATAATATTTTATAAACGTTCAAAGGAACAAAGAAGCGAACGTACAAGGGTCGACGCGAGATAAAAATTAGTCGCAAACGTAAAAAGGAACGGATCCAAGGAGAACGGGCGCGCTCACTTGGCCCTGTAAATCACGCAATTTTTACATACCAAAGGAAAGGGTCAGTTTTTCCCACCTAGGCGTACAAATAAAATCACAAGCGGCCGCACATTAGAACGACCGCACAGCAAATAGGGGCGGCCGACTGTCTCCGGAACAAAAACCGATAAAAAACGGGAAAAGGTTCCGATTCGGTAAAAAATAAGAATCAGACAATGGCCGCGGGGCGGCGGGGACGGACTCTATACGTGTCCAGTTTTTTTTACGAGCGGCAGCCCTTTGTCCTTCCGGGCCTCTTTTTTAAATAGATCAGAGAGGGTAAGTAAAGACCGTCGGACGTCCACCCTGAAATATTATTGTGGATTTTTCTGCTTCGCATTCATAAATATTTCGGTTCGCGCCACACCCTCTCCCCCGGATCGGAATTATAAATTCGGTTAATAAAATATCAAACGATAAAGCCGCTTTTTTCCTGGCCGCCGCGCACCTCTATTATTTTGTTTAAATTTAAATATGCATAATTAAATTAAAAAAAAGGAAATCTGCGCGCTAATGAAATTTATGTTTTCGAGATAATGAATTGAAAACAGGACATTGTCGCGCTCGGCTGTTTTTCTTTCCTCCAGCGGCTCATTCGCATTCAGCGAGCGCGCTTCTGCGAAAAACCCGAAAAAAAAATTAATATATTAATTAAGGCATATTCTATTTTTCCACGCTTATCTGACCCCTTACGGCGCTACGAGCACACGTAATTTTTCATTCGTACGTTGGCAAAAAGAGTTTTAATTAAAATCACAATTACACTCCTTCGCTGCTAATGCTTCATCATTATTTCTGCGTTACTTTCCTCTGCTCGCTTTCATTATCCATCGGAAGGATCACTTCGTGCACTAATTAGCGGACTAAGGTAAACCCCACACGTTTTAACCTGCGACCAAATAAAAAAGTTAGGGACAATTATTATTCTAATATTAAGAATAACAGGTCTCGTCTCCTAGCCTTAGCACTGTCGCAGATAGGTACAGACATGTTGGCTGCTTTTGAAGATCAAGTAACACGAGTTTGTTGCCGCAAAAATGAGCGAGTACAATTTGGATCCCACTTTCTCAGATAAACCTATGTAACTCATCATCTTCAGTCATTGCGAATTGAGCACTAGATATACGCGATCTAATTCCCCATTTTTAAAAAAATGCTGGCAGTATTTTTCACAAATATAACTAGCATTCATATTAACCATTCCAACTAAACTTAAGTCTGTGCTGTGGTTCACGTCAATAGTAGAATGGTGGATTCAAACCCACGACCCTAGAACCTATTGAAGCTTCAAACGACGTTTTACTGAGGACTTCTTAGTATCTTAGGCATTTAGTAAATTCGTGTGTCTTACCATCGAAGAGTAAACTCTATAGTATAAAAATCTGAAAAAATCCTTCACTCACGGCCGAGACGTTCGTAAAACCAAACATCGCCTGTAATCAAGGTACACGAGCGCGCGACCGAACGCGCCGCGGGTCACAATTAATAAAAACGCCAAAACCGACCAGAAAAAAATAAAACAAAAAGGCATCGCCAGACCGCAAGGGATTAAAATCGTAACGAACGCGCAAAAATATTCAAATACAATACTAACAAATTGATACAAATACTCATTAGGCGCGGAAGGCGATCCGGGGAGGCCGGGGGAGAGCACCCCGCCCGCCGCCCCATCTCCGCTAACATTACAATCCACATCCAACGTACAAATATTATCTAAAATTCCTTCTCATTTATAATCCTTTTGTGTCCTCGGCGCGGTGTCCTCCGTCACAACTCCCCCTGCTCCCCGGCTGGCGGGGGTATTTTTATATTTTTAATCGCGTTGGGCATTATCCAAATGGACACTGGCGGTCCCGCCGTAGCTGCCGTCTCGATGATAAATTCCTCCTTCGTTCGACACCCGTTGTTTTGTCGGGGCCCTTCCTTTATTCCTATCGGCATCGAAGTGGGAATAAAAAACGTGCGCGCAGTCATTAATTGCGGTAGATTTGTCTGCGACTGACTGCCGCGCGTTTCTTTTACTTAAACGTGGATGCGGCTAGTGAAGCGCCAGGACTGGACCAACATTCAGATAATTGCTATTTAATGTATCAAAATATTTCACCTAGTTTTTTAAAATTCGTTCCATTCGATTGACATGTTATTATCCATTTTTATACTTACTAAATAAACCAAAGAGGTTGATATCAATAAATATTAATTAATTAAAGTGAAGTACAACAGCATTACAGGTGATCTTGTGACTTTAAAGCTGACTTATTTGTACAAATGTAAATAAATAATAAAATTGGCGTGTCTATTTGTAATAATAAAATAACCGCTTTTCACTTCATGCATATACGGATGTCTGTTCAGCTAATCTCTGGAACGGCTGCACCGACGGGACTTTCACTCGCAGATAGTTGATGTAATAAGAAGTAACTTAGGCTAATATTATTTGAGAAAACATTAAAATAAATAGTTTTTAATGTCAGGTAACACCGCAGTGTGCAGCTAATTTTAAATATAAAATTCTCGTGTCACAATGTTAGTGGCCGATGGAAAATGTAATTTTTATATTTTGACTACAACGACAATCACTAAAACATAATTTTGATGTCTAAACAACGTTTTCCGGGTTTACTAGTTATCTATCAAATTTAAACGAAGTGAAACAATTGGCGAGTGAGCCGGCGCCAACACTACAGCGTCTCATCCGCATTTTTCCCCACAAATGAAAATTGATTGAAGCAATCCCGCGGTCGCGTTTGATGCAGCCTTTTTATTGAATCCCCCGACATCTGCCGCTCTGCTGTGATCGATGGACGCTTCGCGAATTGATCATTGGTCTTTTTTCTTTTATCGTATTTCGCTAATCAACAATTGGGCTCCATAGAAAGATTTTCATAATCATTTGTCATATAATGAAATGGAAATTATAGAGTTCATATATTTTCTACGTAACTCATTTTATACCTATTTTTATCATTTATATTAATTGATTTTATTAATTTTTACTCACACCATTTTGTTAGGGATGTTCCAATCGGATTATTATTAGGTATACTCAGGTCCTGAACCACAAATAATACCAAGAATCATTAAAATTGCAGGTATTATTTGGGACAAATAACATGTAAACAAAACACACGATTTCCAGCATAAGAAGAAACAGATACTTATAAGCCCCCAGTGTGTAAGCCGCAGTCATTATCACCACAAAGGGTCATTCAAAATCAAAGTCTATCTTTAGTCAGATTAAAGGAATAGTATGTATTTTACTAAAAATATTTATTAATAGTTAATTTAGTTAAAGTTCGATTATTGTTAGTCTTAGAGTCTTAAAAATTATATAAAGTATAACAATTTTTAATAAAATCGCACCGCTTTTCAGCAAGTCGGTTAACAATACCAGATAGAAAGTGGCGACGGGTCACCACCGACAGGCTGTCCCCACAAGGTCGTGGTCGTCAGTATCGAGGAAAGTGAGGAGAGGACGTGCTAATGTTTAAAGGCGACCGATAAGGTAAAGGTTATGTCACAATAATATTGTATAATAATAAAAGGGCAATTTCGATAGAAGAACGTAAAATGTAATTACCGTATCCGCTGCCCGCAGCACTCGCCCGCAAACAATAACAGCAATAAGTCGCCGCGTTAAGCATTCGAACCACGACGACTATATCTTCCGTAACATAAAATTCGAAAAAAGTTTAATGGAACCGAAATCCCGTGGACCGATAAAACGTATTACCCCAATATATTGTAGAAATTCAAAACGTTTAGGGCTACCAGCGCGCACACTTTCAACGGATATGTCCTAATTATTTAAATAGAAATACATAAAAATGATGAAGTCATGAGACCTGTCTGCTCCACGTCCTTATATAACTCCGCTTTAGTCGGTAACTGACCTACCTGTCAATGTACATATAGTTAATATTTTTATTTAATTTGGGGGGTTAGGGGTGAACGGAAATAACATCTTATCAGACCAATTGTCAACCCCACCTGCACGCGTTGTTTGTACTTACTAAACTACCGACGGCGGTGGTCCACTTAAACGAATCTCCGTGGTGCCCCCTGCTAGATAACAGACGAGGCTCTGGCGTCCGAGCAATGCCAGGATATCCATATACCCTACTGAACACCCAGTGGGAAGAGGCTACAGCGGCCTTGAAATCTTCAAAGAAGTCTGGTGCAGAAGGCAACCACTGCATAATTTTATTCCCTAGTCGTCAGTTTAACTTGGACAGAAAGAGATATGGTGAACTGACTTCCAACCTTCGCAAGTCGGAGAGGCATTTTAAGAAGAAGAATTTTTATTTAAATCCGTGGCGTATAGAGTATAGATAACTACATCCACATGGTAACGTATCCTAAGTGGCATGGGACAATAAATGAATATCCCATGTTTAGCGGCTAGTGACAGTCTATAATATAGTGGTTAAACGATGGTGGACAGTTGTATATAAGCAATAAGAATTAGCTTTCGAATTTTTCGATGATCATGGGGAATTGTAGAGTCATTCCCTGTTAAAAGTGATTTTGACTAATTATAATATACTTTATTGACTACAAGCATTCGTCTAAAATATTTAAGATGTTAGACGAGTGAGCCACAGAAATTAGATTGAGAATTTGACCTGGGTTTCTGTCTTCCTTCGACGGCCATTAGAGTTTATACACCTAATACTCCACACTTATTTTCTAAGACAGATGTGTACTACAGATGTTTAAAGTAAACAGTTAATATTACTTATTTTGAAGACATTCAAAGTGCATCTGGTCAGAAACCTTTGTTGCTTTCAATACAAATGGCAAACCATAGCGCTTGGTTCCAACGCGAGGATTGGCGACAACGAAAGTATGATAGCTCCGCACGTATTGTTCCCGTATGAAATGTGCATCAAAAATTTGTTAATATTTCGTGATAGCAAAATAATCCTTATTTTAATCTCGCAACTTTATAAGTTTCAAGTAAAATTCTGCGAGTACATTACGGCTCACTATCCTATGTTTATGAGGACAAAGATGGCGCACCTACTTCCGTATGATCCTTTTATTACGGCGGAGCGGACACGGAGACGTGGGACTCGTTTTGCATATATAGAAAAGCGATTCTTTTTTCGTTATGAAAAACGATGGAAAAAATGCACCGAGTTGCGGGCAAGAATTAATGGTGCGCGACCTCGGGCGGGGCTGACGGGCCGCGGGTCGATTTATGCGCTCCCGCCGCCCGCCGGGACACTGTGCAACTGTTCAGCACTGTTCAGCTGCTGAAAGATATACCACACGGCTGTAGTCGTGCTTGTAAGCAAATAGTGATAAAGTTAACAGAACAAAAAGCGATCAGAGCGGCAGAGCTTTACAGCAAAGCTTTAAACATTGAATAAAGTACAAATTTGGACGTGGGGAAAGCTAATTCTGCCACATTTCAACTTAGGCTTTTAAATAACATATTTAACCACCTTGGCCTAGCCTCAGTACAGATCAGACCTGTAGTTCTAGGCTCTCAAGAATAAGACTACGGTATCCCCTGCCTGTCGTAGAAGGCGACTAAAAAGGGCCTCGGGTTCACTGGGCGACAAGGGTGGGAGCCATTGTCGTCCGCTATGATGGACCCGGGAAGAAAGCGACATCGGCTGGCCCGTGTCGCCTTGCACTGCGACGGCCTAGGGGGGAGGAAATAACCTCCCCCGGGACGTGCTCTCCTTAAGCACAGTGCATAGGGGCTCCGGCGCGTTCCTATGGAGATCCCGGAGCCCCTCGTCATGCACCGAGGAAAGGGCTATCGGGGAGGTTTTAGTGGGTAAAAACCCCACATAACCGCCGCCTTCCCCCCAGAGGGCGGGGTATCTTTTTGAAGATTTTCTCCCGTAACCAAGCACGTTTCGAAACTAATTAGTGACGCAGCCTTAGTCTTGAACACGAGCGGAAATAGTCTAAATCACCGAGTTTGATATAAATTAAGTGGAAATCATCATCACTAACATGTAATTGACAGGACACACTTGTGCCCCCCGCAATACTTGGCGCATCTTCCAATTTCACGTTTACGTTATTGTTTATTATTTTTATATAACAGTAATGGTTGTTTAGAGTCGAGCGCTTACAGTCTCAATCCTTTGAAGTAACTTAGCGCAAAGGATCCCGAGACGGGAGTCTCATCCTGAGCTTGTATTGTAGGTGCGATAGCATACTGATTTAATAGTACACCAAACAGCCTAGTAGATGTACTGTGCCTGCTACCGATCACATTTGCATCAAATATTTCATTCAAGTATACAACATAATTATCAACAAATGCACTCTCCTAAAATTGAGCGCATGCGTCCATACAGACCTTGCATTATTGCATTGAAAATGAATATGTCGCCCGTTTTATCGTCGAGCAAAGCGGTTGATCCAACACGGGCTGACCAAAAATCAAACGAAAGATAATCCTCTCCTGTATACTCAATAGATAATCCGTCGTTTAAAAGCATGTAATTAAAAATATCCATGTACCCTCCACACCCCATGTTTAGGGAAACCAGACGAGAGCACGCGCGCTACCTATCAGCTTTCAATAGCTGCCGTGTGATGTCACCCACACCAACCTACATAACCTACATATTTGTAGATATAGGCTACAAACATGCATACAAACTAGACGAATAAATCAAAACACGTCTTTAGATCAGGTATGAGACATAGCCAATGTCGCTGTTCGCAGTCCACCAAGCCTTATAAGATACAGAAAGTGAGTGTATTTTTGTTCTTACATCCGACTTTTTGAAGCGTCAATAGCCTAATGGTTTAGGGTACGGTCTACGAATCGTAAGGTCGTAGGTTCGAATCTGACGTTCGACTATTGACGTGAACCATCTTCTAGCACAAGCCTAAGCTTAGTTGGAATAGTTAACAAGAATGTTAGTAATATTTTCTAAAAAAAAATAAAATAATAAAATAAAAAAAAAGACTACAGCCAGACTGCCATTGGGTCATCAGTGTATGACAGAAGCCCTTCATTTATAGAGTGGAGAATAATTCGCTTTGCTTTGTCTTTCATTAATCGTACAACAAAGGACTGGTATAGTCTGTCTGTCTGTCTTTCCCTCCGATTACAATGTGGTCGTTTTCAAGATTATAGTCAATAGGCATTTACTAAGCTTACGCACTTTAACATCCAGGACTGCATTTCCACTAATCATTTCAACATCAGGTGGGATCATGCTTAGAAATCATCACTTGCTTAGAAAGTGTAATAAGAAATTCAATAATGGGAACAGAGAAATTTAAAGAGGAATCAATATTTGACAAATAAAAAACAAGCATAAATAACCGAAGAATTTAGTATACACATCTTGATTGACGGACGTGACATTTTAAATAAGACAGTGAGAAGAATTATTGAAGAATTATATTATTAATTCTATTATGTTTATAAATACCCATAAAGTACGATCACAGAAATAAAGGCATTAAATATTAGCAATACGATACAATCCAGTCGATATACCTTCGGCTAAGAGAACTCTATTCTGCTGAGAACGAACAAATAGCTGATATGTGGACGGTGTGTGCATTTGTAACAAAATATTTGCTAAACATTCGTTCACAATGGATGTGTGAAAGTATCAACGGCACAAAGTCCCCGCATGTTATCGCGGTGAAACAACGATAACTGCGGGCTCGCTCGCAGCAGGTCAATGCCGTTTTTTTCTCAATTCCTTTTTTTCCAAACCTCTTTCCGACCGCGGCCGGCGCGCCTGAAACTGTTTAATGATTTGAAAAACGTGTTCTATCAGCCTTTACGCGGAAACAACCGAAAAAAGCCTACAACAAAGGGTACCGAACGCAAATATAGACTGGACGGGACGCCTCTATCGCTCGTCGGCGTAATTTCTATTCAAAATTCGACTCTATTTCCTTACATTAGGGAGGGTTTGATTAGTACCAGGAGTGTATTTTTAAATATGTTGAAGTGTTCGCACAGATCTCATCGGCAATTTATTATATTTTGTCCGTTCGGAATTTACGATTATTTGGACGGGACAATGGACGGTGGGCGGCGATTGGCCGATTTTTTCTAACGCCAATAAAAGCACGAGGTGATGAACGCTCCTACACTGCCATGAATTGTCGCTACGATAATATTTGGACACGGTCCGCGTAAATTATTGTCATGAATAAAAATACATGGACCTTCGCAGTCAAATAATTGGATTATACGTGGTCATCTACAGCTAATGTATAATACATTAGCTCGATAGCCAATGGTTGTATGCGGAAGCAAGGGGAAGTCGTCATTACTGAATAGAATTGAACTTAGTCCTTTAATTGATACACCTCTGTGTTCATATTGATAAGTACCGTATAGCATCGCCTTAGGGCTCGTCAACTGAAATCCATATGATACGTATTGTTAGTACTGCAGTGCCCTTTAAGTCGGAACATATAATCACATGTGCCCTACTGCTCCATGGAAGAAGACAAATGCTTGGACTAGTGGGTGCGCTTTACACTCTAACAGAACACAATACTAACAGGCAAAGCCGATTCTACCAGCAGACAATGATAATTATCTTTCATTTAATCTGCTTTCTTAATAACGTGTTATAATCTTATTTCTATGTTTAGCTGATTCACCTTAGCCGGTTTAAAACTCTACAAAATAAATACTTTACAACAAGGCCAAGAACTAGAATACTACATTTTCTTAAACAAGATGATATTTGTAGTACCAGCAATAATCTACCGACTACCGCAAAGATTTGTATTAAAAAGAGCCCAGTATTTCGACAAGGACTACCAGTAGCTTTGCCTGTCTTTTTCTTATACTGATGAAATCACTTAAAATTCTAAAAACTCGTATAGAGACAGGTAAAAAACAATCGTGAACCGACAGCTTGCGAACAAAATATCCAATTTCGAATTGGCTTTAGCGGGCCACAACTTTACGACTTCTGCCTGAAACAACACAATATTTTTGAACCTTGTGAACTGTTCGCTAGAACTAAAGATACTGGAAAGGACATAGCTACACCTCAGCATTTTGAAAGAAACGTACCTTTGAAAATAATGCGACGTGACAAAGCAATGTGATCTACGAGTTCTTTTGAACGACGTACTGAGGGAGATGTCTTGCATGTCTTCGGACTAACAAATCGCCAATCAGCCATAAAAATATTAATTGGCCCACTCGGGCACCCTCGATTCAGAATGCAACTCTAACATCTCCGTGCTGCTTTGCGGGAGAAGGAGGCGCTGCCAAGGGCTTTAATACCTTAAGAACTATAATATAAGTTTAGATTAGTAGCCTAGGAAATATCTAGATTTCGTAATTTATTGTTTGATTATATTAGTTTAAATTAAAGTACGGAATAGATTAAGGACAATCTGCCTCCATCGACACCGGTCCAAGGCAGAGCGCCAGCTGCTAGAGATTAGCAGAGGAGGTGGTGACTTTCACTTGACCACACCATAGTGTTGGCGACCGGCCTCATGCCGCCTCGCCTTCTGTAGTGCCAACAATGACCAGCTTTTTCGAAGTTTTCATCCCCGCTACGCATAAGGTTGAGGGGCTCCAGTCACCACGATCCTCAGAAATACGAGAACTACGAAAAAGAAGACAGAATAAGATTGCGAGTGTAAAACTGTATAAAGTATCTTTACAGTCTATTTATCAACAATTTTAATGCAGTAATAATAAAATAATAATATAAAGTGACGCTTCTAGAAGCAGAGATGCTCATGGCGTACTGTAAATAATTAACTATACCGCGATGCGGGAAGCCCCAGTTTTTCCCGTTTAAACGTCGATCCGAGAGAGTTGATCAATGTTGTATGTCATCGAATGTGTTGCGGACCACCGCGCGGCCGGGGCTCGGCGGTCGATTCACAGCGGGTACAAGTGATCTTTGAATTTAGACAAATTTATTGTTAGTTGTTATTATTGACAAAATTTCAAAATTATTTTTATTTGATAGCCGGTGCCTTCAATGTGGTCCAATTCTGACAAAGGCATTCATGAGAAATAAATATAAGTCTTAAATTTGCATCAAGTATTTGCGCGACAAAACGACTATTAACCCAAAATCACGCCAACCGATTTTGGAGATTCATTTTTTATTGGAAAGGACGTACTTGAAGGGTAGTTTAATGAGAGTTTGGTTAGTATTTGATTAATTGTATTTTGTAATATTCCTACAATAATTCGGAATTACAAAGAGGGCGGGGAACATTTTGATACTTTAACAACGGTTAAATACCATTGCAGTTTGCTGTCCCTTGAAAGCAGGGTAAAGCAATTGCCTTTTTTCTTGCGATTCTCGTACTGGGCACTTTTAAAAATCCGAAATGGTTTTCACTTTGACTTCAATGAAAATGACCTATTAAAGGTTTCTATACATTTGAGACTATAGAGACCAAATTCCCAGGCGCGGTCTCATTAAAACCGAAATCGTTTGTCGGTCGAATTAAAAATTCCACCACGCGATTACGATGCCAAACGTCAACTACTTCAGGCTTTTGAATCCACCCTAAATCGCGCTCGTACGGACTGAGAGCTTAAAACTAATACATCTGGGTGGCGTGTGAGGCTGGGCGGGGTGTGGGGGGAGGCCCCGGTGGTGGGGTCGGTCGGTGTTAATTATTCACATTTTAATTTACGGAGCGAGCGCGCTGGCCGGCCGACTCGGGAAAAATGTCTTGCACCTATTCGACAGCCACCTATGGACTCGTGCCCCTTTTTCAACCGACTTCAATTAAAGAGGGATCTCAATTATCAATGACCATCAAATCATCTCTACGTTTCTTATGTTTGTTACCTCACAACTGTAGACTGGGTGAACCGATTTCTATGATTATTTGAAAGCTGATGCTGTGCCCATTCTGTGTCCCAACGGTAATGGCATCCATTATAAAACCGTAATAATATTTAATTTGCATTAAGTATGTGCCTGACAAATGGACTTAATAAGTCAATATGACGCCAACCGATTCCAATGATTCATTTTTTATTCGAAAGGATGTTCTTCACGGGTAGTTTGATGAGATTGGTTAGGTCCTGATTAATTCTATTTCGCAATATTGTTATTCGATTTGAAGTCTGTTTTTATTATTACTCGTACATCTCAAGTAGATGCAGATACATCAGTACGAAGGAGATTCTTTCCAATTATCGATGCGAAGATAACCAACTGGTGGCAGGCTAGCTTATAATCTTACTTTTGGAAGTGCGATAGGAAGTGCACCCGGCTTACATACTATAAATTCATGTAAATTGTCTATCGATTATGAAGAATCTATCCATTATTCTAAGACATCAAAATTATTGTTACATTCGTTGTTACATTTTTTTCATCGTTCACAACAGCACTGGACTCAAAACTGGACAAACGGCCCTAACTTGTTCTTATAACACATGTAGATTTTGTCACGATTTCCTTCACCACATAGTCTACCTAAACATCGGATAATATACCAAATCAGTTAGTGTACGATGTTCCCTAAACGACACCGCGATTATAAGCCTTAAGTTTATGGTGAATTAAGACACTTGAAATAATTGAAAGAAATAAATAAAGGATATCCGGACATCGGGTTGTATTATTCATTTGTATTCCGCGGGCTGTTACAAGCAGACGAACGAGTTCCACACAATGACCGTATATTATTCAAAATAACCATTGGAACGTCGCACGGGACCGTAACCGGCACTTTTAAATATTGCACATGACATAACCCTCCGCGGAAACGGATACATCCATCCCTTTTGTGTTTTATTGTAAACGAAGAGACAGAGATACGGGTCCCATTCGATCACAATGAGACAAATGATCTGAATACCGACACATGATTGCGATCTAAATAATTCAAGCATATACTTATACCTTTACAAGCGCGTGCGAGCTTACAGTGGCACTGATAGACGACTTAGCTTCCTAAAATTAAGGCTGCAAATTGCTTAGCTACGAAATCGTAGCGGCACATTTACAATTGTTTTCGATTACGGAGTTTTTACGGGCTCTTATGCGAGATGTCGATTCGAATCCGCCCCCTCTCTGTATGATGAGCCCGCAAAACAATGAATGGGTGGTCGTAAAACGCAAATGACAAGACGCGAGATAAGGGAGGGCTAATAACCCGGCGGAGCGCGCGGACGCAGGACTCGGCGAGGTGCGTGCGACAGTTTGTTCCGTGGAGAACGTTTTTTATACATAATACATTCAATTTAGAACTACTTAGTTATCCATGTCCTCCAGTGTCCGGGCGGTGGCATCAAGTTACACAGCAAGCTAGCAACACCAACGAATTTTTGTGTTGAAATTTTAAGTGATGACTTACCATTCGCTCGGCGGTGAAGCATAACATCGTAAGGCGCGGTTAAGCACTCGCTTAGAAAAACATAAGAAAACCTTTCTTTGTGCATGTCTTAATATGCACAATTTCTAAGACAGAAGACTGCCAATCCGCACTGGGTGTGCGTGATGGACTATGCCCTTATACTCTCTTTACAGAGAAATCCTGTGCCCAACAGTGGGACAAATACAGGCTGTAACTTTTAGTTATATATCGGTACTAATAAACTATTTAATTTAATAAAACTGAAAAAATAATATTGGTGTGCTCACTCTGTCTGAAATTTTGTATAATCAGTGTTATTCAGAGTAAGTTACACAAACTCTGTCAGGTAGCATATGGCATGCGAAAAAATGGGATAGGCAATCAATGTTTCCGCACGTGTAGCAAAATCAATTTGTTGAGAACCAAGATTTGCTTTAAGCATTCTGGTCTTCAAGTAGTACCTTGTTTGTTTAGATGTTAATCCCCTGGATATTTTATCTAGAATTTAATATAATCAGTTGTATGTAATATGCACTGAAAGTATTCTCATTTGATTGTTCGATGTAAGTAATGTAAGACGATTCCCCAGCTTAATTCCCTCTCCCTCCCAGGTGAGTACTCTATTAAGGTGAGAATTAAGATGTTGATTGAACCTCCGCCCCCTCGCGATTGATTGGAATTATTTATTCAACGCCCAGCGGGGATGCCGCAGTAGAACTTCGTTAGATAATATTGCTTCACGCTGTTTACCGGCATAAATAACGCTGGTTAATTACGTAGTCACGCTTGGTAGTGTACGTTTACACATTGAATGAAGCTTATATCGCGATACTTGATGGACCAGGCCCTCCACCCTACCTTTAAAGAAGTTGGATTGAATCCTATGTAACTTGACCGCTAACACGACAAACTGAGCCTCGAGGCTAAGCCAATTGTGTACAAAATTAACGTTCATTGGCATGATAATGGTCGATATTTGTAGTCTTTTATTTCATTGGTTTACTAACAGCGTACCTCTAGCACACCAATTGAGGTTGTGTTAGTATTTGACGTATTTAAGTTTAGTTAATAATGAACGACATCAATTATCATTCCATTCATCATGAATGTGATAGATCGGTTTTATAATAAAACATTTCTAGGAAATAGCTAAAAGCAATATAGATCGGGCCCTGGTATATGGATTAAATTACGATTATACACATTTCAGACACAAGCACAGTGAGAGAAAAGCACTAACATTATGCTATAGCGCAAGGCTGAGCTTTTGCTCCGAATACTTTTCAATGGCACCGGAGCCACTGTTGGCGTTGGATGTCAAAGTTGTTTGCAGGCTACTGTACGATATTATAGATTATGATTTGTACAGATCTACAATGAATACGCTAACACTACCTTCAAGTCTTGCCGAATTTTGATACAGAATAAAATAAAACGCCTTGTGAGAGATAGGTGTAAGTTTGATAGGATTTATGGTTAACAAATCTGTAATTTCGAGGATTGCGTAGACTAGAGACTACGGGCCTACTCGAGCTTTAATGTTTCGATGCGAAGACACGACTAGAATAAGGCGAGGTACCCGCCTTCACGTTTAGTGCAGTAAATACCAGAGTTGTCGGCGACCTTATCAATGAGCGTAGCGCGGCGGTTTCACAGGCGCCATTAACATATTTTTGTGATGGCCCGCGCCAGTTCAAAGGGCACTGAATATCAAAAATACGACGGCGACACACGCTCTCATTAACTTTAGATCGTGCAAGGAACGATACTGAATACTAATTGAGGTGCAGAGTAATCAGCGCAGAGGCGATGCGGCACACGATATGCTCTCCTCGAGAGACGATATAGATAGATAGATAAATTCTTTATTGTACCAATGTTTTTGTAAAAATATATTATATTATATTTCTATGTCTCGTTTACATTAATCGTGGCTATTATTATTTTGAAAACAAAATTAGTAATGCTATTAACATTAACTACTTTGTTGTAGTCGGTTGACTGAAAAAATATCGTAGGCCTTTTCTTTTCTCGTAGACCTACACCAAGATTGCGTAGGCAACGGATGTCCGTAGCGGCTCACACTGGTTTTGTAGGGAAAATCATGTGGTATAAGATAAAAGTTGTCCTAAATTTAAACCTATCTTATGCTGTATGTGACTTGTGGTAAAACCAAAACATATAGATCAAGGACCAATAAAGCCGTGAAGCCAATATACTGTGAACGGTAAAGTGGCAGTGTCGATAGGGGCGCCCTCTATCGATAAGGTTGGTGCCACTAAAGTGCGTAAATTATCTAGGAGCGATGAATACGAATGCAAAGACGTATAGAGGTGGAAGAAGAGTCGACGCGGGTGTATGAGAAATCTTCAAAATTGAAATCCGTAATGTTTGCTCACCTCTCTTGTCCAGAGACATATTTACATATTATTTATATCCATGCATATTGACCACAATATAATGAGCAAACAATTATGTAACAAACTAACTCTCTGATGCTAAATCTGTCTATCTCGTTGATCTGTGGCGCGGATCCAGCGGCTCGCGGGGAGATTATGTGGGAGGGATGCTATGGTGTTAATTATACGATTTTCTTTGAAATAAGTTAATAAATATTGGATAAGGCTCTCCCTTTGCTGGCCTTTTACGAACCCCCTCATACCTTAGTCACCGGTTACGTGTAATGAATTAAAGCTTGTTTATGACTACGTATTAGACAAATAACATGTTCGAGTCGTCAGAATTTATTCCAAATTATATGTTTTCATTATTTGTATATGTACGCAATCTTAAGACATTGACCTTATGTTAGCTAAGGACAATTCATGGTGCATTTCACTATATAAAAACATTTAACTTTATCAATCTTAATAGTGGGTATGTATAAATGTTAATATAACGGTGAAAATTTAGTACAAAAGGTAGCTAGAGAATTTTTTTATAGGAGAAGTGGCAAACGAGCATACGACTCACCTGATCTTAAGTGATCACCGACGCCCATGAACATCTACAACACCAGAGGAGCTGCAGGTGCGTTGCCGAACTTTGAGATAAGAGTAGGCTCGTTTAAAGATCCTGTCGGCAAGAATTTATATATTTTTGTTTCCAGCAGAGTAAGGTACTATAGTAGTAAGTATAAAATGTGTACTTATTGTTGTATTTATTGTTACAGAGAGAAACATAGCGAAATATTAAGGATTGAGTGAAAAATGATTAATTTACAACAAACACACCGAAAAATCGTAGAATGTGGTAATCGGGGGGGCTTAATAGGAAAGTAAGAACATTCGCGAGCCGGCCGTATTAATATTATCACATATCCGGGCCGGGCTGAGCTCTGCAAGAATTTTTAATGGCGTGCTTTAATTATTTCGCGCGGCGGCGAGGCCCGCTCTAAGTTCCATTCACATTAGAGATTTCATTTTTGCGCGGAGGCGCACGACCGTTGAATTATTAAGGCGAGTGCCGAAAACTGAAAATTGCCGAGATCACTGTGCGCCCGCCATGTATTTATGTGCGGAGGATCGAGAGGGATCCACAAACCGTTTCTACATTATGAAGGGACCTAATTAACCGACGCCGGCCGGGATTAATAATGGACGCGGCGCCCGCCGACACTACTGCTACTATTCTTAACTTTGAATCGACTTCGCGGAATAATGTATGTATCGAAAATGTCAGACATTTTTTTTGTATTCTCCCGACGACGTCTCCGGAGCGAGGCTCCTATTTAAGGGTCGGCTTATTTTTGCGACGAGGTTTGCTCTCGTGTGTTGTCTTTACAAGTAATTAGTGGTTTTTCGAAAAAGGAAAGAGATTTAAGAATTAGACTGCACTTATTTTGAATGTGAACAGTCGTTTTTTGTAATACTGTTTCTGCTCTGATAAAGATTAGCTTATGATATTTTGAAATCAATGTTAAAAACTATGCCGAATACATTATTTTCTATACTACAATATGCTTAAGGCTACGCACATCATATAACTTAATAAACGTTTTAAAATAGAAGAACAAGAGTGACGAAGCGATTTGCTTCGTCTTTCATTGTTCGTACAGCAAAGGACTGGGATAGTTTATCCTTGTCTGTCTTTCCGTCCGATTACAATGTAGGTATTTTCAAGAATAGAGTAAATAGGCATTTACTAAGCTGCACTAGCTTAGTAAATGCCTTACCATCCAGGACAACTTAACTTAACATCAGGTGGGATCGTAGTCAAGCACTTGCTTAGAAAGAAAATATGTTTTTTTTAAACCACGATATTTTTTTTCCGTCCAATCATCAAAGATGTCATTAGTACTATCGTCTGTGTTCGTTTTCGGAAGCGGTCTCCTAATACCCTGTAAATGTTTGTAGTACCTTAGATACTAAATCTAATATTGCGCAACGGTACACATGAACGCAGTGGTCAGTGATAGAACCGGGTACCGCATATATCATAGGGAGTATTCTAAGGAATTGTATAGAATTATTCAGTTCGCTGAATATTAAGTTCGTTCACGGCGACAAAATTCCAAGCACACCTTGATGGTTGACATTCCAGTGCGTATTTTGCAAACTACCACTATGTATTTCGCATTATTTCGTACCTCGCATAGCCTATTTATGATATCAGCTTCTCTTAGGAAGCTTTGCTTACCGATACGAACTGCAACTCCGGTATTGTTGATTAATTAACATCAACAACAGCTCACCTTGCTGCAACTATATTTGCTTCTTCAAAACAGAGTTTGATAGCTGGTCAACATCCTCTGTAGTAGTGAGATTTATTTATTGATTGATTTATTTTTGATCAGCTATTCGTTTATTCATCTATCATAGCGATATAAAAATGAGTTCATTGTAAAGAAAGATGCAGAACATGCAAGACCGTTTATAACGTTAAAGTTACAACCCTTAGATAAATAATATACATGTCCCGCTGTTGGGCACAGGCCTTCTCTATAAAGAGAGTATAAGGGCATAGTCCGCCACACGCACCTAGTGCGGAATGGCAGACTTCACATGTCTTAGAAAAAAATTCAAAGACATGTAGGTTTCCTCACGATGTTTTCCTTCACCGCCGAGCGCGTGGTAAATCAGCACATAAAATTTCAACAACAAATTTATTTGTGCCAGCACCGGGGATCAAACTCCACAGCTCACGGACCGTGTATAACAGTTTCTCAATACATTTGCATTTCGGCAATTAAGGAGGCTGTTGATTCACAAAGCAGGGACAAAACCCGTGTAATATATCAAAAGTATATTGCATTCGGCAGTATATTGCATACAAACATGCCGTTCATTTCGTTCTTCTAGATGTGTGAAAATGCTTATTGTAGTATACTAAAAATATACCAAATGTTTCAAAACAAACGAGTAATTTTAGTATCTCAAGCCAGCAATATTACAGTCGCATACACAGTTACGTCTCCTTTCTCCACACCGTCTGTCTGTGGCAAAAAGTCTCCCGCCAACATTTCTTCAGTTGACCTAATCCAACACGCTGCGCTCTTAAAAACGCAAACAGTGAATTTTAATTAGATTCCTCGTTGGCACAAAGCGCGTCGCGAAACAAAACGTAACACGATTAGAAAGGAATTACACACGCGGGATAAGTCTGCGGGCTAACTAACCGCGGCCCCACGTTGGGCGCCACTTTGCCTTTGTCCGTCCACTTTCTTTGTATTTCGTTCCATTTCATGCGAAATTTAATTTCGTTTTCAAGACTCGCCCGGAATGATATTACGGCCGGCCGCGACCGCCGCTTGTAATTTTCATCGCTCCTCCTCAAGTGTGTGTGGACATCGGGCCGTTTTTCATCGCATTCCCTTTCGGTCGGTGCTCGGGCGTTTTTCGTTTACCGCGGGTATGCTGCGTTTGTTCGGTATTAAAGCGTAGGATTGCGGGTTCGTTAATTGCTTAACACAAACCACCTGTGAAATTTTATTGGTGGTGTTTTCGCTTGGACCCGACGTTTGTGTGCACACAACTTTATTATTTTGAAAACATGGCCGGGCTTCAAGTTGTTCATAAAATTGATCGAGGTGATGAAAACTTAAAGAAAATATTTCATAATTTTAATGTCTTGATTGTCTTTGGTCTAACATTTTATTTATAACGTCGACTACGCTTGCGGTTTTAATGCATACTCTTTAAATAATTGGTTAATGAGATAGACAAACATTGCCCAAGAATCGCTTATATTATGTTAAGTGACATAATAACATGATGTCCAGATTTGATTTTGAAGTATATACAGTGTGGCTTCAGCGATCTAATCACATGATTCATGAGTAAAACCACATGGAATATATTTATCATATATCAATGAGAAATATCCAGAAAAATTTATAAGTAACATGTATCCCACGTCCGTAAATCCTATCCAATTGATTAACATAAGGAGATAAAGTTGTAAAAAGATCAAGCAACCGATAAAAAAATCCCTCTTACAAGAACCGGCGGATCCCTTCTTGTGGGGAAGCCCAATTTGCCATCGATACAGGCAATACGGCCGGCCCTCCGCTAACGGGATAAAAAGGGCCACTCTTTTGTGTATCTACCCACAAATCACTGCGGCGGGGGCTCAATGAGAGGCGATTAGGTCGCCTGGAGAATGTTTGCACTTCCTTTTCGTTGTGTACTTTTATCATTTTTGCTGCTTTTGAAATACTGTTAGGAATCGATAGCAAGTATTGTACTATTATAGACATCGACTGTCAATGCGAAATTATGTTTTTAATTTGCTAACACACGATTATGTCCTTGTTTTTTCATCCTAATTTTGTACATAATTAGGTAGTTATAAATTGTTGTGTCCATTATTTTTTAAATATCTAGGATGTATCTTTACAAACTCTATTTAGATATCTTTTTAATCTTTGCAGGTTTTGCTTGACGTTTGTGTTATGAATGATACTATATACTTATCTTTGTAAAAAATAGATTATATCTGTAGATAATTAATGTCGTAATAAATCAATATAATAAGATGTTAGTTGTCACCCCATCGGCAAAAGAGTCACTTGTTTACAATAGCCACCTATGTCCAGTCGGCCCGTCCTGTACAAACCACTATATTTGTGTACCCGTCTCTTGGATGTTTGCTCTCCGGTCTATGAGATGAAGTTGTGTTAACTTGGATTAAGATAACGTTGCTTACTTTGGTCGAACAACTACATTTGTTTGTAATTTGGATAAGTGGTGAAGAACACCCTACCGGATGATTTTTATCCGACTTCAAAATTGAAGTAGGTTTGCAATTCGACTTGTTTGAGGTTTCCACTGCGTCATCCAAAGTCGTTTTTAATTTTTATTGTTTTAATTGTAAAAAATACCGCAAATATTGCGACCAACAATGATGGTGAATAATGTATGTACAAAATGTGACGACCGAGCACTAATCTATACAATCGTCTGCAGAGATCAATTGAAGAATAAATCGTAAGTGAATTTGTCTACATCCGGCGAGAAGTCAGAGGGCGTCAGAGGGCGTCGGATCGGATCCCGCGCTGGATTAACCGGCAAATTGGTTTACGCGGGCCCGTGTCAGGACAACCGACGAATCAATCCCAACTGCGGTGGCGTGATTGCGATGGAACACCTTCAGAAGAGATTTACATTTTTTAATGATAATTAACAGTTGTGTATACTTCTACCTTCTCAGTCTAGACGTTTGTGTTATAATCGGTGGTTAAAGTAGATATGATTAAATTACTTATGTACCCCTGTTAGAAATCACCCGTATCATGGGAAAACAGGAGATACTTTAATTGCTCGCAGATCGTGTTATTGAAATAAATATTTTATTAATTCTGTCCAATTATGAAAAGTCTGTCAAAATCATATAAACCAACCCATATTATTAGTACTACGAGTTTTAACGATAACACAATACAATATTTATTTACTCTGTATTTGTACACAATAAAAAGAGTACAAAAAGGGCGGATTTAAGGCCAAAAGGCATTTCCCGCCGGTCAACATAAAAGACAGACAAAATAACAGGTGCAAACTAGAAGAGAAAAACAAAACTGTACTAATATACACAATAATATTTCTACATAAAGGTGTCAATTGTCAAATGGTTTAGTAGTAAAGGTCGTAGGTTCGAATCCACCACTCGACTATTAACGGGAACCATATCCTAACACAAGCCCAGCTGTTAACAGGAATATTAATAATATTTGTAAAAATAAAATATTATTAGCATTCTTTAAAAAGAAACTCTTCAACGCTGTTAATAAAGAATCCTATTCAGCGCCGGCTCTGGGTTTAGTATGTGTAGAGACATATTAAGAACTCCGTAAGAGCATTCTATATTCCATCGACAAAGTTTCCTTCTATACTTTCTTTGCACGTTTTCAATTCCAATAGATTCCAATAAGATTAGTGATGTCACATGGGTGTTAGATAAAATAGTTTGTGGTCTATAATTGGGGTTCAGGTCGCACGGTCGGTAATCAGACAATATCAGTTCCAAAACCTACCCTACACCGATTGTATTAAGGTGCAACTTGGTAGTATCTGATAGCATTCCATGGTCATCACTCGCATGACTAGGCAATATCGACTCGGAAGGTGACACCGGGTATTCTGATCTTCGAATCGGACTCCATTACTGCGGGCGTTAGGTTGGAAATGGAATGTGCGGGGAAGTGGATAGTTTTCTCCGATCGGGTACGGTTTACAAATAGGATCGGCCACGAGTAAATCAGGGTAAGCCAGTAATTGAGTCTTACAGGATCATTCGGTTCGGCAGTGGGTCGCTGCGGTCAAAGGATTATGACGCGTCGTATCAGGACTATTGATCTGCGACGAGGTTGTTTGGACGAGCTTCGGATTGCTTTACATGATCAGAGTACATTTTATTTATATAAAACGTACCCGTTCCCGCCCTAAATATGGCTGTAAAGAAAATATGGAGATAGCGAAACATGTTAATTGCATGAAACACTTATCAAAGCGTGTAACGAATTTCAAAATTGGAGGACGGTTCAAATTGATTTTTTTTTAATGTCACGGATATGTATAAAAAGAAAGTGTGTGGGTATGTTGTATATAGACTCCAAAACGGCTGGACCGATGTTAATGAAAATTTCAGGGAATCTTCATATTGACCTTGCGAGTAATCCTGTATTTTGGCGACGATCGGAGCACTTCTCTTTTTGAACTGTCAAATACAGCTTTTATTTACTGATACTACTACTACGGGTATGATGAATAATTTAATAAATTGTAAGAGTTAAATTAAGTATTTAATGATATAAGTTTATTGTTTAGCGGGATTAGAAGCGGGCTACGTACACTAGTTCTTTAAATATATTGATTCATAACCTCGTCATTTATTAACCAATATTGGTTTGCAAGGGTTTGCTTTCAATTAGGTCCATGGTTACATATAATGTAGTATCTATTTTATAATTCGCAATAAAATCTATTTAGAAAAATACAAGGAAGCAACATAAGCCAATCGCAAAGGGGCCAACGGCACTTCCAGAAAGGGTCTGTTAGTGCTCCTCTTTACTCCAAAACTGCACGATGATAATTTGCAGCAAATGTCATATTGCAATTGTGCATACGTACTAGGATGTAGGAAAAAGGAGATGTTTTCTGAAGTTGTATATCCTAGTACATAAGCAGATCATAGCTCATTACGGTAAGTTTACAATATTCGTATCTCATACGAGTGTTGTTCCCGGTGCCAGGCCGTCTCGACGTATATTTAAACAGGATACTGTTTGGCAACCGTCTGCCAAATAATGGATGTTTGATTTTATGCCTTTGACTTGTGATCACTAAATCTTGAAGAACAAACAATCCTTATCATTCAGCATGTGCCCTGCCACTGATAACATCAACCTTTTGATAAATAAATAAAAAATTATAGAATTCAGAATTTTAATTTAAAAAATTATTAGGTAGGTTTCTCGTCAATATATAGTATGGTACTTCCAACTGGAATGCATCATAAACCAATTCCATTCCAACCTAGAAAAAGGGCATATCACTTGCCAGGTAGTGCTCCTTTCATTGTTTTATTATATTTCAAGCTATGTATACAAATAAATAATATGGGAGTGTCTGTTTGAAATGATCATTTTTACTACATATGCATACGAATTTATATTCAAAAATAACATGTTTTACAATTTTTGACTGATTTTTGTTCCGGCGAACTCTGGAACGACTGAACCGATTTTGACGAGACTTTCAGGCTCCTTTTACGATATAGATAATAAAACCCCTACAAAAAAGTATGAATACATAAAAATAAAGAAGATTACAAAATAATAAAATAAAACCCAATAATACAACTGGACTCTGCAAAGCTGAGATTAATTACATACAATTGTAACAAGTGGACTGTGTAATTAAACGCATAGTTCTTTGAACAGAAGATGGAGAACTAAGTTCTTTATCTAGTAGTATGAAGGAACAGGAGTAGTGAAGTGCACGTCGTCTGAGCCCGTAGCGGCGGCGACACCGCCCGGAACGTCTTAGCATAATTAGCGCAGAGGGGCTGTTTATTGCTAATATTAGTTGTTAGGATTAATAGTAACGGGCGGCGCGGTGTGGTGAGCCTTTTAACTGCTATTATCATAAGTCCTGAGCCACGGCGCCCTTCACACGGGACGACTTGAACCCTGTACGTAAACGAACGTATGGAGTCGCGAGCCTGTTGTCAGTCTATAAAAAGGAATGAGCGTTCGGCCTTCACGCCGGTATACTACTAATCCGTGGTACTACCCCGTGTCGCCTCATTCATTAAAACCCAGAGAAACTGTAGCGTAGCTCTGATCGATCTGAAGTATTTCACAAAAAAACGCCTTATTCACGAAACAGTTTTCTACAATATTTTGATCTTTTTGTTATAAAATCACTGGCAGTCCGTCTTGTGTAACTGAAGATGTTAGTATTTAGAAGAGATTAAATATTTTATAACAGATTATAAAAGAGAGTGCGTATCTCTACAATGTATTATCTGCTGTCGATATTATCGGGCAGTAATCAGAAGCACATATATAAGTCTGGATATCGTATGTCGGGCTCGTATCGGGCACGCGTCGTGGACAGAAAGCGGTCGTTGGAAGTAATGTTGATCTTAAAAGTTAGCAGCACGGATCAAATGCTAATTAGCTGCGAGTTCAGCTCGATACTATAACTAATATTATGTACGTACATTATAACTCTGCATAGGAGTATGCACCGGCTCACGCTGCGGTTACAATGTTACAGTCTTTATATATATTTAAGCGACTTACAAAGTGACCGGAGCGGACTAACATGTAAGTGGACGAAAATCAGGAAGGACTGTGCAAAATGGAAACCCGAACCCGAACTCTCAGTCTCCCTCTCGGTCTGGAGCGTGAGTGATTTTATAATTCATTGATATCATCATCATCATCTCATATAACTCATTTTGATGATGATTCGGTCAAGAGAACTTGTCTTTATTTTCAATATTTGGTTGGAATGGAGCAAAATATTTTATTAACTTATCGAGCATTTTGGACATAACCAACTAATATGATAAATTTGTATGCAAAGTAACCAAATTAAATAAACAATGAACAAAGCTCCACTAAGACATTTATATTGAAAGAGACAATCGTCTGGTGTAGAAGTACATAAGAAGTGTCTCGCCGCAACTCATATCGGAGCAACTCGATCCGAATGCACAAATCCAAAAACATTATCCCCCGCGAAGACGCCCCCGTCTGGATGCGGGCAAATCTTCGAATTAATTTTACTGCCGAAATATGCAAATCACGAGATATAGCCGCCTAATAACATGTACAAAAGAGTGGTGACTTGAGCGCGCAAGAGCTCTGCACTAGCCATCCGCAGACAGGTAGCCGGCAATTTTATACCTTCTTCTACGTTGTCTCGGTGAGATTTATGATTGTCTATTACTATTACTAGAAACCAGAGACAACAGTTTTATATCAGCAATTCAAAAAAACAATATTTGTATATTAAGGTGATAATAATGTTAATTAAGTATTGGTATTTAGACTTTTGTATTGTCTTACATGTACAAAGGTGATTATTTGTATTACCAATCCTGCGTATGTATTGTATTGTGTCTGTAGGCTTGTGTCTTTATGTTTTCGGATGCTTAAGCATAACAGTACTGAGCTAAATTTCGGGTTGCTATTATATATATATATATATTCGTCGTTAGTAATGGACTATGGCGATAAACACTGCCTATCCACATTTGGTAGAGAATTTCAGGTGAACAGCGAATTTCGGTTGCTATCTCTACCTACCCCGTTTTCGTTTAAAATATGCAAAGGTTATTTATTTATTTAGTCATTCATAATAACTGTAAAGATAAATTAAGTCTATATATAGAGTTGACGTCGTAGGCATTAAAGTGCACAGAATGTACAATTTTGTCGTGTCTACGAGAATGTAAAGCTCTCGGTTAATCTATGTCTTAATCGTTACCTCAGGCTAACATTATAGCCGCTTCGAGGAGCTTAATAGGTAACAAAATTTACCGTGATAGTAGAAAATACACGATGCTTACGTGCCGCCGGTACCGGGAACTTATCACGAGCGGTATGCAGGTGTTTGCTTTAAGTATACGACTTTAAAACTTCGGGCTAATAAATAACTTACATATAAGTTATATTAAGTATGCTATATTATATAAAGCGAACATACCATATGAGATGAGTATGAGATGACGAGGTTGGGTTAGACCACAGAACACGTTGTTGTCTAGATTTATTGGTTTTGGAACGATGCTCATAGAATTAATAAAATTCTTAAATAAAAATTATAATTAAAACAAAATTATAAAATAATATTAACTAATCTTAAATTCTTAATTCTTCTGAATTAAAAAATCTCACAGCAAATATTAGTAGTAAATGGAAGCCACCTTTAACGAGAATTTCTAGTTAACATGTAATTGCAGAACAGAACAGACTTATTTAAACGTTGATTCTACAAATGACAATACAATCTAACAAAAGAGGATGTGGAAGACTGGGAAAAGTGGAGTAGATTAAGTAGGAAAGAAGAACCTGGTAGTCGGAGTTGGGCAAAAGAAGAAGATTATATAAATGAACTTACTTGCAGAGTACGGTGTTATTGCCGGAGTCGAAGAGTCCTCCACGACCCCACCTGCTTGGCAGCTCGGCCAGGGTCACGCCCCGGGGTCCGTACAGGCACAGTCTGCTGCCACAACCGCTGCTCATCACACGCTCCACCGTGAACGCCGGCGCCGACAGGAGATGCAGTCTCTGGACACAACAAGAAAATTATGCAGCCATTAAAAACTACTCAGATACAATTAATTAATACAAGCAAAGCAGCTGCTGGCAAGAGCTGGACGAGAGTGACCGAGGATCGTGCTAGGTGGTATTCTTATGGAGAGTGGTCCAGCAGTATTGCAGGCTGATGATGATGAAGATAAAAAGTAGAAAAAGAAATAAACCAGAATACGACCAGCCGATGAATGACGAATGTTACCAAGCCTCTAAAATTGCTTCACGAATCATCACAGGCAATTTGTTGATCTTAAAAAAAGTGTACATGAGCAGATCAAACGTATGGACGTCTTCCAACCGACAAGAAGCTCGTTCCCAGCAACGCAATTCAAACGCTATGAGTCGATTTAAAACTGTAGGGGGATGCCGATTGAAAGGCGTTCCCATGACGCTGATAGCGCAAAACTATCTCCGGGCGAACGGCGCGGAGATATGATTACGAAAGTTTTTTAATCAATAAGAGGAATAAAAAGCGCGCCTCAGGCAGCTCGGCGCTTCGCTTCCTGGACGCCTTTTTTCGCTTTATTTCTCATTACGCCGCCGCCTCGCCTCGCTTCCTCTTACGTCTTACTTATAATCGTTTATCGTTTGATGGCCGGCCCTCGCCGGCTTCTATTTCCAGGAAATTGAAAAAGTTGCCTCGATTGTTGACTGCGAAATTGCTATAGCCAGATAAAGTACACTGGCGTTTCACACTGAAAACACACACATTTTAAATATGTAGGCCGTGGTGCATTTAGTTCATTTTAAAAACATAATTTCTTTACCATTATATAATTTTCAATACAGCCAGCATGTAAAAATACGTAGATATTAGAAAAAGGAAGTTACAAGTTCTAAATTCTTCAACAAAAAAATGAAGCTGGTACGCTATCCGTAATGCTGCTAAAAGCTCATTCTGGGACACTCGAAAGAAGGACAGCAGTTTTCGTAAATAAAACATGTCAATAAGGAAATAAAATGTGAGATATACTTGACACTACCCAACCCAAACACTAAAGTTGTTCTTATTTTTCTATCTGATTATGAAACAGGTGAATTGTAACATAATATATGTAAACAATAGTATCTAGCCATAAATCCGTGGCTGTGGATGCATAATACGTAATTGTAATCTCGAAGCGTCTTACAAAATGAACACTGAAATCGAACCCGCGACGATCTTCCGCGCAATTTCAACTAGTAATAAATGCCACTACATTAAACTTTGACACCGACTTGTATCGACCCTCGTCATATGATATTGCTCTGAGATTACAGACCTACCTATAAATCTTAGCTTAATATCTTTATTGTAAATGTTTCATAAATTTTATTTAAAGCAAACTATTGACAGGAGATATATGAATGTATAAATATACGTACTTCATATATTTTTTTTAAATATAATTGAACTCTGATTGACTTGTAGAACAAGGTTTCCTTCACCACGTCATCATTTGAAATTGAAATACACCATGAAAGACGGATTAAGGCGCTACTGTAAACGGCGTGGGGTGTCCACATCAAAGGGATACTTTCTTTAAGTAGAGATGATAAAAACAGTATCCAATGGTAGAACAAATACACAGTCATATAGGTTACCATTTTGTACCGTCCTGGCACTTCGGTTAACAACATTACTTCGACACACATGTTTGTTGGTAAAAGTATTTCATCTAAAATAAGGTCTATGTACGTGCTAAGTAAAATTTGCATAAATAAAAGAGCGAGGGTTAAATAGGTTATTGAAGAGGAGCAGTTATCAGGGAGTGCATTAGACAGTGATTATCGGGAAAATCAAAGCGAGTTTAACCTACGGATTGCCCCAGCGGGTCGCCTCAGCCCCCGGACCTTATAAATCCAGAGGGCGACTACAAACAGAAATTGATTAATCACAGAGTAATTCTAACGGACGCTTCTTAAAATATTCTCTATGGAATTATGAGTTTTAAAGTTCGTTGCAACCGATTAAAATATTTAAATTAAAACATTTTTTATTTAATACTTGCATTTATTATTATGATCATAAAATACAGTAATAACGGTAGTGGCTTCTGTTGGTGTTCTGGTCACAACCATCTTAGAAATATAACCAGCAAGATACCGTGAGGTGGACGTATGTTATATTGCTCTTCATAACATAGGTAGGCACATCTGAAATTCCTTTGTATCATAAGAGAAGTCCGAAGTGAAGTCTTCCACTCTGCACATAAACAGGGTTTACGCTACGTTGCGTTTAACATTACAAAATCACTTTTGTTAACTTCTTTTCAACCGACTTCAAAAAAGAGGAGGTTCTCAATTTGTCTGTATATTTTTTATGTTTGTTACCTCACAACTTTGGACTGGGTGAACCGATTTTGATGATTTTATTTTGTTTGAAAGCTGGTGCTTCCCGTGAGGTCCAATTCTGACAATGGAATCCGTGAGAAAACCATACTAAAATTTAAACTTGCATTAAGTATGTGCGCGGCAAATGGATGAATAAGTCAATATCACGTCAACCGATTTCGATGATTAATTTTTTATTGGAAAGGATGTATTTCATGGGTAGTTTGATGAGAGTTTGGTTAGGTTCTGACTAATACTATTTCCTAATATTCCTACTTCATTTATTTATTTTACAAAGAGGGCATCCACGCGTAAATACGTTTAAGGGTTGATGCGTTTTGAAGTTGGTTTTTGTTTGTACTCGTAAATATACTTGTTATTTTATAAAACATAGCGGAACTAAAAGCCCCGGCTTCTATTTGAACCTTCGTGAATTTAAACAAAGGTTGTCGTGAACATCGCCGGGCGCTGCGCTAATGCCGTCCAAATAAATAAATTAGAGCTGTGGAACAAAAATTATATATGCAAATATCTCACCGCAAGTACAATAAAAATAAAAGGTCGGGGGATCCGCCGGGTGGATATTAAAATTCGAGATGCACGTACGGGGTTAAGCCGGTACACAATTAAACGAAGGTGGCCGGCAGCGGGGGGCCAGCGCGCGCTTATTTTTCCATATTTAATAAAATAATATAAAAATTTAAAATATTCGAGGCGCGTCCGTCCGCGTATCGCGATCGGTGCGCGGGACAGATATTATATATATGTATTTATTTTTTCGTCCAACGTTTCGTTTTACGTGACCGGGGAGACGGTTTGTGAAGATTAGCGGCCGGCATGTGCCTCAACAATAATTGCTTCTGATTTATTTTTTGACTGCCGTTCTGAATTTTTAATCCTATTTGTTGTAGCATACAGGCCGGAAAGGATTACACAGCCCGATATTAAACATTGAATATAATTAATAATAAAGTCAATATAAAAGTTAAAAATTAATATTTATAGGTTAAAAATGTATGCAAAGCTCCACCTTACGTTTGAAGGTCGTAGAAGGTTTGGTGTAGCACAGTACGCCAGTGACAGCGATATAGGATTGGGAATGCAATTGTCGTAGCACTGCTACGGTAGCGTAGCAGCTCAAGTAGCTCCTGTTTTACAGGATTTCTTGTGCTACATTGATCACACAATTATATTTACGAGCAAAAACATAAGCCGACTTCAAATCGAATCAAACGTTAAACGCTAATACACGTGGACGCCCTCTTTGTATTTACGAAGTATCGTAGGAATATTACGAAATAGAATTAAAAAGATTCTAACCAAATTCTCATGAAACTACCCTTGAAGTACATCCTTTCCAATAAAAAATGAATCATCTAAAAAGGTTGTCGTGATATTGATTTTCTCATGGATGCCATTGTCACAATTGGACCATCTTTCAAATAAAAAAAACATACAGACGAATTGAGAACCTCCTCCTTTTTTGAAGTCGGTTGAAAATAAGTTTAGGTTCATGTGAGCGGTGAATGGTGATGTGATACATATATTGAGAATAATAACTGCAAACAGTTACAACAGTAATTGACACTAAATAGACTTTTCTCCTACTATCTCTCTCTCTCTCTCTCGGTGTCTTTATGTGTTTGGGCTAACAGAGCAAGCATTTTGAAAAATGTGTACAAATTAAGTTCACCTTCCGTTTTTATTATCGGAATGCCGCAACACTCATAGGATGGGTTTTCATCCTTCTGTCGGACTCATCCAGCGGATTTCGATTAAGCTGGTTGCTTTGTCTTTGATTATGTGAGGAATAATTTTATGGCATCACACTTAATTTATTTATCATATTTAATGATAATGTTATTGTTATATAAATTAAAATCACTTTCTATCGGCTTGATTCTTCTCTGCAAAGGGGTAAATGCTCCTACACTTCAGCGTGATGTCAGAAGGAGTCTTTGCAGTTATACCCTCATCTGAATTTAATGTTAGTTTATTTTTTATATAGGTGTTGCACATATTCATTGAGAAAGAGCTCCAGATCTAAACCATACTCACGTTTGGCTAATAATGGACACTTTCTTTCCACCTCCAGCTGCACCGAGACATGCCGTGACAGCCGATAGTTTTAGACAGATACTATTTAGGCATCTTCCGGAAAAGAACGTTTTCTAGTAGTAGTTAAAGGTCTATATTAGTTAAATCTTTTATATATATATGCACACATGTCCCATTTATATATATATATATAAATGGACATGGCATGGGTACTGTTGGACCTTCTAACGAGAGTATAAGGGCATAGTCCGCCCCGCGACCCTAGTGCGGTTGCCGACACCTGGGACCGAATTCGGGTTGCTAGCGTACTATGCAACTTGAGGCGACCGCCCGGACACTGTGCTACCGCGATCTTATTACACGTACATATTGTTAATAGGAGCATTTAAAGTAAAAACTTCCTAGCACTGCTTATCCCCGGTGTGAATATTAAATGCGGGGACTCCTGAGGTCAAACCCCGGAATAATCTTACGTAGCAGCCGCGCTGTTTGGCAAATCTGGAAAACTATGCGTTTATCTTCTACTCATGAAACTTTGGATACGGTAAGTAAAATTTTATTTCTTTGTACATCTCTTGTTCTTCCAATCGGTGTGGGCAGAGACAGAAGTATACATATATAAATGAACGTAAACGTGTTACCGCCGGTTACACATTAAACGACCCTTTCTTTTATTTCCAAAAACTAAGATAAGTTTGGTTACGAAGTTATGGCGCCTATATTCTCTTTCTTCTTTCACATTCGTGCTATCAACACGCTACAAATTTTCTGAAAGATAACGCCTCGAGACAAAAAATAATTAAAAATCGGTTAAGAAATTACTCCGAAACTAAAGATGTGTATCACTGCTGCTACACTACAATTAATTAATAGCAAGGCAATCAATTCGTCATTGTGCCTCTACATTTGGCGGCACAATATTTGCTTATACTATTATTGATTATAGTAGAGATTTACGAAAAAAAAACCATTTATATTTCTTAAATTAAACGTCAATTTATTTCAAACAAAATATTAAATAAAAAAATTAGTTTACCGCTACTCGATACTAGATGGCGTTACTTGTTTACAGTTAAGGTTTCCACGCAAAGTTTTCTTACATTTATTTTATTACAACGTAATAAGTAAAATAACAAATAGCTAAAACACAATGACGTTTTTTGTTAAATTAAAAAAAAAGTAAAAGCTGCGTCTCATTCTTATATTAAAGTTAACAAGGATGTAAGTATACTATTATTACATTGGTACGTTATATATTTTCTTATACATTGTATAACAACATGTGTTAGTGGAGGGACCTTCATGCTTTTGAAGATATGCGTGCACAAAGTTAAAGATATGGATATACGGTACGGTAAGGTTTAGGTCAGAATTGTTGATGATTTCTACTTGAAAAAAGTTTCGTATTCCATTATTAAATACGACATGCATTTAATAATATATCATATGGAACAGAAAAAGCATACAGGTACAAATTAATTCGATTATAGCCGCGGTCAAAAGTTTACGTGTTTCACGTCGCATTTTGCTCATGGCTGTTGCTGTTAATGATAATACTAATTTATTAAAACAAATGAGCGTACTATCCTAATATGATCCGAGAAAGAACACAGGTTGGCCAGAGAAGCCAGCCTTAACTGCTTCACCGGATTGGGAGTGGGCAGAGCTCTTAAGTCGCTTAGCCTGAACCTCTGTCGCTAGTAACTCGAGATAAGAGTACCCCCGGTGAGGGGGTAACCTCGACTTAGACGGTTACTATGTTACTCGTAAGCATTCCGATCCGAGGGCCGGACTACGACTAGGTCGGTTGCTATTTCACGGATAGAATAGAGATGATATATGACAGTACTCTGACGACGAATATGTGTAGTAAAAATAGAAATGTGTACAAAAAGTTCCCACTTTTTTAAATCCAATTAGTATAGACAGTGGCCGACAAACCTATTACGGCCAAGAATCAACATTACATAAATTAAAAAAAAAAATTGGGAGCTAAATCTGCTTGTTCTGTAATTTTTTATTAAAATTAAATAAAATCTTAAATACTTTTACCGTTCTGCTTCACATGCGGCTCTGGAAACGCATTTTGCTGACCACTGGTATAGACTGAGATAGAGATCAGAGAAATGATAAGAACCTAAATACGACCAAGCAATCTATAGTCGTGGTCATGTCAATCAGCTGCATATGAGATGCGATTGGTGGCCTTGACGAAACGAGCGACCTACCTGAAAGTCGTCGACAAAGTATTAATAGCTTCAAATACACCACTTAACCTAAAGACGCTAAGAAGCATACAACGCTATTAGCAAAAAAGCCCCCAGTAATATAACGCGGCGACCTCAATTCCAGCGCACCTGGCCTCAAACAGGTAAGACGACGAGGCGAATAGTTGGGACAAGTCCTCGCATAAATCACCTCACTCCGGCACGACGTACTCTCAGCCGGGCCATTAGCATTTTTTATGCATAGGAATCGATCCGGCGACCGTCTAATGCCTCCCACGATACATTAATATCTTACTTTTTATGACTCTTCGGCAAAATTCCTTGAAACGTAAGGTAGGAGCGATTACACGGAACACACAACTCTATATATATAAGGTTAGAGTGCACATTGAGTCGGTTGGACGTTTTCTCAGTTGAGTCTGTACGGAAGTTATGGGAGTTGCAGGAGTTGATAATAGGTGGCGCTGGCGATTTTCTTAACGCCTCCATTTTTCTTTCACGGGCACTTTGAGATTAAAAGTTTGGAAAATGAAATGAAAAGTTAGCGGGCCAGTTAGCGCGCGCTCTCGCCGCTATCGGCCGGATTGGGGGATTGTGTTCGGGAGCGGGATTTTCAAACTTTCAGAATCACTTCATGATATTTAATACAGTGCTTACAAGTTTGTTCAGATTGTTTCGAGTTCCGCGCGCCGCGCACTGAACCTCGCTGTTTGTAACGCTTTCTCTACTATTGACATCATCAAACGAAACGAGCGTTTAATTCATGTATACAAATTCATTTAATGGAACAAATTTATTCAGTCTTGAGCACAGGTGTAAGGAGGCTGGCGTTAAATGTTTTACAGAATGCATTTTGGAGAATGCTCAGGATTTATATAACCTAATTTCTCATTACATTTCACTGTTGGACAACAAGACGCCCTGGACATCCTTTAGACCTGAAGGAGGCGTTAAGTTCGTCTTTTCTAATACAAAAATTGGAATAAATTGTTCGCGTCTTTCCCCCCTAAAAAAAATCAAAAGCAACTAAGATTGCATTTCCTTTAACATTAGCGGATCGTCATCAAACACACGATATTTTTCTCTATACAAATAAATAAAATTAAGAAAGAGAGTCTGTAATATTAAAAGTAGCATATGAATATTTTAAATACCTTTTTTTTGTCTGTCTGTTTGTTCCACCTGGACAGATGTTGACGGGACTTTCACTGGGTAATAAGGAGTAACTTAGGCTACTTTTATTTTAGAAAAAATTAAATTATTAGATTTTAATTGCGGGCAACACCGCGAGGCGCAGCTAGTATAGAAGTTTCGGAGAACTGCACGCTAGTTCTCTTTTCACTCTGTATTTCCTCTCTGTTTTAAGACATGTTCACTCTTGTTGCTCACGCCATGCCATTGTCGTCTGATTTTAATTGACTTTTGTTTCTATATTTACGAGCAAAAACTAAAACCGTCTTCAAATCCAATCAAACGTTGAACGTTATAACGCGCGGACGGGCGTCTTTGTATTTATGAAGTATCAGAATATTACGATATAAAATTAATTAGGACGTAATCAAACTACTACACGTCACATAACGAACATCCTTTCCAATAAAAAATGAATCATCGAAATCAGTTGGCGTCATATTGAGTTAACGGTCCATTTGTGGCGCACATACTTGATGCAAATTGAAGAATGGTTTTCTCATGGATCCCATTTTATGGATCAAATTTAAATTTGACGTGTGGTCCCATTGAATTTGATCCATTGGTGTGAGAAGCACCAGCTTTCAAAAGTATCGAAATCGGTCGAAAGTTATGGACGTAACAAACGAAAAAACATACAAAAGAATTGAGAACCTCCTCTTTTTTTGAAGTCGGTTGAAAAGAGATCTAAATAGTGTGTATAGATTGTAAATAGCCGACGCTGTGCCCGGTGACCGCGCGCACTCGATAACGAATTGCCTGTCGCTGCCAGCGCCGCGTGGATTACAGCGACACTTATTCGCAGATTCAAACATGTGTGTACATACACACACAATGTACACTGTTCCGTATCTGCGAGAACTCTGTTCACTGAACAGTAATTGATCATAATGACCAGTCCGTAATTCACAGTAGTACTAAGTCAGAGATTCCACCCGGGTAATTGATCCGGGTACCCGAAATCTTAATAGATTCTTCATTTTTCTTCTTAAAGTGCTTTTCTGAGTAGCGAAGGTTGGCCAGTCAGTTCACCACATCTCTCTCTGTTTTTGCGAGGTGAAACAGACAAGCGGCACTCGAAATTCCAATCCACTATCTGAGTAATCATGTTATCACGAACAGATACCGCGTCAATTGGACGTTCACTTCCGGGCGCTAAGTTCCTCACAATAGAGTGTCAGGCTGAGAGCTCTAAAACCTCGACTACCTCAATTAGGTGAACTTGCAGGAGCTGAGTTAACAGTAACATTTAGCCATAAAAAACCTTTCCTTCAAGTTTTATCGGTTATAAAGCGACGGGAAATAAAAAAAATCGGCACTAAAATTGCGGTAATGTCGCGACGACAAGTCACCTCGTTACAAAACCGCAGACGGAGGTATTATTCCAAGCAACGAAACACCTTCCTCCAGAAGCGTGACCTTAAGCTTAAGGTACCTTGAAATGTGCTCTCTTTGCTGATATATTGCCATAAAAGAATATAAGAGAGCTGGATACAGCTGCAAAAGCAGCATTTAGCATTTTATAAAATTATAATAGTAAACAGTTAAGCCGTTACAAATAAGTGATTCCAGCGCTTTGCACAACTGCTGATACCAACACTTGGCATGGAGCCCGCTCCCGCTTGATTAGTCCCATCCTGCTTTATTTACTACGGAACCCGTAACTATTAACGATTTTATAATACGAGATTTTAAGTTATATTTTATACTTATATAGTCTATAGACTTGGGTGATGTAAAGTTATGCCAATGAGTTATTTTATTTAATGTTGGAAGTACGTAATGGTACTAACTATACACTGACAAAGGTACTGAAGGCTAATGCATATTGTTATATAGTTCGAACACACTTCATTGCCTACAATTTTGAAAAACAAAATCCTGCACTGGCCTGCAGTACTGCAGTATTGCTCTTGTACCAATAAGATGTTACGCCCAGTAATTTAACCAGCTACGAACGCAGTCATTACTGTACGTACACTACAAACGCAGTCATTACTGTACGTACACTACGCACGCAGGAATAACATTTTTGGAATACCTACAATTACATTTAGTACGATAATTTTGTTCACAGTAAAGGTGCACTGTAAGTATTTAGTCTCATAGGAAGCAAGGAATATGATCGCAAAGATGTGGATGTTAAGATCGATCAAATTCGGTCGATAATGATAAAAAGCGCGCTCCTCTCGCGGCTGTTATTCACCATTACAGCGTATTGCCAACAGAGGCTACCGCTAAATGACGTCACGTATTTAATTACCACGCCTACGGAATCTCAAAAGTGTCGCCACAGAATTGAAACTTAACGATATGGGACACACGGACTCCACGGATGGAAAGCAATACGGGATAAACACTTTGTCGTTGTCTACGGTCACCTCGAAATGGAGTTAGGACATGATCGTTTCTCCGACATCTATACAAATACCAAAATATTTTTTTTACAATTTTTGTCCTTTTTGTGTGTTGTTTTGTGTTTGTGTTTGTTCTGGCTAATATCCGGAACGACTGGACCGATTTTGAGGGGATTTTTACTGGCAGATAGCTGGTGTAATAAAGAGTAACTTAAGCTACTTTCATTGTACAGTTGTCATGTCTAGCGAGGCGAGCGGGATCATCTAGTAATATATAAGGAAAAAGTTAATCTTGAGAAGACACATAACTAATTATAATCTGTTTCTGTACTGGCATCCATGCCATTGATAATTTAATGGTGGAACAACTAAAATACAGCAAGGTATATCCTTACTGTATAAAGCATATTATATATATTTGTATTATAGTTACTAATAATGTGTAGTGTATATATTGGTGAGTATGTATGTTTATATATATACACATACATACTCACCAATATATCGATATATATCAAAATGTATTATTTCTGTCATGTATTTTTAATTGTTGTGCAATAAAGTATATTTGTTAATTCTATAATAAAATAATAATAACTCGACTGTATGTTACAAAGCCACGGGGTCAATAGAGACGGCTGCTTTAACATTTGCCGGTAAAAGAAAACCAATTTGCCCCCGCCACGCCCGCCCCGAGTGCGCCACAAAGGAGCGCTATCTAGCGATAAATTATCGAAATTATTGCATTAAAAATTCCATCTAGTAAGTCAAAGCGAGCCATTATGGCGGAGGCGGCGAGCGCCGCGGGGAGAAACGGCCTAACTACATACTGACGGCGGACGCGATACGTCGCTTTACGTTGGCGAGAGCTTTTTCAGAAATTTAGGGATGGTTATTTGTTAGTATTACATCATAATGATAATTACTTTAGAAACAAAAGTATATCTCTTGTACACAACATTAAAACGGTAGTAACAGTGCATTGTGACTGCATAGTTCATTTCTACCTCTCTCTTCCTTGATATTGGTATATAGCGACCATCTCTCTATATATCTCTAGTCAGGTTTTTCACTTCGCTCTGACCCTGTCATAATTTTGAGAAATCTCTCTTCTACTTTGGGTCTTCCTCTAGATCTTCGACCGGGGAGGGAGAGTTGTAGGGCCAGATCCCTGCCTACTTCCTGCATCTTGTCGCGTACACCCTGGCTTCTTCAAACATACTCGTTACGTATCTTATTAAGCCTGCATACGCCACTTCCATCTCAGCATTTTCAATTCAGCAAGTTGGATAGTGTGCACGTTTGATTGCATAGTTTATTACTCGAGTAATTTTATTTCAGAGTAGGCGCTGGGGGGTGGATGTACTTACAACCGAAGCAATACTTTGTTTATAAGACTCCCAACACGTGTCTCCCGGGAAGTGCATAATCTTTCGTTGCAGCTAAAATGAAACCGCTTTGCTGATGATATACCAGAACTTCACAATACCAGCATGGAGTAAATAATAATTTTTTCATTGAGTGCCAGCCCAGGCACGAAGAACTACTTTATTTCCATCTGCGATACCTTTGGTGCTGCAGTGGTTCACACGCTAATCACTTCACTTATGTGATTGCTCCATCTCTCACAGTAAACATTTTTTTTCTTAAAAGAATGCTGAGTGTATTGTTTTTCTTTTTTTTTCACAAATATTACTAACATTCTTGCTAACCATTCCAAATAAGCGTAGGCTTGTGTTTGCATATGGTTCACGTAAATAGTCGAATCCATGATCTTAAGATTCGCAGACAGAACCCCAAACCATTAGGCCATTGACGCTTCTATGTATTATCTTGGTATAGCAGAGATCCATCTCTCTGACTGAGAGACTTAATAACTTCCACTTTCATAAATCAAATCGAATTTGAGCTCCTCTTGTGACGGTGGTCACGTAAGTCACGCGCTCGTTTGCCCCTTTGCTATAAAATACAAAATTTAGTGTCAAGTATGAGATTTTGTTCCATGTACCATAAGATTTTTTATGGTACTGTAGCTGCCAAAGTAAAATATGTCAATTTTATAGCTTTGTAAATGTTTAATCAAAAAGTCATGGAAACAAAGCGAGAGCACACCGGACGCACTGAGCTTAATATTCCGGAGTCGTCCGGACGCGTTACGTTCCGGTGAACGGTCTAGACACCTTCGTTAATATGAAAATTAGCCGGAATAAGGTACACAAGGAAATTGGCCGCGCATCTAAGTCGCTGCCCCTCCCCGTTCGGAGGCGGCGCATTGAATATAATGATTACTTTCATGGAGCCCATTACGGCAGCGGAATTTATCTGCCTTGAAATTTCGATGGAAAAATCCACGTTTATGACTTCAAGCAACCACCAACAAACATCAACGTAAATAGTTCCAGATTCATTTCGCGCCCTCACGCCTGCCGCCAAACAGTGAGGTTTTGGTTTAAAATAGAATTAAAGTATTGTATCAAGGCGGCGAAAACGAACAGGCTGTGCACAGTTCTATTCAATTGACTACAAAAAAGGAGAAGGTTTTCATTTCAACGTTGTTTGGGAAACGTACAAGAACAATGCAACAACAGCAAAGTACAACGTGAAAGAAGTAGCCGCCAGGACTTCGTCATACGAGTATATCCATGACTTTAAACCAGAGAATCCGCGCGGAGCACCGCTCAATTGTATATTATTACATTTTATTTTATAACATCATATAATTTAGTTAAGAAATATAGAAGAAAATAAAATCAATTGAAGGAAATAAATTAAATAAGGAATGTACACATGTACGTCAAACAAAATTATCATAAATAAATGTTTGATCCGGCACGTTTGATTGGATTTTTATTTTAACTCGTAAAAATACTAGTTCATTTTACCAGGCTATATAACAGGGCAATGTTGCTAGTGTATCACCAAGTTACAGGTAAACTTCGTGCTACTTTTCTCGCTGTATTTCAAAGTAGAAGTATACTTTTCTTCAAAATCTTTTGCCCATCCAACTGCCGCATCAATATGGCCGCCATAAAACACCTGAACTCGTCGCCAACAATTTAATTTAGTGCGAGGAGCTAACGCACCGATATTGTAAATTCCGGCCCAAGTTAATACACATTTTGTAAGAGCAAATCGTCAGGGCTGACTGAGGGCGATAAGTTTAAAAATATATCACTATACCTACTTCTTTCCCTACGTTATTTTAGTTACATAAGTCCTAAACATTCACATAATACACATAGTAGTTAGTTTTTTGTCTACAAAACCAATTGTGTTGTGACATAGTTGTTGATCTTTACTACTTATGGTTATCTGTTAGTTCAATTGTGTCACTATGGTTTTCCAGTGGCCTACTACTACTGACACAAGAATATTTTTTTAAGTGTTCCTAACTGTGTCAACACATTTTAATAAATCAATATCAAATAATCTAAAAATGTAATTAGTGGATTTTGACACACAATGAATTGTTTGAACAATTGAATTTTATTACGGTGGTTTTATAGAGAAATAACATTTCCTTTTAATATTTGCCAAAGTTGTTAATTATTATAATAATAATATTCTAAAACAATGTGAAAAATGGATTTATCTTTTTCACATGTAATGTTGACATGTAACTATATTAAATAACTTCAGGCGAAATCACTTCAGGAAAAATCAGCAATTTTCTCATATTGAGAAAATTGCTGATTTTTTTTGTTAAAAAAACATATTTGTAATAATTTTTTTTTAGAAATATTATCAATATTCTTGTTAACCATTCCAACTAAGCTTAAGCTTGTGCTAGAAGATAGTTCACGTTAATAGCCAAATGGTGTATTCAAACCTACGACCTTACGATTCGCAGACTGTACCCTAAACCATTATGCTCAGTGTTAATAAAGTAGATGTTTAGGGTGAGAGACGTGTGTCACAATTGTGTAAAATGGAAGTCAGTGATCTCTGTCCACCCGTTTGGGTGACAGGCCTGAGTGTTTATTTTTTAATGTAGATAAAAACATTAAAATAGTTACGCGTTACGCCAGGCTACGACAACCCTGAATATCGAAGACAAAAAAGCGAATGAAAAAAAGCGTGGAAAGACAAAAAAATCGTCACGCTCGACTAATAAACGCGGTGTTCGCTAATTCATCATTGTTTTTCACTAATAAAAACACGACAAAAACACGTCTCCCCCGTCCCCTCCCGCCGCGCCGCGCCACACCCCCGCCCGCCACGATACCGGCAAGATGGTCGGTTTGTTTGTCCGTTGCGAGACAAACGATTTGTTTGCAAATTATTAAAATGGCTCAAGTGAATGGCGAATGTATTCGTGATGTCTTCAAACGCTTGGCAGCGTAACAAATGACTATGGTTACATAAGCGATTCGTATAATCGCCAAAATGTTCATAGCATTTTGACAACAGATATGCGTAGAGTACTAAATTTTCACAAGGAATCTCTCAAGAGAGAACATATGTATTCCGATCTGTAATTTTAATAGTTTGTTCAGATTTGCTAGTTAATTAAAACTAGTTTTTTATTATTGAAGGCAGAAGAACCACAAATGGTAGTTACCATTAATGTTACTTTTTTATGGGGTGTAAAGTTAAGTGCTTGATCACGATCCCACCTGATGTTAAGTGATGATATTGTCGAGAGATGGTACGCGCTAGTTTAGTAAATGCCTATTCACTCTACTCTTGAAGGGCTCCCAGGTCGTACTTGGACGGAAAAACTGACGCCGGCAACTTGTTCCACTCCTTTGCGGTATAGAATCGGATACTACAATACAGTATAGAATCGGAGACTTTCAGATTAATTGTGCAATAGGATGGTTAGTTTTCTAGACGATCGTACAGGGGAATACCGTATTAACCCCTACACTAAGTAGCATTCGTTGTTACGAAGACACGTATGTATATCGGTATCGACAAGTTATCCTCAGGCCCCGACAGTATTTCGCAGAATTAGTTCCGGAACAAGCTTGGGTCTGAAGGCGAGATGAATAGCCTTGTAATGAAAATCCTATTTTAAATTTTTCTCTACCGATTTTGTGCCGGTCGTTGGAAAATTGCATGTTTAAGTAAAAAAAGACATGTTAGTAACATCTTTTCAAGCGAGTGCTCATTTTAGAATTTATTTTAATAAGTAAATCTAAAAGTTCAGTTGACGAATATTAAAAAGTATTAAATGTAATAATCCAAGCGAGGACATGGTATGAGCCCTAGCTTGTCATAATGTCTTCCGCTGCCATTCTATAGATTGAGAATATTTTAAAGTGATGTGCTAGAGGGCGTTCCAAATAATGAAATTATCCCGGGAGGGCGCCGGAGGGAGACGGCCACCTTTTTTCTTCTCCGTTTTGTTTGTTCAATCGTTATTTATCGGGAGATCGGGAATCCGCCCTAGATTAACATCAAAGGTGCTTGGGGGTCTGTATACGGCGTCGTTAAAATTAAATAGGCTTAGTAATGAGATGGCTTTATTGGCTTCGTTCCTATCGAGTGCACGACGCCTGAGACCCGGTACGTCATAATTTATTTTTCTCTTTAGTCATATGAATAAGTATAAATCTTTATAAAAAATAAATCTATTTTCTGCTTATTTAATTTATTTATTTAAAGACTTCCTTCGCCCAGAGCCCTACTCAGGTTACATTCTACATCATTGGAATCCTCGGCATCGATATTTCGAGCGTCGTTCAGTTTTGCGGTCACCTGGAAGGATTAGTCAAATTGGTATCTAAAAACACGGCATACTTAGCAGAGCGAGACAGTATTTCACGCCTGCCTGCAGTCTGCAACTTTACAAAGCGCAATTACGGCTTCATATGGAATACTGTGCGCAACTCAAGGCGGGGGCTCCCCAAGACCAACTTCTTCCGTTTGACCGTCTACAACGTTAAGCTGCTCGAATCGTTGACTAGCTTTGAGGGTCTTTCTTCGTCTCACTTGCCTTTTTTTTAGCGGGGAGAAAGGCGGCGGTTATGTGGGGGTTTTACCCACTAAAACCTCCCCGGTGCATGGTGAGGGGCTCCGGGATCTCCAGTCCACTTCCTCCCCTTCGTCTCACTTTCCTATATCATCCTTTCACTATTCCCAAGTCGCCATAGCATGCCTTGCTTTTCTAGATAACCATGATATGATTGTAAATTTACTTCAAGATACATATAAACATAATCTTTAAGGCACTTTATGTCTAACAGAGCAGGCAGTGATAACGATCGCTATATGCATTTCGTCAAGCTTATAAGATGCCATAAGTGACAAAAATTATTAAATAATTTTATTGTTTAAAAGAAACATTAGTCTTGGTGGTATTCGAACCCTTTCGTATGCTATCGTAAAGTAGCGTTTGCATGCAGAAGATAATACATGGTCGAAATAGCCCAAGAGGAGAATAATTTCTCAGATTATGTCGCGTCCCCACACTGCAGAGCACGTGGTAAATGAGCACTTTAGAATGCAATTAACAAGTTCATTGGCGTCGGAGCTGAGATGACTCTGATTACGCACTATTTATGAAGCACGTACACTGAGTTACTGCGTCTCTGTTCATCTCACCTTTTACTTTATTCCTTTTTATTTTCAAGAAAAGATTCTCTACGGCTTTCATTCTAACCTAGTCTCAAACGTATCGTTTTGTAGCTTCTGTTCGTAAGTGCTTTAATATAATATGTAGGATGACTTAAGATCTCAGGTTGCCTACGATATTTTACCAAAATTTTAAAAATTGATAGATAACCTCTGCCTACCCCTTTGCGTTCAATTATTTATTTATTTGTTTTTATTAGCCATTTCTAACTTTCAATAAATTCGATCTACGTGTCAATAGCCTCTGGTGTGAGGTCTAGTGAGGAGAAAATGCAACGTCACTAAATATATATGAAAGTAAATCGCTTGCTTGTTTTCGATCGTAACAACCGACTAAAGAAAACCAGAAAAAAAAGACTACGTCGAGATTAATAAGGCGTAAAACAAGCGGAAAAATAGAGCCGGGAGAGAGGAAAACCTCCACCAGGAACGTGCTCTTCATTAAGTCGGAATGGTAACGTCGGATGAATTGATCAATCAGAAATTTTATGACCAGAAATCACTCAACGGAAAATAATTCCCGGGCCTCTGGGGAAAGGCGGCGGTTATGTGGGGGTTTTACCCACTAAAACCTCCCCGGTGCATGGTGAGGGGCTCCGGGATCTCCAGAGGAACGCACCGGAGCCCCTCTGCACTGTGCTCAAGGAGAGCACTTCCTCCCCCCTTCGTCTCACTTTCCTATATCATCCTTTCACTATTCCCAAGTCGCCATAGCATGCCTTGCTTTTCTAGATAAACATGATATGATTGTAAATTTATTTTCAAGATACAAATAAAAATAATCTTTAAGGCACTTTATGTCTAAGAGAGCAGGCAGTGATAACGATCACTATATGCATTTCGTCAAGCTTATAAGAACCATTAGTGGTATTCGAACCCTTTCGTATCCTATCGTAAAGTAGCGTTTGCATGCAGAAGATAATACATGGTCGAAATAGCCCAAGAGGAGAATAATTTCAGATTATGTCGCGTCCCCACACTGCAGAGCACGTGGTAAATGAGCACTTTAGAATGCAATTAACAAGTTCATTGGCGTCGGAGCTGAGATGACTCTGATTACGCACTATTTATGAAGCACGTACACTGAGTTACTGCGTCTCTGTTCATCTCACCTTTTACTTTATTCTATTTTATTTTCAAGAAAAGATTCTCTACGGCTTTCATTCTAACCTAGTCTCAAACGTATCGTTTTGTAGCTTCTGTTCGTAAGTGCTTTAATATAATATGTAGGATGACTTAAGATCTCAGGTTGCCTACGATATTTTACCAAAATTTTAAAAATTGATAGATAACCTCTGCCTACCCCTTTGCGTTCAATTATTTATTTATTTGTTTTTATTAGCCATTTCTAACTTTCAATAAATTCGATCTACGTGTCAATAGCCTCTGGTGTGAGGTCTAGTGAGGAGAAAATGCAACGTCACTAAATATATATGAAAGTAAATCGCTTGCTTGTTTTCGATCGTAACAACCGACTAAAGAAAACCAGAAAAAAAAGACTACGTCGAGATTAATAAGGCGTAAAACAAGCGGAAAAATAGAGCCGGGAGAGAGGAAAACCTCCACCAGGAACGTGCTCTTCATTAAGTCGGAATGGTAACGTCGGATGAATTGATCAATCAGAAATTTTATGACCAGAAATCACTCAACGGAAAATAATTCCCGGGCCGTTTGGTACGGCTCATCGCCGCCGTTTTAATTTCGTCCTCTCGGGGAGATCGAGTGTCATCCAATCTATCTGAGTCGGGGTAAAAAAAATCTACCCACCCTCCTACTTAAAGCGGACGTCTCGGAGATGATAATGCTCGCCGCGGGACTGTTTTCAATGTACCAAGTGTTTTCTATCGGTGCCCGAATTTAATTTGTCTATTAATTGTATATCTTCCACCCAGATGTAACCTCTATAAATGTATTTAATATGGTTTCTCTCTCCTTCTGTAAGTCGACTATATCTATGATTTATTAGCAGTAATATATGAATATAGATATTCATTCTTACTTCGATACGAACACCACCGCACCGCAATATATCACCTATTATTCAATTCTAAACTCAATGTGCTTTCAAGTTACACTTTTTTAGAGATAAGATTGAACTATTTCACTTTATAATATCTGCTTATTCGATTCCATCCAATTGTTCGCCTCGATTTGTCAGGAAACTACTAGGGTATTTACAGATAAACTTAACTTAGACCAAGCACAAGCATATTCCAATTAGTGTTTAGAAGAAGACAATTGACTAACTTTAAAAGATGACCCTTCTATCATTTTCAGTCAAACACGTCGAAAAATTCGAAGCCAGACAGTCTCTTTCCTAAGGATGTATGTAGTATGTACGGGTACTGTATTTGCGAATATGATTTTTAAAACTATACAATAGGTCTTATAGGCGGATTATAGGAGCATATAGAGAGTAATTCATGAATATTTTGTTATAACTAATTCCTTATTTTTTGGATTACTTGTCGATGTTGTATTGTTATTTGGTTTTATTTAAAAAATATGTACAGTTTGTTAAAGCTTTTGTAGGTATTACAAAACTTGAAGCAGTTATTTATTTCTTTACAAATAATTTTCCATAATCCCAACAAGAAAACTCCAAGAAGGTGGCATTAAAACGGCAATCAAACTGGCAATTGGAAAGGGAGTGCCGAATTTAAATTCGAAAGAAACGGCCTTCCGATTTGTAATTCAAACGTGCGAGAAAATGGCGCGATATCCGATTTGAATAAAGAATCGGGCAGTGCTTGGGGTAGAGCTCGCTGGCAGCGAGACGTTTGCTATTTAATCGCTTAAGCCTATGTTCTGAGCATTACAGTTTTTTTTTAATATTTTGCAAATATAAATGGACAAAATAATATTTTTAAGTGCTGATTCGGAGTAAATTAAGTAAAGATCAAATAGAATTTATTACATATAACATAATATATATTAAAACAGGGCCTTCCCTCGTCGTAATATTACGTAGCTCCGGTTTCGACAAATTAGAATAATTCTCGTATCTAACGTTTGGACTCCAGCCGGCCATTAACTCTTATCAATAATTATGTACTCATTTAAATAGCGGCAATAAAAATCGCAGACATTTCAATCTGCGACTACCCCACTACGTAGGCTCGATACAGCGTCAAATAATCAGCCCTAAAGCCTTCATTAATGAAAACCATAAACCCGGGGGCGCGTATCCGGCTCGAAGGACCAAGTAAAAAACGCGTCAAACGACCGACGCCTTGTTACGCGAACGGCAGGTGGGGCGTTGGAAAAATTGTAGTGCTAAAGGAATTATGCCGACGGAGGCAGGGAGGTTAATTGGTTTAGCTATTGGCATATTGATGAACTCGTGATACTTCGTTACCTTTTCAGATTGATTTCGAATTTGATTCTTTTTTAATTAGATGATTTTTTTTGTTACAAATATAGAAGTGTAAGTTTAGATCAGTTTGTTTATGCAAATTTCTTTAGGATCTTTGATTGAAGCTATATGCTTACTTCATAATGATAATAGAGACTCAATAGACTTTCGCTAGATGGCTGGGTCAAAGGTCAGATAAAGAAGGCGGTACTCCTGGACACGGCACGCACCGTCAAGACGTTTATATGTCGCCCTAATCATCGCTATCGGTGGCACCCTGGGTTAGGTTTTTAAAATGTTTTTTTTTTAAATATTTTGTGTCCTTTTAAGTATTTTACTTTTTATAATAATATTGCACAGCTTGAGCATATTTGAAAATAAAATAAAGAGAAAAGTTAACATTTCATCCGTAGCCACAGGTTTCATTATTAATACTTGATACATAATTTGCCTTTACCCTTTTACGCACGAATAGTTGTCTGTCTGTAGCGAATTAGACTTTCTGACAATCCGTAAAGCAGTCGTCAGTGAGTTCTTGAACATAACCCTCGCATCCGCGCAGTTCGGAGCTCGCTCCAACACAATCGCAGCTAGCGGAGCGGAACGGGCCAGTCAATTAGATGGCTTTGATGTTGATAGTTGCGGATGCTGTGACGTGGGTACCTCTGGCCGAGGCAGGCATTTGCCAGAGCAGTCAGTAGGTCGGTTTTGCTTTAGTTTTATAATATGTTCAATAATTACTTAATCATTCCACTTATATTTTTTTGTTTATTATAACTTTAAATAAGATTATTATTAAGATTATATTTCGAAACGTCAATAGCTTAATGGTTTAGGGCAGTGGTCGGCAATCTTATTAGCCAAAGAGTCAAATATGAACATTACAACAATTTAAAAAAAAATTGGGAGCCAAATTCTGCTTGTTTAGTATAAATCTTTTACCTTAAACAAAAAACATATACATGTTCTCGATTTATAGAAGAATTTTAATTTTTCAAAATAAAGTGTAATTCTTGCTTAGCAAGTATTTTTTTAAAATGAAAATTTCGCAGACCTCTAGTTTATGGAACGGTTTGCTAAACACAAGGTACCTACGGCTCGAATCTACAATTAGACTATTGACGTGAATCTCCTCTCTCTGGCATAAGTTTAAGCTTGGTAGGAAAGGTTAAAAAAATATTATTATATTTGTAAAAAAAATATTGTTAGTATTATTTATGAATAAAAATTGTTATTTAAACTTAAGCCTGAACTGAATAAGCAGTGATTACTACTTACGGTCAGGGTTCAAAATCCAGCTAGATTGTACCAATAATTTTCCTTACTTCGGATTCTATAAAAATAATTGTTGCCTTATTATAGTCAATATAAAGCTAATGGCGATTGCAATCCTTGTTTTCCCCGCTAACGCAAAAGCAATTATTCGCTGATCACCGTCCGAACGCTGCCGATATAACCCAATGTTTACATTGCCGTTGCGAAGTAAAATTTAGAGAACATTGTTGAAAAATGTCAGCCATCGTCCCTAATGACTACATTAAAAACAAAATTCGGTGACACAGGCGACTTTCGCCAGCGCGGTCTCCTGGCCCCGTTTTTTTTCCACTAACTACATCATCAACCTGCGAAGTCTACCTCCCACTCCCGTTGCACCTTAATGAGGGCTCCATGAGACCTCCCCCTGACTGTCTCCCGATTTTATAACTGCCGATAACACGGCAACATTGAATAATTGTCGTAATTTAGAATGCTTGTTACACAAAAACACGATACTAGGGGTTTTATTACGTAAGGCAATGGGGAGCGACGTTGGACGTCGTGCAATCATGAATATTGTAACGTTCTTAATGAGTCTCGCAACCGATGCGGAGGCCTGATGTGTGCGTGTATTTAGGTTTTTTTTCTTTTCAAATGATAGGTCGGACATGCAGCCAGTTGTTTGCCAACAAAAGAGTTTTGTTGGAATAATAAGAACGTCGTTTAGGGAACTCTTTTATATTGTCTTATTCTTGCAATTGCTGGGACGCGCATTCGCTAAGTATATTTCTAAGTTTCCTGCTCAGGTGAAGCGAGTGCGCTCTCCTCGGAACAATGCGCGTATTCAAGTTGGAATACTTCGGTGCGGATGATGACAAGCGAGAGTTGCTGCACTGGCAGGTGGAGTTTGTGAAACAATAGTAGGTAACAATATGTTTAAACTGTTGTTTTGTTGTACAGACTATCTTCGTACGGGGCTCCTTGAATCTCGTCCCTTACTCTATAGCATTCTTACAAGATTCTTTGATAAGGTAACATGCGTGTTCCGTCTTAGGATTATGGTTTATATAACGACTATATACACAGGTAAGCTATAATGGACGTAACGGCTATTGAATATATTATTTCCAATCACTTATAAATATTATTTTTCATTAGTTTTTCTGATCAATATACTTTTGGCAACTATGATTTGTTCAATTTTTGGCTTTCAACAAGTATGCCTTGATATTCACAGCCTCTTAGATTCCGCTGACAGAGGAAGACTTTTACACTACAGGTCATTGGCTTGACGGCTTCGTCATTATTAGCCCAAAAGAAGAATAACTTATGTCTGACCATTTCATTAGTATTACGTGAATGGTGTGATATTATGTCAAGGTACATCTAAATTGTCCGATAATAATATTACAGTTAAATTGTCAGTTCAAATCTCTAAAGAATAATAGCAAATAATTATTAAACTTGATGGCAATAGAACAGCGATGGATATAACAATACGAAATTAAGCAACTCTTGCCTACATATCAAAATGAGACATATCTTGTTGCCTTCTAATGGGAGCGCGTCACGTCTCAAATGTAATGCGAATTTTAATATTTGCTATGATTTTCGTTCAGGACATTCACCGTTTATAGCTCGGGCGTGCGTGCCGCGCTTTTGTAACGCTTATTGCCCGATAATAGAGTTCCAATCGCGTGTGCGTTTCACTCGCGTAGGTAATAACCGGCTGGATTTTTGTACTTGTTCACGACTAATAAGCCACTTGTACGTTTTAATAATGTGAAATGTTCTCGGCGATATCATTAAAATATTGGCAGTTGGCTTGTATTTTTTTTTCAGTTTTTCAGTGAGGCAATTAGGAGAGTACGGTTTAAAGTTGATTTGCGACTCAGCTTGTAAAAGGATTACGTACATATTTTTGTATATGACATGCTGTATACCTTACACTTGATATGATAGTCATTTACTATTTGAAATCTTAAGAATACGCACACTAGCACCCCTGAGATCTTCATATGCCGGTGTCGACAGTGTTGCAAGAAGTCGGCAAGACTGGGAAAGTAACATGCCCTACTGAATATCAGAGTGCAGTACAGTTATATACATATACTTACGCGTACTAATAAAAGACGTGACCTCTCCTAATCAGACTGGCAATCGACAGAAATATTCGCGGTCACCACATAATTTGTAAGAGCCGTGGTAGCTGAGTGTCCGACGGTCGTCTCAAATTGCATAGAACGCTAGTAACCAGAGTTCGATCCCCGGTGCCAGCACCAATAAATTTGTTGTTGCAATTTTATGTGCTGATTTACCACGCGCTCGGCGGTGAAGAGGAATATCGTGAGGAAACCTATATGTCCTAGAAAAGTTTTTTAACACATGTGTAGTCTGCTAATCCGCACTAGTGCCAGAACTATGCCCTCTACTCTCTTTACAAAGAAGGCCTGTGCCCAACGCGTACTATGCAACTTGAGGCAACCGCCCGGACACTGAGCTACCACGACTCAAAGAGTAGCCCTTGCGACATAAAAACAGCCACATCTCAGAAGTAGAAGTAGAAACAAATGAAGATATGTATGCAAAAGAGAAAAGAGAAGTGGATGGGCGAAACTATTGTAACATATAAATATGCTTTTCTTAATGCTCGTTAACTTCTCTATAGTAGTGTGGCAGTCGTATGTCTGTTCGTAATGGTCTATTGTACTGCTAACAGTCTATTCATATATCACTGCATCCAGGCCCCAGTACTCCTCTCCCTGTTCAACTATGTTTAATTTCCAATATTATATTGTTTGTTTGTTATTTTAGTTTTTAGGTAAGGTCGTTGATTTCCCATATTGCATTGCCCATTCTATTTAAAGCGGTACAAATGTTAATGTAGGTATTTTATTTATTATGGTATCCTAGATCTCATGGTGCTAGGTTAACGCAAATATTTTTGTGAGAAAATTTGTGCGCGAGTTTTCTTGTGAAAAATGCGGCGGTTATTCTGGCAACATTTACACTGCCACTGCAAGTGTTATTAATCCTCTTTAAAGAATCTTTAATCTAAAGGGAGTAAAGGCGAGAGGGACACTCGGAGCGAAGATTTAATTTAATTTTTTTCTCCATGGTAGCGTGAAGTGTCTGCCACAACACATGACAGCGAAGTGAGGATTACCCTGTCACTTGCTTAGACGCCATTTTGAAAACGGAAGGGTTGAGACGCGCTAGGAATCCTCTATTTCACCTTCCCACTTCACGATTAGTGGCTGTAAGTTGTCTGTTTTTATGTACAGGCGATGCCTCTGCGTTTTATTGCATCAAGAGGAACGCGTGCAGCGGGAAAAGATTTCCAGGTGTCGTCGACGCGACGGCTCAAACTACACTTTGTATTAACCTTATGCGCATTTACGATAAGAGACATTTTGAAGGCTTCAAGAGTAGCACTTTTGTATTGTGCTCGATGCAGCTTTGTAAACTAGTTTTTAAAGTGTGTGTAAATGAAGTCTGTCAATCCACATTGCGCCCGCCGCGCTAATTCGCTTGGCGTGTAAACTATATATCATATTTTTTACTTTACAAAGAAAACTGGCCCTCTCCCTTAAGATAATTATTCACAAGGATCGTGTGTTTCTCTGTAAGTAAATAATCATCGCTTTGCAACACTTGATCTCACCGGCGGCCACAATTGAAATGTTTATAGATAAAATAATGCCCTGGGATCAATCCCCGGGCACGCGAAGGCGCTGTTTAATTTATTTTTCCGCGATACCCTCGTGAGCCGTCGCTGCCTCCCCTTATTTGCAATCCTAAGACTGCATTTGTTTAACCTGTGGTCGCTTTGTGTTATAAAATTGTGAATTTAGAAAGAAAATATTTGTGTTGTGCATTGTGCTTAGTTTTGTCATTAAATAGTACATAGGGTTTGTAGTATTGAATGAAACGGAAACATACCTTACGAAAGTCGTAGTGGTTTGGTCAGAGGCAATAATTTATTATTTATTTCGCGTAACGAATCCGATACAGATCAGGTACCTTTAAGAGTCCACTATTTTCTCTGAGATCTGCAACCGCTATGGTATTATAAATGTTTACAGGCAAAGGTGATCACTTAACATCAGGTAAAACATTTGATCCTTCTCCTATAAAAATATATGTACAATTTGAATATTGGTTGTTGTAATTCAGAGTTATGTTCCATCACAACTAAGTGGTTGATTTAATTTCGCTGGTGAATGAGCATTAAAGACAACCATAAGATGATAATAAATTGTAAAAAGACTGACGCCCGTTAGTTCTCTTTTACTGAAATAACGGGATAGAAAATAAATAAATAGAAAGCATCACTTCGGTTATTGGTTGTTGTTCACATAGTTTACAACGGAGGACTTCCCCCAGACAATGGGCGAGATAATAATCAAAAATAAACAAGATGCAACCGAGAGGTAAGCAAATTACGTGAAATAATAAGTTGGGCGCCGTTCCACGTACGCGCCCCTTTCTTCCCTTACTTTGTTTATTCCGAGATGATTATCGATTGAGTTGCTCAGTTTACAAGTCGAGCTGCCTGATAATGCGGTGCGGAAGACAGGTAGGGAGGGATGTGCATAGAGCTGCTGCGCTGTGACAATGACACGTTTAGTGTGACCACTTGAACACTTCAACTCGAAATCAGGTGGAGTTTTGAAAGCGTAATGGCAATCACCGTAAATCCTATTGAAAAAAGGGGAGTAATTGATTCTAAACAACAACGACTACTGATATAACGTTAAGTGGAAAGACACACAAATTTGATCTCGAATGTTTGGCTAGTGTTACTATACTAGTGGGATAAACGGACTGGTCAATTAGTAGGGGTTATGTAATTGTTGTCCTTGTATATTACTTTAAATCTTGCCATAAAATTATTTCAATGTAGGAGTTTGCCTCGTGAAAATAATTTACAATAGAAAACTGTTTTATTGATTCATTTTATGAAAACTGCGCCATATGCCCAGTTATAGCTTTTTCAAAATTGTTACATGACAATCGGTCATAATATGTTCTGGAGGTGAAAATAACTGATGAAAAAATAACTCATCGGATTTCACATTGAATCAATGGTTTACGGTGACGAACGTAAATAAATTATTTTGAAATTTACGTTATCGAGGAATGATCCTAAAACCGACGAAGGTAATAACATCTCTGTGTAGATACTTGGCCCCCGCCGCGTTTTTCGCGGGGTATTATCAATTATTAAACATCAGCACGAAGATAGCACCCCGGAGTCCGCGGGCATCCGCCACCCGGGTGTATATTGCGTACTTGTATTAAATATTCGTGTATCGGGCTTTCTTTAGGACTCGCCGTGGTGGATACGAGATTTAAAAATATGAAAGGACGTGTGTATTCTACCAAGCCTCGCATCTTCATTAACAAATATAGTTTCCAAATATTCTTCCTTTATTTATTTATTTTATTAGCTTAATGGAGAGTAATATAGTCACATGCCTTAATTATAAACATATTTATAAAAAAAAAACAATGATTAATTATTACTATTATCATAATATTAATATATTTAGATTCAAAAGACTTTCGCTAGACGGCTGGGTCAAAGGTCAGATACTTCATGTCTCCATGTTGTCCTAACCACTTCGAGGTTGGGCCCTTCTTCGCTACCGGCGGCACACGGTGTTTGGTTTTTATAATAATATTGTAAAAACTTAACCTAAGATTAAAAATAAATAATAGTAAACATTATATGCTAATAAATAGCATATAATGTTTACTATTATTTCTCGTATCATACAACTTCTAATTGTATAATTCAGAGACAGTCTTCTTCTTAATGTACACATCTCTACGTATTGTTTTAAGTCTTACACGTCGTCTACCATACGCAACTCCTTGGTATAAAACTATTTATTAAAATACTAGCATAGAAAACGACTTCACCTGATGGTGAACGATCTTGAGAATTAATACCCGTCAGTTCCGTCTGTCCGTCAGGTGATTTGTGTACCCTGGGGACTAACATGAACCTCTTCACCAGTAATTGAATCTTCGTTTAACTTCAAGAGCCTCATAAATTTGATATACAATATATGTTTGATAGGTTAGCTCTTGAATATCATTGGAAACATTTAAAATATAGACAAAGTAAGTAGTGTTAACAATTGCTACACGTATGTAATGATACCATGCCACACAAATTTCTGCAAGTGATTCTTTGTCTGTAAGAATCCGAAAGACGGAAACTTATTGGTTTTCCACAATGTTAGTCCAAGCAGTTGTATACATAGATATTATATGCAACTTGAGGACCCTAGACGAACATTGATTTATCATAATGCTTAGCTATTTTTTTCTTTGTGACGTATCTACACAGATTAGCCAAAGATGCTAAGTTTGACTGCTTCACCGCATTGAGAAGTGGCCAAGCTTTTAGGTTAGCTTAGCCTGAACCTCTATTCATATCTTAGTTACTGCTATTACTGTTCTTCAAATGATTAGATTTTTTCTTAATCTTAATGCGTTTAAATCTCTGGATTATTTTATATTATATTCCTGCTAAGTTGAGGAAAAATTACATATTTAAAAATATATAAAACGTGTCGTTTCCGTATCGTCGCGATGTAAGGAAGATGCATTACGCGCGCGGCTTTGGCAGCCGTGAAATGGTTTTCGGTTTTGTGCAAGTTATTAGCGGGATTTGCATGTTTATGATTTATTGTTTTTTTCTCCACCGGAGGGTTACGATACGGCGACGGCATCTTTAAACATAAGCCACATTTTCAATCGGGATGACACCTTATTATATAAGTAATTTCAACAATACAATTTTTTAAAGGATTATTAATACATTGCCGATAAGTATTCGATTGAATTTTACAAAATACCAGACGGCATGCCTTTTTTAAAATATACACAAACCAAACACCGCTCGCTAAATATTGTGACGGCGTGTGTAAGCCTGAACAGATCTGATATACTAGGAAAGGGACTACAATCACTATCTTACGTACACCCTTGTTTAAGTCCAGTATTACATTTAGTTTAGTAGTTTATTCCTACGTTTAGTAAGGCTTTGAAAGTTTGGCGCTGCTATTGCGGACACTTTTTTAAATTGCGAAAATGACATTAGAGCTATTGAGCTTTTTATTTATATTTCTACAAAATGATGTTGTTACCAACGTAATTAGAATAATCCAGAAGTGTGGACACCATAAAGCAAATCAGCTCATCACTAGTCCAACACAAGTCACCACTCTATCACTTTAACACAGTCGGAAGGAATGTTACAACAGAGAGGTGAGCATTCAAGCAATGCCTGATTGCCTCAAGGTTCGGTTACGAGGATTGCAATCAAACGCATCGTGAAGCTGCCGCAAACTCGTGGATCTAATAAATCTTGTCCCGATCACTTGGGTGAGATGCTCTTGTGTGAATATGGATAAGCCGTAGTAGCTTAATGTCCGGGTGATTACCTCATGAATAAGAAAATTTGCGTAGTACGCTGACAATCCGGATTCGATTCATGGTGCCGGCACCAATATAGCTATTTGTTGAAACTTTAAGTGTTGCTTCACCACGTAGTGAAGGAAACATCGTGAGGAAGGAAGGAACCTGCATGTCTGAGAAAATTTTCTACGACGTGTAAAATCCTCTAATCGGCAATGGGACCATTTACTGCTAATGCACACCATTTGGGATCAAAAATTAATTATAATAATGAATATTAAGCACCAACAAAAGCGGCCTAAGTTGTAACTGAGGCAATAAATGCAAATAGTAGTTGCAACAAAGAGCCAGGGACGGAAGGTAGCGCTCCGTCTGCTGGCGGACGGTCAAAGGCAGCTGGAAAATTCAGACGGCGGGCGGCGGCGCGCGGATCGGACAAATTTAATTATACTATTCGGAAATGGGCTAGAAAATTGAATGTACCACGGAGATGCGCGCCGCTCGCTCGCGGAAAACCTAATTGATTTACAGAGAAATGCGGCATCCATCTCCACGGATGCCATGAATAAATTATTGCTAATCCCAACCGGCTTCTACCCACAATTACGTATCCACTACTTTCTTTAAGAGAAATGTACTGGAAAAGATCCTAATTAGAGTGAATTCACTCAATTTCAGTTCGCAAGGGTCGAGTAAATAATTTGTCGACTTCGAATCCTTGTCATCACACTGAACCCTAGTTGCAGTAAAGAATATTGTTACTTCTTACAAAAATGGTAACGTAGTAAAGTTGTCTTTACATCAGATCAAAAATCATTTTCCATTCATTTATAGCAAATAAAATATCAACTAAATGTTAAAGATGTCTAAATGTAACTCTTAATTACTTTATTCGTTAGACTTAACCTCTAAATTGTAGCTCTGACGTCCAATAAGCAAAGCTTAGAAACATCTGTTGTACTGTAATCAAATTAATCCATCTGGAAACAGATCGAAACGTCAAGTTGGACTTGTAGTGAAAATAATTTGCAGCGGGATGCGTTCAGTGACACTTGATCCTCGAGGGTAGATGCATCTGCTCTCATTTCGTCTATTTTCGAGAGTAAGACGGAGGAGGTGTAGGCCTAAGTAAAATGGTTACGTGTGTACGAAATAGCTTGTATGATGGATCGGACGTCGACTCAATGGGCTTTTGGCACCACCATCGTTCAATCGTCGACTATCGCTCTTTGACGGAACGGAAGTGCGTCGGTAACGCTTTAGGTCCATTATTCATCACTTGTCATAACTCCTATTGGTCGACAATCGGTGTTTAGAGGGAAAACACTATTAGAAATTATTGTGAATGACCAATTGTTGTTGCTTTTCTAGTGTTGGGATTCATTTGTTTTATTAATGTATTAAATAAGTCTTATTTCTTAAGAACAATATTTTCTAAGGGATACAAGTGATTTGATGATTTGTTTACAATAAAATGTCATACGTTCAAAACGTTATTGTAGTTACCAGCCATAGTTACAGCTTAAGCGTTGTAATTCACTTCGTTATATTCTACGCCTTTAAAGCCTCATATGAGCTGAGCTACATTTGCAAACTTTTATAATATTATCAGTTGGAAGACTAATTCCTATCCGAGTTATAAAATTTTACTACACATAAATGATACAAACAAACACTCACGTTCGCCACCCGGAAGAATAGGCAGAATTAACGGACTTTCACATAGCATAGTACGGTCACATAGAATGATACACACGTCTTTCGATTCATTTCATCCATATAAATAATACCTGACACTTTTTATTATGTATACTACACTCTTATAAAATATGTTAAGCTCAAAGTTTAATATCTTACTTTAGACACAATGTTAGAGAGATTTCGAAATGTAAATAATTGCATTGAATTTCTTCTTATGACAACAAAGCCAATGTTTGTCATTAGCGCCAAACGTTTAATCTCCCAGAGCGATCAACTTAACCGCACGTCTATAGCAGTGCTATCTACACTTAATTATCCGGTCAAACCCGTACGTTCGGACCGCAAAACATCAAAGGACATCTTAATACGCTCAGAGCGATTGCTGTTCCGTGCATCGGTGCCGCCGACCCTAACAAACGGCGTCGACGTTCTAAGGTAGAAATTTTCCCGAACGATCCCATAGTCTATTAAAACGGCAGTACCAATAAGACTACATCCTTTGTTTATAATAAACACTTTCCATTCCCCTCATTCCTTTTGCGCTCTCGCCCCTAATTGTATCTGCGTCTCTGTCTGGCGTTTGTTTTGTAGGAGCATTCTAGTGCATATCTAGGGTACAGCAATAGCAAGAACCCTCAGGAACGTTAACGACATACCCCGAGTTCGCCCGAGGCCGATTCAATTACTACTGTCGTATTATTTCGACGAAAATATGCATGTATTTGTGTACGTACGCTGTGGTGTGAATTAAATTCTGTTTCAAGTTTATTGGTCACGGTTGGCGATAAGTTTGGATAAGGGTATAGGGGTCCGCTCGCGTGCCTCCGCCGTGCTCTATATTGAATGTTTGGATCGTCTGTTTGTGTTGTACTTGCTTCGGTTAATCCTATTTACTGTCTAGACCAATCTTAAATTTCATTTAAAATTTGAGTACTCATATTCTAAACGGAATAGACGTTCCTGTCAAACTGGCAAGTGAAAGAGATACATACGATAAAGTGGAAAACTTAACGTGTGCACTGTATAGTCCTGCTCTTATAATGATAATAATAATAGGTGATTGTGTTTTACGCAGTTATTAATGTGTTTGTTCAAGTCCTTTAAAAAGAAGGGGGAAGTTTGCATCTGTTTTATAGAAAGTTGCAAAGATGAGTCAAAACCTTATGAACATTTTTTATTATTTTTGATAAACATGCGTTTTGGAATTCACTATATTGAGAAAAAATAAGTTCTCAAGAATTTTTATCCCTAACGGGGTAGAACAGAGTGGCAATTAAAATGATCATGCAAACGGAATGCAATCATGCGCGGTGTTCATTTACTATTTGGAGAGCAGTTAATAAGTCTTAAGCGACAGTTAATTGGACTTCCGCAAAACTATATAATAGCCGGCTGAAATTCTAATTTCCGAACGTCCAATCGATTGATTTTTTTCTTATATCTTATAGTAGATAATAGAAAAGGATTGCAATAACATGCCTGCACTAGTTTTAGTTAAAAATTTGTTTTTGTAGGATGCTAAGTACAATTACTATATTTTTTGATTAGATATGCACAAATGAATATGGATTTATGGTCTCTGGAAGGTGAAGAATGGTAGCAAACATTCAAGGCAGCGTAACATTTTATAATTCCGATGGACCACGTACACGGCTGTTTTGACTCCGAAGCAGTAACGGGCTCGATCAACCGCTAAAACCCTGCGGGATACAATTACAGGACCGATATTGCTCTTAACAACTCGATAAGTTGTTATCGGGAGACCTCAGAACAATTTATGGGGAGTTGATAGTCACCCTCCGATGCGCCCCAACTTAATGGGCTTGTTAAGATATAATAGATTTTAGTTGCGTTAGTTTAGTTTCGTATATTTTCAATGAGACAAAACATGACAATAGCAAGGTTTCTAATGAGAAAAAGAGAGGTAAAACAACTGGCGGCCTCTAATAACCTCTAATAATACTGTGCAGTGAAGGCGTATATTTTTCCGGGGAATGATCTGACCCGGAGTTTTCTTTTGTTCTTGGCGGCCGAGCTTTTAGGTCGCTTCAGTCTGAATATCTAAGTTTAGTGTTTATAAAAAGAAATGTAAGTTTAGAATTTAGTTATAGTAGTAGTAGTTAGTGTACATTACTGCGCACTCTTGTTACTTAGGCTCCTACCGTCATATTTGGAGCTAGGAACGAAACGCGAGTTTACCAAAGTGGTGGCAACACAATCTGCCGAACTTCTCATATATGTTCCGTTGCAGCGTCGCAACATAAAACTTGGTATATATTAATTTTTCAGTGGGCCCTGTGTGCAAGCTCTTGAAACGTGGCCGCGGGCGCGCAGACGAGCGCGGGTGTGGCGGACGCGCTCGTCTGCGTCGGCCCAGAGAACTGGCGGCCGCTTCAGTGAGGCCTACAGACGTATCAATCTTTATGTTATTTTTTGTAACCTATTTTTATAAGCCAGTGATGCTGGCCTGTACTGCTTCACCGGAATTGAAAGCTTTCAGTTATTTGGTTGTAATAAAAGTTTTGCAAACAATTACCACACCTTAGTTGAGCTTAGTTACTATATGTATATAATGTAGTATAGTTGGTGAACTAATGTTTTTTTTTTAAATTAGTGTTGTTTGTAAGTTGTATCTATTTGTGAATGCTGTGTTTTCCTCTAATTAGTGTGGCAATCACAGTGTTTGTGGTTATATTAAATTAGCATAGTATAATTGTGTGTGTTTCCAAGAGAAGAGAGAATAGGCATTTACTAAGCCAGTGCGCCTTACCATCCAGGACTGCATTTCCACTTAACAACAGGTGGGATCGTAATGAGGCACTTGCTTAGAAAGTATAAAAAACTGATAATATTTGTACTCACTGTTGGAAAACCTTATTAAACAAATAAAACAAAAATATAAAGCTCATCATTCTACGAATAAATCTTAAACTGGCGCAGGTGGCATTTTTACGTGTACTATTAACTAAGAAGAAATCGGATGCTTCCCGAAGAGGCATTTAAAGTTAGTTGGCTTCCGAATGTACCTTAGTTTATCCGTAGGCCATAACATAAGTAATTAATTGCTGATGTTATGGCCACAACAGTAGTAAAGCACAGACATGATATCGTGTCGAGTGAAATATGGAGTTGCCATGATATTTCAGATTACCAAACTGCTATATTTTAAAACTATTTGATATTTACTATCACAAGTGAATAGTAAATTTATACAATTAGAAACAATTAGAATATTTAGGGCAATACATAAGCAATATTCGAGACCTTAAAATATTGGAGGAAATTTAAAGTAAAAAAATGAACTACATAATTAGATGTAATGAAAATATGCAAATTGGATAGTCATGAGGCTGACTCTTTTTACTATCTCTTAGATCTTCAAAAGGCTTCTTCCTTGTCACTATGCAATATCTGTCTATCGCGTTAGAGTTATAAGGAATTCTCCCGAACTTTGATATTGTGTTTTGTTCTCTACTGAAGATAACGTGCTCTTCTTTATCTCACAATGATCTAACCACCCGTCTGGTTGTCCGTCCGCCTTACACCCAATATACTCCATGACAATCGCATTGCACAATTAATCTCAGGGTCATCCGGGGTACCGTACGGTCTCGTGGGCGGCAGCTACTGCGCTTGCCGGCGATCCGCCGTGGGAGCTCGTGGCGGGGTTCTGGCCGAGGTGTCCGACTATGTCTCGGATAGGAGGGCCCTCGGAGAGAACCCTCTGCCAGAAGAGGTCCGGCGGATCCGTCGGTTAGGTGAGGTAGCACTATGCCGGAGGTGGGAGGAGGACCTGGCGCATCACCCGTACGGTTTACGTACAACGGGTGCTCTGCGCCCGGTCCTGAGCGTTGGATGCGCAGGAAGCGCAAACCTCTCACCTTCCGTCTGACGCAGGTGTTCACGGGGCATGGCTGCTTCGGGGACTACCTGTGTCGGACGGCCCGACGGGAGGCTGATGAGCGGTGCCATGATTGTGGCGCTGCGGTGGACTCTGCCAGCACACCCTGGAGGTGTGCCCGAGATGGGCAGCGCAGCGTTGCGACTTGGCATCCGCCATCGGTGGAGTAGACCTGTCGCTTCCGAGCCTCGCACTTGCGATGGTACGGAGCGACAGGTCTTGTCGGCGGTCGCCTCCTTCTGCGAGACAGTCATGTCCCAGAAGGAGGCCGACGAGCGGGTCAGGAGGGGAGCCGTGGGGCTCCCTCCTCCGCAGGCGACGAGTCGGGGTGCGCAGGAGGCGTTTCAAACGCCTCCTCTCGCTGCCCCGTAATCAGCAGGGCCAGGATGGGAACCTGGCCCCAGCATGCTTCGGCGTCGTCGGGACTTCTCTGAGTGCCGGAGGAGTCCCCTTCGAGGGTGAAGTCCGGTCTTGCCGAGACCGGCCGGTCGTTGGGGTGTCCTGTCGCTGACAGATCCGGGGCACCCGCTCATAACGGCTGATGGCATTCGCGGTAGGTTTAGTGGGTATGGGCTGCCCAGGCCGAGTCCCACACATCCCTCCGGGCCCACCCAGGGCACCGGAGGATGGTTAATAACTCGATTCCCCGCGTTAACAAAAAAAAAGGAGGCCCGGTTTTAGACCGGGTCTGTCACTGGGGCGAGATGGTGAATGCTAACGCGACCCCATCTCGCCCCATCACAGTGAAGGACTGCTCCATGGGAGGTTTTAGTCGGTAGGGGCCTCTAGCAGGCCGAGCCCGACATAACGCCCGCTTCCCCGGCGGGCACGTATGAATAAAAGCATTTCCTCCCATGAAAAAAAAAAAATTCTTATCGCGTTGATTACTGTGAAATTGATAGGAATGTAGAAAGTTTTTCATGTACCTATCGTATTATAAACAATGGCGAAAGAATATACAGTCATTACCAATCTTTATAATTTCAGCCGTTGAATATCCAATGCTGGACACAGGCCCCTAACGATTTCCAAAAGCCCGGTTGCAAGCTTGCTTCCAGCTTTATCCTGCAGCATTTATAAGATCGTCAGGCCACCTTTAGAGAGAGAGAGATCTTTATCACGTATACATATATGAATATGTGATAGTGATACCCCAATTAATGTAATTTCTACTTAAAAAGCAACAACCCGAACAAAACGATCCCTGTCAACTTTGAAGCCGTCTGCCTCAAAGTAAGCTATCATTCCAATATCCGATGAATGGTTAACGAGTTCGAAAATCGACGGAGTTCAACCCTTCTGTGGCATCTCGCGTGGAACGAATTGCTGAATTTTTGATCTCCAACGGGAAGGGGTGTCAGCGACAATATTAACACTTAATATTTAGTGGCGCGAGGGGCCGGATGTGTCTGCCCCCTGCAACCCTCTGTTATCCTATTTGAGCCACTTCCGCCGATTCTTTAATCTGCTGCAAGAATTTAAACTGAAATGGTTTGCTCTCAAGTATGGGAGTTTAATTTCTGTTTTAATTCTTATTGTATTCATGTAACTTATTATAAAAATGCGACAACCCTAGCTACGATTACTAAGCAACGGTAACATATGAATATAAGGCTTGAAACTTTAGCTCGATGTCATTAAGATCCTTTGGTGTTTAAAACTAGAGCTAGTGAGTTTTATGTTCTAAATATTATATGTTATGAACAATATTAGTACTTAATGGCAATTTACATTATGCAAGGTATAACAACTATACATAAATAATACATCAATATATACCATGTATATTGATGTATTATTTTGTGCATGAAGATTGTGTATTATATAATTCGTTAAACTTATTACCTCGTAGTCATCGTTCAGGCGGTTTATCACCTACCTGGAAAAAACAAAAAAAAGTTACAATTAAGGAAGTAAAGAGACTATATGCGAGATTAATTTCACTTTCCATTAACGTATTTAATACAATATTAGAACGTTCAATAAAATAATTAACAAAAGTAAAAGTTAGTTGGGAAAAAAAATAACAGCATGATTTAAAAAAATGTTTGCAAGGCTTTACATGCCAGTATCAAGGTTAATGCAAACATTATTTGTAATCTTTCCAAATAGTAATGGTAACTGACAATAGTCGAATACCTCCTCCTCTAACCTCTATCTTTCTTTACGCCATGAAATGTTGGTAACGTATGTATATATTATATATATATATTTACTTGAAAATTGATGCACATCTGTACGAAATACATAATCAACAACATTAAGTAAATTATTAATGGCGTCAAACGGAACAATAGCAATCGACAAAGTTTTCACATCACAGCGTCGAGTTAAAGTTAACTGTGAAAATTAACCAAATCATAAAATAAGGTTCGCTATGAAACAGAATGGTATTCATACACCAGGTAGAGTTTAAGGGTCTCTAATCAGCTATTGGCCAATGACATTTGACAATAATAATAAGTATCATCAGAATTCAGAAATCAGGAACAATATTGGAATGTTAGTGTTAGTTCACATTACAAAAACTAGCAAAAAAGACAACTGTGATGCTTTTCAACTGAACATTCATTTCGACATTATAAGTTTAGCCGAATGAGCGCAAGTGGCATGCGCTCCACACGGTGCGTGAGGTCCCGCTTCCAAACAAAATATCCCGTCAGCAATAAAACTCCTCCCGCAACTTCAAAGGTACATATCTCCCGCCCCGACGATATCGCCGAAGCGTCACAACTCAAAGTAATTAATATTTTAATTGGGCATTTGGTGCGTTGTTACTCAGCTGATACAGTGCGATAAATTCCGCGCCGTTAATAGCTGCCCTCGCGCCTCCTTCACGCGCCGCTTTCGCGTTGATTTACAACTCGGTGGCTTTTTTACAATCAAAGACAATAACGCAACATGACAGCTTTGCAATATGGGCGATATGTTTATTATTTCAACAGACGTTTCGTTGAATGTGACGATTCAAGTTTAGTTTTTTCTCAAAAGTCTTTCAATCAAATTTATAATGTGCATTTTAGTATATGCATCAAAATAGAAAGATTTATGTGAGGGGGTGAGAAGAAAGCTACTTCAGGTTAGCAAAGTGCAGATCACCTCTCCTTGGTCGGCTGTCGGAAGAAATCGCGAATTAACCCGGCGTCAGACAATCAGAAAAATTACACTGGATATATACAAGAAGGCTGAAGCCCAAAAAACTGCTGAATCGATGAGGGCAGAGCACGCGGTGAAGAAGAATTAGAAACAGTTAGTTCTAAAATGTCGTTCATTTAGCACCCGCTCAGAGATGAAGAAAAACAGCATGAAGTGATTTAAATGTATTAGAAAGTTTCCTACGATATGTGAAGTCTGTCTACCCGCACTAGGTGTGCGCGGTTGTTATGCTCTTATACGATATTTACAGAGAAGGCCTGTGACTAGTAGTGGGACATATGTAGATTGTTACATTGACATCGACTAAAGTGCTTCATTATAAAGTTTAAATCACCGTCAAGTAGAGACGGCGGAAGAAAAAGTCTCTCAATCGAATCCAAATCGTCACTAATTTCTCTAATAAACGTTTCCTAATAAAAGGAGTCGCTCTCACAGAGAGGCTTTGAGGCGACACTTGTCGGTTAATGAGCCACCTGAGCCGGCGAGAGGGCGGCGCGACACTTGGCGGCGCTTTACGATCGCGATCTGTGTTAAAAGCGCATTAAAAACGTGACGCGGGGTGTGGCCGCGACACCGCGCGCGCTCTCGGGGAGTTCACAGCCACTACGGTTTATTTCGTTATCGAGTTAGAGATAAACAGCACGCATTTTACACATATCACGGCTTTAGAAACTCATCTTTAACCGACTTTAAAAAGGTGCAAGTGTCCTACGAATTAAATGCACCTGTCGTGTCGGCGGTTCTTCCTGGATCAGCTTTAACATTTCATCAGCGAGGCCACTGTTTATGTGGATTGTCTCTTAATTTAGTCTCATCTTCGCCTAATCTGCTATACTTCTTAGCATTGTAGGAATAAGGTTGTTGCCGTCTCGGCCGTCGCCGTATGCATGTTTTCGATCATTACCGAACTCTCGGTATTCAAAACTTTGTCTTGCGCTGTTACTCCAGGTAGCAGTTGACATTAGGGCGCTAAGGCTCGATGAGATTTCACTTCTGTCGTTGCGCACTTCGTTGCAGTAAGATTAACAGTAACAACTAAATTAGATTAGAAACATCTGTGTCGGTAACATAACTCTGCTGTCGTCATATTTCACCGACACACCACCGTACAGGATATAAACCCAAATGCAATTAGTCGGATGATAATGAAAAGGGCTCGAGAGTTGAGCCACGCCTCGAAGCGATCCCAAGGCGGCCACTGGAATCAATAAATCATCACGTTTCAAAGTGCCGGCGCCTGTGTACACACGTGGATGATTTACTGCTTCGATGCTCTGCCGTTGTACACTAAGCCTTGGTGGAATGACAAACATTTATTTTCTTAATAATACTTTGTCAAAATCTTCTTCTGTATATTAACAAACGGGTCTGGACTGTTCAACAACCTAGCTTACTTGGCGCACATGTTTACAACAACTACAATTAATAACATATTTTTGCTATACCTAACGCTCCTTTCTAGACTAAAAGCAGCTGTAATGTTGTTACAATGGGTAATATTCTAGTAAATAAGAGAAGTCTGGACAGGATCACGTCTTAATACTAAACTTGCCTTTGTTCTGGTTCACAACATCCTAGGATGGCCGTAAAATCGTGAAACATCAAAAAAGGCTTCTCTCCTGCCAATTTATGTCTAGTGAAAACGAGGGGGAAATCTGGAACTGGATCTCCTTCTGGGGAGAAGGCGGGGTTATGTAGGATTTTTACCCACTAAAACCCCCCCCGGTGGCCCTTCCTCAGTGCATGGTGAGGGGCTCCGGGATCTCCAGTGGAACGCATCGCGCATCGGAGCCCCTATGCACTGTGCTCTTCGCAGAGCACGTCCCGGGAGGAGTTTAATCCCTCCGCCCAGGCCAGCCGATGTCGCCTTCTTCCCGGGTTTACTTCAGTGGACCACAAAGACCTTGTCGCCTAGTGTACCCGAGGTCCTTTATAGTCTTCCCTTTATAGCCTTCTACAACAGGGAGGGACACCGTAGCCTTATTGTACGACCGTTTAACCTATAGTAAGAGTAATGAATATGAGCACACTTAAGTAGCGGAGGTTCGGCCTTGGACAATAGCGCTTTTTGCTATTTCACTCAACATATAGAACGGGCCAATGCATGAATTATAGAATGCTATTACATTTCCTTTCAACTATAGATTGCCTAGTAGGGGGACTAACCAGATTATCTCATCATGAGCACATGCACGAGGAAGGCGGCTGTGAAGCTTGCACCGACACCTGGAGTGATTACCACGACCGCTTTGTGATATCGACGAAGTAGAATATACCAGTGTTGGTCTAAAGTTATTTGATAGTTAATTAATCATTGTGTGGATTATCGATATGTTTAGCTCGACATTCGGTACGTCTATGGGTCACGAACATTAGTCAAACAAACTTCCATATGAGGTACAATTGTAGGCCTGCCGCGCGAGTCCACACCGCAAAATGTCCCCGCGGGACGCCGCGTATCGGGCCTGCTCCTCCGCAGGAACGCGACGTCTTAAACGCTGCAGGAATTACTCAAGAAACAAGAGAATTCCTGCGCTTCAGAGCGCCGCCTCTATGTACAGTATAACGCATTTGAACTTTGTAGGATGGCTATAAACTAAGTGACAGGGTAATTTGGTTAGTTTTTCGTCTGTCTACATTTTTGGTAGCGGTCTCCAAATACCCTGGACATGTTCGTTTATGCATATATGTATAATATATTCACAAAATATCACATGTAATTATTGTTCAAAACAAAAATAAAATGTGTGCATCTCCCTCTCAACTTCCCTTCGCCTTGCCCGATCACACTTTTCGTAATGCATTCTCCAGCTTACTCGCAATGTCAAACGTCCGTAAAGAAGTTTTACTTCAAAGTGATCTGAGCACAGCAGTACCATCTATAAAGAGAGGAATTTATTTTAATTTATAATTGAAGAAATAAAGTTTTACGACCATATCATCAAAATGGGGTTTCTCAACTGCCTACTAACTTCTAACCAGATAAGCGTGCGCCTGCCGTTGTTTGTAACGGTCAACAATTGTTCATCTTTATTAAGATAAAAAAACATATTACTACGCAGATTGGGATTTGATCTTGAGTACAGATTTAAATGGGAAACGAGCTGTTTCATCTAACACAAAATAAAACTGTCTTTAAGTGAAACATATCCTGTGGGCGTCGTTTAGTATAGTAACCCTACTCGTTGCGCGTGTGTGTAAGATGAGGGGGTCCATGTGGAAATTGGCCATTGTGCCTGTTTCTCAAATCGAGGGCGCTTAGTACGTACACCATCGGAATCTTGACATAATTCCGACCTTCAGCCACGTTAAAAGGTTTAAGACAAAATATTTAACAGTATAGTTAAACTTCCATATAAATAAAATACGACGTGTGTAAATGTTACATAATTTATATTTAGTTAAAAATATATTAATTTCTCTAAATTATTTCTCATCAAAATTAACTAACGAGAAATATATATATTTTTAATTATGACTAGTATTGTAATTTGACTGAACTTTTACGCAATTATACGGTCACTTTGTTGTTTTGTATACTTTTAAGCGAGTGATTGAAGATTAACCCGCCTGATGTTACAAATAATACATAATAGACCTAGATGGTTTTTTATTGAACCTTTTAGGGTCCTGCTTGCACTGCTGCTGCCAAGATTTGCAGTGCCTCGAGTTCAAAATATCGAAAATTCGAGGTAAACAAATTTATGCTGAGTATGAACATAATATATATATACATAATATAAGTATATAATATACATATGTACATAAATTTAGTAATTTTCAATTCACATTACAACATTTTGACTAGTTAAATTGTAACATAAAATTTTTATTATATTAACATTTATAGAATTCATTAATAATTATTAAAAATAAATATTTATTTAAAAAAAACAACCTGCATGCTGCCTACTAGCTTAGTAAATGCTTATTCACCCGTTTAGAAAACACCCACATCATAATTGATGAGAAAGACAGACGCGGGAAAACTATTCCAGTCCTTTGCTATACTAAAAAATGTAAACTCTCATATTTTAAAAACTACCATAATTTCAGGTTACTCCTGATACAGTCGGGTTTAACATTTCAGGATACTTATATCGAAGCCCAACATAATATACAATTTAGCACAGCACAGCAGCAGAGATGTGGTGTCATCTCGGACATACCATCTTGAGAAAGGGACTGCAACATGTATTGAGAATTTCACCAAATACCACGGTGACCATCACTTAGGAGAGTTAGTTAGTCCAAGTTCTAGATATGAGCCGGAAGGGACATTTTATATTGTCTAAATTTCCTTGATTATGTTGTGGTAATACTATATATATTTAATAGTGTAAAAAACACTTATCAATAATCACTGGGCAAGTATATTTTTTGTAACTCTTATCAACTTTATAGTTTGGTTGGTAGGTGCCAGCGATAGCCCATCAGTGGCAGTGTAGTTTTATTATATAATGTTATGTATGCAATCTTATATGCCAGAGCGGCGACTTTCCATCGAGCAAACAAAGCTACAATCCGCGGCGTCTTCGCCGTGTCCACATCGATATTTATTTGCGCAATCACCCCTTCCCTAAACAGAGACAAAGTGCTGGTGTACATTAGTGGGCGGAGGGAGGTTTTATTGCCGCCTGCGCCTTAAAATATTGTCTGATTCATTAGAGGATATTTCACATTTAAGTTTCGTGTGTGCTCTTAGCTTCCTCGGAATATTTCAGCTTTGTCGACTTCGCGCCAAATTTTACCGAGGCGATCATTGCCGAGGGGAGGCGGGGGTTACGAGGGGATGTTATAACGACACTGTTGTTACAATTTTCTAAAAGGATACCGTTACGTTCACGTAATAAGACGCTAAGATTCTCTTATACCCTTAATTATGGTGGGGGTGAGATGGGGTGTAATGACACATGTATGTAAATATTCGCCGTAACGACTCGAGGTGGCGACGTGTGCTCGCTTTAATGGGCGCTCGGTTGTTTTCTTTGATTAAAGAATTTTATTACGGCGTATAATTCACGATTAGAGTTTAAAGGGTTGGGGGCCTCGCCGCCAGATAAACCGGCGTCGTAATGACGCCTGCGTGATTCTGTATCCTAATTATTATTGCCGGAAATTCATTTTCAAAAATTAACGGCCACACTAGTGGAAACGACTAAAGCGTTTCATATACAATAATATTCACGTTGGCAAACTTCGCTGTCTGCTGATTACACTTACCATTTTTTTGGCGAACACATCAAAATGAGCCTAATCTCAAATAGCCAATTACTCAGCCAGTGGGACGTCACCGAAAAAATTGATAAGCCAAGAGCAAACACGTCCCGTCACGTCAAACTCAATTAGCAGTTAATTGCCCGCGCTATGTGTGCCACGCCACTAATTGGCGGCGATCAACTGCTGGCCACGCCCACCGCGCGCGTCAATCCGACGCATATTAATCGACATCGTAATTAATGACTCTTAATGAAATTGCTTCCTGGGCATTGGTATTACAGAGTATAAACAACACATCGTTTCCGTTTTACGAAAGCTCTACAACAATATCGTAGATTCAACGGAAAGGGAAACACAACGTAAATGAAATAGCATGCACTTTATCCGATACCATGTCTATGATATAATTTATAATTTTATATTTTAATTGTGACCTTACGAAATTTCTAAAAGCTGCGTATAAATATATTGAAAGGTCTTTTGTTAAATTACTATATTATTAAGTATATTATTGTAATTATTTTTTTTGTTGTGTAAGTTATAGCATCGAATTGGATAACCCGTAATGGCGCTATTTTGGTCCAATAAACAAAGAAAAATAATATTATCTTCATAATGCAGATGGATAAAAAATATCTATCAACAACAAAATTGATGCCTGGAACAGAAGGGAAAAGAACAAAAATTGCAGCTTATTTTATTAGCTTAAGTGTTCTACTGGACAGGACTAAGTGATCGATGTAGCTAATAAATTAATGGAGCACAAATAATATTCTTATTCATTTAATAAGCATTCTTATATTTTTATGTATGTAATGGGGGCAGTGGAAATCGTTGATGTAAGGGGAAACCTTAAAAAATTAAAGTTGTAGACGTTGTAGACCTTGCGTAGCTTTTTCTACGACATGTACGTTTGCTACGTGAATCACTTGGCCGCTTGTAGCAGTACTATATTTAAAAACATGTCTACAAACAATTGCTGAAAAAGAAAAGCCTTCAACTGAAAGACAGCCAAATATTCATACTATTTGCTTCTATACTTTTACATATATGTATGTATATGTCGCATGCAGTAAGAATTTAAAATGGCAATAGGTCTGGTACGATAGCATTCTGACAAATCGTAGCTCAATTGTGATTATAATGTCCACATCTAAAACTTCAGATTACATTACCACTGGTTAATGTTGCGATAGAAGCTTAGTACGGCTTCGATCATTGATTTTTTTGACGAACTACACAGATTGGCTAGAGAAGCTGGCCTTGACTGCTTCACCGGATTGAGAGGAGGCATAGTTCTAAGGGTGCTTAGCCTGAACGTCTTTTGCTAGTAACTCGACACTAGCCCCAGTGAAGGCTAGTCAATCATTGCTGGAGTATCTGGTTACGTATTGACACTTTACTTATCGTGTCTTCTTGTGTGTCTCCCTCCAGGTATAACTAGTAACATTATGGATATATGATTACACATTGCTTCAGGCTCGTGGTTCATTCTATTAGCGATACTGATCGTTGGCCGATCCCGCTGAGGATTGACGAAGCTCATGCGCGGTCGTTATAGGCAATAAAGTAGAAATGATAGGTGTGTCACGAGGCATAAAGTTAATTACATTGGAGCTATCATCAATCAAATATCACATGGATTGTGCCATTTGTATAAATAGAGGTAATCAACATTATGTTTAGACTTGTACTAGACACGCCATGCTGCTTTTTAACGAGTATTGTAACCCGTTTTATTGTAATAGCATAGATTGATCTGCACTGGGAATTTTCAATCGACTTCTAAAAAGGAGGTTCTCAATATGACTATACTTTTTTTATTAATTGAAGCTGGTGCTTCCCGTGTGGTCCAAAAGCATTTTGGCCCAGTACTGACCGTGGCATCCATGAGAAAACCATATAAGTCATGAAAGAGATCGTCCTCACGTTATAGTCTTTAATGTTAAATCCATCAGTGATTTGATTTGAAGTCTATGTTCGAGTTTACTCGTAATTAAACACGCATACGCCATAAGATGTCGAGTATTGTTCTGGGAGGTCAGAGATAACAATGTACAAGCTATACCGCGTGTTAGGTATCGGGCTTGTGTGGAAAAAGCCAATTATCACATTGTCAGCCGCGGATAGCGTCACGTATCAAGGAAGTGCCCCGGCGCCCGGCGTCACTATCGGATTATTTAAAAATATTTCCCCAGGCGCCGCGGCGGGAAGGGAATATGGCTCTTATTGCATTGAGTTTCTACAGCTAAAAGATTGCTGGATGTGGCATGATTTTATTATAAAAAAAGGTTACTATAAACGAATAACTTACATTAAGATGAGAAATGTGAAAGTTTAGTTATTTAACGTGACTAAGTTCTGCGCCTACCTTTTGTTTATTGATCAGCGTACTACTGTACTGGAACTCGGCAATAGTTCGTCGTAATACTTCCCTACTAGTGCACCAGCGGATGCCGCCACAGTGGCCCACGAAATTATTTTTTTTATATATATGTATAATTTATGTATATATATACATATATATAAATTAACTGATGTGAAGTAAACTCTTCTAGTCGTTGGTCTATATCCATGGTTTTTCGGGAACAGCTCTGCGCCAACGCCGCCCAGTGCCCACTAATCAAATATCTTATCCGCTGCCCACTATTTGATACAACATGACAATATACAATGGTTCTAAAACATTTACTAATGTTACAATAAATAATCAAATATATTGGACAGACATGCTTTATGTAGAGCATAATATTCTCCCATCCGGCACAGACCCAATCACTTATCTCATTTTATATCTATATATATATACACATAGTATACAATGTAAGCCTATTTTTGCTGTAGATGTGCCTTATTAAAAAAAGGGATGGATAGATAGATTAGAAAATTAAGTGACGAATGATAACTTGTCAAAGCGGTCCTGCTCTCGCGGAGAGTTGGCTCATAATTTATTTAGTTTAATAATATTGCTCAATAAAAGTTTAGGCAATTGGTCTTACATTGCTTGTAAACCATGTTACCTTCACACATATGAAAAAATATACGGTATTTAAAAAAAACAAAAGTAGTAGAAAAGTTTGAGTAGCGCTGAATCGACGCGGACCGAATGACGAATGTGAACGATTGATCAATGTAATGGAATTATCACCCGAGAGGCCGCTGGCCGCTTCCATCTTAGTGACGGGATCGCAACACGCCATGAATGAAAACAATGTCTTATACTGCAAACGTAATTAGTAAAACTCCCACCTGACAACTTTTGCCAAAAGTTCCTGTTCCTTATCATAACGCAATGATAAGAGCACGTTCACCTAATGTGGTACCTAGATACAAGATGCCTAATCGCAACATATTCCGATAAATGCGGTTTATTCAAACCTATGGTCTTTACTAAGAGCCACAGTCAAAGTAGAAGTGGAAAAACGTATTTTTTAGTCTACTATGATCCTGTTGCTATTGTTACTGCAGCATCTTTATTTTACTCTTAATGTCATCCGTCTCCATTATTTGCACGAGTCTTTCTTTATTTGCCGATCAATTCTATGCTCGCAGTCGTAACGTTATTTGAGTGTCTAGGGCGTTCCGTTAGGATGTGAGTGCGAGTTTCTTCGCTTATGTTTTCGCAGACAGAATGGATCCCACCACCTCTCATTGCACCACTATCCTAGCGGTTGTAGTGCCGAAATGTGGAAGGGCACGCTTGGCATGGTCGTGTGGCTCCACGCGCATCTTGACTCCCTACAAGTTATTTGTCAAGGCATCAATTATAAACTTGAATATATAAGATTGAAGGAATCTTATTTATGAAGGACCTTATGAAGGGCTTCACAACACATGTACACGCTGTCTCGCTCGATAGAAACTATTACGTACGGGTCTTTGTTCAGTGGCAAAAGTGCGTGAACCCCTGAACTTAAAAAAGTTGCCCAGATCACGGAAGATCACCAAATGCAGCTGGACCAGTAATCTAAAGAATCATCATCAACTATTCTATTAATATAGATTACAACATATATAACACAAGCAACGTTCGCCCGGGCCACTCCAGCGGCGTCGGAAGTGGGCTTGATTAATTAAAAATCCACTCGGCACACAAGAACAGGCACATCACGGAAGGGGACAGTCTATAATCATTTATCTCGAGTTTAATAAAAGCTGGATTATTTATCGTGGACGGGCGAGTGGTAATGTCGCATGATTTAATCCCATTACGCTGGCTGTGGGAGCCGTGCCAGCGAATGTCGAGACGCTTTTGATGTCTTCGAGGAGAGTGGATAATTATATAATTATTTATAGCCTTATGTTATTGGCGATTCATTTTTTTTAGTTATTACGACAATTGAGAAAGGACAAAGTGTTAAAATGAACTTTGCACATTTTTTCTTGGAAACATTTAAAATGAAAGTGGTAACAGCTAGATTGAGTTTAAGTCAAACAGCTTCGTCGTAAACTTATAGTTCCATCAATAATAAATTGCATATAATATTTCTAATCCGGCATACTGACATTTGGAAATTTAACGCAGTAGTTGTCAATTGCAACGTGTTTAAAGTTGTCCATCTCTTGACGTATCCCTGCATAAGTCTTATTTTTTGTCCACCAACAACTACCGAGATGTACTCTCCGCTTGAGTCCATATGATATATTTTTTTTATTTTTACATTTAGCTATACTAAAACGATGAGCGTAATCGATCTCAAAGGAAGCGAAGCATCTGGTGGCTATGACCCTTCAATATTGACTATTTTCTATTTTTATATGATAGATTCTTTTTAAATTACTCTACGGCATGCACGAAACGAGCAAAAGGAAAAGAAAACTAACATTTACTGTACACTGTTTACCCTACTTATTGCATTCGAAGTCAGGATAATACATGACATACATGACATACGTACTTGGTACTTTCTTTTCAACCGACTTCATATAAGAAGGAGGTTCTCAATTCATTAGTACTTTTCTATGATTGTTACCTCAAACATTTCAACTGGGTGAAACGATTTTGATAATTCTTTATTATTTGAATGCGGGTGGTTCCCGTTTTAGTTTCAATTTTGCTCAGCTCTGACGATGGAATCCATAAGAAAACCGAATCTTAAATGTGTGCGCGACAAATGTACGAATAACTCAATATCACGCCAACCAATTTCGATGATTCCTTTTTTTATTAAAAAGAATGTACTTCAAGAGTAGTTCGATGAGAGTTTGGTTTGGTTATAATTAATTCTATTTCCTAATATTCCTATTCGATTTGAAATCGGTTTTTGTTTTTACTCGCAAATATGTTGTTGTAATATATGAAATGACAGACATGACGCACAGCTCTCGCGTTAACCGCCCATTTTAATCTACGACTAGTTATCTATATTCATCGATATTGCCATATAGTCAAAACAAAAAAGCCATTAAAGGCAGAATATTAAGGGTAATAATTAAGATTTATAAAGCTACATCTAAGTATCTCCGAGGCATCCCCTTGGCAATAAGAAGCCGGACACAATCGGATGGATATACGTTCGCACTAAACCGTCTATTATATCAGCAGATTAAAGGCCACTTAACTCAATATTCCGTAAAATATTGCCCCATAAATAGAGGGCACCGCGGAGACGTGATCAAGTCGGTCGCGTGTGTAATCCCGTTAAAAATTGCCAAACAGAGAACAAACCTACAATGGCAGACGGTTATTCATCAAGTGGTTTAAAAAGAAAAAGACGGAAAATATGTCAGCGATAAACGGCGACGTGAGGTCCCGTAGTCCGCGTACACAAAAGTGATAAATTTTAACATGCCACATATAGAGTAAGAGGGTCAAAAGATAAAAGAAGACCTGAGCCGATGCCAATTATATGGATGTAGGTGTGTTGCTAGCATTTAAAAATAAAAGAGAAGGTACGTAAGAAAAATGTGATTTTTCGGCTCCCTAACTCACCAAGTGAACTTGAAGGTGAAAGATGGCTATATAGCCATTATGTAATCAAGTGTACATTTTTTTATTTATGAACTTCGTCTATTTTTTCATCCTATCCTTTTGTAGCAAAGATGAATGTTGTATGTAAATAAAAAACAATTTTTTGTTCTTATAATTATTTAGGGTAAAAATCCGGAAAGTTATTAATTTAGAACAAATACTACAAACAGTGATCCCGGCTCCCGTTCAGGACCGAACGTTTTATACGAGTTTCACCAAGAAATAAGTCGCAAAAATAATTCTATATATTGTAAAACTTCATTATCATCATAATCACCAACCTATGTCTATCCACTGCTGGAAATAGGCCTTCCCCAATGCCTTTCCCCATATACGATCCTCCGCTTTCTGCATCCAGCCACTTCCGGCTATTCTTATAAGGTCGTCAGTCCATCTGTAGGGAGGGCGCCCTACGCTCTACGCTAAACTTTTTATTGTTAAGTAATTAAATATAGTATGCGTTAGTTATTTTATTTTTTATTGATACAAAATCTACAGATTATGAAATGTAATCAAATGTAGTATACATTTAAGAGTCTTTACAGATTTACATAATATGAACAGTTTCATCTCAGTGTTAACGAAGATTGCATAGTGAATTATAGTTTATCTAATGTACACTAGAAGATAATCTTTGTACTAGGAGGTGGATAAAAACATTAATGAAATGGCGAATGATAAGTTTTGCGAATAGTATCTTTACAAATAGACACTTAGGATAATAAAGGATAGGAGAGAAAGTAATTTGTGAGCGAATTAACTTGAAATCTCCAAACCGACGAAGATATTGAAAAACTTGTTATAAATGATTTGGTCACAAATTAAGTAATTTTGAATCAGTTAATGCAACATAATCACTAATTATTTCAGAAAAGAGGAACCTTAAAGGCGTCCCGAAAAAAGCCATAAGCGTTACCGATGACGTCCGAAGACGCAGGACTCAGATGTCCCCACGCGACAGATACGAATGGAATCGGACGGCTGTAATAGAGACGCGGCCCGTCCAAATGACCGGCATCCGGACGTAGACAAAAGCGAAGCCGCCGTAATAAAGCAGGATTGATGAAAAAGCGCTAAGCCACGCCGATATAGCGGCGCGGCGCGAGATACGAGAGCCGAGCGATCATTTAGTGAAACAGTACCCTCAGTGAAAGAGTCTACATGTTGTTTGTATTGGTAGAGCTTTTATAGTCGAGGTGAATGAGGAAAGAAGTTTATACTAACACCTGGCATTCTGGCAAAGCTCACTGAACTATAAAGGTACAGCCGGCCCTCAATCGTCCCAATTTTCGTCGAGTATCTGACAGTCTTGAAGCTCAGAGTTCCCCGAGCACCTCATGGAGTGGGCAAAATATTGACCCAATAAATAGACATGGCACGCACATAAAACGGTTTAGCTCCCCTTCACAATAAACAGAGTAAGAAATACATCTATTAAACCGGTAAGTAATAGTGATAAAGAAACAAACACCTTTACTATTCTGAAATTTTCAATCGTAAGCTGGAGTGTCTCAGCGAACAAAATAATAATATAATATACCGCCACTTGTATGAAGTGGCTTATTTATTAATAAGAATTAAATAACAACTATTGGACATGTAGCACTATTTACCATGACCAGATTTAAGATTGTTGGTATTTATAGAAAGGAACTCAATTAATTCAAAGACTGAGTGGGAGTTGAGTGCATCCCAAACGTAGGAATAGGGGAAGAAATTCCTTGTTGAAGAAGAAGTCTGCATGTTCACCTATGCAACTATAAAATGGTGCGTGAATTTTTAGCACTTGGGCCACCCACAAAGGCGTCTTCCCAGCCGCTTTAATACAAAGCTATTGCTATTACTGAGATCGCAACGAGCGGGACCGAGCATCGAACACCGCCCGGCTTAACTGGACTCACTTTACCGGGATTTCGGATATGACGTAAAGCACTCACTTAGCCCCACCCGCCTCTCCCTGACCGACTTTTTCTCCTCCTATTTATTAGCTTAGGTTACATTCGAGGACGGAACGAGGCTGCGGCGAGATAATCTACGGAATATGGATGCGGATAACGCATCCGACAGCTTCACCATTATTTCCGACATCTTTATTAAACAAGGTTACGAAATTGGAATGTTCTTCGAGCCAATTGGGACTTAAACATGAAAAATTAAATTTCTGAACGAAATCATTAAACAATGCTTAATTATATACAGCTATATATATTATATATAACGGTGTATTCTGTACACAATCAACTATTATGAATAACTGTTGGTACTTACATTTATTTTATCCATGGAACTTTCAATTTTAAAAACTTACTACTGTGCCACACAAACATCAATACAACCAAATACAATCTATAATCTTTAAAGTAAATTCTAGACAGTACCTTGACGCTAGTTGGTAAATGACACATTTCCATTTATATGCCTCGGATCGTTATGAACTATGTTGTGCAAATGAAATAACAAAATATTTCACAATTGGATTTGAACTTATCAGATATAATCATAAAGCACTTTGTTGAAGATTTACAGGTAAAATTAAAATAATAATAACAGTCGCACTCTAGTCAGATTAAATAATTGTACAAGATTAAGTAAGAAACATTAATTCAACTAGTATTCTAACTCGCAACTAATTCCCTGTGAAATTGTTAACATGAAAGGTATTATTATTTAACACCGCACGCAAAACACAAGTCCTTCGAAAGAGTAACGGGTCCAACATAAAACGTTCACTATTCCTCTAATTAATAATTCAAGCCGCCACAAAAAGCGGAACGGACATATTTACAGTTGAACCGAAATTAGTGTTTCTTGCCCTCTCCTTTGTTGAAAGGGCATATTCAACGCCCTAGAGGGACACCTGTCGAGCATACGGTCGCAGAAACATATATTAATAACACGTTAATTTATTAACAAGCGCTGTTTATCCAGGGATTAACCGAGAATAGTTTTAGTTGAACAACAAAGGACCGAAAGGGTTCAAAGCGAATTTCTTGCCGACATATTTACCTAAGGTTGGAGGTGATAGTAATTTTACGCGAGGCCGGTCCGAGCTTTGCTTTCGGTCAAACATTTACTCAGTGTGTGTCTACGTTACTCGTAATATCTGTAACGCTCTCAAATTGTCTGTTATTGTTGTGCAAACAGACAACTTACAAGTTGTTAGCATTTACTATTTCTAACAATAATTGTAGTTTGTAATGGTAATTTTGGTAACTGATATTGAGTTATTCGTTCATTTGTCGCGCAAATACTTAATGCAAATTTAAGACTTAATTTTCGGTTTTCTCATGGCTACCATTGTGAGAATTGAACCAAATTGATTTCAATGAAATGAGACCACATGGGAAGCACCAACTTTCTAATGACAAAAGAATCAGACAAATAAACACGAACGAAACACGAATTGAGAACCTCCGGTTTTTTTGAAGTTGTTTGAAAACCGTCTGTATTTTTTAATGTTATACCGACTTACCGTATTTTTTTTAAATCGTTTTTCCCAATTACTCACGTATATAATCTGGACATTGACCCTTGGAGACCGAATATCTACCACAGAAAACTCCCAAAAATCACACAGAAAAATGTTTGTTTCTACTTACTAGGATTACTTTACAAGCACAACGACTATTAAAGACAACAGTTGTTTAGTAAACGTAACGTTAAATGTTAGCGTAGATTTGATGTTTTGTTCTTACTCGTAAATATACTTGTACTTGTTCTTTATTAAAGCTCAAGTTATTAATCCTCGGCACAAACACAACCCTTACAAAAGAAGATTTAAGTAAACTCAGAGCAAAGGCCAAGAAAAAGGCACCTTTACAAATCAAACATCAAGCCCCAGCTCTTGGGGAGGGCAGGCAAACAGTCGGGAGATCGCACAAAAGGCGAAAGGTCCGAAACCGAAGCGATGCATCATTAATAAGCACCGGCCACATTCATTGTTGCACTATATTTAACAACTACCCTCAGGAAGGATCGCGTACGGGCGGCCACGCAGGTTTTGTGCACTGGTTACAGTTGACGACGCCATTAGTTAGAGATGTTAAGATCTGTACGGTCTGTCGGTCTCTTAAGGTTTTACGGATCATTATTTAGTGCACATAGTTCACATCACAATAAAAACATAAATGTACAGTATACCTATGTATTCAGTTAATCTTTTGTTGCTACTGTCTGCCAGATTGGTGTAGATATCGCTAGTGAACAGTAGTTTGACCAGACTTATGACATTCCTTCCAATACTATTTTAGTAATTCGAACTTTATAAATTTTAATTTTAGGAACTCGATATAAAAATCTAATAAACAATAATCAAGAGATTGAATGTACATGGCACCATCCATACTTGACTACACAGACATACAGTCTGGTATATCGATTTAAATCAGTATTAAATATGTAAAAAACCAACTTCAACTGCAGGTGGAATTAATACGTATCAATAAAAAAAAAACTCAAGCACGGCATTCAAATAATTAATTAATGACAGATGTAATTAAGCTGCTTCTCATTGATCACAAGGCATTAAGCGGAGATTCGTTGCGGTGACAGATGCGATGCTGTGTGGTGAGGTGTAATAAATGAAACCGCAGCTATTGAATAGAAAGTAACGTTGGGTACTCTGTTGTAGCGACCGGTCAGCGCAAATATAACTATTGTTACAAGCGCTCCCGTAGCCCGGTAATTAATGTGAATTGCTAAGCTCCTCAAATAACAAAATGGATTTGTCTTTGGACAACCAACTCACTGTAATACCGGTTACTACCACACAGTAACTTTTAAGATGACAATGAAAAAGAATAAGATGTATTTGTGTCGGATACGCTCCAGCAAGAAATAACTTGTTGAAGTTGGCTACTCCCTAGAACAAAAGACTTGGAAGCTTATTCTTATTAATTTCCGTGTACTATACTACACTATTTATTTTTATATTGTTAATGCTATAGTGTACTACCTATATAGAAGATCAAGTATTTTAGAAGGTTTATCGTTGACAATTATTTCCACAATACTAATCAAGATTACTATTACTAACAAGAACTTAGTAGTCGATTATTAGAATCTTAGCCGCTTCGAACCGTCGCACGCAAAATTATAACGATCTAGTTACACCATTGGATTTTACAATTCATTTTCATTCATCTTACATTATACCTATTTCATTTTCATTTTACAATTTAAAAATAACCTGAGTGATAGGAAATATAAATAACTTTTTCATAAGTAACGGCTGGTGCTAGGCGTAGGCTGAGTAGCTTAGCCTAAAGTTAGAATTATCGGCGCACGATAAGATCTCGATTGTAAAGTGCCCGACAAGGTGGATTGGACTAAAAAAATATATCACGATTCAACTATATGTTTTGTATGGTACGTTTACCATCTGCAGTTTGCAAACAGTAGCACAACAAACATCAATAGATGTTTACAAAAATCGCATCTCTTGATTCGACTCCGTTGTTTCGAAAATTTCCGACTTCCGTCGCGAAAAAAAAGAATCAGATTTCCGAGTGGGAAACCCTTCAGCTTCCTGCGAAGTGGCGTCATAATTATCCCTTAATGATTCGTTCGAGCTCCATCGGTGTGCCCCGGTATTAATATTCCATGCATTGAGTGTGCGTTCAGACATAACACGCTTTTTCTCTTAACGCCCGACTGCCAACGCCAGAATCAGTCAGACAGATTGACGAAACGTCAGTTGCACTTGCGTTTGGAAATGAAAACGAAACTTGATCTTACGATTTTTTATTTACTTTTTAAATTCTCACAATTAGAAAATTTCTTCAATCAAAAATATTATTAACGAACATTTTTCCATAGTTCTTTTTCATTTGATTTCAAATGTTATGTATTTCATCATAAAATGACGCGCTGGAATTTTTCTCATTAAAGATCAGTATGAATATTTATTATGAGTAAATAGTCAAAGGCGATCGGACAGAAGTCAAGAGAATATCAGAGTGTCCGACAGACCATGACTCAATCATATGATTTACAAGCAATTCTAGGAAGTAAAATGACATTGTTGCTATTATGTGTATAAGAAACTCCAGCTACTGCCAGACACGCGAAAAATAAGAAGGTACGATACGATTTGAAGGTATACAGAATGTTAATATCGCATTTTGAAAGTAATAAATATAATCTGTTTTGTGTAGGAGCGCCCGAAGTCGCCCTCTGCGTACACGAAGCGCGGAAGTGCGCTTTCGAGTCGATTGTTTCACGAGATTTTAATAACGGTGCAACGCAAAGAACAAGTCGAAAGCCATTGTTGACTTCAAGATGGTGGGCGTTCGCCACGAGTTGTATTCCAGTTTGATTTCTGTCAAGAAGCCGCTGTCCTCTCATTGTGGAGATTTAGGGGAGTATAGAAGGGGAACGCGAAAATACGTAATTATTCGTTAATTTCAAATTGACGTGATTACGGAAATCGACTTTAATAGAGCAAGAACCCACAGTACTTCGTATGTGGAAAACGTTTCCAGATTGGCCGATTCATTTCTCTGCACTCTTAAAGTTATCTGATTAAATTAGATCTAAAGGGGGTCTGCAATGCTGGTCTCAATAAGGGCAGTGATTGTAGGTTCAAATGTTTTACTTAATATTAACAACCGTGAGTACTCCAAAGACTTCCTACTACGTACTACTACATCGGATCGGGAGATAGCCGAGGTCTTTGCATAATAGGGAATCAGGCATGCTATGCCTTATTCTATAATGTACGCATATTCGTATAGTTTAACTGAAGAAATCTCAGTCTGGAATGCTACTCTTAATGGAAAGCCACTAGGATTCACTATAGTACTATATCGACATCGGGTAGTCCTGGGTACCTCTGAAAATCTCTGGCTACTTTGCGACAGCACATGCTGACACGGCATCCAATGTTGGCATTTTGGCGTTCTTTCTGTGTCTTACTATATTTCTTTAATTTTCCTTCTTTTTAATGGGTGTGTTAAGTTGTCTATAATGTACAAAATATTGCAATTTTGGTCTCTCTATGCAAATAGGGCACAAAACTTTAAACCTTTTTATAAAATTTGCTAAATGTTTGCCTAATCCCTGGAACGGTAAATATCATAAGCGAATTGGAACCCTCAACCTACTTCCCAGCATATAGTTAACTCCGACTGCTTTGTCGCAGTTTAACGGCGTCCCAAATTTATGTATTGTTCCTCAAGATGCTTTACGTTGTCCCACGAACAGGTAATGACGTTATTTATTGGCTATAAACCGGTGCTAAGGTCGGGTACAAAGACTGAATAGACTGCGGTAGATGTTCGGATCAGTAATGGTCGTTATTTAATAGTTTGATAGTTGTCCTTCGGCGCGCCCGTAGTAATAAGTTACGACCGTATTACGACTCACTTGGCCTAGTAAAGAGTAGGCAGTGATTGCGCACACTTTTTACCCTTTTGCCTCAAATATACAAATCTTCGAGAATTGGATATTTTACAGTGGCTTATATTGGTTAACAAAAAAAGAGTGCTATAGAAACTAAATTCTTACATGCTTTTGATAGGTGCATACCAGCCCTGTTGTGGTATGTGCGCCTATATAGGATATGGATATAGGATTGGGCTTGGCTACTGTCGCTAACAATGAAGATATTTGTGTGGTAAACTTATGTTTATAATAAATCGTAGATCTGCTTTACGGAAGCAAAGGCGCAACAGACCATTATGAATGCGGAAGTTCGTGATTTCTGCTTACTCCACTGGATGAAAGCGCGAGTGCGTCATGTCATTTGCTAAATGGAAAGTTAATCATCGATATGTTATATGAGCAGAAGCTGAGCTCATCGGAAATCAACCGCGTGCGAAATTAAATGTTGGGGCGCTAAATGAGGAGCAAATCGAAATTAAAAACAACGATCTGGAATGAAACATATATATATTTGCAGCCGGCAGCGAGCGGGGGCAATTATCCGCGTCTCGGACACAACAGCGCAGACGTCCTCGACTCACAATGGCTGCCACTCGAGGTCTCAGTGTAACGAACGAATCCACTACTGCTACTATCAACCGGTCCCTTTCGCGAAACTGGAACGAGATTGTTTGCGCGACACCCCCACCAGTTAATGATGTATGGGAGAGCCGCCGGTGAGGTGGGGGGGAGGGTTCATTAAATGTTGTTTGTCGACGCCCTTTTTTAAAAATTTCAGCCTCCGTTCCTTGCAAATACATTTTCGCTGCGAATGGATGCTGATTAGCGTGGCATTGTGCCGCTTCGACCTGAGGACGCGAGGAACTTCTTTTAGTTGCTTGAAAAATTTAATTTGCCGCTTAATAGAGGGCTTCATGAAAAATTACGGACGACGCGTATTAATAAAAGTGCGATGTACGCGTACTATGTCAAATTAATAAATTGACCTTGGAGAGCTCTCCGCAATACGGCTCGTCACGTAGGAGTCTACGGGCGACAATGTCGCCAGGAACAAGGGCGACGTTCACAAAGGTTTATTGGGGCTATCCCGCACGATCCATCACTCGAAGCGATTGTTCGCCGCGCCCGCCGGCCTCTCTCGGCTCTGATCATTATTTAAAATATAGATGAGTGTTTTCTTTCCGATAATCGAGACTGCGATTGAGGGTTCAACACAATGGCGCCACTGAAAGAGTCGCCCGTGGTTACACTGGGGCGGCGAGGACCGAGCTCGCTTATTTGTATTAGTAAATTGAAAGTGCAGTGTCCACTTTATAAAGACCCCGGGCTCGGTTAGTGGGAGTTTGATTTTTAAAAACCGCGGCCGGAGTGGGGGATCAATTAACGTGGTCTTTGTGAACATTCTATCGGCGCGCAATGAAAAGAGTTGTGATTTTCTTTGATATGCGGAGACGCGGTTTACCGACTGAGAAATCAAAGGGCTCCATCATGATGCATGACGGGTTTTATTAAGATTTAATGCCGCCAACGACACTCGCAGGCGGGAAAAGAACGAGTCTCAAGTATTCGATGTACGTTTTACATGACGCCATTTTGAATTCGGTCGTATAAGGGCTGTGGAACGGAATGTGGAATCAACGCAATTCTAAAGTATACTTTTAATATATACTACACTTGATACATATATTTTAATTTTTGTTGATTTAAATAAATAAATAAAATTTCTATGGTTATAATATATTATTAGGTATAAGCTACTATTAAAAACTAATAATAAATTGGTTTTCGACGTGGGTATTACACAAATGAGATGGTCAAAGGAGGAAACTAGTTAAGTCACTAGAAACATTTCCAAGTTTTATGGGAGACCGTAACCCGTAACCGTATTTGAGGGTTGAATCGCTATTCATTTAAGTTCAATAATATAAAACCTAGCACAATTAAATATGAGCCGTGTGTAACTCGAGTAATTGATTAAAAAAAATAGTCGGGCAAAATGTATCGCACTGAACGATGTAATACTGTAATAATAAAATAAGATAATACACGTCATAACGTTGTGTACAACGTTTTAGAGTCATTATTACCAAGTTTCTTTGCCCACTTTTTCTACCAGCGCCACCGCTTCCCGAAGTGGCACTCAAAGTTACTTAAATTTTGAATGACCCATACATTATCCGAGAAATTGCAACCGACCGAGTCGTGGTTCGGCCCTCACGGGCGCCTTCAGATCGGAATGCTTACGCGTAACAAAGTAACCATCCAAGCCGAGGTTTCCCCTCAGTGGGGGCACTTGTGTCGAGTTACTAGCGATAGAGGTTCAGCCTAAGCGACCTAAGAGCTATGCCACCTCTCAATCCGGTGAAACAGTTAAGGCCAGCTTCTCTAGCCAATCTGTGTAGTTCGTCAAAAAAAAACACTATTGTTGTCCGAATTGTATGGTATAATTATTTTATATTTTCAGAAGTGGAATTGCAGGCGCGTTGCAAAGAGTTATAACCACGAGACGCACCTGCAATACCTCTGATAGTAGTTTGTGGGCGGCAGTTATTACTTAACAATCAGATCAGCGACATGCCTGCTTGTCCTTTCCCACTCTCAAATAAAATATGTATAAATGGATACGCAATAAGTACGTTTGATGAAGTAAATAAAAAATAAGCTCTTACGTCCTTTTTTTTCTCTCAGCTCTTCAGCTGAATTCATTGATACAAGCCTGGGATTCGAACCTGCGACCATAATCACGACGCGATCGTAAGTCGAACTGCTTAGCCAATAGGCTACCGTTGCTATGAAATGTATAATTTTTGAATGAGTTTTTTTACTTAAACTGTATATACACGTAAATAATATTAATTAAATCGTAATAAAAACTGAGACAATTTAGTTTAGCGTAACATTTTCAAGTGACACCCGACAAATCCTTCAAAGAGGTTTCTCGGAAGCCCGGTCCTTTCTCAATCGTCCGCCGCACTATCTGCGATCATCAGCTTAACATGCAAGTTAATGAACACCCGTGGGCATACATATTCGCGCCGGGCCCCGGCACAGGGAGGCTGCGGGCGTGGACCACCCCCGCTCGCCCGTCCCGACACGCCGTCTTAAGCCCGACTTACACCGCCCAGCTCTTGTAAAATTGTTGCCGATGTATGGTTTTGTAATATAGTTCAAGAATAATCTTCCTTTATTCTAAGAGTGAAGGAAATTATGTTTATGTTACAAATAATATATAATGCACAGTCTTTTTAAAAGTTCCAAGGAATTGCTTGGAATTATTGCATCCTTCCATTTTTATATTCATCGCGATATAAATCCCACCAGCACCATATTGATGGTGGGCACTCCACGTACATGTTTCGGGCAATTTTTATACATGAGGTAAGCCGCATGCTCATTTGTCCCTTTACTTCAAAATAAAAAATAATAATGCATTGTTGGGTTTATGTTCGCTAAGTTGTTAGAAAAAAAAGTTTTGTGTTGCGACGATTGTTAAATTGAATTCAATTAGCAAGAAAGAGGACGACGGCGTACTGTTACGTCCATCCGACGAATCTCATTATTGCAACGAAATTTAGAATAAAAACGGAAAAGAGCGAATCCGGTTACGTTAAAATAACAAAACAATATCTTAGATAACATCCCGTCCCATACTAAGCCACACAGCTAGTTTAAACAGCTCACACCGCACACTATCGAGACATTATTAATTAAAACCCTGCTTAGGAAGCCCGCACCTGTCCCCAGGCAATCGTGTCAGACAAAGAAAGGACAGAATCGCCCGGGGAACGTGGCTTCTATCGGTTAATCCGGCCTCGAAGGACCAAGTATCGATGAAACCTCCGATGGTGAGATTACGCCTCGTGCTCACCCTTAATTATTCAGACGCTTGTTAAGATGTTTACTACATTAGTTATGTTCTACTAAAAGTTGAATTCTATCAAGAATAGCTCACCTTATCTACTAAGAATAGGTTACCTATAAGGATAGAACCTCTCAACATCCTGATATTAAGAAAGATCGTTATAATTGCAACTTAAGTCACCAAGACCTTATTATTCGATTAATATAATAGTAATCGTCTCAGGTAGTGTTATCTACAGGTTGTCCGGGAAAAAATGGATAACCTATATAAATGGATAAGAAATAAATACAAAAAAAAAGTAATTCCAAAGATATGACCATTTCAATGTTGACTGGTGTTTGTTGTCACCTTATTTTACATTTGTCTACACCACGGCCACCGACCGGGGGTTGCGGAAGAACTGTTCGTTATACCACGACCCTCTTACATGGTCGTACAATGGAATACCGTGTGAAGATTTTAGTCGGTTGGAGTCCGACACTACCCCGTGTTGCAGGCCAACGTGGCTCCGCGGTGTGCGTTCCGTTTGTTACACACGTAAAAAATACCGTGGCCACAACTTAAAGAATTCTATCCATTTTTTATTGTTAAAGTACTAGTTAACTGAGCTGATAGAGAAGCCATAAATAATATGGCTACTTTTACAATCTTTTTGATACAAGGGTCTGAATGTATGTTTTGGGGATAAATTAGTGAAAATTATTTTGTCTCATAAAGTTTAAGCATTCGTCGCTTAGAAAAAAGTGTCTACATACAAGTGAGCCATAATTTTAAAATTTTATGCATTTAAAGATTTCAAAATGGTATTATTCATTAATGTGTCTTATGTTAATTGTGAATTATAGCTATTTGTTTAGAAAAGGAGGGAATTTTAGTTTAAAAATTCTACATTGAAATGGTCATATCTTTGGGACAACCTGTTTTTTTTCTGAATTGCCATTAGTTTTACCATGACCCATTACAGGGTTATCCATTAATTATCGGACACCTGTATATGCACGGGCCGTTTGAGATTCCATATGCACGGCTACTAATGCCTATAGGAACAGAAGAAGCCGTTGCGGTGGTATACCTCTATGGGAATTTTTGTTATTTTTCATTTCCATTTCAAATCAAATTGAGACATTGTCTACGTTAATCCACGATAAAGACATTCTTTGTTGTTTATTGTGCTTCGCAGAACGAATATTGTATCATTATGTTGAAGCTCTTGAAAATGTTTTTTTGCAATTTGTTTTTTTACAAAACAAGAATAGGCAAAAACAATTGTCAAACACCAACGATAAAACATTGTTGCAATGAAATTATCATAATATTTAAAGCATATCATATTTTGACTTACTTTGTATAAATATTAGTTATCAATACGTACGAATACGTGCTATGTAGTAATAATTTTCCCAAACTACCTTCACAGCTAGTGGAACAAAACACGCTCACTCCCGCGGAAGGCACACCAATTCGCAACGCCACGATAAATAAGCCCACAATCGGAACAAATGGACAGAAGGCGAATTAAAGCCGACGGTCTATTTCGATTCTCATATATTAGGCACATCGATCTAACACGTCTCGGCGAAGGCCTCGCCAAATGCTCGCAAACACGCGATCGTCTTAAGTTCCCACCCTCACTGCTTCCTTGCCCCCCCACCATCGGCCACCAATTGTTTTGGAGTCGAATTGCGATAGGATTAAGTTCAGTTTTGATTGGACTGGCGGTAAACAGGACTGTTAAGGGATGGTGTCACACCGATGCGTATTTCATGAGTTTTTAATTGTTAAAAAAATCTAGACTAAAAATTCTCAAACATAACATCAAGGTATTTCTTACATTAAAATTATAAATTGGTTATTATATCTGGTATGAAATATTTCGGGCATTACTAATGCACTTATATAATTGTAATACTAATTTGTTTATTATTCTAATTCTATTAATTATTACAGGAATTAATATATGCCAACAAAAATACCACTGGTTTTATAAGTACATCTTAGGCATAATCTGGTGGTACCGATAAAACATAAATGCATGGCGAAATCCAACGATAACATTTTGATTTCGGCGGACAAGTCTCACTAAAGAGCAGCGAGCTTTTAAAAAAATATTCTAATGTTTTACGTAAATAGAGCTTTTAGGAGACACAATTGCTCCACGAAAATAAATGAATAAATACTTACGCTTTTGGCCCCCCGATTAGATAGTAGGATAGGCACAGGTTACAGATATCCATATAGTACTATCTTAACAGAGTTCTTCGTATACGTGTTTGTCGGTGTCTAAACCTGCTAACGCCATATTAAGTATGTGACCAAACTGTTATAATAATATTATAATAATAGTGTTACCTTTTTTTTTTTTTTGTTAACGGGGAGGAAATCTTCAAAAAAAAACCCCGTCTTCTGGGGGGAAGGCGGCGGTTATGTGGGGTTTACTTACTAAAACCTCTCCAGTCGCCCTTCATCGGTGCATAGTGAGCGGCACCGGGATCTCCAGTGGAACGCACTGGAGCCCCTCTGCACTGTGCTCAAGGAGACTACTTCCCGGGGGGATGGAGAGGTTACCCTCTGTGTCCTCGTAGTGCGACATGGGCCAGCCGATGTCGCCTTCTTCCCGGGTCCACCTTGGCGGGCGACAAAGGCCCCTATCCTTGTCGTCCAGTGAACCCGAGGCCCCTTTTAGTCTTAATAGTGTTACCTTACGATACTGCCATTTATTTATACGCTATTGATCAATATTGAACAGCCATGGGAATTTACCAAGCGCTTTACCGATTTTATGATTCATTTACACCTATCTCAATATCTAAATTGTCTCATGCCAATGTAGCATGATTGACTCATTCAATCACTGGTACGCTTTCATTTTCGTGACTGAAAGTGTACCCTTTCTCGTCACACGCCATATTAATTCTTGATTATGACTTTTATTACACGACTTTTATTAACATGTTCTAAAAGTAAAGTATTCTATGTTGACATATACCGTAAAAAAGACCCCAAACTTTGATATTTCGTTATCGTGCAAAGAACAGTTCGGTGTAACGCGCGGCCGTACTTAATACGGTACAACCAAAAACAAAACAATCCGATGCTCACCTCCTCGCGTCCGGTTGCTTACAGTAAATTTACATCCCCAGCCATCTATCCCGCAAGTCCGTCCGGGTCGGCAATAAAATGTTCTTAACGCGGAGGAAAACGTCTTAACGCCCTTCTGTTAAGAGCGCGTAGTGATCACTTCTCGAACTATCAGTCTGACTACATTTAATTTTCTGTACGGTGAATCTTTGAAGTTGAAATATTTTGTTACTTTTTGTGAACATCCACATAACACATACAGAGTTGCATCTATAACCTTAAATAATTATTTTCAACCGACTTCAAAAAAAGATGAGGTTCTCGATTCGTCTGTATATTTTTTATGTTTGTTACCTCATAACTTTGGACTGGGTGAACCGATTTTGGTGATTCTTTTATTCATTTGAAAGTTGGTGGTTCCCATGTGGTCTCATTTCAATTAAGTCCAATTCTGACAATGGCATAACACTATAAATCTTAATTCTGCACCTAGTATGTTCACCACAAATGAACGAATAACACGTCAACCAATGTCAATGATTAATTTTTTATTGTCAAGAGTAGTTAAATAAGAGTTTAATTGGGTTCTAATGAATTTTCACCATTTCGTAATATTCCTACGGTAAGTCGGAAATACAACGCCGCCAACACCACCGTTGCCGCCAACACGTCCACGCGAAATATCGTTTGATTCAATTTGAAGTCAATTTTTGTTTTGCTCGTAAATACACTTGTACGACTAAACGTTGATCCACTCGAGATATGTTTAAAAGGACACCTCGTCTGTTTGCTTGTTCGATGCTATCTTATAATAGTGACAATGTTTGCACGAGGGCTGCGAGGTGGGCTCGGCGTAAATTGGCTAACCGTTACATTAAACTTTAAGTGAATTAGTAACTTGCCGTACGGTATCTGATCGGCCCACGTCGAGCCTCTTGGAAGGAACATGCGGCTTAAGATTACACTTGTGAATGTGTTTACTGGCTTCTTATATCAATTCATTTGTACTCATACTAAGCTAAATTACTAAGCTCTTTTATAATTTTTTTAAAAATATTTTTTACTAGTAGTTTCATTTTAATTAGGTGTTTCTTTTATCTTTGGAATATACTTTTCATTATTTGGTTTGTTGCATAAGATAACATGTCATGTCAACCGATTAAGGTCTCATTGAAATATTTAATATAATATTTTTATTTCTTTTGTAATTTTAAAAATAGGATAGGAAAAAGAAACACCTGTAAGTCTACTTATATATTTTAAATTTAAGTAAAACATTAAAAAAATATATTTTTAAAAGACGGTTATTAGAGAAAAAGTATAATGTATGTAATTTAATTTAATTGCAAGTAAACGACGGTCAATAAATTGAATACCTTTACTATTAAGAAAGCACCGTTTTATAACAATAGGTTACATTGAGAAAGTCCGAGATGTTGGGGAGCTCTCAATCTACAAACGGGCAAGGTGAAAGACGCACCAAAGTTCAGATTAGAAATCGAGCCGGGCAAAGGGCTGCTATTTGGTCGGACCTCAAGCAAGTTCACGGCTTTATATTAACTTGAAGAGCCGTTTCAATTCAAATAATACTAAAACCCTTGTCCCCACAAATCCCTTATTTTATTTCATAATTCGTATTAAAACGAGAGGCGCAGACTTAAAGCTTTAGTATAACATCGCGCATAGCTCGCAAAATTAAAAAAAAATCTTAATACACTAAGTGATGGCTTGCAGGTGTTGATATATGGCTACCTAACTAACTCTTCCAGATGAGTTGAACAACGAAGGCAACCGACTATAACATAAAGAAATATCCTTTTAAGCAACATTGTAATTTAATTTGATATGGCATATAAACATCGTAAAAATATTTTATGTGTAACAAAGAGAGAGCTGAGTAGAAAATATTTATGCCACGTCTAGTTTTAGTAACGCGGTGTTCCTAACATCTTGATTCCGCAACTGGTCACTATAAATTGCCCTATGAGAAGTAGTGATTTAATCGGGAACCTCAGGGTCCCTCAGGAAACCCATTAAATCGTATGGTCAGAGAGGATAATTAATTCCGCGGTGGCATCAAGTGAGATTAATGGGGGCTGTTGGAATTGGGAGCTTTTTCCGATGCCCACTAGCCGCTCGAGATTGTTTAAATCGTTAGAATAGCGTTAGTATACTGAAGAAATTTTACATTTGTCTTGATAGTATAAGTATATTTACGAGCAAAAACAAAACCGACTTCAAATGCAATCAAACGTTTTAGCGTTTACGCTATTTAGCGTGGACGCCCCCTCTTTGTATATAGGAATTATCGTAGGAATAATACAAAATATTAATAATCAGAACCTAACCAAACTGCCATCAAACCACAATTGACGTACCATCCTTCCGTCCTTTCCAATAAAAATGAATCATAGAAATCGGTTGGCGTGACATTATTGAGCTGTTCGTACATTTGTGGTACACATACTTGATAATAATTTAAGAATTCTATGGTTTTGTCATGGATGCCATTGTCATAATTGGACCAAACTAAATGGGACCATGCAGGTTGCACAAGCTCTCAAATAAAAAAACAATCATCTAAATCGGTTCACCAAGTTATGAGATAACAAACATATGAGATAACTTTTTGAAGTCGGTTGATAAGAAAACATACATGTTATGTATTTCAATATTCCTATAGAATAAATATTTTTCTATCTATAGTCTATTATAATATATACAAAAAAAATTATCCATTTAATCAATCCAGCACACAAAATGATATGGTGATGATACTTACATAAGCTTACAATACGAAAGACTTCGTAACTTTTTAAACCAACCCGGAAAACGGACCCGTAAACTGACTTAGGCATTTCGATATATTGAGCTACAATTATGCACGCACAAATGCTAAAATCGGAAAATCACTGGAATTCAAAATGATGGGTCCACTAGTACATGTCATGCTAAAATTCTTTTACCGCTGATTGGCGTTGTTCGACCGAAAGCTGCTACAAATTGACCCGGTTGGCCGAGCTCTTATAATGTTTAGCTCAAACTTCTATTATGATTAACTTAAGGCAAGACCTAGTGGTAATCACAACTTGAAATGTGCACTCTGGTTATGGTAGTATTGACTCGGGTGACCAAGAGCGGTCAGAGTGGTGTGGCTCCCAGGGCTACGTCAGATGCTTCTGTCGGATTACTGGGAACTGTAGACAGAATACTATCCTTACTGCCATTTGGGGAAGCACTGACGCGGGGAGAAGAAGCGGTAAAAAAAGGGTTCTCTTATTCTCTTACATCTCTGTGGTGACCCATGTTGGTTTACTTTTTATAGTAAAAATTAGAATTTTTTATGGTATAAAGTGATAAAACAACCATCACAATGTACTGATGATATACCCTGTCTATAGCAAAGGCTTAAACACCTGGCAACACCATATCTAATTATCCCCTTCAAACAAACCCTTTAAACAATGGCAACATCCTGTCTCTATCAAGTGTGCCGCTTATGGTAGTGGTGGCTACTGACATAGACAAGCGGTGCAAGAACCTACTCCTGGATACAATATACCAATACATCTTAAAATAATTTTAATAGCAACATTTACTAAGTACATGAAGATATTTTATTCAAATTTAAACATTTTGGTTGACCGCATTCGGTTTCGTCTTGTTTTGTTTAATTCCGCATTTTTTTTTAATTTATTTTAAATACAATTAATTTTTCCCTCGTGTTTTAATTTGCTTTTACGTTATTCGTACTTTGTTAAAATTCTGCTACTGACATTTGTTTTTTTTCTTAAAATGGGTTTCTGAAGAATACCAGCGCTGATTTACCCTCCTCGAATAATCAGCATTATGCTGAGCAGTGAACCCGGTCGGTTCGGCGTTGCAACGCATAGCCTTGTGTATCGGACCTTTTGAGTCTTTAGTGATATAGATATATATATGTTTTTCTTTTATCATTTTTAACTGTGTGCTTAACTTGTTGTGTTAATTTGTATATGTGTTGTAATCTGTCTAACCGATTAAATGGCTTATTATTATTAAAACATCATCTTTGCAAATATGTACCAAATTGATAAATATACATATATTGTACTAACAATTACATTTATTTATGCAAACACAGTGTACTTGTGTATTTCAGTATGTAGATGGAGTATTAATGGATGGATTCAGTATCTAGTTACACTGCATTACAGAACTATCATTACATTGGTAGGTGTATATGCACTATGAATACCAAAACTTATTTATAAATCATATGTACTACAATAATGTTTTGTGTAATAAAAAAAGTTGAATATTGATTATGTACTAAAATGTCCTTTAATAAAAAAACAAAGATAAAAGCATAATTTTTTTGAAATAAGAAAAAATTCAGACCAAAAGTAAAATAACATAAACTTGATAGTATTTAAAATATATTATCTTTAATGAAAAAAGAAATATAACTCAAAGAATTTATATTTTAAGGTCCTGTATGTGACAGTACTGAGTGTTGAATATCCCTGGAAAAAAATGGCCTAAAAGGATGCAAGACTTTGACAAGTATTCATGAATCAAATTTCCAGACGAGCTTAAATTTGATGAAAAATTAATACACAGTGATTTGTGATTAGGATTATTACACTGATCATGTCATAGTTTCCTGTCTCACTGTATCCTTGCTGAAGCTGGCAGATAAGTTAAATCAATCAATCTTTGATCCATACACAAATTACTTATTTATTCTATACAACACATCCAGTTCGGGTTTTAAGATCTTTATTTATCATAATAATAAAATTACTTGCATGAGACAACCAAAATATTACTAAACATAAATATTTCGAGCAACTACAACATAACATTATCACAATGAGAATATTACTTAGTTAATATTAAATGAGCACAAAAACATTGTTCTATTATTATGTATACATGGAATGAACAATGAAATAAAGATAGACAAAAGGATAAACAGGGCTATACCTACAAATTGCTAAAGAAATAAATATTTTTAGAGGTTACATTCAAAGTTTATTTAAAAATTATAAGTTGTAAAGCAATATCTCTACTACATTTACTCTAGTTTACTTTATATAGGGCTATGCAACATTTATGGAACATATATTTTATAACTTTCCGCTTAGGTATGACTTGCAGTCATACAAATTGAAAGCAATAGTAATATAAGCAAACAGCGTTAGATCAAAGGGACGGGCAGACGCATGTGCAATATTAGAGAGTTAATGGTGAAACCCAAGTGCTTGAGCAGAGCGGATTAATCACAGACTATTAACTATACGCTAACTGGTCTAGAGACAAGGTAATGCCATTCCAAGTTAATTCATGTGCACTTCAGTCTAATGTTTTAGACAAATTTACTTATTCATACATTCCAGACGGGTCGAACCAAGTTAATACTATTGTGATGCCAAAACTATGTGTATGATGATCAAAGGGATTAATTCCCAGTGCATGCACTTCGATAAAATATTTTTTTGTAGTTTTTTAAGCTGACAAGAATTATTTACACTAAAAAGTTTTGGGAGGATGCAGATACAATTTAAGCACTTGCAAATTACTAGGATAAAACGTTAAAACTCTTTAATAAACCTATTTTTTAATAACTCGTCAATAAATAGGTAGTTCATCATTATTAAAAAAATCTTGTCAAACATAATAACATAACCTGCAAGTTGTCAATAACCAAAGCAACCGGTGTTTTAATAAAGCCGATTATTTTAGGACGATAGAATGCTTACCTGGTACGGTGTATCATCAGGATGCTCCTCCAAATGTTTCACATTAACACAAAACAAACAGTTCTCAACAGAGTTCCAAAAGTACAGAACATCGTCTTTCAATTCTATAAAATTGTACAACTTTGTGCCTGCATTTTCCTGCAGACTGTCTTTGATATCTTCGAAAATTTTATGCTTAGGTAAAATAGTATCATATAGTCGGGTATCCATCTTATAACAACTTTATAAAACTTGTTTTGTTTTGAAAACTTCTGAAGTCATACAAATGACAGATCTGTAATCGCGGTATTTTACGTTCCGTTCTTATGTTACTTGTTCAATAATTTCATCAACTTTGTATTTATTTATATTATTAAATTGTATATAACAAATGCTAAAACACAAATATTTACTTTTAATAAAAAGTGCTCAAGACGATTAAAACAATAAAGCGAACGAGAAACTTGTGAGTAAAACATTACTTAATCTCGAATAAATTTAGAAATCAACCCGGCCAAGAGCGCAGCCATGTACTTCACGAGGCGTCTTCAGTCTCCACCTCGTTGCGTCCAACTTCTAGGTACCCCTATTCCATGGGTTACACAAACCAAATACCTTGGTGTCGTATTAGATCCCAAACTCTGCTTCGGCCCTCACGTAGACCAAGTTAGGAACCGGGCGGCCTACGTTATGGGTCGCCTATATCACCTCATTAATAAGAAAAGTAAAATGTCCCTCCGTAATAAGGTAACACTTTACAAAGCAGTTATACGTCCCGTTATGACGTACGCGAGCCCGGTCTTCGCGCATGCCGCCCATAAACATATCCATAGGTTACAAGTAATTCAGAATCGTTTTCTGCGACGAGCCACGAGTGCGCCGTGGTTCGTACGTAATCGCGAGCTCCACGTTGATACAGGGTTACCGACAATAGCCCAATTCTTTAAGCAGGCATCTCGACGGTTTTTCGAGACTGCCACCAAACATTCTAACAAACTCTATACTAAATTCCGTCGCGTCGCTCGGAGGCCGAGACACGTTCTTGACGATCCGGACGACGCGATTACCATTGCACAGGCTAGATATCTACAAATCCATTAAAGCGTCCATTCGCGACCATCGGAGGTTGCGAATAATCCTTGCGCGTTACCGCTATTTTATGTGCAGGCCCCACCCTTAGATGTTAGGAGCGTTGCTGGAGTTTCTTCGGCCACTTCTTCTCCCAGCGCCAACGCTTCCCGAAGTGGCACTCAAAGTTAGTTTAGCTTTGAATGTCTCTTAGATTATCCGTGAAATAGCAACCGACCGAGTCGTGGTTCGGCCCTCTCGGGCGCCCTCGGATCGGTATGCTTACGCGTAACATAGTAACCGTCCAAGCCGAGGTTACCCCTCACCGGGGGGACCCTTGTGTCGAGTTACTAGCAATAGAGGTTCAGGCTAAGCGACCTAAGAGCTATGCCACCTCTCAATCCGGTGAAGCAGTCAAGGCCAGCTTCTCTGGCCAATCTGTGTAGTTCGTCAATAAAAAAAAAAAAAAATCGAATAAATTATTTTTTTTCGAAAACAATAGAAATTTTTGATACACAACTACCTACCATTATGAATATGGATAAGGTGTCTATTTACTTTAGTGTTTTAATATAGTATGTATAGTTATATTATTTTTCTATGACATGTAAAGTCTGCCAATCCGCACTAGGGACTATGCCCTTATACTTTCTTTACAGAGAAGGTCTACCAACTTTACTTATATTATCTTACTAGTCTTAGAAATACTACAAATTGGGTTACTTGCTAGAAGCAGGAGATAAGCTAGGAATCAATATTGATAATGTATGACAGCTTGACCTCATCTAAAAGAAACAAGAGGTGTGTTGTAAAGAAAAACAGAGTATTAGCATAGTCTATCTTCTTTGTCGTCAAAATTATATTATACAGTAAATTATATAGTGTTGTACATAAATATATCGCCTATAACGCATATATTAGTAGAAAAGCTGATGCGCGACTCTTTAAAACTGGTGTAACTTGTTCAATACACACAGATGACAAGATTAAAGCTTGTTTTTAGGAAATACATCTTCCTAATACCTATCATCCAGTTTCATTTGTCTTCTTCCTTAGTGGTCACATGTGCTCATACCAAATAAATTAGGGTCAACTCTATAATCTTATTAATAAACCGAGCTTTTGGTTATTAGGCGTCTGTCTCCTTGATAGAGTAATTGGATGTAGTATCTATAGGCTGTAGCTATCAGTCATCAGGTGATGTATGTGCTTGTTTTTTTCGTGTACCTTTAGTAAATTCAAGAATATACTTGAGCTCATAATTCCTAAGAGCGGGCAAACGTAACGAAACTGTCATAAAAAATGAACGCATTCGCGAACAATAAACAGCTAGCGGGAATATTTTACACAGGCAACACCATATTTCTCCATGGCAACTAATTTATCATTGATATTCCTCGCGAGCAATTGACTAAGTACACCCGAATGAAAACATAACGCCACCCCCGCATAGGTGGAAACGGATTGTTAGATTGTCCGCTCCTGCGAGCTGTATATCACTCCGCTCAAAATGGTATCACGTAATTTCATCTCCCAAGGCACGGGCCTTGCTTTCTTATAAATAAAACAAGATATAGGCGGCGATAAATTTTGCTTTTCGAGATCGCGCTGTGTATAATTTAAATCTACGTTTGCTCTTAACGTTGTTATCGAATGATTAGGGTGACATCGAAGCATACGCGGTACTAAGCCTAGTGACAGATGCAGGACACTTAGGGAGCATTTTCACTGAAATAAACCGAAGGGGAAATATACGTGTTTGTGAATACGCCTTATTCATCATCTACCAACCAAAATTTATCATATAAAACCTTTGAGACGTGCAGATGTAATATTTGTGACTTCTTTACAATTTTTTTGTTTAAGAGGTATTTCGTCAGTTATAATTAGGTGAACGTAATAACGTAACTTATTTTAATTCGCATTTGTCGTTATTTGATTCGCGGAATGAGACATATTTCTTACAACCATTTGCCATGGGCATACTAGAGACAAAAAGATCACGCCTTAACCTGGACAATAAATAATGATCGAAGAAATTGTAATCATAAGTAATGAAGACATTGCATAGTACATTAAAATATGTTCAACGTGTGTCTAGCGGCTTTTGTACAACTCGGTAATTTTGTAGTTATAACGATGTACAAACCGGAACAAATTAATGTAGCTCTTGTTAATACAATCTAGTATTCTCCTAAATTATGCAAGGGAGATAAAATTCAACTAGAAATGTTAAAATTGAACATTATTTTTTGTATACTAGCAAGTGCTTGACCACGATCGCACCTGATGTTAAGTGGAAATGCAGCGCACTAGCTTAACAAAATAGGTAATCTTAGCCTATTATTTCAGTCCTTTGCTGTACGAATAATGAAAGAAGAACTATATACCCAAACATCAAACTATAACCGTTGGGTAACTGAAAGAAAAAACATTTTAAATAAAGCCTGTTAGATAAAGGACCTTACTTTGCAGTTGCCATTCCACGATAAACACCTCACAGTGTACAATCTCTGTGAGATGTCGAAGTGCTCATTTTATTTTGAAATATAACACCATTATGTATATGTACTTTCTCATGAGGTTCGTAACATTCTTACCTTTCTGATAGTGGTTGTCGAAACATTTAGCCTCTCACATAGTCTTAAATCGAAATCAAAATTAACATAGTCTAGTCTTACGACGGATATTTCTGCATAAGTACCAAGAATAATGTCTTAACCGTTGGGGTTGTATGTGGCATCAAATTGGAAGTCATCTCATCTACAGACAACAGGAAAAGTGATATTGACACGATCTTGGATACCCTTCCTTCCGGACTGTACTTTTCTTTAGTTCCGAAGGGTCGCTATTGCCAAAATCAACATTATCAACAGTTTGTCCTCACAGGCACGAGCACCCGACTAGCAATTGTGTTGTTGTGAGCTTAGGCGGTTATCGCCATCGTCGCATACGAGGGCCATCAAGTACTAAGACATTAGTTAGCTTTTAGGACTTACTACTATTACGCTTTAAGGAGAGGCAATACTTTTGAGTGACAACAAGACATCTTTCTTTTCTTATACCCACCACACTGTAACTCTTCTAGTGCTATGCATTTTCATGTTCCGCGAACAGGCTTTGCAGTTGTATTGCCTGCCTGTTAGCTATAGTGGAGCGTGGTCGAGCGTTCTGTTAAGAGAAACAAGTCGAATACTAGCCGAGAGGACGTTAGGAAACAATCCAGTTAAGCATCAACATTGCCGGAGATCGATGTCAAAACATCGTAGCCTGAATAAAATATAAAGAGAGTCGAGTGCTCAGTTTTCGCGAAATAATGCTATTGATAAATTTAGCAACGCGTCTCACATGATATTAGAGGGTGGCGATGTGCCACCCCGCGGCCCGGTCTATTATTATGCCGGGCAGGTCGCGAGCAGCTCAGGGCTGCCTCATGCAGTACAGCATTTTATATATAAATACACACACAAGTTCCGCAAAAAGTTATTAACATTCTGCTGACACTCATCGGAGCGATGCGCATCTAAGATAAGAGATAAGTATTTTCTGGTTTAAAGGACACTAGTACCCGGAAGATAGATAGAGATATTTCCAGGGTACAGTGAAATTCCATGTCATATGTAAATGTGATGATCGCAAGCGCCATGCTGCACAGCATGTAGCCTAGTCTTAGAGAAACAGTTTTGGGCAGTGCAGTCTAGCAAAAGGCCCAACCTTGGCGCGGCTTTGTGCCGCCTTCAAGTCGGAATGTTACCACGCCATAGGAAGAGCCCAAGTCGAGATTCTCTCTGGAGGGGCTCCTTGAGGGTGGGTGGTTACAGAAAATAGTTCAGCATGAACGTTACCGACACGAAGGTTATCGGTAGAAGCCCTGCGGCTATAAGGACAAATTCAATAAAAAATCTGAATGATATATTGGTTTGATATTATTGAGCATACTATCATCAACTAAAGCAGCGTGAAATGACTTTAATTTTCAATACGTGTATATATTTCGGGATAACCATTTCCGATCTTGGTCCGACATTTTGAGGTCCATTTTCGGGTAGCTTTGGATATGCTTCACCTGCTGGTTTGTAGATGTCAAAGCGTAATAATATATATGTTACATAACTGTTTGTGAGTGTGTCGTGGCAGCCCTGCGTCGGGCAACCCGCCGGGACGGCACCGATGACTTGTCATTAATAACGACAGCGGAAATGTATCAAAAGGTGACGCGTGTCCCTCTGTCTGTCTCCAGCCTTATTTATGATACAACAGAACAATATTTATTTCTACTTATAGATCTATATTTCGTGAGGGTATTAGCGAATATGTGTATTGTCGTCCTTACGATGACGTCTTATTTATTTTTGAAACAGATATCCTACACAAAGCTATCCCACTTAAATTTTGAAGTAAAAGCTATGTACGGTAGCATAAGCACGGTAATAAATATATTACAGTAGGGATTCGAGTGTCCAGAAGAACACTTAATTGTGACATTAAGGACACTGGATTTATTCAGGGGTTTTGCAACCTGAAAGAAGAAGGTTGTAGCATTTTGTGCAAACGATAATGAGATCAGAATTGCTGGAAAGTTATTAATGATGAGAAAAATTGTCTCAAAGAATATATCAACATATGACAGATCAATCAAATTATCAAGACCTGTACTTACTTATTTAGTTTTATATTTTTCACATCATTGTGCTATTATGCCAAGGCTGGGAACCAATTTTTTCAAGCGAACATGAACATACAGCTTGCAGTATCTACATCTAGCAGTTAAGACTTTTTATGAGACTGAGTGTTTTGACTGGAACTGTTAATTGGGTACAGTAATGCATCTCTTCGAAAACATACTAATTTCACTACATTTATCCCAACTATTTTTAAAGTGCTAGCACGTAAAATTTAGGCTTTGAAACATCGAAAGCCTACGTCGATATATATCTCTTCATGTCCTACGATATTAAGGGATAACTACTATAGCTAACAATATAATGTCAAGGAACACTAAGACGGTTACTGGCTGCTGACGGTACAACTAAACACTGCCTGTCACATTGATGGCAATTAAGAATCGTTGAAAAATAGCGACAGGGACATGCTTGGTTGTCTCTGCTTTGGATCTCTTACGTAAAGGAACTTTTTAAACAGCTTATGGAACAATATGTGTTAAATATATCAAAAATTACACACGTAATCTTGCAAAAGTGTCAACAGTGAAGACGTTAGTTTCCCGTACGCGTCACGTGCGTAATATGGGTATACAATTTACACAATATCGTCATATGTCTCTGTGTCAGAGCTGCTCCCGAGGCGTCTACCCCAATTACCGTTAGAATTGTTCCAACGTGCCCTATCTATTACTTCCCTTGTCTGGGAATTGGAGACGGGACTGGATGGTAAAAAATAGTTTGCATCGTCCCGTACGAGGCGGCGGCTCCCTAATTATAATGATTGATTGAGCTGTTATATGATCATACAACAATGAAATTGGTTATCACATCTCTATGATTATGAATACACTGTTATTCCTCCCATATGATTACACTGCGGCGGTATATTGTGATGTTATAAACCGTCTATGTGTTTTGTTTGAGTTTTCTCTGGCGCTTCTTTTTGAGCGCTATATAATTAGCAGTAGCAGTACATATACTTTGTTGTGCATTATATGTAGATATATATATATATATAAGGTAAGGTTATAATAACTTCCTTGCAAGCGACGGTACTCCACAATAAAGAAGATATTAAGGTATATTTAAAAGGAGATAGAATGAATCCCTACGTTTTAATGCTAACTTAGAAGAATTCATTATTTTTCGTCTCCGCTTAGTCCTATATAGAGGAAGGTAAGTATCCTGCTCGACAAAATTAAGAACTTTCTACTTTGATGTATTAGTCTTACTGTTGAAGATAATGATGGTCCAGCAGCTATTGACTGACTTGAGCCGCATGTTCGGTCTGCCCTTTGTTATAAACAAAAATACATCTAATTTTCTATATGCTCATGACATACGGTGAGGAACCACAAATTGGGTGTTGGATTACCTTCATAACTGTATTTTTTAATTAAATACTTATATAAAGGAATTACTTCTGAAACAAAGCCATACCTCATAAATCCCTTTGACTGTTCCATTGAAATCCGCGTACCCTCACGAAACAAAACCAATACACTCCGTCTATAAATCTCAAGTAACGTCCGAAACACTTGAAGTGTCTTAACCGCGTTCTTGTACCTTACATATGTTAACTAAGAAAGGGTTGAGAGTGCTACCTGTGTGGGGCGGAGAGGGGTGCAGGGGGGTGGGGCTGTGCGGATTTACACCCCTCATTTGTTTGCGATGACCCCGAGCACTATCTCGTGAGCGTCGCAACCACGTCCCATCTTGTCGTCTGTGTGTTCGGTTTATATTGTCTTTGTACTTTATAATGTTTTTTTTTTCATTTGTTTATCCGACTTATTAAATCGACGAGCTGTCACAATAATGCGAATAACACAATGAAAAAAATTGTGAAAAATGTATTTTTTGTTATTTAAAAATATATATGTATATAGTAATAGCCTTTTTTTTTACTGTTCGGCACAGGCCTTCTCTGCAAAGAGAGTATAAAGGTATAGTCCGCTACGCACACTTAGGAACTTTTTGTAACATATTTAGGTTTCCTCACGATGTTTTCCTTCACCGCCGAGCGCGTGGTGAATAAGCACATAAAATTGCAACAGCAAATTTATTGGTGCCGGCACCGGGTATCGAATTCTTGCTAGCGTACTATGCAACTTGAGCCAACCGCCCGGACACTGAAATACCACAGATCATCACATGTCATCCACAGCACCGGAGGAGCTGCAGGCGCAATGCATTTGAGAAAGGAGTAGGCTCGTTTCTTGAAGGTTCACAAATCGTACAGGTTCAGAAACACCGCTGGTGACGGAGGAAAGTCTATACGACTGTTGACGTGAACCATCTCGTAGTACAAGCTTAAGCTTTTTTGGTTGGGTTAGCAAAAATGTTAGTAAAATTTATGAAGAAAATATTGTTAGCATTCTTTCGTTTTAAATACTTATATAAAGAACAATGTTAGGAATCCGACATAGGACTTGAGGTGATGGATTCAATTGCTTAACATATTATTGTATACTAAATTTCTTTTGTCTGTTTCCAAAGTGCAAAAAGTGGTTGATATGACAATAGGCCCACTTCCGGCCTCTTTCAAAACCTAATAAACTCATTGAAATGCATTTAGCAACCGGTACATAATACCACGGTTTTTTTTTAAAAAAGATGTGCCAGCGTATTTATCTTTAAGCCTTGCCAAGCGAGCTGCTGTTACAAATAACAATTCAGACATACAATTCAGACAGAATTTTGATTTCAAGGCAGATAAGTACATACAAGTAAATGTTTTTAAAATTATTGATTTCCCTTATTGGTAATATGAGATATCTACAGGAGTGTTACATAATGTACGTTACAGTTTTAGTCTTGAATTAATAATGATATTTCCAAATGCTTTAAGTTGTACTAAATGGACTAATTATATACATTCGTAGAATAATGTTTGCAGTTTAGATTTTTTTTATTTGTCCGTGCACAACTTATTCACAGTTGAGCAATACTATACACTTAATAAGTTAAATTATGCAAATAAATTGATTGTAGTCTAAGTAATTTGTAAGCAAAAAGTGCAGGCCAAAATCTAGACGACAATAGTGTAAAAATAACAGCGAAATCACTTATTACACTCTATCGTTTTACTAGCTGTACACTGCGCTGCTGCTCCACTAACTAAAATAAATTTGAAGAAAAGACATTACACAAATATTGGAGGACATTCGATGTTCGTTTGTTTTCGTTTCAATTCAAACTGGTTCGGTAATATATGAAATTCATTGGAATGGTAATGGCGTCATTCTATTAAACCTTCGTAGACTAATGCAAAACACTTTGTTGACGATCTTCACATGATTAGATGTAGTTTACGATGCTCTAAAGGACATACAGACATACATTCATATATATATATATATATGAGTAGCAGGTGTTAATTAATTCTGTTACGACTAGTGTCTCTATCTTACCATATCTGGTTAAAATTACATATAAAACGGAAAAATAAATAAGTTAAACATTTTTCACTTATTATTTGTGTGACAAATTGATGTAACCGCAAGTTTGCATATCAGACAAAACAAAACGAACAGATCGAAAAGCACTTGTGGTCACCAAGAGACTGTTTCTTTAAATCCTTATTTCATAGTTGTAGCCTGCCAGATCTTATTTATTAATTTTGGACCAATATTCTGCTGATATCTTATACCGTTTCCTTGAATTATGTAAAATATTGGAGCCATTATATTATTTGAACAAGGAAATAATAGAATATATCGACGAGGAAATAATAAAACGTCCCTATATACTTATATCAATTAATATTGTTATTTATCATTCAGGTGGAAAAGTTGTGACACAATCACAGGACGTGCAAAACAAAACTAGATTGGCTCGATAAAACATTTGTTAAGTCACCATGACAAACGGGCCCGAAGCCAATGTAGCACGTAGTTTGATAAGAAATGTTGAAGAGGCCCGAACACGTGCGCATGCGTTTCTGACGAGCAGTAGGTACGGTTATAGGATTTTCAACAAAATAAATTATATAGAAGAAATCATTCCTGGTGGAAACCGGCGTAAGAGATTTGATTTGATCGAAATCAAGACGATACGTTAATACGTATAATGCAAACTGTCTCCCCAGGCGGTTTTTAAAAAAGTGATAGCTATTTTTTGCTAACGAAGTTTCCATTTTTTGATTTCTTATGTACTAAAAATCATTTGCTCAAAATTGTGTTCCATTTACGACTAGAAAAAGCTGTGGGCCATTATCCGTGTGGTATGGTAAGGAAACTTTTCTGTCTAAAAAAAGATATGTCAAGTCCGGCAACCTGGGGTCGCGGGGTGGACTATGGCCTAATACAGCGTACAGGTACATATATGAATGTATCGTCCTTTATATTTAGTCCGCTGTATTTGTTCACTCTGTGACTGCGGGCCGCGTTAGAGCCAATAAAGTAAGTGCTATCTCGGTCCCGGAGCCTGCAAGTTCCTGAATTGTATCGCGTCGTAAACATGACGCTCACTAAATTTACCCATTTTGACTTTAAACGTTAATTGTCGCACATTTTGATAACAAATGTAGAGCATAATATGATTACAAAGTTAACACGTATATATATACTATGGGAACGCTTTAACAATATGGAAGACTTTTAGTCTAACAATTCCATTCTTAGAGGACAACAACTTACCAGCGGTAAGTTGTTGTCATCACAAGCCATCACCTCAAAACAAGCTAATTATTGTCTAATCTAACCATAAGTCCGGGACCAGACCCTGTTATAACGACCAGTAGTGTTATTACCAATTATATATCAACATAATCTAGGAGAATGACAAAATGTGGTGCCGGAGGAGGAACCCGGGATAGAGGCATTATTAATATTGCTTAAGAAAAACTCAAACTCCTAGCCGAGGGTAGACAGGTTGTACGTACTTCTCTATATCAATTACATGCCCGTTCCGGTGCATGACCGGTCAAAGCAAAATGACCAAAGTTGCTTTCTAACGACACCTTAAGCGACTGTGAGCTTTATCTGGGTATCATTATCAAATTAGATTATCAACATGTTTTTCATCATGGCACCTCTTGCTTGCTTCATAACGTTTAACGGTATGTCATCAACTGGTACATACATCATATTTGTCTATAGCTTTGTATTGTTCTTACAAGTCATTTTATTGAATATTTTCAAGCCAAGATTCACAGATTGGTAGGTTATTTCATCAAATTAAAAGTCACAACGTGAGGTCAAGTCATTTATTGTTAGAAGTAAAATTTTATAATTTACATTGTTTTAAAACATTGTTACATAAAAACATCAAAATAAAAATAAAGGCTGTATTTTGCCTTTTATTGTTTTATAAAACATATGATTTAAATATATTATTTATACGAATCATAATATACATAATTTGTATAAGGAACCAAACCAAAATTTGAAAAGATGAGGTATTCATAAATAGGCTACTTTTGCCCCATGCCACCGTTATCGGATACGAACTCGGAACCAGTAATACCTTTCGCTTTATCGCTGGCCAAGAACAGGATCACATCGGCAATTTCTTCTGGTTCACTCACCCTTTTTAGGGGTGTCATATCAGCGGCTAGGTCCCACGTTAAAGTTTGATTTGAATTCTCTAAAATGTCAGTCCGTACGGGTCCTGGACTGACGATATTCACGCGAACACCATACTCGGCTAATTTGAGCGCGGCACAACGAGAGAAGTGGTTAAGGCCCGCCTTCGATATACCATATGGTATGTAGTCCGAAAAACCACTTGCTGTAGTTGCGGCTATACTGGAAATATTAACAACATTTCCTTTTGTTTTAATAAGGTGCGGTGTCGCTAAATTCGTTAAATAGACCGCCGCTCGTAGGTTTATGTTCATTATGCGATCGTACGTTGCCATAAAACCATCACGTGTAATATCACAAGAAGCCGTCATGCCGGCGTTGTTGACTAATATATCTAACTTACCAAATGTTTTTATGGTTCTATCTATTATTTCTTTGGCATCAGCATCTCTCGATACATCAGCTGTTACAACAAGAGGCTCCTTGCCAAAAGATTTTGATTTTGTGTATACATTTTTGAGTTTTTTTTCATTTCTTCCGACTAAAACAACATCTGCACCTTCTTTGGCGAATGCAATGGCGGCAGAGGCTCCGATGCCCGAACTTGAGCCAGTCACTATCACGACTTTGTTTTTGAAACTCATAGTTTATTTTCTTGTATGTGCTTTCCGATTGATCTTGTTTAAATTCTAGTACTGAATTGTAAAGTGCTGGGCTGCTCATTATATAGGTAGATAAAGCATAAAAACTTGCTAAGTAAGAACGTGTTTTAAGTATCGTACAAAATTATACTCCTGAGTTTCTTTCTGCGAGTCACTGCGATGAGTAAGCCATTGTCATTGTAAATAATATATTTCCTATACTTTATAAAATCATCAGAAGTAATATGTATTTTTGAATTGTTCAAGTGAACGTGCAGTATTTTTTTCTTCTATTTACCGTCATGAATAACGTGTTTTATTTTATTATAAAGTTTATATCTAGATCAAATCTGCCTATGCCTAAACAAAACGAACACAGTTTAAAACATAATGTAAAATGAGTCGAAAAACAGCTTAAATTAAGTTATACTTCTATGTTATCCTCTTGCATGTTAGTACGATAGGAGATATCAGTTTGCGTATTCGCTATGACCAGTAATCTAGTATAGATATAGTGAGAAAAGATTTTCCTTCCTAATTTTTCGGAAAAGTTCGTATTTATCGTGCTTTCTCAAATAGCTTCAGTACCCATCTTAGAGCCGTAGGGGTAAGTCGCATCAGCAGGCCAACATATTGTTAGCTGGCAACACATGACACCCAGCGATTGTTATGCATAATAACTACTTCCAATGATATCTTAGTTATTTACCTGAACATTATTGTATCTTTAATTCATATTTAATAATTAAGTTGATCGTTACATGAACTTGGCATTGTAAACAATAGTTTAACTTTATTAGTTCCTAATCTGACTTCTCATTAATTTTGTATAAAGATTGTAAGGACGCGCAGTTGTGACGGTATTCGTTATAAATAATTCTTTGTACAACGTTACACTGTCTCAATAAAGCGAGTGTATTAGTTGTTGGACTATTTTATTCTACGAGACCAACAAATTATAACAATATATATAGAGTGGTAATACGCAATTCAAATAATCACTACAGTTTTAATCATATATATTTTCAGATTTCAATTGTATCCCTCTCACACGCAGGTTATTTACTTACGCCAATTACAACTTTAGGCAGGTATTAATAAAATAAAGTAAAAAAGTGTAATTTAAAGTTTTATTATTGTAAATATTTCCCAATAAGCTTTATTTTGTTGTACTTTTAATTATGTTTTAAAGTAGACATAATGTTTTGTTACTAATGACAAAAAACTGACTATTTTCAAAGTTACAGAAGGTGGTTGTAATATAATTATGATTGAACTAATATGGTCACGAAATTAACAATTATTACTAAAAAATATCGGGAGCTTATTTCGTATAATACACTGGTAATGGTAACATCCGGTTGTAAGTAATAAATGTTATGGTTGTGAATCTCTATATTATACAACGACATTATTCATTTTGATATTTGACACTAAACATTAAAGTTCCAAATAAATAAATAAATAAAATGTCACTCATTGAATACAATTATTCATTGACAGTTCCGGTTTCATCGTATTCCGATAAAGATCCGAGTTTTCCCGAAGGAACATAACTTCTCACTTCATCTGCAGTGCATTAAAATGTCACGATGAGTGTCATTAATACGGTATAAAAAATTTAAAAGTACCGCTTACTTTTCATTTTTAATCTTATCGCGATATTTTAGCTGATTGTTCATTTTTCTATCCTTGAATAGGAATACATGATGTCTGCTGCTATTTTTACTGAATTTTCACACAGTTGATCAACAATTCAAATATGATTGTGCAAGAGACCGTAATCTAGTAGTTTGATGACTCGATGATTATGGTTATTTTTACCAAATATAATTAATAAATTTCTAATATGTTACATTAAACTATTAAAACATATTAAATGAAACTCTCTAAATGTACATAAACATGTAAATGTCATTACTTCAACAATGTACCATTATCAGATACGAATTGGGAACCAGTAATGCCCCTAGCCTTTTCGCTAGCTAAGAATAATATTAAATCGGCTAATTCTTGCGGTTCACTCACTCTTTTTAGAGCAGTATATTCACAAAATTGCTCCCACGATCCAGACTGATCTGAATTCTTTATGATATCGGTTCGGACTGGTCCTGGGCTGACGATGTTCACACGAACGCCATATGCCGCTAATTTAAGCGCAACACAACGAGAAAAATGATTCAGGGCAGCCTTAGATACGCAATACGATACAAAGTCCGGAATACCCGTGGTCGTAGTCGCAGTCATGCTAGATATGTTGACAATATTTCCTCGTGTTTTGGTAAGATGCGGTGTCGCTAGATGCGTCAAGTAGACAGCTGCCCGTAAGTTTATGTTGACAACACGATCGTAAGCTGCCATAAAATTGGCACTAGTAAGATCAGTGTAACAACCCACACCCGCATTGTTAACTAATATATCTAACTTCTCAAATCTGTGAATAGTTTTATTTATTATTTCCTTGGCTTCAGCGTCTATTGACACATCAGCGTAAACAATAAGATGATTTTTGCCAAAACTGACACATTTGGAGTATACACTTCGGAGGTTTTCATAGTTTAGTCCAGCTATAACAACATTTGCACCTTCTTTAGCAAATGCAATAGCGGTGGAGGCACCGATACCAGAACCAGAACCTGTCACTATCACAACTTTGTTTTTGAAACTCATTTTTAAATCTGTATGCTTACAAGTGGTTGCGTTATTACTGAGTTGGTGTAGAATTGATTTATCATTTTATTATAGAAATACGTTACGTAACCACGTGATTTACATTATCTTTATAGTAATAAATAATACGTTTATCTCGCACTACTATCTTTAAAATTACAGATCGTTTATTGATATAGTCATTGCGTGATGTAATAAGAACTCATTTTTAAGCTATTTTTATTTTAGTAAATTTAATAAAAGTAGTTTTCAATCAAAGTAAATTCAATTACTTCGCAATTCGTAGCTAGTAATAGATAAAAGAAGTTAAAAGTTCTTCTAGAAACTCAAGATCTTAAAATGAAATAGTGGAAATTATTATAGATCTTACATCGTGCTTCAGGCTATCGCCTCAGGCCGAGCTCGCAATCATGATAAGTAATTGTGTTCCACTTATCTTCAATTCATTTTTAGACAACAAAAAAAACAAACAAAAGTAGAAGAAAGTTAACCCAACAAAGTTATGCCAACTGTCCATGTCTGGCGATTACTAAATCGAGAAACATAAACTTCATTTCATTTCGAAGGTGTAATCTGGAGACAACCCCAACGGAGTGTCGACGGTGAGGCGCCTGTTCAGACAGGCGCCTCACCGTTAATCAGTTAACCTCGATGAGACGTGGCTACAGGTCCAATCCGCAGAGAGAGATCGCGATACTTAGAGACTGCCTAAACTGCTACAGTAAGAACGGTTTGGATATTGCATAACCGATTATGGTTGGAAAGATTTAGTGGTATGGAAAGATCCTCGAAAAAATGGCGGTGCAGCGAATCAGGTGGCACATTGTGCCTCTGATAAGCGTCCGCCAATTCGGGTTTATGCCACAGCGTAGTACCGAGGACTCCCTCTGCGCCATGATGCGGCACTTGAACGATGGGCTTCTTGCAAAGAAGCTCATGGTTCTCGTGTCGCTGGATATAGAGGGAGCATTCGATAATGCGTGGTGGCCTGCGATCAAACTCAGGCTGGCGGAGACCGGCTGCCCGGTGGACCTGAGGCGCCTGATCGACAGCTATCTTAGCGACCGATCAGTGCGCGTAGGGTTCGCCGGTGCGGAGTGCGTCAAACGTACGACGAAGGGATGCGTGCAAGGATCCATAGGGGGACCTACGCTGTGGAACCTGCTGCTGAATCCCTTTTCACCGCTTTGGAGGAGAGGGGTGTACTGTCAGGCTTTTGCTGATGATGTAGTTCTAATATTCTCGGGTGGTAACGCCCTGGAGGTGCAAAGGGAGGCTAATCCAATCCTCGAGTATGTTCGGGAGTGGGGGTCAGAACTAAGCTAAACTTCGCACCCACAAGACCCAAGCGATGGTGGTGACGAGGAAACGGAAGTATGACTCACCACTTCTGAGCATGGGCGGGGAGGATTGGTCTCTAAAAGCATCAAGATCCTCGGCCTCACAGTGGACAGCGGGCTCACCTTCAATGCGCACATATTGAATGTGTGCAAGAAGGCTCAGGGCCTGTATGGCCAACTGTCGAGAGCTGCGAGGGTCTCCTGGGGTTAAACCCCGAGGTGATTAGGACGATATATACGGCGGTGGTGGAGCCGACGATCATGTATGCCTCGGCAGCATGGGCGTCGGCGACACTAAAGAAGTCTGCCAGGAAGCAGCTGGGAGCTGTGCAAGGGGGTTTGTCCAGAAGATCATCAGATCCTATAGGACCGTCTCCCTGCATTCAGCCCTACTAAAAAAAAAAAAAAAAAAAAAAAAAAAAAAAAAAAAAAAAAAAAAAAAAAAAAAAAAAAAAAAAAAAAAAAAAAAAAAAAAAAAAAAAAAAAAAAAAAAAAAAAAAAAAAAAAAAAAAAAAAAAAAAAAAAAAAAAAAAAAAAAAAAAAAAAAAAAAAAAAAAAAAAAAAAAAAAAAAAAAAAAAAAAAAAAAAAAAAAAAAAAAAAAAAAAAAAAAAAAAAAAAAAAAAAAAAAAAAAAAAAAAAAAAAAAAAAAAAAAAAAAAAAAAAAAAAAAAAAAAAAAAAAAAAAAAAAAAAAAAAAAAAAAAAAAAAAAAAAAAAAAAAAAAAAAAAAAAAAAAAAAAAAAAAAAAAAAAAAAAAAAAAAAAAAAAAAAAAAAAAAAAAAAAAAAAAAAAAAAAAAAAAAAAAAAAAAAAAAAAAAAAAAAAAAAAAAAAAAAAAAAAAAAAAAAAAAAAAAAAAAAAAAAAAAAAAAAAAAAAAAAAAAAAAAAAAAAAAAAAAAAAAAAAAAAAAAAAAAAAAAAAAAAAAAAAAAAAAAAAAAAAAAAAAAAAAAAAAAAAAAAAAAAAAAAAAAAAAAAAAAAAAAAAAAAAAAAAAAAAAAAAAAAAAAAAAAAAAAAAAAAAAAAAAAAAAAAAAAAAAAAAAAAAAAAAAAAAAAAAAAAAAAAAAAAAAAAAAAAAAAAAAAAAAAAAAAAAAAAAAAAAAAAAAAAAAAAAAAAAAAAAAAAAAAAAAAAAAAAAAAAAAAAAAAAAAAAAAAAAAAAAAAAAAAAAAAAAAAAAAAAAAAAAAAAAAAAAAAAAAAAAAAAAAAAAAAAAAAAAAAAAAAAAAAAAAAAAAAAAAAAAAAAAAAAAAAAAAAAAAAAAAAAAAAAAAAAAAAAAAAAAAAAAAAAAAAAAAAAAAAAAAAAAAAAAAAAAAAAAAAAAAAAAAAAAAAAAAAAAAAAAAAAAAAAAAAAAAAAAAAAAAAAAAAAAAAAAAAAAAAAAAAAAAAAAAAAAAAAAAAAAAAAAAAAAAAAAAAAAAAAAAAAAAAAAAAAAAAAAAAAAAAAAAAAAAAAAAAAAAAAAAAAAAAAAAAAAAAAAAAAAAAAAAAAAAAAAAAAAAAAAAAAAAAAAAAAAAAAAAAAAAAAAAAAAAAAAAAAAAAAAAAAAAAAAAAAAAAAAAAAAAAAAAAAAAAAAAAAAAAAAAAAAAAAAAAAAAAAAAAAAAAAAAAAAAAAAAAAAAAAAAAAAAAAAAAAAAAAAAAAAAAAAAAAAAAAAAAAAAAAAAAAAAAAAAAAAAAAAAAAAAAAAAAAAAAAAAAAAAAAAAAAAAAAAAAAAAAAAAAAAAAAAAAAAAAAAAAAAAAAAAAAAAAAAAAAAAAAAAAAAAAAAAAAAAAAAAAAAAAAAAAAAAAAAAAAAAAAAAAAAAAAAAAAAAAAAAAAAAAAAAAAAAAAAAAAAAAAAAAAAAAAAAAAAAAAAAAAAAAAAAAAAAAAAAAAAAAAAAAAAAAAAAAAAAAAAAAAAAAAAAAAAAAAAAAAAAAAAAAAAAAAAAAAAAAAAAAAAAAAAAAAAAAAAAAAAAAAAAAAAAAAAAAAAAAAAAAAAAAAAAAAAAAAAAAAAAAAAAAAAAAAAAAAAAAAAAAAAAAAAAAAAAAAAAAAAAAAAAAAAAAAAAAAAAAAAAAAAAAAAAAAAAAAAAAAAAAAAAAAAAAAAAAAAAAAAAAAAAAAAAAAAAAAAAAAAAAAAAAAAAAAAAAAAAAAAAAAAAAAAAAAAAAAAAAAAAAAAAAAAAAAAAAAAAAAAAAAAAAAAAAAAAAAAAAAAAAAAAAAAAAAAAAAAAAAAAAAAAAAAAAAAAAAAAAAAAAAAAAAAAAAAAAAAAAAAAAAAAAAAAAAAAAAAAAAAAAAAAAAAAAAAAAAAAAAAAAAAAAAAAAAAAAAAAAAAAAAAAAAAAAAAAAAAAAAAAAAAAAAAAAAAAAAAAAAACTGGAGACAACCCCAACGAAGTGTCCGCTGGATGTCAGGATCAGCGAAGCGGCCTCTCTTTATGAGATAAAGAGAGGCATATCCAGTCGGGTGGTGAAGGACAGGGAGATAGAGTCCAGGACACCTTTCGCCGAGATGCCTCACCCAGCCGAAAGGGTCGAGCTGGACGATCCCTGCCTGGAGGATGGCGGGGAGTCGCTTGGCAAGACGAGGCTACCGTCCGTATATATACCGACGGTAGTAAAATAGACGGAAAGTCGGAGCGGCACTGTCCATATGGACCGGTGCTGCCGAGACGAGTACCCGAAAACTCAAGCTGAGCGATTACTGCACCGTCTACCAGGCGGAGCTGCTTGCACACAATGAAGCGACTAAGTGGGCACTTCGGCATCCTGCACGGCACTACAGGGTCTATTGCGACTCCAGGTTCGCTCTCCAGACCGTGATAAATCCGGATTCCTCCATCCTATTGCGGTCAACGCCCGGCGGAACATCGGCCAAATGAGGGAGGAGGGCAAAACCTTCTCCCTCACATGGGTGAAGGCCCATGTAGGAGTGGAAGGGAATGAGAGAGCGGATGCACTTGCAAAGGAGGCCGCAACTAAGACAAAGAGGGCCCCCGTTTACGATCGGTGCCCAGTTTCATTTGTCAAGAGACAGATCCGTTTGGAGTCGATTGACGAATGGAACGAGAGGTACCGAGAAGGTGCGACGGCTTCCGTTACCAAGATCTTCTTCCCGGATGTCGCAGACGCATACCGCATAGTACGAAAGACGGCGATGGATGCTAGGCTTGTGCAAGTGCTCACAGGACATGGCGGGTTTTCCGAATACTTGAACAGGTTCAGGTGTAAGGAGAGCCCGTCGTGTGCCTGTGACGAAGGAGTGAATGAGACCATTATCCATCTCCTTACTGAGTGTCCCATACATGCTAGCCAAAGAATTGATATAGAAACAGTTTTAGGCATAAAAATTAGTAAGGATAATTTATCGACACTAGTAGGCAACAAAGATGTCAGACAAAGATTCCTTTGCTACTGCAAGAAAATAGCAGAAAAGGCAGCATTTAGGAATAAGACTAGCAAGTAAGGAGCTTCTAGACATACATTAGAATTAATGTGAGTCGAGAGCCCACCACTGGACTTAAAAAACTAAATTAGAACCAGGATAAATTGTAATAAAATAAGATTAGTAACAAGCAAATGTTATAAATATAATAAGAAATAAATATAAGAAAGAATTAAAGAATAAGTGTATATATTAGAAATAGAAATATAAAAAATCGAAGTAGAAATAAATTGTATGTAAGTGAATGTATATAAAGGATGAGCGGAAAGGCATGGAGAAAAAAACTGCCCTAACCTATCCACGTTAGGGGAACTAGAACAGTTACAGGCATACTACGCTCTATACTTAGATTAAAAGGACAAGGGCAATTAAACTCTGAATTTAGATATAAGTCAGTAGTAATGCCTGTTGTTACATTAAAAAAAACCGATTATGGTAGGAGATTGATTTTCTACAATTTTAGCTTGGCATTTAATTGAACCGAACGGTTTAGGTTACCGCAGAAAATTTTTGAATAAACCAATCAGATAACTTCAAAATTTCGGGAACAATTATTTCGAAACCAAATGAGCTTAATGGAAAATGCACAGCCATTGCTATCTCTGACTAATCCGTTAAAAAAGGTTAAAATAACACATATTTATATGCATTCAGCATATAAATATGTATGTGGTTAAAATTTCTTTTTTTTATCTTTTACTACGATAATGTAATTTCTTTTTTATCTTATGCACTTCATGTGGACAACAGTCGAGCCATAAAATTATGAATAAAGAAAGAATGAAAAAACATTTATTTGGGTACAAATAAATGTAAACAAGAGTAATGAGAAATACATTTTAAAATTACATGCACCAACATATTTGCCGGCCATTACTCAGCTTTCAATCATGAAGTTCACAGAATTTCGTGAATACTGCTTTCAGTGGAACCATATATAAATAATAGAATAAAACCCACCGTGTTTCAAATAATTGCTTATTAATTATCTAATTTTCTCTTATTAACTTATTTGAATATCTACATTGTTTTGTAGAAATTCTCTTATTAATAAAAACCATACTACAGAAAACAATTTATTAAAAAGTCCGTAATTATATACATCTGTTACTTATTTATATTTTTATTTATTTATTTATAAACTCTTTATTGTTTACACTTATGAACTAAAATAAAAAAAAAAGAAAATATAATTAAAATATAGGTGGGCCAGTGATTAGTTAACATTTAAAAATTACAGAAAAAAACTATAAGACTTATTTCAAAATATTTACCTATGAGACAGCCAGTGGACGGGAATTTACTTTTATATATATATATATATATATATATATATATATATATATATATATATATATATATATATATATATATATATATATATATATATATATATATATATATATATATATATATATATATATATATATATATATATATATATATATATATATATATATATATATATATATATATATATATATATATATATATATATATATATATATATATATATATATATATATATATATATATATATATATATATATATATATATATATATATATATATATATATATATATATATATATATATATATATATATATATATATATATATATATATATATATATATATATATATATATATATATATATATATATATATATATATATATATATATATATATATATATATATATATATATATATATATATATATATATATATATATATATATATATATATATATATATATATATATATATATATATATATATATATATATATATATATATATATATATATATATATATATATATATATATATATATATATATATATATATATATATATATATATATATATATATATATATATATATATATATATATATATATATATATATATATATATATATATATATATATATATATATATATATATATATATATATATATATATATATATATATATATATATATATATATATATATATATATATATATATATATATATATATATATATATATATATATATATATATATATATATATATATATATATATATATATATATATATATATATATATATATATATATATATATATATATATATATATATATATATATATATATATATATATATATATATATATATATATATATATATATATATATATATATATATATATATATATATATATATATATATATATATATATATATATATATATATATATATATATATATATATATATATATATATATATATATATATATATATATATATATATATATATATATATATATATATATATATATATATATATATATATATATATATATATATATATATATATATATATATATATATATATATATATATATATATATATATATATATATATATATATATATATATATATATATATATATATATATATATATATATATATATATATATATATATATATATATATATATATATATATATATATATATATATATATATATATATATATATATATATATATATATATATATATATATATATATATATATATATATATATATATATATATATATATATATATATATATATATATATATATATATATATATATATATATATATATATATATATATATATATATATATATATATATATATATATATATATATATATATATATATATATATATATATATATATATATATATATATATATATATATATATATATATATATATATATATATATATATATATATATATATATATATATATATATATATATATATATATATATATATATATATATATATATATATATATATATATATATATATATATATATATATATATATATATATATATATATATATATATATATATATATATATATATATATATATATATATATATATATATATATATATATATATATATATATATATATATATATATATATATATATATATATATATATATATATATATATATATATATATATATATATATATATATATATATATATATATATATATATATATATATATATATATATATATATATATATATATATATATATATATATATATATATATATATATATATATATATATATATATATATATATATATATATATATATATATATATATATATATATATATATATATATATATATATATATATATGTATATATTAGAAATAGAAATATAAAAATCGAAGTAGAAGTAAATTGTATGTAAGTGAATGTATATAAAGGATGAGCGGAAAGGCATGGAGAGAAAAACTGCCCTAACCTATCCACGTTAGGGGAACTAGAAATAGCATAGGCATACTACGCTCTATACTTAGATTAAAAAGGACAAGGGCAATTAAACTCTGAATTTAGATATAAGTCAGTAGTAATGCCTGTTGTTACATTAAAAAAAACCGATTATGGTAGGAGATTGATTTTCTACAATTTTAGCTTGGCATTTAATTGAACCGAACGGTTTAGTTCACCGCAGAAAATTTTTGAATAAACCAATCAGATAACTTCAAAATTTCGGGAACAATTATTTCGAAACCAAATGAGCTTAATGGAAAATGCACAGCCATTGCTATCTCTGACTAATCCGTTAAAAAAGGTTAAAATAACACATATTTATATGCATTCAGCATATAAATATGTGGTTAAAATATCTTTTTTATCTTGTACTACGATAATGTAATTTCTTTTTATCTTGTACTACGATAATGTCATTTCTTTTTATCTTGTACTACGATAATGTAATTTCTTTTTATCTTATGCACTTCATGTGGACAACAGTCGAGTCATGAAATTGTGAATAAAGAAAGAATGAAAAACATTTATTTGGTACAAATAAATGTTTTTGGTAAACAAGAGTAATGAGAAATACATTTTAAAATTACATGCACCAACATATTTGCCGGCCATTACTCAGCTTTCAATCATGAAGTTCACAGAATTTCGTGAATACTGCTTTCACGAAATTAAGTGGAACCATATATAAATAATAGAATAAAACCCACCGTGTTTCAAATAATTGCTTATTAATTATCTAATTTTCTCTTATTAACTTATTTGAATATCTACATTGTTTTGTAGAAATTCTCTTATTAATAAAAACCATACTACAGAAAACAATTTATTAAAAAGTCCGTAATTATATACATCTGTTACCTAGTTACTAAAGCACCGTTATCAGAAATAAATTCAGAACCCGTGATGCCTTTTGCTTTTTCGCTGGATAAGAATAAGATCAAATCAGCAATTTCTTCCGGTTCACTCACTCTTTTAAGAGCAGTCAATTGAACGAATTGCTCCCACTGCATAGTTTGGCCTGAATTCTCCAAAATATCAGTCCGCACTGGTCCTGGACTGATGGTGTTCACACGAACTCCATACTCCGCCAACTTTAGCGCAACACAACGAGAGAAATGATTAAGTCCAGCTTTAGATACACAATACGATAAGTAGGTCGAAACAACAGGTGTAGTTCCTGCTACACTAGATATGTTAACAATATTTCCTTTTGTTTTGATCAGATGCGGTGTTGCTAGATGTGTTAAGTAGACCGCCGCTCGTAAGTTTATATTGATAACACGATCGTAAACTGCCATGAAATTGTCGCTAGTGATATCAGAGAGAACACCCATGCCAGCATTGTTTACTAATATATCTATCTTTCCAAATGTCTGTATAGTTTTATCAATAATCTGTTTGGCATCGGCATCTATTGAAACATCGCCTTTAACGACGAGAGGTTTCTTGCCGAAACTTTCACATTTTGTATATATATTCCTGAGTTTTTCTTCGTTTCTTCCTGTTATCACAACATATGCTCCTTCTTTGGCAAACGCAATGGCAGCGGAGGCTCCGATACCGGAACTGGAACCAGTTACTATAACGACTTTATTTTCGAAACTCATCTTAACGTCTGACTTATGTGCTTACCTGTTACAATCCTAATACTGAGTTTATTAGGCTGATTTTAATTATATAGTAGGTAGATAATAGACTTAAAAACATGATTATTCATTATCATTTCGATAAAAAATATAATGGCGTAAGTCATGATCAAATAATGGTTGCATTTTGTGATTAGGGATTTAAAACTAGATACGCTATTTTATGCATGTCATTTTGATTAGAAATCAGTCGAGTGACGTACAGATAGACTGGCCATATTATGACTACTATTACTAGCTGACCCGGCGAACTCTGTTCCGTCTTAGATATCGTCTATTAAATAAGCTGATGATTAATGATTCTTTATCGTCCATGTATTTTGGTGCGTAGGTTGAATTCTTCAGTTAAATACCTTATGATGCACGACCTTTTTGTTTCATTATTAGGCGAACATGTCACATATGCGACCGTGGAAAACGTCGAAATCGTGACACAAATTAAAATCATAAAAGGAATAAAATCATCTAAGAAAAACGGTTTTATATGTTTTTCTTTACAATAATAACATTACTGACTCGGACTGGATTGAGAAAATAATCTGTAATGATTGAATGAGACCAATAAAAGTTTTGTTTTCTTAAATATTTATTTATTTGTTGTAATATATACAATATATAACAACAAATCATCATAATATCATATATATATATATATATATGTGATATTATGATGATATACACACAATTAATGTCTGAAGGCATGCAACCGATCAATATGTCAATCCTGTTTTCATAACTGACATTATTCTACATGTTTAAATCGAAAATACGCCATTATTCAATTATTCATGGAATATATGTTGTCGATTCGAAACATTTATTTAAATACCTACTTTAATTTCATTAATAAAGTTTACCGCATCGACAGGATCAACATTCGATGTTTAACAGTTACGAAACCCCATTAAAATTTTGTACGGGAAAATGATTTTTCTTATTTATTTCGGGAACGCGGTCGAATGGGATAAAAAGTATCCTATCTTCTTCTCCGTCTAAGAATATAGAGGTAGCTTAGAACCACCTCCATATTCTTAGACAAATCGGAACAGCAGTTCTTGAGTTACAAAATGTGTAATTAACACGACTTTCTTTTATATGTATAGATATTATCAGTAACATAAATGAAGATCAATACCACATTTAAATTTTGTTTTCCTTAATATGTAAGCGTAATTGCAAACTTGCCCTAATTGAATACAGTAACGTTCCCACACATAGTCACTACTTAAGAATGGAATCTAGTATTCAAGTTAGATAAGAGAATAAGTTTTATAAACTCGTTTGCTTATTTTATTTTGGTGTAAAGTAATAATATAGTAACTGTTAACCGGCGTTATTTTTAACTTGAATTTTTTAAATGTAATTGACATACAACTACACTAAATAATACACAGCATCTTACCGGTAATTATTTATTGAGTTGTAAAATAATCTTACTACTTTGGCACAATTTCTCTATTTAAAAAAATATAAGCACACTTCAGAAAAACAAGTAGAGTACTAAAAAAATTACTAAATGTCTAAGATCAGCTATTTATTAACCAAATTACCATTATCATAGACAAATTCAAAGCCCGTGATGCCTATAGCTTTATCACTGAATAAGTATAAAATGACAAGAGCGATTTCTTCAGGTTCACTCACTCTTTTTTAGAGCAGTTAGTTCAGCTAGTTGTTCCCACTGAAGCCTTGAAGTTTGACCCGCATTCTCTATAATGTCAGTGCGGACGGGTCCTGGGCTGACTATATTCACACGAACGCCATACTCCGCTAATTTAGGCGCATTAGTATAATGAGAGAAATGATTGTGCAGCCTTGGATACGCTATACGATAGGAAGTGTGAAAAGCCAGTCGAAGTTCTCGCTACACTGGATATGTTAACGATATTACCTTTTGTTCTGATAAGATGTGGTGTTGCTAGATGCGTCAAGTGAACAATAACTTTCCAAATCTACCAAGAAGCTTGATTAACATTAAGTCTTGCACGTCTTGTACTTATAACTCGATGCATGTAACATTGCATTTCCAGGCCACTCAGGAACAACAAATAATATTTAAACTATTTTAGACCAGTGATTTGAATAATAAGAAATCAGAAACTGGGGCTTTTTGTTTTATGGATTGTCACGTATAAGGTCACTGGCTTAAATTAGTGCTCAGTGTATATAACGTAAGGTTGTTACATTGGAACGAATAAGTGATTAATATCACAAAGAGGTGAGAATAAAAAGGTGGGAGCTCATTCCTATTATTTTGAAATAACCCTAACATGGGAACTAAGATAAGATTTAAAACAATCGAAGGAAATATACAAGTAGTACAATCGTAATTTAGATTTTAATTTTTGTTACCGTTCACAAAAACTAACCTTCACACATGAGACACATTGTGACAGTTCATAATATATGCACATTTGCCACTGCTACATTTCGACAAGGCATATTATGTAGGTCCTTATAGACATGATATAAAATAGTAAATATATCAAAGTAAGGAACGAACGCGCATTACATCGAAGTTTAAATTTAACTTAGTGATCAGATTCGACATTTATATTATGATGATATACACACAATTAATGTCTGAAGGCATGCAACCGATCAATATGTCAATCCTGTTTTCATAACTGACATTATTCTACATTTTTAAATCGAAAGTACGCCATTATTCAATTATTCTGAAATACATGTTGTCGATTCGAAACATTAAAAAAAAAGTACTTTAATTTAATTAATAAAGTTTACCTCATCGACAGGATCAACATTCGATGTTTGACAGTTACGGAACCCATTAATTTTTTTATGGGAAAATGATTTTTCTTATTTATTTAGGGAACGCGGTCGAATGGGATAAAAAGTATCCTATCTTCTTCTCCGTCTAAGAATATGGAGGTAGCTTAGAACCACCTCCATATTCTTAGACAAATCGGAACAGCAGTTCTTGAGTTACAAAATGTGTAATTAACACGACTTTCTTTTATATGTATAGATATTATCAGTAACATAAATGAAGATCAATACCACATTTAAATTTTGTTTTCCTTAATATGTAAGCGTAATTGCAAACTTGCCCTAATTGAATACAGTAACGTTCCCACACATAGTCACTACATAAAGAGTGGAATCTAGTATTCAAGTTAGATAAGAGAATAAGTTTTATAAACTCGTTTGCTTATTTTATTTTGGTGTAAAGTAATAATATAGTAACTGTTAACCGGCGTTATTTTTAACTTGAATTTTTAAATGTAATTGACATACAACTACACTAAATAATACACAGCATCTTACCGGTAATTATTTATTGAGTTGTAAAATAATCTTACTACTTTGGCACAATTTCTCTATTTAAAAAAATATAAGCACACTTCAGAAAAACAAGTAGAGTACTAAAAAAATTACTAAATGTCTAAGATCAGCTATTTATTAACCAAATTACCATTATCATAGACAAATTCAAAGCCCGTGATGCCTATAGCTTTATCACTGAATAAGTATAAAATGACAAGAGCGATTTCTTCAGGTTCACTCACTCTTTTTAGAGCAGTTAGTTCAGCTAGTTGTTCCCACTGAAGCCTTGAAGTTTGACCCGCATTCTCTATAATGTCAGTGCGGACGGGTCCTGGGCTGACTATATTCACACGAACGCCATACTCCGCTAATTTAGGCGCATTAGTATAATGAGAGAAATGATTGTGCAGCCTTGGATACGCTATACGATAGGAAGTGTGAAAAGCCAGTCGAAGTTCTCGCTACACTGGATATGTTAACGATATTACCTTTTGTTCTGATAAGATGTGGTGTTGCTAGATGCGTCAAGTGAACAATAACTTTCCAAATCTACCAAGAAGCTTGATTAACATTAAGTCTTGCACGTCTTGTACTTATAACTCGATGCATGTAACATTGCATTTCCAGGCCACTCAGGAACAACAAATAATATTTAAACTATTTTAGACGAGTGATTTGAATAATAAGAAATCAGAAACTGGGGCTTTTTGTTTTATGGATTGTCACGTATAAGGTCCCTGGCTTAAATTAGTGCTCAGTGTATACAACATTGGAACGAATAAGTGATTAATATCACAAAGAGGTGAGAATAAAAAGGTGGGAGCTCATTCCTATTATTTTGAAATAACCCTAACATGGGAACTAAGATAAGATTTAAAACAATCGAAGGAAATATACAAGTAGTACAATCGTAATTTAGATTTTAATTTTTGTTACCGTTCACAAAAACTAACCTTCACACATGAGACACATTGTGACACAAACAGTTCATAATATATGCACATTTGCCACTGCTACATTTCGACAAGGCATATTATGTAGGTCCTTATAGACATGATATAAAATAGTAAATATATCAAAGTAAGGAACGAACGCGCATTACATCGAAGTTTAAATTCTAACTTAGTGATCAGATTCGACATTTATAATATTGTCAAAAATAAATAAATGTTATCCGTATCTGTACCCGTCTTGATTAATTGGGTTAAGATTATTGTATTGTCGATTCTAATCTATTTCTTACTACAAGGGAAGTTATAATTCGAAGCATGCTATGCATGCTATAGCTATAGGATCGAGCATAAAACCATAGGAATTGTTGAAGATTGATAAACACACGGAAGTATACCCAATACTTAAAATTAATAAGTCGTGAATGTTCTTAATCCTAAAGAGAACTGCTGTATCAAACGCTCCACTTCCGAAATGCTTCTATTCACTGGCAACTTAGGCTTTAATAAAAGATAAGCCCTTTCCATGGATTGGTGAGGTGTTTGAGCATTACTTGCATGATGTAAGTAATGATCACTTTTATTGATGGACTGGATTCCGCAATGACACATAATATGACGAAATATGTTTAAAGCAAGACCATTAGAATGCAGTTTTATTTTAAAGAATGATGCTAAATAATAGGTTGGGGAAAGTTTCTTCGCATTTTTTAAGAAAATTCAAAACATATTTTAATATATTTTATTTATATTTAACTAAATATTGTAGGTGCCACTTTGTTTGATAAATTATTGCCATCTTGTAGGTAGGGAAATGATTCCATTGCTATAGAAATTTTGGGACTTCTAATCAAAATACCGCGACAAGTAGTTTTGGCAGTCCTCTCGTGATTTACTATGATGATATTCTATTGTTTTATAATTCAAATTTGTATTGACATATGCGTTGTGTGTATTGTAACCATATTGAAATATATATATTGAAGTATAATAAAGTAAAATAAATCCCTAAATAATAAGAATGATATTGTATTTACTGATATGGGTCGGTTCTTCGCTCGAGAAGAGAATAGAAGAGAATGAATACGGCGAGAAATGAATAATGTTTTGTGAGAGTTAAATTAAATAAAGCAAGATCTAGCCCGGCAACGCGGGCTGGATACGCTAGCACATACTATAATGCGAAAAGACTTTTCACCAACCTCTTAGTTGTAGGTAGTGATAATTTATTCTGTAACAAATTTAAGTGCTGAGATACTCGTAGTTAGTAGAAATAGTAAGTAATAATATTGCTTGGCTAAAATATATTATGTTACCAATTACATAAGAAAAATTTGCTCTAAATATGTTGAAAATTATTATATATTTATATACCTACATTTTGAATTAGCAGTTTACTTAAATGAAAAGAGACCGTAATCACGGGTAAACTGGGGTGCTACGGTAGTGTCTTTGTAGATGACAGTTTCACAATAGATATCTCTTTATGGTTTTTATTGTTGTGTCGATGCTACGGCATATAATAATTACATTATTGATGATTTCATATATTTATGACCGGATTTAAAGATGTTGTTAACTTATATATATGCATAACTATAACTGACAGTATACACATACTATTGATATATGCATAACGCTGGAGCGCTTATTTTGTCCGAGATATAGGGACTATAACAGCTGCAATTCATTCTATAAATACCAATTCTTTAAAGAGAGAACTTGTTCGGTGAGAAGATGGTTTGTGTATTGAAGACAGAGGAACACACGCGATAGGTGACGGTGAAGTCAAGAGGAACCCATATGGTTGGCCCACGGAGAAGGCTTAATGGGGCTTGAACCCACTATGGATGGATAAGATGTTATATATTCATCATCAGCCTGCAACAGTCCACTGCTGGACATAGGTCTCTCCAAAAGTTTACCATTACTACGAGCATGATCCTCAGCTACTCTTATGCAGCTCCTGATTATATTATATGAAAATGTAAATACCTAAGCTTTTATTCTAAGAGATTATTTTGAAATCTGAGAACCCTTTAGGCTAGCACCTAAAGAATTATAAATCATCGAAGAAACAACTCACGTAAGTCTAATATGTCATTAGAATTGTAAAATAAAACGAAATTATTTATTTAATATATTTATTTATAAGACAAAATTATAAAATCATCACAGAACAAATGCTGTACTGTGTAAATATTACATTCTGAAAAAATACAATAAATATGCTCATTTGTTACTTTTTACAAAATTACCGTTATCAGAAACAAATTCAGAACCAGTGATGCCTTTTGCTTTTTCGCTGGATATGAATAGGATCAAATCAGCAATTTCTTCAGGTTCACTTACTCTCTTCAGAGCAGTCATTTCACTCAATTGCTCCCAATGCATAGTTTGACCTGAATTCTCCAAAATATCAGTCCGCACTGGTCCTGGACTGACGATGTTTACACGAACGCCATAATCCGCCAATTTTAGTGCAACACAACGAGAAAAATGATTAAGTCCAGCCTTAGATACACAATACGATACAAAGTCCGAACCAAGGGTTGAAGTTCCTGCTACGCTGGATATGTTAACGATGTTTCCTTTCGTCTTGATCAGATGCGGTGTTGCTAGATGTGTTAAGTAGACCGTCGCTCGTAAGTTTAAATTGATAACGCGATCGTAAACCGCCATGAAATCGTCGCTTGTGATATCAGATTGAACACCCATGCCGGCATTGTTTACTAATATATCTAGCTTTCCAAACGTCTGTATAGTTTTATCAATAATCTGTTTGGCATCGGCATCTATTGAAACATCGCCTTTAACGACGAGAGGTTTCTTGCCGAAACTTTCACATTTTGTATATATATTCCTGAGTTTTTCTTCGTTTCTTCCTGTTATCACAACATTTGCTCCTTCTTTGGCATACGCAATGGCGGTGGAGGCTCCGATACCGGAACTGGAACCAGTCACTATAACGACTTTATTTTCGAAACTCATCTTAACGTCCGAATTATGTGCTTACCTGTTGTAATTGTAATGCTGAGTCTATCTGGCAGATTGTAATTATATAGTAGGTAGATTAGAATTTAAAACATGATAATTCATTATCATTTCGATAAAAATTAAATGGTGTAAGTTAGTCATGACCAAATAATGGTTGTATTTTGTAATTAGGGACGAGATTCGTGTTATGCTGTTCTTGCTGGCGAATACTTTATTTGGACAAGTTGTATGTTCATATCACATAATAGAAGCACCTATTTAAATTATTGTTATTATTTCTATATTTATTTTGGTACTGTGATAGTGATCTATGGTTATGTTGACGCTGTTCCGCAAACACAGGTGCAAAAGTATCATTTAATCCCTGAAGAATGAGTCTGAATTGCGATTATCGTGATTTGTATGTGTGACTTTAGAGTCTATCAACTTTATGTTTCAAACCGAAACCTCCATATCTCTTGGTCCTTGAATAGGAAATCTCTAATTTTAATATGCATGAATTAAGTCAAATGTTGCAAGGTGAAATAGAATCATTTATTCGTATTTAATGCAGATTTGGTTAAGTTTCTATGGCAATGCATTTTTATGGTCAGCATGACCTTATTTTACAACCAGGACAGACTCCGGACGGAAGAAGAATGTCCTCCACAGTCAGCAGCATCGATAAGAAATTGTGTATACAATTTATATTATGCATACAAAATAAATGGATACATTTTGTAGGCTTTTGAAGAGAAACTCCTCCTACATATCCTCTCGAGGTGACAGCGCTGAACAACTAACATCTAGTGAGCCGCATGTCCGTTTACCCCAAAATTGTATGTTACCAAAGTTTATTATAATTATCGATCCAGTTGATATCTCAACTGCACACTCCCTAAGAGTTATTATATGGGATATTAGGAACACTGTGTCAATAACAATACAGCTTGGCGGTGAAGCTAAGGCTATTTTCTCTACGAAATTGACGTACTTGTATAACTCTGACTGTAACAAATACTCCACATTTGAAATTATAGTGCACATCATATATCCCGGTAATTTGGTTGGTTTGATAAGAGATAAGCAAATGAAACATGACTTGTTGAGTAATGGATACCGACTATGATGAAATTTTTGAAACATTATGCAATGCAGTATCATTTTCCTTTAATTATAAGTCGTAAATAGACACGGCAGTGATAATAGGTTATTAAAATTTTTAATTTTCCATATCCGTCTCGTTTAGTGAATGCGAAAATTAGTGACTCGGTGTTAATACGAATACTTTTATTACTTGGTCATACTAAAAGTTTCCGCATTGCGATAAATATAGACTGTTATAATTGTTTTTGGCTTCGGGCGATAACCACTAGAGCGCAGTTTATCTGACCGAACTGCTTACCTGGATGCAGGCGATAAAACGAGGCTTTATACCGTTTGCCATCTAGTTGAACTTGTCTTAATGCCCACGGTCACTAAGTTCACCGGAGAAATATCTTGAATATGGCCATATTATTATAACATCAAAATTTCCAAATCAATCATGCTGCAATCTAATGAGGTCGGTGAAAAATGCGATTGCCATCTCTCCGTCTGTTAAAATGGGTTGAGAGGACGTGAGACGTTTATAAAGGTAAATCGATCATCGCAATTATTTATTAAGAATTGTAAAATAATCTTTCTATTATAACTTTTACACGATTACTCTATTTAAAAAAAATATGACACACTTCAGAAAAATAAGTTAGCATGCTAAAAATCGCTTAATATGCATAATTAAGTCAAATGTTGCAAGGTGAAATAGAATCATTTATTCGTATTTAATGCAGATTTGGTTAAGTTTCTATGGCAATGCATTTTTATGGTCAGCATGACCTTATTTTACAACCAGGACAGACTCCGGACGGAAGAAGAATGTCCTCCACAGTCAGCAGCATCGATAAGAAATTGTGTATACAATTTATATTATGCATACAAAATAAATGGATACATTTTGTAGGCTTTTGAAGAGAAACTCCTCCTACATCTCCTCTCGAGGTGACAGCGCTGAACAACTAACATCTAGCGAGCCGCATGTCCGTTTACCCCAAAATTGTATGTTACCAAAGTTTATTATAATTATCGATCCAGTTGATATCTCAACTGCACCCTCCCTAAGAGTTATTATATGAGATATTAGGAACACTGTGTCAATAACAATACAGCTTGGCGGTGAAGCTAAGGCTATTTTCTCTACGAAATTGACGTATAACTCTGACTGTAACAAATACTCCACATTTGAAATTATAGTGCACATCATATATCCCGGTAATTTGGTTGGTTTGATAAGAGATAAGCAAATGAAACATGACTTGTTGAGTAATGGATACCGACTATGATGAAATTTTTGAAACATTATGCAATGCAGTATCATTTTCCTTTAATTATAAGTCGTAAATAGACACGGCAGTGATAATAGGTTATTAAAATTTTTAATTTTCCATATCCGTCTCGTTTACTGAATGCGAAAATTAGTGACTCGGTGTTAATACGAATACTTTTATTACTTGGTCATACTAAAAGTTTCCGCATTGCGATAAATATAGACTGTTATAATTGTTTTTGGCTTTGGGCGATTACCACTAGAGCGCAGTTTATCTGACCGAACTGCTTACCTGGATGCAGGCGATAAAACGAGGCTTTATACCGTTTGCCATCTAGTTGAACTTGTCTTAATGCCCACGGTCACTAAGTTCACCGGAGAAATATCTTGAATATGGCCATATTATTATAACATCAAAATTTCCTAATTAATCATGCTGCAATCTAATGAGGTCGGTGAAAAATGCGATTGCCATCTCTCCGTCTGTTAAAATGGGTTGAGAGGACGTGAGACGTTTATAAAGGTAAATCGATCATCGCAATTATTTATTAAGAATTGTAAAATAATCTTTCTATTATAACTTTTACACGATTACTCTATTTAAAAAAAATATGACACACTTCAGAAAAATAAGTTAGCATGCTAAAAATCGCTTAATATGCACAACGTCGTCAACGTCAACTATAGCTTTATCACTAGATAAGAATAAAATTACATCAGCCATATCTTCAGATTCACTCACTCTCTTTAGAGCAGTTAGTTCACCGTTTTGCTCCCATTTTGCAGAGAGACCTGCATTCTCTATAATACCAGTACGTACTGACCCTGGGCTGACGATGTTCACACAAACGCCATATTCAGATAATCTAAGTACAACGCAACGTCAGAAATGATAAATCCCAGCCTTAGTTAGCCTAAGTGCGGATAACCCGAGGCGGCCGCTATCCTGGCTCGGTTCCCGCCGCTCGACATTTTGGCGGAGCTGGACGCGCGCGTTTGCACGCGCGTCCGTGCCGTCGACGGCGGGCCCGGGCCGACCCTGGATGCGGGAGAGGTGCGTCGGCAGGAGCACAGGCGGGCGATAGAGGTGTGGCGCGAGCGGCTCTCGGAGCGACGTTGCTCGCGCCAACGCATCGTCTGTGCCTTCCTGCCGAACTTCGAAGCCTGGCTACGTAGGAGGAATGACGCGCACGTCACCTACCGCCTGACACAGGTACTCACCGGGCACGGGTGCTTCGGTGAGTACCTGAACAGGATAGGGCGCGAACCGACCGCGCAATGCCGCCATTGTGGCTGTGACCGAGGTTCCGCGCAGCACACGCTTGTCGTGTGTCCCGCGTGGGAGGCGGAGCGGCGGATCCTGGTCCAGCAGATCGGGCAAGACCTCTCTGCCGGCGGCAGTAGCGGCTGCGCTGGCGGGGAGATCTAAATGGAAGGCGCTGGTCTTCTTCTGCGAGTCAGTAATGGCCCAGAAGGAGACCGCAGAACGGGATCGGGAGAGGGCCGATCCCGTTCGGAGATGGCGCAGGCGGGCCGGTGGCAGACCGGCCCGCAGCCCTGTAGTTCTGGGCTCTCAAGAATAAGACTACGGTATCCCCTGCCTGTCGTAGAAGGCGACTAAAAGGGGCCTCGGGTTCACTGGGCGACAAGGGTGGGGGCCTGCGTCGTCCACCAAAGTGGACCCGGGAAGAAGGCGACATCGGCTGGCCCGTGTCGCCTTTCGCTGCGAGGGCACAGGGGAGGATGGAGTAACCTCCCCCCGGGACGTGCTCTCCTTGAGCACAGTGCAGAGGGGCTCCGGTGCGTTCCACGTGAGATCCCGAAGCCTCTCGTCATGCACCGAGGAAAGGGCCACTGGGGAGGTTTTAGTGGGTAAGATCCCCACATAACCGCCGCCTTCCCCCCAGAAGGCGGGGTATCTTTGTGAAGATTTCCTCCCCGTCAACAAAAAAAAAAAGTGCGGATAACCAGTGGTCACAGTTCCTGCTACACTAGATATATTCACAATATTTGCTTTTGTTTTGATACGATATGGTGTTGCTAGATGCGTTAAGTAGACTGCTGTTCGTAAGTTGCCATAAAATTGTCACTTGTAATGTCAGCGTAAGCAATCATCCCGGCATTATTGATTAGTTTATCCAACTTACCAAATGTGTTAATAGTTGTATCAATGATATCTTTATAACGACTTGGTTTTTGAAACTCATTTTAACTTCTCAATATGTCTACTAGTTGTAGTTCTAATACTGATGTCTTGTATGGTTGTAGTTCCTTTCTGCCATATCATGCTTGTCATTTTGATGAAAATATCTCACTTGTGGCGTTACGGTTGGGCGTGGCGGTGGCGCTATTCACAACAATTATGCTTAATTTTTTACAGTATGTAAAAGTTGTTTTAACTTTTCAATCCAAACTGCACCACTAAAACTAGAATGCTCTAAATACAAACGCACCAGACTTAATAATGTGTAAAACACTTATAACTTCCTATTTTAACTCTAAATTACATAAAAATAATCAACAATAGAATCCACAACCTATATTGAAGAAATATTCAAATCTCTCAAATAATTATATCCATGTAAATAACAATGAATGGCCGAAGTGTGTGTACTCTCATAACTTCCGAACTAACTACTTTCGTTTCCTGTATGTTATTATTAGAAGGTTTGTATAAATAAAATAAAATATTTTTTCTTCTATCTAATTAAAGAAAAGCGAGTGACTGAGACAGAATGACGTTAAATTGTTCAGCCAACTAATGATAAGTTCAAACAGAGCACGACATATGATCTGTTTTAAGTTATCGTTCGTCATCATAAATAGTCTTTCAAAAATGTAGAAAATATTCACGGCAAAATAAAACGGTACTAAGTCCGGCGAATAGTTCTTCGGACATTCATCAGCTAATAATTAATAAATAACTTTCCAAATCTACCAAGAAGCTTGATTAACATTAAGTCTTGCACGTCTTGTACGGATAACTCGATGTAACATTGCATTTCTAGGCCCCTCAGGAACAACAAATAATATATTAAACTATTTTAGACCAGTGATTTGAATAAAAGGAAATCAGAAACTGGGGCTTTTTGTTTTATGGATTGTCACGTATAAGGTCACTGGCTTAAATTAGTGCTCAGTGTATATAACGTAAGGTTGTTACATTGGAACGAATAAGTGATTAATATCACAAAGAGGTGAGAATAAAAAGGTGGGAGCTCATTCCTATTATTTTGAAATAACCCTAACATGAGAACTAAGATAAGATTTAAAACAATCGAAGGAAATGTACAAGTATTACAATCTTAATTTAAATTTAAATTTTCGTTACCGTTCACAAAAACTGACCTTCACACATGAGACACATTGTAACACAAACAGTTTATAATATATGCACATTTGCCACTGCTACATTTCGACAAGGCATATTATGTAGGTCCTTATAGACATGATATACAATAGTAAATATATCTAATTAAAGAAAAGCGAGTGACTGAGACAGAATGACGTTAAATTGTTCAGCCAACTAATGATAAGTTCAAACAGAGCACGACATATGATCTGTTTTAAGTTATCGTTCGTCATCATAAATAGTCTTTCAAAAATGTAGAAAATATTCACGGCAAAATAAAACGGTACTAAGTCCGGCGAATAGTTCTTCGGACATTCATCAGCTAATAATTAATAAATAACTTTCCAAATCTACCAAGAAGCTTGATTAACATTAAGTCTTGCACGTCTTGTACGGATAACTCGATGTAACATTGCATTTCTAGGCCCCTCAGGAACAACAAATAATATATTAAACTATTTTAGACCAGTGATTTGAATAAAAGGAAATCAGAAACTGGGGCTTTTTGTTTTATGGATTGTCACGTATAAGGTCACTGGCTTAAATTAGTGCTCAGTGTATATAACGTAAGGTTGTTACATTGGAACGAATAAGTGATTAATATCACAAAGAGGTGAGAATAAAAAGGTGGGAGCTCATTCCTATTATTTTGAAATAACCCTAACATGAGAACTAAGATAAGATTTAAAACAATCGAAGGAAATGTACAAGTATTACAATCTTAATTTAAATTTAAATTTTCGTTACCGTTCACAAAAACTGACCTTCACACATGAGACACATTTGCCACTGCTACATTTCGACAAGGCATATTATATAAGTCCTTATAGACATGATATACAATAGTAAATATATCAAAGTAAGGAACGAACGCACATTACATCGAAGTTTAAATTCTAACTTAGTGATCAGATTCGAGATTATTATTGATGTCAAAAATAAATAAATAATGTTATCCTGCATGGATTTAACAGGTCTTAGACTATTGTATGTTCGATTTTAGTCTATTTCTTACTAAACACAAGGGAAATTATTGTACGAAACATGCCCATTTTATGTACCACTGACGCAATGTTGTAAAACTATAAGCTCGCTTTAGGATCGAGCATAAAACCATAGGAATTGTTGAAGATCGACACAGACGGAAGTATACCCAATATTTAAAATTAATAAGTCGTGAATGTTCTTAATCCTAAATAGAACTGCTGTATCAAACGCTCCACTTCCGAAATGCTTCTATTCACTGGCAACTTAGGCTTTAATAACAGATAAGCCCTTTCCATGGATTGGTGACGTGTTTGAGCATTACTTGCATGATGTAAGTAATGATCACTTTTATTGATGGACTAGATTCCGCAATGACACATAATATGACGAAATATGTTTAAAGCAAGAGCATTACAATGCAGTTTTATTTTAAGAATGATGCTAAATAGTTGTAGGTAGTGGTCATTTGTTCTTTAACAGTGCTGATATAGTTAGTAATAAAATTGATGGGCTAAAATATATTATGTAACCAATTACATAAGAAAAATTTGCTCTAAATATGTTGACAGTTTCACAATAGATATCTCTCTATGGTTTTTATTGTTGTGTCGATGCTACGGCGTACAATAATCACATTATTGATGATTTCATTGATTTTATCCGGATTTAAAGATGTTAACTTATATATATGCATAACTATGACTAAATACTGACAGTATACACATACTATTGATATATGCATAACGCTGGGGCGCTTATTTTGACCTATATAGGGACTATAACAGCTGCAATTCATTCTATAAACACCAATTCTTTTAAAGAGAGAACTTGTTCGGTGAGAAGATGGTTTGTGTCTTGAAGACATAATTTTAAGTCCAATTACGCTCCCTCTTCTAACGTGTCCACCTCAGTGTTCGAGAGTTGCCTCAACTAACCAGTAGTTTTTGACAACTATAAAATTTAAGGATGATCAAGTCTTAAAGGTCTTAAAAGACTTGACTTATACAAAGGTGCAGGGTCCGACGGTATTCCAGCGGTGTTTGCGGCAAGATCAGCTCCAGCTTTGGCGAAGCCGTTGTGTCTAATTTACAATAAATCGCTCAGTACCGGTATTTTCCCATCTGACTGGAAAGTAGCTTTAGTAGTCCCTTTGTTCAAAAGCGGCCAAAAGACCAAGTCAAAATTACAGGCCGATCTCCATTCTGCCGATCTTTGCTAAAGTATTCGAACAACTGCTCCATCCCTTAATGTATTGGCATCTCAAGCAGGTATTCAACCCAAATCAGCATGGTTTCGTTTGTGCTAAATCTACCGCTACCAACCTAACTTCGTTTATTAATGACATATCATTAATTTTGGACAACCGCTCTTCCGTTGACGCTATATACACCGACTTCAGCAAGGCCTTTGACCGAGTTAATCACCAAATTCTTTTAAAAACTTTCTGATTTTGGAATCGCTGAACCTTTCTGAGCTGGTGCAAATCATATCTTTGGATAGAATCTTTAAAGTAGTGGTCAATGGTTACTGCTCTGACACTTTTTCAGCGAGTTCTGGGGTGCCTCAGGGGTCTCATCTCGGTCCATTGCTATTTAACATATTTATAAACGACATAGGAAATTGCTTTCATCATTCACGGTATTATTTATTTGCCGATGATTTAAAGTTTTATAACACTGTCAACTCTTGTGCTGATACCAAACTTCTACAAGAAGATTTAAACCGCTTGGTTGCTTGGTGTGACTCTAATTATATGGATTTAAATATTTCGAAATGTTATTGCATGCGGTTCTCAAGAAATAAAAATAACGCATTGACTACTAGTTACAAAATAAAATCACAAAACATAGCGAGAGTACAAACAATAAGAGACTTGGGAGTCCTGCTTGACACTAAACTAAAATTTAAGGATCATATTGATAAAGTGTGCTCCAATGGTTTCAAAAATCTAGGATTCATTCTTCGCAATTGTAAGGACTTCAAATCACATAAAACCAAAATACTCTTGTTTAACTCGTTTGTTCGCTCCGGCTTGAGTATTGCAGTGTGGCCTGGAATCCATTTTACAAAGTTTATATTGATAGACTCGAGAGCGTCCAAAAGATTTTATGGCATTTAGCATACTCTGCTAATTTGGGAAAGGTCCTTTCGTCACACCAACAGAGATTAAATTATTTCAGAATAGCCTCACTTGCGGATCGAAGACGCATGCTAGACCTCACATTCCTCTATAAAGTTGCAAATGGCATTTTGACACCCTGAGCTTCTCTCCGCCGTAGCTTTTACTGTACCGTCGCGGTTACCTAGACCTTCACGATACCAATTGTTGAGAAGCAGTTTATTCCGATCGAACCTAGGTAAGAATGCGCCCTTAAATAGAATTAGTATAGAATTCAACTCTTTTCAAAAACGGACGATATCGACCTCTTTTCTCCTAGTATTAGTATGTATAGACATTCACTAAACTACAAATAGTTTTTTTTTTTTTAGTTAATTTTAATTTCAAATTTAGTTTTATTTTTACTTTTGTGTTAATTTTATTTTTATCTTACATTGTCACTCGCCAATTAATTGCTTGCAATCTACGCCTATAACTGCGATGGCATTAACTTCACAACTTTTCACTGTTTTATGTATTGTTTGTTAAAAATGTTCATTGTGTTGGTGTAATAAATAAATAAATAAATAAATAAAGACAGAGGAACACACGCGATAGGTGACGGTGAAGCCAAGAGAAACCCATATGGGTGGCCCACGGAGAAGGCTTAATGGGGCTTGAACCCACTATGGATGGATAAGATAATATATATTCATCATCAGCCCGCAACAGTCCACTGCTGGACATGATCCTCAGCTACTCTTATGCAGCTCCTGCCTATATTATATAATAATGTAAATACCTAAGCTTTTATTCTAAGAGATTATTTTGAAATCTGAGAACCCTTTAGGCTAGCACCTAAAGAATTATATATCATCGAAAAAACAACTCACGTAAGTCTAATATGTCATTAGAATTGTAAAATAAAACGAAATTATTTATTTAATATATTTATTTATAAGACAAAGTTATAAAATCATCACAGAACAAATGCTGTACTGTGTAAATATTGTGTGTAAATATTAAAATCTGAAAAAATACAATAAATATGCTCATTTGTTACTTTTTTACTAAAACACCGTTATCAGAAACAAATTCAGAACCAGTGATGCCTTTTGCTCTTTCGCTGGATATGAATAGGATCAAATCAGCAATTTCTTCAGGTTCACTTACTCTCTTCAGAGCAGTCATTTCACTCAATTGCTCCCACTGCATAGTGTGGCCAGAATTCTCCAAAATATCAGTCCGCACTGGTCCTGGGCTGACGATGTTTACACGAACACCGTAGTCCGCCAATTTTAGTGCAACACAACGAGAAAAATGATTAAGTCCAGCCTTAGATACACAATACGATACAAAGTCCGAAGTCATGGTTGAACTTCCTGCTACACTAGATATGTTAACAATATTTCCTTTTGTTTTGATCAGATGTGGTGTTGCTAGATGTGTTAAGTAGACCGCCGCTCGTAAGTTTATATTGATAACGCGATCGTAAACTGACATGAAATTGTCGCTTGTGATATCAGAGGGAACACCCATGCCGGCATTGTTTACTAATATATCTAGCTTTCCAAACGTCTGAATAGTTTTATCAATGATTTGTTTGGCATCCGCATCCATTGCGACATCGCCTTTAACGACGAGAGGTTTCTTGCCGAAACTTTCACATTTTGTAAATATATTCCTGAGTTTTTCTTCATTTCTTCCTGTTATCACAACATCTGCTCCTTCTTTGGCAAACGCAATGGCGGCGGAGGCTCCGATACCGGAACTGGAACCAGTCACTATAACGACTTTATTTTCGAAACTCATCTTAACGTCTGACTTATGTGCCTACCTGTTACAATTCTAAAACTGAGCTAATATCTGACTGATGTATCATTATATAGTTGGTAGATAAAAGTGAAAACGTGGTATGTCATTATCATTGCGATAAAAATTTAATGGTGTGAAGTTAGTCATTGCTTAGATTTTGTAAGTAGGAACGAGATTCGTGTTAAGCTGTTTGTGCTGGCGAATACTTTGTTTGAATAAGTTGATATGTTTATAACACAGAATATATATATTTTGGTAGTGTGATAGTGATCTATGGATACGTTGACGCTATTCCGCGAATAAAGGTGCAGAAGTAACAATCCCTGAAGAATGAGTCTGAATTTCGAATCTTTGTATCATGATTTGTGCAGCTATTTGGGTAGATACAGTTACTGATATCTAATGACTTAAGAGTCTATCAGCTTTAATTTTATAGCCGAAACCTCCAGATTTTGTGCAATTTTTTTTTAATTTTAGTTTCTTCCTACTACAACAACATTAAGTCCCTATCTCTTGTTCCTACCCTTGAATAGGAAATCCCTAATTTAACTTGCAATTTAGTCAAATGTGTTGTCAAATGATGCAACATAAATTACAATCCGTATTTTACACTTGGCTAAGTTTTGATGGCGATGCATACTTATGGTAAGCATGACCTTATTTTACAACCAGGACAGGCAAGAAATTTTGTATACAAATGTATACATTTTATTGCCGTTTCAAAATTTGAACAAGTAACAACTAATGAGTCGCATGCCTCTTTACCCCAAAATTCATAAAATACATTTTGTGAATTATATGCATGTTACCGTTAAAAGTCTCTTCTAATTATAATCTCCGATGCACTTGATATCTCAAGTATCACTCCACTCTGTTAGAGTTATTAGCATATGGAATATTAGGAACACTGTGTCAATAACAATATAGCTTGGATGTGAAGAGAAGGCTATTTTCTCTACGAAATTGACGGATAACTCTGACTGTAACAATTTATTTTTCTCTTTGTATGGCAACAAGCAGTCCTTATTGTTTATTGTGATACATCAAATATTTTTGCAAGTTGTTATCGACCAACAGTTCCGATAATAATTAATTTATTATAATTTACAATTTACATCTGCGTACAAACTTGAAGAGAAGTAAACAGAAGCCAGTCAGGAGAATTTACTAACAATTAAAGTATTAAACCTTAAATATGAGTTGCTAAAAATATCCACTTCTGAAGTTAGGTACTCCACGTTGCAGAAGTTGTCATTGTAATTGTGCAACCTTCTGATGAGGAAATGATTACGTGTGAAGTTTGTTTTCGGTGGAGGTGGAACAAATATGTTTAAATACGTGTTGTTTAAGTGAAGAACACGAGAGGGGTGAGTTAAAAATTTAGATTTAGTGATGAAGTTAATTTTTCTTAAAATATCCGAAGCGAACATAGCCATTGAGAATTTTGTACAGATAATAGAAATCAAAATGTGTACGACAATTTTCAAGGCGATAAATTTTTAAAGATTTTTCATATGAATTCTCGAAGCAGTGATTTCTGTAATTTAGAATCGTAATATACTTAATTCTCCACAATTGAAATTCTAGATGAGATAAGCAAGTGAAACATGACTTGTTATCGTAGTACTCTTTGAATGATGCTGACTATGAAGAAATTTTCGAAACTAAAGCATTACAATGCAGTTCCATTTTTCTTTAATTAAAAGTCGTAAATAGAGACGAGAAGTAGTTGAGGCGGCAGTGATAATAGAATATCGGTTATTAAAAATGTTCATTTTCCATTTCCGTCTCGTTTAGTGAATGTGAAAATTAGTGACTCGGTGTTAATACGAACACTTTTATCACTTGGTCATATTAAGTTATAATTGTTTTTGGCGTCGGGCGAAACCCTTAGGCTTTATACCGTTTGCTTTATAGTTGAATTTGTCTTAATGCCCACGGTCACTAAGGTTACCGGAGAAATATCTTGAATATGGTCATACTAGCATAACGTCAAAATTTCCAAATCAATCATGCCGCAATCTAATGAGGTTGGTAAAAATGTGAGTTTTTCTCTCCGTCCGTTAAAACGGGTTGAAAGGACGTGAGACTTTCTAAATCTTTTTTGAACATATCCGGATTAATTAAATCAATTTTTCGTTTATAGATGAAATGTGTTATTTCTTTACACTTTTTTATTTTTAATTCTGCTATTACTAAAGCGTGATCACTCAGTGACGGATTGTGAAATACACTAACATTCTTACACAGATTAGGTGAGTCGGTAATTATTAGATCTAGTAATGTGGCAGAATCATTTGTAATTCTTGTAGGTTCACTGACCACTTGTTTTAAATTATGATCCCTAATTTAACTTGCAATTTAGTCAAATGTGTTGTCAAATGATGCAACATAAATTACAATCCGTATTTTACACTTGGCTAAGTTTTGATGGCGATGCATACTTATGGTAAGTATGACCTTATTTTACAACCAGGACAGGCAAGAAATTTTGTATATAAATGTATACATTTTCATTGTCGTTTCAAAATTTGATTGCCTTTCGAAAAGAAACTCTTCCTGCATCGTCTCTCGTGGTGACGGCGTTGAGCAACTAACAACTAATGAGCCGCATGCCTCTTTACCCCAAAATTCATAAAATACATTTTTGTGAATTATATGCATGTTACCGTTAAAAGTCTCTTCTAATTATAATCTCCGATGCACTTGACATCTCAAGTATACACTCCACTCTGTTAGAGTTATTAGCATATGGAATATTAGGAACACTGTGTCAATAACAATATATACTTGGACGAGAAGAGAAGGCTATTTTCTCTACGAAATTGACGGATAACTCTGACTGTAACAATTTATTTTTCTCTTTGTATGGCAACAAGCAGTCCTTATTGTTTATTGTGATAAATCAAATATTTTTTGCAATGTTTCTTGCAATTGCAATTCTTAAATTCAACAGTTCCGATAATAACTAATTTATTATAATTTACAATTTACATCTGCGTACAAACTTGAAGAGAAGTAAACAGAAGCCAGTCAGGAGAATTTACTAACAATTAAAGTATTAAACCTTAAAAATGAGTTGCTAAAAATATCCACTTCTAAAGTTAGGTACTCCACGTTGCAGAAGTTGTCATTGTAATTGTGCAACCTTCTGATGAGGAAATAATTACGTGTGAAGTTTGTTTTCGGTGGAGGTGGAACAAATATGTTTAAATACGTGTTGTAACACGAGAGGGGTGAGTTAAAAATTTAGATTTAGTGATGAAGTTAATTTTTCTTAAAATATCCGAAGCGAACATAGCCATTGAGAATTTTGTACAGATAATAGAAATCAAAATGTGTACGACAATTTTCAAGGCGATAAATTTTTACAGATTTTTCATATGAATTCTCGTAGCAGTGATTTCTGTAATTTAGAATCGTATTATACTTAATTCTCCACATTTGAAATTCTAGATGAGATAAGCAAGTGAAACATGACTTGTTATCGTAGTACTCCTTGAATGATGCTGACTATGAAGAAATTTTCGAAACTAGAGTATTACAATGCAGTTCCATTTTTTTTTAATTAGAAGTCGTAAATAGAGACGAGAAGTAGTTGAGGCGGCAGTGATAATAGAATATCGGTTATTAAAAACGTTCATTTTCCATTTCCGTCTCATTTAGTGAATGTGAAAATTAGTGACTCGGTGTTAATACGAATTCTTTTATCACTTGGTCATATTAAGTTATAATTGTTTTTGGCGTCGGGCGAAACCCCTAGTTGAATTTGTCTTAATGCCCACGGTCACTAAGGTTACCGGAGAAATATCTTGAATATGGCCATACTAGCATAACATCAAAATTTCCAAATCAATCATGCCGCAATCTAATGAGGTTGGTAAAAATGTGATTGCTTTCTCTCCGTCCGTTAAAACGGGTTGAAAGGACGTGAGACTACGAGTATATACGTCTGTAAAAGGTAAATCGATAATTGCAATTATTTATTAAGAATTGTAAAATAATATTTCTATTTTTATTACTCTATTTTACACGATTACTGTATTTTTAAAAATATGACACACTTCAGAAAAACAAATTAGCATGTTAAAATCAAATAAATCAATAAAAAAATAATATGCACAAGGTCGGTTATTTATTAACCAAATTACGATTATCAGACTAAAATTCTCGTAATATAGAATAAATAGAAGCCTCGTAATTTGACTCGCATTCTCTGTAATCATTAATAATTAATTATTAATAAGTAATGTTACATAATCATTAATTCGGAATCCATTCTGTTTTAATACTATCCGTAATTACCTGTTCCATAGTTGTTTGAAATCTCATAAATATAGATTTAATTAAATTTAACAGAATTGCGCAAGATAAATTATTTAAATCAATATTTTTTTTGTCAGCACTTTAATAAGAATTTGTAATCTTATGAACGCATTAACTTTTATAGGAAAAAAAACTAACATTTGAAAATATAAATAAAACAGTAATCATGCCCCCGTTTGGTATATAAAAAGATTAGATTTAGAATTTTTTTGTATCAAAGAATTTTGTACTATTTTTATTTAAAAAAATATTAAAGCTTTAAACAATTATCAAATATACACTATTTTTTTATTAAAACGCCGTTATCAGAGACAAAATCGGAGCCTGTAATACCTCTCGCTTTTTCGCTGGCTAAGAATAAGATTAGATCAGCTATTTCGTTAGGTTGACTCACTCTTTTCAGAGCAGTCGTTTCAGCGAGTGACTCCCACTGCAGCTTTGTAGTTCTACCTGAATTCTCCAAGATGTCGGTAATTACTGGCCCTGGACTGACGATGTTCACACGAACTCCATACTCCGCCAACTTTAGGGCAACACAACGAGAGAAATGATTAAGTGCAGCTTTAGACACACAATATGATACTAAGAAGGTAGCATGACCGGTGAAAGATGCTCCAATACTAGATATATTCACAATATTTCCTCTTGTTTTGATAAGATGCGGGGTCGCTTGATGCGTTAAGTAGACAGCCGCTCGTAAGTTTACATTATTAATGTGATCATATGTAGTCATAAAATCCTCACTTGTAATGTCTGCGTAGGCGATTATGCCTGCATTATTGACTAATATGTCTAGCTTTCCAAATTTCTCGATGGTTTTATCCATGATATCTTTGACGGCAGAATCTTGTGACACATCAGCTTTTACAAGAAGAGTTTCCTTGCCGAAATTTACACATTGTTTATAAACATTTTTTAGTTTCTTTACATTTCTTCCGACTATGACGACATTTGCACCTTCTTTAGCAAATGCAATGGCGGCGGAGGCTCCGATACCGGAACTGGACCCAGTTACTATCACGACTTTATTTTCGAAACTCATATTTTCTTTTCATACAAGATACGTCTATAGTTATATAGAGTATAACACTGAGGTGAAATGCGCTCCATGCCATCATTATATAAGACGTAGATAAGCTAAAAAATAACATGTTAATTGGTTTCGTTATTATGATAAACCTCATCGCACGAATGGCAAACGGCTCGGAGTGTGCTACACGTTACAATTTGTTTGGAGTATTTATAAATCGGGGTCTCAAATCGTATTATCACTGGTGCCATTTTACTTGCATAAAAATTGCCTAATATAATGCCTTGCATCAAAAATAAATGACACTGTATGTTGCGAATAACTGTTTAATAGAAAATATCACACTTCGGAAAAAAACATTAAAAACCGAAAAAAAACATTAAATATACACATGTGTTATTTATTTAATAAAATACCATTATCGGATATAAATTCAGAACCCGTGATGCTCTTCGCTTTCTTGCTGGATAAGAATAGGATTAAATCAGCTATTTCTTCGGGTTCACTCACTCTTTTTAGAGCAGTCATTTCACCGAATTGCTCCCACTGCCTAGTTTGAGCTGAATTCTCCAAAATATCAGTCCGCACAGGTCCGGGGCTGACGATGTTTATACGAACGCCGTAGTCCGCTAATTTTAGCGCTACACAACGAGAAAAATGATTAAGTCCAGCCTTAGATACACAATACGATACAAAGTCCGAAGCAACGGTTGCAGTTCCTGCTACACTGGATATGTTAACAATATTTCCTTTTGTTTTGATCAAATACGGTGTTGCTAGATGTGTTAAGTAGACCGTCGCTCGTAAGTTTAAATTGATAACGCGATCGTAAACTGCCATGAAACTTTGGTTTGTAATATCAGCAGAAAAAGCCGTGCCGGCATTGTTTACTAGAATATCTAGCTTTCCAAACGTCTGTATAGTTTTATCAATTATTTGTTTGGCATCGGCATCTATTGAAACATCACCTTTAACGACGAGAGGTTTCTTGCCGAAACTTTCACATTTTGTATATATATTCCTGATTTTTTCTTCATTTCTTCCTGTTATTACAACATCTGCTCCTTCTTTCGCAAACGCAATGGCGGCGGAGGCTCCGATACCGGAACTGGAACCAGTTACTATCACTACTTTATTTTCGAAACTCATATTTACTATTATTACGAGATACGTGTGTATGTATGTAGACGCAATTGTTATACTGAGCCGAAATGCGCTCCATGCGATCATTATATAAGACGCAGAAAATAAAATAAATAAGATGTTAACTGGCTTCGTCATTGTGATAAATGTTATCGAACGAATTATATTTGACCCGGAGACGAGAGGACGTCATTATTATGACTGCAGTATTTATAAATCAAGGCCCCAAGTCATAATATTATCTCTAGTTTTTTTTACGATATATGAAATCGATATACGATATATGAAATACGGATACATGAAATCTACGACGCTATTTTGCTTGGCTTTGAAATTGTAAATACCACAATATGTTGCCTTTTTTGTGTAATAAGAATAACAAACTTCAAAAAAACTTTAAAAAAATATTACAATCTGGAGAAAACAATAAATATGCACATGCTATTTTGTAATCATAACACCGTTATCAGATACAAATTCAGAACCAGTGATGCCTCTCGCACTTTGGCTTGCTAAGAATAAGATAAGATCAGCGATTTCTTCAGGTTCGCTCACTCTTTTTAGAGCAGTTAGTTCAGCGTGTTGGTCCCATTTTGTAGAGTGACCTGCATTCTCTATAATATCAGTACGTACTGGCCCTGGGCTGACGATGTTTACACGAACGCCATATTCAGATAATTTAAGTGCAACGCAACGTGAGAAATGATTAAGCCCAGCCTTAGAAACACAATACGATAAGAAGTGCGGATAACCAGTGGTCACAGTTCCTGCTACACTAGATATATTCACAATATTTCCTTTTGTTTTGATAAGATATGGTGTTGCTAGATGCGTTAAGTAGACTGCTGCTCGTAAGTTTATGTTCACAACACGATCGTAAGTTGCCATAAAATTGTCACTTGTAATGTCAGCGTAAGCAATCATCCCGGCATTATTGATTAGTATATCCAACTTTCCAAATGTGTTTATAGTTGTATCAATGATGTCTTTGACGCCCGCATCGCTTGATATATCCGCTTTAACGACAAGAGTTTTCTTGCCATAACTTTCACATTTGGTATAAATATTTTTCAGTTTTTCTTCATTTCTTCCGACTATGACAACATTTGCACCTTCTTTGGCAAATGCAATGGCGGCGGAGGCTCCGATGCCCGAACTAGAGCCAGTCACTATCACAACTTTATCTTCAAAAGTCATTTTATGCTTTGAGTTATGCGCCCATCAAATACAATTTTAATACTGAGCTTATGTTTTTGATATGACATTATATAGTTGGTAGATAATGTTGAAAAACGTGATACAAAAGTTTGCCAGTCATTATGATAAATAAATTAAACGAACGCCAAAGATAGTTTTTTTAAGATATAATAATAAGAGAGATAATCACAAGATATAATAATAATATGTACTTGCCGATAAACGCGGCGCAATTGTGACTTTGCAATTTAAACAATTATTATGTTTTAGTGATATATCACTGATCAGTGATATTCACACTATAGTGTGGATTTTATTTGTACGACAATCAAGTGTTTTACTCCCTATTTTTTGAATCCTAAATGAATTTTCGATTTTTAACGGATTTCAAAAAACTCAATTAGTTAGTGTTTTTATTAATAATTATTTCAAATTTTAAAAAAATTTAAAATGTCGTTGAATCGATATCAATTTTTTTTCTTTGTCTGAAAGGATTTGGTTTCAATTAGTCCTATGAATATTTGGGCGTAATAGCGATTAACGTTTGATTCGATTTGAAGAAATTAGATTCAGTTTTTGTTTTTACTCGTAAATATACCTGTAACTATTATTCTTTTTCCAACATTAAAAAATATATGTTTAAAAAACTTTTGACATGTGTGGAATCCGTTGTCAAGTTGCGCAATACAATTAAGTGACCTTAATTTTTTGAATTTCTACTACCTTATAATGTGGGACTAAGTTTATGGACCCATTAACAGTATTGCAGGTTTGCGCAGATCGGGAAGATTGCGTCTATATTCATCATCGCGTTTAACAAGCAGTGTCCTAAGAAAAGGTTAGAAATCATTTTAATGCAGCTGCTCACCACACCGCACCATATTCTATCAACTGCATCTTGATACGTTTTTCATGTTATTTATGTCTTACTTGTCTTATCTTAATAATAAAACAGTTTTTAACGACATGAAGTATAAGTCGGAAAAGGCCTATTATAGGCCAGCCCTGTTTCCTGAGCTCTGAAGAATAATAACATAAGAATAAGTATACATTATCCCCAGTCTGTCGTAGAAGGCGACTAATACGACCTTTGTCGTCCGCCAAGAAGGACCCGGGAAGAAGGCAACATTGGCAGGCCCGTGTCGCCTTGCACTGCGAGGGCATGTGGAGGGGGGGGAGTAACCTCCCCCGGGACGTGCTGTGGAGAGCACAGTGCAGAGGGGCTCCGGTGCGTTCCTCTGGAGATCCCGGTGCCCCTCACAATGCACCGAGAAAGGGCCGCCGGGGAGGTTTTATTTGTAAAAACAACACATAACCTCGCCTTTCCCAGCAGGCGGGGTATCTAGTTGAAGATTTCCTCCCCGTGAAAAATAAAAAGGTTTATTATAGGATATTTTTTTATTATTATTATCGATGTACCCACTTTATTGCCGGTCAATTACACATATCCGTTACTATTACCTCATTGAAATATTTTTAAATTGTAGTTGTATATTGCGGTCCGCATTCTGAGTACAAAGATCGATTATTCAGCTTAATTTCTACTCTTACTTGGTTCCTCCGATAAATTTAGTGTCCCCGACACTTTGAGTTATTTACGAGTGTGCCGCTGTTTCCTTGTACAGGCGACAGAAACACCTAATAGTTGTACACAGTTAAATGTTGCTTTGCAACCAAGTGTTACTGTTTTAAAAAAAGTATTTTATGTTATTAACGCTCATCGTGTTAGCAACACGAAAAAAATTGCATTGATGTTAACAAATATATTTATGAGTAAAAAACCAGAATCGCCTTCAGATCGGATCAAACGTTAATACGCGAGTACTTTTAATAAAAAAAGGAATCGGTTGGCGTCATATTGTTCGTTCATTTTTCGCGAATATCTTTAATACAAATTTAAGACTTATATGGTTATCTCATAGACACAATTGTCAAAATTGGTGACCATTGTACCACATTAGAAGCACCAGATTTCAAATAAAAAAAGAATTATGAAAATCCGAAAACCCAGTCAAATATTATGAATTAATTGAGAGCCTCATCTTTTTTGTAGTCGGTTGAAAATTACACTTAGTTATTAATAATTACAGATTTTTATTACTATTTATTACTTTTTTTTAAAGAAAGCTAGCAATATTTCTTTTTTTTTCCTGAAATATAACTAACAATCTTGTTAACCATTTCACTAAGCTTAAGATTGTGCTAGGACATGGTTCACGGCAATAGTCGAATGCTGGATTCGAGCCCGCGACCTTACGATTCGTAGGTCGTACCCTAAATCATTAGGCTATTGACGCTTCTATTGCAAAATAAATTGCAAGGAAATAACATTATAATATTATATCCTTGCAATTTACAAAATATATTTAACATTAAATAAAAAAAATAATAACCAATTGGCGTCAACAAATTTGTAAATGCAATATGTAGGTTTTTCATTTGCGTAATATTTGTCGCCGACTGTATTGGCTTATCATAATAATCTGTTGTAAATTTCAGGTTTTCAAAACAAGTTGTTAGATAAAAGAACATTCCAGTTTTCGTACGCACCATGTTGTCAGCTTGCCTTTTTATAAACTTTCTAATTCATTTTTAATGTGTAGTATAAAACAAGTATATTTACAAAAGAAAATACTGACGAATCAAATCGTCGTTCTAAGATTGTACGCTACTATACACAGATAAGCTCTCGAATTTCCGATGGATCATAGAAATGATGCATTCTGAAGAAGAAATGTGGAAGAACAAGTATATTTACGAGTAAAAACAAAAATCGACTTCAAATGGGATCAAACTTTAAAGGCTACAACCTGAATCATCGTAGGAATATAACGAAATAGAATTAATCAGAGCCTAACCAAACTCTCAGCAAACTACCCCTGAAGAACATCCTATCTATCTCTATCCAAAACATCGAAATCGATTGGCGTGGTATTGAGTTATTCATCCAGCCAGCGCCAGCTTTCAAATAAAAAAAACCCCAGACGAACTGAAAACTTTCACCTTTATTGAAGTCGGTTGAAATAAATAGAATCATGCACATCCTTGTATTCCATGTTTAAAATGCGTCTTATATTAATAATTGATGAATTAGAATGACGAGGAATTACATAATTACTGGACGATAACACTTTAAAAACTTGTATAGTTATGATAAGAATTATTGTATTTAAATGAAAGCTGTTATCTATTAAATAAACAGTCAATAAGCTCAAACGATCAGTTTGCTCATTATTTTATCAAAGGCCAAAGAGCAAGCGGCTCAAAGCAAAATAGAGGTTATCAGAACACAGATGCAGGTGTATTGGCGACCTTCAAGTAGAGGACGAGACAAGAACGTGAACGATTGCGGAGATAGGAGCGAGGTGGTGATGTCTCTGAAGAATGTAACCGTATTTCTCTAACTGGTCGAACTGGTCAGTCATATGTCAATCACTTAATGCACTTATTGTACGTATGATTAACGGATAACAACAAAAGACAATGCTTAGAGGTTCAGGCTAAGCGACCTAAGAGCTATGCCACCTCTCAATCCGTTGAAGCAGTAAAGGCCAGCTACTCTGGCCAACTGTGTTAGTTCGTACAAAAAAAAAGACAACGAAAAATGTCGTTAGTACATTTCGTCCGGGATTTGAATTGGGTTATCTCTCTTTCTCTACCTTTAGAACCTCCATAGAGCCTCTCCAACCTCAGCTATGGCGGCTGGTATAAATCTCAACTCATAAATTATTACCATATTATTCCCACATATTAGGAGTTAACGTATTTACCCGTTAATTCCGGTCTCCGTATTGAATGAATGCCCGTTTCGCGGCAAGACGGATCAGACCTTTGTCTCGAGACAACCGCACAATGGACGCATTATATCTTATTGTTACGTCGCCTGCCCCCTGACCGACAGCATCCCGTATATTCATCCCATTATGATCATGAATAACTTGCGGATGTACACGGCGACATACGGGCACGTGTACTACGTAGCAAGAGTAAGACGGAGAGCGAAGCGAATCATATACGTTGCAATTACTCGAAATCATTGTCTGAAACCAGTTGCACCAGGTGGCTTAGCCTACTCCAATGAATACAACTACTACACTGAATAGAAGTAATACCTTATAGAATTGATTAATGGCGATATTTGTTACTGCTTACAGCTGACAGCTGAACGGGCGCGGATATCTTTTAGGTTTTGTGATATCAACTGAGCAAAGTCTATGATAGTGTAGAGTGTATATAGTGATATTTCTAGTTAATAGAGGTATTTATACTTCTGGGTTATGAAAACGACGAACGTCAAAAGAACTGGAAAATCCTTAATATTAATTCGATCTATGGTTCAAGAGATAAAAATCATTGGAAATAGCGCCTATCTAACCTATCCGGCAATAAAAAAACTATGTTTACGAAACAAAGTTTACTGTCAAATGGGCTAACAGTTTTGGAGTTTAAGTAAACCTACATACACAAATACATTCTCTTTTTTATATTTACATTTCTCAATGAATAAGTGAGCAGTACTTTTTCTACAGAAGAGTCGGTGATCTTTTTTTTTAATGTTGAGCAGGCGCTTTGGGCAGTCGCCGTTCACTCCCGACAGCGGTGTGTCTCGAGCTCAATTCGACAATTAAGATTCCTTGGCTCATTGTAATTACACCTATGCGGGTTTCTTAATGAAGTTAAAGGGAATTAATTATTTTAGGGGGGCATAAATTTAATCTGCGCCGGCCTTTACTTGCGACGTTAAGGCCTTAACTTGATTAAAGCGTTATCTTTGTTCCAAAATCTCAGGTTTGCTTCATAACGCCTGTTTTGAATTTATTTACATTTTTTTTATTTTGAGTCCTATATGACAGATTGCATGAAGCATATAGAGCATATGGTGTACTAGCTGCCTCCGCGGTGTTGTCCGCGATTAAAGATTATTTATTTAATATTTCTTGTCATCATCATCCAGTGAAAGTACCGTCAAATTACAAAAAGTTCCAAAGATTAGCCGGAACAAACAGACAGAGAGACAGATATACACACAATAATATGTCAGTACATGTACTGTATATACATTAATACGTACGTAGTAAAAAGCGATTATTTTAATATTACAAACAGACACTCCAATTTTATTTATTTGTACAGATGGTATTACATAGGGATAAGACAGGGATGGTCAAGGAAGATGAGACGAAATATTATGAGAGCAGAGTGAAAGAGAAAACAAAAGAATATTTTAGCTGTCTCCAAAAATTTCTATAAGCAATATTTCTTTATTGTGGTCGTATAAATATCATTATCATCATCATATCAGCGGCTGAAATCTCACTTTCACTTCACAGACATACGCTTCAGCCAACGTTTTCCAAGAGGACCGGCTTCAAGCGGCTTGCATCCAGCTACGTCCTGAGGTCTTTATGAGGTCGTCAGACCACCTTCTCTCCACCGTGGCCTTCAATCGAAAACTCGTTCCGTCGACCATCTGTTCTAAGTGCTATGTGCCCTGCTCATTGCCACTTCAACTTACACGGTAAGCTATATCAGTTAAAAATTATAAATATATGAATGTTTAATTAACAAGTATAATTTACAAGCAAAAACAAAAACCGACTTCTAACAGAATTAATCAGACCCTAGCCAAACTTTCATCAAACTACTCTTGAATAAATCCATTTCTAAAAAAAAATGAATCGTCGAAATCGGTTGGTGCGGTATTGAGTTATTCGTCCATTTATGGCGCTATTTGATTTTTATTTTACAAACTTAGCACTAGCACAAATTAATCAATTACATGGTTTTCTAATAGATGTGAAGAATGGCCAGAACTGGACCATATTGCATCAGCTTTCAAATAATAATCATAATCATAAAAATCGGTTCACCCAGTCGAAAGTTATGACGTAACAAACCTAAAAACATACAGATGAATTGAGAACCTCCTCTTTTTTGAAGTCGGTTGAAAATGGCGAATAGTTCTCTTTTTAACGCCATTCAACAATATCTAATACAAAGAGCTAGAGAGAGGACGGCGCTCCGCTAAGCATTCCAGTTTCAGTTTGACTGGCTTCGAAATGAGAAAAGTTCCCAACGAAATGTCGACGAGTCAATATTAACTATAAACCGACAATTTTAACTGTCCGCGCTGCCTAACCCGCCGGCGATACTATTTTAAACCTTGTCTTTATTAGCAAAAGGTTCGTACGCTTAGATTTCTATATCCCGCGAATAGCATCGCGAGTTGGTGTTTCCATGCCGCTTACCGATAAAGTTTTTTCTAATAAGGTTGGTTTAACTGCATTCATTTTGTTTCGTTAAAGTAATGAAAATGATATTTTCAGTGGAGTGTGGAGAAATCGAGAATATTTCTCTTTCAATGAATATGAAGTGCTCTACGATACAACTGAAGTCGTTTTATAATCTCTGTCTTGTACTTGATGGTATAATTAATACGAGAGGTTTTTAATCAATGTTATTTAGGGATAGATATAATTGTCGCTATTCGCTGTTCATGAAGCTTATAATAAGGTCATAAATATGGCTTTCAAAATATCGCCATACACCGACCATATAATTTATCATGTAAATTTTGAAACGAAAACTCAATCTTCAGATCGAGTCGGGGACTTAGCACTAGTATTTAGTACGGCAAGGGCACAAGAATTAGGCTTACCCGTTTATACCTGACTTCACAAACTGGATCACAAAAACTCTGTGTCTTTAATTTTAGTATTAACTAATAATCCCAAATTCAATTATGTGGTACTTCTGCGAACTGCTCATCTTTTCTTTTAATTCGTTCTCGAATCTTCCTTTTAAAATGGCATTTCCTGCTTTTTTTACTTCGAGAGAGGGTCTCAGATAAATACCAACAAAGGGGTGATGAAGGTAATGCGTAAGGTGCTCTCGCCTTCATCAAACAGCAGCTAAGTACTGCATATACATTATGACTTATCGGCTGACTAGGCGGCCTGTTCGTTTATAAATTAATGTATCTTCGAAATAACTTTCTACAGTTACATAGGTTGCTGGTTAGCTATTCTATACAAATAAATTAAATTCAAGTGTCTGTTTGTAATATTAAAATAACCTTACTACATTCATGTATACAGAGTATATATACCAAAATTATATATTTTCAATTTTTGTCTGTCTGCCTTTCTGTTTGTTCCGACTAATCTCTAGAACGGCTAAACCGATTCCAGAGAAACTTTCCAGATAGCTGTTGTAATAAGGAGTAACTTATGCCACTTAATAAATAGTTTTAATCGTGGGTAACACCGCGATCCGCAGCTAGTGTGACATGTATAAGTTCCACAGAGGCACTATCTGGGCGACCGGGGCCATAAAAGCGTTGTCATTGCGTGAAAACGAATTATTAGGGGGCGAAATGCAATTTCCCCGTCCAAGGCACCAATATGTCTCACGGACTGCGGAGCGGAGCAAATGAATAAAAATCAACCGCAGAGACGCGGCCGTTTGTTACCTCCCGCGCAAACTGAGAGAAATGCACGCGCGAGGGATCGCCACACTAATAGAACTCTTCTGGCACAATACTAATTTGTTTGTGCTTTCCATCAACGAGACCGCACGCGATAGCCGAATCTTTACAACTCTCAATTGTGTCTTACGCTGCTTGAAATCCGTACAGAGCGTTTTTATGGGAAAACCCCACGCCCTCTATACGATTAAGAGCGTTGCTGGAGTTTCTTCGGCCACTTCTTCTCCCAGCGCTAACGCTTCCCGAAGTGGCATATAAGTTAGTTTAGCTTACATTGCCCCAATAGAGTCATTAAATTAAAAATTCTCGGATCGGACTGCTAATGCGTAAAAATAGTAACCGTCCAAGCTGTGGTTACCCCTCACCGGGGGGAACCTTTTTTATTATTTATCTATACTTCGCTTGTCATAAGCCTACCAATATCTTAATAAACAAAAATTATTGTTTAAAATTTTTACAAGTTTCCTGGAAAATCTTTGGAAACCAAAAAATTTGGAAAAGTCCAATGCCAATAAAATTACAATAGGATCTAATTGAAAGTTTTAAACAATTTCCAACAAAAAACTAAAATATTTGTGTTATAAAAAATGAACAAACGAATTTCCGACTTATAGATGACGAAGTTATGACTGCATAATCTCTCCTGTTCCTTTTTTGGAGTTGGTTAAAAAGGACATTAAGATCGCATCTTGTTGCAACTTATCAATTCTTCAGTCCCGTCATAAAAAAATTGAAAATAATATATTAGAAGACATATGATTACATTTTATGTATAAATGATATAATTTGTCACCAAAAACTACCGAAAGGAATAAAATAAACTAACCTTAAACTCTTATACACATTAACTGAGATTTGTTCTGTATAATAGTATAGTCATCGATGAAGCAAGAGTGAAGAAATTCTTGGAAAGACGTTTTAACGGTTTACTCAATAAAGAAAGAAATGTTAAGGGTGTTTCCCAGATCCTCTTAAAATTTCTTAACATTGCATATTGGACCAGTCCGAAGGGTCTTCCTCCCTCCGAAGAGCTTTCGGCGTAACCCTAACAATATTTTCTGTTATTGAATACAATTCGATGTAAAATTGTCGAACATCAAGTCAAGCGATAACCTCCCCGAGGGTTACATTTGGAAAACATTTGTTCGATTTGGACACGACACGAAAAAGGGGTGGTATAGATTTATATGAGTTGCTTTTATTGTTGTACGACCGCGATAAGTTAAGGTTTAGAGGAACTTTATTTTGACGTTTTGTTTTTTAAACACATTCTATTTTATATTATTTATTAGAATTAGATACGAACGCGTTATAAATAAAAAATAATACGAGTACATTAAAAGAGGAAAAAAATTAAAAAATTCTTTTAAGGAAAGAAAAAAACGGACAAACAACACGACTCATCATGTATTGTCACAAGGCTACCACAGTGCTGATTTTCAGCGGTGTTCAAAACTTATTGGAAAAGCGGAAAACCAGTTGACGGCGCACCCGATGATTTAATAGCTTGGCCAATTTTATTATAATTATATATGTATAGGTATATTATTTATGTATGGTTCAATCAGAGACATAAAATTACCTTTGTGAACGAATAAATATAAGAAAATGGTTCTAGAGTACATGCTATTTTAAATTGCAACATTTGCGCCCACACGTGATTAAAAATGGCGTCTGATGTACTATAATAAATTGTCGACTTTTCCTTTTGTGTTCCGTTTTCAAAAAAGAGATATTGTCGTATTTCCCCGCGCGCTCGTAAAGTATCCTGATGCGGTGCGAGCGGAATAGAATATGCATACTCGATATTGTTTCTTTGCATTTTAAATGGCGCAAATACGGCCACAGTTTCCCGTCAAAATTACCAAATGTCACGTACCGTTCAAAGTATAAGGGTCAAATTGGCGCTAAAGGTTATTTCATTTTTTTTTGTTTGTTGTGGGGATGAAATACTTAACAGCGTTTTTTATTTAAACTCTATTTGTTGCAGAATAAGAAGTGAAATGTAAAATTGGTTCTGTTTCTTTGATAACGATAGGGATCATAAAAAAGCTTATGATATGAATACTTAAGATTATTCATATGTGTTTTACATGTATCAGAGCGGGGTATTCTGATAAGTTTTGTATTGAAATATTTTTTTAAAGTTATGGCAGTGAAATATCGGGCTACATAATATGTCAATTAAGGTTTCAAGTGTAATTGTAGCATTGTTTTCGTTTTAATGAGGTTTTACATATGAACTAGTAACATTTAGTTGTGCAAAGCGATAACCTTACTTCATATTGTGGTTGGCTGTTACTTTCTTGCCCAGTTGATTTAGAGTATTCTAATATCAGCCCTGTAGTCCTGGGCTTATAGAAGTAGGCTTTAGTTCACCCTGCCTATCGTAAAATACCACTAAAAGGTTTCGGTTCATTGCGGAGGGGTAACGGTGGGTTCCGCTGAAATTTAGATTTAATAGAAAATAACAACTTCCTATAACAGGTAACTATATTTTTATGTATTTTCATATTTTTGAATAATTTACCTGCAAGTGGTATAGTCGATGTAACCTGTAGTAATTTGTGCATCTATTTCCCACGAGAATATACTTCGAGCTAAAATATGCGCGGGAAATGAGAAAACCTGGTTGGTGATGCAAAAGGAAAGAAAAGCTATAACTCGACACATGAAACTTCAACTGTGCCTCTAACCAATAAGAACAAGCCAAATGTGCCGTGAAATTAGTTCCGTCTAGATGTGACTTGAAGAAACTTATAGTTTTGCCTTCAAATATATATTGTGGAAAAGAATTTGAACGAGATAAAAGGGTTGGGATACCTAGGTCTCAAGTCTGCTAAACCAATTGTTTCCAAAATTAACGTTCATTGGCATCGTAGTCGTCGATATTTATAAATTTTAGTAGTCTGTTAGTTCAATGGTACCAACATTGTTTACCGATGGCGTACCACTGTCACGACAATCGTGTGCACGTCAGTATTTGACATATTTGGTAACTATGATGGAATGATAATGGTTATGACTGTGATAGTGTGATTCATAATGAAATGTCAATGGCGCATAGCAGGCTCGGCCCTGACTGCTGTATTATTATGCGCACATTAGGGATTTGGAAAATTTACCCGTGTCTATCATTTCATTAGATTACAATTAGTCCACAAGAGAAGCTTATACAAGCAATCAATAGGCTAGTGCGCGTAACCATCGAAAATGACATCATGCGTCGGGTGTTTCGTACAGTTCTGACGTTGAGTATGTGTGGGATGAATGGCTGAATAACTCAAAATCACACCAACCGATTTCGATGATTCATTTTTTATTGAAAAGGATGTACTTGAATGATAGTTAGTATATGATTAATTCTATTTCGTAATATTACTACTATAATTATGATATATATATATGAATAATACAAAGAGGGCGTCTGCGCGTAATAGCGTTTGAAGTTCGATTCTATTTGAAGTCCGTTTTTGTTTCTACTCGTAAATATACTTGTAAATGTATATAATACATGTATGCACTTATACATAATCTAGTAAATGTAACGTCGATGATACATATTCACGAATTTGAATAAAGCAACGTACTTTAGAATTTCGTTCCATCTGTATCCTTCCGTTACAAGAGTTTTTATATTCGTTTCGGAAATAAAACTGCCACTTCAAACCGTCCGACGTGGTTGATTCTCTTCGGAGTCCTCGCTTCCCACAAGGTATTATCCAGTAGTACAAGAATAATTGTTTGTCTGTCTGCTATATGTATTATTTAATACATTTTCGCGTTTAGATCGTTTTCTTTCTTTTTTAATATTCAATATCGACGATGAACCAAAACATTTATTATAACTGTAAAGATTATATCGTAATATTAAACCATATATACATATGTCCTATTTCTAGATTATGTATTATATTGTTTTATTTCACACAAAATTCACTGGCAAAGAAGAGATACAACACCACAAACTAGGCTTGTCATATGAAGATATTGAGGCTGTTGCATCGGATTTTAAAACAATAAAGAAATTCTTCCCATAAAACAGAAATCACAGGTAAAGTTGCGGGCGGGCGTAGTTGCGTGGAACTAAAATCGAGATGCTCTCAGTTGTATAATTACGCCGAAAATTTTCGGATACACTCGAGTGGCGGATGCTCGAGTGTTGGCATATTCAAAAATTTCAATACGACCAGCGCTGAGTGGGGTTTTACCATCGGACACACGGCTCGCCTTAATCGAAGAACAATAATGCAATGATACGGAATGTATGCACTTGCAATGTTGGACATAGACAAGAATATTTACGAGTAAAAAATAAAATCGACTTCAACTCGAATCAAACGTTAAGCAATTTAAGACTTATATGGCTTTCTCGTGGATGCCATTGACAGAACTGGACCAAATAGAATCACGCGGGCAGCACCAGCTTTCGAGGTCACAAAATACAATCGAATTGAGGACTTCCTCCTTTTTTGAAGTCAGCACCTGAAGTGATGACCACGGACACTCTGACAAGAGTGATACCGACAAAGAAGAAGAAGAATTCAATCATATGAACAGTCAACAACTAGATGAGTTCATTTACCTAGCCACATATCTATTTTCAACCGACTTCAAAAGTATAAGTTCTCAATTTGTCTGTATATGTTTATGTTCCTTACCGCATAACGTATTATTCTTACGATCATTCGGAAATACAAAAGGAGTCCTCGCGTAATAGCGTTTAACGTTTGATGCGATTTAAAGTCGGGTTTTGTTTTTACTCATAACTATATTTGTGCGTTAAAAATTGGTTAAACTCCGCGGCCATGTGTCTCGCGTATTATCTGAGTCAGAGGGAGTTACCAGGGGAGGCGATATCAAAAGATTCCTCATCAAAAATGAACGACCGATGTCGAGATGTGAGTGCCTGAGGACCAGTATTTTTAACCTGTGTATGGCTTGGATTATTTTTCAATGAAGCTTGCAGCCGTCGCGAATTGGGATGTTTTGAAAAGAGTTGCGCTTGCTGTACCGCGGCGGCTGGAGTGTTTCGTTAGTGTTTGTTCTTGCCATTTAAGAAGTAATTTTGCAATGGTACTGTCTCAAAACCTAAGATAAACTTCTAAGACAGACATTTTGAAGTAAGATAGCTCTACTTTGTAGTGGTATGGGAAATCAATTTCACTATTAAATCAGTTTTCACTTCTTAGTAGGAAAAGTAAATACAAAATATATGTTCTTAAATTATAAATAGTTAAAGTATTTAAAATTATATAGATAAAGATAACTTTGAAATTAGTATATTGACAAGTAAAAACAAAAACAGATTTCAAATGAAATCAAACCGTAAACTCTAATACGGGCGCCCCCTATTTTCAACCTAATTTAGAATAGGTTCTCAATTTTTCTGTTCGTTTTTGGTTATGTTTGTTACCTCATAAATTTGGGCTGGGTAAACCGATTTTGATAATTCTTGAATAAAATCATCAAAATTGGTATATCTACATCGTAGTTATATTACAAAGTTCTGGCGTCCATAATATCCTTCGTCTTCCACATTTGTGCTCGTAGTCTACTTGTAGCCAATGTTTTGGAACAGAACGGTATCACACGGTTTTTTTTTATTGTTAAATCGCAACCACACACCCGTGTCCGTGCTCTTTTCCAATGCACTTTATTTGTTCACTCTGGATTTATTAATAGAGTGCCACCTCTACAGTTACTATTTTTCTTTTTTTTTATATATATAATGCCTGAATTTGGAGGTGGCCAGAGAACGCTCCGGTTCACGCGTCGCAAACGCCCCGCTGCATGCTATTAGCTTCTCCGCGTCCGCTGCGTCCCTGCTTCTCATGGCCACTTTTAGGTTGTAGTCCACTATCCTCTCCCTTGACATTCATCTGTATAATAGACACAGCTGACGGTGTGTCGGGATATCGCCACTACAGCATGTTGGACGCTGTCGTGCAGTTGCGGTTTTTTTAGTCACTGTTCTGATGACCACCACTGATACGTACGTGAGGCCTTGGGCCTCGTGCACGGTAAGGATGCGCGAACCTGCCTCCGATCCGTATCCCTGGTTGGAAAGGGATTCTTTTTCCGTCTGGGTGTATACCAGATATAATGTGTCGGGGAGGGTCGGTATTATCTAGTATCTCGCGGTTTAATTTATTGTATCTTTAATAAATACTTTTTATATACGAGTGAAATAAAACAACTAATTCTCGCCCGAACATAATATCATTTTGAGTAAATTTATTGCGTTGCTACAAAACGATGTTATACTAAATGGTTACTTTTTCGATTACATTTAGTTAAAATAGATTTAGGTTTTCGTGTGTAAACACTTTAAATAACAACAATGTCCTGTAATATATTTTTACAACTTCAGATAGAGGCAAGTGTAAAAGCAACCGGTGTATAACGTGATTACCTCAAATTTAACATTTTAAATCTGCGGTATATACATTGAAATGCGCCATTAAGCCGTGGTAGCTCAATGTCCGGGCGGTCACCTCAAGTTACATAGTACGCTAGCAATCTGAGTGCGATCCTCGGAGCACCAATGAAAATGTTAAATTTTAATAGCTGATTTATCACGCGGTGAAGGAAAACATCGTGAGGAAATCTACATGTGCTAGAACATGTTCACATGAAAGACATGTGGAGTCTGTAAATCAGCACTGCGGCTGCGTAACAGTGGTACATATACCAGTGTATATGGGCTGTAACTTTAGCTTTTAAAATGCGATGTGTGTATATACGTATGTATTTTGCTGCAAACTTCAGATAATCCCAGCCGGGGCTTCACAACACAGTTCTTCACGCTGGTATTCTATGCTAATTCATTGACATACACACGCTTTGCCAAGATACAGACCGATCTCATTCTTTGACACTGGCAACAGAACATAAGCATGTCATGACATTTTTTATGCTATATTTAGAGGTTATTATAGTTATATTAACGATGAAGATTCTTATTTATACCTTTTTACTTTTATTTGTACTAAATAATCTTTTCTTTCATTTCTTTTACTTATAACCAACCTTAACCATCTATAACTAACAGATAATAAAGTGAAGCGATCAAAACCAACTAGTCAGTGTATACGGTCAATGAACTAATTCCGACATATAAATCTATTACTGAAATTAAAAACGGCCCGCGTGAGATAAGGTATCTTTTATTACTATAACAAATCCAGTCCACGTAGCGCCGCACCTACATAGCTTCGTGCGATTTCAAGAACCGGCCGTGACTTAGTGTTTGTTAATCGTTAGTTTCTGTTACTGTTAATTGATTAAAAAGGGTTAAAAGTGCTACGTAATGACGTCATATTTTAGCCGATCACGCAAACCCATGATTTGATCGGTGAAATTATATCGTGAGTCCGTATATTTTGACTTAACATGTGTCCGCAGAGTGATTAACTGACTAAAATTACCAACATATCATTTGAGTCCAATAGTCTGAGTGTAGGTAACTATCATTAAAACGAACATACATGTACAGTTCATCTTAAGCTTAGATTTGATTTGAAGTCGGTTTTGGTTTTTGTTGTTACTTTAGGGCGTGTAATACTTAGTGTAAAGATGATTTGTTTAAGGGACTTTTGCCCGTTTTGGACATGTCAGCTCCATCGACACCTGAGCACTCTGCCAAGCAACGGTGATTTGACACAGCTATATTTTTTGTAAATATTTTGTAAAATAGATTTTTGTGTATGTATTATTTTATTAAACCTTAATTTTAAGCTCTGACTTAAATAATTGTATCTATTAAAATAGATAAGAGGATTAGGTTTTTTTATAATTTTTCTAAGCAAGCGGTTGACCACAATCCCACCTAATGATAAGCGGATATGCAGTCCTGGATGGTAAGGCACACTAGCTAAGCCTAATTACTCTACTCTTGAATATACCCACATTGTAATCGGAGGGAAAGAAACTATTCCAATCATCCGTTGTACGAATAATGAAAAACGAAGCAAAGCGCTTCGTTCGGGTTTGAGGGATGTCCACAACAAAAGGATGATGCAGTGCGTTTTGATGTCTGATGGTGGAATGGGGATGGGGGAATTAGAGTAATTCCTGAGTATTTTCATTGGCCCTAAATGCACGAAGTAGCGCAATTCACCAAAAAAAAATTCCAGAGCACACTCCAAACGCAAACTATACCAAAAAATGTGGATGACATGGCGCGATCATGTCGCACGGCCTGGTTGCCGTTAAACAACAAACACCGCACCTCATTTAGCGGCCATTAACAATTCTCTTACCGAAAACTCGATCGTTAAATCAAATTAACTTCATGCCGCTGGAACCGAAATTCCCGATGCGTTAATTGACAGAGAACATGCGAACATGCCATATAGGTGCGCTCCACAGTGTGGGCTCGTTAACAACGTATCGGAGTGGGAAGTTTTATGCTATAAACGAATGAGATCGTTCATTTTATTTGGTACGTTATTGCGTGGTAATTATCGTTTATATTGACTGCCTTAATTGAAAAGTAATCGAAGCATTCAAATTAAGTCATTACCAAGGGCTGCCACTGCGCGGAGGAGTCGGAACAAAATATGAAGAGAAAAACGTTATGTACTTTCACTGTCTTTTTAACCAACTTGAATAGAGAGTCAGCTATTGCTATCCTTGTATCACCAAGTTTTAAGGCTATCTGACAGAGAGTCAATCATGCATAGTACTGTGTTCTTCTGTACTTGTATCTTATGGCATGAATATGCAATGGCAAAAAATGGTACTTGTTTGGTTAAATTTGTGCTCAGTATACGGTGATGAATTCACATTCTGTCACAAACGCTGGAGTTAAAGGACAGGTCTTTAGCATATTTTTTCACCACTCACGTTTGTCGTCTCCATATACTTCTAATACTGTATACTAAGAAAAGATTAAATAACATTCTAGAACTGGCCACTTCTAGAACTTTCCGGTATCGTACAGGCAATTTAATTTTTAAGCAGTTGTAATCATATCCATCGATTAACAATTTCATGTTCAAATTATGATGACGCCGACCCTATTCTAGTTAATCATCTTTATTAAAGAACGATTTCCAAAAGAACCGGTTGTAATCGGGATTGCTTCCAAATGCGTTTTTGTTCTGGTTAATACTATAATCGAATAGCTTTTGTATGAATCTGAACGACGGGAACAGTTTTATTTTTCGGATGCGGATTTCCAGTGAGATTGAAAGTCGGACACTGTCACGCGACGCTCACACAATAACAAAAATAATTAAATACATGTGAGCATATATCAAATAATAATTAAGGTCAACGCAATAGGAAAATGTCCACGCCCGCACATAAATCAAGCGGGCGAAGCAATCGCGACTAATACGCGGCCGCCGGAATCCGCGCCCAACTAATAGCTCGAACAGGACATATTTTATTAATTACCGCTCCGCTATCACGAAATATTACCTTTATGTCCCATATTTGCATATCGTGCTGCTCTATACGAAATACTGGGCGCGGCGGCCGCATGCGATGGTGGGGTGTAATTGAAACGCGCAGGCGATAATGGCAATCAAGGCGACAAACATTCTAATTCGATTAGAACAATGGTTGTCGTGAAATTCTATGAATCCATCTACGAAATATTCTCTCCCTCTCTTCCTTGCTTTCGGATTTTCGCTTTTTACTTCGCTCTGTCCCCGACATCATCTGGGGAAATCTTGTACCCCATCATGTCTCTCTCCATTATACACTGTATGCTGCAATGCACAGACTAAATTCGCTGTTGTTTTCTGCTGTCAGCAACATTGGCATCTTTAAGACAGATGTTCTTTATTAAGAGGTTAATTAATTCATAAATATAATACTTCAATGTTTAGGTAATTAATTGTAAGGTAACGCTCCCCGCTTGCTCTAGTACATTGCACGGCGTCATATGTTTGATGGAAATTTGGGCGTATCCATCGAATAACGTGGCGACTGTCCTCGACGCGTTATTTTTAATGATTTTGATAGAGTGCGGCGGATCGTATGCCATGGAGCGATTTGTACCCGCTCCGGCGGACGTCCGATGATTAGAAGCGACTCTTTCATTACGAGGAAAGGTTTTCGTTGTTCATATTTTTGATCGCGATTTCAATTATTTGATAAAAGCATGTTGATAGCTTACTCACTTATTGATTGACGGTCCACGCCCTTTTGTTCATTTGGTAAGTTAATGCTGATAACGTATTTGTGAGTGAGAGGGAGAACCAAGGACATATGGGAGTATTTTAATCTAGTCTTTGTCGATCTATGAGGACGAATCAACAATCCGTACCCACTCTCTTATGAAGATAAAGAAAATGCTTGAATGTAACTCCTGAAGATACTTAATAGAATGCGTTTTTTTGTTTTAAACAGACACTTTTTCCTTGAATAGCAAGTTATGTCAATCTTGCTCTGACTAAAACTCCAAGATGTTCCACTATCTCCGCATGATGCCGGGACCATTAGTTGACTTAGATGCGATGTCTCAATTCACATTAACTGAATACGGAGTGCATTACAAAACCAATTATACGACATGACATTCGATGTCTTCGGAAGCGGTCTCCTAATAACTTGTATAATGTGTTATACTTGAGACTGTAGAGAAATGTTAAATGGAAATAACATCGCTTAGGTAGACGTAGGCACACTGTCCTCCCGCATAACTCAGCACCTTAACCTCCACAAACATCAATTAGAGAATGTTTGTAAGGCTAATAACTCCCAAACTGTTAAACACGAACCGAATGAGAATCCGCACGGTCAATATAGGTCACTAACTTGAATAGCAAATATAGTTCCGTTGCTCAGCCTTGGAGTGTTCTCGCGTCGGGTGACCATGCATTCGATTGTTTGTGGAAACAAAACTTGACAATAAAATAAAATATCACATTGTTAAGCACAGGCGTAGTCGTCACGAAATTAAAAAGGCTGTTCAGGATTTCATTAAAGTGGTATCTCTTACGTGTCTGTGAATTTTCAGCTTGGTGTGAATTAATACAAGGGTCAATGTCAACTTCAACCGATTTCAAAAAACGAGGAGGTCTCAATAAATGATTCTTCTTTCAATTGAAACGTGGTGCTTCCCGGGTGATCCCATTCAAAAAAAAAATTGAAAAGAATGTACTGCAAAGGTACTTTGATTTAGTAACATTCCTACGATATACTTGCGAATGAACAATTTTGTTAGTACTGTGCAACTTGAGGCGACCGCTCTGACATAGAGCTTTCAAGCAAAGAGACGTGGTTTTAAGTTAACCTTGTGATATTCTGAGCAAATGCCACTACGAACTTATATATGAAGAAGACGTGCGCTAATGAATTTCTTTTTTATACTTCATACTTGAAAGGCCTCCGCTGTTATGGATAGTTTTTACCTTACCAACCAATGCAAATCCTGCTTGTCTCTTTACGCTTAAAAACGATATAATAACCACTTAGAGAATGCACTAAGATGACGTATATTATTATCACCGTAATCTCAGGCTAGATAATGTTATTATAGCTTCGTAGATCTATTATGACTATATCCCGCATTCATGGCCAACCTACAAAGTGAACTCAGAGACTTGTGTTAGCTTGACGGGGCAGACGTAGAGCTGTGTGAAGGGCTATTTGATTTGCTCTAATCAATTCGTACGTGCCGGTAAACTTGCAAGTGTTTGAGTTGGCCATTTATTAGCAGTTCTAAACCGATTATTGGTGGGAAACTTCACCGGTTGCTTCTACTGAGATGTTTAAGACAATTATGTATTTTAGAACTTTGTTAATAACTTTTTGTTATATGTAAGTTATTGTCTTTTCTAAGACATGGGAAATCTGCGAATCCACTTTTGGGCAGCATGACTGACTGAGGGATATATTTTAACTATAATATCTTTTATGAAATATACTATACTTCTAATATATGATCTGTCTTTAAATATGTTCGATTCAGGTTTCAGCTGAAGACTGTTTTCAGCTCGGAGAACATACCACTGCTGAGCGAAGAAGAAAGCATGCCCTACCACCACCACGTCTGACTAATAGAAAAGAAGAGAAGGGAGGAGTTTGTGATAACATACAGAACATAAGCAAAGCTAAAGCTTCTAAGACTGGGTGACATTTACGCGTTGCAAACGATACACTTTGAGCGCGCTTGTTTGTATAACCCAATACTGGATTTCTAAAGGCTGTTTGATGCACTGAAATCGTTCTATACAGTTTAAATTGTTCACCTTGGAAGTGTGGTGAACCATTTAATAACTTCTTACAGAGCCTGCCTATCGCACCTGTCTTTACAATATTTTTAAAAACAAAAGATTTTATATGTTGAAGTACGAACAGGTCGGAACCATCAGGGAATATACATTACAATAGGAAATTTCAACACATAACTGCTTAGGTCGCTGCGTTTCTCTGTTAATGTTGGTTTAGATAGTTTCTTCGGGGCAAAAATATATAGATATTATTCAACTGTAATTGCATATCACATACACCGATTTTTGGAAACTGCATTGACGTCAATGGTTTTTATGACGTTGGGAACTTAACATAAAGAGCCTACACTTTTTAATGATTCATATTGTTTAATATACATCGAGTTAAAAATGTTTGTGTTAATACCATCAATAGGTAAATATATACAAAATACAAGCACCGAAACAAATGTAGTTCTGACCGCGCCTCGCAGCATGTGTAACGTTAAACGTAGAACATCTACAACTTGTTCAATAAGCTGGGGACGTAAGTTAGAGTCAACAAGCCACTCAAACAGAGCTCTGATGAGCTCCTATATTACACGCCGTAATGATACAAGCGAGAGGGTTACGTATTGCGATCGACAATGGAAGACAAATAGAAATTTAAACGGCCGATGTACTGTGGGGTACTCACACGAATACGTAGGCATTGTTTATAGTTCTAACTACCGTACATATATTTTTATGAGAAGAGATGACAATGGTACCATAATACTATTTTCCACCTCCCGTAAATGTATATCACTTGAGAGTTTCGAGTTGTTTTCATGTAATTCTTCTATACATTCTATATACTCTAAATATAGCATTTTCAGACTGTAAATAAAATAGAATTTTATAATGAAAGCTTCTGTCACCTATTACATTTGTTTATTTATTTATTAGCTTCTAGAATGATCTCACTTGAATCATGTTCCATGTGGTCTAAGATAGTTGAGAGTTCTTTTTTTAGAGTAAGATTTTTTAAAAATTATCAATCGTAGAAAATCTGTATTTGCGTTATTCACACGATACAATGGAGAATAATATCCCCATAAATATTGGTAAAAAGCTTAGTTCTTCTGAGCCTATCATTAAGTTCTACAATATCTCTATCTAAATTATCATCATCAAGTATGTGCGCGACAAATAAACAAATAACTCAATATCACGCCAACCGAAAGAATTAGAAGGGTAGTTTGGTTAGGTTCCGAATAGTTCTATTTCGTCAAATGCCTACGATAATTCGAAATACAAAGAGGGCGTCTACCCATAAAAATGTTTAATGTTACGGCTTAGATTTCTAAATTGCTTAACGAAATTCAGAACAAGATCAGAACGCGTCAAAGGGACGTAACACAAGCGAAGATCGTTTAGCTGTTCGCGTCAAAAGATTTCCCTTTGTGTTTGTTTTGTATTCAAGTGGGATGTTGACCACGGCGACAAACATTTGTTGCACGGCTGGTCAGTCCGCGGTCATTCATACGGCTCCACAAATGTTGACTGAGAGCTATTCGTGTGCTACGTTCACATCAGCAAGTGGCATCACCACCAGCCGAGCGTTTCTTTTTTTTTATAAAATATTTATTAATTTTTTTGGATAAAAGTGAATTGAGTCTATATAATATATATAAGATTCAATTTATATGTCTATGTAATTGTTGTTGTCTAAGAATAATACGAGTTCATTGAACGATTCATCAAATCGGAGATTTAATTAAAATGAATTGAATTGTTTGGGCTCTTAAGTTAAATATAATATACCATAATCTTTCGTCATTCGCGCAAAATGTCTCGCACGATGCTGCATATGCAGAATTTGTATAAAAGACTTAAAGGTTCAAGCCCAAGGCGCTGGACTGATCTGATCCGCATCACTCTATGCACCTCGGTTAGCAGTCCTTTGCACATGGCTGCATAAAGAAAGGGTCTTTATGCAGCCGTATGCACTGATTACCAACTACAAGCTGTTCCCACAAGGTGATCACGACGTTTAGCGTTGAGGAAACCAACGAGGAGAAAGAAGAGGGATTTTCAAATTCTCTTAGTAGATAATAATAAGTATTCACAAGTAACAGTCTACTTGCAATTTATTATAATCTGACTAAGCAAAAATGTTTCCGATGTAAACGCAGCACGAACAGCGAGCGCAGGTAATGATGTCCTATTGACTGCAAGCCGGTCAGAGCATTGAAAGAAACGTCTCCCGGTCAGTGTAAACACCGCCTAATAGACGCTATTCAACGTCGGTGAATATTACACGATAGACGAGACAGCATATTCGGAATCGCTGTCTTTCTGTGCGGTAAGGAGAATATTAGAGTTGATTTGTTCCAATTGCCGTCGGTAAATATGCTTCAACTGGACTAGCAATACATTTGTTCTAATTTTCTGGATAAAGTGCGGGAAAAATCCACATTTCATCTATTTAGTGTCTGTCCCAGCTTGTACAGTATTGTTTATATCCTACCATAAATGTTTTGCCATTAGTAGATGCGCTATTTTAATGCTTTGAAGTTTTCAAATACCTTAAGAAGACATAATAATTGTCTTAATAGCTTTTATAAAATGGTAGATTCATAGAAAACGTAACCTAAAATTGCATCTAATTTACGTAATAAAAAGATTACTGCTCCACACAATACAGTACACGGGAGATTAGTCTTTAAAATTTGTGTATAAAATCTAATATTGTTTGATTAAGAACATCCACCGATCTTAGCGGTGCACACAGAAAAAGATGTGTCTCAGCGCGTCTCCTTGAGAGACGCCGACGTTGGAATTTCCTTAAGCGCGGAAGTACGTTGTAGCTTGTTGGAAAACAAGAATGACATAAAGGGTTACTGCGAGGCAAATCCCGCTTTGTTTGGGTAATTATTCTATTGTCATTTTATTTATATTTTGCGAAGTTATCTTCGGAATATCTTCTAATAAAGTTTAAGAAAGGGAGCGGCGGGAATTTTAAGTATTGTTTTATGCTAATGCGCCATAGTTGTATTGGGGCGGGTTTCAGAACTGTAGAAGAGGATGCAGTGCGGTGGGTTTATCCTTATTTACCTGTCTGTTAAATGTGACGTTTTCTACTTTCAAGGTAATACATACAACTGATAGTAATCAGATTTGGGCTACATCTATTGCTCATGTGTATTCATTATATTTATAGTAGCTTAGTTCCCTATTCAGTAACATATGGTTAAGTATCGTTAGTATTTTGTTGTCTATATTTTAACGACTTCAAGTTTAAATATATTACATATATGCTGTATGCTGATGCTAGTATACTGTTATATTCATTATTCAGTATACTTGTATAATGTCTTTTTCTGCTTCCTAGCCTAATCCCGACTCGCCAGGCATTTGATCTGAAGTTGATTCAAATTGTTAGAGGTCATATACCTGCGTACGATCCAGCCAGGATATTTTAGGTACCACCACACTTATATAATGTTTTATAACAATATTTACATAATGGCTTAGCGGTTTCACTTAAGATCTGAAGGTCATTAGTTCGTCGAAGTTCGTTTTTTCAGTTTTGATGTACAAAAACCCACTTGCTAAAAATTTGTCATCGTTGTATCACGATGGTCTCATACCCTCTCACATATGAGATCTGATGAGTTTGGTGAAAAGCGAGCCGCGCTCTATCGGTCTACCCCACTAGGGTTAGAAAGATTATTTTATTAAATCACCAACACAATGAACTGCCGAAGACTGCATACTATTAATACTAGATGAATAGGTCATATTGAATTATTTGTTTATATAGAAAAAGTGGCAAATGAGCTAACGGCTCACCTGACCTTAAGAAGTGATCACCGTCGCCCATGAACATCCAAAACATCGGAGAAGAATGCAGGTGCTTTGCCGGCTTTCAAAAAAGGGGTAAGATTCTAATAAATTATTTAACCAATAAGCTAATAAATTTGAGAAGGAATTTTGTTGTTATATGAGGTATTTATCAGAATACTTCTTGGTCGCCTCTTAAGTCGAATCGTAAATTTAAAGTTTGACATCATTTGCATTGTTTGAGATACTTGCACAAGTTGAGGTCTGTTAGGTCTCGCTGTTGATAAAATTTCAAAGATTGTTTTAATGACTCTTGAAGTTACATTGTAAGGCTTTTAATGTTTAATTGATCGAGATTGAGTTCGTTCTTATGGATAACACTTTCCACCGTGTGGCGTATACTGTAGCCACATTGTTATGGGTAAGGATCGATGTACCTTAGTGTAGTCTTGTTTTTGAATTTATATGTAATAAATAAAAGAAGCGCTAATAGCTTAGTCTATAGGTTTGGGATGAGGTTCAAATCCACTATCCGACTATATATATTTATAATTTTTTTGTGACAATTTGTTAGCTATTTTAAAAAGAATCGGTTATTACGGTATAAGGTACACATACCTCAAACGCATGGTAGTGTGTGTAATTTTTTTCATAATGCATTTTGTTGCCTTAAAAAATTATCATAATATTTAAAAAAAAATATTAGCATTCTGCTCTAATCTATAAAAACTAGTGTGGGAAATTTCATACTCCTGCGTCCGCGCAATTTTCGTAACAGCAAAGCAAAGATCATTGCTTCGTGTATTAATATAATAATTTTGCAATTTGCTAGTGTATTCACAGTATTATCTTTATTCAATGACATGTTACTGAATGTATTTAATTAATAAACAAGTTATTTAAGAAACGAGCTATAAAATCTTCGAGGGCGTTTGTTGGCGCGAGTGTTTATAATGGCTTCATGTATCAATTCAGAAGTATCATCTCTTGTAATAAAAAGTTGGACTATCTCGAAAAAGGGCGTTAACTGCTCAACTTGGCTCGAACTTGCTTCAACTTGTCATCGGTGAGTTTATTAAGGAGTTTTGTTAGGGCGCGTTTATAGCGGACGAATTTAAAATCTCTTTTTTTTGTGAGCGTGTCGAAAACGTTGATGTCTTGAGGCCTGTCCACGATACAATAAGTTAGTCGTAATTCTTTTTTATTTGTTATCGGTTTAATCACATTATGGTATAATTTTTTTTTATAGTAAAAATATCAAAAATAAGGAAAACTTGGCCCTTGAAACTTAACACATTTATTTCAAGACCTTATCCCGGAAAATAGACGTTGAATCTATCAAAACATAAGCTTCTTTCCAGGGAGTATTTTGGAGTGTTTCTCAAATCTATTCTTTGAGCAAACAAATTTTAGACCAATTTTATGGTGATTTACATTTTTGTCCATTTATCAATATATGTACAGCTAGAATTTATACAAAATAAATAATTTATTGATTTGTTTTTTAAATTACTATGAGATTTCATGCATACATACGATATAAAAAATACGATGTTTTCTAGACTAGAGAAGGCCTTTACTAAGTGAGCCTTACCATCCAGGACTGCATTTCCACGTCACATCAGGTGGGGTCGTAGTCAAGCACTTGCTTAGAAAGTATAAAAAAATATATACATTTTTATGCATATTTCAATGCTTATTGTACTGTACGTGTGGTATGAAATATAATAACGTCTACTTTTGGACTAGGTCCCAGTGTGAACTCACCCCCTCGGTTTATGCTAATAAAATGATATTGTTTTCTTTACAAAGTCCAATTAATTGCGGAGTGTGACAGACACATTTCGTTAATCCGACCGACTCGGGAAGCCGGTGTTTTTGCCATTAATGCTTGAAAGTTGAGCACTTTAAGCGACGCAAGGTGTGCTATAATGTTGCCCTTATTTATCTTTGCTAATAACTCACCATTTTAATGGGCGTTTTTCAACGAACTTCAGTTATAATTCTTATTATTAGATAAGTGAGAGTTATGTGCAGTGGCACTTCGAGAACTCCGCGGCGCTAGGAATATGAACGGATTGTTTTTCTCCTTGGGATATATATTTTTATTAATGAACAAGGAACGAATTCCTGGCATAAAGTTTAATTAGAAACTCTAAATTGTCTGTACTTATTTCAATTACTTATTAAATACTCAAATTACTTTTTAACCGACTTCAAAAAAGGAGGAGGTTCTCAATTCGTCCGTATTTCTTTCTTTTATGTTTGTTACCTCATAACTTTCGACTGGGAGAGCCAGCAGTTTTGAGCATCCATGAGAAAACCAAATGTATTAAATTAACTTGATTACTGTGCGCGACAAATGAACGAATAAGTTAATATCACGCCACAACACGTAATGATTTATTTTTTATTGTTAAGTATGTGCTTCAAGTGTAGTTTGATGAGAGTTTGGTTGGGTTTACTCTGTTTGGTAATATTTCTATTCGACCTAAATTCAATTTAATTATTATAATTTTTTCTGATGATAATTAAGGAAGTAACTATACAAATAAAAATATTATTACCAAATTGAATATCCTTGCCCCATTAATGCTCTAAAACTGTGGTCCTCACTTCAGGTGATTTCTTGCTACCTACCTTCTGCTATCAGTGGAGTTCCGCAGAATATGTTCTATTACTTCACTTCTCCTTCAACTACAACATTGGTGCAGTGAACGAGGAAAAAATCCTTGGTTTCGAGACCGCACATGGGCGGGAAGTATTTGGGTGCCCTCCATCTAGAGGGACCGACTACCTTATAAAGACAACCGGAAGTAGTACCGTAAATGAATGATGTGGTGGAAGGTTTATTTACACCAGTGGATGTGGACTGATGACAACGATAAACAGCGAGAATCAAGAATAAATGAACCTCTATCTAAATGGCTAAGTTAGTTGTTACACATTTTTAACTCTAATTAATTAGTAAGGAACTTAGTAATGAATTAGCGCCGCGGCACGTGACAGCCGCGGTGGTGACATAAATACGGTCGATACCGCACCGCCGGAGTTGGTTACAGCAAAAATCCATCTCTAACTTGTCACTTAAGGGCACTCCCGATTCTCAACTCTAGACCGTTCCCTGTGTTTTGTAATTATTGATGTATAAAATTATGGAGGAGTTATTGTAAGAGGATATAACGGAGGCACTGTCGTTTCGTATTTACGTGAATATTACTAACGACACGTGATAGTACTATTAAACAATAGTTAATAAACAATGTTTATAATATACTAAGATTCGAATAGAAATATAGAGAAAGAAGAAGAAAATAGAAGATAAGACGTCAATAGTATAACGGTTTAGGGTACGGTCTGCGAATCGTATGGTTGTGGGTTCGAATGCGCCATTCGACGACGTGAACCATCTCCGAGCACGAGCTTGGTTGGAATGGTTAACAGGAATGTCAAAATTATTTGTGAAAAACAAATTAGGTATGTTGATAAAAGGCTCCCGATAATAGTTTTTCTCACAAAAGAAGGAACTTAGAAAAAAAATTGTTGGATTGAAGATATCTGGACTCGAACCGGGGTTTTCATTGCATGAAAATATGGATGCGACAACAATTTTCTTAAAATTTAACCCAGCTAGATACATCTATCGGCCCTGTATCGACTTGTACACTAAATTTCATAAAAGTCGTTAGAACCTTTTATGATATTTATATAATAATATATATACTATACACAAGAATACATTGGTAATGATGAAAATGGTGAGCGCAAGAACATATCGTTCAAAAGCGCCACCTCCAAAGTTATCGTAGCTCGAGGCGCCCCAAGGTGCGCATGGATACATTAGCAGGCCGTCAACGCAGCGCCTCCCCGGGCTGCGATAGAAGCAATAATGAGAGCCCGAGATTTCCCAAACGTGCCCTACGACCTACGAATTTGGATAAAGTTATCAAATTTTCAAAACTGTGTAACGCATTACGCGAAGCACTCGCCGAGGCCGTTACAGCGGCCTAATTATAATTGCAATTATTACATTATGCCGGAGCGCTGCCGGTGCTCGTCGGTGGAGGGGGAACTATTTGCTGTATGAGCCATGCCGACCCGACTGAGGAATCTATTAGAACTATCTCATTAACTTCTATTAAGTGCTGTTTGCTTAAGGAGTTTTTCCTTCAGTAAACTCTTCTAGACCGACTGAAAATGACCGCTTTACCAGATAATAATACATTTGTCTGTATGTATGTATATATTCACTTATTTATTTTAAAATCTTAGGTTAGCTAAAATATAAAAACATTTTAATGTTTTTTTATTAACGGTGGGGGGTGAGCGAAGTTATTATTATTATTTAACTTTATGTTTGCCTATATAATATAATAAAACTTAATTGAAATAGAACTTCCGTGGTTTCTATTCGTCTCCATCTTAAGGTCGCCGGGAAGTGATCTGTTTTAGTGATCAGGTCGCCCATTGTGAAACGTGTGATTATTTTTTTTGTGTTGTTTTATAATTTATAAACAATGGATAATATTAAAGAGACAGTTTCTCCTACTTCATAACGACACAAGAGCACAAAAACACATTTGTTACACACTTATTTTTATGTTATCTTTTGTATGGTTGCTGCTAATATTATTACACTTTAGACATGGCGACTAAAAGGCGCCTCGGATTCATGGGCGACAAGGGTTGAGGCCATTGTCGTCCGCTACAGTGGACCCGGGAAGAAGACGACACTGGTGGTCCCGTGCTCTTTAACACTTCCAGGATTATGGGGGAGGGAGTAATCTCCCCGGGTCGTGCTTTTAGAGCACTGTGTAGCGGGGCTACGGTGCGTTCCACGGGAGATCCCATTCACCGAAGAGGGCCATCCGGGGGGTTTCAGTAAGTGTAATATATAATCAGATACCCTCTTTTTCTGGGGGGGGGGGGGGAAGATATCTTGTTGAAGATTTCCCCCTTTGTTGTTTTTTTTTAATTGTTATGTTATGTTTCTGTATCGGTTTTAATCAACTAAAGTTTATTAATAAAATTAATTTAATATTCATTGATTCAAACATATATTCTCTATACGGCTTTTAAAATTTATCTTATGACTTTGATGAATTATGAGTATAGCCGAAATAAGAGGTAAGGAAGTAATTTGGTTTTAGTTATGTGTGTACAGTTAGTTGGGTTTAAAGAATTTATTTCTCATAAGAACATTTTTACAAAGTTCACTTAAAATGAGATATAAGGTACTTAAATAATATAATTAATGATGTGCCTCTGGGTCGCAGGTAGGTGTCGTCACATGTGTATAATCAGATCTTTTAGCTTGTTTTTAAATTGCTGGAAAGTGTCGCACTCCTTCACTTTATTTGGCAGGCTATTGTATAACTGTGCTCCTTCGTACTTAGCTTAGTTAGTTATGTGTGCACAGTTAGTTAGTTATGTGTGTACAGTTAGCTAGTTATGTGTGTACAGTGTACAGTGTTCTACCGCCGTGTTTTAAAAAAGTGCGCACTATAACTTATTGATGTAACTTCCACCACTGAAGCCCATTTCACATGACTGAAGCTCTCTGAAGAAGTCTCAGAGGAGCGTGTGAGAAAAGAAGTTTAATTTTTGTCTAACCAAAGGAGACCAGAGACTCCTAGCGATATGACCGCCCATTGCTTATGTAATTATATCGTAAATTGTCTTGTTGCTGTGACATAGGGGCCGTCCATATATTACGTCATTCTAAATTAGGTGGGGGTTGGTCTGTATTTATAGTTTATTATAGTTTATTATATTTAGTTTATTATATAAGATTATTTCTAAAAGAAATTTCTTCCAGTACACCTAGTAAGCTAGACTGCAAATGTGAGAGGCGACTAAGGCCCGTACTCATAATAAACATACATAATGCAACATGCAACATAGATGTACACAAACACAGTAATAACTACAGATAAAATACTCTAACAATAATATTACATATAATACTAGCTGCCCGCCCCGGCTTCGCCCGTGGTACTTACATGTATTATACTCGTACATATAACCCTTCCTTAAGAATCACTCTATCTATTAAAAACTGCATCAAAATCCGTTGCGTAGTTTTAAAGATCTAAGTATACATAGGGACAGAGAGCGAAAGCGACTTTGTTTTATATACTATGTATTGATAATAAACACAATACTTAAATAATAACTACAACATTACATAATTGATAAAAGTACATAAATACTATAGGTACTTATACTTAAATACATGTCTCATACTAAGGAAAGATAGTGTTCTTCAATCATAGTTTGATAAATACATGTTGACTTGACGTAATAAGGAAAAATACATGTACAATGTATTAACCATCCTTCAAAAGGACGATATTTATCACGACATTTTAGCAACATTTTCCTTTAACTTAAAAATAAAACGAATACCGCGTCAAAGACCAAATTAGCGTGGCTCATAAACCGGCGTGTGTACGGAGCAGAACTGCGCACACGTACATAAGCGCAGGCAAAACTCATCTCTATAATACGTAATTACGCGCGTTCAAGTATAATTATTTAGTACTTGGCTAGTTCCACGCGGCGAGTGATTTTATCAGTATATATTTAAGAGTTGATACTAGCTTTGTGCAATAAAATGTATAATGAGTAAATGTATTAAAAAAAATTAACATCTTGTAACCCAAGTATCTTCCAATTATATTATATAAGACGTAAATAATGTAAGATACATACTTTGAATTTAATTCAGACAAAAGACTACATGTCGACGGTAGAAATGTCACGTATAAAGCGTCAAATGGTCTCGTCTGCATGCCACGAAATATAATAATAATATGATACGGCATTAAATGTTTTCTAGTTCTATTGTTAGTTCAAAAATTTACGAATTATTGAAACAGTTTTTGGCTTTCGTGTAAACTTGATGATTCGAACAAGTAGACATTAAATAACACTAAATAATGTAAACACTTTAATGCCACTTCACTACACAGCAGTGTACATACAATGCTCTTTTTACTAAACTACATCAGAGTTGTACTGTAAGTGGCACACCAAAATGATATGTCACACCGCCAACAGCTCTATATAAGTCGTTCTAATAATGCCGTTTGACACATACCAATTTTCGGTTCATTTGATATTAAAAGGTTTTCAACGGCACGGGCCGCAGTCGGGAGACGCGCGCAGTCATCCTCTATTCAGTCAAATTGCAGCCAGCTCTGCTGCAGCACCAATTAGCTGTTCTCTGACTGATATTGGTTTGCATTATTAAGGCTTATCTATACTTTGATCGATAGTACACGTGTTGAAGTAATTGGTACAATTTTTTTTTACACACACACCTCTAAGTACATACACAAATTTATTACATACATATTATTTTTTCATATACATTTTTCTTTTTCAGATTTTCGGTACACATCTCCCTGCTAGACTAATACATACCCTGTATTAGGGAAATATTTTACCTAACTCCGAGTTTATCTTAGGCACTAAATACTAATAATTATGTGATTAAGTGTGTTTTTGAAGAGAATAGTGTGCGTGGGTGCATGCGAGAGTGTATGTGCGAGTGTGTGCATGAGTAAGAAAGAGCGTGTATTAATTATAAGGTGTTTTTTTTTTCATTTATGTAAAACCAGTAAAATCGAGGATAATTAAAATATAACCGAACTGAATAACTCAATATCACGCTTACCGATTTAGATAATTAATTTATTGGAAAGAATGTACTTGAAGGGTATTCTGATGAGAGTTTGGTAAGACTCTGATTAATTCTATCTCGTGTTATTGGTACGATAATTCGGAAATACAAACAAGTGTAACGACAATCAACACAAATGAAAATCTGCAATGTCTTAATAAAATAATAGAAAACTTATAAATATTCAAAGAGCCGTTTAATCCTTTAGCGGACTGACGGATTCGTTTTTACTTATTCTACAGAAAATCTGCTTAAAATCCGTATTTAAAAGAATCACTTGGAATTTATTTATGTGGCGGTTCAAGTTATAAGAAAATAGATGTTCGGTGATCAATCAAGATGTGGAAGCTCATTGATGAATGTTTCGATACGCTTATGATATGCAGAGCAGAAGACCGAAAGACCAGTTTCTTTTTGTTTATATTTCAACGTTGATATACGAGAGCGAGGAGGGTTGTTTTGTGTAATAAAAAATCCCTTTACTTCCTGTAAATATGTCTGTATAAAAATCCTATATAAGTAGATTTACAGAGGCTCACCGCCTGTTATTGCCACTTTTCAACCGACTTCAAAAAAGGAGGAAGTTCTCAGTTCGTCTGTATGTTTTTATGTTTGTTACCGCATAAATTTTGATTGGGTGTACCGATTTTGATGATTCTTTATTTATTGAAGGTGAAAATTTGAAAACTTGTTTCGAAATTGATTCCTATATGGTCATATTGTTTGTCCAATTTCGACAATGGCAGCTATAGGCATATGTCTTAAATTTGCATTAAGTGCGCGAGAAATGGACGAATAACTCAATATCACGCCAACCAATGAAGCAATTTCGATTATTCGTTTTTTATTAACAAATATATACTTCAAGGGTAGTTGTTCAATGATGAGAGTTTATTTAGGATCTGATTAATTGTGTAATATTCCAAATATATAGCGGGCGACCGCGCCTTATAACGTTTAACGTTTGATTCGATGTAAAGTGGGTTTTTGTTTTTACTCGTAAATATACTGGTACAAGACGTAGCTGACGGCTTGCGTTTGTGATTTGGACCCAGAGCTAGAGCTTCCTTCTTATCTCTTCGCAATGGTCGCGATTCAGAGGTTACCCTTTGGATGTCGTCGTTGCGAATGATTTTAAATGTAAAAATTATTCAAATTGCGCGCGGATAAGTCGGCTGGCGGTCGAATGGTGACGTCTCCACAGGATCGGGGATTGGCGTTCGAGATACAAGCCGAATTGTCGATGAGAGGCTGGATCTCGCCGCGATATCTCTTTATTTCTTATAATTTAGCGGCGACTGAATTACGCCGACCATCAAATTTGGGAAAACTTTGGACTGAATATATTTTCCGAAGGATGGAATTGGAGTCTTTTTCTCTGCGGTACATTATTATTATTATCTTTTGTCACAGATATTTCGTTAGTTTGGAACTGTTTACGCTTACACAGTGTAATATCGTTATGTTTAGATCATCATTTCAGCTATGGAACATCAACTATTGGACGTAGGCCTCCCCGACGACTACCAAAAATGCGGTTATGAGCAGTTTAGATCCTTACTACCGTACTAATTGGCTGTCGTTAGAAATAAATTCGACTCTTCATCGCTCGGTGCGTACATGAATAAAAATATAATTACATATTTAAATCCACCTACGTGAGACTAAAGAGCCGACGTGAATGTATTTAAATATATTATATACAAGAGGCGTGGTGGTGAAAATGCATTAGTATAGTGACGTCACGACAAGCCGCACTTATCGGGCTGCCATCCCCTCCCCGTCCCCTGTCACAATTCAAGCAAATCTAGCATAATGCATTTGAGTAGGACTCACGTGCCCGCTCTCCTGTACGAGTATAGATAAATACGCGGAGAAAAATCCGCGTGCATTAATTAACCAGCCGCGTATGAATATCTTCTCGACACTAGAGCCCTCCCACGGTTTTGCTAATTGAAGCTGAAAATCTAGCGCTCGTCGTGAAAAGCTCGCTCACACGTGCATAAAATTGCTAGTTTATTAATCGATTGAAAATCAATGCGTACGGGTTGAGGAAATAATATTTCATTAGTCTTACTTCTAATTTTGATTAATAATAATTTAAACACTCCACGTAAAAGTTCCAGCTTATATATGTATATCGCCTATGACCTATGCCGCCAAGAATTACACCTATGCCACCGTGGGGAGGTGGATATTGAGCAACTTGTTGTCTAAGGAAAGCTTAAGGGTAATGACAGGAGGAAGGTCGCTAAAGCAGTGGATTGACCAGATAAAACCGGCAATAACTGGGTCATCATCAGTGCACGAGTGCACGAGGAAGTGTGTGTGAAGTGGCGGCGTGTTGTGAAGCTTTAACGTTGACCACGACCACTCTGCCAAGAGTGTCATCGACTAAAAATAATATATATTTACATATATAGGTATGTTATGCTGTTGGCCACAAGCCTTCTCGCTAAAACGTTTTAGGGCATTGTCCGCCACACGGCCCTAGTGTGGAGTGGTAGACTTCAGATGTCTTAGAAATTTTTTAACATCTGTAGCTTTCCTCATGATGTCAACCTGTACGTCGAGAACGTCTTGCTTTTTTGAAGTGGGTTGAAACCGCTGAAAGTGAGCGCAAATAAATAGCTTACGTACATACATTAACGTTGTCCAGATAGGAGTGCCCTTTGGCTATTAACGCTCTGTTTTACTTCAAAATATATATGTGTAATGTGAAGTCACCTTTAGCAGGGTAGTTGTCAATTACATATGGCATTGTGTTTTGTTAACGGTTCGCGTTCAGCCCGAGCTGGGGAAACTGTTGAGGAATAAATAATTGATGCTTCAAAAAGTAAATACTCCCTCCCCTCCCCTTGCATCTGTTTCTGTCACATTGGCTCACGAGCTTAATGCGGACGATTTCATTCCGCTTTCGCGTACATCTTGTTTGTAGAGTTGATATTTTTCAACAAGATTTTAAATTCAACAAGGGTCTACGATAATTAAGTTGGATGATCCATTGCGACTATTGTAGTGGAGGATTGCGAATAACAGGTGAAATGTTTTAATTACTTTTGCAGTGGCAGTAAGCTATAAAGTACATTTACACATGTCTATTTTTGACACAGGCTTTGTCTGTAAAGAGTGTATATAGGCCACGCGACCCTTGTGCGGATTGGCAGGCTTCACATGCCTTTGAAAATTTTCTAAGACATGTAGGTTTCCTCACAATGTTTTCCTTCACTGTCGTTCGCGTGAAATATCTATTTTATAAATCGATCGTTGGTAGCTAGCGATGCTAGCTATGGAACTTGCGGCAGTCGTCCGGACACTGAGCTAGCAGGGCTGTTTTATTGAATAACAATTATTTAAGAGATTTTTATCGGCAATTTATTTTCAATCAACCGTTTCTATCTATTACAGCTGCTTTTAGATCTTTGTCGCGAGATATACGAGATTTCTGCAATTGCCGATGAGGTGCATGTATGTATATATATATATATATATATCAACGGAAATAGAAGGACCTGTTATAATGCTTTTCTACATGATGGTATTAAGGAAAGAAACTGTGTATGGCAATAATAATTACCACGATTTATTATTCGCCATCTATATAGAGACTAGCTGTGCCCGCGACTTCGTATGCGTGAAATTTAACAAAAAAGTTATATAATATTATTTTTGTTAATGTTATTTTTGTATATGTACCGTTTATACATTTATATGCATGTAGTCTTTAAATGTCAAAAACAGACACTCCAATTTTATATATATAGTTATATAGTTCAGTTGCAAGTATTTTCCTTTGGTATATAAAACAAGACAACTAAACACTCTGAAGTATAAAGAAATAAAAAAAGCAATGAAACAAAAAACAAATTCCCTCGGTGGAATTCTTTGCTTTGTTTAGATCTTTAATCGAATCATCGCTCCGCATTTAAATTTTCATCTCGATAAAAATTCAATTTTGTGCCGACGCCCGCTGAAGAGATCTTTTACAATATCGCCGTCGATATGCCGCGGGGGGAAGGGTTAAGATGGCTCGTGATAAACAAAAAAAAAGCGAAAAAAAAGTTAATTTAACTTGAAGCGAGGAAACGAAGTCGCGGCGTGGAAAATTCTTATATCTATATATTTATCTCACTAGAGTAGCTTTAGTGTGACCGGTCGTCCAATTGGTGTGACAACGATAAATGTATTGAAAGAAAAATATCATTTGACAATTTATAATAATTTAGTGACGAACCTTAATTGTGTTTTACTTGTCAAAATCTTAACTTTTTATAAAAAAAAAATCACATTATTTGACACGATGTAAGTTGACGTTTGAATATTCCTTTACATACATTTATCACAATCTTTGCAGTTAGCTAAACTTAAACGCTCTACAGAATAAAAATTTAAACATTACACAAAATTTATTATAATATTAAGAAATATGTTCAAACGATCATATTTACTCTCTCTTCTTCTCTTTCTCTCATCAAACTGTTTCTGAGAAGAATATGGTTTATGATTTGTCGCCATATTTTGGTGTCTTTTGTCAAACAACTTCAAAAAAACGTGAAATCGTGTGTTAGAATATATTGCATTACAAAAGAATACAGAAATGAGACACATATACGTTACTACTTCTACTTATCTCACCTGTTATAAGGACGTCCTTATAAATATAAATTAAAGATAATAAAAACGTCCTAATTAAATTAATAAATAGTGTTGTATCATTTTGTCAGCTCTATATAAATACCAATGATCAAAAAGCGCAAAAAAAGAAATCACCAACGAGTAGACAATACAACAAGGGGCATTCTTCTAGTTAACTCGCCGTTATAATTTACTCCTGATTGGGATCAAGTTGAAATTAAGAAAAAATAAAGGAACGAAAGGGGACGAAATGACCCTGATTGTTCCCTTTTTATCTGGACGACTTGATTTAACAAACAGATTCAGCTCTATTGTGAGAGATCGCTCTAAATTACCGGTTTTTGGATAAAATATTTATATCATAAACCTGTAGATAGCATTGATGCCTGATTTGAAGCTGAAAGTTACAAAGTGATAAAACAATTAAGTAAAAACTTACCCAGTAGAGGCAGGACGCTATTTCAGCGGCTATATTCCTTTGATTATGTTAAGACTCTGGTCTCCTTTTTAGTTTTTAGGTATCGAAGTGAGTTGTAAATTTTTTTTAGTTTATTTATACATACCTCCTTCAGGTTTGTTAAGAAAGGTATTTGAATTTGTTGTTGCACTATCATGGTTGTGAATAAATTCAAAAACTAGGTATTTGTAAATAATAGGTTAATTGCTTCTAAGGCTGCAATTCTGATTCCCATTTTTTTATTTTAATGATTCCTTTTTATTTGAAAGCTGGTTCTTCTTCTGCTTCCCGTATGCTCCGATTTAAATTTGGTCAAATTCTGACAATGGCATCTATGAGAAAACCATATATCTTAAATTTGCATAAGGTATGTGCACCACAAATGGACGAATAACTCAATATCAGGCAAACCGATTTCGATGATTCATTTTTTATTGCAAAGGTTGTATTTTAAGAGCAGTTTGATAAAAAATTGGTTAGGTTTTGATTAATTTTATTTCGTTATAATGATATACAAGCTGTACATAGAGCGGTGTGACCTGGTTCATGACTTGGTCCTGAAGCGTCGTCGAAGCCGAAACCAGCAGGACGGTTAAGGAGGAGGGTTAAAGAGGTATTTTTCGCAGACAATGACATCTGCGATCGATTGGAAATCAAAGCAAATCTCCTCCAACGAAGTAAACATATATTTGTATACACTAAAACACAAGTACTAAGAGATAAAGTGTGAAAGGTCAAACACAAAATTGACTGTTGTTGGAAACATTAACGAGGGCGGTGCAATCAAAAGTCAACCGGTAGAGCCGTAACTAGCAATCGAACTGTGGACCGCGCGTTAATGGCGGGTCCTCGATTTGTTCACTTAGCTATAGCTGTGGTCACACACACGATGGTATTGTGTGGATGAGAGAAACGCACGAACAGATTTGTGCAAGTCAATCCATTCGATTTTGAAAATAAATACCAATACTTTATTTACAGATATTACTCATATTCATGTTAACCCAAGCTTAAGCTTGTGCTAGGAGATAGTTCACGTCAATAGTCGAATAGTGGATTTAACCCTACGACCACACGTTTCGCAGACCGTACCTTAAACCATTAGGCTATTGATACTTCAGTATTAACTAAGCCTTTTTAAAATCTACAGTATCAATCTAGCCTGATGCAGAATAGAACCAATTACAGGTTCCAAAGACCGGCAGTTGGGATCCTATTTGCTTCTCCTTGACCTAGTGGGAGTCGCTCCCTAAGCTTATTTAAAGAGGTTACAAAAATATTAACATGCTGCTTGAAACCCTATTTAAAAGTGATTATTAATTTATAAACATTATATTAACCGTTTAATTCTAGTCATTAAATCTAACGAATTAACAGTTGGTCAAATAGCGGTCAAACTTATGAAGCTCATAAGTCACGTCCACACTAAACCGTCGATTGTCTCAGGGTAAAGGGCGGCTTACACCAGCCCTAGTTTTCCCATTAAATTGTTTCTACACACTTGCTCACTATAGTCCACTTTGTCGAATCGCAATTAAATTCCGACATGTCCAGCCCATCGGGCGAACAGGGATGGACTACCTACAAATAAACGGCTTAATTATTTTGTGGATTCAGTGATTGACCGCTAACATAGGAGTAATTTGAAAGAGACTAAATAAGTTCATTTTACTGTTACGTGGGAATATTAAAAATTATTACATTATTGTCCCTTTTAAATATTACATTTAATAATTCATTAAATAAAATAATTAAAGAGATGGGTAACGGGTACCATACCGCCACTTTAGGCCGGTATTCTGCGAGGTATGCTAAAACTGTAGAACTGCTCCTGTCAGAAGATAAGTTGAAAAAAAGTAGTTTACACGTCTCATCTGCATTCGAACGATCATTTATTCGTTTCATGTGGAAAACAAACAGACATTAGTTTAATTATAATTAAAGATATTAATTATATCGCTTTGTCATATATACCAAGGCAAGAGTCGGTCTCAAAAGCCGGCAACACACCTGCAGCTTCTCTGGTGCTGTGGATGTTCATGATGCGACATGATCACTTAAGATCAGGTGAGCCGTACGCTCGTTTGCCACTTTTTATATAAAAAAAAGAAATGTGATCAAGTCGCCTTATTGTTTTAGAACAAAATAATCACGGATGATTCTGATTATTATCTTATATTACCTTTTTCAACCAACTTCAAAAAAGGACGACGTTCTCAAATCGACAGTATTTTTTTATGTTTGTTATCTCAAAACTTACGACTGTTGCTTCCCGTGTGGTTCCATTTAAATTTGGTCCAATGCTAACAATGGGATCCATGAGAAAATCGTAAAAATCCTAAATTTGCACCAAGCATTTGCGCTCACAAATGGGCGAATAACTCAATATCACGCCAACCAATTTCGATGATTCATTTTTTATTGGAAAGGATATACTTTAAGAGTAGTTTGATAAATGTTTGGTTAGGTTGTGATCAATTTTATTTCCTAATATTTTTACGATAATTCAGAAATACAAAGAGGGCGTCCTCACGCAATAGCATGAAATGTTTGATTCGATTGGAGGTATATAATAAATAAATTTGTGTTGTTGACGAATTGTTGATTGTCCAGAGTGGGTGACCGCAACAGTTTCGCCGGGTTTGAGAGTCGGCAGTCTTAAGTCGCTTAGCTTGGAAGTACGGCGCAATGCCCCAGGGAGACATCGGAATATTATGTAATTATAAATCTGTTATCTATATATTGTTAGAGTACGTCCCTGTCTCAGTACAGTCCATCAAGCAAGGCCGGATATCGTGAAGATATCGCGGCGTGGACATCATCCGAGAGGGTCGTCCCGCACCGTCGGCTTTGTCCGACTAACAACTTGTGTACAAATGATTATGACTTCAAAAACAAAGCTTCGGTCATTGTTCGTTTGAGGCGTTGTTTTTGAGAAGCTAAAATTAATGCCGTTTGACGGAAACGAAACTCGTTGCATCGCGCGCTACTTTTGTTCGCAAACAATTTTAATGATTAAATACTCAGCTTATAAATCTACTAATAAGCTTTTTTGCTCTAAATTAATTGTATATATATATATATATTTATATATATATTTATATATATATATAAGGTCTCAGATCCTTTTAACTTTTTTGGGGTAGTCAGAAACCGCAATCGATGTGCGCTTTTCGCCAGGAATATAATGACCCGAAAGACGGTGAGCCAATCGGCTAAAACTCTAATTATAGTTTAGTTTAACCTATACGCATATATGTTTGAGAAAATATCAAATTGACCTAAAAATATTTTTGTCTTTTTATAAAACACAGTAATACGTTAAAGCTGGCATATTTAATGCTAGTTGACGATGTGCTGTAATGATGGAATACGTCTTCAGGTACGGCATCCTGTGTTTCGCCTCCATTCGTACCCGTTACACCATTAACACAGGAATCAAGTGCCATTAATTTTATAACGATGACTTCCATAAATTAATCAACTTATGTACCTATTGTTATTTTTAACAGCACCTCTCTATAAAATAGTACCAATACTAAATTGTTAATTTAAAATTGATTCCCGATTTCTGGTATAAAGTTGGCATTTGTTTTGATGATTTGTACAAACTATGAAATCGTGTAATACAAATATTATTTCTCTCACACGCAAAACTATACAACATTGTAATTTGAAAAATATATCGCAAGATGTCGATCGCACTTCCATTGCACTGTATTGATTATCATCTCTGAACTTTCTGCTAATCATGTTCCATCATTTTCACTAAGTATGAGTACACTGAAGTTATGTTACGTAAGTGATGCGTAACTTCAGTTATCTCTTACCGTATGGTTGTTTAGGCCGACAAAGCGTTACCAATAGATATCTCTCGTGTTTCAAATATTCATCATCAAACGTTAACATCAGGCACGTTACGTGTTTATGTAAATAACTTTTTATTTATTATTCTGCTATTGTACGAATATAAACCGTGTTAAAGAAAACATATAAAAATGATTAACACGGAAAATATACTAATAATGGGCTATAACAATAATTAGTTTTGGCGATTCCGACTCGATCCCCCAAGGGTCAAGTCGACCGATTGTCCTTTGAAAGGTTGATTAAGATGACCGTCGGGGTGGGGCCTTAATGACCCCGGAATGGAAGGGTTAGGGGCCAAACTTTAATGCGGGCGTACCTGCCATTTGTCGGGGTTAACACGGGGCTGTTATTTGCTCTAGAAATATTTTTAAAAGCGCTAATTAGATGTGGCGGTTTGTCCGAGTACATTTTAATATACGTTCGATTGTGTCAATAGGGAACATACCTATATATATATATATATATATATATTCCAACTTTAACAGAGGTACAGTACAGAATGTGTGTTATATGATATCAATATTGTCGTAGCACTATCAAGATCTAAACAAATTTAACTAAGGCAAATTTAGTTTTTGGAGTAAAGTGAAGTAAGCGCGTTCTAATAACTAACAAAGAATCGACCGAAACAAGAACAAGTCTGTTACAAAGTATGTTACACTTTACTCGAGAACTCGGTACACTGAGCTACCCAATACAACAGACACACGTAAATAATTATCTTAATTACTGGCCTTATCTAGCTTGCAGCCTTATTCTAAGCTAAACGTAACAATGAAGCGCAAAAAACCTAAACATTAGCGCTCATTTCGCCGCTTATTATTGTCTCCTCGCAAAGAATTCCCTAGAAAGGGTTAATTAGTATGGACCAAGAATTGAATTAGCAGACCTCGTTGGATTAGTATAGATAAGGTGCCCAATTAAAATTAAACCAATAATATATTGTTTTACTATCACTTATTTACCAGACTTCGTCAAATATATCTTAGCAAGTCCACCAAACAAGTTTTTAAAACTAAATGAGATTAATTAATTTGAAGTGTTAAGTCTGAATTTCTTTTGCTTTGCTGAGCTTTTCAATAAGAGCTTTGACTGGCACAATTTTAAAAGTACCGCAATTGGTGTGGTTATTATTTAACGGACAATGTCGAAACAACCAGCCGGGACGCGAACATATTGCTTGTACGAACTTTATGTATGTAAATAAGACGTTTTATACGGAATAAGAAAAAACCAGATTAAATTTATGTTGCTCTTTAATTCAAAAAACCACATTAAAAGTGACTGATTTTGATAGACTGTACAAATTAAATTATGACATATTCTATTCTATTTCTTTTTTCATTGACATCACTGACAAGTCATGGAGTTATGTAGGTTTCATACAAAAGAAATGTTATTATTATTTTACATGTATATAAGATAATTGCATTTATGGACATTTGTAATTTATTCAGTTCGTCTCAACTTGATTGTGAATAGAGAGATTTAAGCCTTGCGAAATATTGTTCAGATATGCAAGATTTCCTCTAGAACATTGTAACTAGTGTGTGTTTTAGAGCTGAAATTTAAATTTCTATTACAAACGATTCATATGTAGAGATAAGTTATTTGTGTATCCGAAGTCACTTTTCATAAAATCTTATTTATTTCATATTACTTGCTTACTTGTTCAGTCTTAACGATCAGGCCAACGGATTCAGTGCATTATAGATATCTAACAACGTGTGACAATACTGTAAAAAATAAATTCAAACAGCGGTGCCAGCGAGGCTTTAAAAAAACGAAAAAAGGTCAGGTTAAATATGCAGTCTTGATAACACTATGACAGAAAAAAACCATAAGTGAAATACATTTGAAAGTATGAATATTAACTGAATGGATTCGAACCACGACCTTCAAGATCGTCAATCGAACCATTAGGCTATCTATCGCTCACAGAGATAAATAATTATTAGTAATATCCTTACAGTGCTAGCGTCGGCACCGATGAATTACAAGAGCAGCGACGACAGATCGCGTCTCGGTCCGAAAACAAAACGAAAAAAAAAAAAATTGAGAGAATAAAAAAATAAAAAAGGCGCGCCCGTCGCGAGAGCTATCTTTCATCTTGTAATTATTTTTATCCTTTAAGCGAAAGAAAGAGGGATATAGATAAAAAAACGGTGGAGGGAACAAATAAAAATTAGTTTGTCCGATTCAGTCGTACTGTTGTGTGAGCCTCATTGTTGGGCGCCTTTGACGAAAAATTGCCTTAAGTTTTATTAAATACACACTTTTTTTGTTAATTTTTTTGTGTCTTCATTGACTTTAATTCAATATTTTGAAAGGTCTTTCATTTTAATTACTTCAATGGAAAAATGCTATTTATATTGAGGATCATGATTTTTTTCTTACTCCACATATACTCGTCACACAGGGCCGGATTTTGGGGGGTGTCAGGGGCCATAGCCGCGGGACCTCCACAAGAGAGAAGCCCCCATAATAGAGGCGTTTTTTTATTATATTTAAATAAATGTTGAAAAAATGTATTACTTGGTTGTACAATAAATTGCTTAATTAAAATCTCGACTAAGAAATTGGTAAAATAATTTGTGACCAAAGAGGGCCTTTACTGGTCTTTTATGCCCCGGGGCCTCCAGACCTCTAAATACGGCCTTGTTGCCACAAATTGCTACTTACATGAAGTAACAATGTACATATGTATATGCGTAGAGCCACGACGCAGATTCTATGTAAGCGGGCCATACAATTTTCGGGCGTCCTCGGATCGGAATACTACCGCGAATAGAGTAATTGCCAAAGTATCAGGGGCTCTTGCACCCGGTTATACCATAAAGAGGGTTAGGCTAAGCGACCTAAGAGCTATGCCACCTCTCAAAAACCGGGTGAAACTGTATAGAGGCCGCCCGATGACGGTAGTTCATTAAAGACCATATAGGAAGGCCTCGCGGCGGTTAACACAACTAGCGGCTACACAACGCTTACACTTAAACGACGACAAGTGTAATGCGAACTATTTTATATTGATAGAGTAAATTGCTTATGTGATCACCGGTGACGAAGCCAGTAGAACATCAGAGGAACTGCAGGCTTCCATTCTACAATGTATCTAAACAAGTATATTTACGCTACTACACGTGGACGTCCTTGTATTTAACTCTCTCTGTATCTAATTATCGTAGGAATGTTACGAAATAGAATTAATTAGAACCTAACCAAATTCTAATCAAATTAGTCTTAAAGTACCGGTTGGCGTGATATTGAGTTATTCGTCCATTTGTGGCGCACATACTTGATGCTAATTTAACACTTATATGATTTTCTTATGGATGTCACTATCAGATATATACTAAATTAAAATGGGATGCAAATGGGATTTAAAATACATAGGAATATAATAAATACAGGAATCATCAAAATCGGTTTACCTAGTCCAAAGGTAAAAAAAATTATACGGACGATTTGAGAACTTTCTCCTTTTTTGAAGTCGACTTAAAAGTTCTTAAACGAAGCCAACCGACGATTCTAAAGGGTCCCACATATTAACAGTCCGCCGGTCGATATTAGTCTGTCAGTTAATAGCATAGTTCACACACAGGTTTTGAAGTAAGTAAGTGAGTGGGCGATATAGACCTTGGATGGCAGGCCGCCTGATACGACCAGAGACTGCAGGCGAACTGTCAATGTGAGGCACCCTTAACAATAGAAATCTTCGCTTAAAAGTTACGGGAATAGGAAAAAAATGTAACAAAAAAGATCCCGTCCAATAAAGCGGCCGTATTCAAACGTGGAACGCTGTATTGGGTATCGATTGGTTTCCGATCAGCCAATGGGGACGAGGACGGCACGCCCGCACACACGCCTACCGATATTGGAAACGCATTGGAATGATCCATCTGCCACTGAGGGTAGTTTGAATATAGTCATGTGTTTCATAGTAAAAGTGCTTCATTTAAAATCAATACGACACGTCGAAGACATCCTTGCGACAGTACATACGGAGACGGTGTCCAATGTTGGTATCATAACCTATTGGTGTGTTCCTTCCATCAAGTGTAATATGTTTATTTTTCTACTTCTATGTGTACTATATTTTATGTAATGTGTTTGTATATCATAATGCCAATAAATAAAATGTCTGTCTAATGGATGTGGAGATCTCTCCGTGTAAATTATTCAAAATGACATAGACCTTTTATTTCATTGGAATTACAAACAGTATAAAATACACACATTAAAAAAAGTTGGGAAGAGAAGGACCGGAAAAATAGGACATGATGCTAACACATGGTTACTCCAAAGATTGTGATATCCTGGCCAATCATATCCTGCACGGTTAATTCCAGTCGATAATAAAGATGTATTTTATTATAGAGCCGTGTGTGTTGTATGTTCTATTATGTCTATCTCTTGGAGTCGCCATAGATTTTCAACCGACTTCAAAAAGGAGGAGGTTCTCAATTGATTTGTATGTTTGTCACTTCATAATTTAGGACTGGTTGGACCGATTTGAACGATTCTTTTTTTTATTTGGACGCTGGTGCTTTCCATTTTAACTTTAAAATTTAAGATAAAAGGCTGTAAGCCTTTATGTATATAATATATGTGTCCTACTATTGGGCGCAGGCCTTGTCTGTAAAGAGAGTATAAATTTGGAAAATACAATCCAAACTCCGCGTGGCGCGGCCCTAGTTTAGCCTAGTGCGGATTGGCAGACTTCATATGCCTTAAAAAAATTCTAAGACATGCAGGTTTCCTCACGATGTTTTCTTTCACCATCGACCGCTTAGTGAATCAGAACATAAAATTGCAACAGCAAACTTATTGGTACCGGCACGGGGGATCGAACTCGGGTTGCTAGCGTACTATGCAACTTGAGCCAACCGCAACACTGAGCTACCACGGTTTAAATTTGGTTCACTTCTGACAATGGCAACTATGCGAAACCTTATAAGTTTTAAGTTTGCATTAATTATGTGCGCGACAAATAGACGAATAATTCAATATCACACGAACCGATTTCGATGATTCATTTTATATTGGAAAGGATGTACTTGAAGGGTAGTTTGATGAGAGTTTGGTTAGGTTCTGATTGATTATATTTCGTAATATTCCTATTCTATTTGAAGTCAGTTTTTGTTTTTACTCGTAAATATTCTTTTATATAGAAAACTTCGGCGATTCCGTCTGTGTACCAATGTTGTGGATTTTTTGTGTTAAAATAAAGGCTCTGTAAAGCTGAATTATTTATTTGTTTGATTGTCTGTACGAACTTTTAACTTTAATTTAAAATTCAATTTAATTTAAATTTATTTGTTTTTTGTTAGTTTTCTTTTTAATATTGTTTCTGGCCATATATTCATTGCATGCAGTCATCGCCTATAAATGCGACGACATAACGATGCAACTATTCCATTGTTTTAAATTTTGGTAAAATAAAGTAATCATTGAATTGGTGTTAAATACATAAATGCTTAAATTTTCGATGGAATTTTGTGAAATTGTTGTTCTGAAATAAATTGTTGTTGTGAATTGTGTAACATTGAAATGACTTATCGTGTCCGGGTTCGTAAGTCTCTGACACCGTCGGGTCTGAATGCTAATACAACTAATCTTACGCATGCAAACACATGCACGCACATATACACACACTAAAACATAACACTTAAAAATATATTTTTAAAAAATCTACATAAGCATCAAATCAAATCTGCCGCGGAATCTGGTAAGAGCAACAGCAAATATAACTAATAATTAACAGCAGCTAATGTTTGTATTAATGTTGCTATTATCGTGTGAAAATATAACTATATGTAACCTTGTTATAATGCTAAATCATTATAATTAATACGTGAAGCAAAAACTTTGTGTATCTTCTTACGAAAATTGTGCGGACGGACGAAGTATGAAATTTCTCACTCTTATAGTTTATACAGAGAAGGAATGTAGAAAACTAATATGTTTTTAAAATTATGCATTCAAAATATTTTAAATTGATAATAAAATATTACACACACTACCACGCGTTTGACACATATTACACGGTGACTTGGCAACACTTAATTAACTAAAATAATTAATGTCTGAGATTCATACAATAAGTTACGAGTGGCGAATTATGTGTGATTTCAATGGTGTAATTCCTGGGTTAAAGTTGAATTTCGACTATAATGTAAACACTGGAAAGATAAAGATATATCCACTTCTCGCCAGTATTGTTTGCGGTCGTGCTAACTCCTGATGGTTTTTATATCATTGCTCACATTGAATTAAAGTTTTGATCTACCGGGGGTTCTCGAAGAACAAATATCCACAGCTTGTAAAAGATTAAGACTTCAGTCAAGTTTGTAGTCACCAAAAATGTAGAATCATTTTCGCCTGTTGATACCTCATTGTAAAATGTATAAAAACAACAAATACAGCGATCCTTTAGTTGGACATGCGCTTTAGAAGCGGTTTTTTCCACCGCCTGGGCGTGGCGACGCACTGTCGATAGCTATTGAATATCGGACACCCCTTCGATAGGAGGCGGGGTGTGAGAATAAATTCTATAGCACATATCTCACTGCTGGATTTCATCCTTTTCTTGTGAACGTCCCTCAAATCCGAAAGAAACTCTTTGCTTCGTCTTTCATTATTCGAACAGCAAAAGACTGGAATAGTTTGTAATATTGTAATCTGAGGGAAAGACAGCCGCATCTGTCTTTCGATGTTTTCAAGAGTAAAGTGAATGCACTTATGTAGTACGCTTTACCATATAGGACTGCATTTCCACTTAACATCAGATGGGATCGTAGTCAAGGACTTGAAAGTGTAAAAATATTGCCTTTTTGCTACGAATTTCTTCTTTGATGAAAAAAATTCATTTGTTTAATTTTGTATTACATTACTAAGTAGCAATTGTTTTTTGTAAGGGGCCTAATGGGCTTCTCATTTCGTTATAAGACATGATCAAGCTTTATTATCATTAAGCTATGTATATCCAACCAACTTGAGATCAGCACCATACTATCTGCTGCCCGCTACCGATGACTACTTAGTTACTTTGGCTCCATTGCCTGAAGACAACCAGATAATCTGAGCAAACTAGTGCTAGTAAGAAAAAAATCACGTCACCTTACCTACCCGCTGGTCTGGCCAAGTACAAAACAATACTGGAACTCGACATTCCGACCGCCATGAGACAAGTCGAGGATAGAGCGGTGTGGATGCAGCTCGTCTATACATCGGTAAAGCACATCAGGATGAACACACGACCTTCGGTTATTTTAAGAAGAAAATGTAATATAGCTGAATAATTAAATATCCACTACAGTGATATGAAAGCTTAATGGCTTATAAAGTGACGGTGGGGAGTTTATAACACAACGAAAGGAAAATAATAGGTTTAAGGCTATATACAATAAATACAATTGGGCTGTACGACGATAGATTGTACCCTCAATATATGTTGTGACATCTCGGTAAATCATATCGAAATCAATTGCTACATGTTTCATTTTATCTTATTGCTGGATTAAAAGCAACGTGTGAAATATTCACTGGTCAATCAACAACTTACTCTAAAATATGAATGTAATTAAAAATTGTAAAATTTAATAGATGATTAATAGAAACACGTGGGCTTTTATACAAAAACAAACCTGGATAGACTGACTAGCAGTGGTATATCAACTTAGCTCTCATTCAGTAATGTTTTTTGCACGAAATGGTGTTATTTCACAGAATAGAATTATAATACCTATAGAATTGGACCTCTTGGACGAATTGGGTGGAAATGTCGCCGTTATGTTTTACAGACTATACCGCAATCTATTGAGTTATCGTTACGTTAATATCTAGATTTTTTAAGCATTAATAGTTACCAGTTATACTTTACTGACCGGCTACGTAAGGCTGCATATAATTTATATAGAAAGCATGACTGTACTCGTAGAACCAATCGGTCCACTGCGCAGAATCGAACCGATATCCTTTACCGATAGGAGGATGTGTTGAATGGGCGTGGCGCAAGGCGATCCTCTGGGACCTCTGCTCTTCCTCATCGTTATGATGCAGTGGGCGTTTGGGATTCAATACAAGTCATTTTTTCTGCAAAATAAGGACCTGACTTGACTAGACTTGTTTAGTCCATCCACTTTTAGCAATGTAAAAACTCTGTGTTATCTACCAGTGAAAGTCCCGTCGTAATCAGTCCAGCCGTTCCAGAGAGTAGACAGAACAATACAAAAGACACCGTAACATTCAAATGAAAAGTTATTTTAATAATACAAAGAGACACTCCAATTTTATTTATTTGTATAGATGTTTCAAATAATAATTGGACAAGTTTAAAAGAAAGTGAATAGGTAATGGTAACTTGTGGTAATAAAATGATTCTCTATGTACACAAAAGCCCTCGATAATAGCAGAATTTACAGCTCTGACATAATTGGATTTTTAATATTATAACTACTATTAGTATCACACGAAAATAATTTCTTTAAAAAATTCTAAAATCAGCTCGGAAATGATTGAATGACGACTAACTGTCACTTATTTCTCGTAGACCGCATCTTAATCATTACTCTGTTACTACGTAAAAGTTCAGTTGGATACAAAAACATTTTTTTATTTATTGTACTAGCGTACTCAGTCCGCTTCGCCGGGCTAGATTTCGCTTTATTTTATTTAAATAAACTTACATCATTAAATATTTAATATTATTTCTCACAACATATTAAATTATTCATTTCTATCCGTTTTCATTCTCATCACAACCGCGTGAAGATCATTACCTACACCTATGTACATGCAATATACTTCATTGTACTTCAATATGGTTCATAATGACATATACACAACGCAGGTGTCAATACAAGTTTGGGTTATGAAACAATAGAATATCATCATAGTAAATAAAAGCTGTATTTGACAGTTCAAAAAGAGGAATGCTCTGATCGTCACCAGACTATACAGGATTACTCGCCAGGTCAATCTGAAGATACCCTGAAAGTTTCATTGAAATCAGTCCAGCCGTTTCGGAGCCTATATGGAACATACCCACACACTTTCTTTTTTTTATATATAGATAAAGTTTTTGCCTTATAATAAAATAAATTGTTTTAATAAATGTTTAAATAAATACAAAAGATTTTATAAAGTTAAATGAAATAGCCTGTTTCGTGCCATCATAAATCATAAATAGATGTCTTATCTTATTTATCAACAAACAAAAATGTAGTTTCATTATAGAAGGAGCCGGCGGAGAAAGCTCGCGGCGAAGCTGAACTCGTAATGAATCCGAGGATAAATAATCATAAAGAGTTGCCTGCCCACCTTAAAATGAAAATTGTGTTCACTAAAATGCGCTAAGGAAGTGATATTTATGGGCCGCCGTGCTTACCTAATGAGCTTCATGAAAAGCAGTGTGTGATAGCCGCGCGCTGTTAGCGTGGCTTTTAAATTACTCCATTTGAATTAAATCTTATTCAGTTTTGAAATACATTATAACATTTTTGTAGAGACGTTAGTCAAGATTTTAAGTTAGTTAAATCTTATATCTCACGTGGCGTAGCTATGGCTACGATATTTTTTTAAGGTTTGAAATGGCTGATTACAAATCCTAACAAGTCTCCTATCTCTCGAACTCCCGACCGTCTTACCCTCCGAATGCTTCTTTAAAAGATTAGTGGATAGACATATAATAACAGTGTGTCACAAATTATTTAAAAAAATATGTCCATTATTATGTGTTCCGTTGTATATTTTATTTAATACAATTTATTATAAATAGTGCGCCTGTAGCCGTGGATGTAAAATTATTATTTTTGTTGAAGAAGCAAGATTATGAGAAATGATTATCATTATCATTTCAGCCGTAAAACATCCACTGCTGGACGTAGGACTCCCCCAAGGATTTCCAATGCATCCAGCTGAGTCGTCAGACCACCTTGCGGATGGATGTTCTACGCTGCGCTCATGCCGATCCGTGGTCTCAAATCGAGAATCTTTTAGTTTTCACATGTTTTTAATTCTAACGGGTTTTGACTGATCTTATTTGGTTCAATATGCGACAGGGATCTAATACACAATGCTAGAGATTTTTTGTACCTAATAAACCGAAAAAACTGATTTTTCTCCTCGTTCCGGAAATCGAATGCTTAGCAATTAACTACTCAATTCATATATTTTTTTATTTCCTTATCTTTAATTTTACTGTTATTGATCATTAACAATAAATTTTGTATGGAATTCAGTTCAATCACATTTTCCTCAAACATAAAATTTAGTAGCGCTATTCGACACAAGATGGCGGTATACGTTGTTTCAAATTTATTTCGGCATTTAACTTAACTTTCAACTTAAGTCGACGAAAAAAGATGACAACAGGCTAGTATTGTAGTATACCTGTTTTACAAGATCTATTAAGAAATAAATTCGAATATTTACAGGAGTTTAACGTTAAAGTCCTTTTGGCGACCCAATTGAATAATTAGAAAAACTCAACAGATAAATATTAGATAAAATAGTTCCTTCAAGTGAATAAAGACCAAAGCGTCTACAGGTATAAATTTTAGCAAGTGTTTTTGACTTATAAATTATTGATACAAATCGGCTGGGATCGAACTTAAGACCATCTTATTGTGCTTGGCTATCATTACTGTAATGTTGGTAATAAAAAATAATCCATAACCATATCAATTTTAGGTGCGTGATAAGATACGAACAGCTAATTATTTTGACATGCGACTCTTTCATCGCCTCGTTCGAAATTAAATGACACACGTGACATCAATCCAAATAGATTTGCTGTGTCTAGGTAAATTTATTTCGCCTTATACGTTTCAAATAATTCGCCCTTTCGTGGCAATTATTTATTGCCCATTTTCACATTCGCGAGGCGAAAGTGGATCCCGACGTGGGATAGGTGAAGACATATTTATGGTCGTCAAATAAATACCAGAACGGTTATACGGTATGCAAGACTAGATGCGAGGTTCCGTATAGCGATAGGGACATTGAAAATTAGATTATACTGACATTTATTTATTCCTAGCAAGCGGACATTTTGCAAAAAAAATGCATATGAATAGTTTGAAATTATTTTGTGTTACACGGAAATAGACTTATTTAATTTCTTGATTTGGAAATGAAATAAATTGAGAGCTTATTGCATATTTCTTAATTCAATGCACGAGACAGAGAAACCGCAAAGTTTAATTGTGATTTTATTATCATTAATTCAGTGTAGTTTTTAATCACTCGTCAAAATTACACGTGCAGTGATTGTGTTGATTATAGTAGGAAATCTGTACATGTACAAATATTGCTAATACATAAATTAGGGCCATATACGATATGGTCATAAGAAATATGAACTGCGCCGACAGCTTACTCGTAGTACAAAGTCTACAAATAACAATTATTTTTATAAAAAGATTTCTTACTCAGTACACTTCATTCCAGTAATAATAAGAACTATATTTAACATGTTAGTTATGTATTGTACACATCTATAACCAAAATTCTTTTCTGTTCTTATTTTTGGATTTTGGATATGAGATAGGATTGTAAAGCAAGCGCTTAGGTAATAAATAATAAGTGAATCTAACATAACAAATAATGATATCATTAAAAATGCCGAATAATATAAAATGTGGGAATACTTAATGTCGCCTGTGAGACTGGCTGTTAGTAGCTTGTATAGCTTTCCTTTATTCTTTTAGTATATTCTCATTATATTAGACGATGTATTTTAAAAGAAGTTGTTTGATTAATTGTCCAAAGGAACCCTAAAAATAAAGAAAATAATCCTCATAAACATGTCAGGATGCGTCGCGGTCGGACGGGAGCGACTGTTTGATGCATGCGGGGGAATTAATTCCATTTTTTCTTAGTGTTTTGGGGAAATTACCTGTGTCAACAGTGTCAGCTTAGTGCAGGGGGATGGGGTCAGGATATTAATGTTGTGTGTACAGGAACAAGTAAATAATTTAGGAATTCTCGATTATTATGTTTAGTTACATGTCAATTTTTCGCAGCAAATGTATCTTTCTATCCCCTTTTCATCACTTGACATCATGCGGATCACTTACATCTACCGTATTGACAACAAACAAAAAAGAACGACTTAATTTCTACGAAGCTCTCGAAAATATAACCAAGATATATGCTCCCGACAAGTAAATGTACTTGCTCGTTTGATTATCAAATGATTCGTATTTTTGGTGATGTTCTTAATACGTTATGTATTTACTTAATTACTCTATACTAATGTACTGGCCGACTTATATACCATAATCCAGGTAATGTACCCAAGATTATGGTTATATAGTTATTAAGTCTCTACCTGCTATTGTTGTGATTTGTCTATGTACTAACCGACCAGTTCATTGAAGTTGTTATTTTCAAACGAGGTTCTCAATTCGTCTGTATATTTTTTATGTTTGTTTCTTTTGTCTGGCTGGACTGATTTAAATGATTTTTTATTTGAATGCTGATGCTCCCCATGATGATGGTGATGATGGTCCCATTTAATTTGGTCCAATAGGTTAGTTTTGACAATGGTATTCATGAGAAAACAATATATAGTTTGAAATTTGCAATAAGTATGTATACGACAAATGACGAATAATTCTATATCACGCCAAACTATTTCGATTATTAATTTTTATTGGAAAGGAAAACTCACTAAACCTAACTAAACTCACATCAAACTACCTTTGAAATACTCAGCCCTGTAGTTCTGGGCTCTCAAGAATAAGACTACGGTATCCCCTGCCTGTCGTACAAGGCGACTAAAAGGGGTCTCGGGTTCACTGGGCGACAGGAAGAAGGCGACATCGGCTGGCCCGTGTCGCCTTGCGCTGCGAGGACACAGGGGATGAGGGAGTAACCTCCCCCCCCGGGACGTGCTCTCCTTGAGCACAGTGCAGAGGGGCTCCGGTGCGTTCCACTGGAGATCCCGGAGCCCCTGTCATGCACCGAGGAAAGGGCCACCGGGGAGGTTTTAGTGGGTAAGAACCCCACATAACCGCCGCCTTCCCCCCAGAAGGCGGGGTATCTTTCTGAAGATTTCCTCCCCGTCAACAAAAAAAAAGGTTCCTATGAAATCCATTCGTAATATTAAAATTCTATTAGAAGTTCATTTTTACTCGTAAATATACTTGTACTAAAATATGTCCGATGTACTCGTATGTATTACAATGAGTATGAAATGTTGAAAGTTAATTAAAACGATTTAATTGGTAATAAGTATATTATTACCAATTAAATAAATACATTTAAACCCTTTATGTGATACACCCATCATACTATTATTATGTACTTCATGTATTTATTTACTGAAAACGACGATACTTTAAAAATTTACGATTTGAAAGTTTTGAACTGCAGACAGTTACTTTAACCATCTAAGCCACTGCGACAAGGTCACACATAGGAATATTAGTAAATAAATCAGTATTTTAGGTTCGTTTCGATGGTCGCTGTGTACAGAGCGCAGCTATTTTTCGCTGTCCTCACTTCCCCCGGACGTAAAGGCTATAATTTACTTTATTGTTCTGAGCGTCTTCAAGAAAGCCGCGCCTCCGAACTTGGAGACTGGGATTGTCTTTTGTGCAGTATGAGTTATAACCGCAGAACGGATGCGACCAAGTTATTGTTTGATGGCTCGGCCAGTAATGTAGTGCGGGCGTGACGCGCTCTTGTATATGCTGGATAACATAACTCTGAATTTTGTGGAAAATGAATTTAAATATTTACTCTGAAATATTAAATAAAGTTTTTTTGTAGATGTTATGCGACACATCAAAGTATTTCTTTATTAAATTCAAAAATTCTTGGTTTGTCGTATATCTCGTAGAGCTACGGCGTAGCTAACAATACTACCAATCGACAGAATAAAAATGTCTTCACGATACACTAAAATGAAACCTTATTTTAATGATTACCAGGTCTTAACCTGATTTAAAAGGAATATAGTAATGATAGCAAATATGTTAATTCTGTATTTTAACTAACAACTTCTATTTTAAATTATAAAAAAATACAATCTTTTTTTCAATATTTGTGACACAATAAACTCGGTAGAAGTAACAAAATATTTTTAAATATTTTATTGTAATTCGTTAAAACAGACATAATAATTTATATTTTTTTAATATTATACGCATTGTAATTTTTTTTTAAATATTGCTAACAATATTTTTTTTCGCAAATATTATTAGCATTATTATTAACATTCCAAATAAGTTTTGGCCGTTTGGGGTTTGGGACTGTGGGATCCTAGTGCACACCACCTTTTTAATGTGATACATATTATACAAAGTGTAATACATTTATTTATTTATTACACGCTAATAGCAATACACACAACAATAACAAAAAAACATTCTTAAATAACAGATGGATGTATGCCAAGTACCAGTTGAACTATGAATGTACAAAATTACATGTTGTATTTTCCATATAAATAGTATTATATACTAATCAGTCCGTAACTTCACTAAAGAGAATCTACTAATCATTTTTACTTGAATTCGCTACGAGCTAAGACGCTACGCAGAGCGCAAAAGCACAAACAAATACATCTGGTGCTGAACGTAATTATTATAATAAATGTTGCGCCTAACGAAGCGGACTTGGGTTCAAAGATGCAGCCGCTGTCTGAACTCATAAAGCCACATCCAAAATGTACAGTCACAATCAGTAACGTTGTATTATATATTAAACTTCTTATAAGATTTCTCAGCTTTATTTAAATAATCAGATTAGGAAAGTGCGGATCTTAAAACACGTTACTTTGACCAAAATTGATATAGGAACTCTTTAGTCATATAAATGTAGAATGATGAACCATTAAGTAATAAAGAATGTTTATGATATATTTTTAAATTTTGCTAACAGATGAAATACTACAAAAAGATCAAACTGAGACGATACATAGTACGCGTAGAAATTAAGTTAGAAGGAGTGACTTAAAAAGTAGCGGTAACATAAAAAGATCTTAACATTCATACATTTCACATGTTGAGTACACACATAGGTCCATTTCATTCCTTTTATCTTCCTTTATCAGCTCTTTAATGATGGGATGCTCTAGACACGCGGTAATTAACAGACTTAACATTTTATGCTTTATGTAGAAGTGTACCACTACTTCTATATATGTAATTGTGACTTCATAAATATTTTTTTTCTTTTCATCTTTTCTACATTTGTTGACTTTCTAGAGGTGTGAGTTGTCATCAATTGATTGATTTTATAAAAAAGATTGACATTCATACAATCCTCTTCGGCCATCACTAAAATTCTCATTTCTCTATAGCAAGTTGTGATTGTCTTTGTGAGTCGGGCTTCACTCTGCGGCTAAACGGGGACAAGAGAGTTGCTAAATGGAATTAAACCCCACGTCTCCCTGAAATCGTGAATATATACGATTATAATTTATTATGAATAAATGAAATATTATAAACGCATCGGCGCACCGCCCCGACAACGCCAGTGGCAATGGCGTTTGCTTTGTTAAGCTAGTGATGTGCAATGACCGTCTGCATGTCGATGTTTTCATTTCTTGTAATTATAACATTACAAAATTGTTAAAAAATTACCTTGGAATTTAACCTCATTTTCAATGACCTGCTTTAGAATTTAGTATACACTTGTTCAGTCATGCCATTATTAAAGCGTCGATAGCTAAATAGTTTACGGTACGTTCTGCAAAACTTAAGGTTGTAAGATCGAATACATCATAAGGCTCTTGCCGAGCACCACCTTCTAACACAAGCTAAGTTGGAATGATTAATGAGAATGTTAGTAACATTTGCAAAAAAAAAATCATTGCTGGGCACTGACCTTCTCGGTCAAGAGAGACATTTTCTAACACATGTAGGTTTCCTTACGATGTTTTTCTTCACCGCATATGTGTGCATGGTAAATTAAAAATTAAAAAATTGCACCAAACAATTGACTACGCAATTATACGATGACTCGCGTCACGTGCTTATTGGTATTAAAAGATAAATAGTATTGCACAAAATTTATACGATGACGTCGTGTCAAATAAACGTTACTTTATTTTCAATCGATAACACAAATGGGGTACATCTCTAAACTTCTAGCTGCCGACTTCCTTCATACTCGCGAGCACTCGTTCGTGCCGTGCCTTTGTCGGGAACAATTGTCGACAAATTAGAAACGAATTGAGTTATTTAATATCAACCAGTAATACAGTGCGCGGTAATTGTTTGTAACGTTATAGACTATCTTTGTTGATGTAAAATCAGAAAACGTATAACAGAGAACGATGAAATGATAAAAATCTAGTAATTATTTAAACGAAAAAGACCATTATCACAAATAATAGATTTAAGTCTTAGTACCAAGCCGGTATCATTTACTATTTATGTAATAAATATTGAATAAAATGTTCATTCAGATCGCGTTGGTCGCCAATGATCAAGGCTTGAAGAGCTGACGAAATTTATAATGAAAATACTGAATACACATCACTAAATAATAAATACAAGAAAATACGTAGAACAAAACAAATATAAGTTTATCTACGATCTTTTTCTTTCATCCATCGTCAGATAAACTATTTTTTCCGTTTTAGCTTCTTAAAAATCTACTTACAAATATTTTATTTTGAATTAACATTGGTATATTTTCATAATAAATCGTAGAACCAAGTTATAGCATAATGATAATAAGTTGTAGAAATTTATCCAGATAAGTTGGCTCATTCATAAAGCAATAGAACGCACTACGCCACCGTGTTACTATTTTCACACAAATTGTTGGACATTAAAAAAGTCGATGAACCAATTATTACAGAAACTAGATCATCCGCTGAACGTCGAAAGTGGACGAGTAAATTTCACATTTTGCAAATACATTGAAGTGGACTCTGATTGTGTTGTTGTTGTACTTTCTCGACCTTGTGTCAAATACTCCAGTAGTACAAAGCCATGCGAGTAGCTTCATCCCACAAAAAAAGAAAATTAACGTTAAAGAAAGTTATAACAGAGAATACAATAACACGAAAACATTCCCCGTCCCTACCCAATATGAGTATATTCAAAACAAATATATTTGCGAAAACAAAAAGTTTGAAAGTAGAAATCGAGTAACAAGAGGCGAACAAATCAAAGCGGTATTCCCAAGTCAATCGTTGAACGGCAAAGGGTAGCGGGGAAGTCCCGACAATCGGATGATAGATATATTTTCTTTTTATGCCACGGGTTAGTGCTTCGAGCATGATATAGTGCGGATAGATCGGTCTCAACGGCCCTCAGGGGAGTTTTTACGCTTCGACAAGCCGAGCGCCAGTGACGGGTTGCGGATTTGTTTCTTGTATCTCGCGCGATAGTTTTCGTATAAGATTATGTTAACGTACTTCATTTTTAGGGTTCCGTGCTGTGAAACAGAACTCGATGAAAAATGACCAGGTGAGAGGAAACCCAGATAGACCTCTCCAGTGTGAGCAAAAATAAAGCCACATGGAGGCAATAGTAAGTACTAAAATTTAAAAAAAAAATTAAAATACTGCATTATCCAAGTATACGTAAGATGTCCTTTTTCGTTTAAGTTTATGTTTTTTTAATGAAATATAAATAAATTAATAAAAATATTTTATTGTATTTTAAGGATATAAAGATTTAAATGTCTATCATGCAGAATTTTTTTCAGCATCTTCCGAGATATTCAAACTTTCATATCTCATCCGACCCTTTATTTTTGCTCACGATTGTAGTTGGCTAAAGTTGTTTTTTTATGTAATGAGTAATGTGGCCGATTTTAAACCGCCTTTTTATTTTATTTATTTACTAACTCTTTATCGTGTACAAATATAAGAAATAAAAAGAGATACACAAAAATAAAATGTCACTCGTAAAACAATTACCCTTATCGCTAAAAGCGATCTCTCCCAGGCAATCTTAGAATGGAGAGGAACAAGGCCTTCTTCTGATGTACTAGACTGAAGAAATATTTTCTCCTTAGGTAACGCACCGATACTGTTAAAATATACTTAAAAATGCACAAGCCGGGATTGAAACTATCGAACGTTAGATCATAAGTATCACCGCTTAAACTGTAGATTATTGATCTAACTTTAAAATATATCGAAATAAATCATTTTCTCACTATACATCGAGACAAGTTAAAGTTACAGCCTTTATATATATTCCACTCTTGTGCATAGACCTTCTGTGCAAACAGAGTATAAGGGCATAGTCTGCCACGCACACCTAGTGCCGATTTGCAGAATTCATGTCCTAGAAAAAATTTCTAACACATATATGTGTATATGCATTTACTCACGATGTTTACCTTCACCGCTGAAGTGGCAAATCAACACATAAAATGGAACAACAAATATATCCTCATCGGGAATCGAACTCGTGTTGCTAGCGTACTATATAACTTGAGGCGACCCAGACCTGAGCATATATACAGATGTAAATAATGTATATAGGTATAAAGTATAAAAAATAAACTGTTCTGATTTTCGATCCTTTAATGCTTTAACCCTACTGTGCGGCTGGGGGTCAATTATACGGCGCGGATTTTCAAAAGGAACTTTATGAGTTTCACACGAAAATGAAAATCATGTCGCCGGCCCCCCAGTCTTAACCCCCGCGGTACATTATAATTATTTTAATATGCAAATAATGATAATAAAATCTCGTAGGTTTTCCCCGTTTTTGTTTTTGTCTGCGCCCGCGAGAATATTGGGTTATACTTAATTATGTTTGGAGGGTTCAGCTAATGCCGCGTTCTACCTGCTTAGCTCTTAATTTTTATTTATTTCTGTGTGTTAATTCACTCGCCGTATATTAATTTTCTCGGGACGGTCGCCATGATTAATTCATGCTGTGTTTTGTTTTTCCGAATACGATTGCTTGTGAAACTCGTCCAGTTTCTTTTCATTGCAATGTTTCAGGCAATATAAATATATTGCCTGAACTTTTTGTTTGAAAGCCGGCCACCAATGAGTTTGTTTGTTGCAAGTGCAGTGCAGATGTACCACGCGCTCGGCGGTGAAGGAAAACAACGTGAGAAAGTCATGTGAAGTCTGACAAACCGCATTAGGGCGGCGGACCATGCACTTATAGTCTCTTTGCAGAAAAGGCCTGTGCCCAGCGGGACATATATAAAGGCTATAAACTTTAACATTTTTAATTTTCTGGCACTGTATGGCCAATTTAGTTTGCTCTAAAAATTTAATTTAATTTACACAAATTTTAGTAATATTACAATTTTAAACAAGGCGATGGTTGGTTGATGGTTTCAGTCTATAGTTAGATGGTAAGGAAGCTACAATCTTGTTTGTTAATAGAGTCTCACTCTTCAAAAGAGGTCAGAGCCCAGCGATGGTACTTGTATATAAGCTATATAAGTCTTCTGTACCAATTAAGTCCGAAATTAAACTGTACACAGATTTTAATGCGTAATTACATATTATTTATTAAGGTCGAAAATTTTTAGAATCCGTTTGTAATCTTTTATAATTTCACGCGTCGCATCCACCGGCCGCCGGATACAAAGAACTCTTTGGCATTAAAAGTAAGAGTAAGCCTAAGCCTTCATTGACAGCGGGAAGCGAACACGTTTGAAACACGCAGGGAAAATACAAGTATTGTAACAATATTTAAATCAGTCGAACGAAAGTACATGACATACAGTAGTATCGTGATTAAAAAAAATCATATTTTTAAAACGTTTTATTAGCATTATTTACGCTCCATCATGTTAGTATAGCTAAATGATACGATAATTTCGTAAAAAAATACATTTATTTACTAAAAAAAAACAGCAATAAAACACAATATCAAAAACAGCTGATTATTATGTTATGGCGCGGCGCCGCTCCTCCTCGCCAAGGCGTTCGTTGAGCATCAGCTGTTTTTGACTTTGTGTTTAATTGGTGTTTTTTTCTTCTTAATTTTAATTACTTTCTTGTACATTGTTTTTTATCCTGTTATGTTTTAAGTTCTTGTATCGAATAAATGTTTCTTCTATTCTATTCAATTATATCCTAATCATAGCACAAAAGTAGACCTGCGTTGTATGTTTATGCCGCTGTTAGACGTTACCTATTGATATGAGAGATAATTTCATTTTATTATTCTTTCAAATACAAAATAACAATTAAATGGATAAATAGTTAAGCACATAGTAAATTCGTTGAATATCACTTATTCAGTATGTTTTAAAAGATATTATCCTACAGAATAAATGAACTGAATATCCCTAACATTCTTGTTAACCATTCCAACTAAGCTTAGGCTTGTGCTAGGAGAATTTATTTATTAGTTATTCATTATTGGTTAAAATCGTGTTAATTCTTTAAGATAGCGTTTCGCTATTATCACATAATGAAGCCACAGACTAAAGAATTACCGTATATATACTACAGCCGAGGAAGAGCACCCACATAAATTACATTAGAATATAAATTAATACGATCGCACTATGCAAAAAAATGGACGTCTCTTTGATAAATCCAGCTGATTGAATTTATACTTTAACTCTTTTCATTAGAGTAGAAACTCGTTTGTATAATTTTCGTTATGGATTTACGTGAACGATATAATAATTCTTTGAGCTTTAAAGATACTGCAATAGACAAGCTATTGCAATAACCGCTACCGATGAATTAATTTAAAAGGTATTATTAATATTTATTACTAATATATTAAGCTCATTATTAATGTATGGTTTAGTGATTAGGAATTGACACTTATGCTCTATGGAGCGGCGGTTCAAATCTTTGATAGGAACTTGGCTCAGTATAAGATTCCAGTTAGCCTGTTGACCTTCATTAAATCTAGATTGATTCGATCCCTGGTGCCAGCACCAATAAATTTTTTGTTTCAATTTTATATGCTGATATACTACGCGCTCAACGGTGAAGGAAAACATCGTGAGGAAACCCGCATGTTCTATAATTTTTTCTAAGACATGTGAAGTCTGCCCTCTTTACAGAAAAGGCCTATGCCCAGCAGTGGAATATTTATAAAAGCTGTAACATTAACGTATACGAGTTAACTTCTGTATGATACAACATCATTCTTCTTTCATCCTGTATAAGATTAAAAGAAACAGAATAGAGTGTTATGCACCCGGATGGTTAGGCACCAAGGAAGACAGAGCCTATACAGGCACAGTCACTTTACGAAATAATATATTCTCAGTTCACCACTAACCTTTTTTTAAAACTTTCTAAGCAAGAGCTTGAATACGATACCAGCTGATATTAAGTGGAAATATAGTCCTGAAGGTAAGGGGCACTAGCTTAGTAAATGCCTATTCTCTATATCTCTATATCTAGTAATACCCACATTGTAATCGGAGGGAAAGACAGACGTGGGCAAACTATTCCAGTCAATTGCTATACGAACAATGAAAGACGAAGCAAAGCGCTTCGTCCGGGTTTAACAGATATCTACAACAAAAGGATACACGGAAAAGGAAGGAGAAAACCCTACAGTGCGTCTTGAAGTCCGATGGTGCACCGGGGATGGGGGAATGAGATCATGTAGTTCCTGAGCACACGAGTACACTCTCCAAAATGCAATCTCTAGAAAACCGAATACCTTACGCCTGTGCTCAAGACTGAGCAGATTGGTGACTACAATCTTACGGCGGGACATACCAACTGCACTGTACCTAACCAATGTTATTTTCAAATTAAAAGTAAAGTGGTCTGCAATCCCTACCGAACCCTTCCGTGGTAATGAAATTAGAGCTGGCTCGATTACACAGGGAAGTCATTTTTCTGAGATAAATTTTTTAATCGTTTATCATGGCTCACTTGATATCGCAACATCCCTCCTTGTGTACTGCGGTGACCATGTGGTGTTGAAAAAATGTTATAGATGAAAAATGAACAAAAAAATAATAACATAAAAACTGATAGCTGAACAAAACAAATGAAAGTATTTCTGCTACGTTTTTCAACCGACTTCAAAAGGAAGAGGTTCTCAATTCGTATGTATTTTTTTTGTTTGTTAGCCCATAGCTTTCGACTGGGTGAACTGATTTTAATGATTCTGTTTTATTTGTTTGAAATGTTTTTCTCTTTTTTTGAAATTTGGTCCGATTCTGACAGTGGGATTCATGAGCAAACCATAAAGTCTTTAATTTGCATCAAGTATGTGCGCCAAAAATGGATGAATAACAATATCACCCCAACGGATTTCTATGATTTTTTATTAGAAAGGATGTTCTGTAACAGTAATTTGAAGTTAGTTAGGTTAGGTTCTAATTAAGTTTGATTTCCTCATATTCTGTAGGAAAAATATATTATATTTAAAAATATATAATTATTTATTTTTAAATTATTATATTATATCAAAAATATTAATATTACTATAATTCTGAAATACAAAAACGGTTTTTTCTTTTAATTTCTTAAGTAAAAAACAATTGCCTACGTAAATTTGTGTAAGGCTCAATCTTTGTCACACATGGGATAAGCGATTCTAAGAATCCTTTTTTATTTTCCAGCGTGGCAACCCTATTGTCTACAGCCGACTGAGCAGATAACAATTCTTTCGATCTCGTTTCTGTTTGACTTGGCTTTCGGTCAGTGTGCAGTAAATTACAATGAATTATGATCGTTTTCCTTTGGTTTTAAAATGATTCCAGTCAATTTAAAACCATTATTAAATAAAATTTTAAAAGACACAGTCACTATTCTTTCTTTGAAGTATGTAGATGACATGTAAGAACTATTTCTATATCTATTCTATATATGTAAGCATAATATAGTGTAACACATGTTTTAAATAATACTAACAATGTAAAAGTCAATCATTAAAGAAGCTGCCTAACGGCAACGCACTGATTTTCAATGGAATCTTTTTTAAAAGTCTCACCCGGTTTACATTAATGAGTTACGAAAAGTTTAATTTGTTTTTAATCGCCTCTTTATCGCCATTAATATCGCTAATGCAGACAACAATTGCTCACCAGGATATACACCTCGCCGAGGCCAAACGGTGGGGAAGCATGTTTTATATATATCTTAAAACGATATGAGTTAATGATATTTGAAGCTTTTGCTTTGAAGTTTTAAGTGAACTAACTAGTTCGTCATGAAATTTATAAATCAGAAAAACTCTTAGTTAAAATGTGCTTTACATTAATGGTGATAACTACATCGAAATAGAAAAATCAATTCATCTTCATCTAACTACTTATTTGATGAGATGTTACTATGAATTGTATGCAGTCAGCATTCTAGCTATTAAACATACCGCTATCTTGATTTCTCGAATCTCAAAACGGCACACGTAGTGGGTAGTTCTAAAATTAATCAGCATAGTTTGATGAGAAACTAGAGTGAATTTCGACAGCGGCTCGGCGGCCAGGTGGGATCCATTTAATTAATAACGGCAATAATTGACCGCCGCTGGCTGTTATTGGGAGCTATCACAACATTTGGGTCACGAGTCTGCATGGCATGCTATACGCGAACCCAACAATCTTGATACTACGAAACAATATCTATTCTATGTCTAAGAAGACATGATAAACATATTTATTATAACATTGAGGTCACCTATCTTACTTATATCTTAAATGTGCAACAACGAGAAAGTGACGATCGCAAAGTAGGTGCGCATTTGAGATTACAAAAACCTCGTTAAGTTGTTACGCTGTCCTCACTGTAATTATGCCACCGCATTAAGCATTATAGGCAAAGCATGGTAATTTCCAAAAGGGCCCTTTTCATCATAAAAGTGTCTAGAAGGAGTTTCTAAGGGTGAAAATAAAGCATACATGTTGCAGCTGTCAACATATTAATGTAATATTAACTTTCAAAAGATCAAGAGTAAGAAATCGCTGTAGTACATCGTACGAGCTGGCCTCTAATAGCCTGTGGGTGCAATCAAACCAGCCTCTCGTCGACGCCTTCAGTTTTGAACCACACGAACTGTTTACTTACGTATTGCACTGTGTACGTGCAAATTTAGCTTATAGTTCAGATTATTTTAGTCCCTAGTTTCCTAGCTTCATTTCTGTCTATGTTTAAGAAATAATTAATACCACAATTATGCTAGGACTCCCTTTACCAAGACCTTCTAGACGGGTACAATTGTGGTGGCGTAGGTCAACACTTGTATTTTATTTTATTGAGAGTGTAAGTATCTATATCTGTTTCAAAATTATGAGAGTAATGCCGGTGAAGCCATAGTTTTCTCACACTAGCTATATAGTTGATTTTATAAATATCAATATAATATATCCTCGTAGCCTCGTAGACATTTCGTAGCAGGCTACGCTTTCAACTCGCTAAAATTTTAAAATAAAATTTTAATATCGCTTTCAGCGTTTATTACTAAATTTATTAGGTTTAAATTGCGTAAGGTTGCGTGGATATTATTGGTGAAGTTCAATTGGGACTTGAATCGTTAACATCACAATAGCTCAGCTACGTCGCTGAGGGCTAGTTCTATAGTAACACGAAGGTGAACGTATTAAGCAAGTCAGCGCGACGAGCTATAATAAAAATAACAGATCATACGAAAGCAATAAAACAGTACCCGCAGAATATAAATCTCGAATATAATTATATTTCCTTGGTCTGTGTAAAAAAATAACGTCCAATTCCTGCGCGGCATCGTTCAAAATTTATATCAGCAATTAAGTTAGGAAACACTCCTAAAATATCGCTAATTAATGTAAACATGGAACGATTAGGACTCCAAATAAACAGACCAAATGGGCTCCCACTGCAATAAATACCTATAATATTTTTAATTACAGCCTCAAAAAAGGACATTAAGCAGACGAGAGATAAAAAATGTTACCGCCATATTGTAAACGAGGATAAAAATACAATACATTTGCGCGCGGTGGCGTAATTTAAAAAGTGTTATATATATTAACCGTTGGAAATACAGAGCCGGACTCGTGAGGTCATCAGGATAAATAAATTATGATATAGTTGGCGAATTTTTTTACTCGCTCTTTCATCGCGGTAGAAGACGAAGAGTTAAAATCGTACGACAGGACTTCATAAATATTCAAAATGAAAATGATTGTATTATTTTATTGACAATATTAATCAATGGTTACAGACACAAGTATATTTAGGAGTAAAACAAAAACGACTTCACTTTAAATTATTGGTTCTATTCTAATTATTAATAATTACCATTGGCTATGCATCAAAAAAGTATATTTAAATCGATAAAGAGGAAGATGTGTGGTAAAAATAAGATGATGTGAAATAAATAGATTATTTATTGGTTCCAAACCCTCTCGTATGACTATACAGAAGATCTTTTAAAAACACAATAAAGATGTTCAGAGTAACTTACCCACTACTTCATACATATACGTACATACACAAACACACGCACACTTCAAGCCACGTAACTTTGTACACACAAACACACTCACGCTTACACGCTCATTCAAACGGAATTACAAATGATATGTTTTTAATTTTAGTACATTTGTAATTTTGTATTAAATTGTTTGGAGATGGGCGTTAATAGCTGCGACACAGTTCTTACTACTGCGGGTATTATTGAATTTTTGGTTTGAAAAAAATTAATAATATATTATTGCTCCAATTTTACAAAAAAAAATCAATTAAAGTAACAACTAAAATTTACCTAAAAGTAGACAAAGGCAGCCTTATTGCTACAAGCGATCTCTTCCCGGCAACCCTGTAGGACAGGAGTGGTGGAATGAATTAATACTAGGTTAATAAGAAAAGTCAAGAAATAAATTAGAAAATTAGAAAGGTGTTAAAGCTTTTCTTTATAAGTTTATTTAATATGTATTTACACTCGTTGCTTTACAATCGCTCACGAAAGTTATAATCCAATTATATTTTTATAGTTCAAGTCATCTGCATGAATATTGCCTGCTAGCAACATTACTCCTCTTTGGTGTATGGTGTCAAGTCAAAGTATTCGTCCGTGTATTTGTGGATGTTAATTTCACATTTGATGTACCCTCTGTTCCTTTATTAGGCAATTCAAAAACATGCTTAAAAATTTCACCACTGTCTAATGAATTTATGGACGGGAAGTTGTCCGCGCGGCCGTATTTCTGTCTCTAGAGACGCGATACGGCCACCGATAGCGATGGAGCGTGACGGGCGGAGCGGCGCACTCCTCTTGTTTTGAATTATATTCCATTCCAAGTGACGTAGCTCTTACGCCTCTAATTATACAATTTTAAAGTTAGAATATCACTTGTAAATATATACCTATTTGAACCGAAATATTCGTTGAGATAACGACGATTTTCATAGCAGTGTCATTATTATTGTTATGGAATAACATAATAATTTAATATAAGCTCCCACTCCCAATTCTAAAGAGATAGACAGAGATCACTTCCACTTAGTACTATCCTAACAAATCTCTTCTGATTCATTCCTTAAAAAACTGCGCTTTCATATATATAACAATAAAAAAGACATATAATAAAACAAAGTTTACCGGGTCACCATCATCGCATGTATTATTTAGTGACTGTCGTGGTAGCCAAAATATAAAAAATAAAATTTATCATCGCCCATGTAGATGACAGACGATTTAACATAATAGGCTATGGATCATGTTTGTTGTAGCAGTATCAGAAATGTAAACAGTCATTGATCAATTGATCTTTTTTTTTAAATGATTAAATTACTAAAATGACTACACTATGTATAATATACTATACTATAAAAACAAATTGTAGCGGTGAACAATCCTTATCACTTAGGGATATGAAAAATAGATAGTAGCTGATTCTCAGACCTAGTGAATATGCGTACATAATTTCATAAAGCTGTTCCGGAGGAGTACATTGACACGAGAATTATATAATATTTAAGATATACATATAAGAATATGTTATTACATAAGCGTAAGGAGAACTTAATCTATGATAGATATGACACATGATCGTTTGGTGACCTACTAAAGAAGGTCATTACATAGTACTCGTATTTACAACCAAAGTTCATTTATTGTTACTTGGATATCGATGGATCAATAGAGGGAACAGAAGAACACAAATTGGTTATTTATAATGCACTGCCTACCTCTATAGGTACATTTTTTTTCTTTGTAATATGACGAAGTGTTACTTATAAATTATTTTTTTCTCTTGTGTCTCACTTAAAAAGTATTTTTCGAGCTACACCTCCGGCACTGTTGTTCACGTTAAACCACTACAAAGGTTTTTGTTTAATAATTTGCAGCACGTGGCTCATAAGTAAAAAATATATTTTCTTTATTTTACTATAATTTTCAATTTAGCTCGTTCTAATTGTTATCAGATGTTCCACCTGCAAAATGCTAAAGTTATTTCTAAATCTTTCTGTTTAATTTTTGTACTTGCTTACTTTGTACATGCTTCCTAAAAGAAGTAATTAGACATAAGGGATGTTATAGTTATGGGACGCCAACAAATCAGCAGGCATCTTCAGATGTTAAGAGAAGTAAAACGCAGAGTTATAGAATACCTTTCTGCTAGTTATATACCCGAGGAATTTCCCAATCGTGGTGAAGCATTCATCATCACTAGTGTGATGAGTCGTGATGCTTGAAGTCGAAGGTTTTCTACCAGTATGTGTTACCAGTGATGACGAATGGTACAGAAACGTGATCTCTCACTATGGGCCTCATAAGTGAGCTCAAAGTCACACAAAAAGCTATTGAGAGGGCTATGCTAGATGTTTCTTTATGAGCTCATCAGGAATGAGGAGATCCGTAGATGAACGAAGATACCCGACATAACACGCCGAGTTGAAGTGGCAATGAGTAGGGCGTATAGCGAGTAGAACAGATGGCCGATGGGACCGAAGTTCTCGATTGGAGGACCACGGACCGGCAAGCGCGGCGTAGGACGTTCACCCGCAAGTTGGTCTGACGACCTCATAAGGGCCGCAGGACGCAGCTGGTTGTAAGTCACCTACAATCAGTCCTTTTGAAAATCATTGGGGGAGGCATATGTCTTGGAATGATGATGCAATGACTGTGATGAGTCTGGTGAATTGGGGTTTAATTAAGGAAGGTGGAAGATGCGCGAGCTGGAGTAAAGACAGAGTTTTCAAACAGAGTTGCAGAAAAGGAACTAAACGAAGGTTTTGACCTGTTAGGATTCCACTCTGTCGAATCTAATAAAAAGCTAAAAAAGGACAAAGGAAACTTATATCATTCGAGAGAGAACCCCAATAGCTACGTGCAACGTAGATGTTCTACGTTCTCCATAGCTATTGTTTTACGTTAAACTAAGTATAAATACCTTAAAAAATAGAAATAGTATACGAAACCTAAATCTCCGTTGTGTACCGGTATAACATAAAGTTTGATTTCTTGGGATTAGTCACCGAACATACGGGCGCTGGTATCGCTAAAATTACTACCGACGCCTTATTAATGGCGGAACAAGACGCAATACGTTGATACTAACAATAAAACCGTTACAACCGGATCGACTTTGATTCAGTCCCCTATACAATAAGTTTATACGATACAGGGGATTGGTATTACAGAATTTATGTCTATTGGCATTCTGCATTATCCGGGCTTAAAGAAAACATTGTAAAATTAATGAATTACCTAATTAAAAATTATACGGAGCCGTGGTAGCTCAGTGTCCCCTCTTCGCAAATAGCTTTTATCATTTTCCATAGCCAATTCAAAAATATTTTTGAATTTACTATAAGAGCAATCTTGCAAGAAATCAGTTTGTCCAGCTAACTTGTTACTGGGAAAATCCGTATAACGTGAAAGTCGATTTGTTGGCAACAACAAATAAAGCAATTACTGTGTAATATTAACGACGGAGGAGTCGCGGTCAGTTGTAATTAAACGTGCCTCGTAAAGCGGAGCCCCAACATAAAGCTGCCGGTAGTTCCCGTCGATACCGATGACCGTTGTCCAGCCTATACAGCGTGATGTTCAATTCAATATTCCTTTTTAACTTCAGGGCATTAATCAATTTGATACTAACATCAGCAGCGTATGCATAACATGATTTTTGAAGTAAAAACTATTAACGCAAGCTGGCCTTGGGGAGTAAGCCGGTGAATGCATTATAAGAAGTGTGATCAGGCGAGGCGAACGGAAGTTCAGCGGGAGATATAAGTTAGTGAAGATAGAAAGTAACTCTGTCTGAGTTACTTTTCGAATATAACTAGGGACATATTAAACATGCGAGCACATATTTTTTTCTCTCTTCAATAATAGTGTAAATATATATGTACATAGTATATACTCGTAGCACACTTTTTTTTCAAAAGAGGAAGAGTTTCTCAATTCTTCTGTATTCTTTATGGGATGTAAACTAATGCTTGACCACGATCTTATAGTCTAAGGATATTTTTTTATTAATTATGCCCCCCTAACTCTAACATCAAACCGAACGACTGAAGCTGGAAGGTAGTTGGACCTTTGGTTCTGAAGATATCTCCGTTCTATAGAGAACAATAGGTGGACTTGACAAGCCAGAAGTTTAAAAGGACTAGGTTTTGCTAATATTGTCCATCACTATTGAAGACGGCAGTTAAAGTTAAAATCAACAACATCGAAACCAACTGGATTATTGGCATTGCTAAGGAGCAGTCCTAGGTCAAACTGCACAAAAGGCAAATCGACACTTTTGCTGCTTTTAAAAGCAATTAATAATAATTTCACTATATAATTACATTTACTAAGTAGTGCGTTTACACTTAACACCAGGTGAGATCATCGTCAAGCATTTGCTTAGAATTAAAAAAATACTCGTGAAGGGTAGTTTTAACTTTTTAAAAAAACACACACCCTGTAGGATGTAAGTGCTACAGGCCTGTTAACATTATCAAATAGCTCTTTCGAAATGGCACGACCGATAAACTATCGAACCCATTGTCCACCCGCGAGGTCGCGGGATCGACTCCCGGCATTTGAGTGGGCCTTAAAATCAATTGCCCGTAAAATTGGCTAACCAAGCGGAAAATATATCCGACCGGAACGACTAGGAGTGCCTTTTGCGTTAATACGCACGGAAGGAAGATCGGTGTGTTTGTTTGAAGTGCTACGACAAGTATGGACATGATAGAAATAACAAAATAAGCTCTCACGTCATATTAATTTGATCGCAGTAGACAGAGACTGAGCTGTCCACTCTTCATTACGTTTATTAGATCGATAATATTACAGGTCGAAACCCCACAAAAGTATATTTACGGTTAAAAACAAAAACCGACTTCAAATTGAATCAAACGTTATTACTCGCGGACGCCGTCTTTGTATATCTGAATTAAAATTAAGAGTAATAAAATTAATCAGAACTACTCTTAAAGTACACCTTTTCTAATAAAAAAACGTATCGTATCGAAATCGTATGGCAAAAGGATCGGTTGGAAATTTTAATCGTTATTGAGATATTCGTCAATTTACGTCCATCAGCTTTACTTGATGTAAATGTAATACTTAAATGGTTATCTCATGGGTACTATTGTCAGAATTTGACAAAATTTTGACAAGAATATGAAATTTATATTACATGAGGTGCTTTCAAATAAAAAAAAAATCGTCAAAATCGGTTCACACAGTCGAAAGAAACCTCCACCTTTTGGAGTTGGTTGAAAAGGGCGACCGTGCGTTATAGCATTTAACGTTTCGTTCGATTTGAAATCTAGTTTACGGTTTGTGTTTTACTCGTATATATACTTGTTTTTTATTTAATTTCTTATGACGAAAGTATGTATTTAATTCATCCTGCATTAGTAGAGTTATGTCCAACATCGGACTGTCGCAGGCCGATTTAGTATTTCTCAATTCAACAATAAGGAAGTAATCAGATTTATTTCGTTCAAGTCCATAGTTTACGTAACATAACCCTACTGAACGAGAGATGCCCTTTACTGTTATTGGCGGCGTGGCGTGCCTGTGATGTTTTATGTCGTCTTGTATTCGGTGTATTGGACTGGATGGTGCCACAGCACTGTGTATCCTTTGTGTATGAATTGTTTTTAAGACAATACTTTATTACTGGCTGTTAAGGTTCTTTTCTATAATATTTTAACAGAATATTTACAAATAAATAATATTACAGTGTCTGTTTTGAATATTAAAATAACCACACATACATTATAGCACATGTCTATGAATATACATACGGTACATGTACCAAAATAATATTTTCTACAAATTTTGTAAGTCTGTTCTTTTAATTCCGGCTAATCTCTGGAACTGCTGGACCGATTTTGACATGACTCACGAGCAGATAGCTGATGTTATAAGGAGTAAATAAGAATACTTTTATTTTAGAAAAAAAAAGGAACACTTTAAGGCAGTGCAGTTTCTTACGTACAAAAGTTCACTTGCTAAAATTTGTGCCCGTTGTCGAGCCTGTCACATATAAGTCCTAATATATTTAATGAAAAGCGCATAGCAATAACTGTCTTTATCTTCCCTAGCATGATTAAAATGACGTGGGACATGTTCACGTGCATGCAAGATTGTATTGGAGGTAATATAAAAAAAAACTCTGACTTCCTTTTAAGCCTTGGGTAGACAGGGACGGCTGTCCTGTCCCTGTCCGTTTTTCGCCAAGCTGTTGGATCCAGTTTGTGATAGGGGATGAGCCCACATACACAGCATAAAAACTTTTAGCAAGTGATTTTATAATCCTTAAAATTTGAAAAACAAAATTTAAAAACTCAAATCGTAGGGTGAATTGCTTAGCCATTTAACTATCATTTCTTCAATGAATTGGGACTCCCAAATCGCCTGGACCCTGAAGTCTCCATTCTACTAGTAGCATGTAATACCAATATCTACGACACAGTCGAGAGACAACGTGAAAGAGAAGTAAGGCATTAGCAAACATCAAGCGGACGCGGCGTGGTCCGAATATTTTTACACCCTGTTCCAACAATCCGTCGTTGATAAGGAAAGTTGTTAGTCGCGAAGGAACGATAAAATGGCGCTTTTTGTAAGAGTACAGATTGGATATTCCAAGATGGGTCGTTCTATGTTCTATTATAATATAATTACAACGATTTTAATAAAAAGATAATTATTCATTGAATATGATACAGACAGTTAATTTATGTATGTAAATAAAAGCGATTGGGAAGTGATATTCTTTCTACATACCGCCGACTAATTTAGAGAAAAAGGGAAATCTGTACTAATACTAATTTAAGTGTAGTAATTTTAGCCCGTTGGTTACCTAGTTGCGTATCTGATTACTTGGTTTTTATGTCGAGGTCAAGGTTTAAGTTTGTTGTGCATCTTTCGTGCTCGTGACATTGCAGTCGAGATATCTTCATTACATTATGAGGGAAAAGGGTTGTGAGTACTCTTGTGTCGGTTAATACTTATGGGGCATTGATATCTTATCTTGTAAAGTTGAGAGCCTCTGATGGTCCACGAGCAAAATATGTGATAAAAGACATTATATATTTAATACACTAATAAGGTAAATCAAAGGTAGGAAAAATGTAACCCAAATGTTTGTTAATTTGGACTAATGTATCAGAGGTCAATAAAACAATGTTATATAAATGAAGTAGTAATTTTTAAATAAAATATATATTAAAGTATCTAAGGGAGTGCGAATTATAGAACTTATTTTCAAATTAAACTTAATTATTAAAAAAGCAGCATTTTATATCTACAAGCGGATGCAACGCGACCCTTTGACATCGACTAACGTATTTAAATTCATAGTCTTATGAAGTTAGCCGGGGGTAGGCGGGCACGTGCGGTTCGGGGAGGGGGCGGGGGTGTAGAGGCGTGACTGTACACTTTTTGGCTTCGGTTAAGCCGGATCGCCACTAAACCATCTCTGCGGAAATGCGAGTAACTTCAAATTTTCACATTTTGAATTTATCAATATATTGATACAAGTAGTAATAATCATTTGAGTATAGAATGCGAGTCATCATAGGAATACCATTGCATAATCTCTCGCTTCTTCTACAATCATATCTAATACACAAGTTTCGAATAACGATTAGCCAAATACTGAATTAAATTATAATAAATTTTAGTACTTAGTGTTGCTTCCATGTAGCGACTTAATTTAGATAAAAATAAATTTAATGAAAAATACTGAATTATCCAAGTTTACGAATGATATCCTTTTTCGTTTAAGTTTGTGTTTTTAATGAAATATAAATAAATAAATTAAAATATTTTAAATTTTATTTTAAAGATATTTAATTTTCTATCATGCTCAATTTATTCGGAGATATTCAAACTTTCTTAACCCTTAATTCCAACTTTTTATTTTGGCTCACGAGTGTATTTTTTGTATAAAACAATCATTCTTATTTCCATAACTCTAATACTTAAAAAAAGTTTATTAATTTCTTTTCTCAAGTTTAGGGTATTATCTGTGTAATTTAGAGGCAATTGTCAACCGGGTAAATCGGCACTTAAGCAAAGCACAGCTGACTAACATCGAAGCTTCGATTGTCCAAATACTCTTTAATTATAATTAATTTCTAAATAAAAATGAAGTATCCGACGTTACCCCCTTTCCCGCTGAACCGGTTTCTCAGAAGGAGTTAAAATGCTATAGTTCGTGCCACAGCATAAATTAACGGCAGTAACTCGTCGCAAGAAACCGCCGCGCATATTATCGCAATTTTGTTTAAGATTAACGAAATATTCCCGCCATTAATATTCATACAGTTATCTCAAAAACGCCCCCGCTTCGATCAGTCTAATCTAGCTCGACCTACGCAATTGTCCTGAGAAGGAAAGCTACGCTTATTTTTTCGTAGCAGATCTACGGAAGATTTACTACTACTACGAAAATACTGGGGTTACAAGAAAGATAATTTCAGTACGATAAATATAAGTTTGATATTCGGCAGGATTTTGCATTTTAAAATCCTAAGTAATACCACATTTCATGAGTCTAATAAATCATTTACAATAATCAGGCGAGCGACATGTTTGACTCTTTATTAAAAATGACTAAGGTAAATAAATAAAAAAAAAACGATAAATTTCGCTTTCTGAAGCCCAAATATTTCTTATACAGAAGTATTTTTGCTCCATCTTTTATGGGTACAATAGTTTTGCCGACACTTTTGAGGTTGTTTTCTTTCACGGTCACCACGTGCGTATTTTTTGGTAATTTCAATTCTCTTTAACACTGTAGTTATGTTTGTGTTATTTAGATTGTGGATATGTATCGAAGTGTGGTAACTGATTACCAGAAACAATTGTTGTTCCTAAAATAATGTGATATAATTGGATAAAAGAAATAAGAACATTATGAGAATAATATCAAACTCTCTTCTCCTGTTCAATGACTGTTTCCCCTTCGTTTCTATTCCAAACATTATATCATTATTATTTTTATACACTCGTAAATCAGATTAATAAGCTATCAGGAGAGGGAAGACATCGTTATTCCCGTATTTACGCGTCCCTTGAACCGTAAAATATTATCACCGTGTCCGGGATTAATGCGATAGGTGATAAAACGGACTTTGTGATGTACAGGTGGCCTGAACTTTTAACGTGGACTCTTTCTCTGACAGCTTTTTAGGTTTCATCATTATACTATAAACAAGTATATTTACGAATAAAAACAAAAACCGACTGTAAACTCTATTACACGCGGACGCCTACTTTGTATTTCAGAATTATCGTAAGATTATGACGAAATAGAATTAATCAGAATCTCATCAAACTACCCTTAAAGTATGTTCTATCCAATAAAAGGTCAATTATCAAAATCGGTTGGCGTGGTATTGAGTTATTTGTCCATTTGTCGCGCATATGCAAAAATACACGCAGTCAAATTTAGAATCTTGTCCTTTTTGAAGTCGCTTAATAAATGCAAATATTCAAAAGTGCAATTTGTTTTGTTTATCTCTGACTACCTATTAGGTAATGTGGTTGGTTGAAGGTAAAGATTGTGAAGACGGATACTACTAACACTGAAGTAATACGTGCCATGTGACGTCGTTCAATGTTAAACTGGACGTTATTAATACATAAGTATACATTGTGTCCGGGGATAGAACTAATCGATACATAAATAGATGTTCGCAAATTGTCTGCGGTACAGTCGGACGCATTTTCTTTTACGATCGCCCGCCGCTGTTTACGTGCCCCACAAAGATACGACCGATTGTGCGGATGCAAGAAACAATCCACCCCCGTTTGGATGCGCTAATATTATTTTTCTACATAGATTTTAATTAATAGTCAAATCGAGTTTTATATTTGTTATAGAACTGTGATATTCCATTCTAGTTTAAAGAGTGCAGTAGCTTGCATAATATGAATACTAGGCAATAAAAAGTGTTTATCTCGAGGTATGGACGCATTTCATTTTGTGTTACAGTACAAAATCACAAGACAGTCAGAAACAGAGAATTAACCGTAATTCGACGTAGAAAAATAACGATAATTTCAACTTATGCCAGAGGAAGCCCACAAGTTTTGTAATTATTTCTCCTTAATAACATTTTCATGACTTATTTAATGTGTTGTTCAATGTTATAGGCGGTCGGTGGTTCACAACCCAGTTACTTTGTGACATTTAAATTTTCGCTTCCAATTTCTTAGACGCGACATTGTATGGCCAGTGGCCCGGCTCATGAATGAATGAATGAATGAATATTCTTTATTGCGCAACAATTAAAACAAAATACATCACAGAAATAGTAAATACAGTTTTTACATTAGACAAGGTCATTGCATGCGCAATGGGCGGTCTTATCGCTAAGAGCGATCTCTTCCAGACAACCTTTGTATGGACAGAAACTTTCGTCTAAAAATATTTTAGTGGGTCTGTGATTATATTTATTTTAATACAAAACAACAATATACATATATATATATATATATATAAACATACGCATTTATCAATATATACACTATTAATAATAATAATATATAAATAAATATGCTAAACATACAACAAATACCTAAGTATATATATACATATATAAATATATATTCATACAAATACCGTATAAAAAAATATATATTTATAAAGATAGATAGTGTCTATGTACTAGATTCTTAAAAGCTGTCAAGGATTCTGTGCATCTTATGCTTTGTGGCAGAGCATTCCAAAGTCGGACTGCTTCCACTGAGAAAGATTTGTTCAAAATTTTGTAGCATGCTCTGGCATTTTGAGTGTCATTTTCTCCGATGATCTTAAAGATTGTGAATGTGAGTCGTGTAGAAACATAAAACGTTTCTTAAGATAGGAAGGGTAGGATGGATTGAACAACACATTGTGTAGAAGAAAAGAATGTGAGCATTCCGGCGAAGGCGAATTGGCAACCACTTGAGCTTCAGGCGAAAATGAGATACATGATCATATTTGCGTAGGCCAAATATGAACCTTATACAGACGTTTTGAAGCCGCTCAAGTTTATTGAGTTGCCCTTCTGTGAGATCTAGAAACTGATATCGGCGTAGTCGAGGAGAGGTAAGAGAACGGATTGTGCAAGGGCAATCTTAGTGGCAGTTGGAAGGAAATTACTTATTCTTCGCAAGGATCTTATGGAAGCAAACACTTTTCGACTTATTTCTTTTATTTGAGGTTGCCATGACAGGTTTGTATCCATGAGTATGTCACATATCTGACGTCATAATTAATAAATGTATCTATTGCTATCTCTGCCCTACAGAAAAAGGCAATATTTTTTTTCTAATAATAAGTATAAGTATAAAAGAGCGAAACTGAAAGGAGCACTCGAAGTTACGAATTTCAGGTTAAATATAATAGAGCAATTTTTTCATTATTCTCTTGTCTATTTTCTATATTCACTAAAGTTCGTAATTTACGTGTACCGCACATCTGACCGCGTCGATACCGCATCTGGAACCGATCCTAACACGTACATCGGTGTAGCAAAAGCTAATAGCGATCGCCTAATAGCGGCGGGGCTAGTTGAAGGCTCGTAAAGGCACCCGGCAGCTTATTGGGCCGCGCTCCGATGGCCACCCACATGCGGGTGCTCCTGTCTCTATAGATTTATAAATCAATTACTGGAGAGGCTACAACAAATACGATACAATGAAAAGTTCACTGTTCATGGTACAACAACAAATATTATTTTGCAACATTGCTTTCTTAAACAAAAGGACCTAGTTGTCCGTCGGTATTTTTTTCAATCATGTTCCTTGGTAAATATATTTAGAAACGAATTACATTATGTTGAAATATGAATAATACTTTTCCGACATAATTATAAAATAATGCTACAGTAAATTTTTTATACATAGTTAAATAAAGTTAAATTCCCCCAGATTGTATGGCTCGTCTAACTCTAGATTCAACTCGCTCTTCGATCCCATGAGTGATTCCTGGCCTTAACCCAGTGACTGCACCATGTTTTAGTTTCAAACTTTGTGATCTACTTCTTCTGTATAATCTACCATTGTCTATTGCAAAATAAGACCTATTTCCACGCGCAATATCCTTTTTTTGACGTGAATATAGACTCTACTATTATTTTATTGATTTATCACAAAACAATCATATGTCACACGTATTTTATAAAAAAAATGATTGAAATTGATATTTTTAGTTAAGGTCAAACTCATTGACTTAGGAATGCCAGCTACTGAAATACTTCAATGCTTAATTTCATGAAAATCATTGAAGCTGTTGCTAAAATTCACATTTTACATAAAATGTGAATTTATATATATATATTCTCGTTTAAAGATATTAGATTAAAAAAGTAATTCGGCCGTATCGTAATAACGTACGTAGCAGGTGTTCAATATCGTCGTGTAGTAGTGGCCAGTCTTAGTAGTATGGCTAAGCCAATCGTAGAAGTAAGTCGAGTGCTTCTTAGTTTTGTGACTGTACTATATATTGTAGAGTCGTAGAACTATTGCTGTTGACTTACGAATACGTAGATCTTGCAAATATCACACCGTGTATTTATCTAGTTAGGTTAACATTTCTGTTTTTGTATGAAACATATTCTGATATGAAACGCGGTGCTGCAGCTAGAGAAGTGGCCGAATTGACGTGTTATCTCTCAAGGTTACAAGAGCAAACGAGGTGATCCACAGGATTTCATATTCGAAAATCCTGAGGTAATATCATCTGAATTTTCCGCTCGTCTTATCAATTGTTTTCCATAAAAAGCTAAAACCACATATCCCCTAGTGCGGCAGTCGCCATTTTGATTATTTCTGCTTGAGTGGCAAGCTCCGGTTTCTGCTCGCCAAAACAAACGGCGTGTGTGGCATAGTCCTGCTTTAAGTAAAAAACCTTCATAAACATATACCAAAATTTCCAAATAGCGGCCGCCATACAAGCATATTTTTTTTCTCCCGGGAGTGGGATTTTGCCACTTGAAATATTATAAGGGTAAGGTAGGTTGTTAATATTAAAATAAACAAACTGTTCAAATTTTTGTCAGTCTTTAAAAGATGACATAATAATTACTTACTAATATCTTATGACAGCAGCAAAATAGTTTGCAATAATTACACTACCCATCAGCGGAAATGTCGTAAACCGTTAATGGTAGTATCGGATCACGGCGGATATGACGTCATAATTATTAGTTATAATCATAAAGTGCGATGCGAGTAGTTTTTACAGCACCACGAAGCTGCCATAACTCTTCTGACATTACGGCAGCAACATTAGCCGCTTATATCGACGTGGCGTTATGGGTTATTAATGGTATTACAGACAGAACTTTTGATCCCGGTTTTCTAAATTAGCCTTATCTAGGTAAACGGTTGATAATGCTGTATTTTCGCAGGTTACGTTGTCTCTTGGGGATTAATTTATCTCTAAAACCAGACGTTATTTTTTTGTATTAAGACTTGATGATAAAAAATAATAACATTACCTTGGCCTAAAAAAAGAAAATTCCACGTCAAAGTAAGATAAGTATATTTATGACGGCATTTTGTGAGTCTTTTTGTAGAAGAGCGTGTGTATGGAAGAAGTTTGTAAAGAGTGTGTAATCGGCCCCGCGTTCGTCCTAAAATGTGCTGGCTGAATATCGCACGCACGGACTTAACTTCTAACAATCCAATCGAAGAGCGGGCAAAATGGCCGGGCAAATATTCTAAGAAAGCCGACCGTAATTCGTGTCGGAATTAGTTTAAGAAGAAGAAAGAAGAAAGAGGATGACATCACTGTATTTATTTTGTATGTCTTTTGAATTATTAACATTTTGAACCAACTTTAGAAGGTGGTTCTCAATTCGAATGTATGTTTTTTATTAGTTCATAACGTCATAAATTTGGACTTTTTTTTGTTTGCCACCTTTCATCCATAAGAAAACCATATAAGTCTTAAATTTTCATCAAGTATGTGCGCGACAAATGGACGTATAATTTAATTTGAAACGAATGCTAACTGCTTTCGATGATTCATTTTTATTGCAAAAGTTTTTGTTATTACTCGTAAGTATCAGGGCGGCACTGAAAATTTCGGGAATCAAGGAAGTGACACAACATTACTATTTAAAAATGTATTTATTGCTTTTCGAAATAATCTCCGCGATATTTGACATATTTTTTCATACGATGGAACAAACATTAAAGCAACCATTCCATTCGGAAGTTTCGGTCTCCAAAATGGCCGTTTTGAAGGCGTCCACAGCTTCTTCAGGTGATGAAAATCTCTGATCACGCAATTTATTCTTTATTTTAGGGAAAGTTAGAAATCATTAGGGCTCAGGTCGGGGCTGTATGGGGGATGGTCTAATAATTCTATGTTTTCTTGCTTTAAAAACTCTTTTTTTTTTTTAAAAGAAAGCTAGCAATATTTCTTTTTTTTTCAGAAATATTGCTAACAATCTTGTTAACCTTTCCAACTAAGCTTAAGCTTGTGCTAGGACATGGTTCACGGCAATAGTCGAATGGTGGATTCGAACCCACGACCTTACGATTCGCAGGCCGTACCCTAAACCATTGGGCTATTGACGCTTCAATTTTTTTTCAGTTCTTTTTTATTGCAGTTCTTCAGTTAAAAAGGTTTTAATATGACAGGAATAGTGGAAATATTCCATTCCCGATACTTTTAGTGCAGCCTGTGTATACTTGCTAAAAATTCTTGCTTGCTAAATAGTCAAATATTTGTAAAAGACTAACACGATCTATGTAAAAATTAAACATTTGTTTTAAATCGACTTAAGTATAGCGCCTCAAGACATCATCAAGCAACTGACGTCCAATAGACCTCCCTCCCCCCTTATTAAGGAGTGCAGAGCGCGTCTCCCCCGGGAGGCGATTCCGTGGAAAATTAAAAACGCCGCAGGGCGATCGGGTAATATTCTCTCTCATTAGGTCCCGGTTACGATTGCCCGTTTGTTCCAGGTGTATTGTGCGGAATCGCGAGTGTGTGGTTGCTAGATTGGAACAGAATGTGCCGTGGATACATTTTCATGCTAAAACTTTCGGAAGGCAAGGAGACGAATGAACTTTACTTTTATTAAAAGTTTTAGTGGCATTTTATGTACGTAAAAAATATTTACAATGTATTTTCTCTATTATATAATATTTAGTGGTCACCAAAAAAATAATTCAAGAAAGAAATATGAAGTCCCTGACACCCGTTCTCTATTGACGTTGTTAGCCCTCAAGTGAGTTTTAGAGATTCACCGGATTAAAAGTTGGCTGAGAGGGAACCGAGGCTTGAGGTAATGCCACTCTAAGCAAAGTATACTAGAATATTGCAACTTTCGGAAGCGGTTGAGCTGACAGTAGATGTGACAGAAGAAGCTTCAGCAATTCTACTAATAAAAGGAGAAAATCTACCTATGATGTAATGAAAACGAGGGTAAGTTTGTCGCTTTGCGCAACATCTCTCTTCTGTTTCTCTAAGATATACTTAGGATGTTAGTCAGGTCTTATAACCGTGCATTAATATGTCTAAATTGTAAGCAGAAAATACATCTAGTCGGGAGTTGCAATAAATATTATTTTTACAGTTAAAATAAACACAGTCGAAGCTACTCCGGGCTTATAAAGCGCGTCGGCGTGAGGTTGGCTAGAACAAATTCAGGTTCGCCATTTTGCTTGGCATAATGAATGCTAAGATTAAGATTTGTGCACCGCGCGATTGTTCTTTTGTTTGCATTGTGGCTGCGGTCGGTACAGCTCTGAGTACAGTCCGCTACATGTTACCTACGACTTGCTTTTTTTGTTTTACGATAACACACGCATACTGGTAGCGCTAATGTAATGCTTAGATGATAGAAATTGGCTATAGTGTAAATAGGCTATCCCTGTTTCTCTTATGTGAAAAGAAGCAAACAAGCGTTTAAACCTTAAAACATAAACAGAAGGAATTGATGATGCGTTACCGATGAGCTACGACGTAGGCAAAGTCGTAGCATGTAGTACCGCAGTGTCCTTATTCCTCTCAATCAAATCAGAAGCAGCTTCGGCGGTTACGTTATTGTATTAGTTAGTCTTAACTCCTTTGATGCGTATTGGTTTGGATTTTGCTCCCATAAAAACTGCTATGAAGCTCGGAGCCAAGCTATCTTTAATCTAGATCTCTTGCAAAGCTATCATAAAAATGTATAGTCGATATTTAAATTACTAAAAATTAAATTTCGTTTGAATTTGTTAACATTTTATATGTAGGGGAGTATACTTTGAATTGCCCGGGGCAAGTTTCCCTAGTAATGCACGTGTACGTCACGACAACGTTGACGGAGGAGCGTTACAAACGCGCTACTGACCATAAGCGGGCGGTTTTAAAACGCACGTTAAGCGTGATATTATTATCAGATCAGCGATTGCATAGTGACTAAAAATTGTAAAATTAAATCAATTTCATGACCGTGTTATCTATTGCACCTACTTTTAACCGTATGTTGATTGAATCATCAGTATGAAGTGCCACACATACGTTACATAGATATTATTGGAAATTGCGGCAAGTGATTTGATCCGGTATTTCAGTTATCAAGACATAACTCTGCCCCACCCTTCATTTAAGGCCGGCATCGCACCTGCAGCTACTCCGGTGCTGTGGATGTTCATGGGCGACGGTGATCACTTAAGGTCAGGTGAGCCGTTAGTTCGTTTGTCATATAATCCAAGTTGTAGAGGCTATTGACAGTATATAGTCCATAAACACATGCACAAACGATTAGCGATCTCAATCGAAAATTTTAAAATGAAGTATTATCAAGTATATTTTCATTTATAAATGTTGATGATATAGCTTAAATGTTTTTTAAAAATAATGAAATAAAAAACAATTTACCACTGCAATGACAGACTTATCCATAAACTTATTTTTAAAGAAAAGGGGGTGATCAACGACAGCCACGAACAGCTGTAATATCCAGCCGAGTCATGCCATTTATATTTCAACTTAGCTCTACCTTTATAGAAGGTAGATTATTTTTTATTTATTTAATCTTTATTTGCACAAAATAAGAGAGTACAAAAAGGCGGACTTAATGCCAGAAGGCAGTCTCTGCCAGTCTACCTTAGGGTTGTGTAGAAACAAGGTCACGGATGCAACCTTAAAAAAGAAAGTAAAATAAGACAAATATAAAAATATATAATATATGTATAAAAATAAATACATACGTACAAGCTTACATAAAATATTATATTAATTGACTTCATGTAACTCTCACAGCAATTAAAGCACATACGAGTAATTCGAGCATCTTACTTGCCACTAAACATTAAAGCATTCGTAGCAACAAGGACGCGAGCAGTTAACACAAATCGACAATCGTCCGCAACTGTTAATGGGGAGCGTTTCTATTAGTTTTTATTATTCCTGTCCGCCCCCTCGCCGGTAACGATTTTCCTTATCGTAGTCTTAATTGTATGTCGATATATAGATTACTAAAGCATAGTATGGCTCAGTCGGGATTGTATTATACCGTTTATCATGGTAAAAAAACAAGTTTTATTGGCAAGTAGATTTGTATGCTATAGCTATTTTTAAACAACTTTCAAAAAGGAACTGTAGAAACAATTTTTTAAATATTTGTAATTTCAAACTTTTCGACTGGGTGAACCAATTATGATGTTTCTTTTTTATTTGAAAGCATTGCTTCCCGTATAGTAGCATTCTAGTTTGGTCCAATTTTGTTAATGAAATCCTTGACAAAACCTTAAAGTCTTAAATTTACATCAAAAATGAGCGCCACAAATAATAATGAAAATCACGGTAACCGATTTCGATTATTCATTTTTTTTTGGAATGAATGTACTGCAAGAGTAGTTTCTTTAGGTTCTCATTAATTTTAAGTTACGGAATTTATTATGTAAATATTTTCGTAGTGAATTTGTCCGCTGAGTCTATAGCATTAATATATAACAATTTTCTTACACATTATTTATCTCATAAACAATTGAAAAAATAAATCTATCTAGTGTTAACTGATGGACGATCTAAGTAAGAATTCTCCAGCGGCAAGCCGTAAAGAAACTACTTCAAGCAAAAGCACATTATAAAGTAAATAGGGCAATAAGCGATAAACTTTCAAAATGGCACCAAACAGTACAGTCGCGGAATAAAATCACCATTAATTCGTGTTCGCGACGTAGGTAATGGGCCACTCGTTATTGAACAACCTGTGTTGTATTTACCGCGACAGTGATGCGACTAATCGATTACTCAACACCAATCGACAAAATAAAGTGAAAATCGTTATTTTGAAATCGATTTCTGAACAGTAGATAACTACTGTAACGTATCTAAAGAGCAGACGAGAGACTGTGCTAGTACATTGTACGCATAAGAATGAGTCGCATTTATACCAAACACTTTGTTTATCGATCAGGTAATTTCGTGTCACAATTACAATAGGTCAATTCGATTGATCGTTTACAATATAGAGCGGCACTTATCGTGCCAATTCCTTATCGAGAAAATTGACCTATAAATCATCTTCATCATACTATGTATATTACAAAGGGTTGTTCTAGTAAAGTCGTTATATCCAATTATGTCTGATTATATTATGTGTCATGTTAGTTCCCTCTGACAGAATTGCAAATTCTATATTAATTTATTGTCAAAAGAACTTTTTAGATAGAACAAACAAGCTTTAAAACAAGAGGCGCGAAGATTTTCGTTAGCTACATCTGTGGCTGTTACACATGTCGCGGTTGAATCCTTATTTGAGAGTATGAAAGAGAAAGTGTTGAACAATCAATTTATTTGTCGACATAGCACCAAGGACATCACTACTGCAATCGGTCCAATTCACACTCTCAATTGCAGCTGCGGTAATGTAATATGGCGATCGTATTAATTATTCAACCGATATTTTAATTGGCAATGTAATGTTTCGTCACAATCACTTTTATGGGGCTGGTCATTTTCGTTAATGTCCTGTAAATTTACCTTATATGTCACAACGAATGCAGCTTTATTTGGTATTGTTATTTTGTTGGTTTTTGATACGATACACTTTATTTTGTCTTTTGAGAATACCATTAGTACTAATTTAATAATTATTGTTAACGACTTATTCTAGACTTCAATAGAGAATAGAGAGATATAATAATCAGCTGTATAGCAACTGGGAAGTAAAAATAATATCAGCAATTGTCACCACTCATTCAATTTGTCTCCCGAAAGGTTCGAGTTGCATTCCTGTAAGCAGGAACACGCGGGGAGACGAGGCCAAATTACAGGAATCAATAACGTGGCCAGACGACATTATGCGAGATTTATTAGCTCAGTGTAGGCTTATTAGTTTCCGAGACGGACTCGACGCGAGGAATGTAGACCTTTGCGACGGTGATAGGTGGCATTTTCAAATAGAAAATGTGAGATTTAAATCGTAAGAAAAATATATAACGGAAGTGCTAGAGCCGTATACACGGCGGACGATAAACTATTAAGCATGTAGGTCAACTCTCTGATCACAGGTGGCGTTAATTATTAAAAAAAGTTAAATGATTATCTGAAGGGATTTCGTTCCTATCTGGTGTCCTAGCTGTCACACCAAATTAAGTTTTTTTTTTCTTTTAGAAAGAGGCCTAGGCAAAGATTATGGATTTACATTGACCTACATTAAGCATCATTAATTGAAAAAGTAAGCACGATGTACAAATGCATATATTTATTTACATGATACGAATATATGCATTTTTGTCGAATATAATTTATTTCTTAGTGATAGCGTAATGGCTAAGCGGTTCGACGTACGATCTGGTGGTCCCGAGTTGGAATCCCAGTCTGCTTGTATCAGTAAATTGCCGTGCTTTTCCTTTGTTCTTAATAGAAAAAATTACATGCTTCAAATTTGTCCCCGGTGTATGATGATGGGCTCTCTGAAGCCTGATGAACCCTCTCTCAGCGGAGAGCGAGAGCTGTCTCTGTCTATCCCGCTTGAAAGAACGTGAAAACTTATTTAATTTTTTAAACTTGTTAAAATTAATATTTGAATTAATTATATCTGGTGGTTGATGTCGTGTGATTGTCAAAAAGTAAATATTATTTAAAACTAGTATCTGAGCTAGTTTTAACATTCTTTTTTTGTTTAGTTGCCGTGTCTGTGAGAATATCGAGTCAAGTTTATCCAATATACAAAAGTCGGCAAGAATGCGACAAAGTATTGGTGTATAAAAACCAAATGCTAGCGGCACTCAGCGCCTTCTCCGCCGTTTAATATACTCCACTGTACTGTTGACCACAAAACTGTTAACTTTTATTATATTGTAACAAAATTACTTCACCCCTATCTTATCCCGTTAGAGGTTGACAGACATAGCATTTGCTACCATTCCACGGCTTTTCAGAAACTTAGAATATTAATACCAAAGATATTAAAAACTATAGTCAAGTTCTAATTTCCAATCAGTTAATCAGACCAAGCAGTCGCCTAAAGTTATACAGTATGCTAGTAACTTTGATCCCCCGTCACCGATGAAATTATTTTCTTAGGAACACATCGAGAGAACACATATGATAGAAAATTTTCAAAGACATGAAGTCTGCGAACACATTGACATAGTCCGCCACATGCGTCTGTATACTCTCCTACAGAGAAGACCTGTGCCCACCAGTGGGACATATGTAGGCTTCTACTTTTAACTTATTATATCCTATAAATTTCGTGAGCTCACATTAAGCAGTAAAGACTAATTTATTTAAATTATAATTAACTTCCTAATTAAAATTATTAATAAAGACACTTGGAAATAATTTAATATTTTTATATATTCAAATTATTATTTAGAATTAAATAATCATTAGTGTAAATTACCCCGATGGTATATAACTCAAAAAGAATTAATTCTCAGTTTTGATTTCATTGATCTGTAGTTGCTGGAACTAAAAATAAATTATTTTTATTCTTCATTTATCGCTTTTCTGTTCACCAGTACACGACATATGTCACGGGCCGAACCACGGTACAATAAATAAATAGCACAAATTCCGAAGTGACCAGACCACTGTCCCAATAAAACCCTAGCACTGTCCAGGGGTAAATAAATATTGCACTACCCTAACATTGTCCATACATTTGCCTCCAATGTTCGCGTGTGTGCGCCGCCTTGTTTTTCTTTAGGGAATCGTTTGGTCTGGGGGAACTTAATGTCACGCTGTTATGGCGTTGGAGTTTTGATGCGTTACAGTGACACGGCGGTTATGACATCTTATCATTGACTCATATTTTAATATAACTCTACGTTTATTATAAATTATATTACGAATAATTTTGTCTCTCTCTTACGAAAAGGTACTTTATTTTTTGTCTTTAATTTACCTAGTTCTTACGACATATTGATCCAGTTTTATAAATAATGCTTTATGTTCGTCCCTCATAAGGTGTGAAACAAGAAAAAAGAAAACAGATGTTTTAATCCGCTTCCTCTTTTACCCCTTGAACCATTAGAATGATTATCATTATTTTAAGTTTCAATTCTTCTTTAAGGTTTCCTCAGCGCTGAGTGTCATGACCACCATGAGAGCTGCTCTTAACCAGCACTCCTCATTCTCTTTTATTTTGAGCCAGGTGGATATCCTGGACTACCTACTACTCCAATAGAGTCTGCCCATCTAGTGGGCGCTGTGCCACGGCTTCTTTTTCCCTCGAAACGTCGGCGGTTAGAAAGAAAGAAGGGAAAGTTTCAATAGAATCTAATAAAAAAATGTGCTTTACTATGTAGTACCTTTTTTTTTTTGTTAACGCGGGGAATCGAGTTATTAACCATCCTCCGGTACCCTGGGTGGGCCGGAGGGATGTGTGGACTCGGCCTGGGCAGCCCATACCCACTAAACCTACCGCGAATGCCATCAGCCGTTATGAGCGGGTGCCCCGGATCTGTCAGCGACAGGACACCCCAACGGGGCCAGGTTCCCATCCTGGCCCCGCTTCGGATTACGTGGGTAGCGAGAGGAGGCGTTTGAAACGCCTCCTGCGCACCCCGACTCGTCGCCTGCGGAGGGAGCCCCACGGCTCCCCTCCTGACCCGCTCGTCGGCCTCCTTCTGGGACATGACTGTCTCGCAGAAGGAGGCGACTGTTAAGACCTGTCGCTCCGTACCATCGCAAGTGCGAGGCTCGGAAGCGACAGGTCTACTCCACCGATGGCGGATGCCAAGTCGCAACGCTGCGCTGCCCATCTCAGGCACACCTCCAGGGTGTGCTGGGCAGAGTCCACCGCAGCGCCACAATCATGGCACCGCTCATCCCCGTCAGGCCCGTCCGACACAGGTAGTCCCCGAAGCAGCCATGCCCCGTGAACACCTGCGTCAGACGGAAGGTGAGAGGTTTGCGCTTCCTGCGCATCCACCGCTCAGGACCGGGCGCAGAGCACCCGTTGTACGTAAACCGTACGGGTGATGCGCCAGGTCCTCCTCCCACCTCCGGCATAGTGCTACCTCACCTAACCGACGGATCCGCCGGACCTCTTCTGGCAGAGGGTTCTCTCCGAGGCCCTCCTATCCGAGACATAGTCGGACACCTCGGCTAGAACCCCGCCACGAGCTCCCACGGCGGATCGCCGGCAAGCGCAGTAGCTGCCGCCCACGAGACCGTACGGTACCCCCGGATGACCCTGATCGCGGCAATCCGCTGCGCCCTGCGCAGCTGTGAGCGATTGCCGCGAGACAGGTCACCCGCCCAGATGGGGCACCGTACGTGGCCCTCTCCGACAGACCCCAGAGTACAGCCTCCTGCACACCGCGCTGGGTCCTCCGAGGTTCGGGAGGAGACTTCCCAGCGCGGCTGCCGTCCTCAGGACCTTCGGCCCCAACTGTTCGAAGTGGGGTCCGAAGGTCCATCCTCCATCGAGGGTGAGTCCCAGGTACTTCATCTGGGAACTCACCCTCACTCTTTCTCCTCCTATGAGGAGGGTGGCACCCGGAGGGGGTCCTTTACGCCCGGTCCTGCGGAAGAGGAGGGCTTCGGTCTTCTCCAGTTTGCGAAGCCCTAACCTCTTTATGCGGCTGACCACGAGGCCCACTCCGACCTCGGCCAGCCGCGCCGCCTCCTTATACGCCTTTCCCCGGGAATATACGAGGGGTGGAGAGGGACACCCATCCCGGGAGGGGCAGCTCCGCAGGATCCAGTCGTAGCCGATGTCCCACAGAATCGGCCCCAACACCGATCCTTGTGGGACACCGCGCTCGACTTTTCTCCACCTGACTGACCCCTCCGGTCCTCGAATGCCACCCTCCTCTGGGAGAGGTAGGCGCCCAACAGCCTCCTGAGATACAGGGGCACTCCGAAAATACGAGTGCCGCCTGTATCACCGCATGCGGGAGACTGTTGAAGGCATTGGCGATGTCCAGTGACACCGCCAACACTACCTCTCCCTGACGCCCCGCCTCTTCCGTCACCGCCCGCAGGCGTCGGAGGGCGTCGACGGTCGACCGGCGGGCCCGGAACCAGGTGAAACTCATAGAGTTTCGGGCCCAGACCTTCCTCCATATGCCGGACGAGGCGGCGAGCCACGACCCTCTCCAGGGCCTTGCCAGCCTCGTCCAGCAACACAACCGGTCGAACCGCCGAAGCCGAGTCCGGGGGCCGACTGTCCTTCGGGAGAAGGCACAGCCGACCCTCTTTCCAGGCCCTCGGGAACTGCCCCGACCGCAGACAGCGGTCGTACAGCTCCCTAAGGGCCTGACCGAGGTGTACGAGGGAAAGGGCCAGAACCTTTCCGTGCACCCCGTCCGGACGGTGCCCTCCGCCTACTCTGGAGGCAGGTCAGAACTGCCTCCATTTCGGTATCCGTGACGGGTGGTGGCGGGACGTCTTCGACGTCCGGCGTCTGCCGAGCCATCCTGGGGAGTAAAACCCGCAGGGGCGTCGGGGAAGAGTTCCCCGACTATCCTCCCCAGGAGCTCTGGCTGGAGCACTCCGGTGAGGGGCCGACCGGGTGCGGAATTTCTCCCGCACCCTTTATACGGTCGGCCCCAAGGGTCTCTCTCGAGACCCTTCACCATCTCCAGCCAGGCAGTCTCCTTGGCTCGGCAGATGGCCAGCTGCAGGATCTTCTTTTCTCCACGTAGACCCTGTACAGCCGACCATCTCTCTCCACATCCTGGGGTCGGCGCCGCCTGCTACTATGTAGTACCTACCCTAATAGCAGCAAGCAGACATCACATTGTCATATTGCTGGAAGCAGTGTATTTGGTTTATAAATAGTCCTTTACATGGTAGTCGGTCAGTATTAGCATAAATAAGTGAAGAACCTTGCCGTAGATACCTTCGGCCGTAAATCTCCACGGTGAGGTCGCAACTGTCAACTGCACTATCAGGAAAAATATATACTTCCCATCTAATAGACAACGATAAGGCGATATGAATGCAACATGTCTGAAACATTCCTGGGATATTTTCCTTTCTTGCATCATCGGCAACCATGGAAATGGAGTCTTCACCAATATATTATTAATATTTATTAAAAAAACAAGTATATTTACAAAGCAAAAACAAAAAAACCGACTTCAAATCCAATGAAACTGTAATCGCTATTACGAGCGAACGCCCTCTATGTATACAAATTATCGTAGGAATATTACGAAATAGAACTACCTCGCCCAACTCATCAACATTAAAATCGGTAGACCCGGTCAAAAGTTTTGACGTAATAAATATTAAAAATACAGACGAATTGAAAACCAACTTCAAAAGGAGGACCTTTTGAAGTCAGTTGAAAACTCAACATTTCCATTAATCCAAGGTATTTGAAGAAAACAATTTACTGCTTAAAGATCTAACAACAAAATTCAACCGTCAAAAATTTACTATATATATATATATATATATATATATATATATATATATATATTTTTACTTTCTAGTGAATTTGTGAAACAGGTTTCATATTATAATGAATCTGTATGTGCTAGAATGTGTTCAAGTTTCTAATACTAGTCGCCGTATTAATGTATAACAGGCAATATTTTTAGACGTAGGGATGTTACGGTCCCGGATGTCAACATCATATAGTGTATATATACTTCTGTCAAACTAGTTAAAAAATAGTAACTGTATAGACAGCAAAAAGAAACGGATGATGATGGAAATGATCACGGGGCCGCTGGTCTGAGCAAGTTCAAAGCCCAGCTTAGACATTCCAACCGCCTTGAGACATGCCTGCTTAAGGCACTCTATAGCTAGACCTTAAGTAACATAGAGGAATCTGTCTCTATAGTTGTGTGGCTCGAAACCGGAGCAGTAAATCAATTTCTAGCAGCATAACCGGCTGCGAGTGCAGTCGATAGCGCGCTACTTTATGGTCGCGTGTCGATCGCGGACGATACCCGATCGATACTTCGTTCGTTCATGTACATACAATGGGACCTATGCAGTTACGTAATTATATTTATTACATTACACTCTAACCGGATATCCAGAAGTGGCTCAATACGGAAAGCGGCAGAAAGGCATCAGTGGAGGCCTATTTCCAGCAGTGGATAGACACAGGTTGATCGTGATGATGAATTGCACTTTGGGCAATTAATTGGCGTTGTCGCCAGGGATAACGGAGCGAACTTACCTTGACCAGATGATGTTCACATAAAATGAGTATGATGAAAAGGTTTTATCTTAACTCACTGGGCTCTAGACACGGAAGCTTAGCCATCCAAAAAGAATAAAATCGTATCGTAGATATAAATCGTATCCAAGGTTGACATTCATTTCTACATACACGTGGTAGGATCGTGAACTGTGTAACAAACAAAACTAGTATTTCTACCACCTATTCTACCACCCACAATAGGCTGCACACTTAATTATGTTCCGGATAGGGATATTTAATAATAATATTGTAATATATAAATATTATAAATCGTGATCTTCTACATTTCATTATCATTGCTTATATATTAGTAGCCCAATAAAAAACGCGGCTCATAAGTGTAGGAGTAGTTATTGTATGAAATATATCGATATTAGATAACATCAAGAAGTAATATTTGGCGTTCATATACATTCGCATTATATGTAAAATCTTTATTTATTTATTTATTTACAGGAAGATCAACAGCAATAAAATTTACAAGATATAGTAATAATTAAGAAACAGATTGCCAATAACAGATCTTCGCGAATACGAAAAACTTCAGAATTATTTTATTGGGTAAGCAAAAACATTAATAATACAAATGCCTACTGACAATTTTTCAATTAAAGAAATTTCGATAGAATACCCGTCTTATTGCTACAGTTGTAGTATTGAAGATATCAACTTCTGTCCTTTTCGAATATTTATTGAGCGTTTGACCAGCGCGCCACATAAATGAATTTTGACGATAGTTGGAAGATGCCAAAGGGATGGACAGGAATATGGTAGCGCGCTAATTTCTTGGGCACGTTAAATTTAATTTTTGAGAGAAGAAAGGGACAGTCAATGCTACCGTTGTTAATATTCAGAAAAAAGGTTATGGCTGCTGCCTCGCGACGAATAAATAGAACGAATAAATGAAATTGAGCGCAGTATTTCAGGTAGTCATGCGAGTTATAGGTGTAACGAAAACGATAACAAATACTTAATAAACTTTTCCTGAATATCTTCGATATGTGAGATATAGATATTGTAGCGAGGGTTCCATACTTGGCTAGCATATTCGAGAAGGCTCCGTACATATGTGCAGTATAATATTTTGTATGTCTTGCTTCTTTTAAATTATGTGACATACGCGTTACAAACGCTAGCGCCTTATTAGCTTTATTTATAATGGTGTCAATGTGATTCTAGAATGATAAATGATCATGGATAATACCCAGATGCCTCACCTTAAAACACCTTTGTAACCCTATCTGTTTTACTGTGTACTCGAATGCGATCTTATTGATTTTTCTGCTGTATGTGACTACTGAACACGGATGGATTGGACGGATTCAAATCTAGCTTGTTGATAATACAGTAATCGTTTAAGCGATCTAAGTCTGATTGTAACGCGATTGCCTCGTCTATGGTCGAAACGCTAGTAAAAAAATTCATGTCATCCGCAAAGCAGTGTAGCTGTGAATTATGGAAGCAACTACCGATATCGTTGACAAATATTAAAACAATAAGGGTCCTAGATTGAGATGTAGATTAGCACCTCGTGATCTATGTGATCGAAATACTTGCTATAGTCTGTGTAAATAAAATACACTTGTCCATCGCCTGAGTTATATACTCAGCACTCCCAGTTCCGAGCTAAAATCGCTTTGTAGTGTGAAATGAAGAGATATATTTTAGATTTATTTGGATTGAACCAGGGTAAAAAAAACTTTAGCAGAAAGAGCAATCTATTTTCTTAAATATTTAAGTTATCCAAATATGAACTCACACCTTTGTTTTAGTACAATCGGAAGGCTATAACTTGGCCTTGTTTACCAACATACCGAATGGAGAATTGATTTTAAGTTTATGTTATGTACGAGAAATTTGCATTTAGCATTAGAGTTCCATTGAACTAGTTTTATGTAATAACATGAAACGTGCTAGTAGTTGTTTGGAAAATTTTAAACATATGTACCTGTTGTTACAAGGCGATGCAGTTGTCATCCAATTCGTGTTCTCAATTAATTCAGAAAGAAGCTTCTCGAGAGGTTAATCTCTTACAATATCTTTGTACAATTACTTATACTACAATGAAAACCTAGCATTTAGCAAGCACTTACTGGCAATCTAAGTGTGTCCAGATATGTGACGAAATTAAAATAACGATGCATTGCATTTATGTTGGTTTTATTATTGTATAAAACGATAAGATAAAGTTATATTTTCACAGCTATATTATAAGCTACCCTCAAATTAATTTAACAATGAAAGCACATTATCGCTTAGCCTCCGAAAACATTGCAGATCAGGCAGGTCATCTAGATAACATCTATTTAAGTAAAATGATTCGGTCTTATGACTTAATCGTGTGTTCTTATACTGACCATCGAAATTCGACCATATCAGAATAATGATATGTTATATATTATATGTTAGCGACAATTAAAGTTCCAATAAATGCTAATTTAGTTTTAATGCATAATTAAATATTATAATCTGTAAAATATATGAATTAGAATAAGTTAATGGACTGACTAATATAAAAGTAATTTAGTTGCTAGTCAGCTAAAGTACTTTTATCGGTCGTCGGCAACCAAGTTCGTTTCCGCTTCCATTTTTAAAATAGATGCCTATATTCACTGACATTTACTGAAATTTAGGATAAAAAGGAGAGGACTCTCTCTAATGATGAAGATGATCAGTGCACAGTTTAGAACAAATGATCCAGTATAATCAAATGCTGCCATTTGCAAGTGAACCTCTGGAACAAAGTCAGTTAGTCTAATAAATTACCTCTAAAACTTAGGATGTTTTGTTATAATATGTCAATAATATAATTAAATATAACATATAAAATATGTTGTGTGCGATTTTGAGCGAGCGATAGATTGATTCCGTGCTTAACGTCTTACGAAGCTATAAAGAACGCTACTTAAGCATTTAAATTTTCATGACTAGCGCCCCTTGTTCTATCTGCACCTTCCGTATTAGTGGGGACCAGTTGCGCGGCGGGTGAGCGAGTGGGTGGGTCACTGTGTCAAGGTTAAGTGAGGCGGGCTTGCATGACGCTAGTATGTAATAAAAACTGAATTCTACACTACTTTAAAACCTTGTTGTAGTAGTACTGGATAAGGTAAGTGCTTTTGGAGAACAGGTGTGGATATAGACGAAATATTATAGAAAAATATCTTAGACAAGCTGCGCCCAGTTGTGTTGCCCGCGATTAAAAGTAAGAGTAGCTTAAGTTATTACATCAGCTGTGCCAGTGAAAGTACCGTAAAAATTGGTCTAACGGTCGAGTCATATTTGTGCAAATTATGTAGCGTACAAGATGCAATAAAAGTATTTATTTTGATATTAGGGTCAATTTGTTACTACCAAATGGGCGTTAGAAATAAATTATCAATTTTTGTTGTGTTTATGGTTCACTAATGCAATAATGGCTTACACATAAAAGACTAAATTACAAGTATTATATTGAAATTCGTTCGCAATTGATTGCTAAGCGGCGATATAGTCTGCAAGTATACTTGCTATAAACGTTTTAGTCTGAGAGAGTGATAGACAGAAATGTCATAATATAATGGATAAGATAATTTAAATGAAATGTTCTATATGGAAATAATTAAATTATAATCGATTTCTACGCAAAATTTATACCAAAATTGTCGAAGAAGGATAGAACGAGAATGTGGTTAACTTGATGGTACTAAGTAAGCGAGTACAAAATATAGTGAGTTATTTTGTATCAAACCAATCTTTACAAGTGTCACAAGTCGAGGAACATGCATTTTTTTTATAAAATCATTTATATTGTACATCGACTGGCTTCTTACTTCAAAGATTGATATACTGTCACCAAAGAAGTTCCCTGTTGTTGTGTCTCTCATTTTTATAACAAAGAACTTCTTTGTTACCCTTTTTATTTGTTAACTTTAAGGAGAACTATTCCATTTTCTGTATTTCCATGTCTCGTAAGGTAATGGAGCGATAATGGCGACGTTGTCAGACATAATGACGTTGACTACGGTGCTTTGTTATTCGAATAAAACGAATAAATTTACTCGTAGCCCGTTAATAACATTAATAACGAACACTATGAACTAATATTTATAGCGCTTTCCGCTTTAATACCAGAAATTGCAATTTTGCAAGCGCTAATTGCGGAATGAAGTCTTATGTGACGTTAGTTTACAATAATAAAATGCAATGTAAAAGTAACAACTTCGTGCTTTTATAATTACAGATGTGAGTTCTTCTTACGTTTTTAACTTAACAGGGTAAACAGATATAAGAAATTCAGAAAACAGAGAACTGCACTATCGACCACACACTTTAATTGTTTTGCACAAACAAAATATAATATATTTTCTAAATATTATTCCCCAAACTAAAACTCTACTCTCGAACCGATAAATATAAATTAGATTAGGTTATAGCAGAGACATGAGTAAAGCCATGTCACTGTGTATAACATAATAGAATTGGACTGCTAATGATTATATTAAAAACGCGCATTTATATCGATATCGATAATTATAGATGCCCATGATCCTTGCCTCATCACCCGACCTTCCGCCTCGTGCAGTGCACCGATGGTTATGTGAGGAAACTTTGTTTGACGTGGTGTATATTTATAATAATTCGCCCGTGTGTTGAGATACCATCTCTGCTAAGAGAAAGGGCGACGACGTAGGAACACCACGACAAATTTATCGAGTATATATATAAAATATTATATATATATATATTATATATATATAATATATATATATATATATATATATATATATATATAATATTTTAAGCCAATTACGTCTTCTACGATATCTTACTCCAACTCTTATGTGTATGTGGCCGTATACTAAATAAATTAAAAGCAATAATTTCCAATTTCGAAAATCAAAATTGGAATTCAGAACGCGTTCGGCACTTCGAGCAAGTGATGCGTGATCACGGGTCGACTCAAGTGCGCCTTTACTACTGAGCCTACTGTTGCTGCTTTACTAAACTAAACCTTACCGCACTGGTTTTAAATTAAAAGTTCAGTGGCCGCTAACGGTCCAAGAGTAGACCGTCTGCCAAATGAACATAGTCGCGATTTTATTTTGTAGAAGGTCGTTATTAAAATCGAGCCAATATCTACATACAGGATGTTGTTTTAATATATCGTGAGCTGTCTTCAATTCAGAGAGAGAATCATCAAATGCTAAATAACCAACACCTTCATCACATTCGTAATATTAAGGGAGTTATTGTAAGAGTTAGTGTAAGAAAAAGGATATACATTGCTATCGAATTATATCTATTTTATATTAATTAAAAATTAATTAAAATTCCTATACACTTTAGTGTAAACTTATTACTTTGGTACCGGAATTCTTATTGCACCCAGTTTGTTACGTTCGTGAGTTCGAATTACGGCCGTGTAATTTGAGTCCAGTTTATTGTAATGGGTTCATCTTTTATAATGTACTTCAGAACCTAATGTTGTATGCACATTAAATTAAAATATAATAAAGTATTTGTATCATAAGAATAAATATTTTTTTGAGTAGCCGAATTTATTGATTTCATTGTTTGTAGTAGATGACATCAAAATTGAAGATTTTCAATCGATTTCAAAAAAGGAGGAGGTTCTCAACCCGTCTGTGCGTTTAATTTTATACGTTTATTATACATTTGCCGCGTAACTTTCGACTGGGTGAAGCGATTTTGATGATTTTTTTATTTGAAATCTAGTACTTCCCGTGTCGTCTCATGTAAGTTTGGTCCAATTCTGAGAATGGGATCCATGAGAAAAGCATATAAATCTTAAATTTGCATCAGGTATGTGTGCCACAAATGTACGGGTAACTCAATATAACGCCAACCGAATTCTAGGACTGGGCAGAGTAGACAGAGATGACATGGACTTCCACTTAGTACGATACTAGGTGATCTGTTCACATCCCTACATTTGCGCATACGTATTAGTCGGTTAAAGACAATACTTACTTCCTGGAAGCAAGTGACGTCAGAAGTACTGAAAACTAAAGAACATACATACGTAGATGTATGGATACGCAAGAGCGAGAGAGGTGTGACAGGACTGTGAAAAATAGAAATCATAATTTCTGCCTTCCCCTCGGAGTGTGAATGTTGTTTGATGTAAGCAAACTTACATAAAATTAGCTAATAGATAAATTTCTAGTCAAATGTGGTGGTAGTAGATAGTGCAATGGAATAAGATTTTTCATAATAATGTTATTTGGAACATTCTCGATATTATCTGAAAGCGGAAGTACGTGGACCTCAGTTATTCTCAGACGAAAACATTTTAAAATCATGTCTCTATTTTTTGTTCATTAAAATAATCACCAACTGTGTAATGATAATTAAGGATCATCCTGTGAATAAGATCCAGATCGGTATACACGACCAATAGGTATCGCGGCGTCGCGGTAAGTAGATAGTGCGCCTTTTCTTCGTGCCACTTCCACTAACGATGTCATTCGGTGTGTACTACCCTGACGAGTTATTGAGACTTTTTCAAGAGACAACCTCCCTGCTTTAACCCCCTGTCGCCACCCTTTAAGGGAGGCGCCAAGCGATTTAACCACTGGATGTGGCTATTAGATGTTCGATGTCAGTTTTATTTATTTATTGAACACCAACACAATGGACATTTTAACATACAACAACAACAACATAAAAAACAGCTGAATAATTACATGGTTAATGCCATCGCAGTTACAGGTGAAGACTGCAAGCAATAAGTAAGCAAGTGAAAATATTAAAATGTAACTGAAAAAAAAAACTCAAAAAGTAAAATTTAACTACATTTTAAATTAAAATTAACTAATTAAAAAGAAATAGAACAAAACTACTATTTATAGCTTAAAATCTTTTAATCACACGATTCGAGTATTTCCGACTTATAGTTGAAAAATGTTGGCTGTACGGATTAATAACGATCGGATGGTAACTAATTTACGATGAACACAATTAATAAAAATATTAATAAGAGAGTATGTACAACCACACAAATTGTTGAGATGTATAGGGACTAAGCGAAATAAAAATCTGTAAACTTTAAACTAGTAATCTATCGTATCTTATCTTTTTTATACAACATTTCAAACTACCTTTATAGCAATTTTACTACAGATGCCAGATTACCGTGTTCAGCTATTAGGAATGGGAACACAGTTCATTGGAAAATAAAATGGACTTTTCAAATCTTGTGCAATGTTAAGGGAGAAAAATTATAGAATGGATAGGGTACATTACTTACATGTAGTATTAAAGAATATAAGTCAAGTGATCACTGCTAAATGTGAACATCATTAATACTTTAGTAATTGCAGGTCTTTAAGAAGAGATTGGGCTCTTTTGTTTAAGTTTCTCACAGCGTATTTGTAATAGTTTTGCGTCGTAGCAAATTAGTTGTAAAAACGTACACCGTTAGATGTAATTAAGATTATAAATTTTAAATGAAGGACGCAGTGTCGCTAGAATCTCAGATGAAAACACACCAAATATGTTGTTGAATGCTCTGCCACAAAGTATAAGACCCACTAAAATCTTTTTTTAGACACAGATTTCTGTCCATACTAAGGTTGTCTGGAAGAGATAAGCTATTAATTGTTGTGCAAAAAAGTATACATTCATTCATTGATATGCTATGATATAAAATATGAGCACTAAGTGAAGCATAAACTTAAAATCGTACAGTTCGTTGTGATAAAAGCGATTGGTGACGTTTCAATAGACAGAATAACAAGAAGTACGCTCATATCGCTTCCATTGACCATGGATCCGTGTACGGCCTTAGTGTAGATATCTGACGATAATTATGTCGGTTGAAAGATTGAATACTCTTGAGTTGCGCATTTTTTTTCCTTTGTAAAGATATAGGGTGGAAACAAACGATTCCTGATATTATACGTTCTGTATGTACTGTTAAAAAGATTTATTACTATTCACGCTTTTGATATTTAGATTATGAATAGATCTTTGAAAATATGAGCCGTGAAAATGTTTCGTATTGCGCGAAGAACGTCGGTGATCAGAAAACAGATTTAGTGAGACATCTTAGTTGTCCTCGTAGGTACTTCGACGATCGTGCCGGCCCATTCGTAGGACAGCAGAAACCACTGCAGTTGCCCTGCCACTGTCGGATGTTATTTTAATTTTAAAATTGCTAACAAAATTTCAGGAAATTATTTTGACCATTCTAAAACAAGCTACCGACATGTACACCACTATCAATAGTCGAATCGAGAGCATGAACCTTATGTTAACTTTTTGTTTTGCAAACCGTACCCCAAAATATAAGAATGTAAAGGCTTCAGAGTTTTAATCTCTCATCACAAGCCTTTTACCAAATATACCTCCATACATTTATTATAAGATTAAAATCGCTCCATCCTCTAGGCACGAGACTAGTTTCCCATCGTTCGTTTTTCGAATTCAGTCAAAATGCTTGACTTATTTTTACAATGTGTACTGCAAAGTACTGTAATGATTAGCGGTACCAGTTTTTCGATAATTAATAACGGGTCTACAATGGCATTTACAAAGCTACAAAATTCTGCAATCAAAATCAAGATTTACACTTACACTTCCGGTAAGGAATTTAAAATTAAAAAATTGCATAAGGATTCCTACCAGGTACACAGAGATTACAAAATTTGCTGACTTGCTATCTGAGCTTTAAAGCTCATCTTACGATTGCTCTCTAACAATTTGTATCTGTATCTTTTTTTATAATCCACCTTCCCAAATACCATTTCCTTAAACGCCATCTCAGTTTGTATTTGATATATTCAACTTTCACATTTCCACTAATATGTTTTTACAGTACCCCTAAACAGTGAACATTTTAAATAAACAGCCTCATTCCCCCCCCCCCACTCCTCTCACGGGGAGTGCGTAACAAATGATGATTCCCCGTGTACTGTAGTCCTGGCTTGTATCCTGTATCTCATTTACTAGTAATGCGGTCGGAGATAATCATATTTTTGCTGAAAGATCAGCCTCGATAATATTTCTTGTAGCGACAGCAAAATAGATATACTTGACATATTATTATTAAACTCTAAAGGAATATCCAAATGGACTACACTCCGATTTTGTTGAAAAACACATGACAGTTTAATTTCAAACTTCAGCACTACTCCTACTAGTACTACTAGTACTACTGAATATTGTAATAGCAAAGAAAAGTGAGCCTCCGACTGCATTGGAAATGGGTGGAATAGTTGTGATAACGTGATTTTGTCTATATATGTGTCTTAGTAAAAGTTGTGTATTACAATAGCGATAGTGCTTTTCACACAATTACATATTTTAAAACACAATTAAAATAGGAATTATTAAATGGACAATTTTTAAATTAGAAAATGCTTAGATTTTTTTATATCTAACAATACGATTTATTATCATGGGGAGATTTGCTATTAAGAGCAATTAGGTGAGATACGGAAAAGCGGAGGAACGTATATGGTGGAAGACATTGGGGGAAGGTCAATTTCCAACAATGGATAGACACAGGATGACTTCTCCGAAATTGTATTCCGCCCTTGTGGCAAAACATATAGTAGTTGTATTGATCCATTTAGTTGCAAATTAGTTACATAAATATGTTTTAATAATGATATCGAGTCATGAGGCATTTTACAATATAAAACTACTAATAAATCGTGAAGTATACATACACTTTATGACTTATCAGTCAAGGCACACTTGCATTAGAACGGCTGTCCTATCTCGCTAAAACAAGTGAATTTCTAGTAAAAAAAACCTGCGTTTCTTTCTTTTATATGCTGTCGGTACCACCTCTGGAATATTACTCTATTACATTTGAATAATTATTCTTCAACGTTGATGCGGCCCTGTCTATAAATACATTTGCGTACAGTCAACCGCACAGTTGATCCGTCAGGAGCACAACTGTCGCCTTTATTTCAACTGCTTAACATTTATACTTGAACGAAGTTAACTAACTCTCGTGTTACTTGCGTCGCCTTGGGTCCAGTGTAAGATATTAAGGTCCTATAATAGCAGCCTGGGGTACAATCCATCTTCGTCTGCTCCTTATAAAGCGTCGATAGTAAATTATTAACTCTAAATTTCGGCCAGGAGTACCGCGTGCCACGTTAATTGCTTCGCTAACTATTGGTACAATTTTAAGATGGTCTGTTGAATAATTGTAATTTCTGAGACGCTTGGTTTAGTACAAATGGTTTCTTAAATTAATTAAAAAAGTGTTCAATGTTCCCAACAATATTATTTATTTATTAAGGAAAAGCCCTCAGACAAGGTGGAGTGTTAATATTCGTAGGACGGCTGGCAGGAGACGTAGCCGTAGACTAGTCTAGGTCTTATACTAGTAACGCGCCGGAGTAACGAGGCATGACGCCCCTCCGGCAAACGGGACGATGTTTTGCTTAAACAATGACCAATAGCAAACCAATCAAAGGTATATTGATCATTTCAAATTGTTTCTTATAATAATAATATATCAAAAAATAAATACCAAGAAACAAACGATTGTGCTTTAGACAACAGGGCTAAGGTAATTTAGTTTTTTAGCTTCATCTTTATGTATATAAAGGAATATATATGTTTATATACAAAATATAATAAAGAAACGATTGTTCAAGAGAGAAAGAAAATGTGCGCGAACACTATTCTCTCTTGCTTCTACAGTGTGATACTGACAGTAGGCCTGCACTTTGTTTTAGATATACGAAACATAACTATCTGTTTCTATCTGCACTAACTTACATCTCCGTCTCAAATTCACGATCACTTTCGTAACGCATTCACCACCGCCGAGTGGTATGTTTACCTCTAAAAGTATCGTGTAAATCAAACCGACATATATCAGTTAGAGTAACGAACGAAGTGATATCGAAATGGATTCCATTACTGATCGTCAATAAATTCCGATCAAGTCTAAAAACATTTTTGGTATCGCGCAAAAAAGCCCGCTGAAAGCATATTTCAGCGGCCATTTTCTAATTGAGAGATATTTATTGGTACATTTTTCATGGCCGGCGGATGACGGCGTGTGTCAAAACCGCGGAAAACAATGCGCATTTTACTGCCTTGAATGAAAACACGGTAAATGGTAAGGTTTTCAGATAGAATATTTTCGTCTGAAGGAATTCTTATCAACTGACTTCAAAAAAGGAGGAGGTTCTCAATCCATCTGTATATATGTTTTATGTTTGTTACCTCATAACTTTCTCTGTATGTATGTTTTATTATGTATATATGGATGTGTTTATAGTTTTTATTTATTATTGTTCTCACCTAGCTTGCACCTGTACTTCTGACTCTAAACAACCCCAGTAGACTGGCAGAAAATTCATTTCGTCATTAAGTCTGTCTACTTGTATTGTTTTATTATGTGTAAATATAGATAAATAAATAAAATAGCATAAAGTGTCCAATATGGCATATATTAGTGTGGATTGCAACTTATATTTAAGGCTGCTTGTTTTTATTACAGAAATAACGTGTGCTTTTTCTTTCGTTAAAGTTCTAGCGATCACTCGATGGTGTTGTATACATATAATTAATTACATATAATTACTACAAGATTACTGCATATACGAGAAGGTGAGAATAATAAGAATTGTGGGAGTATCTGGTCCTCCAGCCCTGAGGGCACATTCTTTTCTCTTTCACCGTGGTTCTTTGTCAAATGTTGTTTAGTTTAAGTTATTTTGAATTAACAAGAAAAGGTGTGTCACGTTGCATAGTATTTGAGTAAAGCTCATCTAAGCTCGTCAAAAGGAGACAACACTAGAGTTCTAAATTTAAATAAATACAAATATTGAGCAAGTTCAGTTACCGTGTTGTGCCGTGGTCACGAGAACAACCATTAGCAACGATCGAGCTTCGGAAAATGCGAGTGATAGGTGGAATGTGACCCCGCTAATGCGTCATCGGCGGACTGTGCTCGTACATACTAAGTGCTTTCTTAATAAATTGCATCTCTATTATCATACTTCAAAATAAATTACCCAGCTGTCAATGGAAGATTGACAAACATGTCTATGATATTTAGTTAGTACATAGTTCTGTTAATGTTACTGTTTAGCGTCGAGAGAAACACAATAATTTAATGAGTGCTTAAGTGTTCGATACAAGACCACGCTCATAACTACACCAACAGCGTCTTTGAATAACAATATTCCTCGCATTGTTCCAACTCACACAGACTCACAGAATATACTCGTAAAGTAATATACGACTATATGTTGAAGCGATTTGCACGGAGAGAAATAGAGAGGCAACATAAGGCCCTTCTCCTGTCTCCTGCTCTGTTGATACATGCATGTTTCTTTAATCTTTTGAACTTCGAGAAACGCCTGCTTAGTGAGATCAGTCACAGACATGCATACAAATAAATGATGATTGACGCCAGGTACCCTAAGAAGTTCTTATTAGTATGCATAACCTAATCTTCTTCAAAAAACGGTAGAATCGATGTTACTCGAGCTTATGTATCTACGAACAAATAATTTCACACGACTCTATTTCACAAATATGAAAAGAATTCAATCAGTTTATGGGACTCTACGTCTGTACGTGTCCCTGTACATTGTGGCAACTCATAAATCCGTATTAGTGAAGTGTTTGGGCGTAGAACAGCGGCAGAAGAATGCCACTTGCTGATTTATAGGTGCCATCAATTCGCCTGAAGATGCCCGAATGGGGCTTGCGTTCGATTTTAGAGAGCCTTTGATTTACTCCCTTCTGTACTCTATACGTTCTCACAGATTTGCTTTTTTGGCCAGCAATTTATAACAGTCACAACAATAACACGACAAATATTAAAGAAAATAATATATATCATTAATAAAATATTAATCTGAAGTAATATCAAAAATAAAATGAGAACGTATAAGAAGCAGTAAAAATATTCCATCAAAAATATTTACCAAGTACCCGCAGTTCTGTCAATACTTGTTCTGCAAAGTGTAAAACTCATTGATCAAAAACAAGACTATTTTTTTCAAAATACCTGTCTTGTGTTAAAAATTTCATGCAGGCGAAAATAAAATAGTTTCCTTCAAAACAATCTACACTTTGCACGTATAAAAAATATTCTAACTCAAACCCTGACATACTTTGAAATACATCCTTTCCCATAAAAAAATTATTATCGAAATCGAATAAGTTGGCATGATATTAAGTTATTCTGCATTTCTCGCACATGTGAGATAGTTGTAGTATAGTTGCTCCTTTGACTATCGAATGATTCGTTTCCGATGTTTAGATTATATGTATGTCAAATGCAGTTGCCAGTTACTCTTTATTTATAACAGTGTCATGTCATTCGACACATATAGTGTATATGTGTTAAAATACGAATAATTAGTTATTAATGTATGTGCTATTACAACCAAAGAGTATTAAATATGTAATGTATTGTGAGAAGTCGTGTTGTTGACTCCGCATAGTATAAGAGCAATGGTACAGTTCAAAGAGTCTCTTAGAGTTGTTCTTCGGTGGCGTCGCTTAAGTGTTGTTTGTGTTATTCATCGGTAGCGCTTCAGTATGTAAGTTAAGTATTTACCTTGTCTCATATATTTTGTACATGTACTATGAGTAAGGTGATATACCTATATTTATGGTGATGTTGTTAATATGTTATTTATTTACTAAAATATATCTGATGTATGTGTTACAATGAATATGAAAGTATCAAAGTTAAATAAAACGATAATACTGATAATAAGTATATTATTAACTGCTCCTGATTCTAACACACACATACTCAATGCAAAGTTAAGACGTATGTTTTTCTCATAGATCGCTATCAGAACTGGACACAAATTAAATGGTGACCATGGGGAAAAAAGAATCATCAAAAACATACAAACGTATGGAGAACCTCCTTCTTTTTTGAAGTCGTTTGGTAAAATGGTAATTAAGTTTTAATATTACAACGTACACCATTCCACTTAGGTGGTATTGAGTTATGTCATTACAAAGCAATTTAAATTTCATTTAGTTGCATGGTCTGGACCGAGGTTCGTACCCTCAATAAAGTAACGCTAATACATAATTTAAAAAGCTACATTGTACGCCGCCAGGTCTTATCGTTCGAAAAGATCTCCAGAGGTCGGTTATTAAAAATTCTTAATAGTTGACTTGGGACGTAATATCGTCTAGGGAAGTCGTTACAATAGACTCCGTGATAATAGTAACGCTGGATCTGACATGCAGAGGCCGCGAATATTGAATGCGTGTTTCTATAATCCTGTGAAGAGACGAGACCGTTCTGATTAGTCGTAGATATAAGGTGCTACCCAGGATTCTTTTTTTGTTGTCGAGGTGGAATCTGGCATGGCAAACCCCATACTCCCCGGTGGCTATTCGCGGTGTATAATGAATGCTGAACAACACAAATATTTTTACAAATAAAAACCAAAACCGACTTTAAATCTAATACGAATATTACGAAATAGAATTAATCAGAACCTAACCAAACTCTCATGAAATTACTCTTGAAGTACATGCTTCCAATAAAAATGAATCGTCGAAATCCGTTGGTGCGATATTGAGTAGTTCGTCCCTTTGTCGCGCATATACTTGATGCAAATTTAAGATTTATATGGGTTTCTCATGGAAGCCATTGTCAGAACTGGACCAAATTTGACCACAAATGGTGATCCACGGCAAGTACAAAATTTCAGATAAAAAAAGAATTAACAAAATCGGTTGACCTACTCCAAAGTTATGACGTAACAAAAATAAAAAAAAATACAGACGAATTGAGCTGAGAAATTTAATTAATTTTAATAATTCTGTAATTTATTTCTATGGTTAATTATTATGCTTTCATAAAATTTCGTGATATTAATGATAACGCTGAAATTGTTGATATAACTAAAGTGCCGCTTCTATAACTCGTAGATCATTGTTCCATACATGTTGTGGCAGTATATTTACACAAAACGGTCCCGTGCCTTTCCACTGTATTGACATAATAAGAGAAATAGTTGGTTAATGCGACCCGCCGCAAACATTGAAACTATACTGTTTGCATTTTATTTATTCATACCTCCCATACGTACGCCTATCCCAATGAGACATGGCATATAATTATTAAATATTTTGTTTTCATCTTTACATTAAGTACTAAGTAATTAAAAATGTTAAGTACCAATTTATATTTTATATGATGGTTCTACGGACGGTAGAGCCGTTGCAAGTGCCTCCCGCAAATTTCATAGTACGGGATGAGATTCTGTCGATTCATTTCTATGGATTGTGGTCACTAGAGACCCTAAAATGGTCAATCTGCAATCTGATTCCATCGACTCCGGTCCCTTACCAGCTGGTAGAGAATAGCAAAGGAGGTAGCCCCTTTCATTCGATTAGACCATCGTGTTGGCGACTGGCGTCTTGTTCTCTTGCCTTCTGTAGTGCCCACAATTACCAGCTTTTCAAGGTTGTCATCGCCTCTACGCATTATATGTCCGAAATGGTAAGGTACGCACCGTAGACACATAGTGGACAGTCCGGTCTTTATTTCGAGTTGGGAGAGAACAGATACATTTGTACGCTTGACAGTCCACAGTTGTCGTAGCATTCGCCTCCAGCACCACATCTTGAATGCGTCTACGTGGTGCAAAGGTCCCCGTTTTCGGGATAGCAATGTGAACCAGCGTCTGTAGAGAGGGCCGAACTACTCGGTCGGAACTTATCGGGAGCCTTAACATAATACTAGAGTGACTAGAGTTAAGCTTCATTTATACACTCATTTCAATTAACCTAAAAGATCACCACAAAAGATATCCGATCCTAATAAGCTGATAGGGACAGACATCCGTTAATGAATGTACAGATTAAGTTCAACAACAAACCAAAGCAGTTATAACAACTATATTGCGTTTGAATCGAAGCCGATCGCGTGCGTCAAATTGAACCAACGGTTAACTTAAACCATTAGATGTAACGAGCGGCCCAGATAATTGCTTCATAGCAAGGGTTAAACGCTGATAATACGGCTTGATTGGTATGGGTAAGGCATCTTATTAGGAAAATCGGTTATTGTGTCTTTTCCCCCAGGGTGGGGTATTAGAAACGCATTAGCGATGTGTTAATAACCACGTTGAATATTCTTTCAATAAAATTACTATCCTTACCGCTTCACCTGTTAATACAAAAGCTATTACTACATTTTATTATTGAAGTGTTACATGCAACAGACGTGTCGCCGATAAACGTATTAGACGATTTTAATGTGACTAAGTTTAAGCTTATATAACCTATGGCGAAATTATTTATCTTAAATTATTGATGGTTAACTGGTTAACATGTGTAACCGTAGTGAAAATAGGATGTAAGATAGCATTATTGTTTGATAACCATATAACAAGTATATTTTTATGACAATGCATAATACCTTCATATTTCCCTAGCATTTGAATATTAAAATGGTTGTTAATTTTTTTAAGATTCATGTGCTAAACCTTATGTATTAGCTATTGATGCGATTATCTAACCTCCTATCAATGTATGTATAAAAGTAGCTCATGTACTCTAATAGTAGGTCAAAGCGTCACAACATAACCGCCGTTGGCATCGCAAAAGAACTAAAATATTAACTACGAAGCATTTACGACTTATAATGCCCTTTGAACTACGTGTGTTGTGAAGGTAAATAATGTACGGTGTGACAGGAGTGGCGGGGACGGCCTCCGGGGCTACATATTTCAGCGCTGCTTGACCAAACTATGATAGATTCGAGCAGCGAAACAATGGATGTGGCATATTGTACCGAAGAATTGTACTGCTTATCGTTCGTGTTGAAAGGTCTGAGTATTAAAAGAAGGATTTTTTTAAAATAATGCTAACAATATTTTTTTCGTAAATATTACTAACAATCCTGTTAACCATTCCAAATAAGCTTCGGCTTGTGTTAGGAGATTGTTCGATTCGTAGACAAAAGAAAAAATAGAAACTGTACAGATAGCACTCTATAAATAAATCCAAAGTAAACAATTAAAATACATTGGAAAAGAGCACAGACGCAGGTCTGTGGTTGCGCTTTAATAATAATTAAAACAAAAATCACACCACTTCTTGTTAGTGAGTTCTCTGTGGATGTTCATAGGTTAAAATCTTGCGTGCCTTGCTGTTATGAAAAATTTAATAAATTGATATTGTAAAGTACCACCTCTACTATTGGCTATCCGTTTCCTACATCTGTGTCAGTACCCAATAGAGGACACTTTCAGGCCCTTTAATAAATATTTATTCCCTCATATTGTTTGGAGGCACCACCACGAAATTATAACATCGCCCCACTAATAAGACCCTAATTACATAACATATGTGTGTTTAGGATCAAATAATAGGAATAGTTGAAAAATTGATACCTTTACTTTCGCTATAAAATAACTGATTATTTAGTGGACATACAAAATGTTTTTTAACTGAATGAATTAAAACAAACTCTTACAACCATATCATCCTAACAAGGTAGTTCATCGTCACCCGTGTTGTATTGGGTTGTGATTGTCACCTTGACACATAGTACAGCGGGCCTCGTTAGCACAGCTCTGTCACTACATCCCCGTGGTCCTGGTAACTTATAGAATAAATTATGCCATGTCTGTCGTAAAATGCGACTAAAAGGGACCTCGGGCTCGCGAGCGACAAGGGTTGGAGCCTTTGTCAACCACTGCAGTGATCCCCGGAAGAAGGCGACATCGATGGTCCAGTGTCGCTTTGCAAGCTGGGTGCTGAGGGAGGGAGTGACCTCCCGCCGGGACGCGCTTCAGGGCACAGTGTAGAGTACCGATGCGTTCCACTGGAGATCCCAGAGCCCCTCGCCATGCACCGAAAATGGCCTTCCACCTTCCACCCAGAAATCGGGTTATCTTATTAAAGATTTCCCTCCGTCAACAAAAATAGCCCTTTCACTAGCTACAAATACATTAAATACATAATAAAGTATGCGTGTTCCTGCTTGAAATATAGGTATGTTGTACTTCTGCGTTAAGTTTTTCATGTATACTTCTAAATTTCCTTAGAGAGTGACGTGCAGAAGACGTTACTTAAAAATAAAATAGGTGAATGACCTCTCATGCGTGTTATAAAGCACATATTTTTGGAGCGTTTTTGCGTTTTTATAAATATTATTAACATTTTTGTTAACAGATCCGACTAATAGCGAGTGCTAGGGGACGGTTTAAATCAATAATCAATTAAAAGTAAAAGTAAAGTTCCTCATTATTACATCAGCTATCTGCCAGTGAAATATCCGCCAAAATCGGTACAGCCGTTTGAGCGATTAACCAGAACAAACAGATAGACCGACCGACAAAAATTGTAAAAAATGTTATTTTGGTATATGTACCGTATATACATTCATATGCATGAAGTAAATAGAGGTTATTTTAATAATACAAACAGACATTCCAATTGTTTTTAATTATATTCTCTCTACCTCTTTCAGTTCTGTTAGAATATAACGAACGTAAGAGTTCAATTATTAAAGAAATAATCAAAGTAACAACAAAAACACATTATAGTCACAACGGAATCAAAAATTAAAAGCGATGAAAATCGGCATTTATTAAAATTGACAGGGGCGCACCTGCGCTAAAGGGTTAAGGGGGTGGAATTGATCCATTTAGTTCCGTTACGTGTCATTATTGAAGCGACGGCGGTGACGGTTAACGGGTTATTACGTGTGGGAGTGACGGGGCGATGAGTTGAACTCGATTAATTCGGGTTAATGGAAAATCGATTTGATTTTATTTACCAAATTACAGACTGGGCACTACAATCACCGACAAGGTAAATACAAAAAAATATTTATGTCGTAAGCTTAGAGTAAAGTACGTTTAAGCAAGTTGGGCATTGGGCAGGGCACATGGCGCGTAGAACAAATAGAAACCTCGATAGGCCTAGGCCACCTCTTAATGCAGTGAAGCAGTCAAGTCCTGTGTAGTTCGTACTAAAAATCCTTTGAGGAAACCTGTGTCCAGTAGTGGATATCCGGCTGAAACGATAGCTTACACCTTACAGTGTCAGTGAATAAAATTTCCATTGACCATCTCGTTACCCGATAAAGTTAAGATAAATAAGTTGGCAACGCATCTGTAACCCATTTAGTAGTTGTGAGCGACGGTGACAGCTTCACACCAGATTAACCGCATACTGTCTTGTCTTTCTCTCATAGAAGTCAGTTGAATAATTGGAAAAAATAGAACCACGCGATCACAATGTACCGCGCACGCAATTGAAAGCAGAAATGGGTATTGGTGCGTGTTTATTGGTATTATTTATTTCCTTTCGAAAGTCCATAACTCGTGTAACTATAAACTTCTTAACGCTACCACAATCACAACACAGTAAACGCGGTAGTTAATAAAATGTTACCCTCTACTTATAGCAGAAAACAAAACCAAGTTTTTCCCTATAAATAATTCACTATACTAGGGAATTTACTACGAAAATTTGTTTACAATAAGTTGAATCGAATACTACGACACGTATAATAAAAATTCTGATTGCATTTATCGCTTTTTGTTGTTTCGTCGACATTGTTTCACCACATTGGACTTTTTTCACAAAGTCGCTGGTGCAAGTCAAATAGTCAACAAGGACAAAGTGGAGCCGTATTATAAAGGATACCATATATACAGCCTCTAGAGCTTTCGTTAATAGGCAATTCAACATATTTGGCGAGCTTACTGCTACTGTTGGTTCTTGATATATCTTCTTTATTTTCTGTAATTTTTTCAGTCCAGAGTATAATATACCTAAAAGAAACAGAAGTAAAGTTCTTTGCATTTTTTCTTTACGACTTTTAATTCTTGGGTACAGTTCGATGGGATGTCGCCTCTAGTCTTCTAATATATACACGCGAACAGTGCTACTATATAAACAATCACATCTCCTTACTTACATTTTACTTATTTTTAATTATTAACATTTCCAATCTTACCGTATTCTTATAAGAAATGTATTATACAATTCCATCAACTTTCGTTGTTAGTTCGAGTACGTAGATTGTAGTAGGGCAAGGTGCATGTCCGGACGAATGTTTTCCGTCGATTAAGACACAGAGAATCCCCTACCTCTCGATAATGATATAAGTTTTTCTTATGACATACCCTTATTTATAGATAGATTCATAAGTAGCGTCAGAATTGTAAAAAATCGCGAGATTTGTAAGTAAATTGGCTTAAATTTATCTTTGACAAGTCGACGCGTGGTATTCAGTACAGTACAGTTCAGTACTTACAGTCAGTGTAAGGTATAGTATACTTAGTATTATGAATTTGTTTTTTTTTAAAGAAAACTAGCAATATTATTTTTCAGAAATATTAGTAATATTACATTCTTGTAACAATTCCGACTAAACTTAAGCTTGTGCTAGGAGATGGTTCACGGCAATAGTCGAATGGTTGATTCGAAACTACGATCTTACGATTCGCAGACCATATCTTAAATCATTAGGCTATTGACGCTTCTCTCTCTGTAACCTTGCCATAAATTTAATCGGTACATGACAGAGAGTATATTTATTATTATATATCTAATATCAATAAGTGATAATAGAACAACCGACATACATCGGGATGCTGATTTTATCAAAATCAATAAAAAATCATCAAATCAAATTGATGTACAAGCCGGCTGAGAATTGAACCTCTGAACATCAAATTGTAGATCCAATGACAAGTCAAACACCTACCTGCTTTTTAAATTTTAAATACTTTTGACGTTAAATTTTGAACTCATGTCAGAAGACTGACGCGCATAAAATATCTCTCAAAATTCCTTTACGAACATCGGAAGAAAGTAGATAAAGATGAACAGACAGAGTTACCATATCATTGAGGTTAAATATGTCTCATGATAATACAACCATTTTTTTTTTGTTTTGTGGACAACACTATACTTACTAACACTTACTATCACATAGTCAATATACATCATAACGTACTATATTTTGTGTATAGACAAAAAATCTACAGGATTACATCTTTTCATGAAATTATTATATAAAATACATAACGTCGTATTGATTAATTTGCCAACAGTACACGATCCATTGAAGCGTCACTTAGAAGCTCGCAACATAATACAGAGTTATCGTCGATGATAAACGATTGTTAGTGAACTAGTATCGTTAGCGGCCGCCCTATGTCGCTGCCGTTATCTTTTCCAAAGAATTTTTAGATTTACTCTTCAAGAACAATCTGGACACATTATTTAGTAAAGAAATAGTTAATATAACTTTGTTCATATGTTCTAAGAGATTTCACTTAAGTTTTACTTAACAAACAAAAAGTCACTTGCCGAAAATTTGTGCCTGTAAACTTGTGATGTAATGAACTTAGTGAAAAGTGGACAGCGAATACTGTTTCTGTCTACCCCGCAAGGGTAAGAAAGTTAAAAGTTCTTATATTTGAAACAAAAAGAAGAGAGTTACAAAAAAAAACATGATTATTTTAGTATTTGACCCTGGCGTGTAGCTAGTGAATATTGTCCATATTCACCATCGGCTGCAAGCTGAATACATGTTGAAATGAACTATATAATATTATTATTAAATAATACTTAATTTCAACATATATAATAATCTAATTTAATATCTTTATTGGTCATCAAAAAATAAAATCTAAGAAAGAAATGTGTAGCCCCTTAACTAAAACTCAGCTAGGTACTATTGCGCCCAGCCGCGCTGGGAAGACTCCTCCCGAACCTCGGAGGACCCAGCGCGGTGTGCAGGAGGCTGTACTCTGGGGTCTGTCGGAGTATGGCCACGTACGGTGCCCCCATCTGGGCGGGTGACCTGAGCCGCGGCAACCTGTCTTAGCTGCGCAGGGCGCAGCGGGTTGTCGCGGTCAGAATCATTCGGGGGTACCGTACGGTCTCGTGGGCGGCAGCTACCTCGCTGGCCGGCGATCCGCCGTGGGAGCTCGTGGCAGGGTTCTCGCCGAGGTGTCCGACTATGTCTCGGATAGGAGGGCCTCGGAGAGAACCCTTGCCAGAGGAGGTCCGGCGGATCCGTCGGCTAGGAGAGGTGGCACTTTGCCGAAGGTGGAGGAGGACCTGGCGCATCACTCGTACGGTATCCGTACGACGAGTGCTCTGCGCCCGGTCCTAAAGCGTTGGATGCGCAGAAAGCGCAAACCTTCCGTCTGACGCAGGTGTTCACGGGGCATGGGTGCTTCGGGGACTACCTGTGTCGGACGGCCCATCGGGAGGCCGATGAGCGGTGCCATGATTGTGGTGCTGCGGTGGACTCTGCCCAGCACACCCTCGAGGTGTGCCCGAGATGGGCAGCGCAGCGCCATGACATGGTATCTGCCATCGGTGGTGTAGACCTGTCGCTTCCGAGCCTCGCTCTTGCGATGGTCTCGAGTGACAGGTCTTGATGGCGGTCGCCTCCTTCTGTGAGACGGTCATGTCCCAGAAGGAGGCTGACGAGCGGGTCAGGAGAGGAGCGCAGAGGCTCCTCCGCAGGCGACGTATCGGGGTGCGCAGGAGGCGTTACGAACGCCTCCTCTTGCCGCCCATGTGTCAGAGCAGGGCCAGGATGGGCACCTGGCCCCAGCATGCTTCGGCGTCGTCGGGACTTCTCTGAGTGCCGGAGAAGTCCCCTTTGAGGATGAAGTCCGGTCTTTGCCGGGACCGGCCGGTCGTTGGGGTGTCCTGTCGCTGACAGATCCGGGGCACCTCGCTCATAACGGCTGATGGCATTCGCGGAAGGTTTAGTGGGTAGGGGCTGCCCAGGCCGAGTCCCACACATCCCTCCGGGCCCACCCAGGGTACCGGAGGATGGTCTATAAAAAGATTCCCCCGCGTGAACAAAAAAAAAAAAAAGGTACTATTGCGCCTGTGTTTCAGCAGCCAGTATCTTCTCCCAAATTAAAAACACAATAATAAAAACATTAACTTCAGTGACCATGTGTGTGTTCAGATGTGTGTTTTAGTATGTATAGATAATAGATTAATCTTTCACTAATAAGTACAAAATAAATATTAAATTAGGAGAGCTTCAGTCTGATTATAATTTATTTCAAGAAAGAAATAATAAATTTAGAAACTAATCTTTTCTTTTTTTGTGCCTCGATAGAGGATGGATTTTTAGGATTTTGTTTGTCCCATTATATAATATAATAGCTCTGAAGCGGTGCTGTTGACGAGCAGTGGCAGTTCTACATTTAGTAGATGGGCCGATGTTCATTATGACCCGTCTAGTATTAATTCCTACTGCTGTTATAAGGCGTAAGTTTGAGTTTGTAGATAGTACAGTTTAAAGATACATAATTGCCTTAACTTACTCGTAGTTAACATTTGACACTTCTCGTGCATAATTGAATATAATTTAATAATTGAAGAGTCATTAGCCTAATGGTTAGTTGGTACGGTCTGCGAAATGTAAGGTCGTAGGTTCGAATATACCATTCAACTATTAACGTGAACCATCTCCTAGCACAAGAGTAAGCTTAGTTGGAATGTTAATAATATTTGTAAATAAAATCATTTCTACCAATCGTACTAAAAGAATGAGAACCCAGTTCCTAAAACTAACTGCTATGGGCTTCGAGTGTCTATGTTTCGTATTTTCCTATATTCCAAAGAGAAGAGAACACTGGCTGGAATTAAATACGAAAAAAAAAAAGGTACTATTGCACCTGTGTTTCAGAAGCCAGTACCTTCTCCCAATTCAAAACACAATAATAAAAACATTAACTTTAGTGTACATGTGTGTGTATGGATGTGTGTGTATAGATGTGTGTTTTAGTATGTATAGATAATAGATTAATCTTTTACTAATAAGTACAAATATAAACATTAAATTAGGAGAGCTTCAGTCTGATTATAATTTATTTCAAGAAACCACTTTTTAGAAACAAATCTGCATTTGTGACTCGATAGAGTATGGATTTTTAGGATTTTGTTTGTCCTATTATATAAGAGAATAGCTCTGAAGCGGTGCTGTTGACGAGCAGTGGCAGTTCTACATTTAGTAGATGGGCCGATGTTCATTATGACCCGCCTAGTATTAATTCCTACTGCTGTTATAAGGCGTAAGTTTGGGTTTGTAGATAGTACAGTTTAAAGATACATAATTGCCCTAACTTAGTTAATATAATTTAATAATTGAAGAGTCATTAGCCTAATGGTTAGTTGGTACGGTCTGCGAAATGTAAGGTCGTAGGTTCGAATATACCATTCAACTATTAACGTGAACCATCTCCTAGCACAAGAGTAAGCTTAGTTGGAATGTTAATAATATTTGTAAATAAAATCATATCTACCAATCGTACTAAAAGAATGAGAACCCAGTTCCTAAAACTAACTGCAATGGGCTTCGAGTGTCTATGCTTCGTATTTTCCTATATTCAAAAGAGAAGGGAACACTGGCTGGAATTAAATACAAAAAAAACATCTTTGCTTGGAATAAATAAATGTGAGCGTCCCACACTGATGGCACTAATTTTTTTCCCTACTGATATTAAGTCATGTTTAAGACGGCCTATCATTATCCTTAATAGAAATAGATATTTTATTTTGTCGCGCTTCGCTTTAGGGGTGTTTACACAACATTCGGGGTGGGTATTACCGTATCTCAGCGCGTTCGAGAATGAGTAAGCGTACGACTATCTCCTGCTACTTTTCTAAATCTTGACAAATATTTTTTTATATCAATGGTTCCTAGTATTATTTACTTCTTACCAGTATTACGAAAAAATCACGAATTAATTGAACGCTAGGTAGTTAAAGAACAAACAATATAATACGTAAGACATCAGTAAATTCAAATTGTCAATAACTGAATTTTTTTATTAAGATAACTTAGTCGTTTAATAAATCCAGTTATTTTAACAAATGTTAATCTATAAATACTATTAAAATGCAATGTAACAGTTAATTTTCTACCCTATTACCCTATCTGGGATAAAAAGTAATCGAATATAAGAATAAAAGAGGAGAAGAAATATTTAATTTAGTATTATTATTGTTTCGCAAATGGCCCAACAGATTTGATTCTTTTGAGACTAAAAAGAGATAAAGTTATATAAGTATATAAATAAAGAAAAGTAAGCTCTACCAGCTAATAAACCTTTTTTTTATTGACTCTCCCTTCCTCTCCTCTGGAGATCCCGGAGCCCGTCACCATGCACCGAGAAAATGCCACCAAGGGGTTTTAGTGAGTAAAAATCCCACATAACCCTGCCTAACCCCCAGAAGGCGGGGTATCTTGTTTAAGATTTCCCCCATGTCAAAAAAAAGTGATTCTTAGCATGTTCAGTTTCGTACCAGGCACATGTATTTTGTTTTCGACTGCAATTTACTGGTTCCTTCCGATTGTGAATGTTTCGGCGAATAATGAGTATTAAGCCAGTATATATGCTCAATGGCTACAACTTCATCAAGAAAATTAAGTAAATCGACTATGTGAAATTGCCTATCAGTTAAAAAATATACTTTCGATATAAATATCGCACGATCACGAAATAGCCCGCCTGATACATTTGCCGTTCGTTAATAGGTTTTCCCTTCATAAAGCGAATGTTAACCAATTTATTATAAGGCTGATATTAAAAACCCGGGCGACGCGTTATCCTCCATAATAAATGTTAAGACTTTGATGGAGTCTTTGTGGGCCGCCTATAGAGACTCGTCACGGCTTGTTTGCGTGTACTAATGGGAGAAACGGTTTTTTGTTATTAAAATTTTGACCGCAAGGCTTTTAAGGGTCTCAAAGATCAAGCTTAATGGATCTTTGAGAACAGAGATTGCTTTAAAATTACGGTAGCACTTCCGTTGCACTTCCTTCAGTGAATGTTTAATGGTTGATTATTATCGATATCTGCTAGTTAATACAGCGACTGATCAAAGGGGAACTAACTCTAAGCATTTACAGCACACAAAGCTCTATTCCGGTTGAGCATTGCACTTGAGATAGCGTACCACTATACTATAATATATAGGTAGCTTATATAACTTCATTATTAACGGTAATAACCTATGTTGATAGTTGTATGTATGTCAATAATTAAAGTATATTTACGAGTAAAAACAAAAACTGACGTCAAATCTAATCATAGCTTAAACGTTATAACTCGCTTACGCCCTTTTTCCGATTCATTGTTATCAATATTAGGAAATGGAATTTGACAGAACCTAACCCAACTCTCAATAAACTACCCTTAAAGTTAAACCCTTTCCAACAAAAAATGAATCATCCATACGGTAGCGTGATATTGAGTTATTACTCTATTTCCTCGCGCACATACATAACGCAATTTTAATATTTATATACTTTTGTCATTGATGCCAGGGTCACAATTGGAAATACATAAATTTGAAATGAGACATACGGAAAGCACCAGCTGTCACATAAAAAGAATAATTAAAATCGGCTTACCTAGTCGAAAGTTATGAGGTACCAAACATATAAAAAACGTATAGTCGAATTGAGAACCTCCCCCTTATTTGAAGTCGGTTGATACAATTATGATAATATTAAATGGGTACTGCCCACGTACAAACGGAAGGGAAAAATAAATAGTATTCCCTATACTAAATCAAACAACAAATAAATCAAAACCATATCAACTCTGAACATTCCACAATGTTGTCACTTTAAAATTGTCAATCCAACAGAGTCGGATTCGAATGTGCGTCGCTCGCTGCACATTTATCACTGGATCTGCGGCGTCCGCACATAATGCCGCAGTCCAATATTTCATGTGTTCACGTCTCAATAAGAGCTCGGAGTAGGGACTGTATATCATCCGAAGACTGTACAGTGACAATGGATGAACTAACTTACAGATGTGGTATTAATATAAACATTTCTTTCAAACCAAATGTTTTACCACTTGATGATAGAAATCAGTCCTAGATGGTAAAGCACACTAGTTTAGTAAATGCCTATTCACTCTACTCCTGCAAACACCGACATTGGAACCGGTGGGAAAGACTAGAAAACTATTCCAGTCCTTTGCTGTCCCATTATTAAAAGAGTTTACTACTATGTTATATTACTCATATCAATAGATGGATATTATACTATAATTATATTATTAGGGGCAAGAATAAATTCACTTGATGGTAAAAATATAAGCTCTAACGTCCTTTCGCTTTTGGCGGGGTAACCAGCGATCACAGTCCACTTTTCACCAAACCTAATAGATCCTATTCACACGATAGTGAGATCAAGGAATCATGGAAAAATATGAAACATTTGCAACTAATATAAAATTAACGCCAACAAAATTCTAAAATATTTCTAAAAATACTTTAGCGTACTTTTTAAAATTAAAGGTTAATAAATGAAAAAAGTGTTACTAAAACTAATAGCACATATAATTATTATTATCTTCGCTAACTAACTCTTTCTTCCCCCGGAATGTAAAATTTGTAGAAAACGTATTGAGTATAAAATTGCCACATCCATAGGAAGTCACACAATTCATTCCCGATCGCTTTCAGAAAACATTTTCTAAAAAAGAAGTTTAAATGTCGATACCCGAAAGGGAGGATTTGGCATTGACGACAACTCAAAGACTTTAGCGTTGATTTATATTGTCTTATAATTTGTAAAATATACAATACTAGCTGTGCACGCGACTTCGTCCGCGTTTTAAAAACAATTAAAAAAGTGATTTCGTTTATTTATCTCTTGAGGTATTAATTTAATTTACATGGTGTAAAGGGGGAAAATAATGTTCATAAAATGCTCAAACCAACTAACATTTATAAAATAATAAGCAATAATACCGTATTTATGTAATTAGCTTTACAATTACTCTTTCTAATTGTCCAGTTTTTAAAGTGTTACAAGACCTTGATATTTATTAGGTATTAGTTGTGGCCTGCGTTACTCCTTATAACATCAGCTATCTGCCAGTGAAAGTCCCGTTAACATCGATCCAGCCTCCAGATTCGGCTAATCTCTGGAACGGCTAGACTAAACAGACAGACAAAATAAAATTATAAAAAAATGTTGTTTTGGTATATACATTCATATGTAGTAAAAAGCGGTAATTTTAATCTAACAGACACTCTGATTTTATTTGTATATACAAGTATAGTTGATTTCTTCTCCGCGAGGCTTATACAGTTACTATATCAATTCTAATAACAACAAAACCTTCAACGAGAAGCAATGATAGATGTCCTATATACAAACTAATCGCATAGGATTTAAATTCCGGCTGGAAATTTCTCAATTTTAGTCAAGTCATTAGCTGTATAATTTTTTTTTTTTGTTTACGGGGAGGAAATCTTCAGAAAGATACCCCGCCTTCTGGGGAAGGCGGCGGTTATGTGGGTTCTTACCCACTAAAACCTCCCAGTGGCCCTTTCCTCGGTGCATGACGAGGGGCTCAGGATCTCCAGTGGAACGCACCGGAGCCCCTCTGCACTGTGCTCAAGGAGAGCACGTCCCGGGGGCAGGTTACTCCCTCCCCTGTGCCCTCGCAGCGCAAGGCGACACGGGCCAGCCGATGTCGCCTTCTTCCCGGGTCCACTTTGGTGGACGACTCAGGCCCCCACCCTTGTCGCCCAGTGAACCCGGAGGCCCCTTTTAGTCGCCTTATACGACAGGCAGGGGATACCGTAGTCTTATTCTTGAGAGCCCAGAACTACAGGGCTGGGCTGTATAATTTATGCTAACATATCACAAAAATAATCTAGTGGTGCTTACAGATGTATTTGGCGTGGCCTTTTTCATTTAACAATCTCTATCTCCTAGACCTTGGGCCACACGCCAGGGGGGGAATTAAGCCGACAATAAAACAACGTCACGCATGCGAGTGTGAAATTTGTCACGCCGCATTTGCCGCAAGTTGATCGACTGAACGATCCGACGACATCTTTATGGAGGGTATAAAATATTTTCGATGAAAATACGAAGTTCATATGAATTCCACAATCGGTAATGCCGTCAGAGATATAAATCTCGAGGCCAATTGAGAGGAGAGCGATGCTACTTTGTCATTCTTACCGACCGTGCTTTTTCAACCGACTTCAAAAAAGGAGAATGTTATCAAATCGTCTGTATTTTTTTTATGTTTGTTAACTCATAACTTTGGATGAACCGATTTTGATGATTATTTATTCCTTTAAAAGCTGGTGCTTCCCGTGTGTCTCAGTTGAAGAGTAGCTTGATGAAAGTTTGGTTATGGTAATTCGGAAATACAAAAAGGCCGTCCGCATGTAACAGCGTTTAACGTATGATTCAATTTGAAGTCGGTTTTATCTTTACTCGTAAATATACTTGTCGAAATAACCGAATACACGACCACAGACAACTGTTGGATAGTCTGCCTATAAATTTGAATCCAGGTCTCTCTCTCTCTCGCTCTCACAGCTATCGAGATGTCCACCACATGCCAGATGTATTCAAATATGCTCAAAGTTGTTGCTGACGAAATTTTCTCTAGCTTTCCACTCTATTAGTGTGACTTGGGGAAGACAACAAGCAAGACCTGGTCTGCTTTACACTGTAGCAGCGAGAGTGGGCAATGCGTGAACATTTTCTTTCTCTCTTGAACCATCATCAATTTTATATATAAGATATATACATATGTACAGATAAAGAAGAAGTTTAACTTCAGTCGTGTGGTCCAAAGCAAAGCCTTTTTTTTAAGTTATTTAATAAATTGTATTGGATTATATAGCATTTCTAACACAAAGCGAGATCATTAAAGCATTATAAGGTGTAATATGCGTTTCAATTGCGTGCACAAATTCAATCCGCGTCACCAATACCGCATTAGCGTTAGGGAATTAACAGACAATTAGTCGGGCGACACACGCGCGACAGTTGTGCGACTGACGCGCGATATGTAATGAAGTTTGCGGGGCTCCTGCCAACGCAATATGGCAACCGATTTGACGATGACCGGCACAGGTTACGGAAGCCGCAGACACAACTGTAGTTCCAGGCGTCAACTCCAGTGGAGGCATATAATGGGAATATGAAGTAACATACATATTTCATATTTCCCACAGTTGGACATAGGTCTTCTTTACATGACATATATATACACATAATATGTCAATATACAATATAAACTTTACCCATTTAATGAATTCATTTTTATTTAATAATGTATTTATTTATGAAAATATTTTAACTCATTACTCTGTGCGATTATGGCTCTAAGAGTTGATTAATTGCTTGTCAATCGCTGAACACCAGTGATTGTCGTTAACGACTGCTGCGGTCGGACTGTAGCACTGTTCATCACCGACATGATCCGTTGGTGTAAAGTTAGAAAAGCTTTCAAAATAAAAGGGAAAAAATACGATATAATAAAATAATATAACTAAACGCAGAGAAATGTTTATTCGAATGCATATAAAAGGACTTAACATATTTTTTATGTTCGCGTCCCTACTTCTTTGTCGCGTTAAGCAATTGCTTACGTTCAAATTGAGGCAATTTCGCTTGCGAACGATTGGGAGGACATTTTTTATTCGATACATATCTATTAGATGTCGTTTGAAGGGATACAAATAGCGACTTGTTTGTGACGCGGCGCTGGAACGAGAATTATTGTAATAACCCTTGTTGTGAATGTTTTGTTCTGAAATTCCTTGTAAATTTCCAAATAGAACATAATGCCCAGTGTCATGGAACGTAATGCACTATAGTCCTGTAGCAGGCATATACCTGGCTATAAATACTGATTATTATTTTTCCTACATTTAGAATTGAATACACCAGTGAGCGACAACCTTATCACCGAACAAAGCTAAACATAGTTCAACACAAATGAAATTTATCCAAAGGGCCCATGTTTCAATTGAAGCTTTGCTTTCGGAAACTGTATTACAATTAAAATTACACTCTCGAATTTGTCTGTCTTGTTTAGCAATAAAATTATTGTCATACTTATAAAAAGATACTTCTTTAGGCGCGATGGGAAAAAATGATGACAGTAACAGTTGAAGCTGCAGTGAAAAAAATTGTGCTTATAAACTTTATCAACTGCTTTTAATATAATTGAGGCTAACTCACCGTATTTATTATTTATTTACATAAATTAAAATATTATTATCCAAAATAATATATATTAATTTATTTTTTGTAATTTAAACTGAACCTTATTGACTGTCTATAATTTTCCAGTCCCTTTATTATTTTATTGTAGTTAATTATTTGATATGCCTTTATATTTATAATCCCTCCCATGTTTTATAAAAAAAACTTTTGCCCCAAACGAGCTTACGCATCACCTGATCTTAAGTGCCTCATGAACATCCACAGAACCAGAGGAGCTGCAGGTGCGTTGTCGGCCATTGAAAACGCGTGAGTGAAAGGTTCCCAAATCGTATAGGTCTAGAAACACCGCTGGTGGTAGTTGATTCCAATTGGTAGTACGTGGAAGAAAGTTACTCGAGAAACTCACTATTAAGAAACGGCAACCATCAAGATGGTGTCAACGGAATTTGGAATTTAAGAGTATAATTTGGTATATTATAAGATATTTTCCGTGCCTGCACTGATCAATTCGTGATAGAGTCGCATTCGAAAAATGAAAGAGCCGCTCAGATTCCTCACAAGCGACGGGTTGCCAAACATTAGAAAATACACATTTAAGTCTCATTATATGGAGAATAGAATAACCGTGTTGCCATTTAAAGGGCTGTTATCAAGTAGTTTTTTAGAAATTCAACTTAAAGCAAAGTGTTTTATACTCAAAAAATGTATTACCAAACTTTCAATACACGCGGTGAAATCAATAAGAAATCGCGAGGGAGGGGAGCGCACCAATTTTAATACATGCCACATTTAATAATAACTTGCGACGCGTGCTTTGAGGGTAGTAATAGAAAATTGATTGTTGGGGTTATTTTATAAGTTATATTGTACCTTTGTGCGTCTAAATTTTCGAAATATATCTGTTTTTCGGCTGATAAGTGCTTCGGTCTACGAGACCTGATTACAGTAAAGACCAGGCATTCTTATAGCATTACTTACGAGTTCACACCGTAACACAGTAATTTATGCATACTACTGCTTGAATTGACGGTGATACCCTGATAGGTTGGAATATACGTCTCCAGATGAGGCTTTGCCAAAGTTCTCTACCTCCTCAAAAAGGTATATGATTTTAAAACATACAAAGTCAACCTCCTCAATTACCTTGGTTCCTGAATGAGACAGATCAGAAAAATCTGCACCTCAATCTATGCACCGAATATTTTGCACCTCGGATGCGGTAGGCTGACTCACCAAACTGTGAGGTTTGCCAAGTGGTGGCTGATTTGCACCACGTAATGGGAGAATGCGCTTAACATGAAGCGGAAAGAAATTCATTAATAGATTGCCTTAAACTGACGGAGCAACACTTTTTTAATGTTGCTGTCTGACCCGACCTCAGAGGAAGTGAGGAAGCTGGTGGCTATGGCCATACAACATTGATGACGTATTTGTAGCATGCACCGATGTACGATGGGGCTGACGCCCGAAACGGGCAAAATTCTCTGAATAATAAAGAAAAAAAAGGCTTAATAAAGAAAAAAAAATCTCTATGGTCTTTTGTTCTAGACAACACTCGGTTAAATATCGATCTTGACTTCAATTCCGCCGTTGGAATTTCGAGCAAGGGCGTCTCGAGGAGTGAGTTTTCAACCGACTTCAAAAACGGAAGAGGTTCTCAATTCATCTGTTCTTCTTTCTTTTTATGTTCATCTTTATGTCTGTAACCTTATAAATTTTGACTGGGTCACCCGATCTTTTTTTTTTAATTTGGTATAATTCTGACAATAGCATCTATGAGAAAACCATATAAGTCTTAAATTTGTATTATGTATGTGCGCGACAAATGGGTGAATAACGAAATATCACGCCACCCGATTTTAATGATTCATTTTTTATTGAAAACGATGTACTTCCAAGGTAGTTTGATGAAAGTTTGATCAGGATGCGATTAATTGTATTTGGTAAATCTTACAATAATTGATAAATGCAAAGAGGGCATCCGCGTGTAATAACGTTTAACTTTTAATTCGATTTGAAATCAGGTATTTTTTTTACTCGTAAATATAGTTTTAGTTTCTTAGAATCTCGTCAGGACTAAAAGGCGGCAGGAATAACATATAAGGTATGTTTTTTTCCCTACAAGATGCCTACAGCGGATTTTTTTTTCTTTTACGTACAGACTTGCCAACAGTCCTTTCGGATATTATTCGGGAATAGTGTAGTGCTATCGGCTTGGATTTATGTGCGATATAATTTTCCAATTTTCCAAAGCAATGTTTCGTTGCGAGAGGCACGGCGCTCTTACCGCCCCGCGCATAGTCCTCGCAACACTCCCCTTACTGTCGCCGGATAAAACGCTTTGATAATGTACTATATATAACGATATAATGACATTCGCATTGCAGACTAGACTAACTACTGCTACTAGACTGTGGAATGCTCTTCCTAATTCTGTTCGACTTGCTAAGTCCCTACCTGCTTTTAAAAACTTGTTTCGCAGCAATAAAAAACAATATCGTCGGTACTATGATATATGTATATTTTATTTTGTTATATTTATTTATAAGTTGTTCATGTAGGTATTTTTAGTGTTAAAAATAAATCTGTTCTTCTACTCCTACCTATTTACATTAGCAAATTGTTGCTGCCACATTATGGTAGACGTTATTTTTTCCCCACCGTTTTGTACTTTATGGTTGTCAGTGGGTGTCTTACTGCAATTAAGTGTGCAGCTTGTATTTTTATGCGATCGTTCTGCTTTGTTCATATATTTCGTGACTATACAAAGGTAGAAGAAGTGATCGCTCTTAGCGATAAGGTCACATTGTACAAGGAATTGTAAAAATTATCTTAGGTCTGTAATTTGCTTCTTGTTTGATTTTGGTGTACAATACAAGAAAGTTTATATCTATGTGTCTAAAATCAGATAGATGCTTTAAGAGATCGCGATGTTACTTGTTTTTACGTTTATGTAAATCTTGTATCATCTGATCCTAACTTGTCTGAGTTGTCTCTACGATTCTTGTTTGGGTGTGTGGTGAAGCTAAAGGTAAAACATAAATACATTTTTGCAAAATAAGCTTTATCCAAGATTCGACCCTGCTTCTCAAGAATTAAAGGCGGTCCCTTCACCGACTTAAGTATATTAGGAAATTATGAAATAGGCAATAATATTTTTATGAATATTATTTTTTGATTTGGCTATAAGTTTAATATTGTAATGTTTTCATAGTGCCGTTTTAAAAATAAAGTAATCAACGAACGACCTTATCGAGAGTGTATATTCAAATACTGCAGAGGAAACGTCGTATCACGGGAGGAATCAAACGCCGGAAGCGGAAAGAAGCGTATTTTTCGAATTTGAATTTCGAACTCCGACTACTTCCGTTGCGGAAACTCGAGCTTTTACGAGATGGAAGTTTTTAAACGGAACAATGGGCACTGTTTCTTAGTTCGTCTGTGGCGTGGTAAAAACTGTCTGGGAAGCTTAAGACGGATACCGTACACATAAAGTGCCTTATTCTTTTCTTTATCTTACGCAAGATGAGATGGAAACTTGTGAACTCCGAGGACGGTTTACAGGACAACAAAATATTTACAGCATCACAAAATAATAACCTCTTCAAGTGCCATTAACCTTTTTTTATCAGACGTAGATATAACTCAGTGTTCGCTTTTGACTAAGTTTAAAGTTACAGCCTTTACATAGATACATATAATATATATGTTTTTTAAACTTTTTTTAAATCGCCAATACTAATATATACAATTGTTCAAGAGAGAAAAAAAATGTGTGAACGCACTGCTCTCTCTTGCTCCTACAGTGCGATACAGACAATAGGCCTGCACTGTGTCTTAGATATACGACACGTAACTGGCTAAGATAGAAAAAGACAAACCCCACAGTAATATACGAAACGTAAATCTCTCTCTTTTTATCTTCACTAACTTATATCTCCCTCTTAACTTCCGTTCGCCTCGCCCTAGCACACTTTACGTTACCAAGTCAAGCGTGCGTAAAGAAGTTTTACTTCAAAAATACAATAAAATTATATAAGTAAAATCCTAAATATGAATGTTTAGAATCACAAGAATGCCAATCCACTATACACAAATGTCTCGCATCGTTCAAAGAAAAATATAAAACATCTAAATGGTAAGGAGATCATTCCTCGCGCCGAGCAACGTATACAAGTATGCGGGCCGCAGGATGAATGCACGAAATCGACTGGCAAATACGAAATAATAAATTCCGGGACAAACATAACAAATTCAATATAAATAGTTTCGTTGCCCTCGCACGAGGCGGCCCTCTCCGCTACTACATTTATCTGTATTACTGTTGGACTGGATTATGCAGTAAATACGCAAGCTCATGTAGGTATGATACCATTAATTCAAGTATAACTTCTATACGCACTCTTGACTTGGTGAGTAAGCTGGTGAGAGCGTTACGAAAAGTGTCATTTGCCGGGCGAACGGAAGTTGAGAAGGGGATATAATTCAGCGAAGATAAAAAGAGAGAGAATTACGTTTTGTGTATCTAAAACACAGTGCAGGCTTATCGCTGCATTGCTGTTTATACGAAACGTAACTGGCTACGAGAGAAAGAGAGAAATAAAATGCGTGCGAGTGTGACGATCACACTTTTCGCAACGCTCACGAATTCACCAGCGAAGTCAAGCATGCGCAAAGAAGTTTTACATCTTTTTTTTACTTACTTTAATATCTATTTGGACTTTATCATTATTCCCTGTTCATTCGCATAAAGCTATCCACAATTTAAAAGAGGCAAATCAATGTCACGAATGATACATGCAAGAGAGACGTAGCCCGCTCCAGCACACGTCATATTGCGCTAAGCTCGGATCATACATCACTCGATCCCGCTATGGCCGAGCAAATGTCAGTTTGATGCGGCGGGATCTCTGCTCGAGGTTCTTGCTAGATTTTACATACGTTTGGACCAATCAGAACGTCGGGCCGGGACCCAATTTTCAAATGATTTCTTATGCTGTCTACCCGGTAAAGATAGAGGTAGTACAGCGTCATTTTAAGGGTAAAATTGATTGATATTAATGTCCATAAACGGAGTGGGAATTGAAGAGAATTATTTGGACGTTCATCATACAAAACCAAATCAAAAATTAGCATTAACTGTTCATAGTGCTTCTCTACTCTATAAAAAATTACACCTTAGCGCGTAGAAATACATAGAACACTATCTAATAAATACACATACAAACATTCACATCCGTTACCCGCAAGAGATTACGAACTCCCACTTAATACATTCCTGTCACATCTTTTTTACATCCATACACCTGTACATAAAAATTGTGAGGTTAAGATTATTATACTGGGGTCAATCTGACATGTTCCTCCCTCAATGGCCGGCTCCATCACTTACTCGTATTTCCGCGATATAAATTTTCGGCGTCATTATTTCCTCATTCATTGTTTCTAAATGTCGAACCATTGCTAATAAACTCTCTCTCTACCTTGCTATTGGTCGCATGGTTGTAAGGGTCAGGTTTCCATTTCGCTCACTTGTGCCATATTTCTCGACACTAAACTTGTCTAGGCTCTTCCTTTGTATCTTCGACCGGGTGAAGGTGGTAGCGCCAGGTTCCCTACGTAGTTGGGATGACTCGTCTGAACGTGTTTATACAATCGCAGCCTACTCTCCTGCATCTTATCTGCAATGTCGCGTATACCCAGGCATATATTCGTTGCGTTTTTTCCCAATAAACTAATAAATAAATATTTATAACATAGTGCTGCGCCATAGCTTCACTCCAACTTATTATAGCTTAAAACTGATACCCAATTGTTGACCCAATGCCAAATTGGATTACAAAGAATAGAATTACGTGTCATTAGAATGGAACTAATTTATTACATAAAATATTGTTTTTTAAACCTAAATAATATAGGTTCTAGATAAGTTAACAACAATATGTTACTAGAACATTCTCCGAAACACGCTGCATTTTATAGTATAAGTATCATGTCTATCCCTTATCTTTTCTTTGTATAGTATAAGATTATTTTGTACCTTTTACTATAACAGTGTCTCGTACACTGTATGTGTCCTAATAAGATTGCAGGTGTGTAGAAAGAGTCCTTCGTCGACACCCCACTCACCAGGCGAAAAGGCGGAGTACAATATATGTATGAATTAATAAATATTGAAGCGGCAATACCCTAATGGTTTAGGGCACGGTCTGCGAATCGTAAGTTCGTAGGTTCGAATCCAGCATTCAACTATTAACGTGAACCATCTCCTAACACAAGATTAAGCATAGTTGGAATGGTTAACAAGAATGTTAACAATATGACTGAAAAAAATTGCTAATTTTCTTTCCACTTCACGTAAGCATTCTACTTGGTCGTAGTACTTCCCCGATCGTGGCGACCCATTCGTGCAATAGACACTGTTGCAGTGGATTTATTGTAATACTTTTATGATACCGATAACTTATGAGGTAAGCTGGCTCGGTCGTTTGCCCTTTTTTATTAATAAAATATTAAGTGACTCTTCTAAAGATGAAAACAGAAAAGAAGGCACTCTGAGAAGTGCGTAACCAATTTAAACTCAATAACAACATATGACAATCTCAAAATACAGCGAGGCCCGACCAATCAAATCTCACTTAAGGGCAAACGACACATCCTGTAAAGGAAAATTCCAATTTCCATACGCAGCCCGGAGCGCTCCCAGCAACCGCGGCGCCGTACGATCGCAAATTGAGACCGATTCCACAAATTACATTTGATTTTATTTTACAATTTCTTTTCTATACGTCGCGCTTTAAAAGGTCTTATTAAAAATACCTCTCCAGCCAAATTATACTTTTTATAACACTTTTAAAGTTCATTTTTCGGTGTGTTCCGATTTTCTCAGATTATTTGCGTGACAGAACACACGGGAGGTATCTAGTTTTTTTAATATTTTGAGGCTGTCAAGTAAATCATTGACGTTCAGGGTAAACATACTCATAATAATACAATAGATAACATAATAGATACATTGCGTTGACGTCGACTCGTGACATTACCCTACATATTAAATTTTATTTATGTGTAAGATGTTTATGAAAAAGAACAGAATATGATTGTCAAGCTTTTAAGTACTATCTTTTGTTTGAGATACCGATATTGTACAATTGTCTATACGAAAAAGTAAACATATTATGAAGGGTCGGCGTACAACCAGACAAAAACTCCTTTCTCAACTTAACTTATATGAGTAGTTTATATCTACACCATATTATCTAGTATAATTAACCCTTTATTATAATATTAATGTGACCTTTATAAAATCAATATTTGACAGACATTTTCTACTAAACTTTATTTGACTAAAGTTTACATCGGCTGCATGATTTTTGAAATCATATCGACTTTATGCAGAATGATGAATAATAGAGCATTAGTTATAGAAGTATGAGGCAGTGGAAACTTTTTCATCTATAATAAATAGTCAATTCGCACCTATTGCTATAAGGATGTTGATTCAGTAGTGGGATCTCCCATTATCTGACTGCAACGCCGCCGATAAAAAAACTTTCTTGGGCGATGATATTCTAAAATACGATCTCGACTTGCCTGATGGTAGACTGGTTACCGATAGAATTATGGTAACATTACAAATACTAGTGTTGTTCAAAAAATCTTTTTGTTCGAGTTTTTTTAACTTAACAATATTTGTATTTAATAAATCTAGATTTATATCTAACGAGTTAATGAGGCAAATAATAAAATTATGACCATTAAATGGATTGGATTGGATGACATTGGAAAAAACTATGGAGCAGAAGAAAAAGCACAAAGAAGAACAAAGAGAACAGCTTGAAATGGAAAGACGAGATGACGAATAAATCAAAAACTACATCTACAAAACAGGAAGAGGAAAAAGACAGAAACTATAATGATAGGCTTCAAACCAGTGACATTGGTGTGGAGACAGGCTTTACAGCACGGGCTGTTTTGTGTACAAAATGGATTTCCTCTCTTAGCGCAAAAATGTTAATAATAATAATAAATAAAAGCGTGTTCGAGCGCACAATATACGTCCGTATGTTCTCGAGAGCAGCGCAAGAAACTCGAGGGCTAATGTTCGATTCTTGATGTATATCAAATGTGATCTTTTTTTGTGTCGCCGTTTGTAATGGGAGATGTGTTTAGGCAGCGTATGGGGTTCGAAGGGCCCTTAAACGACGTGCGTTATTGATGTCTCCTTTTTCCTCCAGATAAACATGTCTGATCTTGTTTGAGGAGTGGAGTGTAATGGTGTTGGCTTAGCGGAATGATTTTTGATGTGTCGATTTCGTCTGCGGTAAGTTAAGGTTTTTATGTTTATCTAATAGAATGATACCGTTGGTTTGACAGCGACAAGAACTTATTTCTGCATTCGATGTTCAAGCTTCGTTCCCCGTTTGCACGTTGCGCCCACATTAATGTTTATAACAAGGTGACGTGCAGAAAGCTAACACGTGTATACATGTAATAAAAAATGATGGTACAAAAATAATATTAAAGAGGCATCGGTGACACCTCAGTACAGAGTAATCACAGAGGCTAACAATGACTGTAGCTATGGAATGGTCTACGGCTTTAGTTATGTCTCTGTCCATGACCTAATCTATGTTAGCTGGTCCTCCAGGTTAAATGGTTCCGTTGGGCATTAGCACTACCCAACGGGACCTGCCTATAATGCCCTATCTCCCACTCTATTATTATATATATTAAATTGTTTTTAATTGTTACTTTTATTGCTTTATTCATTATATTTATTTATTATCTTACAAACTACGGCGAACCACTCCAAAATTTTGGAATAAGTGATTGGGGGTCGTCGAGCATTGTATCTATTAGCAACAGCTCGACGACCCCCTGCACCACCCAAGGCGAAAACTTAAACATTATCAAAACCAACTAAAATTGAAAAAAAAATCTATGTTAGCTAAGGAATAGGGCTAGAAGGCCTAGCTGCTACCTGGCTAGGTAAGGAATTTTGATAATTGTGATGGACTGTACTTTGAATAATAACCATAGGTCGTAAATGTCATAATACCCGTATTCAATCCAACATGCGGTAATGTTAATAATTTCCAATTTACACTATTTACGTGAACTGCTCTCGTCCATCCATCCATACTTTTAATTCCATTACTATTATATCTGTTCAAGTCAAGTCAAGTCAAGTCGAGTCATCTACAAGGTTCACGGGAACCTCGCAGGTACGGGCCTCGGGGTGTTACCCCATTACCCGGGTTATCAGCGCAGGGGCAACTGCTCCTGGTCTTGGGTACCGTTTTGGAATGGATTTTTAGGAATAACTATTTTACGTCGGGCTAATCCTCAAGCGTCAGCCGCGACGAATCTATCTTCTACGCCCTCTCGACCTCTCGGTCTCGATTGAGACGGAGGTCGAGAGGGGGCCTATGAGTTCAAAATCTCCTAGAATAGGGAATTTGAACCTATATATATGTTACAAGCCATCACATATATAAGCCTTTTTATTAGAACTTAGTTACAGTTGTATTTCTACAATGAGACTCTTATTCATCCGTCCAGTCTAGTTCCAGGTCCAGTGCCTTCTCCTTATTCTTCTCTATTTCTATATTATTTGTATAAATAATTATTTGTAATAAAAATTCCATACGACATGATAATTACAAATCATTAAATAAAGTAAATGAACACAGTTTAACCGTTTGCAACGGTTGTTTAGCAACACTTACAACACTAATAAATGGGGAGAGGTTTTTTGTACCTTTTACTTATATCATAAGATATAGCGTGAGTCGGAGAAGATATTTATCCTTGCGCGATATAAGTAATTAATGGGAAAACCCTACCTCCTTGATAAGATTAGGAGCGTTGCTGGAGTTTCTTCGGCCACTTCTTCTCCCAGCGCTAAAGCTTCCCGAAGTGGCATATAAGTTAGTTTAGCTTAGATTGTCCCAATAGATTTTTGCTAATAAAATAGCTACCGACCGAGTCGTGGTTTGGCCCTCTCGGGCGCTCTCGGATCGGCCTGCTAACGCGTAATAATGGTGACCGTCCAAGCCGAGGTTACTCCTCGCCGGGGCTAAGCGACCTAAGAGCTATGCCACTTCTCAATCCGGTGAAGCAGTAAAGGCCAGCTTCTGTGGCCAACTGTGTTAGTGCGTCCAAAAAAAAGGAGAAGATTAGTACATAATATATTGTTAATTACTCTTCTAGAGTCTGTATTCTGTTTATTTAAAAATTCTGTAATATATAAGGTGAAAAAAAACTTTTGAATTTAGTCCAGTTTGTCCACTAGGAGAAATTCATTAATTTGTTATATAAACCGGTTGAAGTGTAATAAATAATCGATATATATAAGCACGACTGTTAAATGATGTAAATACATAAAACAAATGAATGTTTGCACAATGAACGGTACGTTCACACAACACGCAAATGCCTCTACACTTCAATAAAGAAAAATGAAATTTATTTCATGAATGAGGTTGCCTTTTAATTTCATATATGATGTATATTTTGCAAACATAATAATATAGTAAATTATATTTTGAAATGAATTACATAATGATGAAATTAGTAACGTTTTTATCGACATAATTATAAAAGCAATATCAACCGGTAATTTATATAAAACATTACGAGTGAAATTAGTTTATTCATTTTACTAGGTCTTGATCTAATGTCAAGCCAAACATTCATTAGGCTGAGTGTTGCTAAGCAACGCCATATACTGAAGTAGCTTTAGTGTTTACACAAATAAAACGATATATCTATATAATTCTAAGATAAATCGATTTATCGCCCCCAAAACCAGCATACTAAATTTCATGAAAACTGTTGGAGCCGTTTATACAAGAATTGCTTGTTTAAAGATATTAGATAACTGTAGTTTAAAACTACATTGCCCATTCTCTCTCCATTAAGTTATAGGGCCAAGAAACGTGTATAATATGATGATTTTTTTATAAGACGTCATACATAAACATACGTCCGGGAGAAGCTCCTCCCAAATTCAATTACAGAGGCCGAAGTAAAAAGACCACGAGATAAACTTGATCAATAAAAGAAAATATTACGCAACGGCACACAGACAGATCCGACGAAAGCCGCCAAATAAAAGAAATATGGCCGGCGCCGTGATTCAACTCACGTAGGATGCGGCCCCGTATGATCTATCACACGAATCCTTCAAACTGTTCCCGGCCGACATTCGTCACTCTTATATTTACGTGGGCACGCATAAGAGCCGATACATAGAGCTATGAACATAGAAAATATAGACAGGGAACACAAAAAACAACCGAATTGAAAATATGCTTTTGAAGCAAAACTTTTATACGCACGCTTGACTTGGCGAGTAAGCTGGTGAATACGTTACACAAAATGTGATTAGGCAAGGTGAATAGAAGCTGTTAGAAAGATATAACATACAAAGAGAGAGAGGAGGGAGCACACATTTTCATTCTCTCTTTCCCTCAAAACCAGTTATGTGTCATATACCTCAGGCACAGTGCAGGCCTATTGTCTGTATCACACTGTAGGAGCAAGGGAGAGCAGTGCGCGCCCATATTCTTTCTCTCTTGAACAATCGTGTAAATATTATATTTCGTGTTTATATTATTCATATATAAATCCTATTAATATTATAAATGTGAATGTTTGTATGTATGTGAAGAGTTACTCTTTCACGCAAAAACTACTGAATAAATTATCTACAAAAAAATCCGCAACACCATATATTCATTCTTTGCGTATAAGCAAAACATTTATTGTGAACGTTTTTAAAAACCAGGTTCGATATTATTGCCCGCAAATGAAAGTGCTTATTTGATAACGCTGAAAGAAAACTTTTAGAAAAAATCATACGCATAAGAATAATTATTTTAAGCATTTTATAGTGCTGCACTCAAAAGCTAGTTGCACAATACTGTGTCAAGGGGATCACAAGTACAGGATTTCTTGTGTGCCGTGTCTAAAACTTTTGTGCACCACATTCAAAGACAAAACGGAATCACGTAGGAGACATTCCGCGCGTCCGGGACGCGGCCATGTGCTTTATCGCGGTGATCCGCTGCGGATTTTTACGAGCAAATCCGCGGCCGGCTATGTACTGCTGTGGCTCTAAACGGGAGGTTAATGAACGCTTTACTTAGTTTAATAAGATCCTATGTTTACGATAAACCTTTATATTAAGATATAAATAAAAATAAAGTAATCGGAGTGACGAAGACAAAGTGTTTAGTCAGATTAACTCTGGGTTGGGCACAGTATATCCTTAATACAAGCTATTGGTTATTCTAGCTGGTAGATCTGTACCAAAAATCAAGAACTTATCCGTCTATTGAGCATAGATTCCAAAGAGTATTCTCCGTAGAACGTCTTATTTAATTGGTCAAAGGCACTCGAAAGAAAAGAAATGAAAACAACGGAGAGCTACGAATTGCCTATCGTCGGAATATCCCATTGAATTATTCATAGAAAATAATTTTCCCTTTCATTTAACTTCGGCGATGCGAGAAAGTTATCAAATTCGACGCGAGGGGGCGGGTGTTGTAAAAATTTTACCGTCCCCTATTTTCTGGCAGTGAAGTGTGGTCAGTTGCTGGCATGTAAGTAGGGGACTTCCGGTTTTATGAGCCTAATAACTCGCCCTCACCGTTGCCGGGAAGAAGGTCACAAATTGTCCTCGCATTGTTTTATGGTATCCGTCGAAGTGAAATGAATGTACCTGGATGTCATTGTTCCGAGGGTGGGCGAGAGGGTGACATTGATTTAAAAGTAGTACTAAATTAAAACCATACAGAGTAAGTTGAATTGGGAATAACTATCATTTGCATACGATAGTTAAGTTTGATTCTCGTACTAAAACACTATCGGGTATGATTTTCAGATCGACTCTTTTTTTGTAATTAATAACTTTTTCTTTTAATTATTAATATTTTCAGCAATCGACCCGTTCATGCGAACAGTCGCTGTTGTAACCACTGTTTTTATAACAATGCCAACATTTTTATAAATCTTACAACCTTTCGCAGATCGTAAACCAAATATTTGAGTAAGCAAATAAACTCAATTACAAAAAAATTTAACATACAGTAGGATAAACTCTACGCTTCGGAAAATGAACTCTCAGGTTCCAGAAGTGTCTGGGACTTGGTACTTATTTTGATTTCATCGATGCACAGAATATTGCGTTCTTGTGTGTTCGGTTTTAGAATTCATCTTATTAATCACAGGAACTCGATGCGAGGAACCCTGATTAGAAAGACTAATGGTCGCCTTAAAGTCGAAATTCGACTTAAAGTCAGGAATCGAAGCATTAGAGTTACACATAATTCGCAGCTCGAAACTTATTCGGTGTATGTTGTCAGTCATTACTAATCTAGTTAATTAACCATTTTCAAACAATCATGTAATATTCACGTATATGAAACGTGTGGTACTGTGTGTAATGTTTTATTATCGATTTAAAATATTTTAAATGCATCATTTAAAAAACATAACTGTGGGAAATTTCATACTCCTACGTCCGCGCAATTTTCGTAAGAAACCCCTTCTTACGCAAAGATTTGACTTCACGTAGTATATGCGCGTAGCATCAATAGTCGAATGGTGGATTCGAACCCACGACCTTATGATTTATGATTCACAGACCGTACCTTAAACCATTAGGCTATTGAAGCTTTAACTTTAAGTCGGTTTTCAATCGAATTCAAAATAGCAGGAGATTCTCAATTCGTCTGTGTCTTGTATTTTTGATACTGATATATTTGATACCTGATATATACAATGGAAGAGCACGAAACTGAAATAGACAACACTATCGATAAAATAATAAATTGGGCGGATATAAATAACCTGAAAATTAACTAAAAAAAACTAAATATGTGCAATTTAATAAAACTCATATAAAAAAATATAATTTCAAACACAATGTAGCAAAAACTGAAGAGGTTACAGAAACTAATTTCCACGGTGTTTGTATAGATCAATGCACAGATTGGAAGGCGCAAGCAGACATTATTTGCAATAAAATTAATAAATATGTATTTGCTCTTAGACAACTGAAAAATCGTAACAAATACTAAAACAACCCTCCTGTCCTACCACGCTTATGTGGAATCTATATTACGCTATGGGCTAATAGCTTGGGGTAACAGTACGGACGCTAACAGAGCTTTTGTTGCGCAAAAAAAAAGTGCATTCAAGCGAAATTTGGGTTGCCGCCTCAGCAATCATGCTAGCTGTTTTTAAACAAAATGGTATATTACCACTACCTTCATTATATCGTCATTCATTGTATCATATTCGAAATTTGTATGTTTGTCCATAAAAATGAATCAGTGTTCAAAAAGGCAAAGGATATGAATTCACGTAACAAACGAGATCTAAACAGGCTTGTTTTAGAAGAAACTCCAAAATTAATAAAATATGACAAAAGTTGCATAATTTTGTGTGCAAAAATATATAATAAGGTTCCAATAGAATTAAAAATGTTAAATAGATCTATATTTAAAACAAGATTGTATAAGTGGCTTAATGCTTTAAATGTTCATAGTGTTTCCGAATTTCTTTGTTAAGAATGTCTGTTCCCATAGTTTAGTAGTATTGACATATATTTCACAAATACACATATTGATATTATATTAAAAATCACAATAAATTTTAATTTGCATGCTTAATTATAATAAGCGAAACATGTCGGCCTGTCTGTAATGATATGTATAACATCAAATAATACAATGTTTTCAGCGAATAAATAAATCTTATCTTATCTAGCTTTCGACTAAAATCTGATTTAGTCTAAATTTTATGTCAAGTATGAGCGCCGCGCCACAAATGGACCAATTATTCGGATTTCGAAGATTTATTTTTTATTGGAAAGGATGTACTACAAAAATAGTTTTATGATAGTTTGGGTAGGTTCTAATTAATTCTATTTCGTAATATTTCTAATTCATACGTCTACGAGTAATAGCGTTTGAATCGATTTGAAGTCAGTTTTATTTTTGCTCGTAAATATACTTTATCTTGTTCTTACTTATTTGCTCTACTTCTTAAATAAACTGGGACTGAAGGTAGAGCCTTAATCCATGGCTGGAGGTAGACACTACTGACACGGCGCCAATAAACTGAGCCATCAATTTCCAACAGCATATCGGGCACGGGCTGCTTTTACGACAATTTGATGTCGGTATCACCGAGGTCCATTTAACTCGCGTTATTGCCGAATGTACTCAGTGATTTTATATCTCGTATCAATGCGGCAGCTTCTTGTTGTTACGTCTTTTCACACGTGCGGGATTATGCACTACACAGGGGACTGTTTTCAACCGACTACTGTCTCTAACTGTTGTAGATTTCGATTGTTTCTGTTATATTCTATAACTGCGTTGATAATAATAAATGATTTGTTTTCCTCATTCTTTTCAGTTACCTCCCATAATAATAGTAATTAAATCTTTATTTCAAAAGGTACACCAGGTATTTTCTAGAAATCAAATAGAAATTTTGTTGTTGCTTGATAGATATTTATGGGATTGTTATAATATAAGTTTGTTGTGCGTAATGTGCTTGTGTTATTAGTTTGTCTTTTCTCTTAAATGAAATAATACATTATAACACATTGATCACTACTAATCTAATTCGCAACTGTGAAATGATCTATTACGTAACATACGAGAAATGAAGTCACTGTGACAAAGTGCTATTTTCAAATGTACGGTCCGTAGCCATCTTTTGACCATAGGCTCGCTTAATTGACTACTTCCTTATTAAATATGTCTCTATCTATTCACGTTACTCGTCCTACAGGGTTGTCTGGAAGAGATCAGTCATAGCTCTTGCTCACAAGCTAGAATCTTTGATGTAACCAATAGAGTGTCAATTGCTTACATCTATAACTTTCCGGTACCTATTAAGAAATAATTTGCCTTATTGGCCAATATTATTAACATTACACTATTAAAAACTTTGCTAATTGCATTATTGCATTATTAAATATTTGTTCCAATGTTTATTGTAATTAAGCCATCGACCTAATTGTTTGTACAATAAAAGTGTATAATTTAGTTATGCCTAGCAGTCTCCGAATTAACCGTTAATTAGAACAGGATACCTATAAAACACAAACTTTATAAAAGTATTCTTGTTTAGTATGAAATTGAAATAGAAAAAAAATTGACAAACAACAAGTGTGGAAGCGCCTTAAGCTTTACACCGATGTCGATCCGCCATCCGACGGTTTGTTGCCGTTTTATTGTCCACACCTCGGGTCTTGATGGGCTCCTGCACTACCTCCGATTATACCTTCCCTACCTTAAACATATTTAGACATCTCACTGGAAATAAAACCAACATATACTTCTTGCCAGGATGTAATACAGTTATTGCTGGTTTAATTAAAAATTGAAGAAATGATAGCCTAGGTGATAGCCTAATAAACTTGACGAAAACACAACGATATATCTCTGTCTATCTCTGTATGTAGCTTTTTAAGGGTTAAAAGTTAAGCTTATGTTGAGGTTTAACCTAAGAGCTCTAGAAGTAAAGGCCAGCCACTCTGCCAAGTGTGTAGTTCGTCATCAAAACTTACGGTAAGGTAAGTATAAATAAAACATTAAAAATACAGACGAATTGAGAAACTCTTCTTAAAACTTTTTTAACGTAGGTTAATAACAAGCATATTTACGAGTAAAAGCAAAAACCGACATTCTTTTTTGTATGTCCGATTTATCGTAGGAATTTATCAGGAAATTAATCGAGAAAAGAGAGAGTATGTATGTAAGTGTATTACGCACGTACACGGGTGTGTATGTATGTATTATAATTACATTATTAAGTTCTGGCGTTTACGTTACTTTTCTTCATACACATTCATGCTTACATATTACAAACTATATATATATATATATCCCAGTGGGCACAAGCCTTCTCTGTAAAGTAAGTATAGTCCGCCACGCAGCTCCAGTGCGGATTGGAAGACTTCACAAGTCTTTTCAACACGTCTAAAGTTGCCAAGAATTGCAATAATAAATCTATTGAAGATCCTTTTTCTAAGCAAAGCGAAGCGATCGTCGAATTAATATGTAAATTGACTCCTTGGCTCTCTGAATGCTTACTTAATTCTGATTCTGTTAGGAGACCGACCGCCCGGACACCTCGGCTGCCTTTTTTCACCCTTTCCTCGTCTCCATTGCTATTCCGATACTAATGGAGTGGTAAATTGGTTGGCTACGTGACGTCATAATAGGAGGGTACCCTTCCTTTTAAATTTGGTTTTTCATTTTAAACTAAAAAGCTTTCGATTTAATTCCGAAGTGAATAATGTTCCGATAGAAGAATCGTTTTAGGTGCTCAAGAATAGATGAGTTTCTCTTCGAATTATCAGGTTCAGAAAACCATTATTTTTATTTTTCAACAAGAACAAAAGCTTTGAAACAAACCTAGCACACAAGACCATATGTGAAGTGAAAAAAAACGAGTGCTTTAGATAACACGACTAAAGCTTAACTTCTTTAACTTCCTCTATATGTTTGTATATACAGGGTTATTGGTAATTAGACGTATATCCATAAGGAAGTGATAGGGGTGAATATTTACGATAATTTTAATGAGTTACACAAATGTGAACCATTTTTTGAGTTATCATGTTTTTAGCTTTTATAAATTTCAAAATAGTCAAAAGTGCAACATCAAAAATTTTATTAAAAAAGTATCAATTTAAATGTCATTTAAAAGATAGTATTTTTTTTTGACATTTATCTCGGCTAAATTGCCTTAAAAACATAAAAAACTCTATGTAACCCTTTTCTCAGCTCTCAACAATGCACAACAACTGAATCTTATTTAAAAGAAACTCAAAAAAATGACCACAAAGGACGCAGGCGGAAATTCGTAATCGAACTGCATAAGCGCGTTCATTAAAATTTCCATTAAATCAAACAAAACAAAATACCTTACTATCAATACCTTCGATACTATCAAGTTTGTTGAATATTTATTGTAACCAGTGGCCGCCCTACAGTCGAAATTCTTTAACCCAGGAATTGGACCATTGAAACCACACAAAATTCTCTCTTAATTTATTCGGTGAATGTGTCAGTTATTTAAGCGTAATCTATAGATACTTAAGCGTTGCGAAGCAACCGTATATTTGTATTGTGTATCGACATATAATCAATGGCAACAAATTAGTAGTAGCATATATCATTAAATTATTGATTATTATTTCTTTAGAATATAATGCATACTTACGTGTAGAATACTTTATCTGGATTGTTATTAGTGTTATGTAGGCTCAATTGAAATAGAGTTATGTGAGGAGAGATGGTGTTATATTGTATGTATGTGCCCTCAGCTGTTGCCATTCAATCGTTGTAAGCGCGCCTTCTATTTGTGAACGTTGCATACATTTTCAGTCACATTCAATATTCTATATTCGCAGGCGCTATCAATGTTATGTGTCGTAATTTTCAACCGGCGTCTAAAAAGGAGAGGGTTCTTTATTCGTCTGTATTTTTTTAATGTTTGTTAGCTCATAACTTTTTTTTTTTGTTTACGGGGAGGAAATCTTCAGAAAGATACCCCGCCTTCTGGGGGGAAGGCGGCGGTTATGTGGGGTTCTTACCCACTAAAACCTCGCCGGTGGCCCTTTCCTCGGTGCATGACGAGGGGCTCCGGGATCTCACGTGGAACGCACCGAAGCCCCTCCCCCCTGTGCCCTCGCAGCGCAAGGCGACACGGGCCAGCCGATGTCGCCTTCTTCCCGGGTCCACTTTGGTGGACGACTCAGGCCCCCACCCTTGTCGCCCAGTGAACCCGAGGCCCCTTTTAGTCGCCTTGTACGACAGGCAGGGGATACCGTAGTCTTATTCTTGAGAGCCCATAATTGGCTTGTTGACCGATTTTAATGATTTTTATTTGAAAGCTGGTGCTTCCCGTTTCATTTAATTTAATCTAATTCTGAAAATGGTATCGTAAGAAATAAATATGTGTTAACACTCCAACCGATTTCGATGATTCCTGCGATAATTCTTAAACATGAAGAGGGCGCCCGTGCAATAGCTTTTAACGTTTGATTCGATTTGAAGTCGGTTTTTGTTTTTATGTAAAATTTAATATATCATAAATGTACCTACTATTTTTTTTAAGGAATGTGTCACTAATTTGCTTATCTTATAAAATTATGAATCGCATTCCAGCAGACATATACAATAGCTAGTAGCGTCTTCAGAAATTCCGTACAAAAGGGAAACTTCGGTCGCACTCAGTCCGGCGGTCAGAAGTTTGTCCGCGCGTCATAAGCTAGCGGGCAGCGGACTGTCCGGATGCGAACTTCCTTCCAAGTTAACCGGACAATATGTGAAGCAAGTTCCCCGGCATTGTCGCGGTACCTTTGCAAGCTCTCACGCCTCCTTAAACATTGTGGGGTGTGCAGTGTGAAACGAGCCTTACAGCCTAGTTTCAAAGTACTTCGAAGCGAAAATACATTGCTAAATGCTTTGTTTCTACTAAATTATATTTATAATCACGCGTCCCGCGATGTCACCCGCGACTATAAACGTTTATTAAACCCGAGATTATTTAATTTTATTTTTAAATAAAATCCTAAGTTAAACCAATGTCTTGTCGAAATCGGCCCAGCCGTTGCAGAGGTTGGCCGGAATCCACAGACAGACAAAATACATACATTCATTTGCGTGAAATAAAAAGCGGTTATTTTAATATTAACAAACATACACTCCAATTTTATTTATTTCAATAGATATATAATACTTGTGACGCCAATATTCTCTTTCTATATACATATTCATTCTCTATATCTCTTGGTTTATCTTTGGTACTTCCTGATTATTTGATGTTGTTATTTCCTGATATATCTTTGGAACTCAAGGTCCTATGCCAATAAGATTAATATGAAAGCTAATTGAAACCCACTTTAATAAAATAGATTCAAAATCGTTTCATAAAAGACGACACTATGCGTGCACAAGCATTAAAATAAATTGAACACAAAAATATAGAACCTCCTTTTTTGAAGTAGGTTAAAAGTTCCGATTGATTCAGAATCTATCAAAATACAATAAATATTAATTTTAAAAATTATTGAATTATATTGTTTCAGAAGCCGGGATTCCCAGACGGACATGTTGGTTAAGTCATGTTTATCAGACAGTTATTCACCGGTCACGGTTAGTATATATTGACAGAAAAAGCGTGCGAGGTAGCGGTATATCGCAACGAAATTCATATACTCTGCCCACCCTCTACACTAAAAACATTTAGCCTATGATACGACGGTAAAAATATAGTGTGGCATTTTACTCTCGGCAGATACCAACCGCATTAAGATTGTCTTAAATCGACTCACATTATGTAGAATTATTTTTTTCTCTATACATTCCAAGCAAGTGTTTGACCACGATTCCACCTGATCTTATTAGCCTATCAGCTCTATTCTTGAAGATACCCACATTGTAATCGGAGGGAAAGATAGATGCGAGCAAACTATTCCAGTCCTTTGCTGTTCGATATAGTTGAGGCAAATAGCTTCGTTCGTGGTGGAACGGAGATGGGACAATTAGATCATGTAAATCGTTCACGTAAAAATCATCAGAAAGTTAGTACGTACGTCTATCGCACAAATGTTGTAGGATATCATCCTTTAACTCATCGTGGAATAAGCCCAAAAAAATCATATATAATTCAGGATCACCGCCTCGGTGAAAAGTAGATAGTGATATAACCTCTATTACCGTCTAGGGTTCAAGGGACCAGAGTTTTTTTTAATTGTTATCAAATTTTCAACTGACTTCAAAATGGTGGAGGTTCTCAATTCGTATGTATTTTTTTATGTTAAGTCATACTAATCGTCTGAGAAAACGGATTTTGATGATTATTTTTAACGAACGCTGGGTAGCTTTCCATGAGGTTCCATTTAAATTTTAATACAATTCTGACAATGGAATCCATGACAAAATATCTATGTCTTAAATTTGCATTAAGTATGTGCTCCACAAATGGACGAGTAACGCAATATCACACCGATTTCGATGTTTCATTTTTTATTGGAATCGATGTACAAGGGTAGTTTGATGAGAGTTAGGTTAGGTTCTGATTAATTCTATTTCGTTATATTACTACGATAATTCGGAAATAAACAGAGGGCGTCCACGAAGTCGGTTTTTGTTTTTGCTCGAAAATATAGTTTGGTTGTTTATTGTAATTAAATTTATACATTTAGAATTTTAATTTGAAACCAACCCTAAATAAGAATACATTAGAAGTCTTATTTGCTTATACATTGAAAAGAATTGTTATCGCTTTCAGACTGTTACTCCGCTCGCATTCTATAGAATAAATAAATCCCGTATAGTATATATAAACGGCACATATCTTCCCCGGTATAGTGCCGCGGCAAATTTGATGGGAGGCGGTCGACGTACGAAAGTGACAAGTTAATATAATTATTAAATAATTTTATATTTCTATTACTCAAAGCCGTTGATATAAATGCTAATTCAAAATGGCAAGAAACGGGTTGCGTCTCAAAAAAAATCTACAAGGCAAGTATTTGTTTTTATCATTTGTTTTTGTGTAATAAGGAAACTCACAAACTGGCAACTTCCTTTTGTTATATAGTTATAAATAAACTTATAATTGGATCTAGAACTTTAAACATAAATTTAAGTGAAGACACATAAATAAACAATCACTTCCTACACTCAATGGGGTATGCAGAGAGAACGTGAAGTCGGTTCTAACTTGTCTCATTTCAGACTTGGGAATAAGTGTACGATCGACATGTTTTTGGTATATTTAAAATGCTTTTGTGTCACTGAACACTGTTTGTGTCTACCGCGCGACACAATGAGTGTTCAGTGACAAGTTCTTGTGACAAAGAATGGACTACAGTGTTTTGTGTTGGAAGTAATTCTTCGTCGGGGAAATGAAAACCAAATATAGACACATCGTGTAAGCCGGACTCCATCACCTTAGCGCCGCATTCTGCTGCCGAGAAATATCCAGCATACATGGCTATGTTCCGATTTGGAGGGTGCAGTAGTGTATTGCTTGGGTAACAAAAATAATGCCAAGTGGAAGTGGCTTCAATGAGGGCTGTGCAAAAGCGCACTGTTATCACGGCCGCATGTTTAGTTTGAAACGCATGTTATCAGGCAAACTCCTGCTCGTATCTGATAATCAATGCAAGGCGTGCGTTGGCAACATACTGATTTATTGGTGTTGAAAATTAGATACCCTCCACCACATTATTATTTCTAACGTAGGGTAAGACATTGCAGTATAGAGAGCTCTTTTTTCTTACATTGTAACTACGTATATTTACGAGTAAAAACAAAAACTGTGGCTCTTTGTCCTAATCTACAAAAAATATTTCGATAATAACTTTAGTAAACTAAGAAAATATATTTTTTATATCAAAAGTGGCAAAAGAGCTTACGGCTCACCTGATCTTAAGTAATCACCGTCGCCCGTGAGCATCCACAGCACCAGAGGAGCTGCAGGTGCGTTGCCGGCCTTTGAGATAGGAGTAGGCTCGTTTCTTTAAGGTCCCCAAATCGTAAACGTTCGGAAACACCGCTGGAGACAGTTGATTCCACACGTTGACAGTGCGTGTAAGAAAGTTAAGCGAGAAACGTATAGTCGTGGAACGCCAACTATCAAGATGGTGGCGGTGGAATTTGGAATTCTGCCGAGATGTGGGGTAATGGAAATCGGTATTTGATATCATTACGAACAATTCCTCAGAGCACTCCCCATGGTAAATGCGATAGAGATTACAAAAAGCCCCAACATCTCTTAGTTACGATATAATGATGTGTAAAGATACGTAAATACGTCTAACGCTGCTTATAAAAATATTATAATATAGTTAAATACATTTTAACACAATTATAATCTTATTACTGCCTGCCAATAGTCGTCAGAAAAAGGGAAGTATAGGAACCCACCATTTGAACTTTCCATGACGAAACTTTTTAAAGCGAAGACACTGAATTCACATCCAGCTCATTGGTTGGCAAACGGTATTGTGTAATCAAAGGTATTTGATATTAAACTTATTCCTGTTACAGAACTATTAAACGAGGCGACCGTGTTCCAGGCACCTTCCAATCTGCTGCCTCCAGAACCTCAGCCCATATCTCCGATGTCTCCTGGGATCTCTGATGAGTCTTCTATCCCTTTAGCATTTGTTAACACGCCGACAATTAAAACAAAAGATCGCAAACACGCAAACCTACATAAGAGAGTTGCTTAAGTTAATAAAAATGTACAAGTAACTTTCATTTCAAGTATTAAACTAAATTATAAAAAAATAAATTATATTAAATTAATTATTTTTGACAAGAATTGATGAAGAGTACAAAAACCGACTTCAAATCGAATCAAATAGAATTAGTCAAAACCTAACCAAACTCTCATCAAACTACCTCTAAAGTACATCTTATTAAATAAAAAATGAATCATCGAAATCGGTTACAGTGAAGTTAAGTTATTCGTCCATTTGTCGCGCACATACTTAATGCAAATTTAGGACATATGTTATTTCCATGGATGCCATTGTCAGAACTAGACCACATGGTCTTTCCGTCCAAGTACGACGTGGGAGCCTTCAAGAGTAGAGTGAATGGGCACGTGCTAAACTAGCGCGTGCCATCTTTCGACTATATCACCACTTAACACCAGGTGGGATCATCATGGTCAAGCGCTAGTTTACAGGCATAAAAAAAATGGGAAGATTAAAATCAGTTCGCCAAGTTGAAAGTTATGAAGTATATACATAACATACACCACTGAGAACCTTCATGAAGTCCGTTAGAGCCGCGGTAGCTCAGTGTCCGTGCGGTTGGCTCAAGTTGCATAGTACGCTAGCAATCCGAGTTCGATCTCCGGTGTCGGCACCAATAAATTTGTTGTTGCAATTTTATGTGCTGATTTACCACGCGCTCGGCAGTGAAGGAAAACATCGTGAGGAAACCTACATGTTTTAGAAATTTTTTCTACGGCATGTGAAGTCTGCCAATCCGCATTAAGGCCGCGCGGCGGACTATGCCCTTCTACTCTCTATACAGAGAAGGCCTGCGCCCAACAGTGGGACATATATAAAGGCTATAACTGTATGAAGTCCGTTGAAAACGCTTTAATTTAATAAAATAGATAATAAGGAATGTTTGTTGTAAAATGTCACACGTGTGTAAATTTAAATTTTTTCAAATTTAACAAATTTATATTTCTTCTTATTTTTACAAAATTTTATTTTAATTAATTTTAAATTTTATTTTAACAAAATTAATTTGTACCCCGTGTGTGTGGGTTCCCTAACCCACGTACACGGGATCTAATATACTTAGTGTAAGGTGGATAGCTATCACAGTCTACCCCGCAATATTTATGTAAAGATAAATATATATACCTGTAAGCAAAAATAAAGGTAAATGAAATATAAATAAATTAATTAAAATATTTTACTTAATTTAAGGATAATAATTGTCTATGATGCACAATTTATTTCAGTTAGCTAGCGTTTTTATCTTCCGAGATATTCAAACTTTCTTAACCGACCCTTTATTCCAACCCTTTATTTTTGTTCACGAGTGTGTTTACGTGTACCTATTCGTCATCAAATATTTTTAAATCGCGTGTATCTTAATACTTTCTACTCAAACAATGAAAATGAAGAATTAGTATATTATATATATTTTCGTTTAATTAAACTATGTATATACAAATTATTATAGTAGCTGTCGCCGCCTACTGCAATAGGCACTGGCTTCTGTCTAGGAACTAACAATTTTAAGTGAATTCTATTGCATTTAAATAAGAATTATAAAGTAAAAATTATATAACATGTCAAATATCACATGTCACCTTACCTGTCACGTGTCACCTGACCTGTAACCTGTCACCCAATCTGTGAACTGTCACCTGGCACATGGCTAATTATCACTTGTTATTTTCGTTAAAACAAGGTTATTTAAAATAAAAAAAAATGTTTACAATCATTTGTTTGCCAAATTCCTTTCAGATCTGTCCTGCCATTTAGACATCAAATGAAACTTTTCCACTTACAGTATACGTATTTATCAACAGAGACTTTTTATTATTTATAAGTTATTTATTTATATAAAGGAGCGGAGCGCAGGTTATTTCGAAAACTACTAAATAATACACTAATCGCAGAAATTATAACTTACCTAAGAACCATGTATGTACGTATCTTGAATGAATAAATTCCTTTTTCGAAGTTGGTTAAATAAAAATAGCCTGTGTGCTACTCCACACTATAATCTATCTCTGTTCTAAATTTCAAATCCGTTGAGCAGTTCTGGCTCGATTGAGTAACAAGCAGCATACATGCATAAACAAACTTTCATATTTATAATTTTAGAGTTGGGATTATTATTAAACACACCTTAACTATCCAACTAATTAATAATTTACAGTATGTACCTGACCAATTACTTTCTTTTTTTAAATCGGTTAAGTAATAAGTAGTAAAAAAAAAACAAGAAATATAGCACATATATATTTTCATTTTTTTTTAATGTTGCTGATTGGTTTTAATTTAAATACATAAAATTATTTGAAAATTAAGTATTTTAGCAAATAACAAATGACGAAAATAAAAGTGATCAAACACAAAAACTTTTAAGAAAAATGAAAACATGTCTTTTTAGACATAAAAATACAATATAAAATTACATAAATACTTATTACTAATTCGTTAAAGCGCCACCTGTGATCAGAGAGTTGAACTACATGCCTTATAGTCACGCTACAGCCGCCGTGTATATGACTATAGCATTTCCGTTATATATTTTTCTTACGGTTTCAGTCTTACATTTTTCAGTTCGGTCGCGCAGCAAAACCCCTTTATCCTCCAAGCCTGCCGTAAGGAATTTTGCCCCAAAAATGTGTGCCTCCGATTGCAATGTGGGTATTTTAAGAATAGAGTAAACAGGTTTACTAAGCTAATGCTACCATCCAGTATTGCAATTCCACTTAACATCAGATGGGATCATGGTCAAGCAATTGCTTAGAAAGTATAAATCAAAACTCTAATATATTACGTTATGTAAGCAGTACGCGTAAAAGTATCTCGTACTATTAAATGAATAAATTATTAACAAAATAGACGAAGTTTTTATGTGTAGATAAATATCCTATTTAATATATTTAATCTGTGGACCGAAACGATAGCCAGTTCTTTGCAAGGTCGTATAAAAATATAACTGATAGACAAAGTTACGCGTTCCTAGTACACAAGTACTTTCACCAACTTGCCAAACTTCGCTAATTGTCAACAATTGACAGAAATTGAAGACAAATGAGCCTAACCACAGACAATGATGCACACATCTCTCTCTTACCTTTAACGGGATCAATTAAACTCTCTCGCTTCCGCGAAATCAGTTCTGTTATTATCAATGCCACAGAAAAAAAGACGTCACTGACCTCAATATGCCAGTCTTAATTCGACATAGTTCCTACTCGTATTTGTACATACAAATTGAACTTTACTGAATTGTGTTAAAGTTGTAAATTAGTTTATTGGAAACAATGAGGACCGTATCAATTAAGCGTTACTGTCAATGTATACTAAATGGTCGGTCCATTCAGTTGCGAACCGTTTGCTGTATTGAATACAAGTGTAATAAATATTATTATATTAAATTTAACAAAAACATAAATGTTTTGGTGCTGTACTGACTTAGCGGTCACTTGGATATTATTGTGATACTTTTGGATACGACTGTGACGACTCCATTTCCTGTAAGTCGCTGTTGTTTTAAACTTTTTTAACTTTCGAACGACGCGGGAGCATTGAATGTCGAAACGAATTAGCAACAACGTTCATTTTTTGTCCTTTTCTTAGTTAAAGATACCATTTATCGTGGATTAAAGTTGAAGATATATTTAAAAGATTGTTTTAAATTAAAAAATATATATTCATTTCGAGGATAGACATGGTTCTAGTCGGTTCGTCGGACCATTTGTGTATATCTCGATAGACTTATTGCTAACATATGCTTTTGTGATACAATTAGGGCAGTAGAAACTTTTTCATCCGTTTTTTTTTGCGACGAACTACACTGATTAGCTAGAGAAGCTGACTTATACAGTTTCACCGGATTGAGAGGTGGCATAGCTCGTAGATCACCTAACCTCTATTGTGGTATCCCGACACAGGGGTCCCTCCGGTGAGGGGTAAGCTCGGCTTGGACGGTTACTATATTACACATGTTTTTAATCTACATTTACAAGATTTACGTCAGCATTTTTTACTATTTGATAACTTAATAGCTCTGTTTCTTAAACTAAGTATAGAGTACCTGTATCTCAGGAGACTGTGCCTTCAATGAGTCACAAACAGTAAGTAATGCGTACATTAACTTTTTAAAGTATTTAATGAAAAATAATTATATTAATAAAAAAGGGAAAAGAACTACAGTCAAAGACGAGAAATTATGTGAATGTGTAGTATAGTGTGTGTGTGTGTGTTTATGTGAGCGTGTGTTTGTTATGACGTTACTAAAATATTTTCAATTTGGGTTTATGTTGTTGTTGTTTATGTTACTCTTTGGATTATGTTGGTGATATCGATAAATATTATTTATCATCATTATGTAATTGGTATCTAGATATAGTTACCAAAAAACATCATTTACAAAAAAAAATACCGAGCAAGGTTCGGTCACCCAGGTTCACCCACAATTATAGCGCAATGTGTACAACAACGAAGTGAATCTTTGTGTTACGCATATACTCATGCCATAGAAAAACATACATGTACTGTGTTGCTCACTGTACGCGATATAGATAACCAGTAGAATTACAACCGCAAACATGCGTTATGTTTACGTTTGGAATACGGCCGGACAGTGAATACCTTCTTGCTAAAATTAAGGAGACACAATAAAAATACATCACACTGTCTACATACTACAAAATACATGAAATTGACCTCGAAAACCTGCCTTGCAATTATCACGTATATAGCTTTTATAAGACACGTGTTTATTTTAAATTAAAAAATAAATATGCTTAAGAGCACACGACTCATTTTAGCTAACCGTGAAAAAGCAACCGACCGAGCTGTGGTCCGGACCTCTCGGGCGCCCCCGGATTGAAATTCTTACACGTACTCACTGAAGAGACCCTAAGAGTCAAGCTCTCTTGCTACTACAGTATGATACAGACAATAGGCCTGCACTATGTCTTAGAAATACAAAACGTAATTGGCTATGAGTAATTTTGGACCTAAAAACCCTATACAAAATACAAAACCCGATAGTTCGTTACTCGAGTACTACGCCCCTTAGGTATCTGCTTTGCATCTATATTCGTAAACATACTAGTTTTTGTTTATGTTTTATTAGAGTACATTGAAAAATGTGAATTCGTAACCTCTGCATACCACTCTGGGTCCATAGCGTTAGTAATAAAAGGATTATTATTTATTACAAATTTCACTTATTCAAGCTGACCTTTTTTAATCTTACAATTAAATTTGCAGTTTGAGTATTCATTAAAATCTGCACCTGCAAAAACTGTTAAATTACGTAATTGTCGATGACCTTTCCTATAAACGTAACATCCACGGTGTAAACTCTTTGTTCTTACAATTATTTAATTGATCACGTATAAAAACTTGTGATATCTAATTACGTAACAAAATTGTGAACGGAATAAGGTAAATAAAAGGCACATCACACTTACGTTATAATAATTATATACATACCTAAGCAGAACAAACAAACATAATATTTGACACTCGAAACGTGTCAATTGTTGCTTTTTTTTAACGAATCTGCACAGTTAGCCAGAGAAGCTGACGTTGGCAGTTTACTAGATTGAAAATGGCATATGTCTCGCTTGTTGCCTCTACCGTTATTATGAAGCAGATTACAGAATACCCGCTGCTTCTAAGAGACTAGTATCTTGACGATTATTTTTAACCGACTTCAAAAGGGAGGTACTAAATTGAATTTTTTTTTAATGTTTGCGCACTCATATCAATGTGATTTCTGGACCGATTTTGAAAAAGGTTTTTTTCATTTGATAAGTTTTGCTTTAAATTAGAATCCATAATAAATACTTTGGAATAGGACCTTGGATTCTGAGGATATAACAGGGAACCTCGAATGCTTACGCGTAATAAAGTAATCCCAAGCCGAATTTAGAGGTTCAGGCTAAGTGACCTAAGAGCTGTGCCACCTCTCAAGCCGGTGAAGAAGTCAAAATCAGCTCCTCTGGCTAAGCTATGTAAATTTGTTACAAAAGACTTGCAATTAGTTACTCCATAAGGAGGGGAAGTGACCTGAGACCTGTGCCGCCTTCCAAAAGCCCGGTGAATCCGCAGAAGCCACCAAGCTGATGCCACATAGATTCATCTTAAAAATGTATTGTTCAGTTAAATTGTAGCCTGTCCACAACGACGATGCAATGAATAATTTTAATAATGAATATTTTAATTTAAATGATTACGCTGTAAAAACTTTGGATTCTTCCACTTTGATGCAATTCTCTCATGTGTTGACCTTGAATTTATAATTGTTGATTGTTATCTAAATGCCTCATTATTATTTTCTTTTGTTAGAATGTATATACTTCAAAAGAAGGAGGAGGTCAATTCGTCTGTTTTTTTTTATGTTTGTTACCGCATAAATTTCGACTGTTTACCGTGTCTGTTTATTGTGAACAGATTTTGATGATTCTTTTTTTATTCGAAAGCTGGTGCTTCCAGTGTGGTTCCATTTAAATTTAGTCCAATTACGACAACGGGATGTGAACCGATTTCGGTGATTCATTATTTATTAAAAAGGATGCATTTCAAGAGTAATTTGATGAGACTTTGGTTAGGTTCTGAATAATTATATTTCATTCACAGACAATGAAAAAAAACTAAAAAATACAAAGAGGGCGTTCTCGCGTAATAGCGTTTAACGTTTGATTCGATTTGAAGTCGGTTTTTGTTTTTTGCTTTTAGTTAAGGCATTATAGTTATGTTGCGAAATTCTGGTACCTACATTATCTTTCTTTTTCCACATTTACATAACGTAAATCCCTTCATGTTTGGAAGTCTGTTAACAAGAGAGCGTGCGTATTTGCGTTTTGACAATTGCCGGTAAGACGTTAATAATTTTTGTCACTTGATTACTACCGATCTTATTTTCAATAATAACTTTATATTGTGGACAAAACCTCACTACGAAGTTACTTATTTAGTTATCATTATTATTAAAGTTTATTAAACGTCAACAGCCGTATGGTTTAGGGTACGGTCTGGAACAACTCCAAGCTTATTTGGAATTGTTAACAAGAATGTTGATAAAATTTGTGAAAAAAACAATGTCAGCATTCTTTAAAAATAAAAAATAAATAACATAAGGAATAAAAGTAAACATGGAGGATTCAAATCAAAATTATCAAAATAAACGTCAACTCAACGCATTAATTGAGAAAGTTAATGCCATTACGAGTACAATTAATTTGCCTATAAGGTTACTATTATTTCCTAAGTATTAATCCATGTGTCAGTATATCCTAGCTGCAAGAAGGTCACAGCACACCGGACAAACGCAACATTCCTGTCATTCCGTGACTCATGCCCAATTAGACGCCTCACTTTCTACCTGCGTTTGCCGTGATTCACGTTCTCTGTTCCCTTGTACACTATTAGAAAAATATTACCTATACCCTTTATATTGCTAAAGGACTACGGTTGAACTACATAAGGGATAGGATACGAGAGACTGTTGCTATTAAAATACATACTATTTATTTTTAAAAAAAGTATGGAGTTTTTAAATCTATAAATACAAATAAAATTAGAGTGTCTTTTGGTAATATTAAAAAAACCGCTTTTTACTACATGCATATGAATGTAATTCAAATTTCTTACAATTTTTGCCAGTCTGTCTGTTTGTTCCGGGTAATTACTGTAACGGCTGGATCGATTCTGACGATACAGCTGATGTAATAAGGAGTAACTTAGTACTAATTTTATTATTATTTTTTTTAATATTAACGAAATCTTTATGTACGAGTACTCCAGAACTCTAGAACAATTATTATTAAGAGTTATGAATATTAAATAAATGAATTCATCCTGTTATAATCATTAAATAAGTCTTCTGTTAAAAAAGTTTACTACATACATGTTGTGAAACACGGACAGACATTTTATAAATGCAAAAAAGATTAATCTGTAGTTATTAAGATTTCAACTCGACATAGTGACTTGATGGCTCAAGGTATTTGTCTGCAATATGCATCAGTTTTATTGGATTTGTAAAGTTACTTTTCAATACAGGTGTTATAGACCGCGGTCAAAAAATTATTCCGGCAAAATGGATTCAGTCAACTTTCTCTCACATGCTGTTGGGTTTATCCCAGACATTGGGTGCCAACAAGTTGCGCAATAAACGCCAACCGTGCATATCAGATCGTTGCTAAAGAATCCGCTGAAGTTTTTTCTCCGCAGTCTTTTAATTACGTGGTGAAATAATACTAAACCAGAAGTTTACAGACGTATTGTTGTCTCTACATTTTTCTCACGGTAATTTTTATCTGTAATATATAGGTATATTACTGCTATGTCGCAGCAAGTGGATGTCTTGTCAACTGACTTCAAAAAAGGAGGAGGTTCTCAATTCGCCTGTATTTTTTGTTTGTTACGTCATCATTTTAGATTGGGTGAACCGATTTGGATGATTCTTTTTTTAATTGAAAGCTGGTGCTTTCCATGTTAGAAAACCACATAAGTCTTAATTTTGCTTCAAGTATACTTGGAGGAATAACTCGAAGAATATCACGCGAACGGATTTTGATGATTTATTTTTTATTGGTAAAGGATGTACTGCAAGGGTAGTTTGATGAGAATTTGCTTAGGTTTTGATTAATTCTATTTCGTAATATTCCTACCAAAATACAAAGAGGCCGTCCGCCCGTAAATTCGTTTGATTCTATTTGAAGTCGATTTTTGTTTTTAGTCGTAAATATACTTGTGCTGTAACCGGTCGCTATTGGTCAAAACTGCATGCAAGTCCACAGAAGGTATCTATCAACCTTTTTTGTCAGTTAATTTCACACTATATTAATTAGTGATAGCATCGCACTGGTTCAATTCAATTAATGTTATAATTTGGTCTCATAAATAAATATTACTCAATAGTTAAACCCTGGGGCATATCATAGTACGTTAACTATTAGACTCAACGCAGCATCACTTGCTCATTCTAATCTCCAATCTTCTGGTGAATGTACAATATGCCGGCAATAGATCCGAAAACATTGTTCAATGACAAAAATATTTCCCTAGCCTTCAGTACACCGAATAAAGGACCTGAATCATTGTGTCGATAATAGATAAATAAATAACAGACCCTGTATACGCGTGACACATCAACATCCTAGTGGTATTTACGGTTCATTTTTTTGTGTATTGAGCGCACGGTCATTGGCCTAGGCTTGTATTTGACGTAGTAGTGACATGCATAAACACGTAAATCTTATAGACTGTGTTGACATTATTCAATGGGAATAGTATCAATATATATTTCATATATATTGATAATTTTTTATGTGATCCATAGTGAATGTTTTATGCGTCTATATGTCTGCCTCGCGATTTAATAAGCCTTTGATTTGGTTTTTGTTAGTTGGTTTCACTTATTTATAAGTTTGTTGGTTGCATATACTTTAGGATGATTAGATTTTTGTTTATTTATGTTATTTTAATTTTTTGATGATTGTTTTTAGTTGCTTTTGTTTGATTTTGTTACATTTTTTTCCAAATTTGTTTAATTATTTTATAGTAACGTGTTATTGAATTGTTGTCTATGATGTAGTGGACATGTTCAGTGAAGGTGTTGGTAGTCTGTTCCTTTGTGACGATAGATGTTAATTTGTACGGCTGTATGTTGTGCGGGAGATAAGCCCGTTTCAATCGGTTTATTTTAGCAAGTATTAAATTGTATAATGAATAAGATAATAAAGAATTGCGTTACATATAAGTCCAATGACTTTATGATAGAAAATTATTGTTTTTTAAACCAAAACAAATAAGATCTTCTGTACCCCTTGTAGGCAAAATTTAATGATGGTCATTGGAATAATTAGTAGTATCTCATTTAGTTTATATTTTTTGTAATATTTATTTTGATATCGGAATCAATTTGTTACTACCAAATGTGTGTTAGAAAAAAATTTCATTTTTTGTATTTTTGGTTCACTATTTTGGTGAAAATGGCTTACACATAAAAGATAGATATATCCTGTCGCAAGTTTTTTTATAGGACATTGTATCCGTGTAACTCCGACGGTTTTTGCGGCGCACGCAAGAATAGCTCGCAAATGACAATTTTTTTTCCTACTTATCGTTATATTTTGGATAAGTCACACTATATCTTTACAAATTATAGCCTATGTGTTATTCTGATTGCGTAAACTATACAATTGTAAAGTTTCATCAAAATCACATCATACATCCACACAAACTTTCGCGTTAAATTATTATTTGGGATAACAGTCCAAACATATATTGAAACATTTAAATGATCATTTTACTCCAAAATGTATATCGCTTGGACTGTTCAAACCGAGTTCAATCCGATAAAGTTGTAAAGTCTACCGGTTAGCAACAACTATTACAATTTGAAATTACGACCTTAAGTTGAGCAAAACATTTCCTAAGCTATTGGGTCATTAGTGTTCTAATCACTAGTAAATTCATCGTATATACCGTTACTCAACGAGGAAGCACCCAGATTCTTCAATCGCCCACTTCCAGCGTTGCGGTCAAGGGCGACCTATCATTAATTACCTATTACGACCAACAATTATTTACAAAGAAATGCCTTGAGCTAAATATAGCTTTGTTTAAATATTACTGCTGCAACACAATCCAAAAACACCGAGACTTCTAGATAGTTCTATGTTGGAGGCCAAAAATAAATGAACTTACAATAGCAAGTATATTTACAAGTAGAAACAAAACAGACTTCAAATCGATTCAAACATTCAACTCTATTACACGCGGATACCCTCTTTGTATTTCCCAACTATCGAAATAGATTGAATCAAAACCTAACCAAATTGTCACCAAACTACCCTTGAAGTAGAAATAGAAATAGAAAAAACATTTATTCGACACAAGAACACAGAAACAACAGGTAAAACAAGACAAAAAACAACATAAACAAAAGTAAACAGAAACAACATGAAAAAAAGAACAGAATAGAAATTGTGCCGAAAAGGGGTTGGCTCAGCATGTGCTGGTTTTCAGCCAAAAACCTGTGTAGACTAAGGCGTAAGTACAGGATGTACTTCCAATAAAAAAATGAAACATCGAAATCGGTTGACATATTGAGTTATTCGTTCATTTGTCGCGCACATATTTAATGCAAATCTAAGACTAATATAGTTTTCTCATCGATGTCATTGTCTGAATTGGACCAAATCTGACAAGATTATCAGACATCATCTGAAAAGACACCACACGGGAAGCAACAGCTTTGAAATAAAAAAAGAATTATCTGAATCAGTTCACTCAGTCGAAAAAAACATAAAAAAATACAGAAAAACTTCCTCCTTTGAAGTCGGTGAATAATTCTTTTTTTTGTCGCCATCAAATTACATTGTAGTTTGGCGACATAATTATGTATATACGTGAATTGTTAAGTAAATTAAAATAAATAAATTAAAAAAAATTCGTACTCGTTATTAGTTCTTTACCTAGTATTGGATTGTCATCTGCAACAGTCCACTGCTTGACATAGGTCGCTCCAAAGGTTTGTTGTGAACTTCTTTCAATCAACATATAACACATCCGTGGCATACATTTTCTTTGTTTCTTTCCATATTCATCCTCTAAACTTATCAATAAATAATATATACAATTCTACATATGATAATAAACCCCATGCAGGGGGCGCCACTTGACGACGTAGGTCAATTGGTTCTTGACCGAGTTCCATTTTTATTTATAGTCTTGCCACACAAAACAAACCCTTGAATTATATTTTGGACAACAGCTACACTACGGTGCTAGGTGTGTTCTTAATTGTAGACAGATAGATAAACACTTTATTGCATATCTTTATTTTATTTTTTTGTAACGCTCTTGTCACGCATTCACCAGTGTTAGCTAGCAACACATGGCACCGATTGTTATGCATAATAACTACTTCCAATGATATCTTAGTGATTTACCTGAACCTTATTGTATCTTTAATTCATAATTAATAATTTAGTTGATCATCATATTAACTTGGCGTTAAAAACAATAACTTTATTAGTTTGTAATATGACTTCTTATTAATTGTATTAAAGAAGATGGCGGGGACGCGCAGTTGTCACGGCATTCGTTAAAATAATTACTTATACAACGTTACGCTGTCTCCATAAAGCGAGTGTACTAATTATTGGACTATTTCATTCCACAAAACCTACAAGTCTTACATCAGCTTTCTCACCAAGTCGAGCGTGCGTGTTGGAAAAAATTTTTGGAAGTAAACATTTGTATGAAGAAATAACTTATGATTTCCTCTACACTGCTATTTATCGTTTATCAATAAATAATATATACAATTCTACATATGATAATAAACACCCATGCAGGGGGCGCCACTTGACGACGTAGGTCAATTGGTTCTTGACCGAGTTCCATTTTTATTTATAGTCTTGCCACACAAAACAAACCCTTGAATTATATTTTGGACAACAGCTACACTACGGTGCTAGGTGTATTCTTAATTGTAGACAGATAGATAAACACTTTATTGCATATCTTTATTTTATTTTTTTGTAACGCTCTTGTCACGCATTCACCAGTGTTAGCTAGCAACACATGGCACCGATTGTTATGCATAATAACTACTTCCAATGATATCTTAGTGATTTACCTGAACCTTATTGTATCTTTAATTCATAATTAATAATTTAGTTGATCATCATATTAACTTGGCGTTAAAAACAATAACTTTATTAGTTCGTAATATGACTTCTTATTAATTGTGTTAAAGAAGATGGCGGGGACGCGCAGTTGTCACGGCATTCGTTAAAATAATTACTTGTACAACGATACGCTGTCTCCATAAAGCGAGTGTACTAGTTATTGGACTATTTCATTCCACAAAACCTACAAGTCTTACATAAGCTTTCTCACCAAGTCGAGCGTGCGTGAAGATGTTGGAAAAAATTTTTGGAAGTAAACATTTGTATGAAGAAATAACTTACGTTATAATATATGCAGCCGATTTCCTCTACACTGCTATTTATCGTTTATCAATAACAATAAATCAATTGTCCATTTGCTTCGCGTGATAAATTAAAGAGATTAGATATTTATATAAAAAGCGCACTTCGTATTACAAACAGTGAACTGTAATTATCAACAGTTATCACAAGTGACTTGTGATAATCAATTGTATCGTATAATGACGTAATAACCCCAGTCTTCAGTCGTCGGTGTCGCTAATGCGTCTATATTTGATAAAAAAAATTACCTGGGCCCTAAATCTGGTAAACCAATGTACAAAATGAACGTTCATGGGCACTGTAGTGGTCGTATTTGGACCGCCCGGACACTGACCTACTAACTTTGTATGTTATTCTTTAGCATATATAGTCAGATTATATTGTAATGAATTTTTCATAAGATATAATAATATTTTATTGTTAGGAATTAATATATTAGCCAAAAAAAGTCACTGACCTCACATCCTGTCACATATGGGACCTATAAAATACAAGCTTTATACGTTTAATTTATTTTTTATCTAATAATAAAAAAGATATTATGTCATCTATTATTTTATTATATATAATATTCATAAATCTAATAACTATTTATAAACGTACTATATATTTTTATTAGACTCTGTATAAATTACAAATAGTATTGCGCGCGCACGACTTTGGGTAGTTCTGGGCACAGCTGAAAGTCAGCGCTGTCGCATCCATGCGACATCTCATACTGGGACGGTGTCCAATGTTGGTATATCCTATCTGTGTGTTCCTCCCTTTAATTGTATCGTATTTATTTTTCTAACTTTTTTTACTTTCTTTTTTAGACAATATGCCTCATATTTACTGCTAGGGTTAAAAGGCAGTGAGATCTTATTATATATTTTTTACATTAATTGTTAAATCATAAAGCAATTGCATGTCTGTGTGATATCTTCCCTTACACACTCAACCATGCCGACTTTATTGGCCGTAATTTTGGTTCCAGTGAGATTCCGAAATTGAACTGGATAAATTCCTCGCTGCACTGCTTCCGAGAAGTTCCTCCAGCAGCTGGAATCACCGTGAATCATTGGATTAATCACCGGTTCACTGACATAAGTGGTCGTCTTTGTGTGAGGGATTCAGAATTCAACAAATGCTATGCGAGTGCAGATTTTAGTTCTACAAGGTTAACGTTAAGTACGATAGCTACTCGAGCTTTTAAAGTATAAGTACACTATGAGGTATAATAGAAAATAAATAAATAGATCTCTTATTGCAACAAACAAAGAACTGACAGGCTGCATCTCTAATCTATCATCTTAACTCAGACAGGTTTGTGACGACAAATACTTAGGAGCACTATCATCGAACAACTAAACTTCTTCATCATCAGCTGTGTCTATCTACTGCTGGAAATAGACCTTCCCCGATGTTTTCCAACATATACGATCCTGCGCTTTCCGTATACAACCACTTCCGGCTATCTTTATAAGGTCGTCGGCCCATCTACACTTCTTCGACCCATGCGCGCCCTCTATTCGAAAACTTTCCTCCTCCACCTGCCGTCACTGACTCGCCAAATGCCGGTCATCACGCCGTAGATTTCGATTATTCATTTTTTATCGGAATGGGTGTACTTTAAAGATAGTTTATGAGAGTTTGGTTAAGTTCTGATTAATTCTATTTCGTAATATTCCTATTCGATTTGAAGTCGGTTTTTGTTTTTTCTCGTAAATAAACTTGTTTAAAAAAGAACCTCCTTGGACAAACGCAGCTAACTTAGCGATCTGAATTTCGCCAAGCCAGGCAGTCGACGTTGTGTAATGCATTGATTTATCGTTTGTGAAACTCTTACGTATTAATTAATGGAGGCATATAATTATTTCGATCTGTTGTGAAATGGACTTTAACATAAACGTTAGCAGGCTCCAAAATAGTAAAGCACGCACGTACCAAATTCAATTACACGTATCCCAGACACGGGCTACATAGCTTCAAGCTAATCTTAACTGCGCGCCTCCGTTCCTGGCAGCTGAGATAAAAAGTACAATTTATATTTAAAAAATATCTTTTATTCGCAATCCGGAATATAACCCTTTAACTAAGGAGACAGTTTACAAAGAAAGGGGGCCCTTTTAGCACACCTCGAGCACGTAGTACGACCAATGATCCTAAATTAACGTCGCCAAGGGGTCTAATCGACCATTTTTTCCCGCCTGATTACCAAGGAAGGCTAATATTGACCCCCCCCGAAACGCCACCCAGCTCAAACAAATGTTAACCCTTTATTCGCCCGTTCCCCTTTCGAAAAAAGCCCATAAAATATATCTAATTAAAAAATATCCCCGACTCGAGACTGACGTTCATAAAGAATGTCAATTAAGGGCCGGGACGTTTTTTCTTCGGCTGTATATTTTTTTTTCTCTCGGTAATATTTCCTGTCGTTCCGCGGCCGGCAAAGGGTTAAGATACCGAAATTAGTATCGGTATGAAATATTGAGTAATTTAATATTTGGCGTTAGAGCCCTTTGTGAGGCGCCCTTTTGTTTGAAGTGTTGGGATTATATTTTTTCTTTTTAATCTTTCCTAATCTATTAGTGTTTGGAATATCAAAAGGGGAGGTCGAAATCTTGTTACGTATTTTTAATGTCGATACAAAAACAGAAAGACTTAATGAGGTCTCAAAAAATAGGCTGACCGGAAAAATACCACAAACTTCAAATAGCTAAACAGTTAAGAATAAATCCGAACGATCGCAGTAATTAGCGTGTTTTGTTTTTTCTTAAATGTCAGAAACGCACCTGCAATTTCTCTGGTATTGTTTCTGGGAGGCGAAGAGCAGTAAAAATTGGTTAAAACAACATGGTTTTCTGTCCCACTTTTCCTTATGTATAACTTTATATTTACGAGCAAAAACAAAAACCGACTTCATATCGAAACAAACGTCAAACGCTATTACGCCGGGACTCCCTCTTTGTATTTCCGATTTATAAATAGAATTAATCAGAACCTAACATAACTCTCATCAAACAACTTTTGAAGTACATCCTTTTGCAATAAAAAATGAATCATCGCAATCGGTTGGCGTAATATTGAGTTATTCGTCCATTTGTGGCGCACATACTTATTGCATATTGAAGACTTATGTGGTCTTCTCAAGGATGCCATTGTCAGAATTTGACTAAATAAGACAACACGGAAGCACCAGTCTCACCTCATCTTTCACCACCTCAGCTTTCAAATAAAAAAAGAATCATCAAAATCGGTTAGTCATAGTTATTGCGGTAACAAACATAAAAAAACATACAAACGAATTGAGAACCTCCTTCTTTTTTGATGTCGGTTGAAAAGGTAAGTTATTCTTTTTGTATTTATTGGTTATGTTTCCTTCTATTCTAAATGTAAGTTATTGTTCAGTAAATATATTTTATAAACAATTCTTGTCCTTATGTATTTTGTCTCTCCTATTTTAGAGGAAAAAAAAAGACAAGGCCGCCTTCGCCCATATTTAGGCTACAAGTTTAGTTTTACTCAATTGACTGCACCAATAAAGTTCTAAAAAAATAATTTGTTTATCTATTTATAATTTACGGTATCCATTAAGAAATAATTTGTCTTAATGACCAATATTATTAAGATTACACTATTAAAAACTTTGCTAATTGCATTATTGCATTATTAAATATTCGTTTCAGTGATTATTGTAATTAATCAATCGACCGACCTAATTGTTTGTACTATAAATGTACATAATTTATGTCCAGTAGTCTTCGAATTAACTGTTATTCAGAACAAGACACACTTGGAACTATGTTACGCTGAATTGCGATTCAGGAACCACATTGAACCTTCATGATCTTACGACAGCAATGTTACTCTTGCACTAGTGCAGTGATTCCTAAAGTGGTCTATATCGACCCCTAGGAGTCAATGACAACCTGCGAGGGGTCTACGTCAGCGAAAAAAAATTTGGGGGTCCATGAAATGAAAATGGGGGTCCACGATAGTGGATCTCAACACATACACTGATAGTACCTATTTACCTATTTCTCACTAAAAATATTGACTTATTGTTATTTTATATATAGTTTATTTTATGTTACGTATATTTTACATAACAGAATTACGAAATTTTATTTTGAGTATTTATAATTTAAAATTAATTAATAAAAGTATAAATTAACATGTGTTTTTACATAACACAATAGACTGCATTTGGCCCTAGTGTGAATATAATGTGATACAGACAATAGACCTGCACTGTGTCTTAGAAATACGAAACTTAACTTAAAATTAGCAGCAATGCGCGCACCACCTCGTTGCGTCCAACTTCTAGGTACCCCTATTCCATGGGTAACACAAACCAAATACTATGGTGTCGTATTAGATCCCAAACTCAGCTTCGGCCCTCACGTAGATTAGGTTAGGAACCAGGCGGCCTACGTTATGGGTCTCCTATCATACCTCGTTAATAAGAAAAGTAAAATGTCCCTTTGTAATAAGGTGACACTTTACAAAGCAGTTATACGTCCCGTTATGACGTACGCGAGCCCGGTCTTCGCTAAAACATATCCATAGATTCCAAGTAATTCAGAATCGTTTTTTGCGACGAAAAAAAAATCTATTTTCTCTAACTTATATTTCCCTCTCAATTTCCGTTCGCTTCGCTCAATTACACTTTTCGTAACGACTAGCTCACTCCCCAAGTCGAAAAGAAGTGTTATTTTAAAAACCTTCCATATAACATCCTCGATTCTTTACTATGGAGTTGTGTGATAATTGAAACAGTATTATTTACTACGAACTAGAGTGTACGTAACGAGGTGCGCTTGTCGTGTACTAATTCAATCTGCGACTCGAAAATATATCTTTGGGATTAGTCCGGGGCGTTGGAAAAAAAATTAGTGAAGGCGACAGAGTGAAAAAAATATATAGAAATCTTCGACGAAAACCGGGGCTTCGTTGAAAAATCCTTATTAAATCCGGTCTCGGCTAAATAAGTTCGTTTGGCGCGCTTTAAATTTTTCCTACTTCCCTTTTGTGAATTAGTAAACATTTTTACCGATTTGTATGGCTTACGGCGGCTGTAATTAGTGATTGTCTCTTAAAGGCCCGCTCTATTGGGTTTTTTCCTCGTTTGACTAATGAGAGAGGGTCGGATAGAGAAATTGGCGGATTAGACATTGCTGCCGGATCTACGTACAATAGCATGTATACGAATATATCTCTACTTTGACTTGGAAAGGAATTAAAAATATAAAGTCGAGACGAAATGAGGAGGCGTACAGCTGCCCTCTCTTTAAAAATAGAGGCCCAGAGTTACCAGCGTAGACAGCCAGAAGGTGTGAATTAAATTATTAATAAAACTAATAAATAAACTTTAAATATATTTCTATATTATAATACCTGCGGCCCGCTATAAATTAAAAACTATTTATTTAAAATTTCTAAAATAAAAGTAACTTAAGTTACTCTTTATTACGTCCGTTGTCATAACCGTGGTAGCTCAGTGTCCAGACGGTCGCTTCAAGTTGCGTAGAAGATTAGATAGATGGATAAAGATATAGATTACTGATAAATATTAGTTATATATATTTGTACCACGACATGTAACACGAAAGAGTTAATTTCATTTGAAATAGCTCCCCCGAGATAAACATAGCGCTCCGCGTTCGTCGAATTATGTTAGAAACAGCGCGAGTTGCCGGCGCTATCACAGCCCGTCACAATCAAACATCTAGCGCTTTCCACACAAACACACATCTCATCTAGTTGTATGATAAGCAGAATGGCTGTCGCCGATGAAAAGTAAATACATAAATAAATAGATATGCAACTTGTGCACCGAGCGCTTGACAAAGCGCCGCAGCGCTGGATTAGTGAGGATACGACTGTAGTTATAATATTCCTTTTTTTTTATATTTCTGGTGGTATTACCAATTGCGGAACGCGTGCTGCGTTTTGCCTCCATTGTAGGATCTGATCACAGCGAATCCCACTAATACTACATGACCTAATTCCCCCATCCCCTTTCCACCATCGGAGTTCTAGACGCACTGCGGGATTTCATCCTTTTGTTGTGAACATCCCTCAAACCCCTCAAAGCGCTTTGCTTCGTCTTTCATTATTCGTACAGCAAAGGACTGGAATAGTTTGCCCGCGTCTGTCTTTCCTTCCGATTACAATGTGGATATTTTCAAGAGTAGAGTGAATAGGCATTTACTAAGCTAGTTCACCTTACCATCCAGGACTGCATTTCCACTTAACAGCAGGTGAGATTGTAGTCAATCATTTGCTTAGAAAGTATAAAAAAAAATATTATAAATGCGAAAATTTTGATGGATGTGGTGGATTATTTTTCCATCACGGCTTAACGGGCCTGTATGAAATTTAGCACGGAGATACGTTATATATAATAATAATAAGCCATTTAACCGGTTAGACTGATTACAACACATATAAATTAAGCACACAGTTAAAAATGAGGTGATATAAAAAAAGAAAAGTAAAAATCACACCAAAAACCTATGCGAGAATACAATTTCAAACCGACAGGGTCCACTGCTCAGTATAATACTGACTACCCAAGGAGGATAAATCAGCACCGGTATTCTGCAGAAACCCAAAAACCCGAGATATACGCACATTTTAAAAGGTTGATCAGGTACACACTGTAAATTGTAAACTAGATGAGAATAGGTATTACTGTTACTAATGCTGACCGCATTACTTCGCGTTAACATTCTTATTTGTCCTGCCGTTTATTTAAAATGCATCATCCATGACAACAACGATACCAATGTTGAAACAACGTGACAACTGAAGTCTTAGTAAACGTGATTTGACTAAAAATAAACCGTTACATGGTAGAGAGCGTCGTTTCTACCTCCGTATCTTGAGTGCTTCGTGAGTAACAACTTCAAGTGACAAAGAAAGAGTCAAGTGCACGCAACAGTACATAGATATGTACTGTATGTGTGTACCAAATATACATAGATATAGAATTTTTTTTAATGCATCAAATCTTAAAACAATATTACATATCGCATGGTATGCGTCCCGTCGAAAAGTGAAATGGTATGTTTAAAAATACTTTTTTATTTCCTGGAAACTTTGCAATAACGGAAATACAACGGGCTAATAATTTTGTTTTAAAACAGGGGAGGGATAGTTGCAGTGCCACATTCCCTACATAGTCGGAGGCATGTTTACGAGTCCATTGCAGCTAACTCCTGTATGTTATCCCATTCATTGGATTTTAAAGATGAGTCGTCAGTGATTGCTAAATGTAGCCGCTAGTCCAATAAGACTACGATAGAAAGAGACTACTTAAGACTTTTGCGCTTGAATAAATCAAACACACGGTTACGACCCGTATTACCGCTGCTATGTGACGTGAACGTACGAACCTGTGACTTAGCTAGCTGTGAGGAAACAATCATCTCCATCGTATTTCAATCAAGTGCGAGTAAATATAAATATGTATGCGAGATAAAATATGGTTGTAATGATCACTATCACACCGACATTTTATTATTTTTGTACTATATTAAAATGAGAGATATACATGTTTATATTCACTTAAATATTCCCCCATCCCCGTTCCGCCATCGGACTTCAAGACGCACTGCAGAATTTCATCCTTTTGTTGTAGATATCTCTCAAACCCGAACGATGCGCTTTGATTCGTCTTTCATTGTTCGTACAGCAATTGACTGCAATAGTTTGCCCGCGTCGGTCTTTCCTTCGATTATAGAGTGGGTACAATAACATCCAGAACTGCATTTCCACTAAACATCAGGTTGGATCGTAGTCAAGCACTTGCTTAGAAAGTAAAAAAAAAAACAATGATACTTGTGCCATGTCCACACTAATCCAACAGTATTCAACGCAAACACAAACCGAGGCAAAGTTTCCACTGTGTTCGGTGTGAATACGCCCCATTCCGATACTCCCGCTACCTCGTACAAATATCAAGTTAACCCGCCGCTGTTACACTGATTTTAATTAAATAAAATCAGACGTTGCTTTCTTTTGAGTGGGTTCAACAACGGGTTCGCAGTTGAAAAGAGCTTTTGTAAGCTTACTTTATTTATCGTTGACGTTCGTGTCAGCGAAGCTTTTGACACAGTCGGATTTTTTATATATATATAGACTCATATATAGTGCAGATAACTGCGGTATACTGAAAATAACTGAGCGTTACGCGAGCCCGGAACTATGTTAAGATTGTAAAGTTTTTGTCGACAAATGTAACCGAGATGAATAGAAAGAGATCAGGGAATTTATATGATCTTTTACAATTTCACATTGCAAGTAAGGGAGGCCAAAAATCTAAAGTTTGGTCGTTACTGGAAAAGGTCGAAGACAAAAAACCGAAAGGCAGAAGTCCCATAAGATACATTGAGTGACATGACTTAAGGCCTGGACCATGCCACGATAACAAGAGTTCATAAAAAATACTAACTATGAATTTATCTTCTCGCCTATGGATGTGGTCAATGGCCTAGCTCTTGCAAATTTTGAGCAATACAATTGATTTTGACATCGGGCCACTTATATTTTACTCCTTTCCTGACTCCTGCATTGTGTCTGTTCAACATAGCGTGTCATCTATGTAGGTCATGTATTTATATTTGTTTTATTAAGAACCACACGAATTAAATAAATCTTCTTTGGCTCCATGTGTATGTATTAATTTATTTATACACGTGACGTCATCTGAAGAAACCTGCTAATTGATCATTAATATTATTTAGTATTATGTTAGATAGACAGTACAACATTCATTAAATTCATTCGAAACATATGTATTAAATTGTATGTGACGGTGGATTTCACACTTAACGACTCGTATTCTACAGGAAATGGAATAGAAGGAAAGTGTTGCGACTGAGGACGTTGCTAATTTCTAAAACGTATAATATGTTTGTATTGTATTCGCAACAGACGTCAAATACCGGCACTTAGAGTAATCGATTTTGAATTCTCTTATGTTGTTAACAAGTGCGCGACAAAGGACGAATAAATCAATATTCCGCCAACCGTGAAAGAATTCGGAGATACTTTAGAATTATCGTAGGAATATTGCGAAATAGATAATCAACAACCTAACTAAACTCTCATTAAGCTACCCTTGAAGCAGCTACATCCATTCCAATAAAAATAATCATTAAATTCGATTAACGTGATTTTGGTTTATTCGAAATACATACATTTATTGGAAATGGAATGGGAATGGAAATTTAATATTTATGTGGTTTTCTCATGCCATCGTCAGAACCGGCCTAAATTCAAACGGGATCACACGGGAAAAGAAAATTCAAATAAAACAAGAATCACTAACATTAGTTCACCCAGGCGAAAGTTCTGAGGTAACAATGACCCTCGTCCTTTTTTGAAGTCGGTTGAAGAATAAATAAGGATGATAGGAAAATTTAAAGGTATCAAAATGTCGAAAAATCGCGGTATATTTCAATGCTTAACAATCGACAGACAAACGAACCCTCTTGTGTACTGAGATACGACTAATCGCTTAAAAGCCTTGAGCCGTCGCAATCTCGATCCCTTTCTTTGAGTATTCAATTAAAATCGATCGCTTGAACGTTTTTCACCAAAGCAAAGGAGTACCGTCAAAAGACGTCAAACGTAATCAATTTTACAAATACCCCCCCTGTGTACTCGCCTTTTTCTTTTGCCTGATAAATCTTTGAGGAATGTCCATACCAATTTAACATATCTACAACTAGCTACAAGCGAAAATAAACTTCAACATAACGCATTAAAATGTAAATTGCCGTACGTTTACATGTTGGCTTAGAACGTTGCTAATAATGATAGAAAATATGATAACATTGTGTGAAAGTATCGAACATAACTTTATTAGTAAAAGGAAAATAATACAACAGTGCGTAAATCTATATACATAAAGGTTGTTTTTGCTTGAAAGGGAATCCGTGTTGAGCTATTGCGGATTTAAGAGCGTCATCAATACGGTATCGTAGCATTATCGTTATAATGTGGCATTAAGACGGAATCGTTGAAGGGAAAAATTGCCTAATAAATGTACAGAATTATCGGCCTTCTATTCACTACACTCGTGTCTTCCTCATTCCTAGATTTCTTTATTATTGACCTTTCTAGTATTATATATTAATACCACTTCTTACGTAAATTGCGTCGATGGAGATGTAGAAATTTCGTACACTTATCTTTTACAAACTGCGCCCGCGGTGTTGCCCTCGATTAAAAACTATTTAAAATATTCTAAAATAAAGGTAGTAAATACTTTCAACACATCTGGTATTTAAACCAAGGGAGATAAACTTTGTTTTTTACACGACATCATTTGGACAAATTTGTCCATATGAATAATGATGACGGAAAGAATAAGCGCACAATTACTCAAATATTCTGTTAATCCTCACATCCTACTAATAAGTAAAATTGGAGTGTCTGTTTGCAAAATAACCGCGTTCTAGATGCTTAATACTTGAATGTATATGCGGTACATACCAAAATAATTTTTTTTACAATTTTTGTCTGTCTGTTCCGGCTAATCTCTGGAACGGCTGGACCGATTTTGACGGGACTTTCACTGGCAGATAGCTGATATAATAAAGCGTAACTTTTAACTTTTATTAAAACAATTAAAAATATTAAACTCAATAACGATTTTGTGTGTGGATTTACCACGCGGACGAAGTCGTGGGCACAGCTAATATATACGTAAAATTGTGTTTAAATGTATAACAAAATCGTTAAAGTTTTAAGAAATAAATGGGAGGGTAGCGTTTAATACGCTATTGATGGTTTTATGATTTAACAATTACCTTCATTTTAAGGCCGATTTGAAGTCGTTTTTTGTTTTAACTCAAGATGTTTTAGGACAACGTCTGTAGGCGGCTTTATAAATCGTAATCAGGGTGATTTATATAAGGCCGATAGCTTCCTGCACGATAAAGGCGCGTATACATTATTAATGAGCGCTTAGATCATGCTCTCTTCTGATCTTCGACGATGGCTTCATAAATAAAGGCGTTTCATATTGCTCGCTACATCGCTGATACGTTGGAAAGTTTGGAGATTACTCAAGCTATCGATCAAGAAGTTGCTTGTAGTTTATCATAACAATTTCTTATAGAAGGTCGCCTCAATCTAACCAGAAGACCATTTTTAAACGTACAAGCCAAGGTTACTCCTCACCGGGGGGACCATTGGTCGAGTTACTAGCGACAGAGGTTCAGGCTAAGCGACCTAAGAGCTATGCCATCTCTCAACCGGTGAAGCCATCAGCTTCTCTGGCCAGTCTGTGTAGTTCGTCATAAAAATATTCAAAAGCTTATGTTTTCTTCGTGTGTTGTAGCCTAGCATCTTGTACTAGGCACTAGGCCACGAGGCAGGTCCCTAATGCGGTGACCAGAACGGGTGCAGGATATGGTGACTGCCACGGTGACAGGAGTGAAGCGACTAGAGAGAAGAAACGACGGTTTTTGAGGGACTAGTTTACCCTACAAGGATGACTACGTGATACTGTTGCTTAAGAGTGAGATATGAGATATATCGCTTCAGTCCGAATCATCTAATATGAATATTTACATCTATCTATTTCATGCAATAATGAAATATCGTATGTACTACACCCTCCGCGATGGCAGTACTAGTTGTATACATTTTTTTATCTGTGACTTACTGTGGGCTAATTAAATATAAACAAACGATACTATAGAAGGAAAATATACAAAATATCGCATAGTAAGGATACGACATTACGATGTATCGATATATTTTTATCATGAACATCACTACTGTTGCTATATCGTCGTTAAGTATCACCTGGCAACTTTGGACTTACAAGCAAGAGGTTGCTTGTTTGGGTTAAATCAACATCATTTTGGTATTATAAGGAATATGGCATCTTCTTCTAACGCATAGTATATAAGTTACACATATATATGTTATCTTTGTAATATATTATTGATTGGTTTTCTTGTTGTTTCAGCATCAGAATGCCAGCTACTAAGGACCATTCCTCGAAGTACTCCTACGGTCGATCGAACTCCCAAAGTAAGTGTGCATTGTATACCGATATTAACGTAGGATTTAAGCACTTTAGTTTAGTGGGTAAGAACACTCGTAATGATTTGTTACAATCAGTAGCCGAATTATAGTACAATACGTAAGTAGTATATTTGTATAGTTATACTAGTGTACGCAGCCGGCTTCGCCGAGTAGATTTTGCTTTATTTAAACAATAAACTTACATCATTAGAAATTTAATTTAACTCTCACAATATATTAAATTATTAATTTCTCTTCGTTTTCATTCTCTTCTCTAGCTGGTGAAGACTATTACCTACACCCACATACATATCAGTAAATACAATATCATTCTTATAATTTATACAAAAACATATCGGGCTCAATTTAATGTTAGAAATGAAAGTACGACGTATGGCTTGTTTGACAGTTCAAAAGTGGAGTGCTCCGATCGTCAACAAACCTTATATAGTCTAGGATACTGGGTCAATCTGAAGATTCCCTGAAAGTTTCGTTGAAATCGGTCCAACCGTTTCAGAGCATATATGGAACATACACACTTTCTTTTTTTTTAATATTATATACAGTCCGGTATAACCTCGATGGTAAGTCACTGCTATGTTTACGCCAATTGATGAATGCCTCGACTATCCATTAGACTGTGTGTACTAGATTGAACGGAGTCCCAAATGGTGAAAAGGGATTCGTTTTTCAACCAACTTCAAAAAAGTAAGAGGTTGTCAATTCGTCTGTCAACCGATTTCGATGATTCTTTTTTTATTTGAAAGATGGTACTTTCCGTATGGTCCAATTTAAATTCTAACAATGGTATCCATGAGAAAACCAAATAAGTCTTGAATTTTCTCATGTGAGCGACAAATGGACAAATAACTCAATATCGCGCTAATCGATTTCGATGATTCATTTTTTATTGTATAGGATGTACTTCAACCGTAGTTTGATGAAAGTTTGGTTTCGTTATATTAATACAGTAATTAGGAAATCCAACACAGCGTCCGCGCGTAACAGCGTTTTCGTTTCGATTTAAAATCGGTTTTTTTGATTTTTACAAACATAGAAAACATACACACGATTTGAGAACCTTCTCCTTTTTTGAAGTCGGTCCATATTTAGTATAGGTTAATTCTTGTTAACTTATTATGCTAGTTCTATTGAAAATTAAAGCTCTGACAAACTCATTCTTCTATTGCAGGTGGAATGTCGATGTCGGCAAAGGTGTACCACCCCGCCACCAATCTCATGCCACCATCGCCGCCACTCTCCCCCACAGGAGTGGCGCCGCCCTTTGGCTCCACCAGGTCCACGTGGGTCGGCAGAACAGCCAGAGCAGCGGAAAATACTCATGATACATTGGTATCTAGAAAATTGACTCTTCTCTTGTGTTGTGATAATAAAGCGATATTATTTATGGGATCGTAGTTTCCCATAAGGCACATATATAGAGAAAATTTACCATTGATAGATAAATTGGAGAAAAATAATAATGGAAAGATCTTTTGTCTTAGATTCAATTCTAAGGCGCATAAAAATGCAGTAAGTTTAGTTAAAAGTTAGCTTGTGAATTCGTTACGAAAAGTGTGATCAAGCGAGGCGAAGGGAAGTTGAAAGGGAGATATAAGTTAGTGAAGATAGAAAGAGTTACGTTTGGTATCAGATCTATTATCTGTATCACACTGTAGGAGCAAGAGAGAGGACTACGCGCGCACATTTTCTTTCTCTTAAACAATCGTGTATATATTATATTATGTGTATAAAATAAATATGTATACACACTTGTTTAGTTTATTCACAAAATATAGATAGAGCTAATTATCATGGACTGGAATGCTATAAGCGGAAGATTTTTTGACCTTACTTGTCACAATTAGGTCCATAACGTAATAAGCTCAATGCGAAGTGGCAGACGATCGCTCTCTGTTTACTCTGTTCACGTTATTAAGTTATGAATTATATATATATATATATGAATATATCCTAATGATTTATATACATGGAATATTTAATTACAAATGTAATTATTATTTCTCATACAAACGATTCAAGTGAGAGAAACATTGACGTGAACGTTCGCAACGCACAATAATTCTAAGTAAAAAATTGTACATGATTTTAATACTATGCATTAATTTCCTTAACATTTCCTACAGTTAATATTATACCTTATACTATAGATTATTAGGTTCATTTTTGCACTACATGTTTTTAATTTCTTGAATTTTATTATTTTCTATATCATAATATAGATAATTTTTAAAACTAAATTATTTCGTCAGAATAAATAATTGTATAATTATTCTAATTTCTATTCTAAACTATATAATATATATTTTAAAGTTCAAATTTACTAAAATCAAAATTAATTAAATTATACTGCTTTTACGATATTATATCAAACTTGAAGGTATTCGATTTTATTTATAAATTCAATTGATCTAATGTAAAAGTCACTTAAATATTAGAATTTAAGTGAACGAGTACAAACAATGTAGTGTTTATGGATTACATTGTAGATTTACGCTTAGAATTTTTTTATAATTATAATTATGGATAAAAATGGACATTTATTTTAAAAACGCAACTGTTAAAGCTATATAAGTATAAATATATTCAGCCCTGTAGTTCTGGGCTCTCAAGAATAAGACTACGGTATCCCCTGCCTGTTGTACAAGGCGACTAAAAGGGGCCTCGGGTTCACTGGGCGACAAGGGTTGGCGCCTGCGTCGTCCACCAAAGTGGACCCGGGAAGAACGCGACATCGGCTGGCCGGGCATTGCGCTGCGAGGGCACAGGGGGGGAGGGAGTAACCTCCCCCCGGGACGTGCTCTCCTTGAGCACAGTGCAGAGGGGCTCCGGTGCGCTCCACGTGAGATCCCGGAGCCCCTCGTCATGCACCGAGGAAAGGGCCACCGGGGAGATTTCCGGCTTCTCTCCCCAGAAGGCGAGGTATCTTTGTGAAAATTTCCTCCCCGTGAAAAAAAAAAGTATAAATATATGAAAGGCGTGTTTAATTTTTTTTTAAGACGCATTGCCGTATTCCATTCTTTTGTTGTGAACATCCCTCAAGCCCGATTGAAGCACTTTACTTAGTCTTTTTAGTCTTTCGTTATTTGTACAGCAAAGGACTGGAATAGTTTGCCCGCGTAGGTCTTTCACTCCGATTATAATGTGCGTATTTTCGAAAGTAGAGTGAATTGACGAACTAAGCAAATGAGCCGTACCAGGATTTAGTAGATTACTAGATTATGTCGTCTTTTAGTTCATTAATCACTACGGTTTACCGATGGCGTACCAGTAGCACGCCAATCGTGCGCGTGTATTTAATAGCAATGGAATGATAACTGATATGACTGTAATACATTGGTTTCATAATAATAGGAAATGGTAGGATCATGATAAAGCTATTCGTTACTACACATTGCATACATAATATTATATAAGCTAACATAATATATTTTTTAAATTATAATATAAAAAAGTGGAAATAATTAATTAAATTGCCAGTACTAGAGTTTGATCAGTCCTATGTCAACCTTGGCCTGTGGTGGTTGCCCGCTAGGCGACGGAAATTGAAATAGTTTTGTCTGGTCAATGCGGTTTACCAATAACTAGACCGTAGGTTACTGATAAAACAACCATAATTTTGTTTGTTTACGTACTAGATGAGAAAAATACGTGTCGTATGACTTGTGACGTAGAAAACAACGCTAGCATTTTTCAACCGACTTCAAAAGAAGGAGGTTCTCAATTCGTCTGTATTTTTTTCTCATATTTGGTACCGCATAACTTTCGACTGGGTGATCCGATTTTGATGATTCTTTTTTATATGAAAGCTGTCGCAATTTGATCAAACCCAAAAAGGGCGTCTGAGAAAACAGTATAAATCTTAAATTTGCATCAAATATGTGCGCGACAAATGGACGAATAACTCAATATCACGTCAACCGATTTCGATGATTCATTTTTTATTGCAAAGGATGTATTTTAAGAGTAGTTTGGTTACGTTCTGATTAATTCCATTCCGTAATATTCCTACTATAATGAAGACATACAAAAAGGCCGTCCACACGTAATAGCGTTTAACCTTTGATTCGATTTGAAGTCGGTTTTTGTTTTGGTCTTTCATATACTTGTTTTTCTTACAAATAATGTTAACATTCTTGTTAACAATTCCAACTAAACTTAAGCTTGCGCTAAGAGATGGTTCACGTCAAAAGACGAATGGCGGATTCGAACCTATTAGGCAATTGTCGCTAGTTGTTGAGAGATTAAAATTCGCTACAATCTAAAACTGCAATGTACTCTCTGAAAAGCTACTTACAATTTGTTTAGTATGGTAATATCATTGGAATATAACTTAATTTATTGATTATTGTAAAATTGGAATAGTTACTTATATATTATTGTGACAAGATCTTTAATTACACAAACTCTTTAGAATATATGAAAGCTGTTCTTTCGAGTTAATAACAGAACTTTTACGGAATTACGTTTATAACGGAAGAAATATGTTCTGTGTCTGAAATGGCAAAATAATATTGCTAAATATTTTTTTTATTTTAAATCCGTTTATTTACACTTGTATATAACTGCATTGTCACACATTAAAATAATCGCGATGCTTTTTCACAATAATGCAGAAACTAGAATTAGTATCAAATTGATTTTGATTGAAGGAAACCGATTAATTAGTATTTTGTATATTATTAAAAATAGTATCAATTTTATGTAGTATGTAATATATTTGAGCGTGTAATTTGTAAGTAAAGACATTATTATTTCTCTGCATTGTTTTTAAGGAATTAATGATATTCCGCAGATGTTGTCGTAAACGTCTATAAATTTAAATAAAATGTACCCTTTATTATTAAATAAGTTGTAAAAATGTTTCTTTAAATGCAAAAAAATGTACGAAGTTTGGTGCTATGACAAGTCACGTTTTAGTGGCGGTATAAATAAGTATACATGAAACTTCTTGTGAATGTATTTAAAATAAATAAATGTTTTCATTTGAATGTCTATATTTTTATTAACTGTTACTTTATACATAAGTACCATATGATTAGATTGGCCAACTGCTACCTCACTCTCGCGCGGTCGTCATAAACTTAGTGGAGGACGAAGTACACATTAGTCAGAGAAGCTGGCTTATAGTGCTTCACCGGATTGAAAGGTGACATAGCTCATAGAACGCTTAGTCTGAATCTCTAATGGACGTAACTCAACACAAGGGTCCCCCTGGTGAGGCGTAAACTCGGCTTGGACGGTATCGCGTGGTGAGCGGGCGCCCGAAAGGGCCGAAACACGCAAGGGTCATTATTACAGAAGTTTTGTTTTCGCCTGGTATGTAGTATTCAAAAATATCGCTAGATGACAAAAGCATTCATGAAACAACGACACAATTCTGAGGTTAAAAAATTAGTAATTTTTTTTAAACCAAAAGTGCTTTTCTGCATATTTTGAAAATCATAAGGCATTTATAATTTTTAGAGTTATTTATGACTCCTTTATCCCTTCGTATCGTACTTGACATTAGTGACATCTATCGTTTATAATTCAAACAGATATTGATTGCATTTGATTGACGTGAAAATGCGTTAAAAAATACAGCGTGAATAATAAATCCAGTGGATACAGCAATTAAACATTCTCTGAATTACACTAGAACTCAATCAAGCAAAATATCTATTGATATTGCTAAATTAACAGATTCTACAGCGCCATCTATCTCCCGTGGTATTAACACGTTTCATTAAATCGATAACTTTTGTGTGTTTATATTATGTTACTATAGTTCATGTAAATAGCAATAGATGTCATTTTGATATTTAAAATACTTTTAAAATCTACTATACTGCTATAGCTAGCTATATATATATACAGTTGTACAAATAAACACAATATGTTGATAGTATGATTTTTCTTTTTACAAAATTTCACCAGCACCTTCATTTCAATTACTTCTAACAAGCATTATAGTGAAGACAATTGTCGTTTCTTTCATAATCAGTAATAGGTAGCCAATAAAATTTGATATATTTTACGTCACATATCTTTTACTAAATTTTATGTATTGAAATTGATCGCCTAAATTTGACCATTTCACAATTTTATTAAAACGCTATCTAGTGAACTATTTTGTTTTTATGTTACCAATCAATACATTTGTCGATACTTACATAAAAGGAGAAGGCATTTCAATACTAATCGCTAGATGGCTCTGTAATTAAATTACATAGAATAATTCATTATTAATTTATCATAATTTTTTTGGTTTATAACAATATAATTTACGTCTTTAATTATTTTTAAATTATTTTTGAATTTACATTATTAAAAATCCTTTAAATTTCTTTCAAAGCAGGTGTAATTAAAACGACCCCTCGGCGAATATCAGGAAAGAGAAGTCCGCATTTTTGATCTGTTAATTTCCTTTACTCCTAATTAATATGGGTGCAACGGAAAACCATCACACTCGAAGATAGCGGCTCCCTGTATCCAAGCGCAATAAGACTACCAGTTTAGCATTTAATACATGGAATTTTTAACCTTATTCGAATGAAATTTAAAACTATATTGCTCTGCACTGTTTCATTAGTATAATGTATATTGAATTGCGCGTTGTAAGTCGTTGACAAGTCAGCTTATCGCCGAAAGCAATAATTTTGTAAAAAAAAAATCCACCCATTGACTTTGCGATAATTGTATTAAATACGGATAATGTTTACCCTTGCTATAAAATCTGTTTTAAAACAATCTTCATGTAAAATACACTTTACACGATTTTTACTCAAACCAGGGTAGACAGATATAGCAATCGTAATCATGTTATCTTATATAGTTATCACAGCTGTTGTTGAAAAAAAACTGTGCGACCTATAGGACTTCTACACGTACAACTGGCAATATCTGAATCAACAAATCTTTTTTTAAGCCTCTTAGGGTTTTCTTCGAAACACAATTAATGAGATGTTATCACGGACAGATAAACGACAGAGTTATGAATGTTCAAACATAAACACGAAATTGGACCTCCTACTTTTTGAAGTCGGATAAACATATAAAATCATAATACAACAGCACTAAAGTAAACTGGTGGAGGCAGATCATCTGCTCCAAAGGCAACCCTGATGGTGACCAAGATCTTATTCGCCACCCCTCCATGAGGCGGAATATCTTGTCGAAAATATCCTCCCGTCAACAAAAAAATATACTATACTATATTTTTTTTTTTATATTTTGTGTATTTTTTATGTATACCTATTACTTTAGAATAGGGATATTGTAAAAGCCTAACCTATGATTTAAAAATAAATAAAGGGCAATTTACTCACGACAAATACAAAATTTTGAAGCGTCAATAACCTAATTAATGGTTGAGGGAGTGGTCTGCGAAACGTAAGGTTGTGGGGTTCGAATCCACCGTTCGACTATGGACGTGAACAATCCCCTAAAACAAGCCTAAGCTTATATAGAATGGCTAATAAGAATATTTGTGAAAAAAATATTGGTAGCAATCTTCAAAACAAAAAATTGTCTTTATAAAATTTTTTTTATGTGGTTTTAGGTTATATACTAATATATATATAGCCGAATATACACGTAATTCGAGTTAGCGCAGTATAAATTGTTGGTGTCGATTTGTTAGGATTCCTGGCACTAAGACAGTGGCCGCTCAATAAGCATCGTTTAAAGAGAATATTGCGGTCTGTCATTGCTATATTTAGCACAGTCAATATGGCCAATGATACATGATTTGATCTGAACATCTAATAATAGAAAATGCATCAGAGCCGATCATGCGAGCGCCGTGTGCTATTTTATTGACGGAGCTGCCGAGGGTTGTTCTCAGTTCGGTATATTTCCGCTTCGGAAATCATTATACGGATTAACAAGGTTTCATATTTCTTATTGCCAATCACTAAATCTTTATTACCTGAAACTTCCACATTACTTAGTTGAGTAACATTTACTACTAAATATTTCGGGAGTTACGTAGAAAACTGTACCATTACATTTACCGTTAAGACTTCACTGAACCCGTACATGGTGTTAACTTCTTGCTGCAGATGACCCCGCAAACGTTGTTTTAAGAAGAAATATTAGAAGTTAACATTTTTTATTCAATATTCATTTTAATGATTGTTTACCAAACAGAACGCCGCCGAAACGGGAGCACGCCGTCCGCAGAGGATAGCGATCAGAATTGATTCCGTAATGAAACCGTGGACGGAATCAAACGGCGCTACCCGCGACGATGGACGGTGACCCGCGACCCGCGACTGCCGAGTACGATGGACTTGAGATTTATTGTGCTATTTGTTTCCTGATTTTAATTGGCGAGTTGAACTATGTTAACTCCGAGATGTTCTACAAGCATGTATATATAAAGACCCTGCGTTAAGTCGACAAATATGTGCTGTCAATAGACAAACGTATGTACAAACGGAACAATAGATAAATATCTAAGTATATATGAGTAAAAATAATGTCAGGAAAAGATGACAACGAAATTCTGAGGAGGGAGAGATAAGTACGAAAAATGAAAGATTAAGCAAAGCGTTTCGTTCAGGTCTGGGGGATGTCCACAACAAAAAGATAGAATCCAGCAGTGCTCACAATCTTGGCCCCGAGTATGCTATTTTCCAGGGAAGTTTCATTATGAAACCAATCAATTGCAGTTACATTAATTATCATTCTATCATTACTAAATTGTCAAATACTAACACATACTTCATTGTCGTGCCAGTAGTACGCCATTAGTAACCCATAGTAACTAACAATGAACTAAAATACTACAAAAACTAACAAATTTTGATCACTTTGATGCCAATGAACGTTCAATTTGTACACATTTGGTTTCGCAGACTCGAGGACCTAGAAGTTCGATAGTAGAACTCGAATTAGATCATGTAATTATATATATGTAAGCAAAGTATACATAGATATTTATACATCTGTAAATAGCTGCGTTTTTTTTTAATATATTTAAGTATAATATAAATAAAAGTGTATGTAACACCATATTTATACACAACCAAATCGTGTCCACCTTAGTTTTCACAGGTTTAATGGCTGAAAATCAGCGCTGTGCTACATGTGTGACTACAGTACATGCTGAGCCAACCTCTTTTCGGCACAAGTCCTATTTTGTTTTTTTTAATTTTTCACAATGTTAAATACTTTTGTTTATGTTGTTTTTTGTCTTGTTTTACCTGTTGTTTCTGTGTTCTTGTGTCCAATAAATGTTTATTCTTTTCTATTCTAATTCTTAACTCCAAAATGCCACTATAACACCGAAAGTATTACGCCTGTGCTCAACACTGAGCAGACTTCAGCTGCGTCACATCAACAAATCACGTGTTTCCTATCACCCAGCGCGCCAAAAGTGGTGTTACCTAATACAGCTGTAAATGTGTTAGTCGTTGCTTACTTCCATAAATTCGTATTCCCTTATCGAGCCATTGCTCAGAACTTTTTTATTTATCGCTATCTCCTTTTCAATTCATTCCGGAGCCATTGTCGCGGCGCTACCGGGCGCTATCGGGCGCCAGCGATTCGGAACCTTTTTAATTTAAAGTAACCAAAAACTTATAGATTTATGGACGCCCCCCCCCACTTTTAATTACCGAGTCTGCTGCCTCCTCCAACCGCCAAGTTTCCTTGTTAACCGCCAAGCTCTGTCGTCGACCATTTTGTAGATTAAACAAATATTTTTGATACACTTTGTAAAAAGAAGTGCCTTATTAAATGGTTCTTTTTATTTACTTATTACAAGTTAAGATTAAAAACAAAAACCGACTTCAAATCGAAACAAACGTTAAACGCTTTTACGCGCAGACGCCCTCTTTGTAGTTCTAAATTATCGTACAACCTAACCAAATTCTCATAAAACTACCCTTGAAGTACATCCTTTCCAATAAAAAATTAATCAACTAAATCAGTTAGTGTGATATTGAGTTATTCGTCAATTTGTCGCGCACATAGTTATTACTTAATGCAAATTTAAGACTTATATGGACTTATAGAGACCATGGTCAGAAATGGAATAAATGGGAATGGGGCGAGACTGGAAGCAACAACTTTCAAATAAAAAAATAATCATCAAAATCGGATCACCTAGTCGAAAGTTATCAGGTATCAAACAAAAAAAACTTGAAGACAAACACATTGAAGACATACAAAATTGAGAACCTCCACCTATTTTAAGTCGGTTGAAAGTAGCCTACGTTACTCCTTATTACATCAGCTACCTGCCAGTGAAAGTCCCGTCGAAATCGGTCCAGCTGTCAAGTGATTAGCCGGAATAAATAGACAGACAAAAATTGTAAAAAACGTTATTTTGGTTTATGCACATTCAGATGCATATAGTATATACCGTTATTTCAATATTACAAACAGACACTCCAATTTTATTTATTAATATACATATCATCGTATATAACTCAGGTAAAAACATACTAGGTTAATAACTATACAAAATGGGGGTTTTGTAAAATTAGAATTCGAACCTATAACTTTTAGATAGGACTTGCGATGTTAAGCTATATGTTATATATTAAATATTTACACAGTTATATACTAAAAAAACTATTTTTTTTATTGTTACTCTGCAAGACATTCTTAATGTTCGTAAACTGTAACAAAAAGTTTTGCCCCGGGTGAGGATCGAACTCACGACCTTAAGATTATGAGACTTACGCGCTGCCTACTGCGCCACCGAGGCCATGCATGTCTAGATATAATTTATAATACTAAATAAATAACGCAACGTACTCTTGCGCTGTAAAGTTTTTATGTTATTTTTTATGTTCCAATTTTTATTTCACAATTTCGGATAACTATATTGTAACACAGAATTTTATTATACAACTTTTTTGCTTGACGCATGATTTTTTTTTATTTTTATCTAATTATAGTAATCTTTTTGATTTAATTATAAATTAATTACTACTTAAATGACAAAGTAATAGTTTTAAGCATACATTTGCAAATTACATTATGTTAAGTTCTTCTCCTTTTTTGAAGTTGGTTAAAATTAAATTTTGGCGTACTCTTACTATGTTGCTTGAAGATTATGATGAGCAGATTGATCCTTTTGAATATTTTAAAAAATAATGCAATATAATTAATAAAAAAAATATTTTTTATCAATTTTTCTAAAATTCTTGTTAACTATTCCAACTAATGTTAAGCTTGTGTTAGGAGATAGATGAATGGGTTCGAACCTACGACCTTAGATGACCTAGTACCTGCGACTCAGGCGCGTCCACGTGCGTTACACTTAAAATATAATAAAATAACTCACACACATTAATCAATATGCGTGCGTTATTACGAACCGTTTAAACATATTTGTACTCTTTGCGAAAACAAATTGAAAATAAACAGTAGCGTGAACAAAACGCCGTGTGCCGCGCGCCGCCACCACAACTATTGGCTGCCGGCTGCAATTGACAGCGGCGCTCAATTTATGGCCCGCACTGTCTAGTGTGGGGCGCGCTCTCGGACACTGGATGTGGCATGCTATACTTTGAATTGGTTTTAAAACCGGGAGCTGAGTCTATAGTGCTCTTTTGCTCGATTTTCGTTTCATTAGATGAAAGAAAAAAATCTATTAAGAAATATAAGGATACACAGAAAGGATACATTGCATAAATTTCACTAAACACACGCCGTAGTATTGTATAGTATTACAGTGACTCCCAAACTAAGCAGACGCTTGTATCTTGGGAGCCAGACTTGCATTGTAGGATTTGCAAATAATATGTTTCTTGTGTGGTCTTATATCTTTTAAATTTTTGCCACCACTCTCGGAGGAAGTCGGTTTCCACTTTTCTATAAAGATATGCAATGTTGACACCTGCGATGTATTTGTTCCCCAAGAATATATATCAAAAATAAACATGAGAAAAGACAGAAGATTTAATTCTTTTTATTTACAAGCGACTTCAAAATGAGGAAAGGTTCTCAATTCGTCTGTAATTTTTTATGTTTGTTAGCGCATAACTTTCGAATGGTTGACTCGATTTTGATCCATTGTTATTTGAAAGCTGATGCTTTCCGTGTAGCCTTGGACCCTGGCAATGGGATCCATGAGAAAATCATAAAAGTATTAAATTTGCATCAAGTCTGTGCGTCACAATGCACGAATAACTCAACTTAACGCCAACCGATTTCGGTCATTCATTTTTTATTAGAAAAGGATGTACTACGACTTTGGTTTTGATCAATTCTATTTCGTAAAATTCCTACCACAATTCGTAAATATATTTAGATGATCTAGATGATAATCGTACTTCAAGAGTAGTTTGATGAAAGTGTGGTTAGTTTGTGATTAATTCTATTTCATACAATAATTGGGAAATACAAAGCGTCCACCGCGCGTAATAAAGATTAAGGTTTGAGTCTTTGGTTTTTGATTTTGTTCGTAAATATACTTGTGCCAAATCGATTTCAACGCGGGCCACGACTCAGATGAAAAGTTGATGTAGTAGCTGGTCATCGCACGAGAGAAGAAATTTATTTTATTGTAAATGTTACATAAACGTTATATATTAAACATATAATTTTAGCATAGATATATTTATATCTAACAGACGAGTTATATTTTATGAAATAGGGAAGCTAATGAAGGTCACGGTATGAGACGTGAGAAGAGACCATGCTTTGTATATCTCTTCTCGCTTCTTACATAACAGATAACTGTTATTTCAATCTACCCATCTGAGTCAAGAAATTGGATGTTTTTATCTTTTCCTTAAATCATAGGCCACTTCAATCGGTAGTACATCCGCGTCGCCGGCCAGTATTTAATTAATTCCCGCATTGGAATAGTGCGAATTTTGACTGCAACTGAAGCCAACGGTTATTTGTTTTGTCGTTTTAAATTAACGCCTCGCCGTGCGACCGTGCCGCGGACCGCTAGTTTTTCTCCCCTGATTATTGCTTTAATTGTTTTGCCTAAGTGAAGTTGTTGATTGAATCAAGAACAGTTATTTTTACGTTGCACCTGATGTTTCATTTTTAATTGAATTCTGTTACTCATCTAGTTTTGTGAAGCTGACCTAGATTAATAGATATATAGCATTTTATATTTGATAGATTTGTGACAAAAATGTTAGATTTAGGTTCCTCGGGTAAGGAATCGCCATGTCTTTGAAATTTTAATTCGTTTCATCTGGCCCTGGATATAATTAAAAAAAACTCGTAGTATCTTTTTAAAAAATTAGCGCAAGTGTCGGATAAATCATCCCGTAGATAAGCGCGGATATAATTAGCTCTGCGTGAGGGCGGGAGCTTTTTTGTTAATTAAAAATAAATATATAATGAAGTGGAAATCGGCTTGGCGGTCCTTCGATTCTCAATTTACTCGTAAAAATAAGAGACGTGCGAGTAATATTGCCCTCGCCCTACGAACGTATTATATTTATGGTGTTTTTACTGACAGCAAAAAAGGAGGAGGTTGTTAATATAATGAAGTGTTTTGTTTTATGTGTATTCTCTCAAAACTTTCGACTGAGTGACCAGATTAATATGATTCTTGCTTTTTTAAACTGGTGCTTATCGTGTGATCTCATTTTAATTCGGTCCAGCGGTTCAGCCATTCAAGACTTAGATTTGTTTAACGTGTCAAAGGCGTTTCGTTGGCGTTACCCTTGAAATTGCAGTACCGCGGTTGTAGCTTGAAATACTCATACATAAAAAGTTAGATATTATAATACAAATCTATTTTCTTGTAAAATCACGGAATCGCAATTTGAATTAAATTCTCCGTCTCAAATTAATTTATTTCAAATTAGTTTTCATTTAAATCTAGATTCCAGGGCTGTAGCGTTACTTAACTCTGTCGTCAGTGCATTAAAGAATATCGCAGTAGGAGCAAATTTAAAACTTACCTTCCCAATGTTTACGCTCGTTACGTACTTTAAACCTTAGTGGGATAGACAGATAGCATTTTTTTAAATACTGTAAATTATTTTACAAATATTACTAACATCATTGTTTTGTTAATCATTCGAACGACGGAAGCTTGTGCTAGAAATGGAAGGCGCTGGTCTGAGGGCACAGGGGGGGGAGGGAGAAACCTCCCCCCCCGGGACGTGCTCTCCTTGAGCACAGTGCAGAGGGGCTCCGGTGCGTTCCGCTGGAGATCCCGGAGGAGGGGCTCCGGGATCATGCACCGAGGAAAGGGCCACCAGGGAGGTTTTAGTGGGTAAAAACCCCACATAACCGCCGCCTTTCCCCCAGAAGGCGGGGTATCTTTTCGAAGATTTCCTCCCCGTTAACAAAAAAAAAAAGGAGATTTTAATTGTGGTTCACGTCAATAGTGTATGATTGATTAAAACCTAAGACCTTACGTTGGCGTTGCTTTCAGACAGTATTCTAAACCATTAGGCTATTGGTGTTTTGATCTTCAAATTATTATAGTTATTAGCTCATGTAAGTGACGGGTAATAAGCTAAAAGAAATAAAAAGAAAATTGATTTCAAAGTATGTTAGGTCAGGTCTTATGCTATGTAGTTTCTTAAAAGCTCACCAGCTGTCACACATGTATCCTAATATACTTGGTGAAAGCGGAAAGCGTGATCTGTCTACCCCAATAGGCTTAAAAGAACTTGATACCAAAGAAGCTAACAATGACAGTCATGCGTAATAAACTCTATTTAACATTGATATTCAGTTACGTGGTAATTTCCCGATGGCTCGGTCCTACATATAACAGCAAAAAAAAGTCATGTTGCAGATAGTTTTCAACCGACTTCAAAAAGGAGGAGCTTCTCAATACGTCTGTATGTTTGTTAGCTCATAACTAAGCGATTTTGATGATGCTTTTGCCATTTGTTCCAATTCTGACTATGGGACCCATGACAAATCCATATGTCTTAAATTTGCATCAAGTATGTGCGCCACAAATGTACGTATAACTCAATAATAAGCCAAATAATTTCAATGATTCATTATTTATAGGAAAGGATATCATTCAAGAGTAGTTAGATGAGAGTATGCTTAGGTTTAGATTAACTTACGAAATAACGTAATATTCCTACGATAATTCGGTAATATAAGTCCGCGTTTCATGTTTGATTCGATTTGAAGTCGGTTTTTGTTTTTAATCGCTAATTTATTGTAATTGCACATGCAAACAATTCTACTCTCTGAGAATTTAAGTCTTATTGTTACTTTTACTAGTAACTTTTTTGTTGAGCCGTTATTCTAAGTACGATACCATTTTGACTTCAGGTGACAACGATATATCACGTCTCTGGTTGGTTCTACAAGCATATTGCTAAAAATTCTATAAATGCTACTAACGTTATTGCCGCTTTAAGAAGCTTTAGCGTTGAAAAAGAAGATTTAGAAGAAACTTCGGTAACGCCCCTTGAATATTTTTTAGGTAATAGTGAATTTAATTTGACCGGAAATTCAATTGAAATCAATATCAGCTGGTATTCGAACTAACAACCAGTATTAAAGACGCTTACATTATGGTTATAATTACGAAAAAAACCTAGGATATAAATTAGATAATCTGTATAATCAAAGTTATGAACATAAAAAATATATTCGGAAAAACTTGCCCAGTATTTCATCCGACTCGAAAAACTGAATTTTCGAAAGCGTCCCTCATGCAGCATTAACATCTTTATCGGCAGGGGAGACCGGGCGTATTAACTAGTGAAGGCATCAGATATGAATCTTTAATTTTCCAAATTTATTAAAACGCTAAGCGAACTCCGCGTTCAAACAGCAATATTTTTAACGACGGAGGTTAGGGATAGTGTTGTACTTTTGAAAATCTTTTATCGATAATTTTATAGTGAAATGCACGATTTAATTTATTTATATGGCTAGTACCAATAAGTTTGGTTAAAGTACAAGATCATTGCTAGCGAACATTTTTTGTATATCGTGTGATGCAAAATTTGGTTGCCAATTGGTTGTATTAAAAGGACCTCGTATGACACAGAACGGTAAACACACTGAGTTTCCAGTGTTTGCCTTCGCTATCTGTGGTTGAGTTAAAAAATTATGAAAGCCTATTTATATTCATTTTGTTACTACCGACTAAGCTAAGTTCTATAATAAACTTTAAATGAAAAAAACTAGTAGAGCACACGACTGAAGTAATGTATATGTATTTATTTATATGCGTAAATATGTATAATATATACATTAATTTTCAAGAGAGAAAAAAATGTGCGCGAGTACTGATACTATATACAACAGGCCGATACAATAGGCCTGTACTGTGGATGAGATACATGAAATGTAGCTCTGTCTTTTTCTAACTTCACTTCTCAACTCTTCTCTTCTCCTTCTCAACTACTTTTCGCCTCGCCCGCTCTTTTCGTTACACATCCACCAGCTTGCTCCCCAAGTCAAGAATGCGTTAAGAAGTTTTTCTTAAAAACGTTTTTAGGATTTGAATTCATGTTCTAGTACACTAGCTTGATAACTAATTATATAAATGTAAAAGTATAGTTTTATAACAAAACATTTTCAAACTGTACAGTAGAGTACAGTTAGAATAGATTATGCCGAATGCGAGCGCGCGGCCGCCAGACACGAAGATAGCGCGTGACCTCTCAGATCTGAGGTCCTGAATCAATTTGACATCAATATGAAATAATTGAATGATAACAATGTGGGACAAGTTTATCGAACAATCAAGAGCTGATGTCATGCAGAGGAGCATGGCGTCGAACTAATAGATAGGAATTGATTGTTTCGTGTTGTGGACGCATCAATTTGTGCATCCGACCAGCCGTTCGCATAGCTTCGCGATCATGTCACGCTTTATATTGATATTTACTAGCGACAAATCAATTCTTGTATTGGCTTTTAAATAGATTATGGACGTGCTCGTTCAAGCGTTATGGCCTATTATTTATGGATGTTTGCTATAAAGTGTTTTATTTGTGAAGACTACTACTACTTTTTATACAGAGCCGTGGTAGCTCAGTGTCCGGGCGGTAGCCTCAAGTTGCTTAGTACGCGCTAGCAACCCGAGTTCGATCACCGATGACGGCACCAGTAAATTTGTTGTTGCAATTTTATGTGCCGCGTTACCATGCGCTCGGTGGTGAAGGAAAATATTGTGAGGAAACCTACATGTCTATAAACATTTTTCTAAGACATGGGAAGTCTGCCAATCTGCACTAGGGCCGCGTGACGTATACCCTTATGCTCTGTTTACAGAGGAGACCTGTGCAAAGCAACAGGACATATATAAAAGGCTGTCACTAACATTTTCAATAGTGAAATCTAGATGATATATATAATAGTCGCCCCATACTTTTAACACAATGGTGTTAGACAAATAGTAGTCACCATCACTATTTCATCACTATTTAAGTAATGGATGGTGAGAATATCTCCGTGGACTATATTTTTTGTACGGAACCCAAAATTTATGGAAAATCGTCGCTTATCAGATCTACAGACATCAGGACTCTGTACGTCGGCTTTAAAAAAGGAACTAAACATCAGTTAATATAATATTTGTTACTCACCAGTCCGAATGTCAATTGAAAACAATAAAAAAAAACTAGTGTACTTTACACCACATGCCTGAAATAAAACTTTATGTATTTATATCTATAATCAATACGTGTATTAATCAAGCGTAATTGGCTACAAGATACAGAGAGGAAGGAAATGTGTGCTAATAATATAATATAATATTCTTTCTTTATTAAATAACGAAATTATTGTTGTTATAATTTCGTATACCAATTACAATTTGTTTATATGCTAAGAGTATTAATACAATTTATGTTTCGATGCAACCTAAACTAGGAATTTCCTGTGCGAAAGGTAGCAGTCCTTCTACCCATGACTATTTATACCTGTACTAAATATATTTTAATTATGACTGCATATTGAATATAGTTTGTGTGTGTGTGTGTGTGTGTCAGTGAATGTGTAAGTGCTAGTTAATTGACCACTTTTAACATATTCTCACAACCTTCATAGTTCAGTGTTTCCAGCCGCCTTAAAATTTCATGTTTGGTTTTATATAAGTTTTTGTCGCTAATAATTAATATTCTATTATTTTTATTGTATATGTTATTTCTATCTTGCCCCTATAGTAATATACAAAACGTAACTCTTTATGTATCTATATCCCTATTAACTTGCGTTTGCCTCATCCGATCACACTTGTGGTACGGTAAGATTTTAGTTAAAAAATATTAATAAATAATTTCTTAAATCTATCGATAGAAACGAGCTGCGTCACTAGTGTCGGTACGCGATAGGAAATTAAAATTTTCCTCTTCATTTAAAAAGAAGCACTGCCCCCGGCTAACTCCTTAATGCGTCGCTACATCTATTTCGAACCTGTACATGTCTGTAGACGCTCTACAGCGGTGACGCCGCTACTTTGTGTATTAGTCCTTTGAGTCGTATCTCTTATTTGTGATATTTTAGTGAGGAAATGAAACGCAGTGAATGTTGAGTATTATGAGCTAAGGAACGATATAGTTTTTTTTATTGTTATGCTCATATTGTATTTTATTGTGTTTTTAAATGGGAGAAGACACTGACGCCTGAAACACAGGTCCAATAGAACTTAGCTCAGGAGTCAGGGACTTCACGTTTCATTGATGAATCATTTTCTTTGGTGACCAATAAAGATTTATTTACTATTATTTTTATTGAAAATCTAATGTTTGCTTTTAAGGCGACTTCAAAAAGGGGAAGATTATTTTTTTGTTTTAATCTGTCTATATGTTTTTTTATGTTTGTCACCTCATAACTTTCGACTGGGTGGATCGATTTTGATGATGATTTTTTTTAATTTGAAAACCAGTGCTTCCCGTGTGATCCCATTTGATTCAATTCTGCCAGTAACATTCATGAGAAAACTATATAAGTCTGAAATTTGCATTATGTGCGCGACAAATGGATGAATAAATCAATATCACGCCAACCGATGTCGATGATTCAATTTTGGAAATGATGTAATTCAAGGGTAGTTTTATGAGATTTTGGTTATGTTCTGATTAATTATATTTCGTAACATTCCAATAATAATTTGGAAATACAAAGAGGATGTCAGCGCGTTATAAGGTTTAACGTTTGATTCGATTTGAAATCTGTTTTATTACTCGTAAGTATACTCGTTAAAGAAATTAATATCTGAGAAAATATTTACAATCATTAGATACATTTCAACCAATCAACGGCATAATCATATTAGCTGATGCACATGTTTTTCATTCTACAGTTAACAAGTCAATGTAATCATTTGGTACCGCTTGTAGAGAAAATAATTCTTTCTTAAAATGTTAAAACAAGTTTATTTTATAAAGTTATAGCCTATATACTAATGTTCCAATATTGGGCACCGGCCTTCTTTGAAAAGAGAGTATAAGGGCATAGTCCCTAGTGCTAATTGGCAGACTTCACATGTATTAAGAATACACTTGTGAACTAAAATCAAGGTTCGTTTAAGAAAGTTTAAAGTTCCTTAAAATAAAATAAAATATTTTTATTAATTTATTTATATTTCATTAAAAATATAAACTTAAATGAAAAAGGATTTTAAGGATATTTAATTGTCTATCATATACAATTTATTTCGGTTAGCGTCTTTATCTTCCAACATATTAAAACTTTCTTAACCGAAACATTATTTTTGCTCACATGTTTTCTTTTACCGACGAAATCTTGCAAAAAAAAATTAATTGGTGCCGGCACCAGGGATCGAACTCGGACTGAAAGAGTACTATGGCTAGTATACCACGGCTAGCTTAAGTTATAAGGGATTGATTATTAATATGTGCAACTTAACCGAGTCATACGTACCAAGATTAGGCAAGCTTCGCACAAGTTATTATAAACTCGCGTACCTATACAGTCCTTGACTCTCTATTGAAACACTCCAAGCGGGCAAGGAATTATTAATGGATCCCCAAGCTGCACCCAGACTTAGGCAGGAGTGCGGCCGCGCACTGAATGCGTCCAGAAACTTCCGCCCAAAGGCATCGGTGAACTTTCCTTAAAAAAAACTTCGTCTACTCAAACTGCTTTGAGAAGTTTACAAACGTCTTGGCGCAGTTTTGTTTCGCAAAACGATAACAATCTTGAGTTAAAATTTTTACTTGGCAGAATAAATTGTGGACCTTTAATTTGTTTGTTTTTTTTATTTATTTGTCACTAGACTGGCTCCCGGGTTCACTCGCTGAATTACAGTATAGCATGACTTAGTATAAAAATGTATGTATAATGTTATGAAAATTACGAATTGTGAAATATATACAAATATATTTGCGAGGGAAAACAAAAACCAACTTCAAATCTAACTTTCTTCTTTGCATTTCAGAATTATCATAGGAATCAAAATAGAATTAATCGGAACCTAACCTAACTCTCATAAAATCGCGTAATATTGAGTTATTCGTTCAATTATCACGCACATACTTAACGTAAATTTAAGGCTTAATAGTTATATCATGGTTATCATTGTAGGAACAGAATGGGACCACGCAGGATGCACCAGCTTTCAAATGAAGATAGAATCAACACAATCAGTTCACTCAAACAAAGTTATCAGGTAAAAAACATACAGATAAATTGATAACCTCCTCCTCGTTGGTCGTGAAATCAGTTCATGAATGTTATATTAGAATGATAATGATGAAATTAGACTATGTTTTTTAGCGGCGCAACGACAGAGACCAAAAAATGTGTGTTGTATCCAAATGACCAAAAATGTAATAATTGTAGTTGACCGGTTGTCGCAATGAAGATTGATCTCAACAGAAGATTTGGCCTAGTAGAGGCATCAACGAGTGGATCCATGGTACAGAAAATTTTCCATTACTATAACATATGGCATGGACAAATGATTTGTATTTGGGTCCCTTCTATACCACTAACAAGCGATAAACAAACAAACGAACACGTCTAACAAGACCCCAATCAGTACGTCACAAGAATTCCCAGCCACCGGGGGTGAGCAGGGAGCGATATTACATCGCCTCCGTCAAGTCAGTTCAGAAATCGATGCCGTTGTTTAATTAAATTCAAATCAAATTATCAAGCAAGACGACCGCCTTGAGACTGATTGGATCTTCACAGAGCTGAATTTTTCATTTCGTATATAAATTTACTGCAAAAATTACTCTTAAAATGTAATCATTATAATAATACGTGAAGAAAAATGTTTGTACCCCTTCTTACGAAAATTGCGCGGAATATGTAATTTAGTACATTTATACTTTGTATATATTTAGAATTAATGCTCAATGATATTTTTTAAAACTTATGTATACAAACGACATTAAATCAATAAAAAAAAACATTACGTACACTACCATGTGTTTCATACATAAATATAAATACGGTTGTAATATGGTTGATTGGCAACAGTTAAGTAACTATAATAAATAGCTGACAGATTCCTGAATAATTTACGAGTTGTGAATTATGTCTGATTTCCATGTTACAATTACAGTGTTAAAGTTGAATTTTTATTTTAGTCCTTCTCTAAATAAACTATCGAAGCCACAGGATGGAAAGGACCAAAGGGAAAAAGAAATGTTGTTCGACAAACAAGACGGCTGATGATATTAGACACGTCGCAGGAAATGACTGGATAATGTCAGGCAAGGACAGGCAGTCATGGAAAAGGATGGAGGAGGCCTTTACCCGATCAGGGGTACAAATCGGATAAATAATACTAACACTAATTATAAGTTATATCTTTTAAGTCTTTTCTTTAACCTTCATAGTAATAACAAACATTGCAATGTATAACAGAAATGCTGATTTGGAATAAATGGTTTTAATGGGCCAAAAAATTCGTAATAAGGGGGTATCAAAGTCCTTTCTAAGCAAGTGCTTGACTATATATTGATATAATGATGTTATATTTTATTGATCTGGTAAAGTTAAACGTAATAAGTTAAATGTAGCAGCTCTGTATATATATTGCTTGTTTGCATGGACTCGGCCGCGCCTTAATCAGAGTAAATCCGACAGCTCGAACCCGAGACTTCGATTTGCATTCGATACGCTCGCGGAATCATTCGCTTACCCCACTTTTTGTTGATTGACACCGCGACGTGCTTATATTGCGTTGTTCTGTCGTTGTAAATACTGAGTTCTATTACCCACGTTCTCAGTAATGGCCACTTATAAAACTATTATATTTACGAGAATATACAAAAACTGATTTCAAATAGAATCAATCGTTAAACGCTATTACGCGCGGACACCCTCTTTTTATTTGAGAATTATCGTACGAATATTGCGAAATAGAATTAATCAGAACCTAACCAAACTATTCTTATAGTACTTTATTTCCGATACAAAATTAATCATCGAAATCGGTTGGCGTGACATTGAGTTATTCGTTCATTTGTCGCACACACACTTAATGCAAATGTAAGACGTAAATGATTTTCTAATCGATGCCATGCCAAATGGGAACACACCAACACGGGAAGCAGGCAGTAACTTTAAATAAGGAACAGAGTAACGTATGCCCGCTACTTCTTGGCAACAGATATAGACTACCTTGAGTGGCCTACAAGTGAATTGCAGTATTTCGGTAGGATGATGGTACTATAGGATCGTACTATTTCGTAGCAACACCAGGATCCATCGGCTAGTTTAATCAAGGGATGAACACATGTCCGCTATATCTAATAAGCGCCCCAAGCCGGCCCCACGGTGCGTACTCGAAGCCGCAAGTCTGCATTACAACCCTCTAAATCATATATTAGCGGAAAAATAAGTCTAATGGGCGACTTATAATCAAAGAAAGAAAATTCTGTCCACACATGGCGTAAGGCATGTAGCGTACTACTAGCTGAAAATATATTCTTAAAGCAAACGTGTTAATAGAGAGTGTGTATTACGTGTTTAGATTTTACTTTCTTCCACGCTCTGTACACCCGTGGAATCAACTGTCACAAGCGGTATTTAGCTGGACAATGACCATTAAAACTATCGACGACAATATACACATTTATCCTTCTGCTTCTTGTGTTGTATTCCACATTTCTGTGGGTCTTACGGACTATGTTATGGACCATTGCTTTCCACCTGTTGCGATCTTTAGGATTTTTGATGATCCTACACATATTATGCCAGTGGGTTCATCTGTCCGATGAACACGGGGATTAGCGGCCCTGACCTACAGCTGTCACCATTTATTCCCATCATCCTCTCCGAATGGTGACAACCCCATCCCTCAGATCCTTTCTTGTTCAGTGGGTTCATCTGTCCGATGAATACGGGGATTAGCGGCCCTGGACTCCACAGCTGTCACCATTTATTCCCTCATCCTCTCCGAATGGTGACAATCCCATCCCCAGGTCCTTTCTGTTCAGTGGGTTCATCTGTCCGATGATTACGGGATTAGCGGCCCTGGACTCCACAGCTGTCACCATTTATTCCTCTTATCCCTCCGAATGGTGACAATCCCATCCCCAGGTCCTTTCTGTTCAGTGGGTTCATCTGTCCGATGAATACGGGGATTAGCGGCCCTGGACTCCACAGCTGTCACCATTTATTCCTCTTATCCCTCCGAATGGTGACAATCCCATCCCACAGGTCCTTTCTCCTCCAAATTTCGTTTCCTAATTCCCAAAACAGTGGTAGGCCACCGCAGCAGCTTTTGCTGCTGTACGAATGGGTCGGCACAATCGGGGAAGTACCACGACCTCACAGAATACTGGCGTAAAGTGGAGGATTTTATTCCTCCGCGTTTCGCAAGGTGAGTGAGTGTGCCGGCGGCCCAACTCCTCCCTCAGCAACATGGCAGCGGCAATTCAAAATCATTTACCCCAGGGGTACCAGTACGGTTGGTGCTGGAGAATCCCCCGTGCGTCAATGGTTGGGTCACCAAGTGTTACCTAAACATGGATGTACGGGCTGCCCTACGTATTCTGGGGCAAAATTCCGCTCTGTTCTGCTGTCCGAGGCAAACGAGGCAAAGCATCAATGGCTCTTCCTGACCCATTTACTGTGGACCTTTGCAACATCAGGGGCCTCCATTCCAACTTGAGTGCCGTCCATTACCATCTTGAGACGGCAAAGCCGGCCTTACTCTTTCTTACCGAGACGCAGATATCTTCTCCATCTGACGTCTCGTATCTTTCTTACCCGGGGTACAAACTGGAACATTGCTTTGTGCCTCGCGCGGAGTTTGCGTGTACGTCAGAAAGATATCTGCTCTCGACGCCTCGACAGCCTTGAAGGCAGGGACCTCTCCAACCTATGGCTACGCGTAGACATCGGCGACCATCCTCGTGTTTATGCGTGCCTGTATAGGTCCCATAGCGGTAACACTGAAGTCGATCGACTCATCAGCCACATCCAGGTGGCTGCAGATTCCGTGCTCGAACGTATCCCTCCGCAGAGATCGTGATTCTTGGTGATTTTAATGCCCACCACCTGAATGGCTTGGTTCACGCACTACCGATCATGCGGGAGATCTGTGTATGATTTTGCTTTGGCATATGATCTTACACAATTGGTCACATCGCCTACGCGAATCCCAGATGTGGAAGATCATACACCTTCCCTGTTGGATCTTCTGCTGACCTCCCATCCGGACAGATATGTCATTTCAGTTGAAGCCCCTCTAGGCTCCTCTGATCACTGTCTGATCCGGAGTGCTGTGCCACCTTTAAACCCACTGCGGCCGCGCATTGCAGGCTGCCGACGCGTGTGGCACTACAGGTCAGCGGATTGGGATGGAATGCGGTCTTTTTTCGCATCTTACCCATGGGGGGAAGTTTGCTTCTCGCCGGTGGATCCCAACGCCGTTGCAGACTCTGTTGCCGATGTAATACTTCAGGGAATGGAACTTTTTGTTCCATCGTCTGTGGTGCCCGTCGGTAGCAGATCGCGGCCTTGGTTTGGTCGTTTTGCAAAATGGCTTCACGCCATAAGCGGGAGTGCTATCGAGCTTGGGCTGCGGCATCGGCATTGAGGATCCAAAACCAGCGCACTGAAAAAGAAGTTCAACTCTGCCTCCAGGTACTTCAAAAGCGTAATTGCCAAGGCAAGGTCGGAGCATGTGTGCAGAATTGGCGAGAAACTGGTTCGCCTCCTTCGGGAACACGTGCGTTCTGGTCGCTCGCCAAGGCTGTTCAAGGGAATTTCTGTCAGCCATCCCTTCCACCTCTGCACAAAAGGATGACTCGTTGGCCCATGACGCAAAGGAGAAGGCCGATCTTCTGGGCGCACTCTTTGCGTCCAACTCGACTCTGATGATAAGGGTAACTCACCGCCGACCATCCCGCGGAACGAGTAATTTATGCCGGAAGTAAAGTTTCTGCAGACTACAGTACGCAGAACACTTTTCTCTAGACATCCACAAGTCGAGTGGACCTGACGGGATCCCTCCTATTGTGCTGAAGATGTGTGCTCCGGAGTTGACACCGGTGTTGACTCGACTTTTCCGGTACTCCTACTCCCAAGGCGTTGTCCCGTGTTCTTGAAGACTGCTTTAGTGCACCCGATCCCAAAAGGGCAATAGCTCTGATCCATCTAACTACAGGCCTATTGCCATCACTTCTTTGCTCTCAAAAATAATGGAATCCATTATAAACAGCCAGCTCCTAAGGTATCTGGAGGATCACCAGCTGATTAGCGACCGCCAGTACGGTTTTCGTCACGGTCGCTCAACTGGTGACCTTTGGTTTATCTTACACACCGATGGGCTGAGGCAGTTGAGAGCAAGGGGAGGCCCTGGCAGTTAGTTTGATGTGGCGAAGGCTTTTGATCGGGTTTGGCACGGAGCGCTTCTTTCAAAGCTTCCATCGTACGGGCTTCCCGAGAGGTTATGCAAATGGATCACCAGCTTCCTCGAAGGCCGTAGCATCAAGGTCGCTGTTGACGGTGCATGCTCGACTCCAAACCAGTGAACGCTGGTGTTCCGCAAGGCTGTGTACTGTCTCCTACCTTGTTTCTTTTGCACATCAATGATATGCTGCAAATCAGCAACATTCACTGCTATGCAGACGATAGCACAGGTGATGCAATGTACACAGGCCGTGCCAATACTTCGGGAAAGCATCGAAGAGTGCCGGAACAAACTTGTGTCCGAAGTCGAAACTCTTCTCGATAGGGTCTCAGATTGGGGAAGACTAAATCTAGTCCAATTTAACCCCACAAAGACACAAGTATGCGTGTTTACCGCTAAAAAAACTCCCTTTATCGTCTCCCCTCAGTTCGAGGGCACTCCCTTGGTCGCATCCTCCAGCATTGGAATCCTTGGCGTCGATATATCGAGTGTCGTTCAGTTTCGTGGTCACTTGGAAGGCAAAGCCAAATTGGCCTCCAAAAACTTGGCATACTCAGTAGAGCAAGACAGTATTTCACGCCTGCCCACCGTCTGCAACTTTACAAGGCACAAGTACGGCCTCACATGGAATACTGTTCGCATCTCTGGGCCGGGGCTCCCCAATACCAACTTCTTCCGTTTGACCGTGTACAACGTAGAGCTGCTCGAATAGTCGACGATCAGGGTCTTTCCGATCGACTCGACCCTCTGAGTCTGCGAAGAGATGTCGGTTCTCTTTGCATCCTGTATCGCATTTACCATGGGGAGTGTTCTGAGGAATTGTTCGGAATCATCCCAGCTACCGATTTCCATTACCGCACATCTCGGCAGAATTCCAAATTCCACCGCCACCATCTTGATGGTTGGCGTTCAACGACTGTACGTTTTTCGCGTAACTTTCTCCCACGCACTGTCAACTTGTGGAATCAACTGTCGCCAGCGGTGTTTCCGAACGTTTACGATTTAGAGACCTTCAAGAAACGAGCCTATTCCTATCTCAAAGGTCGGTAACGCACCTACAGCTCCTCTGGTGCTGTGGATGTTCATGGGCGACGGTGATCACTTAAGATCAGGTGAGCCGTATGCTCGTTTGCCACTTTTCATATAAAAAAAAAAAAATATTAGTCAGAGACGCTGACTTTAATGCTTAAGCGGATTGAGAGGTGGCATAGCTCTTAAGTCGCTTAGCCCGAACCTCTTATGGTCTTCGGCAATGTGTAATGCCAGAAGTATATTTATAGCGAAGCTATTAGTGGACAAGAGATACAAGCAGAATAAAGGGAGCCTGGGGACCGGGTGGACATCAAAAGCGTTAAGTGCTCCTTTGCTCATCGAATCCCATTTACAGCGGACGTCCCTCGCGATAAATAAGATTATATTTGGCTACACGTTATTTTTGTTATTCGCTTTCTTAGGCTTTTTACTGTCACCGCATTAGACACCTTTCATTACCTTTTCCTTACTCAAATCGATATCCTTTGTTGCTCCTGCTCTACTTTCCTTATCGTGCTTATATTTAACTTAGAAAATAACATCAATTACAAACGACCCATTCTACTTTTCTCCCTTTTAATCATGTGTCCTTACAGTTTATAAATTTTATTAAGTTTAGTGGATTACAACAATAGTATATAATAATAGTGGAGCTACAACGGCCGAACCGTGTTAGCTTAATGTCCGAACGGTCGCCTCAAGTTGTATAGTACGCTAGTAATTAGTTCTATTTCCGGTGCCGCCACTGATTAATTTGTTTATTGTAATTTTAAGTGCTGATTTACCGCGCGTTCGCCGGTGAAGAAAAGTATCGTGAGGAAACCTACATGTTTTAGAAAATTTTCTAAAGCTTGTGAAGTCTCCAATCCGCACTAGTCTAATCTAGCGGCGGACCTTTATATCCTCTAGACAGAGAAGGCCAGTGCCAACAGTGGGATATACCTATATATAAACTGTAACGTCAATAGGCCAATGTAGCGTTTATAGGTAGATTACTTCTGATCTGTTGTGTGTGACATCATGTATGAGATATGTCCTACGGCAAATGAAAACCTGGCGAGCTCGGTGAAAAGGGGATAGGGATACATAACGATGTTGGCTGCTCTGTCACTGCACTTACCTTATGGACTATCTTTGATTTACAATTATAGAAATTAGCTCCGAATAGTGTCAAATTTAGTTTTATTTTTAGCCATCTATTCAGTTAGACAAATTCAACACACTATTATTAGTTATTTGTTGATTTGTCGCGCATATACTTGTTGTAAATTTAAGTCTTGGTTTTCTAATCGATGCCATGCCAAATGGGAACACACCAACACGGGAAGCAGGCAGTAACTTTAAATAAGGAACAGAGTAACGTATGCCCCGCTACTTCTTGGCAACAGATATAGACTACCTTGAGTGGCCTACAAGTGAATTGCAGTATTTCGGTAGGATGATGGTACTATAGGATCGTACTATTTTGTAGCAACACCAGGATCCATCAGCTAGTTTAATTAAGGGATGAACACATGTCTGCTATATCTAATAAGCGCCCCAAGCCGGCCCCACGGTGCGTACTCGAAGCCGCAAGTCTGCATTACAACCCTCTAAATCATATATTAGCGGAAAAATAAGTCTAATGGGCGACTTATAATCAAAGAAAGAAAATTCTGTCCACACATGGCGTAAGGCATGTAGCGTACTACTAGCTGAAAATATATTCTTAAAGCAAACGTGTTAATAGAGAGTGTGTATTACGTGTTTAGATTTTACTTCTTTCCACGCTCTGTACACCCGTGGAATCAACTGTCACCAGCGGTATTTAGCTGGACAATGACCATTAAAACTATCGACGACAATATACACATTTATCCTTCTGCTTCTTGTGTTGTATTCCACATTTCTGTGGGTCTTACGGACTATGTTATGGACCATTGCTTTCCACCTGTTGCGATCTTTAGGATTTTTTTTTGATGATCCTACACATATTAGTCAGAGACGCTGACTTTTATTGCTTAACCGGATTGAGAGGTGGCATAGCTCTTAAGTCGCTTAGCCCGAACCTCTTATGGTCTTCGGCAATGTGTAATGCCTAAAGTATATTTATAGCGAAGCTATTAGTGGACAAGAGATACAAGCAGAATAAAGGGGAGTCTGGGGACCGGGTGGACATCAAAAGCGTTAAGTGCTCCTTTGCTCATCGAATCCCATTTACAGCGGACGTCCCCTCGCGATAAATAAGATTATATTTGGCTACACGTTATTTTTGTTATTCGCTTTCTTAGGCTTTTTACTGTCACCGCATTAGACACCTTTCATTACCTTTTCCTTACTCAAATCGATATCCTTTGTTGCTCCTGCTCTACTTTCCTTATCGTGCTTATATTTAACTTAGAAAATAACATCAATCACAAACGACCCATTCTACTTTTCTCCCTTTTAATCATGTGTCCTTACAGTTTATAAATTTTATTAAGTTTAGTGGATTACAACAATAGTATATAATAATAGTGGAGCTACAACGGCCGAACCGTGTTAGCTTAATGTCCGAACGGTCGCCTCAAGTTGTATAGTACGCTAGTAATTAGTTCTATTTCCGGTGCCGCCACTGATTAATTTGTTTATTGTAATTTTAAGTGCTGATTTACCGCGCGTTCGCCGGTGAAGAAAAGTATTGTGAGGAAACCTACATGTGTTAGAAAATTTTCTAAAGCTTGTGAAGTCTCCAATCCGCACTAGTCTAATCTAGCAGTGGAACCTAATATTCTCTAGACAGAGAAGGCCAGTGCCCAACAGTGGGATATACCTATATTTAAACTGAAACGTCAATAGGGACATTTATAGGTATATTACTTCTGATCTGTTGTGTGTGACATCATGTATGAGATATGTCCTATGGGAAAGAAAGGAAAACCTGGCGAGCTCGGTGAAAAGGGGATAGGGATACCTAACGATGTTGGTCACTGCTCTTACCCTATGGACTATCCTTGATTTACAGTTATAGAAATTAGCTCCGAATAGTGTCAAATTTAGTTTTATTTTTAGCCATTTATTCAGTTAGACAAATTCAACACACTATTATTAGTTATTCGTTGATTTGTCGCGCATATACTTGTTGTAAATTTAAGTCTTGGTTTTCTAATGGATGGTACTGTCAGAATTGGCCCATACGGAAGCACCAGCTTTCGAATGAAAAAAGAATCATCAAAAACGGTTTACCCAGTCGAAAATTATGAGATAACAAAATACTGACTGAAAATTATATCAAAGTCATTTATAATAAAAAAAAACAAGAAAAAAGGCCACGTGTTGCAACGCCGAAACGACAAGGGTTTACTTAGACAAGGAATCTTAATCTGGTGACCAATGTTTTTAGTTTTCCTTTCTAATAAAAGGGTAAAGAGATGTTGAGCCTTAAATAACCTTTATTCAAAGATTCATATTATTATGAGTGAAATATATAGGCGGGCCTGTATTTCCAGCACTCCCGGCTCTGTATACGGACAAACGTTCGTGTATTAATGCTTAAAGGATGAGAGCGGAGTGCGCTGCGAGTAATCCAAAAACCATAAGCTCCCGGCGAAAAATAACCAGTATATTTCTAACGGGGCGTAGTTCGCTTAGGCCCGGTACACACTGTTTCTAAACAGGACGTAATACAACGTAGTTAACGTGAAACTTAATTAAAAAAAAATCGCGGCACGCTCTCTAGGAGTGAGTGAGACTGTCCACGATATTGAACGTGAACGCAGATATAGCTATATCTGTAAGAGCGAAAATGATAACCCTTATTGTTGATTTGTTGAGCTCATCGGAATACGTATATCTGGAACTTAGATTAAATGAAATGAAATATTTATTAACACACACAAATACATACTTATTGATAACTTATTTATGTAGATATTATTCAGTGTAATTTTTTTGTTATATATAATAGATTAGTATTTGTATATATATGCTATTGTTTATTCATATATTTCCTAGAATATCTAATTGTAAAATGTACCTAAGCTACGTAATTTTCTTCTTGTTTGATTTTGATGTACAATACAGTTATATCTATCTATCTATCGTACATGTATTTAAATATGTACATCATCAAATGTACGGTATCTGTATGGTTAATAGGAAATGTGCTGTATTATAAAAACATGTATGTATGTATAATATTTGAAATCGACAAGATTGGTGCCATCAAACATGTGTGTTCGATATAAATTTGTGATCTCTGCCTACTCTAAAATTAGTAATAATAAGTTGACAATAAACTAACGTTCTGTATATTTGCGTTAATTGCGTTAAAATATTATTATGATGTTTGTCATCTTGTTTCTCGCTTCATTGATAAATGCTAATCCAATATAATAATTTTCAATACATTTATTTTTACTTGATTGGCAAAACATCACGTTGAAATGATTAGATTCACACCACACTCGGCACCTCGCTTAACTATGCTTTCCACACGGCTACAGATAGGTAGAAGAGATCACCAATAACGTTCCCACGAAGTGGTCTCGACTCTCAGCTTTGAGGAAACCGACGCGAGTATGAGATACCAAGACATAGGAAGCTAGTTCTTCTTTTTTTGACGAACTAACACAGTTGGCACAGAGAAGCTGGCCTTTACTGCTTTACCGGATTGAGAGGTGGCATAGCTCATAGGTCGCTTAGCCTGAACCTCTATGAAAGCTAGTTCTAGCTATATATGATTTTTATTGCAATAAAAGCCGAGTCGACAATATAGCCGGTGTATCTGCGCCCTAAACTAAAACCAAAGACTAATCCCAGTATACACATTAACAGATTCGAAGCCGAAACCGTGCGGGCTCTCTCCGCGCGAATGTTGCTTAAAACATCGCCTTTGAAAACCGGCCTTTTAATTGAATATACCATGTCAAAAACTACTGCCGGACGTCAAAAGGATTTTCGGCGGTCATTTTTATCATTATAACCAGCATTACGTTTGGGCGTTTCTATAGATTTTCTGTTCTGCAAACTCCTTTGAATGCGTTGTCGAAAAATATTCTATATCAAACGTTTTCGGAACGGAATGGTTTGCCGTGTGTTGTGATATTCATTTTTAAAACTATGCAATCACTACGTTCAAAAATAATATTTATTTTGTTCTATTCACTTAAGTAAATATCACATGTAATGACATGTTCTGTTCTTATTTTTTAAAAAAAAACTACAGAACAAGCTATATATTAAACTTACATTTCTTCTCCCCACCTAAGTCAGTCTTTCTAGTTCAGCTTTTCCAAATAGCCTCGTCTTTGGCGTTCTCAACGGGTGGGGGAGGAAGGTTTGATTAAAGAATGCGAGAGCTTATTATTTCTTAAATCAAAATTTTCAAAATCTCTATCTCCATTAAGACAAAATATGACAGGGTGCCAGAGAATCTTATGAGAAAGCAATCACCAAAAATAGATATATAGCGTATATCTAATAAGTATTGACTGTACGTAAGTTCGCGGACGACCATTAAGCCCTCCCCAGACGATCACAGGCAAGGGGCAGCGGGGCCGTATTAATATATGTTAGAGTCAGACAGTAATGATCTGCGTGTCGATTACTGCGTGTTATTGGAAAATATTGGTCCGGACCCTGGGGATATTGGTGACGACGGCGGTGTAATCAATGGTACTATTATTAGTTGGTTTTCAACCGACTTCATAAAATGAGGTTCTTAATTGAAATTTGTGATCCCATTTCGTTTAGTCCAATTTCGGATACGGCTCCAACGATTTTCATGAAATTTAGTATGTAATTAGTTGGTTTCGAAGGCGATAAATCGATTTAGCTAGGATTATTTTAGAAAATGTCGTTATATCCGTATTACACTAACGTTACTTCAGTAGATGGCGTTGCTGAGCAACACTAAGCTAGGGTATACGGAAACTTAATAAATTTTATACTAAAACCTTCCTCGAGAACCGCTCTTTCCATTGGTGAGCACAGTATGAAAGTCGGTGTAGAAGTTTTTAGTGTATCGCGAACAGACAGACAGCAGGAAGCGACTTTATTTTATACTATGTAAGGACAATTTCGAAATAATGGCACAATATCGTGAATTGAAGGTATTCTTGAAAAGAGCTGTCTTTATAGATACAAACAAATGGCATGGAGACCCTCGTCCGCGTGGAAGCATCAATTCTCGTATAGTCGCATCATTAGCTCCCGCCCACGGAGGACTATTGGAAGCCAACCATATTATCTTATTAGAAATTACTGTCATCCAACACGAACGATAATGGCCCTTATCGACAATCGTCCTGTAGGAGCGAGGGCTGATATTCCTTTGTTTGGTAACTTCAATGGAGTTTATGTACCATACCGTTGTTATTACGCGTATTGGAATGTACGTGAATCAAAAGCACTACTAGAACGGATAAGGAGCGTTACAACAATAATTGCAAATAAATTGTTGTCATATTTTTCTCATTTTCTATACTAATTGTTGGAAATTTTCTACCACAATTGGAACTCAGAAGTGTATGGAAAGTTCATATGTTCCTTTTTTTGTAGCTATACTTACGTCAAAGCATTTCAAACACAAATAATAAAACATCTGTCACTCGTGCACTTCTGTTTCAATTTGGAAAAAACAGATACCCATGATTAAAAACTATTTATTAAAAAAATTCTCAAATAAAAGTATAGTAAGGAAAATCCAAAGTCAAAATCGGTCTAGCCGTTCCAAAGAAAACAAACAAAAATTGTACCAAATATACATTCATATGCATGTAGTAAAAAGCGTTTCTTTCAATATTACAAACTAACTAATCTAATTTTATTTAATTGTATTGATTTAACATATAAGTTATTTATTTAAATAAATGTTAATCGTATAATAATTACGAATTAAAATAACTTTTTTTTACATTTTGTAAATTATTGAGAAATACATTTTTCTAAACATATCTTATCGTAACTACCATATTTACACAGCATAGAAATCACTTATTAAAATTTGTTACAAAATTGGAAATAAAACCTGTCATGTAAAATAAAACATATGGATTGTAAAAATCTCGACGAAAAGAGGCCAGTCTCTGCCTATCTCGTCTATAAATACAGACTAAGGTAGGTCAATCGTTCATAAATTTTTATTAGTATTATCTGTGTTGTGATGGGCTCACCTCCCAATTCATAAAAAAACTAACTACGCTTGAGATTTCACATTATTCCACACACATGCCTTATCCAGTACAACTTTATATCGGCATTTATAATATCGGCTTGTATTCTTACGTGTCAGTATTACATTCGTTATCTCTTCGCGCCACACATCGGGAATGGTGTTTTTGCCATCGATGTCGCTTTTATGGGGACACGTGGTGTATAGTCTACTTTGATCAACGAAAACAAAATGCGTTGATGTGGTCCAAATATTCACTTAGTAAACAACTACTAGCCCACCTAATAACCCATCTTTTCACAAAGATTTATAATATATACTAGCCCAGGCAAAATTAAATATATATAGCCGTGAGCAAAAATATAGGGTCGGTTAAGAAAGTTTGAATATCTCGGAAGATAAAGCTAACCGAAATAAATTGTGCAGTCAAAAAAGTCAGTTGATGGTTTTGTCCCGGTTCATCATCATCGTCTACCTGCAACAGTCCACTGCTTGACCACTCTCCATAAGCATCTCACTGAGTACGATCCACCACCAGCCACTCTCATCCAGCTTCTGCAAGCCGTCCTGCGAAGACCGTCGGTCTAGTCCCGGTTATCTTATATATAGGTATTTTAATTCTTCTTAGTTATTGAAACATCACTCGAGCCTTTCTTAGGGCTTAATGCATATTCTATCAGAGTAGTGGACGCAAGGACAACTGCGTGTATCTACCTACATAGTCTTTTTTATAATTTCTTTTGAGTAGATATCGCGAAAGTACTATTTTGTGTCTAATGGGACAATTTTAATTGGTATCAAGGGTGAGATATCACGTGTTAGCGAACTAATCAAAAGAACAATACCTCGCCAGGAGCGGCTCTCTAATGTACATCTATAAAACGTGAGCAATATAAAGCTATGACACAAGGAGGGGTGGATACGCCATTTTATTTTTAATGTTTATTGCTTTTTGCAAGATAAATTCGGCTCGGAGGGGTGAGGCGAGGAATCAATGCGGTTGTTCGGTCTTAGAATGAATACCCCTACTATTTGTTATTTCAATAGTAAAATTGACTTATACTAATATAATTATAGTGGATAAGTCACTTATAAAGTAAAACTTCTTTACGTACCCTTGATTTGGGGAGTAAGCTGGTTAATGTGTTACGAAATGTGTGATTGGGCGACTTAGGCGAATGGAAGTTGAAAGGGAGATATAAGTGAAAGTGTGTAAGACAGTTACCGCAGGCATATTGTCTGTATCACGCTGTAGGAGCAAGAGATAGCATCGCGCCCGTACATTTCTTTCATCTTAAACAATCGTGTATATATTATACATATCCAAACATATAATAAATACATATTTTATGGAGCTTAAGAAGTTTTGCTTCAGTCAAAGTAAGAAATCAATCGAGTTTTTAATTAAAAATAAACCTTAGTAGGGTGCGGGGCAGCAATTTTCGTCGCAGATGTTTTCTATGTTAATTCTATTGTTTTTTTGTTAATTTTTATGTTCCTCTTCATGGTCGATTTAGTCCGTTCGGCCGTCCGTTTCAGGATTAACGATAATGTGGCGTGAGACTAAAATCTTTTCTAGCTTCATTTTCTTCAATCTCAAGATGGAGTTTTCAGTTGAGATCGTTCAAGTAATGGCTATTGATTCTTTATGTTAATCCTCGATTTCCATTTTGATTAATACAAGTTAAATTTAAAATATTTTTGTTTAAAACAAGTATATTGACGAGTGAAAACAAAATCGAATAGAAATATTAAGAAACTGAAATAATCAGAACCTAACTTAATTCTCAAAAAACTACTCTTGATGTACATCCTTTCAATTCGTCTATTTGTGGCGCACATGTTTGATGCAAATTTAAGGCATATATGGTTTTCTCATGGATGCCATTGTCAGAATTGGGCCAAATTAGTGTAATATTCCTACGATCATTCGTTAATAAATTTAATTATATGTTAATATATTATATGAAGCCGTGGTAGCTCAGTGTCCGGGAGGTTGGCTCAAGTTGCATAGTACGCTAGCAACCCGAGTTCGATCCCCGGTGCCGGCACCAATAAATTTGTTGTTACAATTTTATGTGCTGATTTACCACGTGCTCGGCGGTGAAGGAAAACATCGTGAAGAAACCTACATATTTTAGAAATTTTCTCTAACATATGTAGGTCTCCGTAGGGTAAGTCGTAACTTTAAAGGCCTGTGCCCAACAGTGCGACATATCATATATGTATATATAAAGGCTGTAACTTTAACTTAACTTTGTTTTATATGAGTAAATAATACGTTTTAAAGTCAGTTTTTACTTGTGCCCGTAAGTGTACTTGTGTAATCCAAACTTTAAAATGAATGTCAGAATATAGTTTACCATAAACATGTTGAGCATCTAATGTTAAAGATCAGGAACGCACGAAATCCGCACATTGTCTATGTCGCAGCAGGAAGGGGACGGACAATACAATCAACATATATTTACGTGAACGTCACGATCCTAAAAGTTGCCAGCTAAAGATATAATAATGAGCCATATTTTAAATTAGGAAAGCATTCGAAAAATGACAGCCGTAATGCGTCTTTTCCCCCGCCTCCCCAAAAATCCATCTCGGGTATTAGCGTTAAAAAAACGTGCATAAATAGAAACGTCGAAAAAATATACGCAGTGCCCCGGGAGTGGGGTCTCGTGCCGATTTCACAGGCGTTTGTCTCCAGTCGTATTCGTTTCGGCTAATTTTCAAATTAATCACCAACTTAACTACGACTAGTTGTATCATTTTGTAGTTCGACTCGAGACCGATTTTAATAGATTGTCCACTAAGTGATTGATAATTTTAATAATAAAGGAATATTCAAAATGTAAGTACACTCGCAACCCAAGTTCGATCGCCGGTGCTAGCACCAGTAAAATTATTTAATTTATAGTGCTGATTTATTTTGATCTTAGCGGTGAAGGAAAAGATAGTGAGAAAATCTAGATGACTTGGAAAATTTTCTAAGACATGTATGTCTGACAAACCACACTACGGCCGCGTGGCGGACTATGCCCTTAGGCCTATATCCAACAGTAGGACATATAAAGGTATACTTTAAGTTTTTGTCTTTTTTTTAATTTTAATGTAGTCTTACGTCTATCACGAGCTTAAAGCTACGGCGTTTAACAGAAAGTTCACTTAATTTTAAATACTTTTTCCAGAACATCGTTGCATTTCTGCCCTGAGGGCTTATTTTTTTTAAACTGTCATTAATTCCAAGTATAATTTTCGACTCCCCCTGTAACACCCTCCTTCCTATGGGATCGGTGGGGGGCGATTAAACACTGTTTAATGTCGCCCCCGAAAAAAAATAAAAAGTAACCAATCAACAGATTGATTCAGAACACCGCTCTCAGCCGCTGCTAAAGTTTTAATGTTTCGCATATCTAAATTGGCGTCTTTAAAAATTATTTGTGGGGTCCAATTCTGCCTGCATTTAATATTCGTTCAAATACATTTTTGAATATTCTTTTTTGATATATAATGTACGGGTCCATTGCCTTGACGGTATATTGTGCGTACTACTACTTTTATGTTACCATAAATTACTTTAGATATGGTGATTATTCATGAATATTAAAAAAAACGGGTAAAAAACGACTACAAAAAAGGTGGTTCTTAATTCGTCTGTATATTTTTTTGTTTTTTACTTCATGACTTTCAACAGATTTGGATGATTTTTTATTTGAAAAGTGGTGATTTAACTTTAGTCCCATTTCTAATTCATTAGTCCTATTCTGACAATGAGAAAAGCGCATAAGTCTTAAATTTTGGTTCAATTTGCTTCAGTTTAGTTAGGTTCTGATTAATGGATTCCGTAATATTCCTACGATATTGGACTTCTGCATCCTTTTTTTATGAGATAGTTCTCTAACATGTCCGCTTTCACGTTCATCTAGCGTTACCGGAACTACCGCGAGATCTTGGCCCTTGTACAGTGTATATGTTTAGCTGTAATGATTGTATTAATTTAGATTTTGTGTTAATAATCGTACTCACGGCTAATTAATTTTCAATTCAAGAGCTAGATAATCAACAAGAAATCGTCCTCGAAACCGTTGCGTAAAAAATTTAATTCTCCAAGTCGATTTCATTTTTCATTAATTCATCTTCGAGGGTCGTGTATACGGATGTTTAATATCTAGATGTGTTATATTTAAAAAAATATATGTGGTGTCATGAAACACTAGGTAGGAATGAAGTTCCTTAGGATAATAAAGAAGCAACACAATTTGCAAAAAATAAATTGCTTAAGAACCGACCGCCCGGACAAATTAGAAAAATTTTCTAAGACATGTAAAGTCTACCAATTATATTTGCCTTATGCCCTTATACTATCTTTACAGAGTAGGCCTGTGCCCAGCAGTGGGCCATATACAAAAGCTGTAACTTTAACTTAAAGAGCCGTGATAATTCAGTGTCTGGGCGGTTGCCTCAAATTGCGTAATACGCTAGCAAAACGAATTCGATCCCCGGTGCCAGCGTATAAATTTGATGTTGCATTTTTAAGTACTAATTTACCACGTGCTCGGCGGTGAAGGAAAACATGGTGAGGAAACCTACACGTGTTAGAAATTTTTAATTATTTCATAATTAACATATTTTAATGTAAAGTCTGCCAATCCGCACTATGTCCCCGCGTACTACGCCCTTGTACTCTTTACAGAGAATGCTTGTGCGCAACAGTGGGACATGGATTATGTATGTAATATATAGGGTGTAACTTTAAACTTAGCATTTATATTGCTTATTTTTTTAATTTTGCTATTTGGTTTTTATTTTAGTATATAAAAGTATTTAGGAAATAACGTAAATAAGCGAAATAAAATAATATAATACACAGTGCACGCGCTGTCGCGATTAAGTAATTACGAATACAATAAATTAAACATCTGTCAATCACACGTAACTCGATGACGGTACGATCGTCTACGTTTTAAATAAAAAAAAGTCATTCATAATGTCACTTCCATTTTCGTTATCATATTTCATCTACAGCCGATACGCAGTTTCTATATAAAATTTCCCTCAGGGTTCGTCGGGGAAAAAAAAATTCTTTACACAAGCCTGTTTAACCCTCAAATGGTGGCTAATTCCGAGACGAGATGGGTGATTAATTATTGATGCGCCTTTTTTGAATTCGACTGTTTGTCTTTGATGTTAATTTTTTCATTTCCTAATCCCGCTCTTGTATTAATGTTTGATGAATGACGGTATCGCTTTCATCAATTCCTCTTCTTTGTTTGCCCAAGTTCTGTTTTCACTTTATATTAATAACTAGTCTAACTCGCCCTGGGTTCTCACTAGTAGCACTAATAGTTACTGAGGCTATGGCATTGAAAATAATACAATTTATATGGATGTAGGAAGAGAGAAATAGGTGTTAAATCCGATTTTACTCGTAGCGTCTGCATCGTGGAATGAGTAACTCTTGTTTCAAATCAATCGGGTTTAAGGATCGCAGAGAGTCAGTGGTATTTCGCTTACATAGTCTGGGTTATATATTACGTAATTAATATTTATGACGTTATGCATGTGGGAAAAGAAACATAAACCTTCTAATATATATAATATCAATATATAATCTATATAATATAGAGCCGTCCGCATTTAATCCGTTGCTGATCGTAAGACGTAAACAATTTGTGTTATTTTTCATTTTAAGTGTAAATTTGATTTGAAGTTGGGTTTTTGTTTGGCAAATTGGAAAATATACTTAGCTGTTTCTGGATATATTTGAAATTTATTGCGATCGATTTTAAAAGATTGAATGAATGAATATACTTTATTGTAAAAACAAAAAACAAGTATATTACAGAAATATTACATTTTACATACCGATATAATTGCATGCGACGGTCTTACGGCTAAGAGCGACCATACAACTTTTCGCAATAAGGTAAAAAATTGTAAAAAAAAAACAGAAATTCGTTTCTAGAAAGGTTAAATTGGGTCTGTGGTTTAATTTAATTTTAGTTGAATACAGAAAAACATTATACAAATAAAAATGAATCGCCGAAATATATGTAAGCGCATAACTTCCGAACTACTGCACCAAATTAAATTATTCTTACTGATAGATAGATTTTTGTGTTTCTTATTTTTAGGACAAGGTTTGTATATAAATTAAACGATTTTTTATTTAAATCAGATCTTTAAAGAAAAGTGAGCGAATGAGACCTAATGATGTGACCAATTGTTCAGACAACGAAGACAACTTCAAACATCGTAAATGTCAATTATAGTATTCTATCCGGTTCAAATCGAACTTTCTTTGAGGTTCTACTACTACGAGTACTATGAAAAAATAAGGCGGTACAATGTTCGCCGTGTCTGTTAGTATTTTATATATAACCATACGTATATTCTTCCACATATTTGTACATACTATTGCTTATAATAATACACAAATATAATATGCTATCATATTCATGTCATTCACCGACCGCAAATGATAACATGTGATTATTTTGTACATAAGAATATGTGAAACCGAAATCCATTGTTAAAAAACGGACTGGGACACGAATCCAAGACCGTCAGACCGTAAGTCACATTTAGTGACCTTAGCATCGGCTAGCTGATACAACACGCTCAGCCTACTCCCTGCGATGGATACTAGAGCATCAGACATGCAGATTTCTTCTTGTTTTGCAACATCGTCAAGCGCGTTCTGCGGTATGGTTACGTCACTGTGCCGTCACATAGGTTCTCTATTATTAGGTAATCTGATGCGTGCGGTGTGGGGCGGGCAGCGGACCGTCGCGGCCACAATGACGACGCGACGACGCGCGTACAATACTCGCATGTCGCGTGACACTAACAATCGACGTGATGTGGCCCCACGTTGTATACAGCGTGTTCTACAAGCATATTTATGAGAAAAATTAAAAACAGACTTAAAATCGTCTCAAACGTTAAACGCGCGGACGACCTCTTTGTATCTATGAATTATCAAAGGAATATTAAGAAATAAAATTAATCAGAACCTAACCAAACTCTCATCAAAATACTCTTGACATATTATTTCTTTTCCAATAAAAAATTAGTCATTGAGGTATTGTCAGAACTGGACACAATGATATGGAAACACCAGATTTCAAATAAAATAAGAAATATCCAAATCGGCTCCTCAGTCGCAAGGTAAGAGACACAGACGAATTGCGAACCTCCTCATTGTGACAAGTCGATCTAAAATACTTGTGTACGTTTAACATAGCGATTTCGCGATTCACTTTAATGAACCGATTGTATTATATTAATCTATATATATATTATTAATTTATATATAATCTAATCTCATATATTTCTTTAAGTTTAGTTAATTTTAATGTAAATTAACATCCTTTATAAATATAAACTACAATGCCGTGCAATGGCAACCTATTCTTAAATTATACTTTAAGTAATTTTTAATGACTTTGAGTCTACCCTACGATCGGTTCTTAGCCATTTAAACTCATGAGACCTTAAAATAATTATCTAAATAATTTACAATTATACTGCAAAAAAATACTCCAATAACACAAAACAGAACATCCTGTACTATCCTGTCCAACGGCAGCAATCTAAGCACCCGTTCAATACAATAAGAACAAGGCAAGCTGCGTATCGGTCACACACCGGCGGGCGCATTCATACAGTCATACAAACAATCACGTCTAGACAAAGGGCCTAGGCGATATTAGGTTTCTTTTACTATATCTAGGTCACTGGATTCCATTATAAGGGACCGGTGAAGCGATGCTCTTTTCAATGATACTGTTTTGGGGGATTTTAAGTTACTAAGCCGGAGTGCATTACAAATTCATTGGTGCCGGCACGGGGATCGAACTAGGCTTGCTAGCGTGCTATGCAACTTGAGACGACCGCCCGGACACAGTTTCCACGACTCGTTTCGTTTTCTTTTAATGTTAGTTAATTTTAAAAGGAATAAAGATGCCATTGAATGAAATATACGTATTGTTTGAGCATTCAATTTGATACAGCAATAGTCGGCCATCTAGTCCCGTTCCCACCTGGGACCAAAGAGTTTTCTTCGACGCTTAAAAAATGGCCTCAACCGACCCCCAATCAATCCGGTTCTCCCCAAAGCTCGGCTATTTACCCGAGCTTGTAAGTTCCACGCTCTAATGTTGTTAGTCTGACCACGAGTGTCCCGCGGGTGAGATTTCCCCATAAATTGAAGGCGGTAAGTGATTCTCCCCTTTCAATCTTTCAATGCCTCGGCGGGCGGATTTTTTTACGAGATGAACGGATCTTCATTTTTCCGTCAGTTAAAAATTCATTGACTCTCCCGCGAGAATATCCTTATCGAATATTTTATAGAAGTTGACTTGCCTTTGCTGATAATAGAATTCTATACACCAGGGGTGATCAATTTGACAATGGTAACATGGACATAACGAAATCCTACATGTATACTTGCTAGTTCTAATGGACATGTGACATACATGTGCCTCTAAATTGTTTTCCTGTTTGGGATCGGAACAGAATCTGCAGGGTGATAACGGAAAGTTGGTATATAAAATAAAGAGATGAAACAAGAAGGTAATTAACCAAATGGTTATGAAACGATCAACTATACAACTAATGCACTAATATACGTATTTTCCAACCGACTTCAAAAAAGAAAGGAAGTTCTCAAGTCTGTATGTTTTTTATATTTATTACGTCATAATTCTCGACTGGGTGAACCGATTTTGATGATTCTTTTTTAAATTAAAATCTGGTGCTTTCAGTATAGTCCCATTCTAATTTAGTCCAATTATAACAATGACACCCATGACAAATGGACGAGAACTTAGTATCATGCCAACTGATTTCGATTTCAAGGGTAGTTTGATGTGAGTTTGGTTAGGTTGTCATTAATTCTATTTCGTAATATTCCTACGATAATTTGAAAATACAAAGAGGGCACGTAATAGCGATTAACGGTTGATTTGATTTGAATTCGATTTTTATTCCTAAACATATTTTTAATTGTATCCCTCCCGAGTCTTCACGTAAATAAGTCGCAAATTATACAATCAAGTAACACGCAAACAATATAGTCGATTTAAACTTCCCGTTTATCAAGTTGTATAAAAAAGGGGTTGTAAAAAACTTCCAACGGAAGTGGCAAATAGAGCCATCAAAGTGTTTTATTGTTTATGACTATCCATTGACCGGCGGACAATCTGATTTTTTCTATTGGTCAATTAGGGTTGCTATGGACTGGGATAGGGGATGAAGGCATAAGTGTTATCAACCCCTTTGGGAGCCAAGGGTTGTTTCCTTTATTTCGTTTTCCCTATTTCTTTTGTAACTTATACGTCTGTTGGGATGCGACTTCGATATTTTATCTTTACAACGATTCTAGTGATAATTGGAAATAAAAGCTGTGACATAGCATGAGGTCGAATCACTCCACTGTATTAATTAGTTCTCATCTTTTTGATTTCGTATACAAGTAACACAGAACGTGATTACGAAATAGAATTAATTGGAACCTAACCAAATTCTTATCAAACTATCCTTGAAGGATATTCTTTCCAATAAAATATAAATAATCGAAATCGATTATATTTAAATGAGACCACACGGGAAGTACCAGCTTTCAAATAAAAGAAGATCAAAATCGGTTCACCCAGTCCAAAGTTATAAGGTAACAAATATACGTACGAATTGAGAACCTGTTCCTTTTTTGAAGTCGTTTGAGAATAGAATTATATGGTAACTCAATGCTGTATTAATGCCGTTGTTTATTTACATTTGTACATAACAATTGTCAAGAAATCTGTTTATATTTACAATAATGTGACCTTCATTACTGTTTTAAATATTTAAACCTTAAAATTGTTATTATGTAATATTATAAACACCCGTGTTTACATATGCTATAAGTAACCCCTTCATACTTAATAGCTGCGACACAGTTCTTACTAATGCGGCTATTATCGAATTAAGTTGTACCTGTTTGAATATTTGTTTTGAAATAAAAAATCTTTTTATTTAAGTATTTACGTACTAAAAACTCAGTAGGAGACTGGTGTTAGGATCAAATGAAGAGTACCTGAAAGCAAAGAATTATAACATTAATCTTTTTACTTCATATGCAAAAGAGGGCATGGATGTGGAAGACACATGAGAAAGAATAAATTGAAATCGTTCTCGTGTTTTTGTATAAAAAGGGTTGTAAAAACTTCCAACGGAAGTGGCAAATAGAGCCATCAAAGTGTTTTATTGTTTATGACTATCCATTGACCGGCGGACAATCTGATTTTTCTATTGGTCAATTAGGGTTGCTATGGACTGGGATAGGGATGAAGGCATAAGTGTTATCAACCCCTTTGGGAGCCAAGGGTTGTTTCCTTTATTTCGTTTTCCCTATTTCTTTTGTAACTTATACGTCTGTTGGGATGCGACTTCGATATTTTATCTTTACAACGATTCTAGTGATAATTGGAAATAAAAGCTGTGACATAGCATGGTCGAATCACTCCACTGTATTAATTAGTTCTCATCTTTTTGATTTCATATACAAGTAACACAGAACGTGATTACGAAATAGAATTAATTGGAACCTAACCAAATTCTTATCAAACTATCCTTGAAGGATATTCTTTCCAATAAAATATAAATAATCGAAATCGATTATATTTAAATGAGACCACACGGGAAGAACCAGCTTTCAAATAAAAGAAGATCAAAATCGGTTCACCCAGTCCAAAGTTATAAGGTAACAAACATACGTACGAATTGAGAACCTGTTCCTTTTTTGAAGTCGTTTGAGAATAGAATTATATGGTAACTCAATGCTGTATTAATGCCGTTGTTTATTTAAATTTGTACATAACAATTGTCAGAAGAAATCTGTTTATATTTACAATAATGTGACCTTCATTACTGTTTTAAATATTTAAACCTTAAAATTGTTATTATGTAATATTATAAACACCCGTGTTTACATATGCTATAAGTAACCCCTTCATACTTAATAGCTGCGACACAGTTCTTACTAATGCGGCTATTATCGAATTAAGTTGTACCTGTTTGAATATTTGTTTTGAAATAAAAAATCTTTTTATTTAAGTATTTACGTACTAAAAACTCAGTAGGAGACTGGTGTTAGGATCAAATGAAGAGTACCTGAAAGCAAAGAATTATAACATTAATCTTTTTACTTCATATGCAAAAGAGGGCATGGATGTGGAAGACACATGAGAAAGAATAAATTGAAATCGTTCTCGTGTTTTTGGTTTAGAGGTTCAGGCTATGCGACCTAAGAGCTATGCCACCTCTCACTCCGAAGCAGTAAAGGCCAGCCTCTCTGGCCAACTGTGTAGATCGTCCTAAAAAAAGTTTTGTGTGCTTGTGTGAAATTATTAATTTAGTACCTGGATGACTGAACTTTGCGCGGTATATGTGGTAATTAAATATAGACGCGAATTACATAACGATTAAAATATGAATGTTACGATCTTCCGACATTATTATAAAAAAAATATGATGTGGTTATTTAAAATAAAATCACGAGTGAAAATTGATTAACATTATATTAGTTCTCAGTCCAACTGAATAGCGATTGGCTTAGTGTTACTTAGCAACGGCATCTACAGAAGAAGCTTTAGTGTATACAGATAAAACGATACTTTCTAGATATAAATCTGAATCCAAGCTAGATAGATATATCGTCCCTATCGGACTACATTTCATAAAAATCGTTGAAGCTGTTACCGAGATTCAGATTATATACATATTATATATGAAAATATTAAATACATATATATCTATATATAAACCAGAATACTACTTTAATCATCACAGGCAAAATAGACGAAAGAAGACCTAGAGTTCTACTAGTACGCTGAAGTGACCAGATCCGGAAACCTCGGCACCTCGGTTAGCACTCACATGGCTGCAGATAGGGGGAGTGGTGACGGATAACCAACAACAGGCTACATAAGGTGGTCACAACCCTCAGCATTTAGAAAACCCACGCGGGCAGGATAGAGTTGCTCGTTTAAAGGTTACATTTTCCATTTTCTATTACAACACTTACAAAATTCTGTAGTCAAATCTAAATATAAGCAACTAGCAGAAAATATACTACAGTCCATAAAATACAGATTGTCTTCAACAAATCAACTCCGACACCATAACGCGGAATGACCTGCCAAACATAAAGTCGCTTGGGCGGAACAATACGGTGTATCAGTGAAAATCTCCTTATCAGACCTCCGGGGAAGGGCCACTATAAGGAATAAATATACAGATAAAAATAAAGTTATTTTTCCAAACGTCGAATAAAACATGACCGCCTGTCACACCGTGGTGCATTTAAAATAATTAATACTCGCCCTATCACCGTTCCATTTTAATCCCGGGAGTATTGAAATCACTATATACATATTAACTACTCGTATATGTCAGTAATTATTTATCGTAGTTACTTAACCTTTGCAAAGCATCCATATAACAAACGTATTATGATAAACGTATATGTATCAAACGCATGGTAGTGCGTGTAATTTTTAAGCGACTACAAAAAAGGATGTACTTAATTCATGTGAATAATTTTTATGTTTGTTACTTTAGAACTTTCGACTGGGATTTTGATGATTCTTTTTCTTTTATTTCAAAACTGGTGCTTCCAGTGTGGTTCCATTTAAATTTGGTCCAGTTCTAACAGTGGCATCCACGATAAAACCCAATAAGTCTTAAAATTGACTACAACTACAAGGGTAGTTTGATGAGAGTTTGGGAAATGTTTATACTCCTGGCATTGTGACCGTCCGTTCGTTCTCCTTTTAGACATCTAATACACGACAGGCATGCGTCAGAAAAATAAAGAGCTTATATAATACAACAATGATAACATTAAATCGAAAACAGTTCGGTGTGACACGCAGCCCGACAAAGTGCGGATGGCCGGGGGCAAGTGGGTTAAAATGGAACAGCTCGCAATAAAACACCCCTTCCATCCATAAATATCCGTGTTCGGAAGTCGCTCTATTAGCGGTCGGATATTTTTTTCTTTCCAGTCCACTTTTATTTATCGAAGATATCGTCTCGATGGGGTGCTCCAGCGTCCGTTTGAATTTCGAATTTGCCGAATTAAATCACAAGTACTATTCGGTTGAATTGATTTTTTTCGGATTAACTTGGTTTTACCTTGCTTTTTTAAACCTTAATTGGATTCAGCTAGAGTGGCAGGAACTGTGACGATCTATGATGAAATAGTAATAAATTATAAATAATAAAAGCACTCAAATCTCTGACTAATAAAGGTAAGCAGGGACGATTTAAATTCTGCACGGTATCGCAGATTTCCATATGCATTCGGCGACGCTTAAAGAAATTTAAGGGTAGGTAGCTATTTGAATGTCTTCATGGTTGGTTAGCCTTATGGAGCGCCCTCGTATCGGATTAGAGTAATTGTCCAAGCCGAGGTCCCCCAATATAGGATCATGGTTAGGCGACCTAAGAGCTCTGCCACCTCTCCAACTCGGAAAACTGTCACGCTCACCTTCTCAGGCGAACGCAGGTTCGTCGCAAAAAAATTTAGATTTTTTTTCGTTTTTCTTTTACATACAATTAACTCAATAGGACACTATCGAATTTCGATTATTCATTTTTTAATGGAAAGGATGTACTTCAAGGGTAGTTTGACGAGAGTTTGGTTACGTTCTGATCATTTCTATTGGGTAATATGCCGCAGGCGGAGTGCGTCCGCGATTAACGTTAGATTCGGTTTGAAGTCGGTTTTTGTTTTCACTCGTAAATATACTTGAAAAGTTTGTAAGTAAAAACTCTACACAGAGAATGAGAGCAGAACTTTTAATACGCCAAACTGAAAAAATATAGTTTCTAGCTTCATTGCAATATAATCTGAGTGGTCTGAAACTTTGCACTATAAGCAGACGTATCCAAAACGCTTTTATGAAAATTGATCTGAATGATTTTGAATTTAAATCAGGGTACCTACTAACCGAAGGGGTGACGTCACGGCGAAATGAAGCATGTTCAAACGAACCTCAATTTCGTTAAGCGTTTCCCAGATAAAGAAGCGTCAATCGTGAGGAATGTTCGCAATTTAAATTTTTGATTCAGTCTACAGAACGGTCGTGACCTTTCAGCGCTGCAATTACCGACTCTCCTTTAATAATGTTAGACCATATATTTTCATGAAGCGCTCGAGTCCCGCTGGAAGTCATAAAGTTTAAGAGTTGATTGAGTGAGAAATGGGTATTCGGTTAAAGCAATTATGGAGGGTTATTGGGAAAAATTGCTAATGTTGCTTAATATAGGATTGGGAAAATTAACGTCAAAGTTCTCCCAATCTTCACGATGTCACCCTCGGTGAAATGGATGAATTAATTGTTCATTGAGTTCGGTTTATTTAAAAGGCAAATAGCAAAATTTTATTCACAGTTTTTAGCTGAGTTTGTTAAATATATATATATATAAATAAAATATGTTTTTGTAATATCATTTTAATCAAAAAAATTATATTTGTCTTATATTCTAGAGATACATACGTTTTTTTCAGTGATTTATTATTTGTTGGTTTGAATCATCTTTAAAGCTAGCTGGCTATTATATATTTAACTTTTTATTATTTTTATTATCTTTATATGTCAGAATTCGACAGCCACCACAGTTCGACGACACGACGTCGGCTTGCAAATAAGAAAAGAATCATCAAAATCGGTTCATCCACTGGAAAGTTATGTGGTAAGAAACATAAAAAAACATACAGACGAATTGAGAACCTGCTCTTTTTATGAAGTCAGTCAAAAAAATTAAAAATCTAATTTTTTGACGAACTTACGCTGATTGACCAAAAAAGCTGCGCGAAACAAAGATTTGAGAGGTGGCAGAGCTCCAAGGTCGCTCAGCTTGAACTTCTATTGGGAGCAACACGTGGTAAGGAGTCCTCGGCTTACGGATACTCTAATCGCGGTAGTATACCGCGGGCATCAGAGATAAAAATCTATTAGAATTAATGTTATGGTCTAAAAAGGTTTAGCAAAAATATATAAGTAGATTAAGAAAAAGATTAAAGGAAGTACTGTTTACACTTTAAATTGGAAAACACTGCATTGTACCAATTAATTGGTGGAGTGCGAAACATTAGGTGGACTTATCCTGTGTGCAATCCTCAAAAAGTAAGTACTCACAGCATCTCGTAAAGAAAAAACCTTTCACAAAATTAAAACCCGCGTCGAGTAATGATATTAAAATACGTTAACACAGTAACATAATATTTGCTTTAAGCTGTAGCGCGAGTTCCCCCGTAAACTTATTAAAATATTTCCCGCCATATTTTGATACCGTCCGCCATTTTGTCTCCGACACAATAAGAGCTCAGGTGCAAAGACGGTCAGGTGGGTTTGGATTTTTTGAAATAATTTTTATTTTCCTATGATATCTAGAATTGCTGCAGTAAATTCCATTTTTAATTAAAAAGGGCTTAGATGACTATAGAATTAGATTTACGATCTAACTACCTGTAAAAAAAATGAGGTGTCTTTCACGTGAATTACAAACTTTTTTGTGGATACCAGATGAGTTTTGAAATCATGATCACATAAAATTTTTGAACAGTAGGTCGTTTCAGATACTGAGTCGTGATAGCTGTGTCCGATCGATCGTCTTAATTTGCATAATACGGATTGTACCTATGAATATGTTTGTTGCAATTTACTACGCGCTAGGCGTGGAAGAAGAAGACATGTGCCTATAGGCTGTAACTTTAACCTTTACCTGTTTCTTAACTGATAGCGATGAATTTCCTGCATGAATTAACCTGCTGGAAAATGCTACGCCGTATCTACTACTATATGATGCTGCATATAATTTTGAAATACAAATTCCTATTCAGCATCGTATCTCTCGACATTTGAAGATGTATGATGGCATCTTGTTAGCCTATTAATTTTGACCGCTATAACGACTTTCAAACCGGAAGAAACTTCGCAGTAGAAGAATATTGATAACATTATTTGGGACTAAGGTCTCCTGCATCTAATAAAAGTCCCTTATAATGACGTTGTTGAATGTTTCTTGTTGCAAGCTTAATGTATTTCATGAATCACCAAGTTTCTGAATGCACCCTGTGGCGTATTTTGTTAAAGTGACATAAAACAACAATCACATGCCTCTTGCTTAGTGCCAGCCGCGTGTTTTTAAGTTCCTGGATTTATAAGCATTGGTAACGTAAGGCTTTGTTCACACTAGACCACTTAGAACTTGGCATTTGATACCTAATAGATAGTTACTTTAGATTCTGCAATCACGATTGTCTATATCCTTTTATAATATAATATCGGAGGAAGGGGAAATATGTTCGTGTGAATAAATGTTTTTATTTTCACTCAGTTATGACCAGTGTCCATAACAGGCAACATTCTTTTTTAATTTACTCTAGCTAATACCCGCAGTGTTACCCGCAACTAAAAACCATTTACTATAACTAATTAAATACTATTAATTTTATTTATATACTATTATTTTGTTATAAAATAAGAGTGGGCTAAGTTACAACTTATTATATCAGCTATCTGCCAGTGAAAGTCATGTCAAAATCGGTCCAGCCGTTCCAGAGATTAGCCGAAACAAAGAGACGGATAGACAATAATTAAAAAAATAAATTTCTTGGTATAAATACCGTATTTACGTTTATTTTGATATTAAAAACAGACACTCCGATTTTATTTATTATTGGTATAGATTAATTACGTCGATTTAAGTGTGAGTACCCGTCCGTCGCGCTGAGCTGAGCTGTCAGGCTGAGCGGTCAGAAGATAGATATATATTTAGGCAGAAGTCATCCCATGACTGTTTTTCAAATTTATTGCAAATTGTATCTCATGTAATGGTAGCCCAGTGTGAACATGCAGGGCATAAGGGTGGCTATACACGAGCGGTGATGCAATTGCGTTACTAAGGCCACCTTACACGACGTACTTTATGCACACTCACAATTAGTTGGTGCGAGATGGCAGGTGAAACTATGACACTGGAGAAACTATGGAGTCGGTGTGTTATAAAAATGTACATAGTACATATTTTAGGACCGCGTTTTTTAATAATGTGTTTTGAGTTGCCTAATGTCAAATTATGTTGTTAATTTGTATAATATTTTATTGTTGTATAATATTTATCTAACTGAAATTATTTTCGTCACCCTAATAATAAGCTAGGTTACAATTTATTACTTGCCCTTAGGCATGGCCCAGTCGAAAAATATTCTAGTATGCTTAGATTGTACTAACGGATTAATTATACTTAATTTTTTATATTTAAACGGAATTTTATTAATTGTTTTGTCTATCCTTTTACAGTCCTTTCATTATTTTATTGTTATTAATTATTTGTATGAAACTAGAAACTATTTTTAATAAAGCCAAAGAAGTATAACCTCCCACACGCATACGTAAGTACATCCACCCTTTTTTTAAAGCAGTATCGACTCCATTCAACCTCTATGCGCCGCGCGAACCGTCTCAGAGCAGAAGTCGTTAGTAACAAACTCCACACATTTGTGTCACCGGATACAATCCCATTATAATTTTAAATTTTAAGCCCATTTATTTACGTTTTCGCCCAATCTGCCGCAGACGCAGCGCCGGCGCACTCTGATGAGATTTTAATTTTCCACTCACTGGGGAGTTTTCCCTGATTTTCTTTAAGAATATACCAACGCTTGTGCAGTCTTATAGATCGAGTTTAATGTTTTAAAGGTTGAAAGTTGAAGACTACAAAAGGTGACATAACTTTTTAAAACTACATTTTATGCAGGTTTTGTATAGACGTGCTCGTGCGAGGGGTAAACAACAGCATCACTTTTTCTAAGGCCCAGGAAATCTTATTGATGTGTTCAACAAGGCTGTTTATGAGACCAACGTAGGCTCAATTAGTAATTTGATTTATGATTGTTAAAAGTTAAGCCTTAAATTATACCATTCTTAGGCTTACCATTTTCGTACTGTGGTAGACCGTGCCTATCATTGTCTTTATGGTTAACAATGCCACGAACATTATTTTTAAGTTTATTAATACATAAGTGTGTAGTGATTAAAAGAGTAGTTAATTAAATTACTGGGTGGGATGTAGCATCCTGTCACAAGAATTTAAGGACAAACGCACCGTGTGAATCGTGCGTCGATTATTATTTATTATAAAAACTGGACGTGTACTGGCAATAAAGCGCTTACAGACATCTTAATAACAAGTAAACATTTTCAAGTGTTCCCTACAATAAACCCATAAAATTATCCCATTAGGCGATCGCGTGTAGCGCCAAACGGTTCCGCTGGACGCGTGAGTTGTGGCCACTGCATCGCTCCATTAGCGATTATTGTTCAAGTTTTGCGCTAACAGGCTGGACATACAACAATATAGAGCCACTGGAATTGACAAGCGAGACTGCGCTCGTGGGTTGTTTATTATATTCTTTGCGACATTGAAGGGCTGAAAACTATTTCTCATAGGATCTTATTAGGATATTTAGCATACTTTTCCTAAGGAGGTGAGTAGGCTGCGATGGTACGGACACGTTAAAGGGCCTCCTGACTACGCAGGAAACCTGGTACTACAACTCTTCCTCCCCGGTAGAAGATCCATGGGAACACAATAGACATGGTGGGAGAGTATAGTGTCGACAGTCACGGGGAAGTGCAAGATTTCCCAAGATGATGTTGGGGACAGACCGAAGTAAAAAGTGGAAATCCGTAAAGACCCCACCATCTTGTGGTCCCACCACCAATAGCATGGAAGAGAGAGAGAACAACTTCACCTAAATTCAGGTAAGCTGCAGCCCCTTTTCCTTCAGTTGTCACTTCTTCTTTCATATTCACTCCCGCCCACTATTAATTTGGAAGCTAATTAACCATTTGAAAACATTAGAGGAAATGTATTTAATTCTTAAGGTGACGGACCATCGCTATTTCTACCAAATTCATATAATTTATTTATGTATAAATAAAATTAGCTATGGAATTAATATAATAATTTCGCTACTGAAGGGGTAGTTTTGTTTACCTTTCAATTATTAATGTCCCTTAATAATTGAGTTAAAGAATTTATATGTTTCAAGAAGCCATATCCAGTGGTCATATCATCAAAAGTGGACACAAGCGACTGCCAAATACTTTGTACTTATTTGCGCCGCTCATTATTTATCGTTTTCGTATCAAGTTCGCTTTACTTAGAGTTGCCAAGAGAGCGCTATTAGTTTGGCAACTTGGGTCCGCTCTTGTTACTTCCTGTTGGTTTTTATCTCTTTGTTTTTCAACTCGAGCTTTTGATTCACGGGTCGCGTACTGCCAATTTAGTTTTAAAGTAAGTTAATACAATTACATTTCAACACTGATACTATAACATATTCAAATTACGACTCTAACTTTATTTTAGTATCTATTATTTACAGCTATTTTTTTTTAATGACTAACTACACATATTGGCCAGAGAAGCTGACCTTGAATGCTTCATCGGATTAGTTGGCATAGCTCTTAGGTCGCTTAGCCTGAACTATTAAGCAACTATGAGCAAGAAACTCGACACAAGGGTCCCCCCGGTGAGGGGTAACATCGGCTTGGACGGCCACTATGTTACGCGTAAGCATTCCGATCCGAGGGCGCCCGAGAGGGCCGAACCACAACTCAGTTACAGCTCTGCCCAGTTCTCTTCTATAAAGATGGGACCAAACACCATACAAAGTTACAGTAATAGAAGCCAAACTACGAAAGCATTTGGCCAAAAAGTCGTTTAAGAGTAACTTTGCGTATTACTTCCCAAGATTCAAATTCCTCTTGAGCTGGTCTTAAACTGAAATACTATTCTGACTGAAGGCTGCAGTGCAATGTGCAAATATTTTCTGTTTTCATACCCTACATAAGCTACATCATGTTATCACAAACAGACACAATCAAGGACATTGTAAGCCTAAATTGCAATTCGATCATCGACATTGATGTTGGATATCGAATTCAGTATATTTTCAACCGACTTTCAAAAAGGAGGAGGTTCCTAATTCGTCTGTATTTTCCCTTTATGTTTGCTACCTCATAACTTTCGACTGGGTTAATTCATTTCGATGATTCTTTTTTTATTAAAAAGCTGGTGCTTCACATGTGGCCCAAAACCATCCATGAGAAAACCAAATAAGTATCAAATTTGCAATAAGTATGTGCGCGACAAATGGACGAATAACTCAATGTCAAGCCAACCGATTCCGATGATTCATTTTTTATATGAAAGGATGATTCAAGGGTAGTTTGATGATAGTTTGGTTAGGTTCTGGTTAATTCTATTTCGTAATATATGTTAATTGGATAGAGGGCGTCTGGACGTAATAACGTTTAACGGTTGTTTCGGTTTGTAGTTGGATTTTGTTTGTATAAATATAGTTGTAAAATTACAATAATATTAGCATTACATTTATTAATAGTATTTAATGTTAAATGTCTGTACTAGGGCGCTGGCGGGAACATTCCTCTACTGAAATTTCTAACTTAGTACCGTACATTTGTGCCCCGGCTTAAAATTGGGCAAGGTACTTATAGCTCGTATAGCATTGTATTCTGTACAATCTGTGAGCAAATAATTAAATTTGTCTCGTCCGATGAGCAGGCCATATGTGAAACAGAGTACGGGATTACAACCTACCCACTAAGGTGGAGTTACACCGAGCATTTTAAAATATCATAATAAACTTATTCACAAAATAAAAGTAATTCCAATGCCACATCTGTATTTACATCATATAGCATTTATAATTTTCAAATGCCTAAAGCACGATGCTAGTTAACGGATATGCTTCTCTCTACAAAAAAATAAAATGAGCAGTGTCTTCTATGACCAAGAGTGATGACAGAGCTTTGTTGATCATTAAGAGAGGAGAAACTCTTATTTACCTATATCCTTTTTTTAAATTTTTTACTAATTAATATAACTGGCCGATGATACAATAGAACAAAAGTAAAAAATAGAAAAATAAACTTTAAATGCATAGTAATGGCTAACATCAAGTTTCGGCATGGAAATTGCAATTAAGTATTTATTTGTGCAAAATTACTTCTATCCTGTACGTCTATTCTGTAGAAGTTTGCATTTTAATTGCGTTTTTTTATTATTTGTTTTTACTTATACATAACTTAGTCCCAAGATGCATTAAACAAGAACGCAGACTCGTAACACGAGTTGCCTTTTCACTTATAAGGAGTAATTTATGTCATTTGTATTTTCAGATTAAGTTTAGGTATATAGATAAATTAATATGTACCCCTCCTGGTACTGATTCAGATACCATTTTAATTTCTCTATTTGTATTTCTAGTTCTGAATATGTATGAACACACATACTATATATGTATACTATATATGTATATATATATATACACATAATATAGCTTATTATTTTCACGTCTCTTAATGTGACCGCAACTTAACAATAGGCATAGGCGATCACCCAGTTGACCGGTCGTTCCGTTCGGACGCGAATCCGGAACTCGCAGTGCACGCCATTCGCCCGGAATCATCACACTCATCCGGACACATGGTGTCTTTGTTAATCTGATAGTTCCAGTTGCATGGACATCATTCGGCCAGTATACACAATGTTGGTAAATGTGTATGTTCCAACAAAAGTCCCTTATAAATTTCCTGTTTTTTATGATTAGACAAATAAGGACACAGACTTGATAGTTTTTTTTTTATAATTAATCATAGTGGCCAGTAAGACTTACCATTCCATTCCTTCGCTATAAAGGTCCATAAAAATCGTTACTTTTTTACGTCAAGAGAAAAAAGTTTCAATATCTTTAACTGTTAACCGTCAAAACCTACCCTGGTATACCACAGAATCCATCAATCCCGCCCTATCGCAGCAACCTGTATCTCGCACGGCTGTGACCCGGTTAACCGGGTGTCCTTAAGTCCGTCCATGTCATCCGCCCGGTCATTTATCACTGGACGATTACCAACCCTTGCCGCGGCGCCCGTCACTCGTGGATTTTGTTAAGAAAAATGGATCTCACATTGTTTTGTTATCAATGCATTGAATGTAGACTTGTACTTAAAGTTTGAACCGACCTCAAAAACCTAAGAGGTTCTTAATTTGAGTATTAAATTAAATAATTTTAATTGGAATAAGTGATTTTATGTTGGCTATATTGTATATGCCAGTATAGCTGGCTGTAGTGTTATACTGTATGGCAGTCGGTTTAATTCAGATTAGACATGTACTAACGTGGGTCTCTATTTTAGATTGTTACCTACAAGGGAGCAATGATATACTCGTACTAGGGCAGTGATTCTAAACCACTGTGTTGAATTCTAAGAGCGTGCTGCCAAATTTTGAGTATATAATAATGTTAAAATCATAATAACTAACTTAGAAGCCACGGTAGCTCAGTATTCGGGCGGTCACCTTAAGTTGCAATATTTACTAAGACATGTGAAATCCGCACTTGGGCCACGTGGCGCATTACGCCCTTATACTCTCTTTACAGAGAAGGCCAGTGCCCAGCAGTGGAACATTACAAATGCTGTAATTTCATATTAAGTTGTAATTAATCCCTTACTATCCGCGCTGTTATTTTTGTAGCACTTATTATTTTATTTTGGACAAATAACATTATTATCAATTAACTATTTAACGTTGTGTATTATAGATAAGTAAATAACTTTAAGACTTATCCTTTTCTTCGTGTGCCGCAACAAAAAAGTTTGACAATCACTGTCCTAGAGGCTGAGCTTCCGTTCTTTTGTCTAACAGCAGGGCTCAAAACGTTTCGAAGGCTACTTATACAACAGATAGTTATATTATCCATCATTAAAGTACGCTAATTCCCGTAAGCCCTATAAATTCGGCTAATGGACAGGGCTAAGAAATAATAAAATGTATTAAATAATATTACTATACACGACTATCCCATCCCGGCATCTTTGACGACAATAAATCACGGACCACCCACCCCACACCCCACAGGAGGACATGCAAATTGTGGGGGCCCCCGTGATGTCTATGCACTATATTTTATGAACGTTGATCATAACAGATTTTCATATGAATTTTTCCTAAGTATGAAATATGAAATTGTTTACTTAAATAAATATAAGCACACAACTCAGTAGTTATAGAGTAGGATAGACAGAGACAAGCTTTTCTTCTCCATTATAAATAATTAAAACATCTCTTTGACCGAATGAGATTTTTAAACGTAAAGTTAACAGAAATTCCTGTCTCATGGCTTTGTGGAGTAATTTTGGCTCTAGCGTTAAGTGATCACCGATGCTCTTGAACACTCAAGTAGTTCATGTATGTTGGTTGCCTGAAAGACATAGATAAAAGACGTAGACGCCGTATAATTTCTCTACGTTGTATCTGATTGTAAACACCGAAAACAATTTTTTTTTGTTACGACTACAATAGAGGTAATAATCAGATGAAATTATTTCTTAAAATTATTGGTAAATATAAATAAAAAAATATAATCTAATACATCTATGTTTTTATATCACCTACTCTAGGTTAATATGAGGATTAAATCAAGAGAAGAATTGGTCGACTTCAATGGAAGAGATTGGTCGTCGTTTCGATTCGATCTGCGTTATACGTGGCCTTAATGAAGAATCTTTTATTAGGGAGTCACATCAGAGACTTAAAAGGTGTTTATAGCTTGTTAATAATCTAATTTCACTTATTTAACTTATTTTAAAAATACTTTAAAGGAAGGAGCCGTCTGTGCGTGTAAGAATGACTTGAAATTCTTTTGAGTACTACACGATATTAGCACTGGTACGTAGCGGCTTCTACGTAGCATGTAGCAACAAAGATGTAGCACCGGTAGGCACGCGTAGCGGTCTCATAGAATATTAATTCGGTAATGACAGCTTAGTTTTAACAAGTATATTCACGAGTAAAAACATAAACCGATTTCAAATTGAATCAAACTTTAAACATTACGCGCCGAAGCCCCCTTTGTATTTTCGAATTATCGTAGAATTAATTAGTAAACAGAATTAATCAGAACCTAATCGAACTACCCTACCCTTTCTAATAAAAAGTGAATCATCGAAACCGGTTGGCATGATATTGACTTATTCGTCCGTATATCGTTGTCACATGGATGCCATTGTCAGAATTGGACCAAATTGAAATGGTACACGAGAACTACCAGTTTTCAAATAAAAAAAGAATCATCGAAATCAGTTAACCCAGTCAAAGTTATAAGGTAACAAACATTAAGAAAACATACAGACGAATTGAGAACCTCCTCTTTATTTGAAGACGGTTAAAAAGATATGTATAACATGTACCTAAGTACTACTTACTTTTTTTTTGTTGGTGCTTAAAACATGTTAAAAATTAACTACTGCCAACTTTTTTTCCAAATTCTGGCTATAACATTACTTGAGAACATCACAACAATATTTGGTAAGACAAAGGAAATCAAAATGACCGTTGTAAAGTGTTGAAACCGTCGGAAATTCAGGAATAAGATTAAGACGCGATATGATTGTAGAGCACCTTATACATATTTTTTTCGGTCGGCACTAACGTTGAATAAAACTATATTCACATGTTTCTCCGCAATAATAAAACGATCTTTTTAGTTAAGAATATTTGTATGTTTTGTTTTTGTTTTTAACCGACTTCAAAAAAGGAAGAGGTTCTCAATTCGTCTGTATGTTTTTTTATGTTTGTTGCCCCATAACTTTGGACTGGGTGTACCGATTTATAATGTTTTTTTTTATTTGAAAGCAACTAAAATCAGTGAATCAAGTGTGTGCGCCAGAAATGTACAGAATAACTTAATATCACGCCAACCGATTTCGATGATTCATTTGTTCTCATAGTAACCGTCCAAGCCGAGGCTACTCCTCACCGGGTAAACCCTTGTGCCGAGTTACTATTGATAGAGGTTCAGGCTAAGCGATCTAAGAGAAATGCATCTCTCAATCCGGTAAAGCAGACAAGGCCAGCCTTCTCGGGCCAATCTGTGTAGTTCATCATAAAAAAAATCGAGTAGAAATCGGTATTTGTTTTTACTGAAGTATACTTGTCATTATAGTTAAGAATATTTGTATGCTCAGTTACGAATTGTACAATTTTATTTTGAAACAAAAAATTGTATAAAGGAAAGTAAGTAAAACGTTTTGCCTTCGTATCCGGATCTCTTCCAAGGGTCCATGTGAGGGATGGTGTCGATAAGTCATGCCGTATTAACGCCCTGTACCTAATGGGTCACACTTGACTAATACGTAGAGGAAATGTTGGATATTTGACTTCAAATTATTAATTTCAATAGCGAAGTTTGTTGAATCGCTCTCACAGTGAGATTAACAAATTCTGGAACATTGTATATTATGTCGAATATTTAAATCTTCACTTAAACTGGTAACTCTTCAGCTTTTGTATAAGTAAATTTAGGTTTAAGTCGTTGTAGTAAGTACTAGCTAGGTTTTAATATGTAATACATAAAACACAAATGAGCTCGTTATCTTTAAAATTAAGAAGATAGATATACCTTCTTAAATTTTTTTTAAACTTGCGAACTATTGATCTTCGCATTAAACATTGCCCTATGTCGAGTTCAGTTCATTTAAGGTCACCGGTAGGCGATTATAGAATAGAATAGAAATTTTAAATTCTCTAGAAATTAGAGATTTTTTTGATAAAATTATATTATAATATATTATTATATTATTATATTATTAATATATTATTATAATAATTATATATATAGATTTAAATTTATTTTTGTTAATTTTATTTTTTATATTTTTCATATTTAAATGTAGGGCTAAAAGAAAGAGAAAAGCCTCAACCCTTTGGTTGGAATGATAGTGCAACGTTACTTACGTGCCACTGCCCCGTATATTATATGTAGAAGTTATGTTTTGAATAATTTCTATGATCTAATTCAGATTGCTTAGAATTGATAACAATTTAGCCCGCCAAAGATAAATAATGCGTTAATTTTAAACCATTTAATTCATTTTCAATACACGAAAACATATATTTTATTTATTCGTGCGACGACAGAGCCCTCTAAGATCAGACGACAGAGCCCCATAGATCTTATTGATGTTTACGCGTTTACTTGAAGTTGATCATTTTTCTGCGTCTTTTATCACAATACACGTAATAAATAAACACAAACCAAGCGCCGTGATTACATGCTGCGCACATTATTTGCTTACAGAATCCTAAAAACTATCGTACAAACAGAGGGACACGATCAATCAAAGCGAAACGGAATGCTAATCCCACAATACTTAATGGCATAACCCTTCCCTGGTCCATCTCGCGTCATTTGTTATAAGCAAAATCCCAGCACCGCTAGGGAGGGGCAGCGTTACTCGATATCGACTCTTATTTATCGTGGAAACGCCAACGGGAATGGGGCGAGCACTATTTGTCATTGACAAAAGCTTTTCGGCCGAAAATCCTCAGCCCTTGAGTATTGGGATATGAGGGTATGTAAATTCTGAGATAAAGTGTATGCTCATATTTAGGAATGCGGCGTGATTGATGTTGCTACTATATTGGGTTGTCTCGTTGTGTGCGTAGATGTGCCAGAGAATATCAACGTACACGGAAATATCTAATGAGATAAAATAATATTCTCTCTATCAATGTATAAAATTCTATATATATTTAGATATGGTATATCTTGGTAATCAGATCAGGTGCACATAAAACCTTCATTGAATTAGTCAATGCATAATTGTTTTATGGTCACACACACCCAAGTTACCTTTGCCGACGAGACATAATATGATGTCAGTATTTTGCCTTTATACCAGACAAATACAACTGGCATTATTTTTCAATCAAAGTTATGAAGTATTATTAAAAACCATTAATATGTATTATGTACTAAATTATTTCTATAACGAAATTCAAAAAATATATGGAATCCGCTTTTGCTGTTGCATGAGTCGACGAAAACCAACGCGCGGTAGAGTTATTGTTACCCTGAGATAGATGGTCGAAAGCCTAATTTACCTAAGTCGTTAGCCTCTTTTACTGTAAAAAAACCAAGCTACTGTAAAATCCACCGCGTGATTCTGCTGCTGAATTTAGTTTTCGGACTCCTACGCTGCCATTACAAAGCGTAGGCTATAAGCTACAAATAGTCGGAGTAATGGAACGTTTAAAAGGGATATTGGATGTCACACGACACGAAATGGGACCTTTGAAGGCTTCCGGTCTTTGAACGATTGTCATCTACTGATGACGTTTCCAGGGATGACACTCGCATGTTTGCGTATGTGAAATCATTAAGTCGGGTTAGTTATATTCAATAATTTTATTTGATTGGTTACTTATATAACACAAAAAAATAATTTTTTTAAATGTGACTCTGAATAACAGAGTTAGAAATTCAATTTAATTGGCATTAATCCTAGGTTCATAAATTATTCCAGACAGCTTTTAAAAATCGTATAGTTGAAATGTTTGTTGAGATATTGATAGGTTTAAGATAGTACAACAGCTGATAATATAACTCTGTAACGACAGAGAGAACGTGGAAGATATAAGAGAATGTAGATGTCAGAACTTCGTAATATAACTATGATGCTTCGGAAATAAAAAGGAGAATTCGACATTGACAATTTTAGTCATTTAGAATTTTCTTTTAAGTTATACGTCTTAAGGAGCGTTATGAAAAAATAATGACAGTATCAAGTTGAAGCTGCAGTGAAAAAAATTGTTCTTATATAATGTTTTCATGTGCTCCAATATAATTGAGGTATACAATCCGTATGTATTATTTATTGATTTAAATCAAAATATTAATATATATTTTTTTATTTAATATAATATTATTTTTTAAATTAATATAATATATTTTTTTATTTAATATACTATTACTTTTTCAATTTATCAAATTTAAACAGACTTTTATTAGCTGTGATTGATTGATTGTGATGATTATCCTTTTCCAGTCCTTTTATTATAATTAATTATTTTATAATTATGGCAAAGACGTATAACTTCTCAAGTACATACATAAATACTAGCACCCATTTTTTATAAAAGTTTTTTGTTTTTACTTTTTTTATTATTTTTGTAGAAAACTTAGGCTTAGTTGGAATGGTTAACAAGATCGTTAGTTATTACTACTAGAAATATTTTTCTGAAAAATAAAAGAAATATTGTTAGCTTTCTTTTAAAAAAAAATAGTCGAATGGTAGACTGACGACCTCTCGCTTCGCAGTCCGTACCCTAAACCATTAGGCTATTGAAGCTTCAAACTACTTGACTACTACTACTTTGTTCATTGAAAAAGAGATACATTACAGCATTTTACTTGTATCGTTTACCACGCAGACTGGCCTGAATATTCAACGACAAACTTCGATAGGTTTGATTGCACTTCGCGGATATTCCCATTTTTCATGGTATAGGTATTTCATGATTTTAATTTTGGTTTGAATTGATTGAATTTGAGTTTGAATTTAACTATAGTTTATAGGTATAGAATAGCTAGCCTAGCTCTCTTCTGTACTTTTAGGTATTTTTAAAATAACTACTACTAAACTAAGACCAGTTAAGTAGTTAGCAGTTAGCATCTCTTTATATACTTTATACTATTTTGAAGTCTGTAATATTTTATGCACGTCAATTCGTAGTACTTTCAGCGATCAGCGACCGCAACAATACCGCAAATTCTAACGCTCAGAACCGGTCGAACCATTTAAAAATCCATCAATTAACCGACCCCTTCAACGTTGCCAAAAAAACTCCACCCAAAGAATTTCCTCAATAAATATTTGTCATTCCGTTCGAACTGGCAACCCTGAAATTGTTAGCATGTCATGTCCGATCCCTTTTCAAAATGGCGGTTGTCAAGTTGGCGGGAAGGGTGACGGTCACTTCGTATCATGGATCTTTGTGCGAATGTCCCCGAAAGATATTTATTAGAAATGTTTGACATGAATATGTTAAGAAGGAATACAATTCTCGCTCCATTTATTTATTTGGTATATTGCTTATTTATTGTTATATAATACTTAGTTATTACGGATTACTTACTATGTTCGATTGTTATTACATTGTTATAATAAACCAAGTATATTTACGAGCGAAAACAAAAATCCGACTTCGAATAGAGTCCAACGTCAAATGCTATACGCTACCTCTTTCTATTTCCGAAATCGTAGGAATATTACGACATAGAATTAATCAGAACCTAACCAAACTCTCATCAAGCTGCTCTTAAAGTACATATTCTCCATTAAAAATGAATCCTTCCACATAGAAATTCGTCCATTTGTCGCGCAAATACTTAATGCAATTTTAAGACTTATATCGTTTTCTCATGGATGTCATTTTCAGAATTGGACCAAATTGAAATGTTACTATGAAAGCACCAGCTATTAAATAAAAAGCTATTAAATATAAAACATAAAAAAACATACAGACGAATTGGGAACGTCTTCCTTTTTTGAAATCGGTTGAAAATTGTAACTTTCATATCTTTATTCTCTTGTGTTTTAGCAGTTCTGATCTGTTCTTCAAATCAGGGCTTCGAATCTTAGCTGCCAATTACTTCAAAAACACTAGTCAAAATTCGTTCTTAATTTTCCTAAAAGCACCTGTTTGCGCCCCTGTCATATTGGGGGTCTATCTATCAAATGTAATGTATCATTGAATTTTAATTTCAATTTGCGTACCGTCGTGTAAACACCGAATTACCTATAATCCATTAGTGAACACGGCGTACGATAATTTGCGCGTCAACAGCTAATCAACAAATAACGTATTCAAACACCAATAAGCTGCCGACCGAATCAATCTAACGTCACGCGTGTCGTCAATTATTCAGGACGGTACAAAACGCACGTATAGTGACGTACGATTACGTACATCGACATCGATGATCCCAGCCTCGGCTCGGGTCGGATCGCAACCGGCGCGTTAACTTTGCATTATTAATGATTCATTTAGTTCACACTAACCGAGCTGTTCGCTCGATCCCTTTGGGTTTATACTAGTGATGCGCTTTGAATAGTTTTAATAGTTATCGATTAATAACTTTGTGGTAATTTCATAATTACAATGATTTTAATTCAGCCACAATAAATTCGGTAAAAAATTCCATAACCGTACCAAAATTTCGGGATATTAAATGATATTTATACAATTGTATATTTTTTATTATTTTCGACAGGTACAGGATACTGGACTACATTTGTTGTCCCTGCTTACCTCGCTTGAGTCAAAATTATATAGTTATTTAGAATATCGATGGAAAGTGGATTTTATTAATTAATAAAAAATTGAGTGTTTGCGTAAGCAGCCGTCTATTCTGAAGAACTTACGATTAATTTCGGATTGAACATACAATGAAAAGGTTCTGGGGACGTAAACAGAAATTATTCTTCGAAAAAGTTCGAATAACATTCATGTTTGTCAGATGGAAAGTAAGATGGTAAAAAATTTACATAACATCGATATCGATATAAAATTAGTTCGCACCACGAAACTAAATGTTTGAGAGTGCAATCGGCGATCTGATTAATAGTACTCGCGCGAAATGTTTAATCTTTGCCGCCGTGATTCCCCGTCCCTTTACACCGAGGCACCGCCGGCATCGCTTTATTATGTACAAACTATCGATTGTTAATTGTAGCTCGTGGTGTTAGTGCAAATCACTAATTCATGTACTAGTTAACATATTTGTTCTCGTGGGTAATCATTGGAATAGTAAATAAGACTGTATTATTCGTTTTTAATTATTAAATAAGGTAATAATTATGCAATTAAGATATATGTATTTCCTTTTGAAAAGTTCGAGTTTAGCCTTCTTTGATAGAATGCACAACATGTACAAAGAAAAGTGGTTCTTTGGATTCATCGGGATTCTTGAGAACTTTAATATAAGAAATTCTGCTAAATCGAATCACCGGGGTGGTTCGTAAACATAAGCAATAGAATGGATTTTTTCTTTAGACCAGTGCTTTAACTATGTATTTTACCACTATCTCGCTCTTCAAATCGAAAAGGGTTCTCAATTCGTTAGTATTTTTTTATGTTTCTTATCGCATAACTTTCGACTGGGTGAACGGATTTCGATGATTTTTTATTTAAAAGCTGGTGCTTCTCATGTAGTCCTATTTATCATGTAGTGGAGTCCACAAAAAAACCATGTAAATCTTAAATTTGCAACAAGTATGTGCGCCACAAATCGACGAATGACTCAATATCTCGGACCAACGGATTTCAATGTTTATGTATATTGGAAATGATGAACTTTAAGAGAAGTTTGATGAAAGATTGGTTAGGTCCTGATACAGTTCGAGTTCGTAATATTCCTACGATAGTTCCGAAATAAAAAAATGCGTCCGCGCGTAAAAGCGTTTAACGTTTGATTCGATTTGAAGTTGTTTTTTTGTTTTTACTTGTAAATTATCTTTTAGTTATCAAGGTGTAATTTTTAATACCTCTTTTAATTCCTCGGGAATTTTAAGGCTTAAATTATTTACACAACATCAGTCTCAGCTTTAGTTAGCCTATGGATAAAATTATAAATTTTAAGTTTAAGGATATATGTAATTACTCGTATTAATGTTAAGTTTAATAAGTAACTTAATATTCAATAATATATAAGCTGTCATCGTTTCACTTCGACTTATTTCAAACATGTAGATTTACCAAATATTAAATTGGATAAACATTCGTAATATAAAACGTATAGAATTATCTGTTTATCAGACTAATTTGTACTACAATGTACAATTTTTTAAAACCAAAAAAATTGATGGACCTAAGTGACTAATCTACAATACAACTGCTAATATGATTTTTTTCTCTCAATATAGGTTGACTGGTGGGGGATACTAGTAAGGTATTAAGTCAGGGACTTACCTTGATGCTTGATACTTGGATCATAATTTGAGTTGTTACTTAATAAATAAAGTAAATGAATATCATCCGGGAGTTGGGTCCAATAGTGTGGGAATCCATTTTATATAAGAATTGCTGAATAGAGAGCTATTATGATGATATGAATTATATCTTAAATATTAATAAGTAATCTTCGTAACTATGACGTCGTTTTCTCAGCATCCGACAATAGAATTTATTCGCTTCACGATAACAAGCCGAAAATCTGACTGAGCCGAAATGTAAGAAAGACAAACGCGAGTAAATTCAGTGTAAGTGTGAAATCAACTGTATAATTAGGCCAAATATTGGTCCAGGGTTTTGAACAAAGAAAACACTGGTAAGGGGGGATCGTCTTGGGGTAATCGGAGAGGCTAAAATGATGCACGTCAATGTTAAATATAGCAATGAAAATTTAGAAGGTATTTAATTTCACGTTTGTGATATTTTTTATAGGAAAAGGGGCAAACGTGGCGAATATTCAAAACACAAGCTGCTGGTGCACTTTGTGATAGGGGTAGGCTTGTTTCTTGAAGGTCCCAAATCATAGGTTATACATAGGTTCGAAAACATCGTTGGTGACAGTTTATCACCAGGTTGTGTATGTGGAATATTACTTTATTATAGTATCTATGGTATATATATACTGTATTAGTAATATATATATATAACTAATATAGTATATAATGTTTAGTTTAATATTTAGTTTTGTTGTATAAAATGATACCATGAAAAGTCTTGGTTAAAATTATGTGATATATTTGCATTAGTATGAGAGATAAGTGTTTATATTCTCATTTACTATTGATGCCATATTGCTGCAAAAGAAATACATAGATAGAAAGGGGTTTGATTCTCAATAATTTATACCAGTGACTATCTGTTCGAATTGTATGATGTGTATGGCAATTGGCTTTCTAGCTCAAACAAAAAAAATAGCAAATGCAATGTGGCTGAATGGTCTATTTATAAATCAGAATCTTGGATCAATTCCTGAACTTATTTGCAAGCCATCAATAACGGAATATATATTGGGTTGCCCATAAAACTAAGGATGGTTTGCGTCAAAGAAACTTTGATGAATACTGTATTTATAGACTCAGGTCTTATTTCAGTTTTGAACCTACTCAAGGCATTATAGCTATATAAAAAAAACCTGAAATGGTAATGCTTTTATTTCGTTATTATAATTTTTAAGCGGTAATATTTTTCTATTGAAAGTTTTTAAAGCAACATTTTAGCGGCCCCAAACAATAGGGCGTAAAATTCGAATCCCCATGTTTGCACACGATTCTGTAACGAGAAGGAGGTGTTTTACAGATTTCCAATGTTTCCTCAAGACTCCGACTCAACCGCCGGGTTTGTCTGCGAGTTATGTTTGCACTTACTGGAGCCACTCAATCGTACGTAAAGATTTGTAACTGGCGATAGTGTATTAGGTTTGTATCTTTATAGATATACGTTTTGATCTAAGACCATGTTCTTCAAAATTTTACTTCTTCTTTCATTTGGTCCAAGCAGTATATGTAGCAATAATGATGATCACTTCCACTAATAAATCGTCGACCCCTAAGCTTATCTTTAACTTCCGGAAATGAAAAGAAGTCACAAGGTTCTGAGGGCTGTATTTCAGATGCCTCAGTGAGATCAATTCTACATTGAGACTTTCAAATGGGTACGCCATTTTAAGAGAATTTGCGTTATCGTTGTGGAGGACAATATTGCTGCAAGGACGCTGGTCAATTACTCTGGGGAAACAATGGTTAACTTTTTGAATAAAAATGATGATTAAATTTAAAAAAAATAAAATTAAGATGTCCATTTTTTATTGCGTGATTACGTATTTATTTTTTATTATTGAAAATGGCTAGTTCAAAACGCTTTAAGCACGCCTCCTCTCTTTGGAAGTTATTATACTTGTTCGTACAGACAAGTTAAAAAGATAAAGTTATAGCCTAAATATACGTATATCCTGCTGTTGGGTACAGGCCCCGCACACCTACGTGGTTCTACTGTTATACCCAGGTGCGAATTTGCAGGCTTCACATGTCATAGAAATTTTCTAACATGATGTTTTCCTTCACAGCCGAGCGCGTAGTAAATCAACATTTAAAATCGCAATAAACCAACTCATTGGTGCCGGCACTGGACGCCCGGAAACAGCTACCACGACGTACCAACAAGTATCGATTTTTCATTACTGAAGTTAGTGTAAGAACTTGTTTCTTTTTTAATTCAACTCTCTAGAAACAAAGGTGTTTCGAAATATCAATTTTATATCCCCCATAGAAAATCTCATCACATCATTTGTCTTGGCAAAATTTAATACGATCCGATGTATCAATATTTTTCCTCCCCGCGAAAAATATTCCAATATTATGATTTACGACATAATACGCGATGGTATGCTACACAAAAAAGCTCCATTTTACGTAGACCTATAGTATTACAGTTGAATAAACGTTTTCAAGTGTCATCGTAATCTGGTAATGTACAGTATATATTTCATCGCCCCTAATATATGCGAAAATATCGCCAGTATATTTCGTACTTAAGAGAACGGTGGAACAGCTACCGTCATTTCGATCCAAATAAATCTTGTATGGGGTTAATACAGTGACATACTCTTCGTGATAGGGTTTTAGGGTGTTTTCGTTTACATAAATCGCAATTTTTGCCAAGCGTCTTAAATTCAGTGACTACGCTTAAACAAAGAACATAATATATATATTTTTGTTTTTGTTAAACTCTTCCGCTCTCGCTCAAAAAGCAGCCTAGAAAAACTCATCTGCCCAGTGGTCAGCTACGTCTGTCGTGCCAACAACCAAACTCATTAAGACCGCCGAAGAAAAAAACATGTGGAAAAGGATAGTCAATCAAGCAATCAATATTTCATTGGACACGAGCTTCGGCAATGAATAAAACAATTAACAAGAAGTTTTTCTTCCCAAATGTGATAGGAAATTCATCGCCTTACTAGAGGCACAAATCGTATTTATAAAAAACAAAAAATAATAGTCGATGACAGAGTTCTAATCGCTCGCTTAACATAATCCTCTAAACTTGTAAGAAATGTGCTGCATTCGCCATCACATTTACTATTAAGTGGAAATCCGGTTATATTTCATAAAAAATTTCGGAATATTTTTCATCCACACTAAACCATCTTGTGAATGTGCAGACTTTACGTACGTGTATGTGTGTCAAACGCGGTAGTGTGTGTAATATTTAAATTTTTTTGATTGATTTAATGCATTCTGTATGTATAATTAAATATATATATATTAGCATTGTGCACTACTTTACTATACAGACAATAAGTGCGGTAAATTTCATACTCCTCCGTTCGCTGCAATTTTCTTAAGAAGTGGTACGTTTTTTTACTTCACGTATTAATTATTACCAATTCATCATTATTAAATACGTCCAATACTAAAAGCATTATCGGCGCGCCAGCAGTACACCATCGAAAACCCATAGTGGCACCAGATATCGATTATTATGATGCCATTGAATGTTCATTTTGTACATAATCAGTTTAGCAGACTCGGGCACATTGCCAAATTTGTCTGTGACTTTAAGCCTGTCACACGATCTGAACTACCACAGGATTCCTGTCCGCTTATCAACGCGGAATGAAAATCGTTTCACGTTAGTTATTATAAGACGTCGTATTGTACCGAGTAACGGAACCCAAATGTATGCGATATTTATTAGGTGAGAAAATTCTTTGATAAATCACCACTTTCTGCGGGGGTACGGCATATATCCTCCAAGGGTAAGGGTTAGAATTGCCAGCAGAGACGTCTCGCGTGTGTTCTGAGATATGGACTGAGAAACTGAAATTATTTTGTGCATTTGTTTTGTATCTTTCTTTTGGTTACCTTCGCTTATATAAATATATTTTGAAAAAGGGGACAAATGAATTTACGGCTCGGTATTTAAAAGTTAATGCTAGTTATGTTACATATGTCCCATAAGTATAGGCGCATAGAATAAGGTTACGGCATCGGTATAAGGGACCACGGTTCTATGGAAAAATGTGGATGATACATGACACATTGTTTTTTAATTTAGATCCAATTATAGATCAATGAGCGACAATAACAGAAACATCGACGTAAACAAAGCATAGAGGGCGCGGTTAACACCCCGAGGGACGGGGGACTGAGCTCTAAGAATAAATGCCCTACATAAAAGCGGGAGTGCTAGGAAATGTACGTGAGCGTTCTTAACACCCCATACACGGTGGACATTCATAGAGCTGTGAATGTCCCAAAAATAAGTGTAAACAATATGCGGACTTTTTTGTTTAATTTAAGATTCGTGTTCGTTTCGCGTTCTTAAGTAACAGAGCTGTTCTAATCGATTTCTTAATATGAAAGTAGTAAAGTGTACAAGAAACTTATTTGAGCAATTATAGAGTTATTAAGTATCGAATTGATCGAGAGATTTTTTTAATAAATTGATTAACCAAGCAACCAAGTATTGCCCACTAAGTATCGTCACTTAAGAATCTCTCAAGTGAATTGAGAACCCCCTACTTTTGAAGTCGGTTGAAAGGTTCTGTTTGCTGGATATGATAATTGATTATAATGAAAATAATTATTTTTCAGATCTTGCCACTTATTTTAATATTATCCCGCCCTGATAGTCTTATAGCCTTCAAATTTCATAAATTAGTAAAATTTTGAACCAGATGATGTAAAATACAAAGGTTATGACGAAGTGAATTTACGTGAATTTCTCTCGTAACTTACTTCTACGTATTATCAACCTGTGAAATCAACTGTCATCAGCGGTGTTTCCGAGCCTGTACGATTTGGGGATCTTTAAGAAACGTGCCTACTCTTTCTTTAAAGGCCGGCAACGCATTTGCAGCTCTTTCGGAGTTCAGATCAGATGAGCCTTAAGGTCTTAAGCTTAAACTCCTTTGCCCCTTTTCCTATAAAAACAGGCAAAGATCAACTGCCAAGTATAAATCTTAACAAGATACTGGGAATGAAGAAAGAATGAAAGGTACTAGCGATAGTTGTCAAACTTCTGTCATCGCTTGGACGATTACAGCTCTATGAAGATTCCGATACTGCGACGCTCCCCGAGAGGCGCGTACGGTATCGCATTATATCATTTATAAACAAAATGTGTTAGAATAAATCGTACCGCGGACGGGCGTAGATACGCCGGCTTAACGCAGCCGCCGCGCGACCCGCGGTACAATTGCCTCGCAACACACCTGACAAATATGTCTATGAACAATTAAATTATATTTTTCAACCGACTTCAAAAAACGTCGGTCTGAAATCATTTGTATTTTTTTATGTTTGTTACCTCTTCCAATAACTTAATATCAAGCGCCCGATTTCGATGAATCATTTTTTATTGGAAAGGATGTACTTCAAGGGAAGTATGATTTGAGTTTGGTTAGGTTATGTTAATTCTATTTCGTAATTTTCCTGTACGTAACGTACGTACGTAAGATTAAAATCTGACCTGATTTCAAGTTAAAACCTTGATAACAACGGCTGTGGCGGGTATCTTAAAGACCAGACTCAAGTCTTTTCAATCATTGGTATTTTGCTCAAAATCCTAACAATTTCAAGAAATAGGATTCGCAAGTGTACGCCGCATAATAAAACAATGTTTAAATAAATAAATACAGTATATCTCTATAAGTTCTTTGCATATGCAAATTAAAATAGAGTGGTGTGAAGCCAGCCCATGCGACACCGTAATTGGCACGGCCAGGGCACGCCTGTCATCTGTGGCACTCGTTCGGAAATTGCGCGGGAGTTCAGCTTTGCTAGCTCTGGGTCACTGCTTTGTTGAAACAACGAAAGAGTTGAATGGATATGATATTAGCATTTAAAAGAAATTAAAATAAAACATAAAATACAAACATGACCTAGAAGTAAGTAAATAAATTACTAACGCCCTTGACCACTACGTAGACCTTAGCAGTTACAACCTTACTTGGTGCTGGTACACCTATCTCTCTCTTCTTTCATATCTCCCATAGTTCTTCGCCTATCGCCCACGTTCAATATGTCATATCTGATGGATACGCAGCCACCTTAGAAGTCCTCTACTGAACACTGCCTCCCATTTTTATGCATTTGCATTATCTTAACTGTATTTATCACATTCCTTCTGTACTTGCCACTTCTACTTCCTTCCACGGACCATATAATACCAACACATCACTGTCAAAGAATGCTAAAAAGTCGTGATAGCTTAGATAACTTTCAAATAATAAATTTCATTAAGCACTTGTCGTATCCATACTTTCCCAATGTGAAATAGACATAGAGGGCGCCATTACAGGTCCGCGCGGTGTTCACTATTCAATATCGAACAAAGCTGCCTAATTGTTCGTGTATCCAACTTAGGCTGCAACGTGGCCGGCCGACGATAATACCCCACATATATACGGATGCCGTTCGCGAGACAATGGACTCAGCAAATTATCGCCACTTCAAATTACACACCTTCTATCGTACATTCAATTAAAATTTACGTAACTAAGGATTGAAATTGATTTAACACGCGTTCGGTGAAGGAAACCACCGGGAAACATATTGCAGAGAAGGCCTGAGCTTACTGCGTATTGGGACATATATAGGCTGGAACTTTTTCAATAAATAGAGACGACGTTTTTCTCTTTCGTCATATATATATAGTTTAATTTAAATTCTTTTTGTTGTTGTTTTCGTAAATTGTTTAATTCTCGTGTTTTTATTGGTATTATATCGTTCTTTTCATATTTATAATTGTCATTGTTATTGTTTATTTATTTTAGTTAGTAAGTGCAAATGTCCGGGTCCCTTTTCTTTTACATGTATTTGTTTTGTGTTTTTTTGTGATCAATTGAAAACAAATAACGGTGTATATACCATAAGAGCAACGTGTTTCAGAAAGGCTATATAATGTAATGTAGATCAATCATCATAGTAGAATCATCGGCAACGTAGTGTATTTTTGGTAAAAAAAAAATTTAATTTAAAAGTTTGAAAATATTTTCAATACAAACTCAGAAGATGTCAACTTCTAGAACGGGTAATTCTGTCTAAAATAAACAATTGTGTTACTTTAAGGAGGAAGACACGTCAACTTAAACCTTTGCCCACAAGATTTACCCGTCCCTGAAGCATTCTAAGCGTGTAAGTCAACCTCTTGGCATGCGGGGACTCCCTAATAGTTAACATCATTATTTCTTGATAAATATTAATTATTCGAGGCACAAAGTGTTGTGCAAATGTTTGCGCGATGCACGCCAAGTATTCCTTTATAGTGAAGTTTGGGCCAAGCTTTGTCGTGAGCGCCAACATCCGCTGCGGGCGATCTTTCCAGGTATTTGGTAACAGAGGTTACGAGGAGCAGTTTCATTAACGCCAGGGCATTAGACACTATTCCAATAATATTTTTTTACCAAATATTGCATATTTATAAGTTAGATTTGCATCTACCATAGACAGTAAAAACCATTGTTTATTTAAAATTGAAAATCATTATGGTGTTTTTTTATTTTTTTCTGTCAACCCTCCTGAGTCTGCTAAACCAATTGTATACAAAATGAACGTTAATTGACATCGTAGTGATCGATATTGTGTAGTTTTAGTAGTCTATAGGCTAATTTGTGCAACTATGCGTACCACTGGCACGCCAATAGTGTGTGTGTGTAAGGATAGCATTATAATTGATACAACTGTAATATGTCGGTTTCATAATGGTAATCACTGGTAAATGGCAGACTAGGGGGCCCTAAAAATTATAGTTAATAATGAAAAAGTGAGTTAAATGAAATTTGTCTTGGCGTTTGTTGTTTCTCGACTTAACCGGATACAGTCCCAATACTTATATTATAAAATTATATTACCTATTGTTATATGAATCTATCTGTAATGGTCTCTTTTTCGTTGAATTATAGGAGTTTTTTATTTACTTCTGCGTCTCGTCCAGTGACGACGGTGATCGAATTCTTCTTAAAGGTGGTGATCACTACAGATATGCCTGGTTTGCCTCTTTCCCTTCATCCCTGGGTCCATGAATACTTTTTGGGATTCTTAACTTCAGTAAGTAAATAAAATATTTTAATTTGAAATTTATTAACACATGTAGTGAATTTAGCGAGATAATCGATGGGTTCAGCAATAATTCTATTTATAGAATCTACTAAATATTTAGCACTAGTAGTCAATATAGCGTCATTAACTGGTGTGCTTGTAAAGTTATGCGAAATATCGCTCGATGTCCGCGGCTCTCCCGACAAAGAAGTTAGCCACACATCACTTAGCATAATAGTGGGATCAGAAGAACATAGAGCTACGAATGAAATAGACACCTACATAGTAGTAAAATACTTTAGTAAGTAAGTAGTAATCAATTGTGTGTCTTCCCTAATTTCGTATGTCCGCAGGATAGGAGATATCTAGATACGACTTATTACTTAATTATATATGTAATACCTGCGGTCTATGAATAAATAATTCTGATTCATATAGACATATCGGTAGCTCCAATTTTACTTTATACTATACTTGTCCGTGAAGTGAGTCATTGTTATCAATTTCGTTGCAGTGTGATACGTGCACTGCTCTCTCTTGCCCCTACAGTGTGTTACAGACAAAAGGCCTTCATTGTATCCAAGATAAACGAAACATAACTCTATGTTTCTACCTTTACTAACTTATATCTCCGTCTGAATTCGCTTTGTTCGATCACACTTTCCGTAACGCATTCACCAGCTTACTGCCCAAGTCAAGCATGCATAAACAAGTTTTAGTTCAAAAATTAATAATAAGCGCCCCTTCTAGTAGATCAATAGGTCTACTTCCCGCCCGGGGCCATATTTCTGCGGAGAGGTCGTACAAAGACCATGATACGTGCCATCAGTACACTCTGGCGCACGTCTCCCAGTTATCTAATCGTAGTTAGTTTAATAGCACTTTAAACTAAAACTTGCTGCTACCGCCGGCTTTGCCTGTGCATATTCTATCCCGTTCTACGATCACCTCTTGTCTGATTCTTTGTTGGAGTGGGTGATGGATATGCCAGTGCTGCTTACACATATCACGTGAAATTAAATTTGTTGTAACCATCTATTTCATTACCCTTTCACCCTTTACCATTTACTCAGTTATTTTCCGTATATCTAAGACAGTGAAGGCCTATTGTCTGTATAACACTGTATAGCACTCTAGAACATTATTATTATATTATGTGTATATCTTTCACCTACATATATATATATATATACATACATACATGTTGATGGAGCTAAAGAAGTTTTCTTCAGTCATGTAGTTATAGAACACTCGTATTTTTACTGCTTTAGAAATTTTTGATGACATGCCATGCAACATTTCATTTTGTTCTCCTCTTAACTGCACTCACAGGCAACTAATTCAAACGGAAAGTATAAAACGAATCGAGAATGTCTAAAATCCTTCTCCAACTCCCTCTTGCAAAATTCAACTCAAAAAATTCGAATACCAACTACACAGCAGTACACTTACGAGTATAAAAAATATAGGATAGTAATCCTGTTAAGTAAAATATCCCGGTATTGCACCGGGATGCAGAGCTTATAAAGAGGCAGCTTAGTTCTCTTAGACGCCTGTCACAGCTTAAGCGGTGGACATTGAAAATGTTCGAGAAAATCTTTTCCAACGACAAATTTAGGACATGATAATTTAAATTGACACTCAAATATTTTACTAACGTTAATTTAGGTTGAGCTAGTCGATAATATTCGATCAATAGACAACATATAACACTCGTTTAATTGGCAATAATGTGAAGATAAATTGAAGTCTAATAGATTTTTTTATGGGGTATAAAATAGTGCTTGAGCACGAACCCACGTGATATTAAGTGGTGATATAGTCGAAAGATGGTACGCGCTAGTTTAGCAAGTGCCTATTCACTCTACTCTTGGAGGCTCCCACGTTGTACGTGGACGGAAAGACTAACGCCGGCAACTTGTTCCACTCCTTTGCTGTACGCACGATGAACGATGAATCAAATCGCTTCGTAGATATATCTAATGGTTTTGCTCTCTCTGGCACTCTCAAATCGGTATACTATCACGAATAGAGTAAATAAATACAACAATACAATTAAAATAACATAGAATTTAATTTTTTACCCGACTTATATAAAGACACTTATAAAAAGGAAATTCTTAATTTGACTTTACTTGTTTAGGTTTTTATATCTTAGAACTTTCGACTAGGTGAACTAATTTTCTTTTTTTTATTTCAAAGCTGGTGCTTCCCGTGTGGTCCCATTTCAGAAAACCATATAAGTCTTATATTTTTATCAAGTATGTGTTAGGATGAATAATATTTTATTATTATATAGGAAAGGATGTACTTTGATTAGAGTTTGATTAGGTCGTAATTAATTCTATTTCGTAACATTTCTACGACAATTCGGAAATACAAAGCAAGCGTTCGCGCGTTCAATGTTTGATTCGATTTCTAGTCGATTTTTGTTTTTACTCGTAAATATACTTGTAGAATATCTGGTCGCAATGCTTCAGGGCGTCTTTAGCAATTCTAGCCGCTCGCGAGTCTACTATATTACAGCAAGTAAGTGTTCAATCAGCGATTAACCGCGGCATATCGATTCAACTTAATATATCGGTAAATTGTAGTCTTCAACGTTGTAATACGATGCTTTTAGACGTATAACTCAGTGAGTATTAACTACTTAGCGATATTAAGTAAAGCATAAAGTATATGAAGCAGATGGTCATCATTCTAGGCTCGTATTGTCCTATATTAGATTATATTGTACAATCTTGATAGCGTTGGTAACGCTCGCGTAACGAGCGACGTGATTACTTGAATAAGAAAATTTCAAACTGTTATGATGGTTCTCGATAAATATCTAAGAATCGACACCCTCAGGAACTGAGTCCCCGCTAGTGTTAAGCGACACGCAACCAGTGGCCACTGCCAACTCTTCGTCACACGCGTCACCCGGATTTTGTAAATAAGCTTACAAGATGACGACTACCTCTAAAATTTAATTTTAAAAAAAAAGGTAAATAACATATCTTTTACACATATTGTTTTTCTAATTTTTTGTAATTTTATGTTATTATTTTTTTTGTTAAATCGGTCGGGAGGTGTTATGTCGGTACTTCGATATTTATCGAGAACCGTCATGATATATATTTATGTGTCAGTCTGTGAAAAACGGAATAATATAACATAATATAATAACATACACGGAAAATGAAGTGCAACCTGTTTATTATTCTCCCGAGTACTTATCACAAACATATTTCAGTCATATGACTATAGTAGAAAACCGCAATCGAAAGCAACTAACGAGCCGGTTACGATCTATCCCATTGGCAGTATATTTAATAATTCAAACCTATTGACGTCTACTTACCCCTTCAAACAATACAACGTCGAACACTCTACCATCAAATCGTCACATTAAGATTCAACAAGTAACACGTTCAAGTTAACCCTCGAGGTCCCGCCCCATCGGAGGTCGAAGTTACCGCAACCTTGAACAAACTTACCGATACTGACCTATTACGGCTTGATCGAAGTATCCCTTTGAAGGGACGATTAACTGTCGACTCGATTAGGTACTTTATAGCTGACCTTTAGTAGCATTTGCACTAAGCTAAAATGGAATAAGTCGTAGTAGCTCAGTGTCCAGGCGGTCGCCTCAAGTTGTATACGCGTACGCTAGCAACCCGAGTTCGATCCCAATATATTTTTTTGTTGCAATTTTTTTCTGATTTACCACGCGCTCGGCTGTGAAGGAAACAATGTGAGGAAATCTACATGTGTTAGAAATTTTTCTAAAACAAGTGAAGTCCGATTCGTAAAATAGCCGCGTGGCGCACTATGCTCTTATGCTCTATAAAGAAAATACGTGTGCTTGACAGTGGGACATAGGCTGTAACTTTAACCATCTTTGTAAAACAGACCTCATTCAATCTTAGTTTTTACATGTTTGAAATATATGACGTAATTTTTGTCTGAATTTTATTTTTTTATTTTTTTAAAAAGGCTTATTTTGTGGATTTTAGTGTGGCTTATATATTTAGAACTATATACATGTGTTCCGATCATTGGCCAGGAATCGAAGAGCAAGTTGAATCTAGAGTTAGACGAACCATATCATCTGTAGGTCATTTAGCTTTTTTTTAACTTCGTTTACTAGATTTCAGGGAGCATTTTTCTATTAGTATATCGACAAGATTTTTTTTTCATATTTCGTCAATTTAAAATTCGTATTTAAATAAAATTTCCAATAAACGAGATTTACCAAAAAAAATACCGAGCGAAGCTTGGTTATCTGGGTTCTTTTACTATATTTATTGAGTATTAACATTATAGAGGAAACCAAAATATAGTTCCTTTGTTATATGAAGTATTTTAAGTGAAAATTTAAACTCATCCTAAAATAAAGTCACTGAAAATCGCTCGAACATGGAAGTGATTTATAAAATGAATTGACTTTTAATACCTTTACACGAGCTTACCTGCCATCGATATCCCGGCGTGGGACGCCGCGAACGTCCCGGAAAGAGCAGCCCGATGCTCCTGAAAAACGATAACACTGTTTAGGGTTGTCACCTTGTACTTTCAGTACATTATTTTGAAAACACAGTTAACGAAATAATTTAAAACTCTAAAACTTTGTACGAAAATTGCGTGGACGAGGAGCATGAAAGAACCCAAACTAATACATTCGTGAGCAAAAAAATAGAGGGTCTGTTAAAAAAGTTTCACATCTGAAGATACAGACTCTAACTAACTGAAATAAATTATGCAAAATAGACAGTTAAATATACTTAAAATAAAATAATTTATAATTTAGTACTTAATGTTGCCTTCAAAAGCAATAAAATTTAAATAAAAATGAAATTTACTGAAAAATACTATATTATGCAAGTTTACGTAAGATATCCTTTTTCGTTTAAGTTTATGTTTTTTAATTAAATATAAATAAATTAGTAAAAATATTTAGTTTTTTTTTGAAATTGTCTATCATGCACAATTTATTTCATCCGAAACATTCAAACTTTCTTAGCCGACCCTCTATTTTTGCTCACGATTATAGTTTATACAGAGGAGTACATACATCATTATTATATTTCTTTTAAATTATTCATAAAAATGCAATAAATCTATGATAAAAACATTAAACACGCTACCACGCGTTTGATACATATACACGCGGATATTATACAACTGCTTGGCAACACTTAAGTAATTATGATAAATAATGACTGACAGATTCACCGAATAAGTTACGAACTGCGAATTATGTGTAATTTTAATGTTCCAATTCCTGGATTAAAGTCGACTTACCACTAGTACAAATAAATAAATCTCACTATATTTACTGTCTTCGGGGTACGCAGAGATAGCAATTGCGACAAATTATTAGACCGCGGTAAAAACATCGCTGTATGCATGCTAAACGTTTCAACTGATATCTGTTTTAATAGATATTTAAATACAATTTCAAAACGAAGCTTCGCTATAGCAGAGCAATTTCTATGTCTCAATCTCCATAAGACCAACTGGGACTAGTATACGTTTTCAATATTATCTGACCCTTATTGTGACCAATGGTATGACGTCATAAAGACAGTTTCAGGATTCAATCCAACATCTAAACTTATTACATACATGAATAAGAGTATCGTCTCCTATTTGAAAATCAAGTAAAGATCCAATTTAAATTTAAATTACTTAATGACGTTTTGAGAACCGTGACAGCTATAGTGTCCGCGCGGTCGCCTCAAGTGGCGTAGTACGCTAGCAACCCGAGTTCGATCCTCGGTGCCGGCAACAATAAAATTTATTGCAATTGAAGTGTTGCTGGAGGATTATGTCCTTATACTCTCTCTATAGAGAAAGCTCAGCAGTGGGACATGCATATATATAGGCTGTAACTTTAACCTTTTCATGATGTATATTATGTAGAAGTATGACTACCACACCAATATTAACCAATAGTAATTATGGCAAATGGTCCTAAAAATGTTAAAAGAAAAGTATATTTTTACGAACCGATCAAATGGGCAGCCCTGTAAAGCCAATATCACTTGTTGCATCGAACATTCGATATCCTTCAATGGAATGTGGAACAAGGACAGTGGGATGGTGTTAAGTTGCGGTGAGAGGGGGACGGTGAATACACGAGGGTCCCACTTGGGCCTCACACGTTTCAATGGTTTCAGCGAATCTATAACTATAGATTGGAACTTCGGTAAATTGTTCCGAATATCGGAATGTTGCTCTACCTGTGTTTAAGTTTTCCGTACTTACAACAATGCTTGTAGATAGTATGTACTAATAGGACATGCATGATTCCATATAAAGGTACATTGCGAAGTAGTATTGCGTAGTATATTGGTGTATGATGAAGTTCACAACCTGTCGCATGTAGGTCTAACAATCGTGGTGAAATACAATGATACTGAGTTACCTACCACGGCTCCTATAAAATTTGATGATAAGTACAAACGATCATTGAACGTTAAATTCAAAATATGTCTTTGCTGAAAAAAAAACATGTATAGTATAGATTATTACAAAAATATTTTTTTATAATTCACGATAACGAGATACGATAACGAGACGATAATATTTGTTTTGATGTAGTGCAGTTTGATAAATATCTGTTCAACGAGTGGTTAAGTGTTTTTAAAAAGGTTTTTTTTTAAATAATGCTAAATCTTCGTGAATATTTACAACATTTTTGCTATCGGTTTCAAGTTTCTCCTAGAAGATGGTTTACGTCAATAGTGGAATGGTGGATTTCGTATCCTTCGCTGCCTATGAGCTGACGAGTCCTACACGGTACCATTAGTCTATTGACGTTTCTTTGAAGTTTGAATTTTGAATAATAATTGTCTTAGGGAAGAAGCTGGTGAATGCGTCATGAAATTTGTGATCGAGCGAGGCGAACAGAAGTTGAGAGTAACATTAGTTTGTGAAGATAGAAAAGTTTAAAAAGATTACGTGTCCAATATCTAAGATCCGTGCATGTCTATTGTCTGTATTACACTGTAGTAGCAGGAGAGAGCAATGCGCGCGGACATTAGTTCTCTCTCTTGAACAATCGTGTATATATAACACATATATACATACATATAGATAGATCTAAAGGGGTTTAACTTCAGCCGTGTAGTTTAAGCACACTCGTATTTTTTAAAAGTATTTAGAAGTTTAACAAAACGAAATATTAATATTGAGGTAGAGCAACTTTCGAGCAATTCTCACTATTTAAAAAAGGGACGTGGAAAGCCTCGTGCAAAATAAAAAGGCCTTCAAAAGCGGCGCCGGGACCTATCGATGGCTCGGACGTGTCTACGGGATATTTTTTCACGGCAATTTTCCGCCGGGAATTTTCCACGGGGTTGATTTTTCAACACTAAATCCTCTCACGGGACTCCATTGGACATCGGGATTTCAGATTTGCATATTGTATTGAGTGGTTTTTCAATCGCTTTAAGCGCCGGGTTAATTGAAACTGCGGTGCGCTTTAATTGTTCCGTCGTCGCGTTGTGGAAATGAAACGGCTGTAGTTCTTTTGTTTTCCCATTTTTTTTTTTGAGTGCGATGTGGAAGTGTTTTGTTCTATCATGTTCTATTATACAGTTAACGTGGATACTTTTGTTTTAAATAGAATACTTGTTTATGTTTTAACCGACTTAAAAAAGAAGGTTCTCAATTCCTTTGAATTTTTTTAACGTTTGTGTACTAATAAGGCCGTCATGATCCAATTTCTTTTTTTGCTTGTAATATTAATATTATATAATTTTTTTTAGAAGTTTTTTTTTTGTAAAATATAGCTGGTAACTCCTAAAACGTATGAAAAAATGCTTGTTGATAGTTTTATTGGGAGGTTTATAATAACCCAACAATACGAAGTACGAATTTAGAAGTAGAAACAGAATATAGTCATCAGAACTTGGTAATTTTCACATTAGTATCTCTCAGTTGTCCAATAAACCCGCATACGTCGGCATCACCATTACAATGACAAGTTCAGAGCGTGCAGTGGACAAAAATGAACGTTCATTTGTGAAATATAAACAAATGGAGAATCACGTTAGCGACGTCATTATCTAGCAATAACAATTATAACACAACCGAACCGAACCTTAATTGAGGACGAGAACAAACGATCTGCTATATTAACCGTGAAATGAACGGTTCTATCATTGCCGCCTGTCACACCGTCACGTAACAAATGCTCGACAAAAAATACCATCGTAACAACCTTCTAATGATTTGAAAGCAAATACATTTTAATACAAAACATATCCCCAAGCGAATTTTAACTTATTAATAATAATCATGTGTGTTTTATTTGTACAGTTGGTTACATTCTGTCAGCTTAGTAAATTCTAATATCAAAAGAACGTTCACAGCCTTAAAAAGAGTCTACTTTTAATTAAAATACTGCAAGAGATGCGCTTTGTTTTAACTTGTTTTATGAACAAATTGTTATTTTTAAAGCAAAATAAAAAAGGTTTCTAACTGAGTAATTGGAAATATATTGTACAATAAAACCTTCTCTGAAACACTACATCTTATGGCATATCATCTTTAAACCTTTTGTAGTTTTTGCTATCGAAGGCAACAAATAAACCCCGTTGATTGGTATTAAAGTAACAGCCTATATAGTGATATCTAATTGTTGGGCACAGACCATCTCTATAAAGAGAGATATAACAGTCCACCACGCACACCTAGCGCGGATTCGTAGACTACACATATCTTAGAACTTTTCCCGACGATGACGATGTTTCCTCACGATGTTTTCATTTACCGTCGCATGGTAAATCACCAAAGTGCAACAAATAAACTCATTGGTGCCGGCACTGGGGATCAAACTCGGGTTGCTACCGTACTACGCAACCTGAGGCGACCGGAAATAGCTGCCATTCTTTAGTATAGATTATATTAATAGTATAAAGAGACAAAATTGTGCGTTCCTTTGTTTATATGTTGGAGCTCATCTCTGTTACTGACTGACTGACTGAATTTAATTTATTAATTCTCTTATACTTATTTTTACAAAGCGTAACGTAAAAACCATAAAGCGTCAACATCCTAATGGTTTAGAGTACGGTCTGCGGATCATGTCGAGGGCTCGAATCCACCATTCTACTATTGTCGTGATATTAAGTATAATGTTAGTAATATTTGTAGAAAAAATATTGTTAGCATTCTTTCAAACAAGAGCATCACAGCTCAGTTCAGTTCTGTCTGACGTGCGACCTGTGTGCAAACATCTAAAAAAACGCTTCAAACGCTGTCCCTTGAAGAAGTATAAAAAAGCCACCAGCGACCGAAAATTAAATAATGAAAAAATATAGCCGCCTCTTCCCTTGTACAGATGAAATTTGATTAAAAAATCACGATTATTAGGGGGTTCCCTTTTGTGATATTTGACACGAATAACTTGTAAGCCGAATTTACAAGGACATACCATTTTCCACCATATTCTAGAGCAATAAGGTGGATAATGCGTGAATGAACCGCAGATGTAAGGTTGTATTTCCACTAGAGCCGATGCCTCCCCACCCCCACCCTTTCGCTGTGACCCCCTTTCAATAATTTTTCATCGTTTTGATCCGCTCTCTTTGTGGTCGACTCTTTATACTTAGATTAACAAAGTTTTAAATTAAAATGCTGTAACAAATAACTATGTATTTCATTGGATTTTCAATCATATTTTTTTATGAGGCTCTTTGATATTCGATTATTATTAAAGCCTATTTATGTCTTACTATTGAGCAAAAGCCTTCTCAGTAAAGAAAGAATAAGGACATAGTCCGCCACGCAACCTTAGTGCGTATTGGCTTCACATGTCTTATAAATCTTATCTAATTTTCTAAGACATGTCGGTTTTCACTCAGCCCTGTAGTTCTGGGCTCTCAAGAATAAGACTACGGTATCCCCTACCTGTCGTCGAAGGCGACTAAAAGGGGCCTCGGGTTAACTGGGCGACAAGGGTGGGGCTCTCTGTCGCCCGCCAAGGTGGACCCGGGAAGAAGGCGACATCAGCTGACCCGTGTCGCCTTGCACCGCGGGTGCACACCGGGGGAGGGAGTAACCTCCCCCCGGGATGTGCTCTCCTAGAGCACGGTGCAGAGGGGCTCCGGTGCGTTCCACTGGAGAACCCGGAGCCCCTCGTAATGCACCGAGGAAGGGTCACCGGGAAGGTTTTGGTGGGTCAAACCCCACATAACCGCCGCCTTCCGGTTTCCTCACTATGTTTCCTTTACCGCTGAGCGCGTAATAATTGGTACCGACGGTTACGAGTTACTCGTACTTTGCAACTTAAAACGACCGCCCGGACAATGAGCTAATGAAAGACGGAGCAAGCCGCTTCGTTTGGGTTTGAGGGATGTTCACAAAAGGATGAATTTTTTAAATACTTATAAGTACAAAAGAAAAGAACCCATGAACGCCTTTTGGTGGTACACGTAATAATGCATATACGATCATCACTGACCTAGTTAATTACGATACAGAATTTTCAATGATAGGATATTGAACAGAGTCATCAGCAATTATCAGATCAAAGGGCGCAACTCGTCATTGTTATGACAGAGGGTTCACTTCAAATGTACACAAACGTAACGGAATTTTTAGCTAACTAAATCCTAAGAACACATCGATTGAATGACGATTTGTAAAGTTCCCGTTTACCAGCTGTTGCGCCCTCTAACTTGAAACTCAGTATTGTATGCACTTGTCAGATATATGTATTATAGTTGCTCTTTTGACTATCCGAATGATTCGAGTGTGATTAGATTATATGTATATTAAATACAGTTAAGTTTGCCAGTTACTCTTTATTTATAACAGATTCCGTTTCATTCGACACATATAGTAAGTACTCGTATGTGTGAGGTAATTTCATTTCATTTATATAGCAGCTTATATAATGATCATGGTTATGTTTTTAATTTATTGATATTATGTCTTAATTTATGTACAAATTGATGTATTTAAATTTAATTATATTATTTTTTAATTTTCTCTCTAAGCTTGCATCCGTTACTGCATTTCTACTAAGCCGTAAGGTAGATTATAAGTCAGTTTGTGCAAATTTATTTGAAGCTTAGATTTTTTTGCATTTGGGAGAGTGTGCTCAGGAACTACATGATCTAATTCCCCCATCCCCTTTCCACCATCGGACTTCTAGACGCACTGCGGGATTTCATCCTTTGTTGTGAACATCCCTCAAACCCGAACGAAGCGATTTGCTTCGTCTTTCATTCTTCGTACAGCAAAGGACTGGAATAGTTTGCCCGCGTCTGTCTTTCCTTCCGATTACAATGTGGGTATTTTCAAGAGTAGAGTGAATAGGCATTTACTAAGCTAGTGCGCCTTACCATCCAGGACTGCATTTCCACTTAACATCAGGTGGGATCTTAGTCAAGCACTTGCTTAGAAATTATAAAAAAAAAAAGCTGCTAAACTGCAGAATAGTTGGCCGAGATGGTATGGCCATGTACTTCGTGTAAGGAGTATATTATATGCATGATTTGGGATGACGGCCCTATGATTGATTAATTATGTCGAATTTTTACCCACTAACACCCCCCCTCCTCCTTGTTGGCCCTTCCCTTGTGCATGGTGTGGACACAAGCGGACGGTAAAGACTCCCACCCTTGTCGTACAGTGAACCCTTTTAGTCGCCTTCTACGACAGGCAGGGGATACCGTAGCCTTATTCTACGATCCCAGAACTACAGGACTGGAGAAAGATAATCCAAGCTGACCCCTAGCTCGAGCCGGGATTAAGCTAAGAAGAAGAGTAATTATATATTTCCCATTTCAGTTGTTATTGTATACTAGCAATTTGAGGGGTTAAAATTTCACAATCATTCGTGTTAAATATAATAAAAAGGTATAAAAGAAAAATTCATTTGTAACCCTTTACAATGTAGGCCACCCTCATCCATATTCAATGCGTCGATGGCAGAGAGCATGCATATGCAGTGATGCATCGCTACGCATTGTTGTCCTCCTGTTTACCAATCACGGATTCTTTGATCTCCTTTTGCAAGTGGCCTCGAGTGTCGGCGGCCCGTTCTACCGAGTGTCATTCGTTGATTAAGATTAATCAACGGGAGTTCAAATGGGAAAGTCAGTTCCCGTTATGCCAAGGGGTGGAGAACAGGTGCATTAGGTCGGATAAACAACTGTTTTTTTGCCACAAATCTGTTTGTTTCATTTTCGTTTATTGGGCTCTTTTGAATTCGTTTTCAAATTAAGCTTTAGAGAGTGAACGTGACAATGCTTTAAATACATTAAAATAAAATATAACAATTTTTTTTCTTCATCTTTCCCTCATTTCTGAGAATCGTGTTCACTAAAGCCCCTTAAGTGGACAATGTGCCTCCAGTCTCCTCGAGGAAGCCCTTGCCAGCTGGTAGAGATTATGAAAGGAGATGGCCACTTTCGCTTGCCATCGTGTTGGCGACCGGCTTCTTGTCCTCTTGCCTTCTGTAGTGCCAGAAATGACCAGCTTTTCAAGGTGGTCATCACCTCGAGGCATAATATTTCCGTAATAGAAAATACGAAAGTACGCGCTGTGGACACGTGGTGGACAGTCTGGTCTTTATGACGAGCTGGGAGGAGGCAACGCACGGTTTTTAACAATTGTATAAAGGTATATATGGTATTTTTATGTAAGGAAGCTAGCCAACTGAAATAAATATAATAGTGTCGCCTCCATTTAGTACTTAAATTTAAATAAAAATAAAATTGAATGAAAAATACTGTATTATCCAAGTTTACATAAGATATCTTTTTTCGTTTACGTTTATGTTTTCTAATGAAATATAATTAAATTAATAAAAATATTTTTTTTTGAGGATATTTAATTGTCTATAATGCACAATTTATTTCAGTTAGCGTCTTTATCTTCCGAAATATTCAAATTAACCGACCCTTTATTTTTTGCTCACGGCTATATAAGTACAGCATAAGTATGTCGGTGACAATTACCCATAAGGTTTTCCCCTGTCAAAAAGTGGTCATCGCGGCTCAAGAAGTTTTCACTTTAAAAAAATTACACATAAAATAAAGTGAAATAGGCATACACCTAGGTTTCCCATATAAAAAATGCATACATGCATGACGTAATAGAATTTCGGTGTGCAATCGTGTTTCCAAATTCACGATTACATTAAAATGTTTTATCTCGGCCAGTTTCTCGAAACAAAGCGGCGTCGTGGCAAACGGTTTCGCTTATATAGAAAGCGGTAATAAAGCGATCTTTTCCTTTTAGTCATCGACAGACGAATGTCGTTACACCGGACCGGTTTTCATTTTGGAGTTCCTTGCGAGAATATACTTGGGACTGCTCATATACGTAGAACCTGGCGTACGTAACGTATAATTAAAGAAAATTAGTAAAACTATACTTCTTCTTCTTCTTCTTAAAGTGCACTCCGACTAGCGAACGTTGGCAGTCAGTTCACCTTCAGTCTCTTGCGTCCAGTCTCTTATTTCCCTTAGTCAGGACTTTGTACGACCAACGCCTCTTTTGCCAGCGACTTTGCCCATCAAAATAAGTTGAAGAAGGTTATATCTCTCGTTCCTAAGCACGTGACCGAGATACGACACTTTTCTTATCTTGATGGTTTGCAATAGTTTGCGCTACTAGTTGACTCGTCGTAGAAGCTCCTCATTTGTCACTTTTTTCGTATTTGTTTTTGCATTCATTCAATCATTCCTTTAGATGTCAATGTGGGTGTTCCAAGGAAAGAGTTCAGTTTTAAAGGTGCTATGATGAGCGCTTAAGGGAAGAGACGGAGGCAAATGAGTTTCTCTAGCTTTCGGCTTATGCAAATGATGTGAGATACAACTAGAGTAAAAGGCATTAAACTACAGGTTATAACCCATATATTGTTTTGTAGCATCAATAGCCTAATGGTTGAAGGTACGGACTGTAAAACGTAAGGTCGTAGGTTCGAACTATTGAATTGAACCATATCTTAATACAAGTTAAAGCATTGTTGAAATGGTTAACAAGAATGTTAGTATTATTTGTGAAAAAAAAATTAAAAATACCTGATGCATCGAAGGTTTTAAAATGTTATAACGACAAAGTGTTTAAAGTGTTCATCGGAATAATGATAATGTAATATTTTTATTAGTTACATAGTACATAGAGTATAAAGTATAGAAGCGCATCAACAAGACAAACACTTTTTTTTTCGCATGTACACACTCGCATGCATCCACAGACACTATTCTTTCCACAAACACACTCAATCACATAAATTATTAATATTTTGTTAATAAGATAAACTCGGAGTTAGGTACAATATATATAAAAATGAAAAAACAAAATGTATATGTAAAAATTAATATTTATGTAATAAATATGTACATATATATGTGCAAAATGAGTGTGTGTGTGTGAAAAAATAAATTTATTTTATTTTATTTCGATATGGTAATTTCCGATATTATTTTTATTTATTATTGGGATAAACAAAAAATGACACATTAAACATATGACACATAGAAAAATACAAGTAAACGAATGTGGCAACACTATATCTATCTAACATAAAATCTTATAATAATAGTATTGTTGAATTGAAGTGGCACGCTTATTCTCAATTTTTTCTAACTTTCTCTAACTATTGCATATGATTTGCATAATCTTGTATAATTATGCTCAATATTGCTTTGCTACCCTATTCATAGACCTACCAGTGGTCATTTGCAATATTGCTATATTAATATAATAATGAATATCCATACGGAACCCCGTTCGCATTTCGTCAACGTTGACCGCAATAAATAAATATAAACTTCCAAAACTGCTGAAACAAATGGTTATTACGCATACTCTTATACGTATTATCTTGATCTGTGATACTGGTTTTATGTATTCTAACCGACTTGTGCTTAAGGCACGGCTGTGAGGAAACATACAAACACAACAATTCCAAAATAATATCGGTAATTCAATAAAGCTAATATTAATGACTATCTACAAACTGCCTGACGCTAAATGTAAAAAAGTTCTCATACCTTGGCTACTAAAGTTAGACTATAATAACACAGAAAATTTATTTAAAAATCTCTTCATAAAATAAAACAACATTACTTGCATAATATACAAACATATACATCAACTTACACACGCTACACAAACACACATCACACAAACAAACACACACGCAACACACATTCTCTTACGCGTTGTTAAACAATAGTCTTATTATAACTATGGTGGGCGACTGGTGATCTGTCTGACAGGGTACCCTAGTATAGACACCAGACTTTAATAAATGTAAGAATCTACGTAAAACTGTACGATAAGTTATATGTGCTGTATGTACATTTGTGAAAGACCAATAAATAATAATTATTATGTCCGCTGTTCCAATCACCAGAAATTTGAACGTAAATTGAAGTGCAAAAAAATCGTAAAACTACGGTAATGAGTAATAAATATGGGAAAATTATAATATTATACAATTTTGAAAGAGATATGTTTTCCGAACAACTTTCGATTAAATGTAAAAATTATATTATGGAAGTTTCCATGTTTTCACGCTTAAATATGGCATGGACGACAGGGTTTTCTTTCTCCATAATCCCTGTCACTTATAAATCGACACATCAATCCTTTAAAATTGTTAAAGCCTTAACACTAAAAAGGCTAATAGTCGTAAAAACTGACAAGGACATTCTTAGGTTATTTACATATACTATGTTCCTTCTTTAAACGCCAATTTCTTTGTCTCAATCCTTCCCAATCACTACTTAATTTACACTTTAAAACTTAGCTCTTGAATCGGAGACAAAGACAGGCAAAATAATCCTTCGCAATAGACGAAACAATCAAAGCCAACTACTCCGGCTATCTGTGTAGATTCGTCACAAAAATAATTTAGTTATAAATTATTACTGGCAACGTGACTTGTCTCTTCTTGCCGCGTCAAAAGAAAAAATAACAGAGTACAACTTAAAAATGGCCATGAGAAACAGGGACGCAGCGGTCGCGGAGAAACTAATAACAATGCAACGGGGCGTCTACGACGCGTGAACCAGAGCATTCTCCAACACCACCTTCCAAAATTAGGCATAAAAAAATTGTAGTACCTATAGAGCTACACTCTTCTTAACAAAATAAAGTACATGAGAAAAGAGCATGGACACAAGTCTGTATAGATAGATATATAGATATATAGATGTCTGATAAGAGAAAGCTCTTGAAAGTAATTTCCAGCATGTGTGTGACCTCTCTTTTCACCAGTATGATATAACACAAATTCGTTTTGGCAGAAGAAAATAAAGTTCTCAAGACTCACGAAATAATAAAGGCTGCACTGTGCCTTAACACATTGTTAGACATAAAAATCATTTGCCTTTTCAATTGCTCATATAAAATTTTTAAATTCACGTGAAACTCATTGCCGTCAGGTTGGTATTATTATATTTATTTAAATTGTTCATGCGCCAAGTGAGATAAGGATCGTGCGACGCGACCTCAACTGTGATTTCAAAATAGTGGAGGTAGTTCAAAATTACATTAATGATTCTGTGATCGGCTGACATGTTGATGGTTTTATCTTCAATGATTCAAAATCTGAATCTCGGAAACGGCTTTATGAAAAACCGTTTTTCATGAAATTCTGTTGTTGTCGACTTTGGAGGCAATAAATCGATCTAGCTAAGAATTTCTTTCAGAAAATATCGGTTTTACCCGGGTATACGCATTATTAGATCAGTACAAATCTAAGCAACAAGTAAGTTAATTAATGTTTGGCTCGAAGTTAAAAAATTGTATGTCAAATACTTGCTTAGAGATTAATCAATAAAGCAGTCGATACTGACGTCAAAAAAGATATAGGTCTTATTGATATCAACAGAGAATGTTAGAACATAAAAGAACAGGTTACAAAGCTTGAAACAAAAACATAGCGCAGTCACTAGGTTAAGGCCAGGAATCACTTATAGGATCGAAGAGCGAGGTAAATCTACAGTCAAAGGAGCCATATAATATTATACCAAAATATCAACTAGATGCTATGGTATATAGGTCACAGGCATTCTCTGTAAAGAGACTATAATCGCACATTCTATTTCCTACGATGATTACAAAGAGGGCGTTCAAGTGTAACGTGTAGCGTTTAACGTTTCATTCGATTTGGAGTGAGTTTTTGTTTTTGCTAGTAAATGTAAATGTATCCATCGCGATGAACGCGCTCCTGTGCTTTAAGAGAATATCCGCCCCTCGCACAAAATCCGCGACAATATCGACACCATCGATTATAATATAAATCGGCGTATTTAAAATCTATCCCCCATTTCGGAGTAACGGGGAATATGACAAACGTCATAAAACGCAATAAAGGGGCCTCATAAAGTACGGAAATGCGTTGTCGATATAAAACTCCGAGTTGTGAAATACATTCTGAGGAATACTCGACACCCGCAGCGATTATAACGTTGCCCTGGTGATATTTAGACGTGACAATGTTGAATTTTTTATTGAAATCTTTCTTACAAACAAACACACAGAACGAAATTGATGGTTTCATTTGATGTTCTAATTTTTTTATTTCCCAACGTTGAATGTTCTATAAGTTTACGATAATAATAAAATATAACATGAGCTTTTCGGTAACCGATATGTAGATTACCCTAGTAGTTTCGAAGGTTTGAATCCATCATACGACTATTGACGTGAATCATCTCCTAGCTGACTTAAGCTTAGTTAACGATTAACAAGAATGAAAATGTTAACAAAATAATGGTTGGCATTCTTTTTTTCACGAGTAAAAACAAAAAGTGACTTCACATCTAATTATACGACTACGTTAAACGCTATTATACGAGGACGCCCCATTTATATTTACGAATTATCCTAGGAATATTACGAAATAGAATTAATCAGAACTTAACCAAATTCTCAAACAAACTACCCTTTAGTACACGTTCACGAGGAAGCACCAGGTTTCAAATGAAAGAACTATCAAAATCGGTTCCCCCAGTCCAAAGTTATGTGGTAACAGACATTAAAAAGTAATACAGACGAATTGATGACCTCCTCCTTTTTTGAAGTCGGTTGAAAAATCGTTTAATGCGAATGTATTTTCCGCTCACTCTGAAAGTTATAAGCTCTACAAATAACATAGCAAGACGATATTGCGATGCCCCCAATGACTCAGTCGTCCCATTTGTCACGCCACTGTCCGACGTTTGATATCGCCCGTACGGCAAAGCCTTTGCGCCACAAAGAAGTGTGACAGATTGCTGCCTCTCACAGACGCAAAGATGCATGCGTTGTTTTTACTCGCTTTGTCGATATCTCCGCAAATGGAAGCTGGGACTTTTTCGGTATATTTCCGCTTTTAATTATCGTGTAAAAGGCTAACGGACCTTTGCGGGGGATGAGGTGATAGTAATATTAACTCTAGTTGATGTATAAATATAGAAAGTGAATTGTGCTGTTGCACGAATGGGTCGGCAGGATCAGGGACAATAACGACGTGAAGTGAAGTGACTAAGAGAGAGTGTTTTTTTATGACGAGCTACACAGATTGGCCAGACAAGCCGGCCTTGACTGCTTCACGGGATTGAGAGGTGGCATACCTCTTAGGTCGCTTAGCTTGAACCTCTATCGCTAACTTAGTAGTAAGTAGTAAGTCGACACAAGAGTCCCCTCGGTGAGGGGTAACCTCGGCTTGGATTTTACTCTGTCGGTTGCTATTTCACGGATAATCTAAGGGACATTGAAAAGCTAAACTAAATGTGAGTGCCACTTTGGGAAGCGTTGGCGCTGAGAGAAGTGACCGAAGAAACTCCAGCAACGCTCCTAACATTTAAGGGGCGAGGAGAGGCCGGCAGGATCAGAGACAATAACGACGTAAAGTGTAGTAACTAAGAGAGAGTGCCAACAGCACAACTCTTTATAAAGTTACTACTACTACTACTACTAAGCTACATGTCCCACTGCTGGGTACAGGCTTTTTAAATAAAGAGGCAGGCAGCAATAAAGAGGGCATCGTCCACCACGCATCTAACACATGTAGCTTTCCTTACGATGTTTTCCGTGAACACCGAGCAAGAACCGTGGTAAAGTAGCACTTATTGCAACAAACAAATTCATTACTGCCGGCACCAGGATCGAACTTAGTTTGCCCGCGTACTATACAACTTGAGACGACCGCCCGGACACTGAGCTACCACGGCTCTTTGTTGAGTATAGTGCCTTAATAATGCAGTGTCTGTGTAGGTCTGTAAAGTTAATCTGTTGGCATGATCATTTAATTGCTATCGACTAATAGACACTATTATGAAAAAAGAATTTGACAACACACTCATGCGATAGTTTGCTTTTCAAAAGACCCTGAAGTCCCTTTGACTGGTTCCAAAGAGAAATCGTGCGGGGGTTCACAATGCAAACAATGCTATAAAGGCGCACACTGAATCCGTCGGACGAGAAATCGAAAATCCGCCCGCTGTTCTCTGTCACGCGAAATTTATGCGAATGAATACAAACTGGCTCAAATATGACGGCATCGGCCGTATCGCCTGAAATATGTTTACAATAACGTTCAGTCAACAATATATGGCCCACTTATGGTATGAAAGAAGGGGTGAAGATATTCTCCACTCTGGGTTTTAATAAAATTGGATAGAATATGGATTCCAATGGGAATATATCAGCAATAAATACTAGCTAAGTTCCTTCATAAAAATGCTAAAGGAATCGTGTCTAGGCGATATTGCTTATCGTTACGTAATGATCAAAATTATTTACCAATTATGGACCATATTGAAATGGGACTCGGAGAGAACCAGCTTTTAAAAAATATATAAAAGAAAATTCAACAAAACTGGTTCATCCAGTCGTAAGTTCTGAGGTAACAAATATAAAAAATACAGTCGAATTGAGAACCTCCTTTTTTGAAGTCGGTTAGAAAGTCGTAAATAGTTGATACGTAGATAATAGTCATTGAAAAAGCTGCCTCAAGTCAACGCATGAAGCAAAATCTCCCCCGTCCTTTTATTAATTGAAAAAAGCTGTGTGCCCTTCTAGCTATTGACTTATTTTTTTTAAGTTACGCTGAAAAATATCATGTATTATGCACTAAGCAGGGGTGTGGTGGAAAAATACTAATGCTACGACGGATAAATGCAATATTGTGCGGAGTTCGACGTCCTTTTACGTTATTTTACAGAAGCTTTTTTATACACAACATTTTAAAAGTCTTAATAACCTTTCTAATTTCAGTGTTTTTTAAATAGAATGTGCCAACGAGCAACACACTTGATATTATTAAGCTCCGTAGTGTATCACTATTTCCATCAGCGGTCAACGAGACAGAAATAGTGGTAGGAGAATGCACTTTTAAGTCAGTATGTTGTATTATTTACTTTGTAGAGCAACTATGACATAGAACTGTCCAGGCCGTAGCAATGAGGTGCTTTGGATTTTGATGCTACAAAAATTTTAAAGTGAAAAAACAAACTTAAGATTTACTGCGTTTCTAATCGTTGCCATGCGATATCGTGTGGAACATTTTGTTAGCAACGTTATTTCACTAGCAACAGCGCTTTATGTAATTTTGTATTGGATGCTTGGTGGTATACGTGATCATCATCATAATTTTAGCCGTAGAACGTCAACTGGACGTAGGCCTCCCCCAATGATTTGTCAGCTGTGTCCTGCGGCCTTTATGGCATCTTCTTTTCAGTCCCATCGGCCGTTTATTCTATGCAGGGTATACGTAGGTTCTTCTAAAATTAGAAGACGGGCCCCGACTGAGTAGTTACAGACTGCCAAGCTATGTATAAGAGATGTGCATTGTATGAGAGATATATTTTAAGAGTAATTTATTAATAGTTTGGGTTAGGTTCTGATTAATTTTATTTCGTATAATTCATACGATTATTTGTATGATTCGATCTGAAGTCGGTTTTTGTAAATATACAATCATATAACTTATTGTACAAACATTGAAACGAATATTCACAGAAATTTTCACAACGAAAGAGCGATCATTTTCAACTATGCCTTATTCCACCATCGTCTGCTACATACGTACGCTAATAATTGTCCCTGGATATGTGTGCGGGTGGTGAGGGTGGTGGGGGCCTCCCTACAGCTCCGCGAGTGAAATCTTCAGTGGATGGATGTTCTAATATTCAAATGGGATACGGAACTATTATTGTTGGAGCTACTGTCGATATGAACGCGGATTCAATAATTTTGATCGTTTCATTAAAAAAGAGTGTGCTTTAGACAAGAGTTCTTAAGCTCCATCTAAATGTTCTTCTTAAGTTCCATCTAAATGTAGTGTATTTATGTATAACTTATGTATGCACAAAATATAGTATATACACGATTGCTCCTATAGTGTGATACAGACAATAGGCCTGCAATGTGTCCTAGGTATACGAAAACGTATCTGGCTATGAGAGAAAAACAGAACTAAAATATGTGCTCGCACCTATCTCTCTCTGTAATAATATAGAAAATGAAACTCTCTCTTATTATTTTTTCAATAACTAATATATACCTCTCAAATTCCCTTTGCTTCGCCCGATTACACATATCGTAACGCATTCACAGAAGAATTCAAAAACAATACACGAAGAATTAAAATGAACTGTATACTCACCTATACCTTAACATTTACCACACAAGTATATTAGTATGACTAAAAAGGCGTTCTCAAATAGTTTACAAAATTTTAAAACATTTTTTTTATACTTTCTAAGCAAGTGCTTGACTACGATCCTACCTGATGTTAAGTAGAAATGCAATCCTGGATGGTAAGGCGCACTAGCTTAGTAAATGCCTATTCACTCTACTCTTGAAAATACCTACATTGTAATCGGAAGGAAAGACAGACGCGGGCAAACAATTCCAGTCCTTTGCTGTACGAAGAATGAAAAACGAAGCAAAGCGCTTCGTTCGGGCTTGAGGGATGCGAGTCTAGAAGTCCGATCGTGGAACGGAGATATTTAGATCATAAACATACATACGACAGGCTTTTTATAATATATAGTTTAGGATATAATTTTTTGTTATATTTCTGGTTGTTTTCTTTTATGATTCTTTAAGGCTTTAGTTTACTGATGTATCTGAGGTAATTCTTGTCTATGTTTGTCTTATACATACCTACCATACACACCAACAATGTAACTTATAAGTAAATAAATAACATAAAGTAACACTCTCTAAATGTATATTAGTTAAGAGTAGTAAGTAGTTAAACCTTGTATAATCATGGTTTAGTAATTAGACATTAGTTAACCAGGACTCGTCAAAAGTTGGTAGGAGCTCGGGGCGTTAGTCGCTTTTAGTCGTACCCGTATCAAGATTGTTCGGTCGCTGTAGAAGCAACTTCTTTGCATACTTCCCGCGAACGCTTGGGTGTCAGTGTGCGATACGTCACTTATATTATATTGTCTGCCTACACATTGCTTAGATAGTGATGTGAATGTTTGCTATAATGTTTCGATTTTACTAATAACAAGTATATTTAGTAGTAAAACCAAAAACGGACTTCAAATCGAATCAAACGCTAAACACTATTACGCCCTTTTTAACAGACTTCAAAACGAGGAGGTTCTCAATTTGTCTGTATTTGTTTTATATTTGTTCCCGCATAACTTTGGACTGGGTGAAACGATTTTGATGATTCTTTTTTTATTTGAAAGCTGGTACTTCCGAATTATCGTAGGAATATTAAGAAATCAAATTTAAGCAGAACCTAACCAAACTCTCAACAAACTACTCTTGAAATGCATCTTTTCCAATAAAAAATGAATCATCGAAGTCGGTTGGTGTGATATTGAGCTATTTGTCCAGTTGTGGTGCACATAATTGATAGCAAATTACGTTTTATATGGTTTTATTTGATTTGTATAAACAGGTTAAGGTTGGATCCGATATTTCTTTACTACAGTCAATTATTATCGATAGACTCGAATCAAAACAGTTTATTTATTTAAACCCGTCCATTATCGACACTAAAGCACATCACTATTCGCCGAGATATATCAGCTCACTTCATTTATCCGTATGCCCGTATCTTTTGTTTGCTATATTTTTGACAAGTACAAAGCGAAATCTGCTCTTGTCATATGTTTGACAGACGACATGAGGGATGGGTGGAGGGGGGCTCGAAGTAGAAGGGGTGCTAAGTTGTTATTAAGCACTGCACTTGATGTTGTGTACGTTTTCCATAGTTGTATTCGGTTTTTGCTATTCGTGATTGTTAAAGGCAGGTGTAAAACGAGACGTCTATTTTCATTACTCTTTGTTCTGTGCTTGTGCAGTCTCTGTGATTGTTAGTCTGTGCTCGAGTGGAATGTTTCAGCTCAGACACACCTTTGCTTAATGACATTAGAACACTTTTTTAATCTTTTTATATATTGAGTTTATTTTGAAATTATATTTTAATAAGTATAGTAAGTTATAAGAATATAGTAAAAATATGTATGGTACTCAATTCGACTTAAAATATTGAATTATATCTATAGAAAAGCACTTTACTACGCAGTAAAGATGTATAATAAACTTATTTATTTTAACAACTATTTATGACCTAAAAACCTATACATAGTATATTAACTTTTTAAATAATGATCAGTTTTTTCAGATATGTTTCCATTTATTATGTGGTGGCTGATAAAATAACTTTATCACTTTAATTTAGAGACTTAAACATACAAAGACAACGATAGCCCAGTGCCTTCGGCTTTGCAATTCTATCGTCGATATTTCGAATGCGGCCAATACCAACGACAGTATTTAACTTTCTTGAAGACAGAAAATATAATTTGCTAAAATGTTTGTTATACAGAGATGCGATACGATAGTTCTCTCTATCTACCGTGAGGAGTAACCAAAGTTACAAAGTAATAATAATTATAATAGTCACTAAATCTGGAGTGATGATACACATACTATTACTAACATTCTTGTTAATCATTCCAATTAAGCTTAAGATGGTGTTAGGAGATGGTTCACGTTAAAAGTAGAATGGTGGATTCGAACCTACGACCTTACGATTCACAGACTGTACCCGAAACTATTAGGCTATTGTCGCGTCTATTTATGTTTTTTTTTCATCTAGCTTGCTCCCGTTATTTAGTTCATACACAACCCCGAGGTAAACTGGCAGAGAAGTCCACATTTTGTACTATTTTAAACCGACTTCAAAAAAGGAGAACGTTCTCAATTCATCTGTATGTTTCTTACGTAATAGCTTTTAGTGGCTGGACCAATTTTAATAATTAATTTTAATTTGAAAGCTGGTTCTTCCTATGTGGTCTCATTTACGGTTTGAGATAATTTTATTTCGCGTTACAGTTTTAGTAATATGTTTATAAAATAATAATCGATTTAAAACATCCAGGAACAATATCAACATGATGTTTTGAATTGTGTGTTATTGGACATTTCATTTTCACATAAGTCCAGTTCTGGTAAATATTTGTATCACCCATCGTCATGAGAAAACCATTTAAGTCTTAATTGCATTAAGTATGTGCGAGACAAATGGACGAATAACTCTATATCAAGCCAACCGATTTCGATGGTTATTTTTTTATTAGAAAGGATGTACTTTGAAGGTAGTGTGATGAGAGTTTAGTTAGGTTCTGATTGATTCTATTTGGTAATATTCCTATTCTATTTGAAGTCGGTTTTTATTTTTACTCGTAAATATTATACGTGTTGTTATGTACAAATAAAATAAAAAAAATGTTTGGTAAATTATGTAGTTATCAAGTTAATATTAGGCTGAAGATCTTTTATTGTTAAATAAAAATTTAAAATTAATTTCCACAGTCTTACCAAAATAATTTCAAGACACCCTTCGTAGAAAGGAAATCGTATTCATCGATTGTTTCCACATCCGACAGCGAACGTTTCAGAGTCTGACGCCCCCCGGATAATTTGATTAATTCCCAACTGCTTGTGGATGCGAGCGTTAATTAAAACTAGTGTAAGTGGTTCCCGCGATAAGAGAACACCCCTGGAAGTGTCTACTTACTGCGAGGTCACGGCGGGAGTATCGGCTTGCGGGAGTCATCACACGCACGACATAATGACATGCATCACAACATCGTCATTGTCAGTATTAGACCAATTTTAAAGGGACCACAGCTTTCAAATAAAAAAGACTCGTAAAACTCGGTTCACCCAGACGATAGTTATGAGGTAAACATAAAAAAATACAGACGAATTGAGGACCTATTAACACGACTAAAGTAAAACTTGTATAGCTCCATCTATATGTATATATATTTATATATGTTTTTTTTAATACTTTCTAAACAAGTGCTCGACTACAATCCCACCTGAAGTTAAGTAGAAATGCAGTCCTGGATGGTAAGGCACACTACCTTAGTAAATGCCTATTAACTCTTTTCGTTAAAATACCCACATTGTAATCGGAGGTAAAGACAGACGCGGGCAAACTTCGCGCTTCGGTCGGGTTTCATACTATATATACACAGTGCGTCTTGAAGTCCGTTGGTGGAACTGGGATGGGGGAATAAGATCATGTAGTTCCTGTTCCGCACTCTCAAAAATGCAATCTGTAGAAAACTGAAAGGCCAGCTACCTTACGACTGTGCTCAAGACTTATATGTTTAAAATATACACGAAATAATATATTCCACGATTGCAGATCAAAAGAGATGTAAGAATAGATTGTGCGCGAGCTCTCTCTCTTTTTCTCTTCAAAATTTAATATTATTTAATCAAAAAGTCGAATATAAATTTGAAGGCAAAATTAGTTTAATTTCAATATTTAATTATTAAAATTAAGCATAATTCTCCCTAAAGATGATCGAAGCTGGATGCGAAAATGAATGGATGGATGAATGCTGGAAAGCGGTGGATCGTTTATGGTAGAACGCATTAATCCTACATCTACTAGTGGACTGATACAGACTGAAGATAATGATGATAAAAGAGTTAAATGTGAGTAAAAGTCTTTAAATTCATCTGTTCGAGCAGAACATTATAGGAATAAAAGATAATAAATTGGAGCAGTGTAGTTGGTCGTATGTATAATACGTAACGCAACTATCACTCAACTTCTATAGAATTTGACTTTGACACGTTATTAGAAGCGCGTTAACAAAGCCAATTTTGTGTCGAGACGTACAACTTTTAAGTCCGAATTATCTATACGTTAAGTTAATTTAACCACTTCAACTTGGAAAGTGTTGCTCAAATTGGCTTAAATATCATTCTAATTGTGGTGGAGAATTTGTCGTATTTATCGACTATGTACTGACGACCTTCATATATTCATGAGGGTAAGCAGAAGTATAGTATAACGTGACAAATGTAAGCAATATGAAATTAAGGTTTTAAAGAGTTCGCAGATTTACAGTCATTATTCTATTTAAGCTAATAAAAATTACGACCTAGTTTTTGACGTAATTATATTCATATTGTGCCAAAAGTGGTACTAGCATAAAAATAAAAAATACTTATTTCCATTATTACGAAACCTATCCCAATGCCTGATTTCGATTGAGTGTATTGTCGAAATGGTTCTTATTTTGCCACCAATCCAATTGCAATATATGGACATCTGCTTAGAATATATTATTAGGAGTTCAGGCTTAGCGACCTGAGAGCTATGCCACGTCTTAATCCGCTGAAACACTTCAAAGGTTCGTGAAAATCTCTGGCTAGTCTGTGTATCTTATCTATTAGAACCCTTTAGTACTGTTCATTTCTGGATCAAGCCCGCAACTGTTACCCTCAAATTCCCAGTTATTCCACTATCACCGCTTTTGTAAATGAAACAAGTATATTTACGAGAAACTTCTTCGACCTTCTCTCTGAACGAATATTACGAAATAGAATTAATCAGACTCTCATCAAACACTACAACACTACACTACAGTGAAACTCTTGAAGACTCTTCCAATAAAAAATAAATAATCGAAATCGGTTGGCGTGATATTGAGCTATTCGTCCATTTGTCACGCACATACTTATTGCAAATATAAGACTTACAGTTTTCTTATGGATGCCATTGTCAGAACTGGACCTGGACCAGGCCTTCAAATAAAAAAAGAATCATTAAAATCGGTCCATCCAGTCGATAGTTATGAGGTAACAAATTTAAAAAAGACATACGAAATGTAAACCTTTTTTGAAGAAAAGTTTCTATAATATTAGAGGTTTTGAACACTCATACGCCACAATCACGCGCCGTCATACACTATCAGGCAAGGCGTCCCGGAGGCAGGGACAAGTTCATATTGCAAAATAACCAGGCAATAAATCGCGGCTAGAGACAAGAGACGCAGACCGAGAGAGCCCGAGGTGACACATGCCTTAATTTATCTGTATCGACATACATAACTTTTCACCTGACTGTACGCGTACATTTTATAATTCACATTAATCACTGACTGCACGGTATTTCTAGTAGTCCGTAGTTCTGCCGCGCAGAATTGAAATTATGCTGTGTTACGTTCGGTGAGGGAGATGGTACAATTCGTCATATCCATCTCCAATACTTGCGATGCCTGAAAGCCGGTTAAAATCTAATAGTGACAATTTTTATTTTGGACGATAAAACGAAAAAGGAGGTGGGCGGATAGTAAAAATCACACAGTAATAAAACTGATGTAGAATAGAAGAGAAAAAACATTTATTCGACTCGAGAATCATATATAAAAATGTATGACAAAACACAACATAAACAAAACAAATGAAAATTAAGAAAAATTAGAACTCCTTGAAGGACTCATCGACTTTTAATGTAAAGAATAAATAATACTAAGCTGTTTTAAACTTTTTTAAGCAGGATAAATAGCTCACACACACACCACACATAGCACACACTTTAGAGAATGAATTTTGTGATATGTAATGTAATTGTATGTAGATTATAGCCTAGCATAAAGAAAAAAAAAACCAACAATTACTAAGATGAAATACGGAAGATCGCTTACTAGCACCTTGTCTCCGAAACAGTATCAAGACTTCGGATTTTAAGGGTCTTGCAATGTGGCTTTAATTACTACTGATGGCAATTAGCTACTACAGTAGGCTCCAAATAACTCTAGACTTTAATGCGCAGTTCATCTTCAAAATAATACATCATGTATTTTTTTTTTTTGGTAATTATAAATATTAATAAATTCGGTAAATGCAAGACGTGTGGACGATTAAACAAAAGACAATCGCAAAAACAAATAGACATATTTCGAAAACTTTTGTATATATACAGTTAGCTATCGCAAAGTGTGAGCTGACGACACACGCTCAGAAATAATTCATCGAACGAAACCATAAATCAAAGACAATAGTCGAAACAATGAACGCTTTGCTCCCTAAAACTAAACGCGTGCTCGATTTTGAACTTTATACAGTAGTGATAAGATCTGAGTGTTCAGATATTTTGAATAGGTCGGTAAATGTTATGTGGTAGGTACTGCAATTCCAAATTCAAATTGCCGCCTATCGTTGCACGGTGATTGGTCGGGCGCGTGCCTGCGATATAAATAGTGCGGTTTGCACCGACGCTCGCATAGCGTGGAATAATGTGCGCATACGTAGAGCACCGACTTGTTCACCTAGCAGGTTACTAGTATACGCAGAATTACTAAAGTCATAAAGACATCAACATTTATTAACAAAGGAGAGGAAGTCACTTATAATATTAATAATATTTTACGCAGTTCGAATAACAAACCATTGCAATATGCAAATTGGAGTCAATACTTTACGAAGGATGTGGTTTTGTGGATGAAAAAAAGCTACTACTATCTCTGTCTTTTATAATTAAAAGCTTCTTAAATATTTAAACGACACAATCATGAAATAGGTCAATTGATATAAAATGTTATTTTGAACATGCACATATGATCGCATTTCAGAATATCGATGAAATCGACCACCTTTTCGTAAAACTAGCTTGCACAGCTCAGTGTATTATTTTTTTGGTACGAGTAATCTAAGTCAAGTCATAGTAAACTCAGAGTACATTTATATATATTTACTTATTTTTTTTTGTAACAATAGATTAACGAGATCATCGTTACCTTCTTGGACATATATATAAACATACATATGTGTGTATACTATTTAATTCTGAAATTATATGAAATTGTGAGCACTTTTCAACCCACCTCTAAAAAGAAGGAAGTTATCAATTCGTCTGTAAGTTTTTTTTTATGTTTATTACTTCGTAAATTTCAATTGCGTGAACCGATTTGGATGATTTTTTTTTTGTTTAAAAGTTCCTTTTGCTCATTTCCAATTTGGTCCATTTCTGCCAATGGTATCCATGAACATACGAGTCTTAAATTTGCATTGTACGTGCGGGACAAGTGGACGAATAACTCAATATCGCGTCAACAGATTTTGATGATTCATTTGTTTTTGGAAAGGATGTACTTCAAAAGTAGTTTGATGAGAGTTTTGTTAGGTTCTGATTAATTCTATTTCGTAATATTCCTTCGATAATTCGGAAATACAAAGAGTGGGTAGCGTTTAACGTTTGATTTTATTTGAGGTCGGTTTTTATTTTTGCTCGTAAATATAATTCTTAATTTTTTTAAAGTTATATCCACACTAATCGAATCAAGGTATGCAGAGGGCTTCACACGGCGAACTGATAGTGAGGTGACGGGTGTCCCCGAAGGCTGTCGGAATGACGCCAATGTCCGGCCCAGAATACAGCCTGTGTTACAACGTAACGAGTGGGACATCTACGTGATAGTGGGCGTGGGCTCCAATTTTAAAATTCAATAGTTAGACGCTTACATGCATAAGATTACTAGACACATTTTAGTTCATCTCGCATTGTTGGCCTTGTATGTTGCTCCCAATAAAGGTTCAGGCTAAGCGACCTAAGAGCTGTGCCACCACAAGCCCGGTGAAACTGTTGCGGCCTACTTCTCTGGCGAATCAACGTAGGTTCGTCAAAAATTAAAAGAATTAAAAACAGGTAAAAATTGAACTAGCTCTGTCTACCTTCATGTGTTAATAAAGGTAATATAATAAAAAATATGTCATTCTCTAAATGTCCGGTTGCATTGCGTGGATCTGTCCGATAATAATATTAAAAAAATCATAGATATTTCTACAATATATGGATATACTTCATGGAGTCGTCGATATTGAAGTGATCTTTTTTTTATACTTCCTGAGGCTACGGTCCCGCGTGATGTTAAGTTAACATGCAGTTCTAATTTTTTCAAGTCTATAGCAGCCTTTAGCCACCTCCATATGCCGCCACGCCACCACCGCTTTACGCCGGTTTGGAATTACTAGACTAACAGAACTCAAGGTAACGACTGCAAAATTGGTGCTGCATGAATTTTATCTTCACAAAATCCAATTAATTATTACTAATCAAGATGTAGCTTGGTGCACTCGAGAGTGGATCCGTGTAATCAAACACTGGCGGAGGTGGGATCGCATGCGACACGGAGCGTATACGTCATGCGATTATCCAACGTTTGTCGGCTGGACACTCAACGGATTTATAGCGCAATAAATCACTATTTCAATATTAGACGCGGAGGGCACGATTGTACGACAGCCGGCCGCTTTGCAAGCGACGTGACGACCGCGATATGGATACGACAACCCTGCTTTTGTTCATTAAATTTTATTTATTGTAAGAACAATTGGAATGAAATTCCTTACGGCAGGCGTACTAAAAAAATGTGAAACAAAACCGTAAGGAAAATGTATAACGGAAGTTTTATGATAGTAAAGTCAGCCGATAGCATGACTATTAGGCATGTAGTTAACTCTTTGATCACAGGTGGCGCTTTAATAAATTATTAATTATTTATATAATTTTATATTGTCGAAAAGTTGAATGAAAATAGTGTTTTTTTTATTTTACATAATAATGTTAATTACTATTTATTTTTGTTTAATTTGTTTTATTTTACGTTATTTGTTATTTTCTAAAATACATTATATTATAAATACTTTTATTTACTTAAATAAAAACCAAATAGCACAATTAAAAAAAATCAAGAATATATATATGAAATTAAACAATATTTTTTTTGTAAATCGTGTTGCTTCTATATTATTCAGAGATTATTCCTACCTGGTGTCCCATTATATATTAATAAATTTCTATTACAAAATGTTAATATATACTTAAGAAAATTAATTTCAATAATAGGTTACAGTAAAGAAATATTATATATTATTATAATTTTTTTATTATATAAAAGCACCAATCAAACGGAGAAATATGTTTAAATATCCAAAAAATATTAATCACTCTGTAACATTACTAAATCGGTATAATAAATATATAAAATAATCTTTTAAGACATATTTGTATAGAAGGGTTAGACAGAGATACTCGTATCTACTGCACATTTGATAGGGGTGAGCCCATCTCCATACACCTTTTTTTTTTGTTCACGCGGGGGAATCTTTTTATAGACCATCCTCCGGTACCCTGGGTGGGCTCGGAGGGATGTGTGGGACTCGGCCTGGGCAGCTCCTACCCACTAAACCTTTGGCGAATGCCATCAGCCGTTATGAGCGGGGTGCCCCGGATCTGTCAGCGACAGGACCTACCCCAACGACCGGCCGGTCCCGACAAAGACAGGACTTCATCATCAAAGGGGACTTCTCCGGCACTCAGAGAAGTCCCGACGACGCCGAAACATACTGGGGCCAGGTACCCATCCTGGCCCCGCTTCGGATTACGGGGGCGGCAAGAGGAGGCGTTGGAATCGCCTCCTGCGCACCCCGACACGTCGCCTGCGATCTACATACACCTCATACAATGTTTTTTAGTTTTAAACTTCTAGTAGTAATGCAGGAATACATTTTATAGCTTCTTCATAAGTCGCCATCTGTAAGTCGCTGTCTGCCGACCATGTACACATCGCATTAGCGAGACGTAACATTATAAACTAAGATTTACTGAGTTCATAGGTGGTGCCCGTCATCCGTCTTAGTCCGAACGCTTGAGATGTCTTCAAGATATATGCATTAAAACATTTGGGACGATCTAATTAAAGTGCTACGAACGATATACGACATTCGTAGGCGGACGTGGATTGTAGAAAGGTTACGTAGCGCTGATAAATTCTACGTGTTGCAAAGTAAATGCGATAACATATATTTCAAGATGTCTAACTATATGTAAAAATACTATTAAGCAAATATTAGCAAATTGAAGTGATTGAAATTGATTTTCTTACTGTTTCTTGCTTAGCATCATATACTGAAGTATACTTTCCGGCCTAGCTGTTGCAAATAGAAATTACTATTATTTAAGTCCATTTATGTATAATAGGGTAAACAAAGCTTTACATATTTATTCACTGTTTCAAGGACAATGTAAAATAATACATTTATTCATCTTTCACAAATTTAAATGCACAGTTTACTTATACGTTTACAGTTTACGTAGATCTTAAATTTGTGAAAGACTGATAGACAGATCACCAGCCCCCACCATACTTATGATAGTTCTGTAATTTTATTATTAATATTAACTTACGAATTAGCATGCAAGAAAGAAAGTGTGTGGTGTGTGTGTGAATGTGTGGTGTCTCTGTGGTGTATGCGTGGTGTGTGTGATAAAAGTAAGTAAGCGGCTTCCAAGTCTAAACTATGAATGTACTGAAAATGTAATTAAAAACTAAATTTAATATACTGGTTAAGTTTTAAACATCACGTCAATAGACTTCAAAGTTATTTTATTCTCAGAAAAAAATATAATAACCTCTTTTAAAATTAAATCCCATTTTAAATTTAAAAAAAAAACAAATAAATTTGGTTGGAGGGTGGGCGTCAATAGCAGCGACCCGATATTCTTTTTATTAATGTTGCTCTTATCGTTCACTAGAATTGTACTGTATGATACTATGTTTTGGTTTTAAATAAATGTTTTTATTAATTTTCTTTTACTTTGTATATTTACCCTATGCCAGATAAAACAACATTTTCTAGAAATGAATCCTAGTTAAATTGATTTATCGCCTACGTAACCCCTTGCATGCAAAATTTACACGCATAAAAAAAAATGTATACACATGAATTACTCGTTTAAAGATATTAAATTTACTTGGAACATACGGAAATTCCTGGTAATGTACCAGCGATATATTAAGACAGAACAATAGAACATCAATGCTGATAGCTTATTGATTATCTTGAGCCGGATGCTGGGAGAATGATTAATTGCACTAGTAACTGTGCGTTGTCATACGGAATGGAGCCATCAGTTATTCATTATTAGTTACTTGTAAATTAATCTATGCTAGCGGAGACGTCTATAGAGATAATATGAATAAAAACAATGAGTAAATATAATATAATTGAGCAAAAACAAAAACTGACTTCAAATCGAATCAAACGTTAAACGCTATTACGCGGATGCCCTTTTTGTATTTCCGAATTAACGTAGGAATATAACGAAACAGAATTTATCAGAACCTAACCAAACTCTCATACAAATCAAACTACTCTTAGAGTGCAGTCTTTTGCAATAGAAAATGAATCATCGAAATCGGTTAGTATGATATTAAGTTATTCGTCCATTTGTCGCGCATATACTTGACAAGATTTTTTTATTTAATTCAGATTACAAAAACCTCATTAAGGAAAAATAAGTGAGAAAGAATGACGTTTTATTGTTCAGCCAACGAAAGACATCTTCAAACAGGCCATACGTAATATCATAAATGTCAATCATAGAATTCTGTCTAATTCAAATAGAAACCTCTACTAGGTTCTACTACGAAATTTGCAAAAAATATATATATATACATTTATAATCTATAGAAAAATGACGTCATAAATATTTAAGGACAATACACAGTATATAGTTAGATCATTAAGATTCAGATATATGGGCTGGCTATCTGTCACTTTGTCTAAATAAGCTCCGGTGAATAATGGGCTTGGAAGATTTAATTTATCTCTACACCCTGATGTAACGCGACCAGTTCTCAAATGTTTATTTTCTAGAAAAGAAGTTTCGTCTAGTAATACTTAACTATGCGTTAGAAATGAGTCATTATTATTTCAGACGGTTTCTAAAAGGATGGGTTGTATTACGTAGTAACGTTGTAAGTTTCAGGTTTGCATTTTGTAATGCAGCGTCCATCTTATTGCAATGCTGGTGATTTTTCAGCTCAACTGCATAACAGTTATACTCTGGCTTCGAATTGGAAAAAAACCAGCGAACGCAGCTCTACGGGAGACTCTCGCTGAATATAAAAGAGACGGCATATTCCTGCCAACTCGGCGAAGTTTGAACGGAACACGAAAACAATAGGCGAGACTTCACCTGCTCACGTCATATGATAATAGCATAAGATTATTATTAGACATGAATTATTGTGGCAATTAGACGTGACAGCCGGGGAAATGGCGAACGTACAAAGCGCGTACAGACAGACAGAGGAATAAATCAATCAGAGCCGGCGAATCATGTGGGTCGCTGGGGAGTTTTACAAGGCTGCTTAGACAATTCTAATCCTGAGAATATTCACGTATTATCCTAATCAGGTCAGACATACTGACAGTTTCATTTAAGAAAAAATAAATGTAAATTAAATACTTATGTATACTTATGTAATACATACGAGTAAGTACGCGCGTGAGAAGTTTTACTTCTTCGGATTTAATGCAAATAATTAAAACAAATAATTTAATAAAAGGAATTTGAAAATAAATAATGAAACATTTTAAATTTAATTTATTATATTAAAGTTAATATTTTCATGTATATCAATAAATAACAAATACAGATAAATAACCTACTAAATTGGGAGTTCTTGAAAAAGCACATTTTTTTTCACTGCAGTTTCTGTCACTGTCATCATTTTTTCATAACGTGGCTACAAAAGCATAACTTCAAAAAAAAAGGTACAAAAATTGTTTAGCAAAATATTTTAATGAAAATATATAATACAACAAATATAATATGTGTATAAATAGTTATTAGATTTCTGTATATTATTTATAATAAAATAAAATTTTAATAAATAAATATATTATTAATTTAAAAAAAATAATTAAAGGTATAAAGTTTGTATTTTATATTGAAATATTAAACATATAATAACAAACAAGCCACCGATACCACGGGTATATTATCTCTTTCCATTTACAGATTTACTGTCTCTTATATATACCAGTATATACACCAGTTTGCCATTTTCATTGTTTGAGTATAAGTTATTCAGATAAACGCGATTTGAAAAAAATTGTTGACGAAGCCTCCTTAATCTAAACCGGAAAGCTATTCCAAAGTTTAATAGCTGTACAGGTAAATGAATTGTTATAAAAAATTGTGTGACATTCGGGGAACGTTAAAAATGGATTATAGAAGGTGCGAAGTTACATGCAAGGACATACATACATACACGATAGGTCCAAGGACTTCAGTCTTGTCCTTATAAGTCATGGATACCGTTTTATTTCTCTATTACTATTTACAGCTAAAAACATACAAAGGCTAATTTTAGAGAGGAACTACTGTTCTTCCTAAAATTTGTTGTAATGTTTCCGGTTTTATTGAAATCAAAAACACATCGAACTCCAAATCCATATCAAACGGCAATCACTGTGGCCCACCCTTAACACCCCCAATAACAATCGGCGTCAAATCAACGGCACAGAGACAGCGGGACTGTCGCAATTCAACCCTCGCAATTAGTTCCAAGCTCACCAGTTCCGATATGATATACAGCCGACCGGATCAGCTAAGACATATAGATTAGCGGCGATACACACGGCCCTAAGGAGTTTTCGCTTACAAATATCTAGCAAGAGAATTCCATTATTAAAACAACTTACTAAAAATTAGTGCCCATCGTATGGGCTCATAGCCTGTCACATTTGTATGTATCAAGTGTTACATATATACATATATTTTTAATTATAGGGACAATATGCTTGGTGAAAACCGAAAAGTGAATGTGGTCTCTGTCTACCCCGCATAGGTAAAAAGGACAGGAGATGAGGGGTAATATTTAAATATTAAATTTTTTAAATCATACGTTATCAGAATCTTTTTTCATTGCAACTAAAAATTGAATAAAATTAATAATTCTTACCTTCGACATGCGTAGCAACGTAGCTTATTTAAATAATTTGAAATGCTACGACATAAGCTTCTACGTCAACTCCCAAAAAATCGAGTCCCAAAAATTAAATGAAACTGTCTAAGGGGTTTGTCTTCTTAGTGAAAAGTCAAGATCGAATGGCGGACAGCAAATATGGACATAAAACGATATTACATAAAGGAAATTTCATATCCAACTGGGCTACGCACATATATACAGCGTATACTACGGGGCACAAATTTCAGGATGTGAATTTTTGGTACGTAAGAATCCGAAAGAAGGAAACATCGGACAGCGATTTCTTGTATTCTTTTATTCGCGAACGGATAGTCATTAAGTTAACCTTGCTTTAACTGTTAATATAATTTGCAAACAGAGTCGGAGGAAAAGCTTGTGTCAGAACAGGCGATGTTTAATTACATTCTTTTTACAGAAGCTGTTTCGTGTGGCAGCTCGTAATGAGTGCGCCGCCAGACTGCATTATATGCCCTCTTGTAATTAAGGCATTTGGAGGCTGATATTATTTTAATTATTTACATAATCATTTGGTCGCGTAGCGGTGACAAATTGCTGTAATTATAACAATACTTGACACCTGGAATGACCAGACGATGCTGTATCTTAGTCAATGAACCTGACGGTAAAATTATATTAGACTTAGCTGAGCCCCGCGATGGACCCACGATTAAAAAATATTTATATATTTATTTCTAAAATAGCAATTACTCCTTGTTACGGCAGCTAACTGCAAGTGAATGTCCTTAACAAAATCGGCCAGCCGTTCTAGAGATTAGAGAACAGTCAGACAGACAACAAAAACAACAAACAAACAGATGGAAAAATGCGGACTGTAATGAAATGGTCTGAATGAATACATAAATGGATATGTATTTAAAAAATATAGAGATTTATTATTAGAGATTCGTGAGGTAACCTACATGTGTTAGAAAATTTTAAGAAAGAAATTAAGACATGTGAAGTCCGCCAAACCGGATTAGGGCCGCGTGGCGGACTATGTTCTTATACTCTCTTTACAGAGAAAGCCGGTGTCCAAAAGTATATAAATACAGATAGAAGTATATAAGACAGATACAAATTGATATATTGTAGTTCCAGTTACACCGGCGTTTACTTTTGGGGACTGTAAGAGTGTTGAATTTAATATTCATGTTCCTACGTGTGTTTTGTTTGTTTACAGATTTAGCATTATTTCCAATTCAGTTGTACATAAATATTGTCTAATAAACGAAAACTTAGTGACTATGTGTAGTAACAATGGTTACTACACTATAACATATGCCAAATCCATGGTTCAACCATTTTGCATTCGACTGCGGACTCCCTTTTGAATGACGTCAATATGCAGCCTCTATACCTACTGTATAATGGAATAACTCCATAACTAAATTGTAAAGTAATATAGACTTTACATGGCGAAGTTAAGTGCTAAAATTGCGCGTATATCGAGGTAGCTTTAATCTGGCTTGTACAGGACGTCATAGATTCGATGTCAGGTTGTATTCGAGTGAAATATAGTTTCGCCTTCATTGAATCCGTGATAAATTGATACGTGTAGGGGAAGGCGGTTATTGAATAACAAGTGTGGTCGGTTGATCGCGCATCATTTGTAAGCTTTGTCGCAGCTACGTGCCGCGGTTCCGTACGTCGGGACGTATGATGAATTCAGAATTGGAATTTGTAATTGCGCACCCCCAATTTTGTTAATGCGGCGTGATTAATCAGTGGCGTGATTTGTTTTTGTTGTTATGAAACGGTGTGAGGCTATTGGCAAGGCTTCAGTCTTACAAAATCACGGTTGAGAGTTTGTATCTCGGCGTTACTACTAAGTATAAGTAGTTTTTGCTTTTCAATTGTATTTGTCCTCTTTGGATTATTTTATTCTGTACGTCGTGTTTTACGACAAGCAGGGGGTAGCGCATACAGGACTGCCGCCCACCCATCTAATTCAATTTGAAACGTTAGCCGAAGTAACTGGTCCCAAATATAAATTCATAGTTTTCAGTTTGAATTTCAAATCCACTAAAGATTTACGCGGCAAAAGCCATTAGGCCGCGTGCACACGGAAGACCGTATAATTCGTGCGCTATCTTCAATCTTGTCCCCACCGCATGCAGTCAGTAACAAACAACTATTGCGTACGGTGGGCATTAGGTAGGCGAAAGCGTTGTACTCGTGACATCTAAATTTCGGGTAGCCGCACGGCCCCGTCGACCTGCAGCTACGAAACTGTTTTAGTAAAGGAGTAGGCCTTTACTTAATACTATTATTTGGAGAACGGGCAAATAAGTACAATCTAAATTGTGCAAAATGAACATTTGCATCATTAGGGAATTTTATGGTAAACAGACCTTTGAGAAAACTATGGTGATTTAGTAGATACACCTTTTACTAGACTATTTTATAGAATACGGTAGGGTACCTTTTACCTTGAAATTCAAAAAATGAGGTTCTTCATTCGGTTGGATCTTTTTCTATGGTTATTCTGTCATATTTTTGACGAACCTACATGGTGGCAAAGAGCTGGCCGCGACTATTTCATCGGATTGGGAGGTGGCAAGCTCGTTGGTCGCTTAGCCGGAACCTCTATTGGGGCACATCCTTTATTGCGCCGTGGAAGGGCCTCTGAGAGGGAACGTTACTCTAATCACTTTAGCATTCCGGAACGCAATTCAAGGACGCGTCAGAGGGCCGAACTACTGGGTCGGTAGTTTTTACATATATACATAGAGTACATAGAAATGGCTAACGAGCTCCCATAGTGCCATTTTCTGGATCGATTCAAAATCAATTTGAATTGAAATTATTTTTTTTATTTTAATGGGAACAAACGCGTAGCGTTTAAAAAGACGGCTTACAATTTTTGTTACTTAATTTTTTCTTTTTGCATTAATATTTGGTAGTTTTTTGTGTTTAATTGTTATTTCATTGATAGATTTATTTAAATTTTAAAGATTTTTCTATTACGCTCTCGCATTCGTAGCTCCGTTGGCTGGTGACCAGAGCGCTCGGTGGGCTCGGCCTGCGAAGCGACAAAACATATCGGTCGGTTGTCGCCTGCCCGACTCTACGCTTTGCCTATTCCATTGTATTTACCTAAACGAACCTCTAATTCCTTTGTATTTAACATAGATTTTCTTTATACCTAAATATTTCGAATATTCTAATATACTAAAGTCCGTCGCCTCAAGTTGCACGCTAGCAACCCGGGTTCTATCCCTGGTGCCGGCAACAATGGTTTACCACGCGTTCGACGCTGAAGAAAAACGTCGTTATGTCGTTATAAAACCAACTTGTGCTAGATTTTTTTTTAAAACATGAAAATTCTGCAAATTCGCAGTACCGCGTGATAGACTATGGCCCTTTATACAGAGTAGGCCTGTGCCCAACAGTGAGACATATAAAGGCTGTAACTAATTATTTTTTTGTAACAAAAGTTCTCAAAGTCTGCTATCGTGTGTTTTATAGAATCGTAAGCCGCTCTATTCTTGAAGACATGTTTTTAACACATTTAATCACTTTGATCCTATACTGTAAGTACAGTTAGAGACGTTGCTATATGTTTTTTTTTACCTGGACTCGGTTGAAAAGTGGGCTAGAAGGATCACTGGTGCCCCCCTGAAACCTATCTTCTCATTCTTGAACACAAGAATGAGAAATAGAAGTGAGCTGTGCTTCCTGGTTACATGGTTTATCATGATGCACTGTTAGTTTCCATCTTTATGTTGTGAATATCTCTCAAACCTGAACGAAGCGCTTTGCTTTGTCTTATATTTAACGGGAAAGAATAGGAATAAATATCCCGCATCTACTTTTCCATTCGATTACAATGCATGTGCGTTTAAGAGTAGATTGAGTAGATATAAACATAGACATTTTAGATATAAACATAGACATTTTATTAATTGGCATCATATGCACATTACAAACAAAATATAACAAATATTAAAGGAAAGAACGGAAAAATAGGACCTCCGTCACAGCATATGCTGTAGCGAGGCTGACACAGCGCTGATTTTCAGCGGCGCCTAGGACTACCCAATGATGAATAAAAATCGAGTGCGCGTATTACTGTTAGATGTAGGTAAAAACTAAACACTTGAAATCGTGTGCAAACCCTTGTTTCGAAATGAAAAACCAAATTCGTCTCTGTATACTTTAAATTTCCAATCAACATAACGACACTTCGAATTTCCAATATCTGTCGTGACCTTAAAAAGATGCCGGCGGCTTAACTGTGTGTATGTAACAGCATTGACACGAGAGCCTACGGCCAATAAAAGATGGGGGCCGATCCCATAAAACTATAAGGAGGAAATATGTCTAGAGGAAAATTTCTGAGCTATAACCGTGACCATTCGGCGAAACCCCAAATGTCATACCAATGAATTCATGTCCGTCGTTTTTTGCTCGGTTTATCGCGTTTCTTTATTACGGTCGGGCATTTGTCGGGCGTGCGGGGATGCGCCGGTATACGCTGGCTGTCGAGGGTTGACGCACAAAATACTCACGAATAATTTGTTTATGGCCGTCATATTGGATCTCCGGTTCCATATTTCCAATAAACTGATGCTTTATTTTTTAATAACATCTCGTACTTCTCGTTTATTGCGCTTTTATTGGATATAATGTGGATTGACGTCGGTATGAATAGAATGTTTTGTCTATCAAATTTCGTAAACATATTGGCGACATACTAAAGTAGAGTGATAAAGAAAAACTTGTTCTTTTAATATATACCTAAGCTTCGACGGGTTGGTTTTGTATGCAAGTTTATTTACGAGTAAAAAGAAAACCGACTTCAAATCAAATGTTAAATACAATTACGCGCGGAGCGCCTCTTTATATTTCCAAATTGTCGTAGGAATATTACGAAATAGAATTAATTAGAGCCAAACAAACTGACATCAAAGTACCCTTAATCCTTTCCAAAATATGAATTATCGATATCCATTGGCGTGATATTGAGTTTTTCGTCCATTTCTAGCACACATAATTGATGCAAATTTAAGACTTATTTTTGGTTGGATGGTTTTATCATGATGTTGGATGGATGGGAAGCACTAGTTATCAAATAGAGAAAAATAATCAAAAACGGTTCCCAGTCGAAAAAAAATTGTCAGCCAAATCTGCTTGTATCTTTTATTAAACTTTGATAATATTTTAATTACCGATTTATAGAATAATTTCAATTTATCAAAATAAGATGTAATTTTTTTCTTACCAAGTTCTTTTAAATGAAAATATTATTGCGCCTTCCGTGGATAGTTCCAGAGCCGCACTTAAGGTGCTAAAGAGGTGGATCCGCACTTTACCGGCCTCTGGGGTAAATTCTCAAAAAATGTATCGCGTTACGGAATTTCTGAAAAATCTTTATGCGTTATTGGGATTTTATTTTATTTTTTTCCCATAATCTATCATTATTGTTATCTTTGTAATCATTAATTTGCATGCTTTATTATAAGCGAAAAAAAAATGTTTATAATCAGCATCATCACTTTATGCCATGTTTTAGCAGATATCCTCTCTTATCTAATGTATATTACTACTTATGATTAATGTATAATACTACATTGGCTCTGGTCTACGCCGATAGTCTTTAGTTACATCGAAACCCATTACATCAACGCAAGACGTAAAAGATATCAAAAGCCTACCCTTAGAAATTACATAATTATGACACTATAGGAAAAAATGGGGAGACATCAAATACTCCAATAAGACAAAGCCAGCGAATACAAAGGAGGGTATTAAAAAAAATGAATTGTGAAGGGTGCACTCAATACGAGCACTTGCGACGCGATCTCTGAGACATCCATTAGGTATTATTGGAGATTTTAATATCAAAAATTGCCGGGACGCGGCGACGCCTTCATTCCTTACGACTACCCAACGATTTCTTATAAAACGAGGAACATTACATGAAATGAATTTTCATGTAATGTTCCTCGTTTAATATTCAAAATAATGTTCACTTACATTCATACATATACTTATTTTTATTTACTTTTATAAGTAATAGGCAACCTAAAATGAATTGCGGTCCTTTATATATATGTCCCACTGCTGGACATAGGCACAGGATCACACTTGGGTTCCTAGCGTAATTCGCTGAGTTGAGTGAGAAAGAAAGAAAGAAGACTTCAGCCTACGGTAAATTTATACGACTATACGTAATAAACTATCCTTTACGTTATTGAACTGTACAACTGTAAATGTGTGTTAAGGAAGGTGTAAATTTAACAGAAGATAATATTCATGAAATAAGTAAAAATCATTTTAAAAGAAAATTAGTACAGCTTTTATGAAAAAAATAGGGCATCTTCTTTGTTTCAATTGATGAAATATGTAATTCAAACGTGTTTTAAATAATTTATTTTTGATAATGAAGGCCAATTTTGGCAGTATGTTAACTAAACTTGATTGTAAATACTAAATAATAACTAAAATTTCGCCTCCTTTACAATATACAAATTAAAATCGTAATATTTTATAGGGTAAAAAATGTATTTAATTATAATTAGTTTTATTAGGCGTGTTGAAATATTATAACAAACTAAAGCGATCCGGCAAAGCGACGACTTCACAAAGATCGCGATGACGGGTTTAATACATCTATAGAAATCCTACGAAGAAATGATATTTATTCTGAGAGAAAAATAATATTTTCTTCATAAAAGTAATCACAGTAGCCAGATGGATACATAGACAAACATATAAACGGAACCATTCATATAACTGTGCGGAAATATTTCGGCTAAGATATTAACATATTCATGATATGAATAAGAACGTAGTGCTTGGCGACCGCTGGGTCGGAGTCGAATTACAGCTCAAGCTAATTTTTTGTCCAACCACCAGAGGTTGTACCAGAGGTTCCCAATCTCGTGCCAGCGGGCGCCATGGTGCGGCAATGATTCGTATGTGCTCGCCACTATTCGACACAGATTGATTTTTTTTTAAACATTTATTAAAAATGTTAATTATTACTACGTTTTGTAAATACATTTCTCTGAGTGTATGCTATAATTTCATAATTTTGAAACATTTTTGTTTATTATTTATTAATAAATTATAAATATAAGAAAATATATGATTGGAAAATGAGAAGTTATGGCAGGAGTCGGTCGATTAAAAATAGGTGGTGTCCACCACTCGACCGATATTTTAGAATGTGCTCTAGAGTACAAAAAAGTTGGGTACCCCTGCTGTATACTCTGTTTGTATTTCCGAGTAACGAAAGAACCTACCCAAACATTTACCTAACTATCCTTGAAGTAAATTGGTTCTTCGCGAATGCTGGTAGTATTACACCATACTGAAAATTAGCATTCGCGAAGAACTCATCTTCGCGATTTATGCTGAGTGGTGGCCCTTTTGGTGCAGTCAATTGCAATTATGTAATTTTAAGCATCTATTGTTATTCTTTTGATTATGATATTATATAAATTATATTGATTATTCAAAAAATTCATTTGTGTCATATGGTTGCTTAGTGATCTATCAATAAAGTAGTCGATATTCACGTCAAAAATATGATATAGGTCGCGAGGAAAAGTCTTATTGGGTCTCAACCGATAATGATAGAACATATAGAACGAGAAGATCACAAAATTTTAAACAAAAAGTCACTTGATTAAGGCTAACAATCACTGTATAAAAACACCGGTCATCCAGGTAATTAGTATATAAAAATTATGTTATTAAAAAATGAATCACATTTGACTGAGTAATAAATTCTTTAAGCCTGAACCTATCTCTAAACAAGAGTGGCCGGTATTCGTTTCCCTCCAAACCCTCAAACGCCGTGGGTGGATCATAAAGCACGTATCTAACAAAATCAAAAACAAGTGAAGTAATAAGTGTGGGTCCGGCGGGCGGGGCGTCGGTGATTGGCAGCGCCTGACAGCGGTTAAACACAGGTCGTATCGCGAAAGCTGCTTTTTTATCTACTAAAAAACTGCGACAAGGTATTTAGAGGGTTAATCGCGGTTCCGTACCTATTTGAAAACCATGTGGACGAAGAAAAATTTTCAAATTTGACTAATATATCATACTAATATACACTAATATATCATAGACTAAGGCGAAAGATATTAGAGTTTTTTTATAGGAAAATGGGGAAAGATTTGTGACCTGATTTGCCAAGGCCACAAATTATTTACCATGCGCATTAGAGATCACATCGGTTGTCTCTGGCCTGTGCCGTCACACTGCCGTTTGCTAGTTTGAATTGCGGAACCCTAAGAGCCGTTTTGATTCACTTCAGCGGTATTAAAAAGGCTCGATACATTGTGAGCTCGCAGCTGGACGTCCGATTCGGCTGTTAATTTTATGAAATCCGTAGCATCGATTTTTTTCCTAACCCCCGATAGACGTGTGGATTTGTATAATACGGGGGAGACACGTGGTGCGTGGGATCTCTGCGAGTGAGTTCCACATACTCTTTGATGATTTGTTGCAAAAAAAAAACAAAAGAAATGCGACCAACACTGTCAGAGTGGCGGAGCTATCTGCTACGTTGAATTATGAGGTTCAATTGCGGATTGTACCACGATCATTAAACTCTTATTTTTTATTATTTATCAAAGTTCGATAGTGCACTTACCACTTGCTCTTATAACCTTCATAGATGGCGGTGGCCGCATTTGCTTAAAATCTTTGCCTCTTTTATGATAAAAAAATTGATTTGAATTTAAATAATTATTATTATAATAATAATCATAGTTTTTATTTTCCTTCACAAATGTGTTTTAAACATTGTATTAAGTAAAATAGTAGAGCGATCTTTTGAATACAAATAATAAAGATATACAAACTTTACAGTGACCCCTGATTTCTTTAAAAAAAACATCTTTGAATTTATCTATTTGTTTTTAGTGTTAGTTAAAATTTGAATGTGATTGTGAGTGGGGAACAATTTAGTCCCCTCTGAGATATAACTTTTAATTCAAAATATTTATCAAGTGATATCTTTAGATATTTGGTACACATTTAAAAAGTACACATTACAATAAGATTTTCTTGAAAATAAGTTTTGATTGGAAGTTATCACCTATAAGGTATGTAGAAATACTAAAGTTATTATACTGTATAATTTTTAAATTTTGGTTTTGATTTAAAATTTTAATACCTTACCCCGAACATCGTGGCGACTTTATAATCTGAATCTTGCGTTTTCAACCGACTTCAAAAAATAAGGAGATTCTCAATTCGTCTGTATTTTTTTTAAGTCCAAAGACTGGGTGAACCGATTTTGATGATTTCTTTTTTATTTGAAATATAGTGCTACCCTGTGTGGTTCCATTTGGTCCAATTCTGACAATGGGATCCATGACAAAACCTTATAAGTCTTACATTTGCATAGCACCACAAATGGACAAAAAACTCAATATCACGCCAAAGGATTTCGATGATTCATTTTTATTAGCAAGAATGTACTTTAAGAGTAGTTTGATAAAAATTTGGTTACGTTCTGATTAAGTTAGATTTCATAATATTCCTACGACTAGGGCGTCCGTGCGTTATAACGTTTAATGTTTGATTTATTCGAAGTCAGTTTTTGTCTTAGCTCGTAAATATACCTGTTATATTTATCTTTATATTACACTAACAGTGTTCAATCTCAATCCACAGAGTTATAAAACCGTCCGAAATATGGCAACTGGCTATCGACATAAACGTACTTAATTCAAAGTTATATTGTCAACGAGAATTTTAAAATTTTCTTATTTAAAGTCTTACATTACTTTGCTTTTATTTAAACTTTATACGCTTAAATAAAAGCAAATTAAGCTTTTAAAACTAAATTATGCTTTAACATAATACGGTAAAATTTACCCAATTATTTTTAACCGACTTCAAAGGAGGAGGTTCTCAATTGGTCTATATGTTTTTTATGTTATGTTATGAGAACTTCCAGTGTAGTTCCGTTTTAATTTATTCCAATACTAACAATGCCATCCATGAGAAAACCATGCAAGTCTTACATTTGCATTGTATATGCGCGATAAATGTATGAATAATAATTATTATGACGGCAACCGATTTCGACGATTCAATTTATATTTGAAAGAATATACTTCAAGGAAGGCTTGATGAGGGTTTGTTTAGGTTATTATTTCTATTTCGTAATATTCCAAGGACAATTCAGAAATATGTAGAGGGCGTCCGCGCGTAATAGCGTTTAACATTTGATTCGATTTGAAGTCGGTTTTTATTTTTACTCGTAAGTAAAGTGAATTAGCAACCAACAGATATTATATAGTAATCTAGCCTAATAATATTGTTTACCATTTTAAATATGACTTAAAATTAAAGAAGGATAGGGTAGGTTGGTTATTTTTAACATTATAGCATGTTGTATAGAATGTGGGTACTTTTATATTTACAATTACTGATTATAATTTATAATATATGCATTATAATTAGCAAATTCGTGTCATTCCTCTTTTAGAGCTGCAGGTTACCCTATTGCTCTGGCAGAATTCCAGGTGGGCGGATAACAACGATATAAAAATGTGACAATAATAACTCACATACCTCTTCTGTAGTTCAGCATTACGGCTTCAGAGTTGCTGAACTATCGACCCAAAGGAGGTCCACACACTATAAAACACAAATATCACAGTTACTGTCAGGAAAGTTTATTTATTCTTAATATTATTCACTCGAGTATGAAGACCGTACTACCGACACGACACAGATTACGGCATCGACATAAATCGACACGAATTGTGAACACATACTAAAGCAATAGCCACAGCCTTACGCTTATACACAGTCAGTCTCTGTGATTTTGTACCCTCGTTTTAATACTTTTCATTGTTTGAGTTTCGACTACCGTCTCCATCGTCCAAAATTAGACAGAATTTAATTTCTAGCTTTATTTTAATAATAATATAGCCTTTTATTTTTTCCATCTACAATTCAAGTAAAAATATAAAACATCTACAAAATTTCTAATTATTGTTAATATATTACTTATATATTAGTTGTGTTAGTTGCACTGGTGCAGATATACACCCCTTTTTGAATAAAGGACTCCCCCATCTTTTTCCAGGTAGTTCTATTCCTACTCCTGTTCATCTACTCCCTGCCTACTGTTTGGTTAACACCATCAGTCCACCGTTTGATTGATCTGCCAATATTTCTTGTCCCCTCTGGCCCCTTCCATCTTGTCGTTGTAATTGTCCACCGAGAGTCGGAAAACCGTGATATGTGCTTTATTTTAATGTACTAAATTAATTATAATACTTCGTTATATTTGTACACATAAAATTGCCTCTTGCTTGTTGATTGCTTGTGACGATATAGATATATGGAAATAAGGGTTAGATGATGCTGTAGTCTGAGCAATTTGGATTTTTACACCATTTATACACTTTTTTTAAGAAAATTTTAAAGAAATCTTTCTTACCGCGGGGCGCAGCTGATTTCTAATATAAATATAGGTTATTATTATAAATAATCCCACTGTTATTTATTTATTCATGATGTTTTTTATTACCCTATTATTTATTTAATGATTTTACCTCTCCTATCCTATAGGGTTGCCTGGAAGAGACCACGTTTACGTTAACTATAGCTTTAACTTTAATAGATTGTACTTATTTTCTATGTATAACTTATCTTATATTCTACTATTAGAAGGTGGTCCCAGATGAAACAGATTTACACCAGCTGCTCAGCCATCCCGATGTCAAGTTAATGACAGCAGGACGGACAAGCAAAACGTTTCTGATACGCAATTAAAGATTATTAAATCATCAATCAAAACTAAGGCTCGCATCAAAGAAACCTGCTTAATTGCAGGGCGCGTGTATTGATTAATTTTTGAAGCCATCAGCGAGCAATGTTGAACGTTTAGTTTGTTTTTTTTTTTAACGGTCCATAGCCAGTGACAGATGGAGCCACAGTGCAGGTAACATACTATTAGACAAAATAATTTCATATAGAAGAATATTAGTTATTATCTTATAAATTATAATTTTCTAAAATTTATTTTTGGTTTCTCGTGTACAAAATTAAATTAATTTATTGTTATGTTCATTCTATTATACTTCATACTTAACTATTGTTGTCTTCCTTGGGAGTAATTTAATATTACTATTTATATGTCCTTTAACCTAGCTTTCCTGTAATACGAAAAGACGTTTACCTTTAACAGACTTCAAAAAAGGAAATTCTAATGTAATATCCCTAAGATAGTTTAGAAATACAAAAAGGGGGTGCGCGCGTAATATAATTTAACGTTTGATTCCATTTGGAGTCCGTTTTTGTTTTTACTCGTAAATATACTTGTCATTTGTATACGATGTACAAAAAAATTTTTTTAATCGAATCTAATCTAAAAACGTAATGTAATTTGTGTACGGTGTATGGCAATACGCTATCACATAAGACCTAATCAGCTGGGTGAGAAGGTGCACTTAGTGGGGGAAGTTAGAACCCATGGGGGCTTATGGAATTTAAATGAATTAATTGATGAAGGTATGTCATAGCCGTGTATTATAGAAATAATATCTGCCTTTTATTCATTTCTATTTGTACAATTCGATCAAAAAATACCATGAAATCGATTTTTATCCAAATCAGAAACGTTTTAACGATATAAAAACCCAAAAAAAAATCACGTCTAATATAATCTATGAAGTGGTACAAAAAATATCACGAGTGTTGGCAACTCTTGTTGTTTTTTATAGCTAATACAGGTATGTTATCTGTACCCGAAATATACGAATTGAAAATTGACTTTATCGCTAAGGTGGAAGGTTTAAAATGAGGCTTTTGTAGGGCTGTATGTATACTATGCCGCCCAATGGATGAAGGAAAGCAATTGACAGGGGGCTTAACCCAGCGGGCTATTTGTGTTTGACCCGTCTTACTTTGTTGTTTATTGTAATCGCGCATTGAAGGGTTAAATGTATTAACGCGGTGGTGTGTGAACGATATGGATACGGTCGGCCTGGAAAAAAAATAGACGCTATGGCTTGTCAATGATCTGCCAACAGTAGCATAGAGGTTTCCTTTTTTTATTGAAGCATACGAGGATACTCACTTTAAGCTATAAAATCAATGCACAAGTATTCAGGTAAAGAATCACTTAACCCTCTAGGTAGAATCTAGAGATATAATTAACTTTAAAATTACAGCCTATATAATATTATATACAAAAAAAAATTAAAGTTACAGCCTTTATATATACAATATATGTCCCACTGTTGAGCATAGGACTTCTCTGTAAAGAGAGTGTAAGAGCATAGTCTGCCAGGCGGCCATAGTGCGGATTGGCAGACTTCACATGCCTTAGAAAAATTTTCTAAGACATGTAGGTTTCCTCACGATGTTTTCCTTCACCGCCGAGCACGTGGTAAATCAGCACATAAAATTGCAACAACAAATATATTGGTACGGGCACTGGGGATCGAACTCGGGTTGCTAGAGTACTATGCAACTTGAGCCAACCTCCCGGACACTGAGCTACCACGTCTTTTTTATACAATATCTCCCCAAATTCAACGTCCAACGGTGAGTGGGTGGTAGGTGACTGTATGTGTGGCTGTGAAAAAATCAGGCCTTGTACCATATTGTTAAGTTTTATAAGTATAAATAGGCAAGTCCTGGCGACGAATATTTTAATTGGAAGCGTAGATAATTGCGCTATGGATCATAATCACAATTAAAACCAGACATGTTACAAAACAAAAAATATATTTGTTATGTTCAGAAAATTCTGTCAAAGAATTGTATACCTAATCTTGTATATATCTGTCCTACTGTGTATACTAGGCACAGGCCTGCTCTGTAAAAAGTATAAGGGCATAGGCCGCCACACGGCTCTAGTGCGGATTTCACATGTCTTAGAAATTATTCTAACACGTTATGGTTTCTTCACGATATTTTGCTTCCTCGTCGAGCGCGTCTACTTCACAAAAGGTTGTTGGTAGATGTTTACGCAAAATTATTTGACGAATGAATAATTGTCTGACAGTTAGAACTTCAGTGATTGTAATTAAGCGTCAATAGCCTAAGGTTTGGGATATGGTCTGCGAATTGTAAGGTCGTGGATTTCAATCCACGATTAGACTATTGACGTAAACTATCTCCTAACAAGCCTTCCTAAAAGTTTATTTCGAATGGTTAACAAGAATGTTACTAATATTTGTGAAAATGAAAAATATTGTTAGCTTTTTTTTAAAAAAAACTTAATTCACTATTAGCTTCGATAAAATAACTTTGACGACTAAAATAACTTTGGCTGGTTTTGTTAGAACCACTTCAAGCTGCTACACAAAACCGATGACGCCAGAGAGAAATGGGCCATTTTTTAAGTTTACATTACTTTAATATGACGTCGGTTTTTGTTTTCACCCAGTTTTCAGTCGTAAGCACGCATGTTTGTAAAATAAGCCAACAACGCATCTAGTCCTGCCCACCCCACGAGTGGCTCGGCTCCACTGCACGAGAAACAATCTTCATATTAGTTCTAACTTATTCAAAGACCGCGATACGGGATCTTTCGTGTGTTTTATTTGCTCATCGGATAGCAATACCTCGTCTACGGCACAAGTTGAGAGCGTTCGACCGGTTATGTTAAAATGATATTAATAGGTAAATCATACAGTTTTTGTCAATCAATAGATCAAATTAGCCTGCTTACCCTCTGTTATATATAGGGTATAGGATATAGGGTTCATGGCGGCTCTGCTGCTCTAACGATGTCGTCCAAGCAGCATTTTAGTGTGTAATGGCACTATTTTTATAGGCCCTATGAATTAGTAAATCAAGAAAGGCCTGGAAAAAGAACCTGTGTGGAACCGTTTGGTTCCGTTGGAGGTCATTGGGTCATGGAATGTTGTGGGTATATCTAGTAGTATATATCCCTTATAATACCAATTCTTATTACAAAGCTTTAGGCCTTACAATTACAATAAATGATCTTACCATTAATGTATTTATTTTCCCTCTTCTCCTCGTCCATTTTCAGGTTTAGTATTAACTTTGATTATACTTGTTTTAAAATCTTTCCAATAGAGAAATAACTAGAGATATTTCTAAATTTATTCCATATTAATTTCTTGCGCCGCAATCTAAAGGGGATGCCAGAACACCCGTCAAACGTCATCGGCCTGGAAAACGGCTGTTCGGTTCTGATACACGTCTTATAAATATTACAGTCGTGTGCACGCGTCTTTACTGATAATTCACAATCGATTTTGTATTGTAAGCCCGAAGTATTAAGGTCTAAATCGAATCACATAAAAAAGCATGTAAAAGGGGGCAAATGTCAGCGAGAGGAACGGCCAATTATGAGTCGGGTTTGATATTACACTTTAGGATTTTGATTTTTCGATTTTGTTGTATCGGTTTGACGGGAACACGTCCGTTGTTTATAATTAAAATGGCGATTCCATTTCTGATCTTGTCTGTGGTTCGAGGTGTTTTTTTTTAAATTCCCTGTCGATCAAACGTTGGCGGCGGATACGGTGTGTTAAAATGGTGAGAGATATCAAAGTCTAAGGACTTGATAAACGTTCATCAGATTACGAATCTACATTGATGTTTATCTTATCTTGTTTATTCTTTTCACGTTAACTTTAATGTTGTTCTACCACTTTATTAATAGATAACGAATATGTTCACTTATTTTTTATATTTATTTGGAATAAAAATAAGATATTAAATTAAACATTATATTAAACATATAATCTGTCTTTCCTCCGAATATAAAGTGGGTATTTTCAACAGTAAAGTCATCATCCAGGACAGCATTTCTACTTAACATCAGGTGGGATCGAGGTCAAGCACTTGCTTAGAAATTACAAAAAAAAGATACTATAGTACATACTAGAGGTTGCCCTATAGTTATTCCACTTTAACCCAGGAATTGAAGCATTGAAATCACATATACTTCAAGCTTCGCAGCTTACTGATTCGGTGCGTCTGTCAGTGATTATTTATAGTAGCCTCCTAAACGCTGCCTTTTATTGATTTTAAAAAACAGGAGGAGGTTCTCAATTTACAGATCCGTATTTTTTTTGTTTGTTATCTTATAACTTTCGACTAGATGAACCGATTTGGATGAGTCGTTTTTGTTTGAAATCTGCTGATTTACATGTGGTCCCATTTAATTGTAAATAATTAATTTGGTCCAATGCTGACAATGACATCGACGAGAAAACCGTATAAATCTGAAATTTGTAGTAAGTATGTGGGCCGCAAATGGACGAATAATTCATTTTTATTGGAAAGGATGTACTTCAAGAGTAGTTAATGCGAGTTGGGTTAGGTTCTGATTAATTCTATTTCCTGCTATTCCTACAATACAAAGAGGGCGTCCATGTAATAACTTTTAATGTTTGATTCGATTTGAAGTCGATTTTTGTTTTTGCTCCTAAATATATTCAATAGAAGTTTGTACTCCACAAAGTTTTTGCTTCACGTAATAATATACTGATGACGTAGAAAAAACAACGACCGGCAATAGGGTTTAATTGTGATGATCGCTTAGTAATTCAGAACCATTACAATCAATTGATTGGAGTACATGTGGACCTGCCTGCGAGGTCACTAAAGAGACGATCGGCTACTTAGGGTCCGATACGCATTCGAAGCATGGCGTACAATCGAAGCAAAAAGACTACAACCACCGTTCATTGTATTGAAACGTCGTCCGGTACAGTATTGCTGGCAAGTTCATATCCCCGTCTATTAAATTGATTAGTACTAGACTATGGTGGAACATGCCACCCGTCTTGACCAGTGTTATGGGATTCCATATAACAAGATTATTTAAGAGCAAAAATAAAAACCGACTTCACATCGAATCAAACGTTAAACGTTATTACATGGACGCCCTCTTTGTATTGTAGGAATAGCAGGAAATAGAATTAATCAGAACCTAACCCAACTCGCATTAACTACTACTACTAAATTTAGCACTTATATGGCTTTTTATGGATCATTGTCAGAATTGGACCAAATTTAAACAGGACACGGGAAGCACCAGATTTAAAATACAAAAGAACCATAAAAATTACTGACGAATTGAGAACCTCCTTCTTTTAAAGTCCGTTGAAAAATACGCAAAGCGCAGTCCCGTTTGTTTGCATCACCTTACGATATTATTTATTAACTTTGCTTTTGTTTTTAATTTTTGTATCGTCTTTTAAATGTGAATGTGTATTCTATTCTATTCTAAATACAATTATATATATTTAGCATTACTTATAATTATATTTACTCTTAACCGTAGATGGAAGAACGGAAAATGGGACGGACAGAGACAACGCTTTCGCTGTACATTTTTCTTGCTCATAAGTACAACGACCGGGATTGAAACCTATAACATCAGATCCTAACTCGCTTAGCCACCAGGCATTCTCTGCTTAGTCACTAAATTATATCTGTATTACCAAAACTTTTAATAAATCTGTGTTGCCCACCGTACACTCAACGGTAGGCAAATGAGTTGTACAATGCCGATACCTGTGGCCAGGAGTTATTTTCATATTTGTCCACCGCGATTGTTTATTATATTCCTAATAGGGTTGCCATTCATATAATTTACATTTTGAACACAATTTTTATAGGAAATTTCGAGTTGCCACAGGGAATAATTTTACTGTATTCAACACATTAAGATAGTTTCAATCGTTATGTAACACGGACCGTCACTCAGAAGAACGTGCATACTATCCAAATTGCTGAATTGAAAATGCTGAGATGGATGTGTATGTGTGTACAGAACATGAACAGGGCGTGATGAAATACGCAACAAGTATGTGCGAGGAAGCCCGGGTGTGTGACCTGGGAAATTATTTAAAGCTTTAAAGTTTTTTAGTTATTAAACATTATAATAACTAAAACGTTTAAAAGAACTAGACAAATGTTGAATCTACTCCTTTTTGAAGTCGGTCAAAACAAAAGACTACAACCACCGTTCATTGTATTGAAACGTCGTCCGGTACAGTATTGCTGGCAAGTTCATCCGTCTATTAAATTGATTAGTACTAGACTATGGTGGAACATGCCACCCGTCTTGACCAGTGTTATGGGATTCCATATAACAAGATTATTTAAGAGCAAAAATAAAAACCGACTTCACATCGAATCAAACGTTAAACGTTATTACGTGGACGCCCTCTTTGTATTGTAGGAATAGCAGGAAATAGAATTAATCAGAACCTAACCCAACTCGCATTAACTACTACTACTAAATTTAGCACTTATAAGGCTTTCTCATGGATCCCATTGTTAGAATTGGACCAAATTTAAATGGGACCACACGGGAAGCACCAGATTTCAAATACAAAAATAACCATAAAAAATTACTGACGAATTGAGCCTCCTTCTTTTAAAGTCCGTTGAAAAATACGCAAAGCGCAGTCCCGTTTGTTTGCTTTTGAAATGTAAATGTATATTCTATTCTATTCTAAATAAAATTATATATATTTTGCATTAGTTATATTTATATTTACTCTTAACCGTAGATGGAAGAACGGAATATGGGACGGACAGAGACAACGCTTTCGCTGTACATTTTTCTTGCTCATAAGTACAACGACCGGGATTGAAACCTATAACATCAGAACCTACCAGGCATTCTCTGCTCAGTCACTAAATTATATCTGTATTACCAAAACTCTTAATAAATCTGTGTTGCCCACCGTACACTCAACGGTAGGCAAATGAGTTGTACTCGTACAATGCCGATACCTGTGGCCAGGAGTTATTTTCATATTTGTCCACCGCGATTGTTTATTATATTCCTAATAGGGTTGCCATTCATATAATTTACATTTTGAACACAATTTTTATAGGAAATTTCGAGTTGCCACAGGGAATAATTTTACTGTATTCAACACATTAAGATAGTTTCAATCGTTATGTAACACGGACCGTCACTCAGAAGAACGTGCATACTATCCAAATTGCTGAATTGAAAATGCTGAGATGGATGTGTATGTGTGTACAGAACATTAACAGGGCGTGATGAAATACGCAACAAGTATGTGCGAGGAAGCCCGGGTGTGTGACCTGGGAAATTATTTAAAGCTTTAAAGTGTTTTAGTTATTAAACATTATTATAAGTAAAACTTTTAAAAGAACTAGACAAATGTTGAATCTACTCCTAAAAACAAAAGACTGATTTCATTAGTCACGAACGCCATTTTGTGGAGAACGTGAAAGAAATCTATCAGAACTGTGATGGGAAAGTCAGAATAATTGAACATGTATGCGATACACTTCTTGAGGAAAGGCTACTTCTCCGACCCATGCGCGGCCTCCATTCCCAGATTTTCTTCACTTCCCCATTACCGGATGCGGAAAGTGGAGGTTAGTATATGGTATAAGGCATTAAAAAAGGTCTATTTCCAGCAGATTGATACGGGCTGATGATGATGCGAACAGATCTATCACGTCGTACTGAGCGGAGGTTCATAATCTGAGCCAAACCTCTGAGTTACGGCCTATGATGTTTTATTAAAAGAGTTTAATTTTTATACCAATTAACTCCTCTCGAAATATCAGAGTGGACGAACACTGCCAGAACACATATTAGGCTTGCCACACGATAGAGAATGTTCGTTGAGCTGACGGCCAACCTCCAGTAGTGGAGAGGCATATGGAGAATAACATTTACTTTAAAATATTCATTTAGATAAAATAGGATATATATATTAAAAACGCGGTATCAATTGATGTTATTATACCGTGACATGCAGACCGACATGTTTCACTGATTATAATTAGGCATGCAAATTAAAATTAATGTCAATAATTATGAATAATATTTATGGGTCATCATTTCAGTCATATTAGTATTTTTGAGTCATACAATAAGAGTATCATAAGAGTGAAAAAATAAAGTAAACAGACATTTTCAACACGAAAATAAATAATAATTAAACCAATTGTATAATTTTATTTTTAATTTATAATTAGTCTATGTAACATCATTCATTCTCTTGAAACCTCATGGAACTTTTGTTTTATTAAGATAATAATACAAATGTAAGGAATGTTTGCAAAGAAGTTTGCAGCAGCAACCATCAGTAAATTGACGTCGCCATATTTATTTCTCATATTCTCGCCGGGGGGATCGCATCGGGCCAAGATATTCAAATCAGGGGGCCTATTGTGCGGTCCCCTTAGACATTCGGCCGCGTACGTTGTAAGGCAATGCTATCAGGGTATGACTTATTAATCGAATGCTCGGCCAATTTAATCGTTAAACATTTTTGAGCTACACTATAAGAAACGTCTCACGAAGGTATTATCATAATGGAGGTAATGGACCACCTCCTATGTTACTACTAATTAAGGAGAACAACGTGAAGATATTCAAAATGTACACATGTATATTTACGAGTTTACAAAAACAAACTTCAAATCGAATACAAATTAGATTACGATATCAGAACCCAATCAAATTCACATCAAACTATCATTGAAGTGCATCCTTTCCAATAAAAATGAATCATTGAAATCAGTTTGCGTGATCTTGAGTTATTGGTCCATTTGTTGCGTACGTGCTTAATGAAAATTTAAGACATAAGGTTTTCTCACGAATGTCATTGTCAGAATTAGACTAAATTTCAATGGGATGTAGAGAAACTGAGAGAAAAGATCTAGAGAACTTGAGAGAAATACTTATAATTTATGTTAGCTATTAAAAAGTCCCCATGCAAAGGACATGATATGATGATTGGTTGTTATAGCATCATCACAATACATTTATTACTTTTTGCGTGAAAGAGTAACACTTCACAAACATTCACGTATATAATATAAATAGACTGGATTTCTGTTTGAGGAATGGCCTTCTCCATCATTTTCCATGACTCCTTGTCTTTGTCTGACTTTATCTAGTCGGTTACTGCAACGTGTATTATGTTACCAGCCCACCGTCTTCTTTGTCTACCAACCACCATTTTACTCTTTTGTCCTTTCCATCGTGTCGCCTTTTTTCACTTCAGTGAGAGTCTGAGAGCATCGACTAGTTTAGTTTGTTTTCGCTGTTAATTTCGTCGGTAAACCATGAGTTACCAAACAGAAAGAATCATCATAAAAATTTAAATGACACCAAATATTAAACTGCTGATATTACAGACAAGGTTAGATAAGATTATATAGAGCTATAAAAATGCTTATTTTTAATGAGTCCATAACGTCTGCGTTAAGCAAACTATAATCCGTCAGGGAAAAGCTTCTTTGGTCATCGCTGAACGAAAGTTTGCTTGGAATTTTCCGTTGATATTTAAGCATTTAAACGTCGCGATGAAAAAAATAACGCTCAGCCTTTTTTCAATTATTTACAAAGCAGCACAAACAGTCAGCTAACGAATAAAACGAATTCAGAAGAAACTTATTTTTTAAACACCCACTTAAAAACAAGACAACTCGTCCCACCCCGAAAAAAATAACGAATGAAGTTCTAAAGCGCACGAAATAATTTCGGATATTCAACAAATGCTAACCACTAACGAGACATCGCGTTATATTTTGAAATATAAAATAAAAAAAAATCTCTTTTGTCGGCCGAGGCGAGTGCCGGCAACTTTTTTTTAAATGCTGCGGTCTGTTTGAGAGGGTAAAGGGAAAAATGCCCGCTTACCCCCGCGAAAAACTTTTTTTGCGGTAAGAAAAGGTTGCTTTGTGCCCGGCCACGTTTGTTGATCTGACGCTTTTGTTTGTTAATTGTATAATGTGATCAATTTGCACGCCTTTTTGAGGCCAATAGAAAAATTCCTTGTAGGAACAAACAGCAAACTGTAATTTTCAGTCTTAACTAACATTACTCACTCGACTTTATCTTGGTAAAACAACTGCTTCAAGTTAGGCCTTCTCTATAAAGCTATATACATGTCCGACTGTTAGGCACAGGCCTTCTCTATAAAGCGAGTATAAGGGTATTGTTTTTTTTATGTGATGAACTACACAGATTAGCCCGAGAAGCTGACAGAGAGGTGACAATAGCTTTTAGGTCGCTTAGCCTGAACCTCTATTGCTAGTAACTCGACATAAAGGTCCCAACCGGTGAGGGACAACCTCAGCTTGGTTACTATGTTACGAAAATTTACAAACATATGTAGGTTTCTAACGATGTTTCCTTCGCCATCGAGCGCGTGGTAAATCACCTAAAATTGCGACAAGCAATTTCATTGGTGCCCACACCGGGGATTGAACTCGGGTTTTAGCGTACTATGCAACTTACGACCGTAACTCTAATTATAAATATTTACATAAGTTAGGAAATCAAAATTTGAAATAGAAACGACAATTCGATAATATCATAAAATATCACGATTCGTTCGGCAAATTCAACTTAAGTTTCAACCGATTCCCGAATTATTCCCCTGTGCGCGTTTAGGTTGCCATTGTCGACGGCGACCCGTTGACAATTGCAGTCGCAGACACGTGACAACAGGTGGTGAAGCAAGCATTCACTTTTATGCTCCGTTCACACCGCGTTTAGTTACTCGCCCATACATTGTTTTTATATGACGAAACAAAACATTCACATGAAAATCATTCAAAGCAATGTTATACAAGACTATGATAAATTTTTAACAGAAGAAGTTGCAGCAGCACTCACCTACGCCACCTTCCCCAAGAAACTGCTACCAATAGTTATATAAGTTTAACTAAGTTAATGAAATTCTCTTGTATCAGATATTACCAAAGGAAAAAAAGGGGTTCTACTCAGAAACCACTGCAGAATGCTATCACGGCGATCCAGTACGCTTTACCACTTAATACTCTTGGAATTCTGGTAAGATACAATTTAATATTTATTAAAGCAGACGAATAAAAAGTTAAGAAAAAAAAGGAGACAAAAAATTAAGTGTGAATGAGCGAAAGATAGTACCAGAAGTATTTGCTAGCTTTGTAGGTATTATTTATAGCAGTATAATTTTTTGTACATTAAAAAAATTCACTTACTTAATTTTTCAATAATTCGAAATGTCTAAACAAGGCTTAATAAACCAGCCTCCTGGGAAATAGTGCGACGACACTTTAGTTCTCTAGCAAGTTAGGACAGTTCGATTCATTTCACTGAACGCATGCTAAGATATTAAACCCTCACCTAAGCCTTATCAATATTACACGGATAACGCTTTAATCTTTCCCTTCCCAGCTATATCGCCTAAATGGTCAGCTGGATACTGATGACAATTCAGATAAAATAATATATGCAGAGAGCCGAGGTAGCTCAGTGTCCGTGCGGTCGCCGTAAGTTGCATAGTACGCTAGCAACCCGAGTTCGATCCCCGGTGCCGGCATCAATAAATTTGGTGTTGTTTTATATGCCGATTTACCACGCGCTCGGCAGTGAAGGAAAACATCGTGAGGAAACCTGCATGTCTTACAAACATTTTTCTAAGGTATTTGAAGTCTGCCAATCCGCATTATAGGGCCGCGTGGCGGATTATGCCCTTATACTCTCTTTACAGAGACTGCCTGCACCCAACAGTGGGACATATTATATATATATAACTTTAACATTAATATATGCAGTGTTAGTCCGCTATAGATGCATTAATTTAAAATAGCATTAACATTAAAAATAAATCATTCATTCGTAGCGTTCACGTAAACACGGTGAATGCGTGACGAGAGCGTTACGAAAAGGGTGATCGGACGAGGCAACGGAAGTTAAGATGGAGATATATGAAATATTACTGTATTAAATTTTGTATATATATTATACATTTATTTATTTTATTTATTTATTTATTACACAGAACTTACAGCACCATTACAGCTAAACCAATTCGGTGCTGTAGTCTACACAAATAATTAATCAAAATAATAACAATACAATAATAGTTAACATCACAACATAAAAAATAATTTAACACAAGTGACAACTCAAACATTCATCATCTCGATGTATCTATAAGCAGCCTCTGTGAACCGCGGCTGGTCACACTGAAATATAGCAATATGCTGTGAGAGAAAATTGACAATCCTAACAGCGCGCGTCATGGGAGCATTCGTGGACAGGTTGGTCCTGGAAGTAGGCTCTAGAAACAACGCAGGGCGGCGACGCATATGGAGGTATAGTATATACATATAGTATATATGTATAATATATTAGCTAAAGAAGTTGTACATTAGGCGTGTGGTCCAAAGCCTACTCGTTTTTATGTTAATATTACAGATTTATGACGAAAACAAATTGATGTACAGGTGATTTCATATAAATACAAAACCAGTGGTTAATTCATTAATCCGATTCGGCCGTATCTTTCAAATCACTAGACATTTGTATGAAACACTTAAAACAACTGGACTATGCTGCCGATGTAATCCTTATCTGAACGATATAAGGTGTATGTTATCGTTATTGAACCGCAGATCATTATGTCAATTATAGAAAGCGGGTAACAAATTTTTAAATGCAGATCAAAGTTTCTAAAACCGTTGACAGAAGTGTCAATTTAGTTTGTCAAATGTTCGGCGTGAAGTTGGTTGTCACAGACTAATGAGCATTTAATAATAGAGGTTTTTTCGCCTTTGTTCGACAAGACCGGGGTGGATACGATTCTGATGGGGCGCTTCGGGCGATCTCTTATTTGTATCGCAGATTAAATTACGAATAGAGATGCTTAAGAGGAACATTTGAATTGTCTTTAATACTGATAATGTTAAGTATATGAAAAAAAATCCTTTTCAAGTTATATCGTACGAATACCTACTATACAAGGGTGCAAGACGAAAACCGTTATCTCTCACTCTCACCATCTTGATCATGAAAGTGCCTGTTATTATATTAATAAATATAGGTAGTGTGATTTTCTGTCGAACTCCGATCAGTCGGATAGTGTGACTGGAGATGACATTAGTAAGGAAATTTTAGTTTTTATTGCCATATTGTTATATGACCAAAGTCTTAGGGCATTTAACCTGAACTGCAATTAAAAGTAACTTAGTTTTGACCATTATTTGACGCCAGTAAAAGTAGTAGATAAGATAGCTAACAGTTGACTAGCGTTTGCGTTGCTCATATGAATAAATTATTAACGTAAACATATCCAGATGACGCCGATTGGTCTATTTTTGACAACCCTAATAATCTTTTTTATAAATGCCATGTAAAAATAGTATTCAGGCATGCCTCCTGGACATGAAAATCAGCACCGTGGCAGTCTTGCGGCAGCGCATCCTGAGACGGTGTTAAATTTTTGATTCACATAATAACTGTCCGTTCGTTCTTTCTTTCTTCATCTGTTTTTTATATTATTTTCCTTTCTTTTTTAAATGTTATATTTTGTTTATAATGTGTACATACATGTATTGCTGCCATTAAATAAAATGTCTATTAGAACTACCTTTATGTACTTCTTACTGAAATGACCACCTGTCATATTTCAATTGCTCTGCGTAAGTATATATATTAAGTTTTTTTTTAAGATCGAAAGAAGATTGTGGTAGGAGTTTAAATGTCTCTGCGGCTATGTTAGTCTGTAACCGAACCGATGCGTATAGCTTTCAATCATTATCCGTTTGCAGCGTGTAATCATTTGGCTGCGCGTCTGCCGGCCTGATGAGCCCCGCGGCGTCACGCACCCTCCACTGCGGCGGCAAAAAATATTTTAATTGCCCAAAGATATTAATTTTGTACGCAAACCTCCGCGCTTAGAGCCATCCTTAATGACGCGATACCATTTGAGATGTTTGTCACTCGAATGCTAGCATATTGCGATTCAGACGGCGTCAGTCGTCTCCATTTTTTGTTATTGGGGGAGGAGAAATCTTCAATCATCAAAAGATGCCCCTCCCCATGGTGAGGGGCTTCGGGATCTCCAGTGGAACGCACCGGAGGCCCTCTGCACTATGCTTGAAAGCACGTCCCGGGAGGTTAATCCCTCCCCCAGCACCCTCGCAGTGCAAGACGAGACGGGCCAGCCAATGTCCTTCTTCCCGGACCCCTGTAGCAGACGACAAGGGAGCCCTCTTGTCGCTCGTGAACCCGAGGCCTCTTTTAGTCGCCTTCTACGATAGACAGATAGCCTTATTCTACGAGCCCAGAACTACAGGACGGCACAGTCATCCCCTAGCTTATGCTGTCAAGCACAAAAAGTCCTAAAAACTTGTTAAACATTTATGCCGTTTGCATGGGGATACGAGAAAACCCTATAAGTCTTAAATATGCATTAAATATATGCGCGACAAGTGGGCGAATAACTCAATATCACGCCAAGCTATTTCGATTATTATTTTTTTATTGCAAAGGATGTACTTCAAGGGTAGATTGATTAAAATTTGGTTAGGTTCTGATTAATTCTATTTTTTCGGGTAATAGCGTTTAACGTTTGATTAGATTTCAAGTCAGCTTTTGTTTATTAGAACTACGAGTATAGTTGTTCAAGCTAAACCCACTTTTTCACAGTTAAAACTTTAGGTGTCATTGTATATTTTATAACGCGTATGACCCAAATGCTCCGTACACACATCCCAACAAGTACGTGTACTATCATTACACGGAACCCGGCAAATCCGATAATGTTCCTGTACAAAGTTGCGACTATTACCGCAGCGAAAAACCCATTTTGCCGCTCGATATACCAGCCGTATCAAGATGAGAGCAATTAAAGGTCGGGATACCGGGACGTGTGAAGCTTAGTGACAATCTATAAACGGATACGGCAATCTTTGTACACAAATGTACATTTTAATTTTAATTTTTATAACAAAGTTAGAAACTGTAACCTTAAGAAATTATTTCTAGTATCTAGTTTATACAAAACAAAAAAAATTTTTTTGAAGTACAACTTCTTTACGATCGCTTGAATGGAGGAGCTTGTTAATGCTTTGAGAGGGAGACATAAGTTAGTGAAGATAGAAAGATATAGTTATGTTTCGTATATCCAAAACATAGTGCAGGCCTGTTGCCTGTGTCACACTGTATGAACAAGAGAGAGCAGTTTTCATTATATACTGAACTATGGTGTATATACTATACATATAAACATGTATATGCAGACATACAGTTGGAGCTAAAAAAGTTTCACTTCTGTCGTGTGGTCTGGCAGTCGATTTTTTCTTTACAGTAGAACTATGCTATAAATCAGTATGCGACAGACCTGCACAGCTTATTGTACTAACTATTGTGCTTGAAGGAAACATTACACATGTGACAGTCTTGTTTTCGTCAGACTTTAAGCTATTCCTTGGAAGTACGAGTAGCTTAATTTATTTTGTTAATACGTTATTAAATTAAGGTGTTACAATAAGTGTTAATTAACAATTGTCTAATAGAATGCCGCATCCATATTTCGCGCATCGCTGGCGCAAAACAGAATTGCGCTCAGCGTTTTTACGGCATTCGGCGGAACCGTATGACTAGACGCGCCGGATCATTAATCCGCGAGTTTCAGATGTGAGCAGAACGATAAAAATTACACTAGCGGAGCCGCCGGGGCGCAGCGGAGCACCCGCTTTCAAGATGGCCACGTCGAATTTCGGTAACGGATTTTAATAATGGGCCGTGTCTTCGCGACTGTTTAACGCTTCAGGTAAATTAGGTTAGTGTGTATTTTCAACTGCTGTAACTATCCGATCCGTAGAGCCGCGGTAGCTCAGTGTACGGGTGTAGTATGCCTAAATTTGCATAATACACTAGCAACATTGCGAATTTGTTGTTGCAATTTTATGTGCCGATTTACCACGCGCTTGGCGGTGAAGGAAAACATCGTGATGAAACCTACACGTCTTAGATTTTTTTCTAAGAGATGTGAAATTCGCCAATCCGCACTAGGTGTACGTAACGGACTATACCCTTATACTCTCTTTTCTCTACAAAGAAGTCCTTAAAACTTGTTAAACATTTATGCCGTTTGCATGGGGATACGAGAAACCCTATAAGTCTTAAATATGCATTAAATATATGCGCGACAAGTGGGCGAATAACTCAATATCACGCCAAGCTATTTCGATTATTATTTTTATTGCAAAGGATGTACTTCAAGGGTAGATTGATTAAAATTTGGTTAGGTTCTGATTAATTCTATTTTTTCGGTAATAGCGTTTAACGTTTGATTAGATTTCAAGTCAGCTTTTGTTTATTAGAACTACGAGTATAGTTGTTCAAGCTAAACCCACTTTTCTACAGTTAAAACTTTAGGTATCATTGTATTTTTTAAAACGCGTATGACCCAAATGCTCCGTACACACATCCCAACAAGTACGTGTACTATCATTACACGGAACCCGGCAAATCCGATAATGTTCCTGTACAAAGTTGCGACTATTACCGCAGCGAAAAACCCATTTTGCCGCTCGATATACCAGCCGTATCAAGATGAGAGCAATTAAAGGTCGGGATACCGGGACGTGTGAAGCTTAGTGACAATCTATAAACGGATGCGGCAATCTTTGCACACAAGTGTACATTTTAATTTATTATTTATAACAAGGTGAGAGACTGTAACGTTAAGAAATTATTTCTAGTATCTGGTTTCTAGTTTACACAAAACAAAAAAACAAATTTGAAGTATAACTTCTTTACGATCGCTTGAATTGGGGAACTTGAGAGGGAGATATAAGTTAGTGAAGATAGAAAGATATAGTTATGTTTCGTATATCCAAAACATAGTGCAGGCCTATTGTCTGTGTCACACTGTATGAACAAGAGAGAGCAGTTTTCATTATATACTGAACTGTCGTGTACTAAACATATAAACATGTATATGCAGTTAGAGCCAAAAAACTGTCGTGTGGTCTGGCAGTCGATTTTTTATTTACAGTAGAACTATGCTATAAATCAGTATGCGACAGACCTGCACAGCTTATTGTACTATTGTGCTTGAGGGAAACAATGCACATGTGACAGTCTTGTTTTCGACAGACTTTAAGCTATTCCTTGGAAGTACGAGTAGCTTAATTTATTTTGTTAATACGTCATTAATTAAGGTGTTACAATAAGTGTTAATAAACAATTGTCTAATAGAATGCCGCATCCATGTTTCGCGCATCGCTGGCGCAAAACAGAATTGCGCTCAGCGTTTTTACGGCATTCGGCGGAACCGTATGACTAGACGCGCCGGATCATTAATCCGCGAGTTTCAGATGTGAGCAGAACGATAAAAATTACACTAGCGGAGCCGCCGGGGCGCAGCGGAGCACCCGCTTTCAAGATGGCCACGTCGAATTTCGGTAACGGATTTTAATAATGGGCCGTGTCTTCGCGACTGTTTAACGCTTCAGGTAAATTAGGTTAGTGTGTATTTTCAACTGCTGTAACTATCCGATCCGTAGAGCCGTGGTAGCTCAGTGTACGGGTGTAGTATGCCTAAATTTGCATAATACACTAGCAACATTGCGAATTTGTTGTTGCAATTTTATGTGCCGATTTACCACGCGCTTGACGGTGAAGGAAAACATCGTGATGAAACCTACACGTCTTAGATTTTTTTTCTAAGAGATGTGAAATTCGCCAATCCGCACTAGGTGTACGTAACGGACTATACCCTTATACTCTCTTTTCTCTACAAAGAAGACCTTAAAGGCTGAAACTTTAACCTTTAAACAAACAAACTTTAAAAAAGCAAACGGCCACTCCAAACGCCACTTTATAGCGATCACTGGAAAAAACCGTGTTGATTATTTTATGTCATAACGACACGTGCTATGAGACACTGTTTCTTCTTTTCTAATTTCTTTTCAGCTTCAGTATCTGATGCAGAAAGATTCGGGAGAACCATTGCCGTAACTACCAGAACACTACACAACAATATTCATTTTCGACTTGAAATCGAATTTTGATTTTGCTCGTAAATATACTTGTACGCCTCGAGTTTATGAAGACCGTATGTATGGCTGGTGTTTCGTTGATACAATTTGCGTGCTATTGGGTTGTAAGGTGATCCACCGTTGATCAAACGTAGGGCTGTTAGCTGTGTGGGCTTTGGGGACAGTACTTAATCTTTGTGTGTGAAGTGACAATTGGTCGTAGGAACAATTGTCTAACGCGGACAATTCAAAGACTAAGCAGGAAAGCAAACTTAAGCAGAAGAAGAACGTATTGATCTTGACCTGGACGACCGAGTTTTGCTCGTTATATTATGTGTAAATCATATTTTTCGTACATATATTTACAATGAATGACATAATCATGAAATGTGAAAAATATATTTCGATCTTACCGACATAATAATAAAAGATACTGCCGTGAATCTTGTAAACGTAGTTCAAAAAAGTTAAATTACCTCCAGATTGTATGGCTCGTCTAACTCTAGATTCAACTCGCTCTTCGATCCCGTTAGTGATTTCTGGTTTTAACCGAGTGACTGCACCATCTTTTTTATTCATCATTTTTATCATTATTTGTTGTAACCCAATAGAAACTATCCCCGCGCGCTGTATCATTTTTTGACGTGAATTTAAACATTTAAAGTTTTTATTTACACCTTCAATATTTTAATATAACAGTTAAATTGACAATATTCATCGACTATCACTGTCATGTAGCAAATGAATAAAAGTATTAATACGCTAATAAATATATATTTACTTATATCTATACTTTTTTTTATAAAAAATAACTTCTCAAGTCCTTTTAAACCTAAGTAAATATATATATTGATATAGAAATAGCAATAGCCAACTGTATTTCAGTGAGCAGAGTCTCCCATTCGTAATACGTGACGCATTAACACGGCTTTATTTAAACTTTTTGACCGCGATCCCATCTGATGTTAAGAGGAAATGCAGTCTTGGAGGGTTGTTAAATGGATATTTTGCCTGTGTCTACGGCTGGAAATAGGCTTTTCTGAATTCCTTCCACCGTATACGACCCTCCGCTTTCCGTCCAGCCACTTCCGACTATGCTTACACCTTGACTATTTCATTATCCGAGTGCCCAAATTAAAAACTAAAGTGTACCTATTTCCTTATAAAACAGCCGTCCCGGTGGTCACAACAAACTGCTAACATAAGCAACGACATTATACAAAGCGCAAGCAATTAGAATACCGTACAAACGCGCCGACACGCACGCCGTCGTACATACAAAAATACCCGACATACCCGAGTCCATTTAACAAGACGATAAAACTCATTACCAGGGACGAGTCAATTCTACATTCCGAAACTAGAGAACGTTGACAACCATTTAACTTCCCAGAAGCATACATAGTAACATACATAGGAAACGAGAGGATCGACGTCGATCGGATCGATGGAGCGTGAAATTCGTTCGTCTCTCTCCAACCACACCGGCTGGTGTGGAGCAGAGCGAGCGCGGCAGCTGTCGTGGATGCCCCGCCCCCAAAATCGATCTGATAATGAAATGTAAGACCGGTTTTGTGCGCAGGCGCATTCGATTTTTATCTGGTCGTGGGAGCACGTACAAGCGCGTGCTGCTCGCCTCGTATTAAAATTATCTTTACTGCGCCATACGTGAGGGACGCGGGCATACATTTTTAAATGTTATTGCCGAACGTCTCGTAATTACAGCACGGTGCACGATTCGACGTTGAGCGTGACACATCTTCTGTTCAATCATTCTGGTTTTTTTATTTGGACGTCGTTAGGTTAGGAGATGTTATGGCCAATTGTATTGCTTTCAAGTTTTTTTCTTATTTCAAAATCTTTATTACCACATCATCATCAACCAGTATTAACATTCTACATGGATCTGTCTAAAAGCCTTCGACATATTCTACTTCTTACACCACATCTTTTTCGTTCCCACTAGTCGCAGGAACATCGCTAGATACTTACCCGGCCCAAAATTCTTGACACATACAATACTCTATAATTCTCGTGCGCTACCGCTATTTTATAGGTGAGCCCCACTTCTTAGATGTTAGGATCGTTGCTGAAGTTTCTTCGGCCACTCCTTATCCTAGCGCCAACGCTTCACGAAGAGGTACTCAAAATTAGTTTAGATAGAGGGTTAGGCTAAGCGACCTATGCTATGCCACCTCTCAATCCGCTGAAGCAGTCACGGCCAATCTGTGTAGTTCGTCGAAAAAACAATAATTCCTACGAGAAATTTAATTGCAAAGTTATCAAATTTGCTACTACCTACTAGCTAGTATGTTAAGTACTACTTGATCATCCACACCTTATTAAAATGTTTGTGTCTTCCTTTAAAAATATTTTTTTTTCCTTTAAAAATATTTATTACGTGTGTGCAAAGCTGTGTTAACTTGTGGGTTAAGTATACATTAGATGCCAGCATGTTTTTTATTTAATAAACATATAATGTTTATGCTGTTGGTTGAGTAATTACAAATAAATAAATATATCGGAGAGAGGGTAGATATCAATCAGGTGAAGTACTACCAGCTTTGGAGCTAACGATAACAAACAACGAATCAATCATAAATAAGCGAAAAAGCAAGCGGCTTGAGACGCTAAATGTAATGACGTATAATAACAAAAGGACCATAAGAAGAGAATGTGCAACACTAGAAGAAATGCAAATGAAATACGTTAAATCTTGCAATGTCTCCCACATTGCCAGATTTAACGAAGAGACTGGATAAAGAAGTGAAGAAGCGGTTTCTGAATACAGTCCGATCCAAATAATGGTTCAAATATTGTAAGACTGGATTACAGACAGTTTCAAAATACCTAATTTTATTTTTTGTTTTTTTTTGTTACGCCACTACACTATATTCAATAATTTTATCGTTGATAATTTTCCTATAACCTAGATTTTATATGTCCGGATAAAGTGTTATATTTAACAATTTAGCTAACGTAAAAGTAAAGTTTAATTTTTAACTTTTTACAAGCTCAACTTCTTAAGTACTTTAAAAACAATTAATTTCATAAAAAAAGATTCTTTTACCAATAAGTTGCCATATTTAAATAACACTCATGTACTAAAAGTCAGTTGTATATGAGATTAAAAAATTAAATGCAGTAAAATTTGTTTCCAGATATTACACGATATCTGATAAGCTACGTAACGGATAGCGGATTGCTTCCTCAAGTTGTAACATTACGTTTAAAAGGTAATCAGACTTCATTTACTTAGTTTGCTACTTTATGACTATGTATGTAATAAAATATTATATCTCTTAAACACCGCTATTCGCCTCTAGATGGCAGTAGCGGTATTATCACCGCAAAAGACTCACGCGCATCTTCACAACGCCATCTTGTGAATATGTGTTCGATTTTATCTTCTAAAATAAACCAAATTAGATAGACATCTTTTACGTTTAATACGCTATAAAATTTCCTATTAAACGACATTTGTACATGGTTCAATGTTCAATGGTCGACAATAATTCGATTTTAATGGAAGGTGAAACTTTGAAATATCGAGATCGGAAGATATAAGTGTGCAATTACTTTTATAACGAATGATTGCGTGAGTGATGTCCGATAATTTGGTCTCGGGGTTCAAAGCCTGCTTCTGATTATATCGTTTCTTTGAATCTATGTCCCTATGTAATTTTAACCGATTAATGAAGGTAACATAACTTAAATGTGGTGCTGATGAGAACCGTTTTAATGTTGCATATCACCGTATTTCAAAATAAGACACGTTCTCACCAGTCTGTCTGTCTTTATTAATTATTCATAAACTCTCACACAAAAATACAAAAACAATGGACGGTCTTAACTCATCAAACTATCCTTGAATTACATCCTTTCTCTTCATCATCCTTTCTTCGGCCACTTCTTCTCCCCCCGCCAACATTTCCGGAAGTGTTAAAGTTAGTGTAATAACTTGTAGGTCTTATGGAATAAAATAGTCCAATAACTATTATTATTGAGACATCGTAACGTTGTACAAAGAATTATTTTTAGTTAATACCGTCACAGCGTCCTCACAATCTTTATACAAAATACGAACTAATAAAGTTAAATTGTTGTTTACAATGCCAAGTTAATATGATGATCAACTAAATTATTAATTATGAATAAAGATACAATAAGGTTCAGGTAAATCACTAAAATATCATTGGAAGTACTGTCGCTACAATCGCTGGGTGTCATGTGTTGCCAGCTAACAGTTTAGTTTTTGAATGGTCCAAGCCCAGGTTACACCTTGACGGCGAGGACCCTTGTGTTGAGTTACTAGCGCTAGAGGTTCAGGCTAAGCGACCTAAGAGCTGTGCCACCTCCCAATCCGGTGAAGCAGTCAAGATCAGCTTGTCTGGCCAATCTGTGTAGTTCAAACAAAATCCTTTATAATATAAAATGAATCATCGAAATCGGTTTACCCAGTTGAAAGTTATGAGTAAAACATTAAAAAACGGACGAATCGAGCACCTCCTACTATTTTAAAGTCGGTTGAAAATATTAACAGCAAGCTATTTAAGGAACTTGACAAATGGAGTAAAAAGATCTCTGTGGACCTGTCATTGGTATCAATAAAAGATTAATATGATATTCGGTAGCGGTGTCACGTTAGCGGCTCGCTTGAGTGCCAACGGCCGATGGAGCTGAATCGAATCCACGAAAGTTCGGGGCTTAACGGGTTCTACAAAAAAATGAATCAAAATCATAACAAATATTAGTTTTTTTTTATGCTTCGAAAGTACAAGAGAAATAATGATTTCAGAGATAGTCGATCCGGATCGACTAATGAATTTGTTTGTTGCAATTATGTGCTGATGAACCACGTGGTCGTCAGTGAAGGAAAACATCGGTGAGGAAACTTATATGTATTACATTTTTTGTGACTCCAATCTGCACTAGGTTCGCGTGGAGGACTGTACTTAGGCGTACTTATAGGATGTAACTTTTAATCTTAATTTCTAGGGTTAAAAAGTATTATTAGATATTATAAAGTAGAACCGTATTCAGTAAGTATTTTTAGTATGACATCAATACCTGCACCGGGGATTGAACTTCGGGTACACGAGTACTATATGACACTAGAAGCTCTGAGACACTCAGCCAAAACGGTTATTGTATTTCTTTTACGTTGTGTAAATGCTAAATTTCAAGATAAATTCAATCCCGGAATTACTGGGTCCCATGCCTACAACTCCCGGATCAAAAATAATTTTGATTCATAATTCGACTTCAATACGTGTTAAGCTTATCTCACAGCAAGGATAAAAACCAACAAGTGGATTCAAATAACTTACACATACGTAAGAACTCACGCTCATCGACCAGGGTGGTAGGCAGAGATCTCTTCTTTATTTTTTACATTATGTATGTACAAAATAAAATTGACATATTCTATAGTTTCCATCACATCCTCCAAGAAGTAGGGAATAGCGATTCAAAACTTGACCTGTGTTAGTACATAGTAATACATAGTACATTTTGATGATTCTTTTTTTATGGTTGGTGCTTCCTGTGTGGTTTCATTTCTCAATTTGGCCCTATTAATGACATCCATGAGAAAACCATATGTCTTAAATTTGCATTAAGTATATGCGCGACAAATACTTCAATATCATGCCACCCGATTTCGATAATTCATTTTTAATTGGAAAGGATGTACTTAAGGTAGGACGGTTTGATGACAAATTGGTTTCGTTCTGATTAATTCTTACTTATTACCCTGTTACTTATTTATTTTGTCTCTCCTGTTCTATAGGGTTGTATGGAAGAGATTTTTTTTTAAACGAACTACACAGATTGGCGGGTCGCGATCACGGGATTGAGAGGTGGCATAGCTGAACCTCTCAAAATGTGGAACGCTTCACGATGTTGCGTGTCATCCTTGCGCAGGAGTCATGCTTATCTTCTCTGTATTGTTTCAATTTTAGTATATGTAATGCCGAAGCAAGTACAAAGAAAGAAATCGCTCAGAGCGATAAAGCGACTCTTGCCCACTTTTAGTATAGTTTTTTTTTATTGTTTATACTCATTTTAAAATATGAACAATAAAGATGTATCTAATACTAGCAAATATCGATCACTATGATACCAATGAACGTTAATTTTGTACACAACTGGGGCCCAGTTGAGTCCAATGTTCGAGAAGGATTTCTTAAATATTTATACTTGTGAACGCGCCTCTATGGTATCGGGCGTCTGATGTTTGTTGATTTCTTTTGAATGTAATTTCAATCAGGTCCCGAGATGGCCATTTTTTGTAAAGCTCCTTTTTGTACAGAAATGACGAATCCGATTTATGCGCGTGTGACTTGACGGGTCGTTTGCCAAATTATATCCTTAAGTGGACCTCGCGTGATGACAATTACATAATTTTAATAACAAAAAATGTTAGGTAATTCTAAAATTAATGTACATTAAGAATATAGAGAGTGTGATAAGTCAATAGCCTGATAGCTCTAATAGCTTACTTGGAATGGATAACAAAAATGCTAGTTATATTTGGAAAAAAAATATTGCCAGAATTCTTAAAAATCTTAAAAAAAATTGACTCAATTTGTGTGACAACAATTACCCCCCCCCCCTCTGATGTTAAGTCAACTCTTGAAAACACCTACATTGTAATCCGATGGAAAGACAGACGCGGTCAATTTATCCCAGTTCTTTGCTGTACCAATAATGAAAAACAAAATCTTTAAATTGATCTACAGAGAAAAATAGTCTCACGTATTCTTTGCGGTCGACAGAGACAAGACTTTTTGCTTGATTTGCTTTAGCAATATAGACATATTAGGTTCCAATACCGTAAAACATTCGTACAATCTTGAATTCCAACACAATCTTCAGTTCGTGAGACTTCCCGCCACAAGGCTACCAATTCATATTGTTTAGATTTAGGCATGTAATTATAGTGTTTTAACGAAGTGCCAGAATCCCACTAATTTTAAAAGTGTGAAAGTTTGGATCTTGGATGGATGTTTGTTAGTCAACCACACCAGAACCACTAAACGGATTTGGGTAAAATTTGGCACTAAGATAGATTATAGACTGGAATGGGACATAGGTTACTTTTTATTTAACTGACTTCAAAAAAGGAGGTAATTTTGCATACAAATGGTACAGAAAAAGACTTATTTTTTAATCGCGAGTAACACCGCAGCTAATATAAAATAAAGTGGATCTGCACTTCAGCATTAAATCCGATGAATTGACTCAAAACTGGGTAAAATTATTGTATTTATATATATAAAAGAGAGAGTGTGTGGGTATGTTCCATATAGGCTCCGAAACGGCTGGACTGATTTCATTAAAACTTTCAGGGAATCTTCAGATTTACCTGGCGAGTAATCCTGTAAAGTTTGTTGACGATCGGAGCACTCCTCTTTTTGGATTGTCAAACAAGACATAGCCACTTTTATTTCTGACATTAAATTGAGCCCGATATGTTTTTGTATAAATGATAAGAATGATATTGTATTTAATGATATGTACATGGGTGTAGGTAATTATCTTTATCCGCTTGAAAAGAGAATGAATACGGAGAGAAATTAATAATTTAATATATTGTGAGAGTTAAATTAAATATTTAATGATTTAAGTTTATTGTTTACATAAAATAAATCTAGCCCAGAGAAGCGCGAAGCGAAGCGAAGGTTCATAAATAACTAGCGTATAGTTATTTATAAACCTTCACTTTCCTTCTTGAAGCATTGCCTTCTTTGGGCTACTAGTTCGCTCCTTCTCTAATAAAAACCACCGTAGCTTATAATTCTCAAACAAATTACACAACTAATTCCAAATCATCCATGTGTCGATCGCTATCAGAAAATCGTTCTCCATCACACCACTTGGGAGACAATACCACACACACTCCTTTCAAATTTACCACCGTATATGCAAATAAGGTGGAACGACTCGAAGATAAACAGACACACGATCTGATCAATTTTCTGTTACATTGTATGGTAAACGCGGAGCATTTAGCCTCACAAAGGACTGCTGGAGAGGAAATTGGAAACTAACCTTTCCTGTATTACACTTAATTACTTTGCTTCAGTATGAAATTGTTCAAATGATTCTCGAGTGTCATCTCCGTCAAGCAAAGGGTATGACTCAGTATACTGTGTATCTATACTAATATGTATAAATTAATCTGTGGCATTTTTTTATGCAACTTTTTTTATTGTTTTTACCAGCCCTGGAAGTGCCATAGCCGATATTATTATTAACATTTCAATTATTTTGTTTAATTAATTATATTTTCATTGACTATCCTATCCTATTAGTTGGAGTGAGGTTACCCGCAATTATTAACTACTGATTAACTATTTACTATTTTATTATAAAATAAAGGTAGCCTAAGTTACTTCTTACTTCAGCCCTGTAGTTCTGATCTCTCAAGAATAAGACTACGGTATCTCCTGCCTGTCATAGAAGGCGACTAAAAGGGGCCTCGGGTTCACTGGGCGACAAGGGTCCCTCCCTTTTTCGTCCCCTTTGTCGTCCGCCAAGGTGGACCCGGGAAGAAGGCAACATCGGCTGGCCCGTGTCGCCTTGCACTGCGAGAGCACAGAGAGTAACCTCCCCCCCCGGGAAGTGCTCTTCTTGAGCACAGTGCAGAGGGGCTCCGGTGCGTTCCACTGGAGGTCCCGGAGCACCTCACCATGCACCGAGGAAGGGCCACCATGGAGGTTTTAGTGGGTAAAAGCCCCACATAACCGCCGCCTTCCCCCCAGAAGGCGGGGTATCTTTTTTGAAGATTTCCTCCTCGTTAACAAAAAAAAAAGTTACTTCTTACTTTCTACATCAGTGAAAATACCGTCAAAATCGGTATAGACGGGACAAAAATTGTAAAAATGTTATTTATACCGCACATACATATATTAAGATGCATCTAGTAAGTAAAAAAAGTTTATTTCAATATTACAAACAGACATTACATTTTTAGTTATTCGTATGGAACTATAAATATATCTGAAATATTTATGGTCTTTGAAGATTTTTTGGTGATTGTGGTAAAACCTTTATACCATAGGAAAACCTTAGCATTCCACCATTTTCATCAAGCACTACTGTGCAAACATTAATAGGTTCCGATTTTAACTTCCCAATAGCAGGTCGAATGATCATGTTTAAAACCGACTTCAAAAGGACAAGGTTCTCAATTCGACTGTATTTTTTTTTTAACTTTCGACTGGCTTTGATGATTCTTTTATATTTTGAAGCTGGTATTTCCCGTGTCCGTGTCTCATTTCAAATTGGTCCAATTCTGACAATGGTATCCTTGAGAAAACCATATAAGTCTTAAAAAAGATCGTCCGCACGTCATGGACTTTAATGTTAAATCCATGAATGTTTGAATTGGAAGTCGGTTTTTGTGTTTACATGTATATGTATACATGAGTTATAAATGTAATGACGCATGAAAGCATTACTATTCATCTATCTCACGCCAAGTGGACGTGAGGTCTAATCGACCTCATTGATCCGACTGGCACCCGTTTGAAAACTGAGCAATGTAAACATCCTCGCGGCCCGATAGCCCGCTGAATCACTAATTACACGTTCGACGCCTCGGTCGTCCCGCGGCCATTAAGCCCAATCTAATCTTGTTAATTTAATCCGATCCGACCCACGCCAGAGGAAGTCAATCATCAGCGTTTTTAAACTCTCCGTGCACTACACTATTGGCGTTTACTGGAATTAGGATGTTCAGAATTTATTTTATGTCACCATCGTTTCTCTTTATTGTCTGACTAACATCGAATAATTAGGATTGTTTATGTCCAGATGAGTGTGTTCATAGTTACTTGTGTGAGACAACTAGTGTGACGTCCTTTTCAAGTAACGCAACGAAACTGGTGTGTCGGCCTAAGTCACCTGTTCCAAAACTAGTGATTTTTGTAACTAGTTATTTTTAATGCCATCACCAACTATACAGTTTAAAACGAAACGAAATTAAGTTAAATCACTAAGTGTTTGTAGCTATATAATATAGTTAAATCAACAAATTCACTTCATACTTTGTTCAGGCTTAGGATTGTTTGTATTAAATGTACTTATAATCTATTATTGTTTACAAAAATGCTATTTTTAATTGGGCTTATAACGAAACCAGCGATTCAGTTACATGTCGTATCACTAGTTATTGTATCTAGTGACGTGAATCATGCTCGAGCCTATTGACAACAGACATTAGACCTAGGGGAACGTCTGTGATGGTATCTTACACGGTTGTAGGAAAGTTAGAACCATATATTAATGACTAAACTAAACCGAACCGAACTCTGCGTATTTAAAAAAAAAGTGATTTATCTAATTTTATGTCATGACAGCCAATACACCTGACATCATGATGACAGATCGATCAGTTCGACAGTATTCATCGATATTACCATCCCACATGTCAGGAACCTCGTGAAGGCCGAAAGGAAACAAATCACCAAGTACCTTGGTCACGAGGTGACCGCCATGTGGGTTGTGGATTCGACGATCATTGTCACGATAGTCATTTCTGCAAACGGTCTTATAGCGAAAAGTCTCGAACGATGGCTAGTTCAGGGGGTTAGAAACAAAAGGCGGTACTCTTGGACACGGCACGCTTTGTCCGGAAATTTATGACGTCCTAACCACCGGTTGCTTGGGCCCTGCCTCGCTTCCAGCGGCACCCTGGATTACGTTCTTACGTATTTATATTTTGTATTGTCCTTTTGTGTATATTACTTTTTATTATAAATAATATTGTTTTAATTTAATCTAAGATTTAAAAATAAATAAAAATATTGTTACATATATATTTATAGGCTGTCTTTCAATGTAACATTGTAAAAGATAATGAGACGACCAAATTTGGTGGCTCTCTGACCAAATATTCTTAACATCACATGGCGTTAGTTTAAACAGTTTGTCGTCGTGTCATATGAGGTTAAGAAAGTGCTTGATAATGATTCGTCTGAAGAGCTATTAGCATATAAATCATGAAATTATAATACAGTTTGTGGACAATTTGTCATCTAGCCGCAGAGCCGGTTCGTTCGTGACGAATGGAATTAATAAAATCACAAAAAGACGCTATCACAAAGGATGCGTGGATCTGTATTGAGAATCTGTGATGTTGACGAATTATTCTGACTTTCAATTCAAATATAAACATTGGTGTGGTTTGTATGGGTTCAATGTAGTACATGGTAATGGCGAAGATAAAACTTTAGATTTTAGATTGATAGATAAACTTTTTATTTGAAATAGTAACAATCAATTAAACGCTACACTTAACCTAAAAGAGGGAAAAAAATAAATAAATAAATAACTGCGAAAATTATTTATAATAAGGACTGAATTCTATTTATTTTATAAATAAACATACAAAATATATTTAATACATATATGTCTTCTATAAATATAAAAAAAATGTTTGTATGTCCCTTATAGAATCGTATACTATGCATTTGATCTTCAGCAAAGGGCATGAGTCTACGACGGTTTCTGAATTGACTGAGAGATGTTTCTATGTAAGAGAAAATAAAAGATTTTTTATTAACATGAGATTTAATAAAGCTTCGGGTGACCGGAATGACGTTCAATTGTTCACCCAACGAATGACAACTTCAAACATATGTCACATTATAAAATGATAATCATAAACAATTACTGCTTCTTTCGCAACAGAAAAACGGTTTTTCAAATAATTGTTGTTGAGAAATTTATCGTCGAGTTATTTATTGATGTTATTATATTGATAGAAACAATTTATATGGCAAAACAACATTTGTGGGGTCAGCTACTTTAATTATATAAATAAGAAAAATAGTCAATTTAGCGAACGGCTTTTCTCAGAGGACATTACGCAACTCGACTTAAAAAAGGCTGATTTTTTATTGCCTATCATGTAAAGGTAATACATCGCGCGCACGACATTGGGTAGTAGAGTGGGTGCAGGTGCCCAGCATCTCTGAAAATCAGCGCTGTCACTTCTGAGCACATACTATAACGTTGTCCAATATTGGCATCATAATATCCTTTTTCTCTGTTCCTTCTTTTAATTGTATTATGTTTATGTAATGTGTATAATATATGTAATGTATATTGTGATGCCAATAAATAAAACGTCTATGTCTAAGTATAAGTACAAAATCTTACCGTTTTAAAGACATTACAAAATTAATTTCTCAAAAGCAAATAAAAATTGTAATTATTTTTAAACTTGTTTTGTTATACACAAACAAACCATTTATACACAATACACTTTAATGAAAAAAATATAAATATTTTTAAATTGAGGGCAGATTTAGACAATTTTTTGATTTTTATAGAGATCGGTCGTTATAAGCGGGTTAATGGAACTAGTCAATATGGATGGATGATGTTATCTGCTGCATCTGAATCTTTCATTGATACTATCAAAAGAGAATTATAAGAAAACTCTTAAAGGATTAGAGGCGGTGACAGAATCAGTTTCCATAATAAAGGCTCGGCTTAAGCATCCATTGATTTATGATTTCCATGCGAATAAAGCACCAGTGTGATACAGCCTTATGGTACTACGTACTTTATTTGTGCTCGTGAAGGAGTGAATGGAGGAGCTAAGTCATCGACTTTAGTATTATAAAGCTGTGTCTATAATTTTCGCATTTTAGGCGAAACATTTTTGGAAAAGTACAGTTTTCTTGTCTATCTTTTATTTTTAAGAAGTAGGGATAAATGATCAGCTATCACACCTATTATTTGATAGTGAAGGTGTAGGTTAGGAACTCTACTACTGTGACTATCACCTGTTATGTAAAAGAGACATGAGACATTTCCACTTTCCATTCCACTCCCGCGTTGCATTTGATAAAGGAATGGACTCGTTTCTTAACCAGCTGATGCTGGTTAAAAGTACTCAGTTTCAAAAAAAGAATCGTCAAAATCGATTCGAATCGAAAGTTATGAGGTAACCAACATTAAATAAACATGCAGACTAATTGAGAACGTCCCTCTTTTTTCAAGTCGGTTGAAAAAGAGCCCTCCGCGCATAGTAGCATTTAATGTTCCATCACTCAATTTCTCTTCGGGAACGTGCCGTTCTTCAATACAAAGCCAATACATATATATTTACTTTAACTTATAAATAGTCCAGCATACGTTTTGTCGAGAAATAATAAAATTTTAAAATCAGAGATCCGTGCAAAGGTGTTGTGAACGCATTAGCAGAGGCCGGGTACTGTCACGGGCCCATGGGCCCACAATGGACTGAATCAAAGCGTATAGTTATAGAGTTAAAAATATCTCTTATGTGTCCCCACCTACATTGCTTCCATAAAGTTCTTGTCAGGGTTGGGAAATGAATATTTTTTTAAGTCGTACTTTAAGAACTCTACCAACCGACCTCAGAAAAGGAGGTGATTCTCAATTCGTCGGTATGTTTAACATAATATATATATCCGCACTCTCTTCCGTACACGGTGAGGGGCTTCGAAATCTCCAGTGGAACGCATTAGAGTCTGCACTGTGCTCCGAAAGTACGAACCGGGGGTGGTTATTCTGTCACCCGGCGTCATCTCCTTCCCGGGATTAGAGCCCCCCACCATCGTTGCTCGTGTACTCGGGTTCTCTTTTAGTCGCCTTTTACGACAGCCAGAGGATACAGTAACCTTATTCTATGAGCCCGTTAACTGGTGTGATTGGTATAGGGCTGTTAACTGATTAACCTAGTCGATTTTTTTTCTTTTTGTTTGAAGAAAAAGATCTAATTAAACCAAATCAATTTAAAAAAAAACGCATCAAATAAAAAATATATTTCCCTTAAATTATTTGTATAATGTGATTAATACAAGCAATCATCAAATTCTGTCTGTCAACAAAAGACGGTTCGAGCGTGATGATAAATAAGTGCGTTATAATTTATTAATCAAAGCACTAAGCGACAATCCTGCGGCATATCGCGTAGGCGACAAGTCGACGCGCGACATGCAATGTGCTCGTGAAAGAGGCCCTTTATACCACCAGGTATTCCCACAGCTCCGTTTACTTTGTTGTGTTCGAGTGCTCCTATTATTTTCTAAAAGGTAACTTTGACTGCTTTTATGTACTAGAAATATTTAGAACGAGCTGCACCCCGCGGTGTTACTCTGGTTTAAAAAATGTTCATTTAAATTTTTTTCAAATAAAAGTAAGCTATGTTTCGTCAAAATTCAGTCATATTAGCCAGAACAAACAAACTGACAAAAATTGTAACAAATGTTATTTTGGTACTAGCTGTGCCCGCCTCTTGATCCGTGCGATATTTAACAAAAACGTTATTTAGTTTATGCATTTCACTGCGTCCTATTTGTACTCGTGAAGATACATTGAGCTATTTACAAATTGATGAGGGCAGGATTATCATTTGTCATAAATCGTCACCATCGATTCTTATGGCATCCTGCAAATGTATATAGCTTGGCTCGCAGCCTGGTCTGATTAAGCTCTATCTATGTATTTCAAGCGCTGACTTTCATTTTAACGTACATGTCCACTATAAACTATAAAATAATAGACATATCACACAAATTAAAACTAAACTTGTAACCTCTTTGATGTCAGTTTAATATAAAAATTGCCAGCTTATTTCCCAAATTAAGTCTAAAGAAGTTTTACTTCAATTATGTCACAAAGAATAAATGTTTGTAGGTATGTTTGAATATTCCTTGCAGTGTAAACGTCTCAATACCCGTGGATATCTCCAAGGTAATCATAAATTACAGTACAAACAAGCACACATGCGCGCCATCTACTAATTCCAATTGTGTCTGACTTTGATTCAATTTCTTACATGAATTAATACTCTTATACGTTTTGTTCCCAGATCCTTTGTACGCGCTGTTTGTATGCTTATAGATGGTATTGTGCCTGGTTGAGACGATTGAGTGTGAAATTTGAACAGATATGACTTATGTAGGCGATTGTTTAAATAATAAAAATACCACAAGTGGTACCGTTACTACGGGTTCTCTTTAGTCGCCTTTACAACAGTCAGAGGATACAGTAAGTAGCCTTATTCTATGAGCCCGTTAACTAGTGTGATTGGGGCTGTTAACTGATTAACGTAGTCGATTTTTTTTCTTTTGTTTGAAGAAAAGATCTAATTAAACCAAATCAATTAAAAAACGCATCAAATAAAAAATATATCTCCGTGAAATTATTTGTATAATGTGATTAATACGCAATCTCAATAACAAGCAATCATCAAATTCTGTCAACAAAAGACGGTTCGAGCGTGATGATAAATAAGTGCGTTATAATTTATTAATCAAAGCACTAAGCGACAATCCTGCAGCATATCGCGTAGGCGACAAGTCGACGCGCGACATGCAATGCTCGAAAGTTCGAATCGGGGATGGTTATTCTGTCACCCGGCGTCGTCTCCTTCCCGGGATTAGAGCCCCCCACCATCGTCGCTCGTGTACTCGGGTTCTCTTTTAGTCGCCTTTTACAACAGTCAGAGGATACAGTAAGTAGCCTTATTCTATGAGCCCGTTAACTAGTGTGATTGGGGCTGTTAACTGATTAACGTAGTCGATTTTTTTTTCTTTTTGTTTGAAGAAAAAGATCTAATTAAACCAAATCAATTAAAAAAAACGCATCAAATAAAAAATATATCTCCGTGAAATTATTTGTATAATGTGATTAATACGCAATCTCAATAACAAGCAATCATCAAATTCTGTCAACAAAAGACGGTTCGAGCGTGATGATAAATAAGTGCGTTATAATTTATTAATCAAAGCACTAAGCGACAATCCTGCGGCATATCGCGTAGGCGACAAGTCGACGCGCGACATGCAATGTGCTCGTGAAAGAGGCCCTTTATACCACCAGGTATAACCACAGCTCCGTTTACTTTGTTGTGTTCGAGTGCTCCTATTATTTTCTAAAAGGTAACTTTGACTGCTTTTATGTACTAGAAATATTTAGAACTAGCTGCACCCCGCGGTGTTACTCCGGATTAAAAATGTTCATTTAAATTTTTTAAATAAAAGTAAGCTATGTCAAAGTTCAGTCATATTAGCCAGAATAAACAAACTGACAAAATTGTAACAAATGTTATTTTGGTACTAGCTGTGCCCGCCTCTTGGTCCGTGCGATATTTAACAAATACGTTATTTAGTTTATGCATTTCACTGCGTCCTATTTGTACTCGTGAAGGTACATTGAGCGATTTACAAATTGATCAGGGCAGGATTATCATTTGTCATAAATCGTCACCATCGATTCTTATGGCATCCTGCAAATGTATATAGCTTGGCTCGCAGCCTGGTCTGATTAAGCTCTATCTATGTATTTCAAGCGCTGACTTTCATTTTAACGTACATGTCCACTATAAAAACTATAAAATAATAGACATATCACACAAATTAAAACTAAACTTGTAACCTCTTTGATGTCAGTTTAATATAAAAATTGCCAGCTTATTTCCCAAATAAGTCTAAAGAAGTTTTATTTCAATTATGTCACAAAGAATAAATGTTTGTAGGTATGTTTGAATATTCCTTGCAGTGTAAACGTCCCACCCGTGGATATCTCCAAGGTAATCATAAATTACAGTACAAACAAGCACACATGCGCGCCATCTACTAATTCCAATTGTGTCTGACTTTGATTCAATTTCTTACGTGAATTAATACTCTTATACGTTTTGTTCCCAGATCCTTTGTACGCGCTGTTTGTATGCTTATAGATAGTATTGTGCCTGCTTGAGACGATTGAGTGTGAAATTTGAACAGATATGACTTATGTAGGCGATTGTTTAAATAATAAAAATACCACAAGTGGTACCGTTACTACGAGTTCTCGATTGTAATCACACTGATTGTATACTAAAGTTACGGCCTTATATATATCTATATATGTCCCACTGCTGGGCTTCTCTGTAAAGAGAGTATAAGGGCATAATCTGCCACGCGACACTAGTGCGGATTGGCAGACTATATAATATGTAAGTTTCCTTACAATGTATACACCGGGTGCAAACAAATTCATTGTATATTGTTAAATATGTAATTTTTAATCATTTTTAAAGCCGTAATTGAGTGCAGAGTATATGTGTATTTTCTTGAAATCCTTCTTTCTTTGTTATTCTTTGTACATATTACGCATATGAATTAATTGGAACAAGCGACCAGAGAAAATGTTCCGTCCGTATGTTCACATACAGACGGCCTTGTCTTCAATAGAATATTTAATATGCTGGCAATATGATTTGCTATTAGACTACATCACCATACAATATAAAGTGGGATTGCAGTAAACCGTTTGATCATATAAAAATATACACATATAATAAATTTATAATATTATAGGAAAACTTCCAGCTATACGGTCGCAATGTATAATTTACAGATAGATCACTAATACCAGGTAACAAGTTTTCACAAATGTTTATCACAAACACAAATGGAGGTAAACAAAATCCATGTAGCATAGATTAGAACATCATGGTTCTCTAGCCAGAACATCCCTAAACATTTTTATGACAAGTATATTTACGATTAAAAATAAAAACCCGACTTCAAATTGAATAGGAATATCATGAAATAGAATTAATCGGAAGCTAACCAAACTCTCATCAAACTACTGAAAATACAAAATTTCCAAAACAAAATGAATCATCGAAATCGGTTGGCGTAATATTGAGTTGTTCGTGGCGTACGTATCTCATACAAATTTAAGACATATAGTTTACTCATGGCTGTCAGAACTGGACCAAATGGGACCCCACAGGAAGCACCAGCTTCAAATAAAAAAGAGGGGACAAACCATAAAGAAATACATACAGACGAATTGAGAACCCCTCTTTTCTTGAAGTAGTTTGAACCGCTTGCGAATGGAGGCAGCACCAATGTAGAATAGGTCGATATTAATATACTTCTTACAAAGATTATTAATTGCATTACAAGCTCTAATGAAGCTATTAAGCATGTTATTTGTGTTACTAGTAGGAAATAACGGACAGTTAAATGTAGTAATTTTATAAACAAACTTATTAGTAGCGAGGTAAGTTCGAGAACATTTAGTAAGGTAGTTAATTTTTGTCCCCCAAGATACGCCTACCATTGTGGCGAAGTGGTTTTTGTTGCACCACAAACAGATTGAGGTTTGACGGGCATTGTGTGTAGCGACGTAAGTCATGATTTATCACATTATTTCATACAGGTCCTATTAATTACGATCTTAGTTAAGATGAATAGTATCGTGAAAGGATGCTTTAGTATACTGTGAAAGGAAAAAAGATCGCTAGATATTTAAATCAACCTATCACCGTTTTTGTTCTTTTTGATAGATTATAGAATGGGGAAAGAGAAAAGGTTAACCAATAGCCTCACTTTTAAATAAGAGGGAGAAAAAACCAAATTCCGATTACTTGAATTCACCTCTTTCTTGGTTTATTGGTAGTTATTTCTTTAAAGGGTCAATAGAGTTAGGACATCGAATAAAATTATTGGGATCATTCAACGTCCAATATTTTCAAAATTCTTCTGTACATTCGTAGGTTATTAAATTACCGTTAGTATTGTACTAATTAGTAATTTTACGTACAGACCTCATCTATTACATGTTAGGAGCGTTGCTGAAGTTTCTTAATTAATTCTTAATCCATGTAAAAGCAACCGACTGATCCTTGGTTCGGCTCTCTCTGCTTACGCGTACCATAGTCGTCCGAGCCGAAGTCATCCTTCACCGGGGTGACCGCTGTGTAGTACTAGCTGTAGAGCGACCTATGGAGCTAGGAAACCTGGCATAGTTGTAAAGTCATCTCAATCCGGTGAAGCAGTAAAAGCCAGCTTCTCTGGCTGTGTAGTTCGTCAGAATAAAAAAACGAATTAATAAAAAAGTAGTAATGTGTATATCTATTTTGTAAGCAAAGCTTTTAGCCTGATAATATTAGAATTGTTGAACAGCTCGGCTCTATAAAGTATTAAATGAAGGCATGATCGAGATAAGGGGGACAATTCGCTCCATCGAAAATTAGTCTCGATACAAAGTCTGTATTCGTATTTTTACGACGTATTCGTCAGACGGCCATCAGCCGATGTCAGGCAATCTAACTTTGTCGAGACGTACCAACACATTTATGGAATTTACAACTGTCGCTGCCAATTGGGCGAAACAGAAAATAGCAGAAACGTCCGATCGAAGCAAAATCAAAAGGAAAAGTATTTTTGACACAATATTTGTTTTACCAGGTTCTATTGTATTGTTGCCGAACAGATTGAAGTCACATTTGTCAAACTCGTTCTGCATTTGTGTATTTATTTGTCTGTTTGTTACTCGACTTGTTTATCGTTTTTTTATTTTATTAAGATGTATAAACTAACTAACATAAAGTTAACAATTGTTTAACAAAGGAGTAATTATAACAAAGAATAAAAAAATCTATTGATTAAAATTTATAGACTTTTAACAGATCGTCCGTTGGCGTACTAATGCCAGTAACACGATGCAGCGAACTTGTTTTAAGTTTTTAATGAAATATTCTTCGTACTTGATCTTAAGAAAGTAAAGAATAATTTAGTGGTTCTTAGAAAATCAAAAAGTAACTTTCATGACAGGGCATTAAAGTGATCCGTCTGAATATGTGAGCTGTTCTGCTTCTATTTTAACTCTGTACAATTATAAAAGAGGTTTTAAACTATAAATTAATAGTAAACGTATTTTAGCAACTATTTAATTCACCATTTGTCCGATGATAGATGTACTATGTACTACCAACGTCCATAGAGAGTATAGTCCCCTGAATGGATGTTGATACTTACTAAGAACAAAAATATTGATGCTATATTAAATCTATTAAATTGTAAGACATAAAAAAATGAAATATTCTGCTTTTGTTATAGGAAAAGTGGCAAACGAGCTTACACCTGATCTTAAGTGACCAACACCGGAGGAGCTGCAGGTACGTTTTCTTTGAGAAAGGACTGGGTCCGTGAAAGTCCCCAAATCGTACAGGTTTGGAAACACCGCTGGTGACAGTTGATTCCACAGGTTGATAATATGTGGAAGAAAGTTACGCGAAAAACGTACCATGGAGGAACGCCAATCGTCAAGATGATGTTCCTAGAATTTGTACTTCTGCCGTCCTGCTTTTCCGATATATTTTTGTTATACGCCGATTCCATCAGCGTTACGTTACGTTATCAAATTATAGATGAAGGCAAAAGAAAGGAAAGTGAATGAGGCGATATAAACGACTGGAAAAAGTGACAGCGACTAGAAATCGCTAGACAAAAGAAGCAGAAGATTATAGTGATATATAAAAGTATATAGTATGACTTAGTGATCCGTCCCGAAATGGCATTTACAACTAGTTAGTTATTTGAATGTCTTGTTTTGTTTCCGGTTAAAGCCTACCTACCGAATGGTGATCTGACTGTTTACAAGATTGGAGTGACCTTATAAGCCCGTGGGACTTTGGTCCGTGTCCCAATAAAGGTTTATAACTAAAAACTCTGCCGCCAAACTTAGTACATATCTTTCTTGTATCTCTCAATAGCTATACTGGCAAACAAACAAATGAAACTCCTCGATCCATTATTATCCAGTTATTATCGCTCCCAGTCCCCACTTGCCGCATTTTTGCGTTATTTATGCGTTGTTTTCGCCAATCCTTCAGGATATAATCAAAAGTTCCGGCCGGTCGGCGGTACAATCAAACTTCTTAAAGCGCCCCCTCGCTCGAATGTCATGCCCTCATTTTTAGCGTGAGGAATAATTCCATTCTAGCGGTATCGTATCTTCATTTTGCAATATAATACTTTTATTGGACGCCCGTAGACGCTGTAACGATTCCTTGTTATCAACTTTTTTATTACGTGTACGCCTTTTGAAGGGAGACGGTAGCTTCCTAAGCAATGCCAAAGTATTTTGATGTTGATTCATTAGACTTCCCTAATTATTCTACTTTATTGTCCTTAGCAAATTTAAAATTTCGGCGGTGTGACACGGTGTTAGTGGGTTTGAGTCTGGGTCGACTATATGTGAACCTAATTCTTTGTTGTTTATCAACTGTGAGATGTCTCCTCACGCCACCGTATAACTAAAACTGAAAAATGGTCAATTGTAGCTTTATTGTTTGCGTCATGTTTATGAAATAATGATTTCCGAAAATACATTTAAAAAGACTTGAGCCCTTATATTGAAGTATCTCATGATAAACTAAAATGTATTAATAAATTTATAGAAACATTTATTCAAAGCATCATTTACGCAAATGGGAACGTAAAATTTAAAGTCGCCGACCATTGTTAAGGGCAACAACTTACGTTTAAAGTCATATTTTAATATTTGACCGCGGAAACACTGCGAGACACAAATTACTGAACACAGAATTGCTATTGGAATTGTCAAGGATTATTGTTTATTGTTTAAATGACGCTACAGGCTGCGGTTCAAGTTAGAGACGGTGTGATATTTCTTTTAACAGATTTGGACTTATTATATCGAAGCGTTCTTTTTATTAATCGACTACAAAAAAGGAGGAGGTCTATATGTTTTTTTTCATATTTGTTACCTCGTAACCTTAAACTGGGTGAATCGATTTTGAAAATTTATCATTTGAGAGCTGGTATTTCCCCTGTGGTCCCATTTGTTCTAATTCTGAGAATGACAACCATGAGAAAACCATATAAGTCTTAAATTTGAATTACGTATGTGCTCAATTCGTCTTTTATTGGTAAAGATGTACTTCAAGAGTAGTTTCATGAGAGTTTGTTTGGGTTCTGATTTATTCTATTTAATAATAAATTAATATTCCTACGATAATTCGGAAATAGAAAAAAATACGCGTAATAACGTTTAACCTTTGATTCGATTGTTGTTTTACTAGTAAATTTATTTGTATTTCGTACAAATAAAGATTAAATAAAAAGTGAATGTCGGTTATATTAAAATCAATCGCTTGTTACTTTGCACCAGCTTTGGTTTTGCAAAATAATGTGGAATTATGTCCAGATTGAATTATAATAATGACCAATTAAATATATGTCTTCTTCAGTTAAAACGCTGCGTGTCCCCATTTTTTGTTTGTTGAGCATGGCAACCTGCTGGGGATCGGAAACAAGATGCACTTAAAAGGGTGACAACACTTTCAGGTGGGACCTTAGTGATAGGAGGTAAAGGTAAGGTCGCGAAATAAGCGTTTAAAATAAAAACATTTCAACAGCCCTAGTGCGCAATGCTAGATTTCATTAAGGTTTATTCATTAAATTCCTTTTTTATCGAAATCATATCATTTTATCGACTTTTTTATTAAAATCGATTTTATGATTACAATTAGCATTAAAATATAGAACATTTTATGTAGTATTTTTAATAAGCATTTTTATGTTCAATTCTTTAAAGAGCACTAAATAAAAATAAGCGAAGGTCGTATTAATTCTAGGACTTATATTTATTCTGGCAGTTAATAAAATAAAAAAAGAAACGGGCGTTAAATTGACACGTTTGAATTTTAAATTTGAATTCGATTGACGCGTTCCGATCACGGACGAATGATCTTGCGCGTTCGTGTGAAAATCGAATATAATAATCGAAAAAGTCTCCCTACATAATTATTTTTCAATTACTAAATAACCCTACGACCTTATATAACTAATGACACGAACTAATTTTGAACGCATTTTAATTTTACAAGTGTAAAGAATATAATTGTATCACTGTATTGACAATTTTATTTTGGAAGCTAATAAACATACATTCGGCTTTAGTACTCTCAACATAAAGTACATTTTAGTTTGTGTTTAAATAAATAATGTGCAAGTATATCATGGTAAATGACATGTTCGCCTTGATTCGATTTAGGTCCGGTAGCAATGTGCAGCCGATTGGAAAGATGGGATCGTAAAAATTAAATTCCGTATGTACAACGTTGCGAACAAATGTATTTAGACTGTTTTTAAGAAAGATATCACCTATTTGAAGTGACAACGGACAACCAAACCCGGCAGACAAAACAAAACCTTACAAGGGTCATGACGGCTCAGGTAATGGTTTTATATTGTACACAGATATATTTAAAATCCTACTCACACAGATCACAGGTCATTTAAATATTAATGATCTTATACAAGAATACTTACGAGCAAAAAATACCGACTTCTTTTTTTTTATGGGTATAAACTAGTGCTTGACCACGATCCCACCTCGTGTTAAGTGATGATATAGTCAAACAGTATATGATGCCAAAAAAGGAAACGTCTATGTTCATTTAAACCGAAATCCAAACTCCACAATCCTTCTCGACATGAATCATATGACAATGGGCAGTTGTCCTACAATTTGACGATTTCCTTAAAAGCTTATTCCGGAAAAGGTAACCTTTCTGAGAAGCGAACGAACTCTGCTCGGCTCCGATTCATCGGCTGATATGACGTACAAACGTGACCCTGACGTGCCGCGTGGAGCGACAGAGCAACGCACATGCAGACAATTGTAATCTGTTTGAATGTTGAACTTGATTTTTTATAGGAATAGGGACAAACGAGCTTACAGCTTACCTGATCTTAACGGAACCGCCCATGAACATCTACAACACCGGAGGAACTGCACATGCGTTGGTGGCCTTTGAGAAAGGCTAGTTTTTTGAAGGTCCCGAAATCGTATAGGTTCGGAAACACCTGATTGTTGGTTCTACAGGGTGACAGTGCGCGGAAAAAGTTGCGAAAGAAATAATCAAGATGGTGTCGATTGAATGGAAACGTCTCTTGAAACCAGTAAATTGTGGTTGAAATGTCCTGATTACTCTCATCACTTTTATGACATGAAATTTTACTAACAAGTATATTAACCTATCCAAATAAGCTTCATTAAACACTTCATTGTCGAATTGTGGATTTGAATCTACGACCTTAGATATTACATCCCAGATAAAATAAGATGAATTATCTGATCTTTCTTAGATGAAGGGACATTAGGGTTTACAAAATGTGCGGCAATGTTGAATACAGTTGTTATACCACTATAATACCAGATTGGTGATGGTGATGACGGTAAACCACGGCATCATGGGGGGTGCTGACGTTGATATGTGTGGGATGTGCAAGACGGAAATCCTTTACCACTACACACCCTCTCGGATTGAATAGAACATATCTACTCGTATGTAAATTGTACAAACTAATGTTATCTGTTACTGTTGTTCTTTTCTTCTTTCTGCTCTTTTCTAATCTTTATTTGGGGTCGGGCTTTCTTCTCAGTCTGCGCCAAGATTACCTTTCGACAGTGGACCGCCAAGAGGCCGGTGAACTACTCCTTACTTTTTTCTGCTGATCATTAGCATCCTTTTTCCAGGGTAGTCTTCACATGACCGTTTTATCTGTTTCATAGTTATCACTTAGACCATCAAGTCACATGTCCTATTCACGTGTTCATTACAATTCACTTTAAGGCATTATAAGCACTTACAGTGGGTAATGATCAATTCACGATCCGGTACAAAAGCTTCGCGATATAATGGCGCATAATAAAGGATAGACAAAGAATAAATACTGCACGGTGACCACACCACGCGACCACAGGGTTGGTACAAAGCGCTACGTCGAATGGAAGTGGCACTTTGAAATTTTTTTCAAAGATAAAATTTTACAACAGAAACTAAGCTTTAATCGACTAAATAAACGAAGGTTCTCAATTCGATTGTATTTTTTTTATGTTTGTACCTCAGAACTTTCGCCTGGGGGAACCGATTTTGATGATTGTATTTGTTGTATAAGTTGATGTTTCTAGTTTGGTCTCAAGACCATACAAGTCATAAATTTTATTAGTTTGATTTGATTTGAAGTCTTTTTTTTGTTTTTTACTCGTAAATACTTAGTGTTATTGAGAAACTTTCAAAACATCTATGCCTCCTGAATGTAATAAGATTATATGAGATTTGTATTTGCTAAAACTACCTTAGCAGCTATTTCTAGAATCCCTCGTGTTACCAATCTCCTCACTTTAATACATGATCACGAGACAGTTACGAAGCTCTCATTTCCTCGTAAGCATAGATTTGACGTTGCAAATCAACCCATGCATCAACAATTGTCATGCCGCTTCTAGTGAAACTTATAATACATTTGAACATTAACATATAACCTTTCTCTATCCATGTTCAAACGCGTGGGTGCTGTTCTAAGAATAAGACGCAGGGCAGAGTAAATAATAACGTGCAGCCGCAGAGATCTATCTCGCTCTATATATATATGCGCAGTCGTACCTTGCACGACGGCCAAGAGGTCAGAAAAGCTGACGTTCGAAACCAAACCGTCAAACAGAAGTGGGGCCACATAGTCACTAGGTTAGTACTATTGTTTATACACATAGCCGCGGCGTTAATTTAACATATAACATCTAAAAGTAAATAAGTTAACAAAATATAATATATAAGAAATAGAGATAAGTAAAGTGAAAAAAAAGAAATATTGTTAAAAATGGAATAGTTTAAAATAGATATATAAATAGAAGAATGTAAAGTAGTATAAAGTATAAATAGGGAATTATATAAGCACGTAAATGTAGTAGTTTGTAACATTTCGATAATAGGGTCCCTAACCAAACATGTTGGGGGAATGGAAAAAAAAACATCTAAAAGTGTAATTTTTAGATAAATATGTCCCACTGCTAGGCACAGGCCTTCTCTTTAAAAGAGTATGCAAGCATACTACGTTACGCGGTCCTGGTCTTAGTGTTGATTGACAGACATCAGGTCTTAGAAAATTTTCCAACACATGTAGGTTTCCTCACGATGTTTTCCTTCATCGCCGAGCGCGTTGTAAGTCAGCAGTTAAAATTGCAACAAACATGACGTAATCCCCCGTGTTCTAATTCCCTCAATGGACTTCAAGAAGTCTGTCATTCCCTCTAATTACCATGAAGCTAGTGCGCCTTACCAGTACTGCATTTTTACTTAACATCATGTGGGATCGTGGTAGACCACGAACACAGTTGCTTTTGAAAGTATTAAAAAAAACCTAGAAATCGGATTGCGTACAATGCTGGGATACTGAGTTGCCACGGTACTTACTGAACTGCCAATTGCAAATTAAGTCCGGCCTACTATTAATATACTATTCATAAACAGAACAGTATTGCAATTATAACCACAAGAGTAGAAGAAACCTGAAGAATGCTAAGTGCCTTACTAATAACTAAATTTACATGTGTTATTTTGTAATCTAAATAAACCAAACCGAAGGGAGGAGGCGAAGATTGAAAACAAAATACCAAACATGTTCGACAAACAAATAGTGACATTAATAACATTAACTAATGATCAATTAAAAAAAATGGTAAAGCTATAAAACATATAAAAACGAATACATCCGAGGGCTCATATAATCTATTAACACTTAAAAACGGTGGCCTCGGCTCGAACCATCCCGGTATAGATTTTAAATTTATATCCATTTAACAATTCAAACTTGGCAATATTCTCAAAACTACCGTCCAATGTCAACTTCGAACTTACATCGGTATAAATAAGAAATTAACAGATGCAAGCTTAAAGTTACCTCTGCTAAAGACATTAACAAATACGAAACGAATACATGCACGTGATTATCGAATTTTTGCACCATTTTAAAACTTATATGTATAGATAGAAGGTTGTTGTTGTTGTTAATGAAATGTAAATAATTTATTGGTTATTGTCGTATCGGTCAGGTATTTCTTACGCGCGGAGGGTCCGTAATAAATAAATATCCACACCGCTTGACAAATGAGCGAACACTGGCTTTATGGTGGCGGCTCTACTGAGACCTTAGGGTCTGCAAGGAGCGCAAGTCAATAATCTTTCGATGGAATATCGATTCTATACTTACATGACTGTAGCAATACAGTCAAGTCGGGGGCAAATATTTCTGAAACGAAAATGTTTGAAATTCTTGTTTGTAAACATTGTTTTGTTTTAGGGTTAGGGAATCTAACAATAATGTACTGGAGCATATAATATAAATACGGAACAAAGATATATCCAACGCAGATGAAAGTAACAAGAAATAAGCTAATGTTAAGTTAAATCTGTCTATAGAAATAAATTTCAGAAAATAAGCACTTATATAAAAAATCATACAATTTTCTGCAATAGGAGCACCCATAAAGTAAAGTAATAGCAATAATAGAATGAAATATTATATAGATAGAGCTAAAAAAGACAAATCTAAACGAATCGAAACGAATCGATAACTAAACAGGGCGCTGCAAACCGCACGCAACGAACAAAAATATCAGATTCGTTTTAGTGGACCTTAAAACACACACAGAATTCATATTAGCCGATTAATAAATTCCCAGAAGTTGGAATAAGACATAAATTTTAATAAAATATACCATAAGGCATTATCGGCGGGCCTGATCTTAAGTGCAGTTCGTGTCTTATTGTTTCAACGCGACTTTTAGATGTCGAGAGATTTCGTGATGCTTGGGGGAAATAAAACTTTGAGATGCTATTGAGTACAGAAACGTGGACAGGTGGGTCGTTGACACCAACGTACGTCTTGGAATTTTCGCTCAGCAGTCAGCGAATTACGATTGCTGTTGAAGACGTTGAACGACGTAGGCTGGTTCCATTTCAAATCAACAATTAAAAACTTCTGAAAACACTTATTCGATTTTCAAGACTTCATCGATGAAGATTGCAATCTGCAAGCATTAAGTAAATTATTTCAATTGATTCCTGTATGCATACCGACGGTACGAATTGTGGCATCGGTGTTCTATTAAAATTTGTTTCAAATCTGACAATAAGATCCATGCGAAAACCAGATAAGTCTTAAATTTGCATCATGTATGTGCTATAAAATTGGACGAATAACTCAATATCCCGCCAACCGATTTCGATTATTCATTATTCATTCGAAAGGATGTACTTTAAAAATCGTTTGATGTTTGGTTAGGTTCTGATTAATTCAATTTCGTAATATTCCTACGATAATTCGTAAATGCTTACAAAGAGGCGTCCGCGCGTAATAGCATTTAACGTTCGATTCGATTTACATGTAAGTTCGATTCGAGTAACGTTTAAGTGGGTTTTTGTTTTCGTTCGGAAATATTGTTCAAATGATCTGAATTTCGGAATCGTAATCAATACAAAAATAAATACTACTGTGAATACATTACGATGAATACTTTCGATTTACTCCCGGATAATCAGAATAATGATGCAAGGCTGGACCACACGCGCAATGATCACTCGAACCCAATTAAAGATTATGCAGGGGAAAACATTGGAATTGCCTCGCGAACAAAATCACTGTAATTGAAACCCTGCCACCAGTATTACTAACTCACTTGATGCCCAATGCTATATCTTGATTATTCACTGCCTGAACTGCTGTTCGATGGTTGTAAGATCGAATCACAGCTGGTTTGTATCAATTAGTATCTAATTTTAATACGTAGATTGTTTTGGTAAAGATTCCAGAGTAACCCTTTGAAAGTATTAATTCCAGCTATAAATTTGTTGGCAGCGCAATTATTATTAGTTCGGTTTTTGTGAAAGCTAAAAACATACAGTTAAGGATTGCATCTAAATGGTACACCATCGTGGAAACACCATGATGGGATTTCTGGAAAACGATATTCAAAGTAACGGTAAGAAACTATCGATTTAATTTTTCGGTTCTTTAAAGAATGCTATGATTTTCTTTTCACAAATAATAAATGTTTATTCATCTTTCACAAATTTAAACATGTAATATATATAAACTTATCGTTTACTTTTAAAGTGAAAGACTGGTTTCTATACTAGGATACCCTTGCAGACAGAACAACAGCTTCCCCATCATCGTTTTAACTAATCTATTCTTGTTAATCATTCCACATAAGCTTAAGCTTGTGCCACGGGAGTTACTACCGTACATCCGTGCTTAACAAAATCTCGTACTTCCAACATCTGACACTAATTCACACGTAGAACGGATATAATTAAGGATTAAATCAAAATAACAAACTCGCCTATTGATTGAGCGTAATATAATTAAGCGGAATCTGACCGTCTATACCGACAAAGACGCCGCCAGAATCGATGACCGATTCGACTCCCGACTCGACCAGCCCGCAATTACCTTGTCCGTTCGTTTTTATTTTGATTTATCGTTTCCAGTCTACGAAACGATCGGTGTTTATTCTAACATATACACACAATAATACTTACTTTGAGTTCAACAGTGTTAGTGAAAACTAGGAATCAGCGACGTCCAGTGAAATATATTATTAACTTAATACTTACAACAAATATTAAATCACATACATATAATTCCCGTAAAATAATTAAGAGCGTTACTGGAGTTTCATCGGTAACTTTTTATCCTATCGCCAACGTTTCCCGAAATGCTTTAAAGCTACTTAGCTAATAAAATGTTTTGATAGTCTGCCTATAAAATTTACCAACCGAGCCGTTGTTCGGCCGGCACAAATCTGCAGCGCATGCCACATACACATTTACACATTTTCCTACAAAAAATCTACCTAAATTATAGCCTATGTGTTACTCTGCTGTTTCAACTATGTAATTATAAAGTTTCATCAGAATCCATTCAGTAGTTTTGGCGTAAAATAGTAACACTTCACATACATCCTTATATTCTTACAAATTTTTGAAAATTAGTACGATATTTATGATAAATACACGATTGTTCAAGAGAGAAAGAAATTATCTGCTCACACCCTCACTCTTGTCCCTACAAGAATTAGCAAGAATTATTTATTTATAATCATATTTGTGCTACAAGTTATATTTATTCTTAAAATGTAAAACAAGAGCTATTTAGTAATATTTTATATTCATTGTAGTTGCAAAATATTTTTACATGTCTCTATGCTTCAAAGCTACGAAGCTATGAGGCCTCTAGAGAGGACTAAAGTACCTACCTACAGTAATATATAAATCGTAGCTCTCTCTCTTTCTGTCTTCACTCTCTTTTTTTTTTTGTTTACGGGGAGGAAATCTTCAAGAAATGCCTTCTGGGGAAGGCGGCGGTTATGTGGGGATCTTACCCACTAAAACCTCCCCGGTGGCCCTTTCCTCGGTGCATGACGAGGGGCTCCGGGATCTCCAGTGGAACGCACCGGAGCCCCTCTGCACTGTGCTCAAGGAGAGCACGTCCCGGGGAGGTTACTCCCTCCCCCCTGTGCCCTCATAGTGCAAGGCTACACGGGCCAGCCGATGTCGCCTTCTTCCCGGGTCCACCTTAGCGGACGACAAAGGCCCCACCCTTGTCGCCCAGTGAACCCGAGGCCCCTTTTAGTCGCCTTATACGACAGGCAGGGGATACCGTAGTCTTATTCTTGAGAGCCCAGAACTACAGGGCTGCGGGCCGGTCTGCCACCGGCCCGCCTGCACCATCTCCGAACGGGATCGGCCCTCTCCCGATCCCGTTCTGCGGTCTCCTTCTGGGTCATTACTGACTCGCAGAAGGAGACCAGCGCCTTCCATTTAACTATCTTCACTATCTTTTTTTTTTTTTTTTTTGTTGACGGGGAGGAAATCTTCACAAAGATACCCCGCCTTCTGGGGGGAAGGCGGCGGTTATGTGGGGATCTTACCCACTAAAACCTCCCCGGTGGCCCTTTCCTCGGTGCATGACGAGGGGCTCCGGGATCTCACGTGGAACGCACCGGAGCCCCTCTGCACTGTGCTCAAGGAGAGCACGTCCCGGGGAGGTTACTCCCTCCTCCCTGTGCCCTCGCAGCGAAAGGCGACACGGGCCAGCCGATGTCGCCTTCTTCCCGGGTCCACTTTGGTGGACGACGCAGGCCCCCACCCTTGTCGCCCAGTGAACCTGAGGCCCCTTTAGTCGCCTTGTACGACAGGCAGGGGATACCGTAGTCTTATTCTTGAGAGCCCAGAACTACAGGGCTGATCTTCACTATCTTATATCAACCTGCCAACTTCCCGCCTTTGCCTTGCTGATCGCCTGATCACACGTTTTCGTAACTCATTCACCAGAATATTGCCCAAGTAAAGAAGCGTGCGTAAAGAAGTTTTACTTCAAAACAGATACTGGTACTCACAGACTTCAACAATGTCATATCTACAACCACCACAAGATGAAAGTGAAGACATAGATATAGACATTTCATTTATTGGCATCATAATAAACAAAGACGTAACATACAAAATATATCATACAAAAAAGAATGGAAAATAAACCAAATACAATCAAAGGAAGGAACGGACAAATAGGACATGATGCCAACTTCATACACCGTCTCAGCATGTGCTGTCGCTAGGATGCGACAGAGCTGATTTTCAGCGGTGCCCGTATAGAAACTGGATATAAATCATTATACTAAGTTACAGAAAATAACTGCATGCTTTATCAGAAATAGGAACAAAAAACCATTACCGCTCAGCACGGTAGCTGGTCGGCAAGTGGTCAATGACACTAATAGATGGCGCTAGGTCGGCGGTTCGATTTACAAATTAGAGAGCGCGGGATCACGCGGCGCCGGCGTGGAGCCCTATCCTGAACGCAGTGACTCGGATATTATTTAATTGCATCAGTACTGCGATATCCTTTGATCTTGTAGTTTGCCTCAGATTCTGATAAGGTACATATCCTGGCAATTGTTCCAAGTCCTTATATGTTTTTTGAAAGTAAAACTTCTTTTCGCACACTTGATTTGGGGTGTAAGAGTACGTTAAGAATACGTAATGAAAAGTGTAATCGGGCGAGGCTAATGGAAGATGAGAGGGAGATATAAGTTAGTGAAGATAGAAAAAAATTACGTTACGTATATTTATGACACAGTGTAGGCCTATTATCTGCATCACACTGTAGCAGCAATGTGCACTAATGGAAATCGGCAGCTGGGATGATTCCTCACATCAATCTTCCTTATATGTTAAACCAATCTTATTCGTTATTGTCTTATGGTGGCGATTGACTGAATTAATTCATTAATGGCCCTTATATTAATATGCGTCGAGGGAAGAAAAAGCAGTGACTTGGCGGCTACTAGATGTATTGTGATTGTAGTAGTTACCGAGTGAAACTCCAATCAAAACAAATGCCAATCGTAAAAATATCGAACGATGATGTAATAGACCGATCGCCAGATTGGACTTTATTGCTTAAGAACGCTATTATTACGGACGATTGCTCACTGTATTGATTCTATATCCAGCTTTTCGTAAGGTTAATGCAATGGGCGCACAATAAAACGAATTGTCTTGATTGATTCATTTTATAGTCGACTTTGCATTGCGTGTTTTAATATTAGTATGCGTATAGAACATATGTTATATGTTATTTCGAACTTAGTTATTAATCCTAATACCAGTAGGGGATGACTAAGGTTCTGGCAACAGGCCATCATGAGTTACAAGTTACTGGGTTTCTGGGCGGCAAGTTTGGGAGCTCTTATTGTCGTAAAAGTGATTCCGTTTTTCCTTAGCACGGCGAGGGTGCTTAGGGATTAACTCTTCCCTGGGTGCTGCGGCACTGGTGCCTTCCGCTGGAGATATCGGAGCCCATGCACCAAAGACCGACAAAAAATAATGTGCCTTCCCTCCAAAAGTGAGGTGAGTTAATCGATTACATAATTTTAAACAATACAGAGCTGTGGTAGCTCAGTGTTCGGGTGGTCACCTCAAGTTGCATGGTACGCTAGCAAACCGAGTTTGATCCCCGGTGCCGGCACCAATAAATTTTCTGCAGGCATTAGGTGTGCGTAGCGGATATGCCCTTACACTCTCTTTACAGAGAAGCCCTGCGCCCAACAGTGGATCATATGTGTATAAATAAAGGCAACTTTAACTTTAATATAGAGATGAAGAAGAGAGATAAAATGATTTGTTCTATTGAAATTCACAAGCAAATAGTATGATGATCCCTTCAAAAAGTTTCAATTCACGCAGGTTTTTCGTAATCTGTAAATAATACTGGTTTTGGTTTGGTTGGGTTAGTTGAAGATATGATAGTTAGCTCCTCTTAAATGGTTTATCGTATGTACACGGTCGATATCACATTCAACAAACCTTATGTCCGACACCCAAGTCGATAGACGTAGAACGACCATATCGAAGTAATGAGACGGTATTTAAAGAAAAAAATCGAGTTTTTTTTCTCCGGTTTACACCGCAAACGATTTATGGCGGGCATCGTCAAGATTTATACAATTGTCGGACGCGTGTAATACAATAAATTATCACATTCGGACGTGTTACCGGGAAAACGGGAATGTATACCACTACACGATTTACGATAGTGCTTTGATGATTTCTGATGAATGCAACAGTGGTGAGCGTTTTTCACCATTACACAACAGCAACCGATACCCATATGTGGGGTACATCGTTGGTAATTATGCCATTACAACGTAAGAACAATCGTTAGCCAACCGAGGGTAATAATAAATTAGTTAATTTATGTCGAAACTTGTTGATCCGTGCGACTTCTTATCCTATATAATTAATATGCGATGAACATAGACAGATATCCAGTTTTCTTCAGTGATCGTGAACGTAGGTAGTGCAAGAAATAAAGAAAAACCCAACCGTCTGGATTAAGAAAGAATGCACGAGTGAGAATTTTACAAAATGGAGAAAGGGTCAAAAAATAAATTATTAAACTATCATTGTGAACTAAGAAGTCAAACACAAGAATGAAAGAAGTCTAAATAGAATAACGATTAAAAGCAACATTGTGAGAAGTGGTCAGGGAAATACTAAAATAGTAGTAAACGATAGCAATACCATTTTTTATACTTTATAAGCATAGACTTGACCACAATCCGACCAGATGTAACGTGGTAATGTAACTATAGCTATATAGCTTAGTAAATGCCTATCTCTCTAAACGTCTCTAATCTTTAAAACACCCTCATTGCAATCTGTGGGAAACAGACGTGATCAATCCATTGCAGTCCTTTGCTGTACGAATAATGAAAGACGAAGCAAAGCGCTTCGTTCGGATTTGAGGGATGTTTACAAGAAATAAAATCCATCAGTGTGTCTTTAAGTCCTGGAACGGGGATGGGGAATTAGATCATGTACCGAAAATAAAACTTTAGAATAAAATAGACATACCTCGTATAAGATTTTGTAGTACATATAAATAGGTACAAATTAATCATAGATTTTGTTGCTATTCTAAACGATAATATAAAAAGAATTCTCTAAATGTAACTTCAACAGATAAGTACATTATTGAGTAAAATAATCAAAATAGATATTGAATAACTAGTAGTTACAGGTAAAGTAACACGCAGAAAATAATTAGTCTAACTCTGGAACAGTAAACGTAATATTGCTATAGTAGATGAAAACAGATGTATTTAAGATATTAAACAAACTCCTTTTTAAAACTGTCAATTTCAATCAGTGAGCGAACCAATAAAGCAGGTAAGCAAATATTTGGAGCCTTTCTTTCGTTAAATCGCTTTTTTTCCATAAGAAGAGGCAACGGTATCGATGGATAGCTCTCAATAGCAATGGATCTCGATTATAATCCTCTTAAAGTAAATCCAGGAGACAGTGGACAATAGACGGTTTTTATCGTGAGCGACTCAAAGACGGTTGACATCGAAGTTGGCGTAAAAAATATCATCGAGGACAGTATCGTGGGAGTCATAAATAAAACGTATCAATACCAATGACTTTGTGACGCATCGACAGTATTATAAAATTTTATACTGAAAGAATAATAATAGATTGCAATGGAGAACTAAACTGTTAATATAATAAGTCACCAAATAATCGTATTTCCTATGAATCTAGCAGGAAATTTGCAAAACGCTATCAAAAATGTAGAATTTAAAACATCATTATTTCATGTTCTATTCTAATGAAAAGCGATGTGGACTTCACTCAGTCCTTCATAAACGTCGCCTTCATGTATGTATATAAACCAGTCTCTACTATGATGTGGTTCTATTAAATTACTTAAATAGTTTTTAAGCTCAGTGATGTACGAACCAGATACGTATGGATTATAATAATATCAGTGAAAAGTGTTGATTGCGTTGTTGTTGCTATCCCTGTCTATATCAATATTATTTAAAAGATGTAGTGGCCTATTTTAAATGTATTGAGCTTTTTTTACAAAGCAAAAATGCACTTGCAAACTAATTCACCACGAATCCACAGATTGTTCCAAATAACAACTATAAATATTCAATCGATAATTCTATAACTTTCTATTTTATATTCTATAAAAGGGGATTAAGGTTCTAGTTTGTGCCGTGATTATTTTCACAAACGTATAATCGCTATGTCTTTTAAAAAGACCGAGTACAGTCTTTCATCCTGACTTCAATTTACAATCAATAAAGCCTTATTACAATAGATTAAAGTTCAAAATAGAACAAAGCGGAGGTAAATGGGAATCTGTTGTGCGTGGAAGAGTGTCGCGTCCATACCATTTCTTTATCAATCACGTAGACAGACAAAAAACGTCAGTACATCGAACGGAGCGTCACTTACATTAATGGAGGAGGCTACCCCTTGCTACATCGCAGCGTTGTCATAGATTAGGAAAGGCACTAAAGTGAAATTCGTACTCGATCATATTCAGCTCAAAAAGAGGAAAAATCGACTTCACATTAAAGGCATTTACATCAGCGCCGTTAACATTAAAGGCGCGGATGCCCTCTTTGCTTACGAAGTATCATAGTTATTTTGCGAAGCTCTGGCGCCTATATACTTTTTCTTTGGTGAGGGGCTCCGGGATCTCCAGTGGAACGCAACGGGGCCCCTCTGCACTGTGCTCTCGGAGACCACCCTTGTCGCCCAGTGAACCCGAGGCCCCATTTAGTCGCCTTCTACACAGGCACGGGATACCGTAGCCTTGTTCTACGAGCCCAGGATTACAGGGCTGAAGGACTACTTACCTAGTCTTAGGCTGAAATTTATTAAGCGTACTTTGACTTAGCTTACTAGATAAGTCTGCATTGAAATTTATAGTCACTGGGCTTATGTTTAGCAAAGTGTAAGTCATAAAAATCGTTGACTTACCGAATACTTAAATAATTCTAGTAATATTTTGATATGTTATTAACTTTAGAGAGATGTTTAAATTTAGAAAAAAATTGTTTTGTCAAAGTTTAAATTAAATAAAGTTTTTCTTATCGGGGTTCTTAATGGGTTTAATCTTAGCGTGAATGACTTGAAATTCTAATGCTGAGATTTTATTGAGCAGGAACTCACGCAAGTTTGGGCAAAGTGGAAAGTAAGCTCTATAAATTTCACCCTTACATTGTCATAAACCTTCCATTTTAATAAACAAGCATTATTCAATACGTCTTTAGAAGTTCTATGGTATAACTTCGGAAAACAAGGTCCCATGCCGTTTCCTCTGCCCTATTTCACTTATTTTTTAAACATATCATGGGTTTCGCATACGTTAATTTCTCTCGTGTCCAGCTTATTAGAGAGAGTAAATAATATATTAAAAATTTAAATTGTGAGTAAAAAATAAAATAAATAATTTTAATAAATAAATAATAAATAGTTTCTTACTACCGAAGAGAGAAATATTAAATCTTCACCTAAATTATAGGTAAAAAAAAACTGTCCAGTCTGTCGCAGACTTACTCTTTGTCCAATCGTCATTTGGTCGCATTAGCTGTGCTCGAATCATTTGCCGATTGTTTTCATTGAAACGTTGCGGGAACGTCGAGCAGAGATATTGTTTTTTTTTTCGCTTTGTTTTCAATATATTGACTGACGCGTAGTTACAAATGTCCCTTTGGGTTTTAAGTTTGAGGCTAAATGAACTTCAGCTTTGATTCTAATACAAATAAATGTTTGCGGCGTGAGATTAATGTATGAAGTGCGAAATTTCCCACACTTATAGTTTATATAGAGAATACTAATATTTTTAAAGCGACTTCGAAAAAGTGGTTCTCAATTCGTCTTTTTGCTTTTCAAGTACTTTTAATAACTCAATACGACGCTAGCCAATTTTAACGATAAATTTTTTATTGAAAAGTATGTACTTCAAAGGTAGTTTGGTTAAGTTCTGATAAATTCTATTTAGTAATATTCTTACAATATTTAGGAAATACAAAGAAGAAAGTCATTGTTTGTTTTTACTCGTAAATACACTTGTCAATTAAGTGGTGACACGAACGGAACGTTCCACTGATGGTAAGCGTTGTTATGATTACTAAGAAAATCATCGATAAAATCAAAGCTCGGAGGAAGTACATCTCTATGCCGCAGCCGGTAACCTAATGCCAGAAGATTGATAACTTTGCATATCTTACGTCGAAAAAACGTCCAGCCAACACAATAACACTCATTTGTAACCGCGATGCCGATTCTATGCAATTTGAACGGTGATATCTCAATATCAGATTTTTAGACGTCGCTATAACATATTTTTATTCACAATAATCGACCTTATTGTCATAAAAAAAATAAACAAACATCTATGCAAATGTGGACTTTAATGCGTCTAAGATAAGGAAGTGCGATACGTTGATCCTTCGCGGCTCGGACAAGTCCGTCAAAGGTAATGCTTAATAAAGTGTGGCCATCACAATCGATTTGTCTCGAACTCCGGCTCGAAGTGACAATAAAAACAGCTCGAAACGAAACCTTCAATCAAAATAATGACTTTATTTAACATTGACAATAAAATATCGCGCTCCCTATTGTGTTGTGACGCGGTCTATAAGTAGGAGGTGAATTCTAAAAAATAAATAGGGTAGATGACTTCGTTGTTGACATGTACGCGCATATAGCTCTCCTAGCCAAGAGAGCGGTAAGACAACCGTGGAGTGGAAAGCCTAAGACTGACAGTGATGAGAGTGGCCGAAGATCGGGTTGATGCAGTTGATGGTGGATTCGGGCAAGACCTCTCCCCGCCGGCGGCAGTAGCGGCTGCGCTGGCGGGGAGATCTAAATGGAAGGCGCTGGTCTCCTTAACCTCCCCGGGACGTGCTCTCCTTGAGCACAGTGCAGAGGGGCTCCGGTGCGTTCCACTGGAGATCCCGGAGCCCCTCGTCGTGCACCGAGGAAAGGGCCACCGGGGAGGTTTTAGTGGGTAAGAACCCCACATAACCGCCGCCTTCCCCCCAGAAGGCGGGGTATCTTTCTGAAGATTTCCTCCCCGTCAACAAAAAAAAAAAGTTGATGGTGGATGATGATACTTTTCGTACATTGTTAAAGGTAACCCGAGTAACGTTTTACTTTTGTTATGCCGTCCTCTTTCAAAGTTTGGCTGAAGTTAATTTTAAACGAACAATTATACACCACAGAGGATGGGGGAAGGAAGTCTTCAAGGAAAGTTTATGTCTAGTGGGTAGATACAAGCTGATGATCTTTTACGACCTCAATTTATCTATATAGTACATGTTGTTTTTCTTGGTCTAACGACAAAGTCATTGATTTACCTAAAAATGATACCTAGCTAGATCGATCTATCGCCCCCGAAATCTCCTGAATGCTAAATTTCATGAAAATCCTTGGAGCCTTTTCCGAGACTCATCTATACATATATATATATATATATATGTATATATATATATATATATACATAGATATGTAGAATTCTGCTGAATATATATATAAATATAATTGCTTGTTTAAAGATATTAGAGATGCTATTGTACGTTAGTGGTGCTGTTACCTTGGTAAGATTTGATATTCAAAGATCCAGATGGCCCGTAAGCCGACAATACTGATTGGTTCTAATAAAACATAGCATTGAGAGATCTGTCATTGACGAAACAATGGACAGTGGGTTCGATCCGGACCGTGATAGACGAGAGCTGGATTAAGCGATTTCATCTTGCATAATCGCATTTTCGAGTTACAAAGCAACTGGTCGAAAATTTACTTTTGTTTACATTATTAAACATGGTTAATATCTGCCATTAGGCGAACCATTTCTACGTTTTTTTCGACCGACTACAAAAAGGAGGAGGTTCTCAATTCATCTGTATGGCTTTTTTGTGTTACCTCGTAGCTTCGGACTGGGTGAACCAATTTTGGTGATTATTTTTTATTTGAAAGGTGGTGCAACCCATGTGGTGCATTTTAATTCAAGGCTAGTTCTAATAATGGCATCCATGAGAAAAACTTATAAGCCTTAAATTTGTATTAAGTATTAGCGCGACAAACGGACGAATAATTTATTCATTAACGTTTGCTTCGATTTGAAGACGTTATTTGTTTTACTCCTAAATATACCTGTTATTTAAGAATGCTAACAATATTTTTTACAAATATTTCTGATATTTTTATTAACCATTGCAACTAATCTGCATCTATGTGTATATTTATATACATATAATATATACACAATTGTTCTATAGAAAAAGTGTGTGAACAGACGATAGACCTGCACTGTGTCTTAGATAATATACGAAATATAAATCTCTCTTTCTACATTCACTAACTTACACCTCCCTCTTAACTTCCCTTGCCTCGTCCGATTACACTTTTCGTAACGTACTCATCAGCATATTTCCCAAGTTAAGCGTGCGTAAAGAAGTTTTACTTCATCGGAACAAAGTGCGCGGATGCTGGATAGTGCAGTGACGCGGCCGAAGTCGGGAGCCGACCAATAAATTAATGACGTATTAGGCGGTGGACGCTGCGCGTCGAACGCTGTTCGATTCCAAAGATTATCTATCAAAGAGACAGTATCGAGACGGTCTGATCTACCGGCCGGCGACACATACAGGATGATCCTAACAATTACTAACATTTTGCCTGAAAACTAAAGCACGTTTAATAAAACTTTTTAGACTTTTTATAATTCATTCGTTAAAAATGTTTTTCTTTTAATCTATTTAGGTAATCAAACAATCGTTAAATACAAAATAAATTATAGAATATAAATGTATTATACAGACAAGGAGTACCCAATTAATTTTATCTTATACAAAAAATGTATACAAATACAACAATTAAATTACGATATATTTTTTTAATTTTATAGAGTTATGAAACAAGTCGATGTCATAAAAGTTTTTAGTTTATGAGCTGATAGTGCTAAAAACGAATGTATTATAATATAACACTAAATCGTGTCACCTAAGGGGTATTTAAGGGGAATACGGATTTCCTTAGCACGGGACCGGCACATCCGTCCATACAGTGTTAATTAACTTACCTGCCCCTTTTTAATACGTCGCTAATCTGATCGATTGATGTATTATTAAGCGTCAATAGCCTAATGGTTTAGGATACGGTCTGCGAATCGTAAGGCAGGTTCGAATCCACCATTAGACTATTGACGTGAATCATCTCCTAACACAAGCTTAAGCTTAGTTGGAATAGTTATCAAGATAATCAATTATATTTGTGAAAAAAATTATTGCTATTCTTTCCAAAAAAAATGCCTTTCGAGAGAGAGAGAAAGAGAGAAAGTAAAGCAAATGTTTATATTTTAATCATTTTCAGGTGCGTATGATTTTAAATGTATTCAGAAGTCAGCCTGTATGCATCTAAGCCGACGTGATCGGCAGCAATGCTGCTTATATCTCCAATACCTCAGCTATCTTGATCTCCGAGGCGAGACTAATAATTTTTATCTCCGCATCATCTCGGAACTGCAACACTGATGGAACAACATCGCCAGTCTATATTTGTCTCATCGCGTCGGATTTTTTCGATAATTAGACTGTTTTTTCAACACCGAAACAAGAAACTTTCACGCCCATTTAACCCTAACGGAGTAAATAGGGGGCTCCTCCCTTAGTATAGATGTCTAGTAGGTATCTGGTATATTTCATTTTATTTGCCTTAAAAATATTCGATTACAAATATATTTGCGATTAAATACAAAAACCAACTTCAAATCGAATCAAACGTTAAATGTTAAAAATCAAAAATCAAACGTTGAAATAAATCCTTTCCGCCAAAAAATAACTAATATGTTGGCGTTATATTGAGTTATCAGGCTATTTGTCGCGCACGTACGTATTGCAATTTTAAGACATCTATTCCATCCATGGTCAGAATGAGACCACACTGGAGGCACCAGCTTTCAAATAAAAACAATCATCAAAATCGGTTCACCCAGTCGAAAGTTATGAGGTAACTAACATAAAAAAAAACAGACGAATTGAGAACCTTATCCTTTTTCGAAGTCGGTTGAATATGAAACTTAAATCGACATTAAAATTTCGATCGACTCATAATAAGACACATTGACAAATGGTCGGGCCACACCGGGCCGTTCACCTGTACGATTCGATAAAAAAACGTATCGATAAAGTTGCCCGGGCTACTGGCAAGCGAAACTATTAATCAATATTGTTAAAATCGGCCAAGTTAAAAAGATCCGTAGTACGTATCTTCAGAGTTCATACTTACATTTCAAATGTGCTTTAAAGAAGTTTTTGAATCGAACAACCATTTGCTATGAATGAAATTCTTATTCGAATAGGATAAAAGGTCAGTAAGATTTGAATATACAATTATTATAGTCTTTAAGTCGACACTTCCTGTCCTATATTTATTTTTCAATTTCATATTCATCTAAATAAATAAAATATCAAGAGAGTTTTTTAGAGATTATTTGATAACTTAGCTTAGATTCGATTCCCGCTCGTATAAAAAGTAGCTTCTTTATGGTTTTTATCTCCGATATTTAGAAACAACATAGGATAAACAAATATATTTGTATAGGAATAGGAATATTACGAAATAGAATTAATCAGAACCTAACCAAACTCTCATCAAACTACCCTTGAAGAACACCCTTTCGAATAAAAAATGAATCATAGAAATCTGTTAGCGTGATATTGAGTTATTCGTCAATTTGTCACGCACATACTCAATGCAAAAAAAGACTTATATGGTTTTGTCAAGGATGTCATTCTCAGAAATGGACCAAGGGATGATATCAAATAAAAAAATAATCATCAAAATCCGTCCAGCCAGTCGAAAGTTATGAGGAAACATAAGGAAAAACCTCCTCCTTTTTGAAGTAGGTTGAAAAACAATAATATTGTTATCATTCTTAAATATACCAATGTTTTTAGCAAATAAATCTAAAAGCAATAGAACTCACTGCGATATAATATAAAAAGTAATTATTTGCAAACAGTACGATACGATGCTAACTGTGATTGGCTTGGCAAGTACACTTGCACTCAAGTAATAAATAATGCAGAAGTGAGTGACTACAAAAGCTACAAATGGCGAAGTGTTTAATGAGAAAAGAGTAAACATCATCTTGCCGAGCTTCTAAAGCTCGACTCCGATCCGATGCAATTATAGCGACAGATCGTCCATCAATTGATTTACAATCCTACAGTCTCATTTATTATCGGTGAATATTTTACGTTCCCGATGTAAAGTGCTATAAGTACAAAGATTGAAATTTTATAATATTATTTATTCATATATTCATAATTTTAAAAAATGGATTATTTTCTCAAATCAATACAATTTCTTTAACAAACTTTACGCTCTTAAGCAATCGGAAACTGTCCGGAATTATTGTAACTTTAAGGCAGAAACAACTGTCTGTGCGACATAGTCCTTCTTTTCCTTTTTTTATTAATGAACTACACAGTTGGCCAGAGGCTGGCCTTTACTGCTTCACCGGATTTCGAGGTTGCATAGCTCTTAGATCGCTTAGCCTGAACCTCTATTAGCTAGTAACTTGACACAAGGGTCCCCTCGGCTTGGACGGTTACTATGTTCTTCTTTTCCGTATATTATTTATTTATTATTATTGTTTTTATACGAAAAAGGGCAAACGCGCTTACGGCTCGCCTGATGTTAAGTGATTAACGTCGCCCATGTACATACACAACACCGGAGAAGCTGCAGATGCGTTGCAGGTCTTTGAGAAACGAGTGCACTGGGGACGTTTCTTGAAGGTCCCCAAATGGTACAGGTTCGGAAATACCGCTGGTGACAGTTGATTTCACATGTTGATAGTATGTAGAAAAAAGTTATGCGAGAAACGTACGGTGTACCAGACAGGCGACTTATAGATAGATTTACATGGATAATGTTTTTTATTATCGAAATATTAAAATTGTGACATATGTACTTTTATATTCATTGACGGTTAATAATATTATTATACTAGCACGGAATCCGGCCCTCTTTCATGTCGTCCCATGAATCTCCGACATCCGCTCTGAGAGGCACTCAATTAGTCATTTCTGTCAAAATAACGTTAAATCGCTTAAAATAATCGAATTCTATATCGGATGCTTAGTGTACCTCGTATCGGGACACGGAATTATATTTCTATTTGTATTTACTTGCTTGTTTACTAAAAGTATCAATATTTTTTTATGTGCAGGAATAGAAACTATTAATTACATAGAGCAGTGATAATCTAGTATGTTGACAAATAATTTCCATTTTTCGTATTTTTATGTTTTAAAAAATTACCTGCTTATCTTTATCACACTTGAGGTTAAGGAAATATTGGACAGTGCGCCCATGTGAGGAAAGTGAAGAATTTAAATTTAACCTATATATGATCGTGTGTGAGAATTACGCAGAAACTTTTGGTCTGAGTCGATTATTCGTTTTAACGAAGGAGACGAGAAGGGTAGCCGCGTAGCCAGAATACTAGCATGAAGTAGATATGTTTGTAAGTACGTCAACTATAACGGAATAATAAAATGGTGACATAATTAGATGGCGCGTAGATCTTCTGAAGCTTCTTTCTTAAGGGATCATAGCAATGAAATGTCACAACTAAGTGACATTTACTGTAAAGATCTGTGAGTCTTGTACTAGTGATGTACAGACTAAACGCAGAAATAATCTCATACTCCTCGAACAGCAATAGCCGCTTTATTGCTCCGCTTTTGTTAAAACAATTTTGTAAAAAGGAATATAATAAAGGATGGCTTAGTTTATTCTTCTCTCATGCTATAGACTAGAGGCGTAGGCAGACATTAAATTGTCACGGTCACACATATCACAATTCTTGCACATTAATAAATCATCGCATACCTTTTCGTCACCCTTTAGTATGTCACATTCGGCTAAATCGACCATTTTCACTGACACTTATGTCAGCGTCATAAATTAATTTTAATATTCAATCTATTAAACAAATATAAAGCATAAATAAATTATTTTGTTCCCGGTAATGTTTTGTGTTAGCGCGTAAATCAAATTTAGTTATTTTCATATTTATAAAGACTTGTCACAATACAGCTCCCGCCCACGTACGGCGCAGCGCGAAAGCGCTTACCAACAATAAATAAAATTAAAATAACAGTCTTTGATTGAACGGAGCGCTAAAACGACGCTTCCAGACCGACTTGTTATTCATGATTCCAGCAATTTCGTAAAGAAAACTTAAAATGACATAGTGTCATTTTTTAAAACAATATCGCAACTTTCGTCGGGAGGTAATTGAAAATCTCAATCATTTTGTCACTGGCATGCCACCCACGGTTTACCTTTTCGAGCAATTGTATTAGCTGATTTTGTCAAAACGGCTATAACCGACCCATTCCTGAACCGATAAGATGATGATGAAAAGCTATTTATTCCAAATCTACATTTTCATTTTACATTACAATGTATGTAGTAAGATGTAGGTAGGTTAAAAAACAAAAGAAAACTAGTTATAATTAATGTTAGTAATATTATGAGATATGGACCTAACTAAGGGGATGGAGCGTAAATAATGCTAATAAAACTTTTAAAAATATGATTTTTTTTAAATCATGATTGAATTTTTTCCGTCTCATTATCAAAGGTGTCGTTACTACTATCGTCTGTCTGAGTTTTCGGAAGCGGTCTCCTAATAACCTATATTTACAACAGCGAAATTAATGCTATTGAGAATTTCTTCCAGCTAACATTTGGTGGTTAAGAGTTAAGGGTAGTGTCGCTAAAAATAGCGTTTTACAAGTCTTATACACAATAATATATAAATATTTATATAATAATATACATATTCATGGATGTTCGATGTAATAACACCTAACACGTGATACTTTGGCTGCACGTCGAACTAACAACGTGAGTGCATTATACGTAACCGCCACGACCGGATTCGAGCATTATAACAACAATCGTAAAAACGAAATTCCCTTTTAATCAGCTAAACATTCTCTCGCAATCCTCGCGCTCCACAATTTGGTCCTTCGAGCCGGATAGTATAAATATACCATAATATAGCCAGTTTATTTACATATTTTGAGTAGAAAGTATTTAGATCGGATATTGAGATAGGCAGTGATAGAATTAGCTATCCACTCTTGAACAATTTTATTGAATAAAAGTCGATGGTTGAAGGAAAAGCATTTAAAATCGAAATAGGCGTCATCTTAGGCGTCCATTCACAAACAATATTGTGAGGATCAATGAATTATGCGTTGCAAGTCATAGGCCGCGGGGTCCGTGAATGGGCCGCCCTGCCTCACCGAAGGATTACGTCCGTCGATCGGCAGCCGTTGAAATGTTAGATCGCTCCTAATTATGATTTATAGTCGCTCAACACTCCGGAGTACCGGCGGGCCGAGAACTTCTTTGTTGGACGACTTCGAAGCGATCGAGTTTCCGGTTCAAACGATTCGTTTTGCGATTGCCATGAAGGGACTAAGTTATATTTTATGCAGCTTCTATCTATATTAATGACAAAAATATGATAATAAATGATATAAAATTCCCGAGCTTATATCCAATTTTTGAAGTGAAAACTTCTATAGCAGTTGTGGCATCAGTTTCAACCGACTTCAAAAAAGTATAAGGCTCTCAATTCGTCTTAATTAGTTACCTCATAACTTTTGCCTAAGCGAACCGATTTTGATGACTTTTTGTATTTGAAACCTGGTGCTTCATTGGGAGTTTGGTTAGGTTTGGTTAGTTCTTTAATCATAAGTCTAAATTTGCATTAATTATGTGTGTGTCAGATGGACCAAAAACTCAGTAGCCCGATAACCGATTTCGATTATTCATTTTTTATTGGAAAGGATGTACTTTAAGGGTGTTTTGATGAGAGTTTGGTTAGGTTCTGGTTAAATCTATTTCATAATATTCCTACGATAATTCGGAAATATAAAGAGGGTGTTAAGATATCTGTTATATAAATTAGTGACCTCTGCCAATCCATCTAGGTGACAGGTATAAGTTTTAATATTGTTAACATTTTTCACCACAAGCGTACCGGAATATCAACGTGACTTGAAGCGTGGGCGCGCCTGTCGATGCCTCAACAATGTAATGCTTTCTGAATCATATTATTATTAAAGCGTACTAATATTATTCATGATCTTCTTTTATTTTTATTTATTTATTCTTTATTTGCAAAAGAACAAATAGACGGACTTAATTCCAAAAGGCATTCTCTGGCAGTCTACGTTGGGGATGCATGTGGGAAATGTTTCCCGTTTAGAACATGTCAGCCTCATTATAATCCAATTTGATTAGAAAAGCGTCAATAGCCAAATGGTTTAGGGTACGGTCTGCGAATCGTAAGGTCGTAGATTCGAATCCACTATTTGGCTATTGATGTATATGGTATACGTCCTAGCACAAGCTTAAGCTCAATTGGAATGGTTAACAAGAATGTTAGTAAGTAGTAGTGTTTCTAAAAAAAAGAAATATCGCTAGATTTCTTTTTAAAAAAAGACAATTAGGATTACTGTATACAACATAGTAACTACATAAAACAAAAATAGATACAAATATAAATACAAACAACAAATATACGTGAGAGGGACAGAAAAACGCATTTGTATTTTTTGAACCGACTTCAAAAGGAGGAGGTTCTCAATTCGTCTGTATGTTTTTTTATGTTTGTGGTGTCTCATCAACTTTCTCCGATTTGGATGATCCTTTTTTTATTTGAAAGCTGTTACTTCCCATGTGGCCTTTTTAATTAAATTTGGTTCAATTCTAACAATGGGATCCATGAGAAAACCATATAAGACTTAAATTTGCATTAGGTATGTGCACCACAAATGGACTAATAACTCAATATCACGCCAACGGATTCGATTATTAATTTTTTATTGGTCAGTATGTACTTTACGAGTAGTTCGATGGAAAGTTTGGTTACGTTCTCATTAAGAATGATATCGTAATATTCTTACGATAGTTCGGAAATACAAAAAGAACGACCGCGAGTAATATTATCGTTTGATTCCATGTGAAGTCGGTTTTTGTTTTTACTCGTAAATATTCTGATTATTTAATCTAGATTTTTATTTATAAAAACATATTTTATTACAATACAGTTAGATTTATTAGTGGCGTACAAATATCCTTCTATTAGTTAAAAATAACGTGAACTGCTTGACTTGATAACTGCTATTCTTTTGTCATGTGGTTGGTACTTTACTGAGTGAAACGTCAAAAATACTTTGTAGATAATTGCAAACACATCATCATGAAATGACAAAACCGTTGCTCTAATACCCAAGCGATGCAAGTATGGAGTACTGTAGAGTAGTGGTCATAAAAGCTTAGGAAACAGATACAAGTTGCGTTTGAATCAAAATAATACAAACATTCTAGAAAAGCGAAGAACCTACAAGGTGGTCAACATACCTGCAACCCAACGGCGTACACGAGTCACTGGCGTTAGCTCCAAAACCTGTAAAAAAGGATCCATGTTTCAATTTACTCAAACTAAGCAGTGTAGTATAAATACCACAAATATATAGCCGTGAGCAAAAATAAAGGGTCCGTTAAGAAAGTTTGAATATCTTGCCACATGGAGTCAGTTCTAAATACTAAAATTAAAAATAAAATTTAACGAAAAATACTGTACTCGTATTATGCAAGTTTACGTAAGATATCCTTTTTCGTTTAAGTTTATGTTTTTAATAAAATATAAATAAATTAATAGAAATATTTTATTTTCTTTTAAGGATATTTAATTGTCTGTTAAGTACAATTTATTTCAGTTAGCTACCGTCTTTATCTTCTGAGATATGCAAACTTTCTTAACTGAACCTTTATTTTTGCTCACGAGTGTATTTGCGAGCATAAAAAACCTACTCGAAATCAGACGTCGATGACATGACCGGCGGGAATTTTAGGTGGAGATATCTTATTATCTGGTAATCCACTAAATTATTTATAACTTTTTACACAAGTAAACAGTTAAAACTTAAATCTACATAAATATAATACGACCAAAAGATGAGATTGAACAGAATATGGAAACAGATAATGAATTTCCACTTAACAAAAGGCAATTTGTTGACAAAGTACTTGGTTTGAAATTACAAACTATTTTTTTAATTTTATTTGTCAACGTACAAACGTTAATCAAGTGAGCGTCAACAAAGACAAAACTTTGAAATGTAAGGTCAGCGCTTTAGCTAATTAATTGAAGCGGCTGACCTACAATGAGATGAAAACAATTTATTCGCAATTCTAATAAAACTACGGAGATATTTTGTAAAGGTGTGCACACACCACGTCCAATGCTAATAACCAGCTAGAAATGTTTCAAATTAAATACGAAATAGTTATTCATTATTGAGTATGTTTCGTCGTAATCAAGATGAACAATTTTTTTTTGTAATGAAAAAATCGATTATATATACGAGTAAAAATAAACACCGACTGCAAATCAAACGATTTAAACGCTATTAAACACGGACGCTCTCTCTGTATTTCTAAATTATCGTAAAAATATTACGAAATAGAATCATTCAAAATTAATTTTCCAATAAAAAATTAATCATAGAAATCGGTTGGTGTGATACTTGGTACTTATGCAAATTATCACCTACATGTTTTTTTCATGGATGCCATTGTCAGAACTGGACCAATTGAAATCGAAACTTTTGAGGTAACAAACATAAAAAAGTACAGATGCCCCTTTTTTTTTCGTTTGATAAAAGTCGATTGAAAATGTTATTGATTACAAATATATGCATGTATTAAAATATAAAGAGAATAAAGTCGGTATGCCTGTTATTAATATATTATAATTAATTATAATTACTGAATTAGGTCTTACGTCACATTGAAATGAAATCGATGTGTACCGATGTACAGGTAGACACGGACAAATATTAAACATAAATTTATTGATTACTACTTGATTACGACTGCATTAAAAATAAATTATTCTTCTTGATTGCGTCGATTACAGTTGTCGGATTCTATATATCGTTGTGTAATAGACAGTACGAAGGTTCAACAAATACTGTTTAAAACATACGCTAAATCAAAACTATAACTAGTATTGTATAGAATCGCTTTATGTGGACACAAACTTAACGGTGTAATTTGGAAAGTTTCCAACAACCTTGTCACAATACCATGAGTCACGGTGTTCCTACGATATTTGTGATATTAATAAATTAATTCATCACATTATAATTGGTATTAAGCATTACTCGGCCCTCATATGTCAAACGATCGGCCACATCGCTCAAACCCGAACGGAACGCTTTGCTTCGTACAGCAAAGGACTGGAATATTTTGCCCGCGTCTTTCTTTCCCTCCAATTACCTTGTAAGTATTTTCAAGAGTAGAGTTAATAGGCATTTACTAAGCTAGTGAGTCTTACCATCCAGGACTGTATTTCCATTAACACTAGTTAGGATCGAGGTCAGTGCTTTCTTTTTTCAGAAAAAAAATTCTGGTACAAGTTCAAAACGTATCAATGTTTTATTTTATCCTTTAAATTTTGTATTCCAGATGTCTTGTATGACAAGTTCGCTATTCAACTTATTAAGTAGGATATATAACACACGGTTAGCCCATCGCTATACACCAGGCATCAATACAAGCAACAGCTTTTTTAACGTAATACGTTTAGATAATAGGTAACGCGGTACAAGCCAGTTGACATTGACCCCCTGGCCATAAACTGGTTCAATTAGCCATTTGGCACATCGCCCATATTTAAAAAATATATACTAATCTATCTAATAAATTTAAATTATCAATCTTTGCTCCAACGATTTTCATTAAATTTTGTAGGGTAGTATTTTATTTCAGAAAATATAGTTTTATCAGTGTATACCCTATTAATAATATACTCGTAGTAGATGGCGTTGCTAGGAAACAATAAGTCATTGGTTTGACGTTAAATATTTATAAAATACGTGTCATATGGTTATTTAGTGATGAATCAATATAGTATTCTACATTCACGTCAGAAAAAGCATAGGATATAGGTCTTATTAGGTTACAACAGATAATGGTACATGGCTATGTATTAGTCTAGCAGGGAGATGTGTACTGAAAATCTGAGAAAGAAAAATGTATATGAAAAAATAATATGTATGCAATAAATTTGTGTATGTACATATATGTGTATGAAAAGTGTGTGTGCGTGTAAAAAACATATTTAATTTCAAGTTTTAAAACAAAAATATGGTAACAAAAACTTGGTTAAGACGAGGAATCACTAACGGATTCGAAGTGCGAATAAAAAGATAAAGCGTGTGGAGATATAGTCTTATTGGGTTTCACCAGACAATAGCGTAGATCATAAAGAAGAATTAGATCACAGAGTTTCAAACAAAAAGATGGAGCAGTCACTCTGATAAGAACAGGTATCAATAACGGGTTCGAAGAGCAAGTTGGATCTAGAGTTAGACTAGCCGTACATTCTGGAGGTAATTTATATGTCACTAGAAGTGGACCTGTCATTTCATCATTGTGTAATTCATATCTAAATATAATTATAAATATTTAAATTAACAATACTTAATTTCAAAAGAAGTTATCAAGCTAAGCCTCTATGTTATATCGACGGTAACCTAAACCATTAGGCTACTGACACTTATTAAAGTGTGTGTGATAACTGGCGAACGGATGATCGAATGTCTCCTCTCTTAGTTTTTTAACGCCACAAAGTCCGGCAATAATTTTGGATATCAGTTGTAAATCAAGTCGCCCACACCACGCCGGGTGCCACCGGACAAAATTTAATTCTCAGCATGCAGTTATGCGACGACGTTAAAATTAAAAGATAAAACGATGAAATCCGCAAATAGAATGATCCAGAACGCATACATTACTGTTGTTTTATTGCTTCTTTTATAATACAATTAAGAGATTAAGGAATTATTTTTGGCAAACTCTGTGACATGAATTCTATATCACAGCAATCGTACAGTTAACCGCCCGGGAAGATTTACATTGTTTTAAGAAAAGCTGTTGGAGTTAAAGAAATGCAATATGTACATAGACATAGACATTTTATCTATTGGCATCAAAATATAAAAACATAAGTTATAACAAGTACAAAATAGAACTCATAAAATAGAAAGAAAAATAAACGGAATACAATTAAAGGAAGGAATAGAAAAATAGGACATGATGCCAACATTGGACTCCTTCTCAGTATGTGCTGTTACAGGATGCGACAGCGCTGATTTTCAGCGGTGCCCAGAAATACCCAATATCGTGCGCGCGCAATACTACCTTTACATGGCATTTAAATAGTCTAATAAAATATATAATACTTGTATAAATAGTTATTAGATTTATTATATTATACACAATAAAATAGATGTACATAATATTTTAATAAAGAAATTTATTATTAAATTAAAGATAATTGCACATATAAAGTTTATATAATATATTGTAAATTACAGTGACACCGGGCAGAAATTTAAGCTAGCGTTTTTTATTGTCTGTATTCAAAGAACCAACAAGTACGAGCAAAAACAAAAACCGACTTCAAAACGTAGCCAACGTTAATCGTTATTACGCCGCGGATGCCCTGCTTGTATTTCCGAATTATCGTAGGAATATTACGAAAAAGAATTAATCAGAACCTAAACAAACTTTCATCAAACTACTCTCAAAGTACATTCTTTCCAAAAAAAGTTAACCATCGAAAACGTGATATTAAGTTATTCGTGCATTTGTCGCGCACGTACTTGATGCAAATTTATGACTTTATGGATTTTCTCATGGATGCCACTGTCAGAATTGGACCTTGCTTTCAAACATAAACGAATCATTAAAATCGGTTCACCCAGTCTAAAGTTATTAGGTAGCAAATATACAGATGAATTGAGAACCTCCTCATTTTTTGATGTCGGTTGAAGTAATTGATTTTATGAAGTTGACTGAGATTTAAACCGGTCATCAGAATGTAAGTGGAATGATAGCCACAGAACCGATTCGATTTCCTTCGAATTTGCCTAAAAAGTATCGATTTTCAAATCGAAATAAACAATCCGATATCCAAACGAATAAACTTAAATCCAAGGATCAATAATTCACACGAGCATAATTGTAATTTCAAGCACACGATAAACATAAGTCGATATAACATAAACAAGTGTGCGCGGCGCGGCACATCCCTATCTCATGTCTTAATTTGTAAAGCGAACAACGAGACGGTATAAATAATGTAAAAACAATGAACGACGCGACCAACACTACCACACTGTGGGAGCTTGTGGCCGCAACATTCAAATTCGCAGAGCTACCAATACAAAAATTATCTATATAAATTTGTATTCTTTAATCGTGATCTTAACACAACTGTAAAAGGTCATCTATACTTCCACTCTCTGTTTTTCAACCGGCTTCAAAAAAGAGGAGATTCTCAATGCTTTTATAGATATGTTTTTTTTTATGTTTGTTACCTCACAACTTACGAATGGATGAACCTATGGATGATGCCGCATCAAAAGAGAAAATAATGGACTACAACTTAAAAATGGCCGTGTGAAGCAGGGACACAGCGGTCGCGGAGAAACTAATAGCAATGCAGCGGGGTGTTTGCGACGCGTGAACAGGAGCGTTCTCCGGCACCACCTCCAAAAATCAAGCATTATATATATAAAAAAAAGGAAAATAGTAACTGTAAGGTGGCACTCTATTAATAAATCCAAAGTAAACAATTAAAGTGCATTGGAAAAGAGCACGGACACGGGTCTGTGGTTGCGATTTAAAAAAAAACCCTCTGGATGATTTTTTTTTTTTTAAAGAAAGCTAGCAATATTTCTTTTTTTTTTCGTGAAATATTACTAACAATCTTGTTAACCATTCCAACTAAGCTTAAGCTTGTGCTAGGACATGGTTCACGGCAATAGTCGAATGGTGGATTCGAACCCACGACCTTACGATTCGCAGGCCGTACCCTAAACCATCAGGCTATTGGCGCTTCAAAGACTTTCGAGAGATTCTTTTTTTTTAACTGTCGTAATGCAAATTAATATATATATATATAACAATAAATCAAAAAGGTGGTGGATTTTTGGTGTTTTATTATCTTTATAGACGGTCATCGTTTACAGCGCTCCATTTATCCTTCAGTCATAGACCACATCCCCAAAACACTGAAATAATTTAGTTATTTTTAAATTTTGGATTCCAAAATATTCACTGCAAGAAATGTATATGGCAAAAAAATAAGCTGGTATATTTATAGAGAATTTATTAAATTGGTTGGTTGCTGGGCATTCTATTGTTTGTAAGTCTGCGGCGACGCACGCTGCGGCGACTTTGACATATACAGAAAAATCTAAAATCATAAAGCACAAACTCGGAGCCCCAACGTATCGGGTTGCGATTGCTCCTTGAATGCTAATCATCTACTCTCTCTTTCACCCACACCTGGTACACGATCCAAAGGAAAATAAATCTCGAACTACATCAACTAAGGTTCAAAATCATTTCGCATGTTAAAATTTAGTGGCATGTTCTTCAAAGATATCTGCGCTCATCGGCAGTCTGGATGACTTTTCTATTAAAGTATCTTTATATCCTTGCCTTTCATGTAATAATTTCTTGGAATCGTAATATCAATCTCAAATCTCAATTACTTCGTGGAAATATAAATTTGTACCGTAGCTTACTATGTTTCTTTTATTACTTTCATGTGATGGATGTGAATTTAAGTGGTCTTCTTATTTACAGCCTCCATGTCACACGATTAAATCATCACGACCTGATGTAGCCCTTTCAGGCATCCAGGAATCAGAACGGTATCGTATCTAGGGAAGCAGCTTCAGTGACGTTGACGCCCCCTGGTTTCTTTCCAATAATTTTCTTATAATAGATGTAAAAATAGGTTTCCGCCGTCTTTTGTCAAATACATAATATTTTTTAGACAGTGTGGTTTATACGAAGACTGTTTTTTTGGACGAACTAACACAGTTGGCACAGAGAAGCTGGCCTTTACTGCTTCACCGGATTGAGAGGTGGCATAGCTCTTAGGTCGCTTAGCCTGAACCTCAACGAAGACTGTTTGCTGAGTGACTTTTAAAGTGTAAGTTCTTTTCTTATGTGGGACGAATGTTCTTGCAATAATTTCTTCAAATCTGCATCCTCTTTTCTCTAATTTTTGGTCTTTCAGCGCTTTTTGAATGTTTCACAATTTTAATTATTTTTGTTTACGCCATTTTTTGTCTTTTATTACCTGTTGTTTCTGTGCTCTTGTGTCGAATAAATGTTTATTCTATTCTCTGTTTTTTACGTCAAAATAACTGTTTATAGACTTTAGAAACCACTCGAGGCATCATAAACCTTCTATGAGCAATCGATGCCTCTTTGCTGCAGATCCCTTGAAATTTAAGAAATAAAAATTCCCATAAGTGATACTTAGTTCAAATTTAGATATTTTTAGGTTAAGATAAGAAAATGATGCTAACTTAATAATACGATGAATTATTCTGGAATGAACAAACTAATCTTCAAGCCGGTTACCATCTGCTAATTCTAACGTAAACCTCGTGCCATGCGATCTCTGTCAAAACTTATTTGTTAATTGTTCACCTAATGTTCTAATAATAGTTCATCTCTCATTTTTTAATAACGCAGAAATTTCTGATTTAGTGATTTAATAGAGCAAACTATTTCTTTAATTTGTTGTAAAATAAATTTAAGCTAGGTGACTTCTTATTATATCAGCTATTTCACGTAAAAATTAGTCCAGCCGTTCCAGATATTAGCCGAAACAAACAAACAGAAAATTGTTAAAAATGTTATGACCGATACATTCATATGCATGTCTTAAAAAGCTTCATTTAATATTAATTACCGGACGTCCAATTTCATTTATTTATATACATATTCTTACCAGTGAAATATACACCTTTACTAAAAAAATGTTACTAAATTTAAGTGAGTCAAGACAAAGTAATTAAAACGTTAATAGTGATACAATAAAAGTTCACTTTATAGATGTTTTAACGCGTTATGAGTTCGTTCACCTTACAATTCAAATGGTATATGAAGGAAAACATTTTTATAATTGCTTTAAGGTCACATTATTTGATAATAATGCTTACTGACTCAGACCGAGTTGAAATTTGTAAACGGGGACATCGATGCGTGGTTGCGTCTTATAGTGTACACGTAAGGTTTATATAGAGATCAGCCCAGTAGCTCGTAGAATAAGACTAGAGAAAAAGGACAAAGAAAAAGGAGACATCGGCTGACCCGTGTCGCCTTGGACTGCGAGGGCTCAGGGAGGGAATAATCTCCCCCCGGGTCGTGCTCTCCTAAGAGCACAATGCAGAAGGGCTCCGGTGCGTTTCTCTGGAGATCCCGGAGCCCTTCACCAAGCATCGAGGAAGGGCCGCCGGGATGGTTTTAGTGGGTAAAAACCCCACATAACCGCCGCCTTCCCCCCAAAAGGCGGGATATTTTTTTGGAAGATTTCTTCCTCGATAACAAAAAAAAGTTTTATATATAGATAGAGACAAAATATAAGCATTATAAGTTACAAGCTAAGTTATAAAGTCAATAGAATGTATATTTATTTATCTATATTACACTCTCGGCTTTACCCTTAGCCTGTTCCTAGAAGGTTACGTAGAAGAAAATTCTTAACAGAATTAAGTTCCCCTTTGTACATACTTATTGGCACAAACCGGCCGGGACTCGAATCTACAGCTAAACATCGTAGATTCGCTTAGCCATTTTCACTGTTTTCTAACATTGAATAAATACACATTTTATATTTAATTAATATAGGAAGACTTACAGTACAAACAATATATACTGTTGGATAATATGAAAAATGTTGGGTAGTAGGAAAATATATTAGGAAAATGTTTCTGACACGCGGGCTATAAAAACGGAGATCTTGCCGGACTTGCCGCACTTGCGGTCCAGGCGTTGTCTTGGTGAGATCTTTCCGATATTATTTTACGTTGTAAATTTGTGTCGGCTCGCTGCCCGACTTTAATTTTGTTATTTACTTTTGTACTGAACTATTTTTGTTATTTACTTTTGTACCGAACCAATTATATTGAAAATAATACGTCCTACGAGTTTCTTGTCGGTTCTTCTCGTAGTAGAGTATTTTCGAACCGACGGTAGCTTCAGTAAATTTCATTTGAATTAAATAAAAGTTACGATAACCTGACGTCGAGGATTTTATTTTTTAGTTTATATACTAGTAGTTTACAACATCAGAAGTGGGATTCGCAGTCCAATTTAGTTAGTTTTCTAAGATCAGAAGTGGGATTCGTACTTTTTAGGGCCCATTTCGGCTTGGCTTAATTTTCTTTAGTTTGATGTGTGCTCTGTTTTCTTTGATGGTGAGTTTTTCACTCTATTTTTCTTGAGATTTTGTGATGTTAAATTTCCTGATATGAGGAAAAGAGTACATTAGGCGCGCTGTTTGGGGTTTGAGCCCTTAAGCCTGGAGTAATAGTGTCTTGGAGTGCATCGGACACTTTACCCTAGACTCGGGACCTAGAATAATCATTTGTCTTGGAGTGCATAGGACAGATTATTCTAGGGGGATTCTGGACCCGGGATAACATTTGTCTTGGAGTGCATCGGACATGTTATCCCGGGGAGGGACCTCGAGCTTGAGACAACGGTTTATCTTGGAGTGCATCGGATACGTTGTCTTGAGGTCGGTCCCTTGACTGAATTGTCTTCAGTTGTTTTGCCGTTTGATTTGTTTTGAGCTCGGAAACTTGACTTGGTCAGTTGTCCTGGAGCTGGTTTGGATCGTTATGACTTATTTGGAGGATCTTACGCATTCTTTTCGCGATTGTCGTTCAAGGCGGTAGATTCTTTGTTGTTGCTCATTTTGTCATTGTTTTTCGTTATCATTAAGTTGTAACTAGCAGTTAGGTTAAATCGTGATCGTTTAGTGACTATTTTAGTGCTTATTTTGTCCTCAATTGTGGAATTGTTTAATGTTTAAGACATGGCTACTGGCTTCCACCAGATACCACTTGTGAAAAATCAGTTCCATTGACCGGTTTTGTAACACCTGAGGGGTATTACGAATACCTTAAGATGCATACGGTTTGGCAAATGCGCCTGTCGTCTATCAACGCATCATATCGAAAACCCTTCGCGAATTTATCGAGTCGGGGGGATGTTTTGGTCTATATTGACGATGTTTTAATTTTGAGTCAAACCGTAGAACAGGGCTTGGTACTTTTGCGCAAGGTGCTTGGAGTCTTAACAGAGGCTGGTTTCTTTATTAATTTGAAGAAGTGTTCTTTTCTTACACGGGAAACCGAGTACCTTGGGCGAAGTATAAGTCAGGGTCAGGTACGGCCGAGCCCTGATAAGGTCAAAGCATTGACAGACGCACCTGAGCCAACGACTGTTAGGCAGTTGGGGTATCGAGCAACAAGTTGCGCGTGGTTGCATTGTTGTGTGTTGACCGACGAGCCGGTACTTGCAATTTGTTGACTCTTCTTTACCGATTGAAGTCCACAGACGCGGGTTCGATCGGTTATGGAGCAGTCTTGCTGCAGGTTCACGAGGGTGGCTACAAGAGAGTGGTAGCTTGCTTTTCTAAGCTCACCCAAGGTGTGGAGAGTAAATATCACTCTTACGAGCTTGAAACTCTCGCAGTGGTTAAGGCTTTGCAGCACTTTAGGGCATTATCTTGTTGGTGTGCACTTCACCGTGGTCACGGATTGTAACGCGTTGAAACTTACGCAACGTAAGAAAGACTTGTTACCTAGAGTGATCCGGTGGTGGGTATATCTTCAGGATTTTGATTTCGAGTTAGATTACCGAAAGGGTACTCTGATGTCACGCGCCGACGCATTTTCGAAGTTTGCCTCTTGTACCCTATGTACGGGCAGGATTAAGCGTCGCTTCACAAATGTGATTTCCCTGTTTGGGGCCCCTAGATTGATTGTTGCCGGTGGAGAGCATGTGTTCCAGGGTGCTGACTTTCTCAAGTGGGTCCGGGGAGTCGGGGTAGATGTTCATCTGATGGAGCGGTACTGCAGGACGGTGCTCAACATGGTTCGAGTAGAAGCCAATTACCGACAGCGGGAGTGGCCAGAGTTGGTATCGAGGCCGCGATACCGCTTATTCGTGGTCTGGTTCGTGATGTGGCTCTTGTTCTGGCAGAGAAGCGTTGCGAGAAATGAGTCGACAGCGAACATGGGAACATTTGCGGCGAGGCCAGGCTGCGCAGGACGAGTGCGTCATGAGAGGAGGCGCCCTCGTCGGGGCTTCGAGCTTAACTTTTTGGTATTTGTAAACGAGCAGGCACAATCTTCTGGCAAGCTAGACTCGGGCATGCGTGGTCCCTGCCGAGTGGTGAAGATTCTGCTTCGGGGGCGCTACGAGCTGCGACTTCTGTCTGGCACTTGCGGGAGGTCTGCGCTAGCGGCGGACGAATACATGGTCCCGTGGCGTGGAGTGGACTCCTGATACCAGCAAACGAACAGTCGGCGAGCGCGGAGCTACAACCTGGTACATCTGGGATACAGACACTCGCCGAGCAGCGTGATCCGGTGATCGTCGGACCACAGCCTTGTGCCGGAGCATCTATGCCCTTGTTAGATATTTAAGTAGATTAGAGTTAAGGGAGCCCGAGGACGGACTCCTGGCAGGAAGGCCGTGTTGGATAATATGAAAAATGTTGGGTAGTAGGAAAATATATTAGGAAAATGTTTCTGACACGCGGGCTATAAAAACGGAGATCTTGCCGGACTTGCCGCACTTGCGGTCCAGGCGTTGTCTTGGTGAGATCTTTCCGATATTATTTTACGTTGTAAATTTGTGTCGGCTCGCTGCCCGACTTTAATTTTGTTATTTACTTTTGTACTGAACTATTTTTGTTATTTACTTTTGTACTGAACTATTTTTGTTATTTACTTTTGTACTGAACTATTTTTGTTATTTACTTTTGTACTGAACTATTTTTGTTATTTACTTTTGTACTGAACTATTTTTGTTATTTACTTTGTACTGAACTATTTTTGTTATTTACTTTTGTACTGAACTATTTTTGTTATTTACTTTTGTACTGAACTATTTTTGTTATTTACTTTTGTACTGAACTATTTTTGTTATTTACTTTGTACTGAACTATTTTTGTTATTTACTTTTGTACCGAACCAATTATATTGAAAATAATACGTCCTACGAGTTTCTTGTCGGTTCTTCTCGTAGTAGAGTATTTTCGAACCGACGGTAGCTTCAGTAAATTTCATTTGAATTAAATAAAAGTTACGATAACCTGACGTCGAGGATTTTATTTTTTAGTTTATATACTAGTAGTTTACAACATCAGAAGTGGGATTCGCAGTCCAATTTAGTTAGTTTTCTAAGAATACAGTAACAATATACAACTTACAGACAAATCTTTTATTATGTACTTATTACATTTTTTAGATTCGCTTGTTCCACAATCTGAGTCTTGCTCATAAGTTGCCAGTGCGGTTGCCCTGCGGCAAAGTTCTGCTCTAGCGTTCTCTATTCTTCCATGCTTCTTGTTATTCTGTTTCACATTTGATCTGGTATATGTCGTCGCTCCTTCTTTCATGTGGTCTGCCTCGCTTCCGTTGCCCTTCTCTACGATACTATTCCGTAATTGTTTTAGACCATTTGTCTATAGCTATTACGTATAAAATGATTAAAAAAAATTATCTCCCAAACTAGAAAACAATAAATATGATGAAAAGCGGCAACCATTGCTGTCACTGGATGGCATGGACTAAGCACACAACAAATGAGCTGTAGTCGTTAGAAACCTGACGCTGCTCACCACTGCGCTACCACAGCTCACGGTCCTCAGAGAGCGCACCAGTAAATACAATCATATCCGAGCCCCTAACAGTTTTATTGCGCGTAGCAAGGAATACAAAGGCACGTGTAGTTGTGGACGTTTAATATTTCCGAGACACACGAGCCGACCGATCCGAGATAAGCGTGCGACAGATTTGTGCGAAACCGAACGGAACGGCCGAGCCGCTGGGTACAGGGCTTACCTTTGTTTTTGCCGAACAAATCATAGTGCGCTTTGATCATCTCTAGAAAATACTTACAACGAAGACCTAAAATTTTATACAAATCTAGATACAAGACATTTTCTACAGATGGGACTAAGGCTTACTCTAAAATCTATACCTGCAATATTTTTGTTTTCACCGTCTTCAAAGAGAAACAGGTTCTGAATTCTTCTGTATTTTTACTTAATGTTTGTTACCTCATAACTTTCGACTCGTTGAACTGATTTTAATGATTATTTTTTTTATTTGAAAGCTGGTGTTGTACGTGTAGTCGCATTTGATTTGCTCCACATCACGCTTGTGACAATGGCCTCTATGACAAAACCATATAAATCTTAAATTTGCATTAAATATGTGCGCGACAAATAGACGAATAACTCAATATCACACCAACTGATTTCATTGATTCGTTTTTTATTGGAAAGGATGTACTTGATGGGTAGTCTGACAATAGTTTAGTTAGGTTCTGATTAATTCTAATATGTAATATTCTACCATAATTCGCTACTTGAAGTCATTGGTATAAGTAGTACTGAGGTACACGTGTAATATCGGCTTGGAGACATCTCAAGGCGAGAGGGGCTACAAATCACCGATACCACATCCCGTTTCACATGCGAGAACGCGCTTACCGTCAGATACCTATCAGAGATGAAACGCAGCCGTTGATTCCTCGCGGGGCGTTATGAATTTAAAACAGTCGTTCCTTGTAACTAGACGGTGCTATCCTCGACAATTTACTCCGGTGCATGAACAATAAACACTACAAAAGTTGCCACATCAATTGCAAATATAAATAATTTACAGAGCCTTATGTTTTCTGCAAGGTTGGCAACACCTGCACACTAAAACGTAAGTCTAGTAATACTAAGACTAGTTTCACTCTAACTAGAAGCCTCTTGTAAAAATGTTATAGGAAAAATTTAGATTTCTCTTCGTTGGAAGAAGTGACTGAAAACTGAATTCAATATTAGCAAAACCTGTGCTGGCCTATGTGCCTATTTATTTATTTAATAAGATACACCAATAGCATTACACAAGCATACATTGTAGTAATAATCAAGTTAAAAAACTATGTCCTGTTGTGTATGCCAATTACATGTGTACACAACATTCACTATTAAGAAACGTAACGTTTAAATAATTAATAATTACAAATATATTTTAAATAATGAAAAAAAAAACAGTAATAAGTTAATTAAATTGGCAAAATTAAATTGTGGCATAATTTTTAACTCAAAGGTGCGGAAGACCTTGCGCGAATTAAAAAAAATGTCAACCGATGTGAACTTAGTATTAAGGAGGTTATATGTAGCAAAAAATCTAAATGGCGAGTGTGACAGTATTGTCTGTCCTATTCTGACTGTATTAGCAGCGACTAGCAAAAATAGTCATTGGTCTCAGTAAGTTACTTGATCTGACATCTTCCTTTTCTTTATTGAACTATATTTACACCATTTTTTTTACGCGGTTGTATCCTTTTTACAGACCATCCTCCGGAACCCTGGGTGGGCCCGGACGGATGTGTGGGAATCGGTCCGGGCGACCCCTACCCACTAAATCTCCCGCGAATGCCATCAGCCGTTATAATTGGAGTGCCCCGGATCTGTCAGCAACAGGCTGACGACCGGCCGGTCCCGGCAAAGACCGGACTTCTTCCTCTAAAGGAGACTTCTCCGGCAATTAGAGAAGTCCCGACGACGCCGAAGCATTAGTGCGGCCACACTAAAACTTTATTTACACCATGATCAATTCCGATCGGTTCATAAGTAATGATTTTAAAGGAACAAAGAATACGTAAGACAATAACTTAGAGTAAGAAAGTTATCATATATTATTTGACACCGATATAAGTTTACAAGCGGCAACAATCGATGGTGGAGGAAAGCCATAAACAATGGTAAAACCTGTGGTAATATAACCCCGAACCGGGAGCCGGCTAAAGTAAGACATAAATATAGAAGTTATGCGTTTCGAGAAGGGGACGGACAGGCAGGCTAAGTCACCTGCCGGTGTTCACACTGGCGCCCTACTTGATTTTAATTTCACCGAGGAGGTATTTTTAAAATGACAAAAAAATGTGTGCTTACTGGATAGTTATAATGTGGTTACGATAGAATTAAAATAGTTTTATGTTTTATAATTTCTAAGCAAACATAAAACACATATAAGATCAAACGTCTATACCCTAACGGTCGTGAACCATTCTAGCATCTGGCTAACAAAATATTCCTATTGTAAAATAAAATCTTGAAGATTGAACGAGCCAATGCCTATCCTCCACCTCGCGTCGGTTTTCGTAATGCTGAGGGTCGTGACTTTGTAAAAACAGGCTGTCCGTAACTATGGTATACCATAGTACCAACCATGGTAACCGGTGGTTATAGAACAATTTTTTAAAGCATGGTGTGTCATAGTCAGGTGACTAATGATTTTCTTCCAAATATTTAAAGTAAGTATAAATTTCTTTATGTTATTGTAAGGTGTCTGGTTTTAATTGTACCTGTGGTTCAGTTCAGTTCAGTCAGTTATCTGCGCTACCATTTAAAAATGTTCGTCGTCAAAACTAGCCTATATGTCGTTATGGTACTATAAAATATCTGCCAAAGGTCTGATTTTTTCACAGTTGTCAGTTGAATTCTCATATCAGAAAAACTAAGGGACATTGATTTCTTTTTATTGAGGCTGTCATACAGTCACCTACCACTAACCGCTGGACGTTGAATTACGAAACTGAGTTGAGTTACTCAAAACTTTGTTCTAATAATTTTCAACAGAATGGAAAACAAAATCGTTGACTGGTAGTTACTTCATTTCCTCTGCCTGTTGACGATATATACCGTCAATAGGTAATAAAAGCATAAACATATTACCACCGCGGTCACGAACCCATAACTTAGCCTGACCAGAAAACGCATCAGAGCGCATGATGCTTCCTAAAAATTGTGCCACAAATGACCATAACTTCTTTGAAAAGATAAACTTTTAGGCCAATTATGGCGAAGGAGCGGCGTTTCCAAAAATCCTATACACACGCCGTATTATCTCGCATCAAACTGTTTGGTTGACGTGCTACGATCCTATCTGGACGTTTGACAATTATAATTATGCGTACCGTTGATACTATGTTTAATCTGTACGCTTTTATTACTTAATAATTAAGGATTATATTTGTGTATCACCTGACGTCGGCAGAGGCAAATCAGTGTTGTTTTCCGTCTCAGATCGTCGGTCACGAGTGAGACGATTGTTCTGTTTACAAGTTGATATTAAAACCTGACACGCCATTTCTTTCTCGATACCATTTTATATATTTACATCCATTTTGTTTTTTTAACAAAATCACCTCTGTTATATTGTTTTAACACATCATGGGCTAATATATTTGTAAGTAAAAACAAAAACTGACTTCAAATCGAATTAAACGTTAAACGCTATTATATATATTACTAGTGGACGGACATTTCATCACTGAAATATCTAAATAATATCTTTAAACAAGCAATTCTTGTGTATATATAGACTGAATCTCGGAAACGGCTCCAACGATTTTCATAAAATTTTGAATGCAGGAGGTTTTGGTTGCGATAAATCGATCGAGCTGGATGTCGTTTTATCCGGGTATAGGTTATACAAAATGTACTTTAGTAGATAGCGTTGCTAAGCTAACAAAGGTAATTCAATGAAATAAAAAAAATGAGTTTGACGTTGGACCAAGAAAATCAATTCCAATCAAACTGATTTATAAAATACGTATGTAAAATGGTTGCTTAGTGATGAATCAATAAAGTAGTGTATATTCACATTACGGCACTGCTTTTTTTAATATTATATCGGTAAGATCGAAAATATTATTAATATTTATTATGTCATTCGTAGCTTTTAAATAGATATCTATCTATATAACACTCTAACAAAAAAATCTTACAATTCATGAATAAAAAAGGAAATTATTGCGTTGCTCCCTGCTCCACGGACTTGGTTTCGATCAAAGTGAAAATTTTGAAATGTTCAAAAAACCCAAATATGCGAAATACAAAAAACAAAGCGTCGAGCATTCCTCATTCGTTCGAGTCGAATTTTTTCTTAGGGCATTCGTAACCCTTTTTGTTTGAGAGCAAAGGGAATCCGTAACAATTCATAACTGCCTAGATTTAGAATTGCCTCTTGAGCGGGCATTGTATTATGTTTCATGTAATCATAATACACACTTAGATTTTTTTATATCAATTAAAAATGATTGAAGAAAATCTAATTTTGCGTTTACTTAATATTGAATCTTTCTTTTGTTACAGTTAAATCACCATATAATCACCATCGCCCATGAACATCCACAATACCAGAGGAGCTGCAGGTGCGTGAGATAGGAGTAGGCTCGATTCTTGAAGGTTCGGAAATCGTATAGGTTCTAAATACCGCAGGTATTTTAACAGCCTATATGTCAATAGAGTCTCTAATACATATAGGTTTCCTCACAATAATTTCCTTCACTGCCGAGCGCGTGGGAAATTAGCACTTCAAATTGCAACACACAATTTCATTGGTGCCGGCACCTGGGATCGAACTTGGGTTACTACTATAATAATGACATGAAATTTCATAACAGTTCAATTTTATTTATTTTGTAGTCACTATTAGTACTTTTACTTATCCGTGAAATAACAATCGACCGAGACGTGGTTCGGCCCTCTACGGCGCCGTCGGATCGGAATGCTTACGCGTAACATAGTAACCGTCCAAGCCGAGGTGGCCCTTGTGTTGATTTATCAGCAATAGAGGTTCAGGCTAAGCGACCTAAGAGCGATATCACTTTTCAATTCTCAAGTATATTATTGCATGATATAACTTGCTTCTTTAAATCGCTAACTGTATCTTAGGAAAAATAAAGTTATTGAGACAACTAGAATCCACCTCAATAATTTGATGTGGTTGTCAGAAAAGTGGTTGTAACGTTATCTATGCTTTGTTTCGTTCGGAAAATAAATACTACCGGTGGTCGCCTTATAGTCGAAATTTTACTTTAACCCAGGTATTGAAGCATTTAAATCACAAATAACTCGCAGCTCGTTACTTATTCGGTGAATCTATCAGTCATTATTTATCAAAGTTACTTAGCTTGCTAAGCAACCGTATAATATGTGCACTAAACGCATGGTAGTGAACGTAATGATTTTTTTTATTGAATGCATTTTTTATGCATAGTTTCAAAAACTATAATTCTGTACTTGTGTGCGAAATTTCATACTCCGTCCGAGCAATTTTCGTAAGAAGGGGTACAAAGTTTTTGCTTCACGTATATAATGTTTCATATTTCTTTATGTACGTTTTATTTGTTTAGATGATCTGCTATGTCCCGTCAATGGGGGACGGGAAAAATAACAGGAAGAGAAGCACCCAGTCCACAGGGAGTGCCGTGCTCCTGCCGCGTGTTAATTGTTTGTCCTTCATTATTTTCGTCTTCAATTGCCCTTTTGTTCTGACCATTCTTTTTAAATTTTCCATTATTCCGCAGGCTTTCTTCCAACAAACGATCCCGTTCATTCTTCAGCTCTTTTCAATTGCTTTTCCTGTGTCATCATTAACTTGCCGAATTTTCCTCGTGATACTTTCATTTTCTCCACATCCGTTCTTTTGTAGATCCGTCACGGATGTCCTCGTTATTGTTTTCATGAATATTAACCGATGCGATAATTATTTTAATATAAATTATTATTATAATGATTAGTTTAGATTAGACATTTGGGCTTAGATTCACTGATTTTCATTACCATAGAATTCCAAATTCTATCGACACGAACGTTTTTCGTGTAATTTTCTTTTACGGATTATCGAATCTATTTCAACAGCGGTGTTTGCGAACATATGCGATTTGGGGACCTTCAATAAACGTGCAATGTGTTGTGGATGTTAATGGCTGACGGTGATCACATATAAATAAGTTAAATTTCAATATTAATTTATTATATAATTGCATCTAAATAAGTTAAAAGCACCAAACTCTCATCAAACTATCTTTGACATAGCACACACTTGATGCGAATTTAAGACTAATATGGTTTTCTCATGGATTCGTTAGTTAAAATAGAATGGCGAAAATGGAACACATTGGAATCATTAGCTTTTTAATAAAAAAAAGAGTCAACAAAATTGGTTCCTCCAGTCGAAAGTTAGGAGGTAACAAACATTAAAAAACAGACTTTAATTGAGAACCTGCTTATTTTTAAAGTCGGTTGATTAGAGTTCTATTGGGAGACAAACAACGTCTCCACCACGGGGACGGAGTTTACCGCCATTACCTTGACTGCGCCGGGGCGGGCCCGGTAAGTACGTCCCTGGAGACAAAGAGAATTTGGCATTTGGAAAAATTGCCAAAAAACAAAATGGGAGAGCAGCTAATCCAAATTAGTACGGTGTGCACATTAATGATAATATTTATTTCTAGAACGCTGCTCTTTGTGTGACGTCACAGTACAAATATTGAAATGCGACAAGCTTTTTCAATAAAAATTTAAATATTTTTCTTATTAGTTTTAAAAATATAACAGAGTTCTACGAGTATAACGAATTACGTGACTATTCAATCGCCTTCAAAAAAGGAGAAGGTTCTTAATTCGTCTTTGTTTTTTATGCTTGTTATCTCATTACTTTGGACTGAATGAACTGAATTTGATGATTCTTTTATCATTTGAGAGCTCGTGCATCCCATGTGGTCCTTTTTGACAATAGCATCCATGAGAAAATCATATATATAATAAGAGTTACGTTACGTTAGCGCAATAACGTTAACGTTTGATTCGATTTGAAGTCGGTTTTTGTTTTTGCTCATAAATATACTTGTGTATTTTTTTGCGGACGCTACAGCAATCAAAACCAATAGCAGTCGGTACATTTTTATCAAGTAATTATTATAAGCAGGAGTACTCCATTAAGATTACATTGTTTTTTGCCATCATTCTTTCAAAGCGGAGCAATTTTTAGAAGTGGAATTTTAAATAAGCCTTTGGCTGACATCCCTGTAGCGACATTTCTAAAAAAGAATTAGTCGTTAATAGCATGTAAATAATATCTTGCCGTCTCTTAACCCTAGTGGGGTAGACGGAGATAGTCCCCATAGCTCTTTTTATCAAGAAGAAAAACTTTTATTCATCTAAGACACCCCTACCAATGACCGTGCCGCTACGTCAAAAATTCATTTAATTTTTGAGCCTAATTGATACCTCACCTCCAGTAGGAGATGGCTCCTCAAGAAGAAGAATAAGTTACATATTCTAACAATAACCTCGAATCACATAGTGACTTAACTAAGTTAATCGAATCAAACGTTAAACACTATTACGCACGGACGACCTCTTGAGAACTTCTATTTTGAAGTCGGTTGATCAGAGAGCAGAACAAATTTCATGACAGACTTGATTCAATGTAATAACGTGAAATGTTTCACAAATAAACGAATTCAAAGGTAAGCAGAAGCCTCAATCAATAAGACATTCCACGTCATATTTGAGAGACGAGGCGCAATTAATTAGAAAGTCGGAATTATCGAGTGTATGTCGGAATCAAAGAGGATTCGAGGATCGATCCCACTCAAACGCCCTCCAGCAATCTGTTGGAAAATGACAAGTGAAAAACAAAGTGACAAGACGATTGGTTCCCTTCTTATATTACGTGTCGATTAAGTATTTATCATTTATTTCTGTATTTATTCCTCCCGCATGTCTCATAGCATTACTTAATAAAGATACTTTAGTTTACTATTAGCCGACGTGGAAACGACTTGTCTTGTCGTGCAGGACAAAGTGGAAGCCAGTAGACCACGAGACAGATTTCCAATGCCAGTCGTCGTGTTGTATCCCCATGGCGTAGATGTTTGTATAATACCGTAGCCATGTTGTATACAAATTACCTTAATATAAGTTAACAGCTAAAGTTACTAATAATGATGGAAAGTTAGTAATAATAATGTCTTGGAGGCCGCGCTTAGGTCGAGCCACACTTTCGTACCATCGACTTATAAAGATGGCAAGGAAATGCTCGAATAAAGGAAGCGGATGATCGTATACGGTGGAAGGCATTGAAGGAAGTCTACATCTAGCAGTTGAAATTAGGCTGTTGATGATGATAAACATTGCTCGTGTAATCGGGAACCATATATTCATTTATCTATCCCTACACGCCATAGTGTAAATAGTTCCTTTTATTCCTACTCAGTGGAGAATGTGTTTATGAATGTATATTTTTCTTTATATAAGTATGTGACCAATACGATCCCACTTGATGTTAAATGGAAATGCAGTCCTGGATGGTAAGGCGCACTAGCTTAATAAATACCTATTCACTCTATTTTTGAAAATGCCCTCATTGTAATCGGAGCGGAAGGCAGACGCGGGCAAACTATTCCACTCCTTTGCTGTACGAATAATGAAAGACGAAGCAAAGCGCTTCGTTCTTATAAATTATTATTAGCAATAGAAATATCCATTTCCATTAAGAAATTACTTTCACTACACGTAACAGCGACGGCTGGAGTGCCAATTGGAAAATTCTACAAATCAACTGTTGTAAAATTTTCGAGATCGACTGTAACAACCCTTTGCAGCGATGGAGCACCCTCCACGACCCTCTGGATGTCGTCCCGGCGCTTCGAGTGGCCGGCGGCCCGATTGTTTACTCCCCAAGACTCCACTACTCTATTGTTGTATTACGGAATTTGATTTCTTCTTTATGACAATCAAAAAGAAGAAAGTCTAGATTCAGAGGAACACTTAGATCTCCTTTTCCCCCTTATTAACCGACTTCAAGATTCTCGATTCGTTTTTATGTTTTTTTAATGTTAGTGTTGAATAGTGAATTCGAACGTATGACCTTTTATACGGTTTAGCATACCGTACCCATTAGGTATTACCGTACCCGTACGTTATTGACTCTTTGAATTTAAAATAAAGTAAAAAAAAATGTTTCATTGGTTAGAATTTGATTTGGAGTACATTATTATTTTAACTAGTTAATAATAATATTTCGTATATAAAATATCCGAAATAACTTCAGCTTGTATATAGTAGTTAAATTGTAGCATACTCAAGTGTTTTATAAATCGTGGATAAAATGTAATCATAAAAATCAATACAGATAGTTATTGTGTCGCTAATTTAAGGATAATATTATGACCTTACGACGAAACATCAAGCAAACGACGCATCAAAAATAAATAAACGAAGACGTGAAATGAACATCGGAGGCAATTTGAGGTCGTTTCGATCGCCGTTCGCCTGCCAAAATCAATTAACAGCTTGTAATGACAAATGTTGTTAAGCAAGACACATGCGCAACATTAAGAACCCTAACAATGGACCTTACAATAGTAACATTACAGACCCCAAAGGGTTACAAAGCGGCAAATATAAACTTGCAACTTGTAATCGTAGGATACAGACAACGCAAAAATTTTCGTATAACGCGAAATGACTACCGGAGCAAAACTTCCAAACACAATCATTTCGACTTTTTCGTTTTAGTTTTCGATAAAAAAAAGAGTAGAAAGAATGACGGATAACTTATGCGATGCAATGACCGCGGCGGCGACATCAAAAGGGCTACTTGAAGTATAATGCATCTCCTTCTTTTCATATGGGAGGACGAAGGACGGGCGATTGTAAAAAAGCTCTTTGTAGGTAACGAAGCCGCCGCATTCGCTACGTCGCGTTTATCGCCCCGCAAATAAGCCGTAACGTTAACAAACACGTCTAATGTTTAACATACGTTTGTAAACTAAATTCAGTTTCTAGTCATTTATTTATGTTTATTTGCACACAATAAAATGAGTACAACAAGTATATTTACGAGATTTACGTTAAACGCTATTACGCGCGAAAACCGCGTTCCGACTTGTCGTAGGAATATTACGAAATAGATAACAACCTAACCAAACTCATCGAAATACCCTTGAAAATAAATCATAGAGATCAATTGGCGTCACACTGAGTTATTCGTCCATTTGTGGCGCACGTACTTAATGCAAATTTAAGGCATATATGGTTTTCGCATAGATGGCAGCTTTCAAATAAAAAAAGAATCATCAAAATCGGTTCACCCAGTCGACAGTTATGAAGTAACAAACATAAAAAATACATACGAATTGAGAATCTCCTCCTTTTCTGAAGTCGGTTTAAATGGTCATAACTTCTCATTGTTATATAATAACTGTAAATAGAATTCAAAGGAAAACGCTATACTTTAATCCCTAACAGGTGAATAGATAAAAAAAAGAGTTGGGAAATGTGGAAAGTTTTTTCAAATAATTCAACCCTCGCTCCGTAACGAAGCCTGGAGGAATTAATTAGGGCCGAAGATCGTGATTTATGCTTTCATTTTTAAACCCGATGTCCCCGAGAGCTGGGCAACTACCAAGGTCGGGATTCTCACGCTTAAAATGTAATGCGATAATGTTTTCATTAGAACAAGGATTAATCACAATTACTCCATAGACAAGAATGCGTATTGTCCGCTGGAAGAGAAACCTTTGTATATAAGAAAGCTGGAGTCAGGACTATCACTAAGTTCTGACGCTGATCATTCATCTTAAAGTAACATTGATAGTGAACTTACACTTAATTTTCTGAATAGAATTCAAGTACTTCTATGAGAGCGGTGGTAATTCATGAGCTAGCAACCCAGGTTCGATCGCCGATGCCAATGAGTTATTTTGTTGCAATTCAAAGTGCTGATTTACCACGCGCTCGGCGATGAAGGAAGACATCGTGAGGAAACCTACCTGTGTCAGAAAATTTTCAAAGCTATGTGAAATCTGCCAAACCGCACTAGACCGCGTGGCGGACTATGCCCTTTGCCCAACAGTGGGATATAAATACATAGACTATAATACTTTAAATAACTTCTTTGAAATTAACATAACGTCTACATTATTTCTATAACAAGTTGTGATTATATATATATATATATATATATATATTTTATTACATCTAGATGTGTCTTATAAAACACATAGAAAATTTATTAATATTCCGATATTTAATCAATGTAAACAGTATATCCGTTTTCGAGTTTCGAGATGGAGTCGAGTTTCGATAGTAATCCTGATGGTCTCTGATTAAAAGTTTCCCTGTAAAACCTTTTTATGTTCTGAGAGCTAAGGCGTGGAGGAATTCGCTTACTTTGTCATTGACGGTGCACGCTCCGTTGGTGCACAATTTTACAGTAGTTGGCCGGTGCCATCGTTTATTGCGTTGGACCATAGCTTAAATATAACATTCTACATAATATAACGAAATATATGATTATGTTTGACTGTTGGTCTCTGCGAATCTCAAGCAATGCGTGCCGGCGATGTTTTAATTAAACAAGTATATTTCTACGAGCAAAAACATAAACTGACTTCATATAGAATCAAACGTTAAACGCTATTATGCGACGACGACCTCTTTGTATTTACGAATTATCGTTAAACGTTAAACGACTCTTCGAAGTTCATCCTTTCCAATGAATAATCGAAATTATTCGTACCTTTGTCGCGAACATCTTGATGCAAATATAACACATATGGTTTTCTCATGGGTATGTACAAACATAAAAAAACTTACAGACAAATTGGGAACCTCCTTTTTGAAGTTGATAAAATAATGCTAGCAATGTTTTTTGTTTCACAAATCTTACTAACATTCTTGTTAACCATTCCAAGTAAGCTTAAACTTGTGCTACGACACGGTTCATTTGCAGACTAATTTATTACCAGATTCTGCGACATATGAAATTAGTATTCTAGAATTAACGGGTATAGTGAGAATCAAAAAAATAACACAGCTTGATTGTTATAATGATTTTCAGTTGTGTCACCACGTGGTTCACGTCTATAGTCGATTCGTTGACTCGAACCAAAGTTTCGCGGACCATACCCTAAACCATTAGGCAATTGACGGAATTGTGTAAATGCAGACAATTAAAAATAAGTTCCTCGTGTGTCAAACACAAGAATGGCCCATGTACAGTCTTCTATTTCATGAATGGGTGGGTACGATCGTTGGAGTACTCTGATCTCGTACTATACCGGCATGAATGATGGAATATCTACTATACTTCTGCACTTCACAGTACAGTTCCTGGGGTTAACCACGCGGCTGAGGCATTAAATTAACATTCAAGTAATTCAAGCTGTCATGCCTCAGCAGTCATTCACCTGGATAGCATAACGCGTATAATTTTATATGTCTGCACGATTATCGACCGATTAAACGCCTGGATGGGTAATTATACAGTGGCATCCAATTAAAAGCATCAATGAGCATCATTCACAGTTTGCTGGTTCATTTGACGTTTCTTTTTTTTTATATGAAAAGTGGCAAACGAGCGTACGGCTCACCTGATCTTAAGTGATCACCGTCGCCCATGAACATCCACAGCACCAGAGGAGCTATAGGTGCGGTGCCGACCTTTGAGATAGGAATAGGATCGTTTCTTGAAGGTCCCCAAATCGTAAACGTTCGGAAACACCGCTGGCGACAGTTGATTCACAAGTTGACAGTGCGTGGGAGAAAGTTATTTCGTTAGAGACTGAGTAACAGAAGATATTGAGAAAAATACTGTCATTTAATGCAGAACGAACTCGACCTATTTCATTTCTCATCGAATGTTCCGATGGAATACGCATTTACTTTCTTTGAATTAAACAATTTTTATTTATTAGGGATAAATAGCTCTCAAAGTATTATCACCGAGGGTATAAGGTCACGGTTAAGACCGGAATGATCCTGTTACGGGGCAGAAATTAAAATAAAATTGTACACAGCAGCCTTTAACATAGTAATCGTGCAAGCCGAAGTTACCACTCACCGGGGGGACCCTTCGAGTTACTGGTATAGAGATAGACCATAAACCGAAAAGTAAGCTGTGATTTGTTATTTTTTGGATACACTTCATTATTTTTATTTTATGTTTTACCATAAAATATATACAACCCCAAATTTTGACCCTCCTACCACCAACCACCATGTTTTAATATCGATATTAGACTGACTGTTTAAGATTTATCATGATTTTCAACAAATATGATCCGTACTCCATGCGGTAATACAATAACTTAGTTATTTTTTATATATTTTGTCTACCAAAATATTTACTAGAAATAATTTATATGGCAAAACACCGCTTGCTGGTTCCGCTAGTATAAACATACGTCCCATCGTTGGTCACATTCCTTCCCTGTAAAGAGAGTATCCAGGCATAGTCCGCCACGTATACCTCATAGTTCACATGCTTGTAGAAAATATTTCCAAGCATTACATTAGACCACCGTGCGCGTTGTAAATCGGCACATAATGCAACAAACAAATTCATTGGCGCCGGCATAAAACTCGAGTTGTTAGCGGTCTATGCAACTAGATACGACCGCCTGCACGCTGAGCTATCACAGATATCACCTGGCGTAGATTAAAATGAATAACAACACAATACAATGACACCTTTTTGTACATTTTCAATCGTAACTCGGCGAACTCATTTACTCTCCATAAATCCATCGACCAACAAAAACCTAATCCATCTCACAGTCGAGGGCCCATCAATGACTCGATACCGAGCATCGATGGGAACCGCTCGCTACGAATGTACGATTCATCGAGCTTTTTCTACTCCATATTTAATAAGAAAATTGTCTATGAATTGACAAACTTTAATATATCTCCATCCAAAACGTTCTCATTACAATTTGACATTTAACCAATTGACATAAGAGATATGAATTATTTTACGAAATGATATTAAAACATTGTTATATCTTTGTATTAATAGATGGGAATAAAACGCTTGTCATTTAGAGGATAAAGGCGAAAGTAGCTTGGGTCGTAATTTAATTTCAAGATATAGCCGAGTAGTTCCGTACTGAAATGATATCGCGCACAATGGACGCAACATCGATGATTCTTGATTGAATTCAATCAAAAGATCAGTAGGTGGCAATCATTCATCAGACTACGATCATTACTTGATTCCCTTTGATTACGTAAACGGGTGTTAACTACATTTTCAACCGACTTCAAAAAAGGAGGTTCTCAATTCGTTTGCTAACTCAAAACTTTGGACTGGGTGAACTGATTATAATTATTTTTATTTTATGTTTTACCATAAAATATATACAACCCCAAATTTTGACCCTCCTACCATCAACCACCATGTTTTAATATCGATATTAGCACTTTAATAATTTTCAACCTTTAGTGGTCGAATAAGCAACTGATAAATGACTGTTTAAGATTTATCATGATTTTCAACAAATATGATCCGTACTCCATGCGGTAATACAATAACTTAGTTATTTTTTTATATATTTTGTCTACCAAAATATTTACTAGAAATAATTTATATGGCAAAACACCGCTTGCTGGTTCCGCTAGTATATACATACGTCCCATCGTTGCTCACATTCCTTCCCTGTAAAGAGAGTATCCAGGCATAGCCACGTATACCTCATAGTTCACATGCTTGTAGAAAATATTCTCAAGCATGTAGATTTCCTTCACCACCGTGCGCGTTGTAAATCGGCACATAATGCAACAAACAAATTCATTGGTGCCGGCATCGAACTGGAGTTGTTAGCGGTCTATGCAACTATACGACCGCCTGCACGCTGAGCTATGACAGATATCACCTGGCGTAGATTAAAATGAATAACAACACAGTACAATGACACCTTTTTGTACATTTTCAATCGTAACTCGGCGAACTCATTTACTCTCCATAAATCCATCGACCAACAAAAACCTAATCCATCTCACAGTCGAGGGCCCATCAATGACTCGATACCGAGCATCGATGGGAACCGCTCGCTACGAATGTACGATTCATCGAGCTTTTTCTACTCCATATTTAATAAGAAAATTGTCTATGAATTGACAAACTTTAATATATCTCCATCCAAAACGTTCTCATTACAATTTGACATTTAACCAATTGATATAAGAGATATGAATTATTTTCCGAAGTGATATTAAAACATTGTTATATCTTTGTATTAATAGATGGGAATAAAACGCTTGTCATTTAGAGGATAAAGGCGAAAGTAGCTTGGGTCGTAATTTAATTTCAAGATATAGCCGAGTACTTCCGTACTGAAATGATATCGCGCACAATGGACGCAACATCGATGGTTCTTGATTGAATTCAATCAAAAGATCAGTAGGTGGCAATCATTCATCAGACTACGATCATTACTTGATTCCCTTTGATTACGTAAACGGGTGTTAACTACATTTTCAACCGACTTCAAAAAAGGAGGTTCTCAATTCGTTTGCTAACTCAAAACTTTGGACTGGGTGAACTGATTATAATTTTTTTATTTGAAAGTTCGTACTTCCCGTGTGGTTCCATGTTTATAATAAATAATTTTGTACTAGTATATCCTTTCCAATAAATAATGAATCATCGAAATCGGTTGGCGTGATATTGAGTTATTTGTCAATTTGTCGCACACATGATACAGATTTAAAGTTTTCTCATTGATGCCATTGTCAGATTGGGACCATATTAGAAGAACTAGCTTTCAAATAAAACAAGAATCGGCTAATCTAGTCCAAAGTTATGAGGTAACAAACATATAAAACATAGAGATTAAGTGATAACCTCCTTCGTTTTTGAAGTCGGTTGAAAATTCCTGTCCCGTTCTGCGTACACAATATTATATCGATGTTCACTTTATAGCCCATTAGATATAGCCATGGAATAACAATTTTACGGAGTTCTTATTAAGAAGTATGCAATAAGTAAGTAGATATGCTGTCATTTTGTTGACTACTATAGAAATGTAAAGACATATCCACACTGCACCGACAGCGTGAGCACAGAGTTCGCGGGCAGGTGAAACGCGGCATCGGATGCCCGGCATAGTCCGGCGGTTAATCATTCCCATCGGCACACAGACACACAGACAACAAGCTCACAGGCTCGCGGCGCCCTGATATAATTCAATCGCTAATTGTACGTGTGAACAGCCCTTTGATGTTTCGGAACGGACCGACGTTTTTATAATTATTTACTTTAACTTACAAGCCTTTCTAATATAGCTAATAATGGAGTTCATTTTGCAATTAATATTGATTAACGATATCGTTAACTCCGTACCCGCATTAGTGTTTAACACATGTCTTATACAATGTATCTCTTATAAAATATGATGCTAGTATGCTGCCGGTCTACGTGGCATGTTTCCAACAAGAAGCAGTTCGTCTTGAAGGTCAGTTATAGCTAGTAATATAACTAGAATAGCAAGCAAATATGGGTGTCAATATGATATTTGCTATGGTATTTAAAGAACCTACACTCTAGCGAAGCTGACTGAAACTGTTTCGTCGAATTTGTTAGGTAGCATAGCTCTAAGACTTAATAGCTTTGGGTAAGCAAGTCTTTTGGTAAGTAAGTCTCTCGCGAGGGCCGCCCTCAGTTTGAGCAGAGTTCTGGGCAGAGTTTTAGTCAAAGTCTGAAGACTTAATACACAATACACCTAGACCAGGCGACGGCAAACTTTTTTACCAAATAGTAAGAGAACCACGTAAAATGCAACAAGATTTATGAAAAATACCTGTCCTTTGCGGTGTTACCCGCGCGCTGTTAAAAATTATTTGAATAAAGGTAAACTAAGCTATTCCTTATTACATCAGCTATGTATCTACCAGTGAATGACCCGTCAAAATTGGTTCAACCGTTCCTAAGATTAGCCTGAACGAAGAGATAGACAAAGAAATATATTGTTTTCTGCATATTGACATTTACATGTAAAAAGGTAATTTTAATATTACAAACGGACACTCCAATTTTATTTATAAGTATAGAAGAGTCATATATAGGTATCCTTTGGCATTTAACATGAATCAACTGTCACAAGCGGTGTTTCCGAACTAGTAAGATTTGGTGACCTTCAAGAAACGAGCCTATTCCTTTCTGAAAGAGCACGGCAACGCACCTGCAGCTCCTCTGGTGCCGTGGATGTTTATGGACGACGGTCATCACTTAAAATAAACAGCTGTAAGCTTGTTTGTCCGTTCAGCTATTAAAAATTTCAAAGAGCCACATCTGATTAAAAAGCTACAGATTTCGACACCTGAACTAGACTCAAAGGAGCATATTTCTTTACCCATTATTTTAATTGCAAATTTAGCATCGTAGCGGCGATCTACTCCGACCTTTGGGAGCCCAATAAATAGTGTTTTCCCGTCGTATATTGATACTGTACGCGGAATGCTTTAGGCCGGCCATCATAATTGTCCGTGCGAGGTCAATCCGCCCGTTTCCGGGATATGAGGCATTGGCGATATTTTTTCGTGAGCCGAGCGACTAATTAGCAACAATTAACGCCGCTCTTCGAATGCGGCCCGTTGATGTATCGAGTTAGGAATTTTAATGAATCGACGCCCAAATGTCAAATAGCTTTTATATTGCATTTTTTTTAATTGCCTAGAGTCGGGTTGTATTATTTTTGATTCGTATTGACCTTACAAGATCTACAAGGACGTATGCATATTGCAGTTACAATTTTTTTTATAATGAGACAAACGAGCTTACGGTTTACAAGATCTTAAATGATCCCGTCGCTGCTAAGCTAATGTGCCTTACAAGGCTTCATTTCCACTTAACACACCAGGTGGAATTGTGGTCAAGCACTTGCTTTGAAAGTTTAAAAACGTGTGTTTTAGACCACAGGACTGAAGTGAAACTTCTTTAGCTCCATCTATATATATATAAATATATATACATGTATGGTATATACACATTTTTTCCCGAAAGGAAGAAAATGTGGGCCATGCACTACTTTCTCTTAGATCTATAATTTTAATAGAATTAATTTATGTAATATAATTTAAACCTATAATTATAATATACAAAACGTAACTTTTTTTATTTCTATCTCCAATAAACCACTACCAAGGGATACAGCTTGTACAGTCCTTAGCATGATCACACTTTTCCTAATGAATTCCACATCTTACCCAAGTCAAGCGTGCGAAAAGAAGTTTTACTTCAATAAGTAGAAAGTCACTAACATCGATGGTAATAGCTATTAATGTAGACAATATTTCTAAGTGGTAGCAGAGCAAGTCCCGGCATGGAGGCCAGCGCGGGCCTGCGTGCAATGTTTTAATGTCTACATAAATGATCCGGGAACGTATACAAGCGCTACACATGTGTGGGGGATTTATCTCCAGCATAGATGAACACAGAATCCAGTTCCTGATTAATACAAGTATTCCCTCTGACTAATCGCATTGTCAGACTTAATTAGCTATATTAATTACAATGACTTTCCGATATATTTATCGTAATTAGATTTTGCATAGAGAATATCGGGAGGTCCCCTACAGGGTTCTAGGGAAGTAAAGTGACACAGCGAAAAGACGAATTGAGGAACCTGCTACTTTCGAAAAAGGAAACGGTTCCTCAAATCGTCTTTTTTTGTTTCAAAGCTGTTGCTTCTCATTTAAATTTGGGCCAATTCCGACAATGGCATCCATGAGAAAACCATATGCCTTAAATTTGCATTAAGTAAGTGCGCCACAAATGGACGAATAACTCAATATCACGCCCACCGATTTCGATGATTAATTTTTTATTGCAAAGGATGCCACTTCAAGAGTAGTTTAATGAAAGTTAACTTGCATTCTGATTAAGTTTTATTTCGTATATCTTACGATAATTCGGAAATACAAAGAAACCGTCCGTGCGTAATAGCGTTAAACGTTTGATTTGATTTTTACATTATCTTCCTCTTCTTCGTGCTCTTCATTTCTGAAGGTCATGCTCATCCTGAAATGACTTGACCGGTGTGTGACAGCTGCCTCCGTTCTGTCTCGGCTTTTCTCATCGCCGGAGGAATGTCGAGTCCCAGTATTGCTTGAACTTGGTTAGATCAGTATGCCCAGATTATGTCGTTGTCTTCGAGCAATTGGGCCAAAGGAACTAAGGACTCGCCGATAGTAGGCAGTGTGGTATATAGTTTGATATATCCCACTTTGAGTTAACCACAACATTGATCACAAGATCGGAACAAAGAATCACAAGATTAAACATCGACTTCTTTTGCCTGTGTACCCTCAATTCTTTTAGGATTTTTCGCAAATCAATTTGTATCAGCCGGTCACTGCCTATCAGCATTTCTGACACTATAGATCGGTGTGTCACGGTTTCCTAAGTGTCTATTTACAACTGGAGATATGAACTGGACAGATGTCTTTATTCTAAGTACTGTATATTGAGAGAAGCGCGTACATCATTGATCACCGTCAATGTTGGGTTGTTGGTAATGTTTGTACAATGTTGGTGCCAATGTTAGAGCAATTATTAATAGATAACAGGGACAAATATTTGTAGTTGATACTTAGATTATTAATAGTAAAAACAAAGGCTTGAATTTAACGCAAGGTTAGTTATAAAATTCAACAATTTTAAAAGTCTTAACTGAAGTTTTATATTTCTAGAGACAGAAGAATGAGCTTTCCTGGAGAATTCAGAATTCAGAAATAAATATATTATTAAACTAAGAAAATAAATTAAATAAAATTAAACATACAGTCTATATTATGTAATGTAATATTAAAATATATTGGAAACAACAAGCCACCGATTCATTGTACTCAATAACGCTGTCAGTAAAAATATTACAAATGAATTATCAAGAAACAAATCGTAAATCTAATTAAAAATGAACAAAAGCATAACAAACGAGAGTGGCGTGAACATCATAGCAAGCGTCGCTCCACAATTTATTTCATACGACATATTTACATAAAATTTGCATCGCGGCGCCTACGCAACAAATCAATAGAGCCATACAAAAATTGTCGAGGACCCCGCATAAGTGTAAGATTAATTGCCAATACAGAGCCAACATCGCGGCATGGTGCGTCCAGACAAGCAGACGTACAAACAAACAAACGAACAGGCGTGCGACACGAAGCGCCAATATGCGGGCAATAATTTTAACATTTCTGCTACACCTACATACAAAATATAGTGGGCGATTATTCTGGAATCATCCATAAGAGACAAGGTTTTGATTTAAGAATACTATTCAATTACTTTATAACATATACATAGTTAGAGCGTTATAGCAAGGGATAAATGAACGATTCTAAGTCTGATGATAATTCTGAAATGGTTGGATAGAAATGGAATATTCAGATTTACCTAGCGAATCATTCTGTGAACTTGGTAGCAATCTTCATCATCAAAAATAGATGGCTGACTTTAAATCTGTCAGTCCGACTCTATAACATCGTAATGATGGTCTGCCCTAGATATTTTTATTTCTCGCTTCTCGTGTATTATCTATCCCCGGTAAGTCATCGAAAGTGCTCACCAGAATAAGGATGCGAGGACAGGACGTATCGACTTGAAGGATTGGCTTAGCCGCTCGCACTAAATCAAGCAGTCGATAAAAGCTAAATGTTGTCCGATTGCGAGGCGCGAACTCTTGCGCATAAATTTCCATGGAGCTGATAAATTAAGCGGCGTGGACGCCGTGAGTTATGGTCCCTGATTCGCTCTATTCGTTGTTCGGACCCCACGGTTTTTGGTTGCATCGCTGTTAACCCTTATAAAATTACCAAGAGCTAGTGGGCAATGCGTTGCAAATCTTTTATGCGGGCTTTTTGTATGGATCTTATCAACCGACTCAAAAATGGACGAGGATCTTAATTCGGTTGTATTTTTAATAATAACCCAAGAAATAAAGGACTAGAATAGTTTGCCTGCGTCTGTCTTTCCTTTCGATTACAATGTGACTGTTTTCAAGAACAGATTGAATTGGAATTTTCTAAGCAAGTGCTCCTTCGCACCATCCTTGATTGCATCACCAAATAACTGCAGTTGGGACTTTGGCCAAGCACTGGTTTAGAAAGTATTAAACAAAACCAGGTAAGTAGTACTTACCGAACTCGGCAACGACAGCAAATGTGGAATAAGAAAGAGAATTTAGGCTACGAACCGAGTTCTATTACCCTTACTACGGACTTAATAAAATAACTACAATACTTCGTAGTGTTTATTCTTGATAACCAGATTTTCTGATTATTACTAATCAATTTTTTCCTACAGGTTTGTCTGGAAGAGATCTCTCATAGCGATGATGCTGTTCTTACTCTCACTTTTAAGTTAAGTGTAATAACTTCTTTAATTGTTTGTAATAGTATGCATCAGTTATTACTAATAAACGCGTATCATTACAGGCAAATAGTCAAGCGTCTGATCCAATCTTAAAGTTAAGGAAGTCATCCAAGCACATGAACATTCGTACCAACAAGAAGCAGGAGTTGGGTTGTAAGGTGGGATAACTTTGGGTCTTTAGATAATATTGGTATTCTTTAAGGTTGTATTACTTCTTCGATGGAGTCACTGCCGCTGTTAAATGGTATAATGTGGTGATTAATAATAGTTTTTAACATTCAGTAAAACCATTTTTCAAATTTCTTCGCTCTAAATTTTCACACCAAATAAGCAAAGTAAACGTCAATGAGAAATCGCGGTCGCGCATTTGATGCTTTGATAAAATATTCTCGAAATACCGCACGCTGGTGCTGTCGTTTGAATAATTGCCGACTGCTTTACTTCAAAATACTTTAGCTGCAGCCGACACAGTGAGGAGTAGTGGGCTATGCAAATTAAGCATGGCATTGCGCACATTACTACGTATATTATTATAATATACATAAATATATTATTAATTTACACATACTAGTAGTTGCCGTTAAGGAATTCGTGGTAGGAATTTGATCATAGAAATCACATATAATTCACAGCTCCTTAACTTATTCTGTGAATCTATCAGTTATTATTTATCATAGTGGAAGAATGGGTTGCTCGCTTTTTTTATAGGAAAAAGGGCAAAAGGGCATACAACTGATGCATAATAGATGTTAAGTAAACAACACCGTTAATGAAGAATCACGCGTGCGACTTGTCTTAAGGGTGGAAGAATCTCGGAATTACCTCGGATTAACAATTTTTCCCAACTTAAACCTAAGCCCACTTCAACTAATATCCCACAAACTTGATTACCAACATTTGTGGTAATCAATTTACGAAAGATGTTATCTAATTGGAAATAGAAAAAAAATACAGCTTTAATTCTGCTAATAATGTTACAATCATAATTTTTGCTATGATCTGTGAGATAAGAATAAGTTAATATTTATAGGCTATTACGTCAATTCATTGTCAATTTTAAATTTTAATAACACGGCATATAATAAACTGGTAATCATAAAAAAGGTTAGAAATTGTTTGTGTGACATGCGATATTTTCGTTGTAAAATTCACAGCAGAATCTGACGACTCAAGAATATTTAAGATCTTCTTTATAAAAAGTTGATGATAAATTCTGGATAAATATAAATATGAAGAAGGTCCCCAATTCGTCTGTATTTTACCGTCTTCTCTAACTGACCTTTGACTCTGAAAAAACTCTCTAGCGAAAGTCACTTGAGGTGATGTTCGAGACTGCGCTATAAGATCGATACAGCGACAGAAGCGACTACCGAGGCAATGATCGTCAAATCCACATCCCACATATTTTTTTGTTACCCAAGAATAAGGCAAAAGAATGACCATAACCATCAGATAGTTAATGACACCCCGCCACTGTGTTACAACCGCTTGTTTTCATTATTTACGTAAAAAATTCAGCGACGCAATAAATTCAATAATGAAGCAACACTTACGTTTATTTATCTGCGCCGCCGTTGATAGACTCAAAAGGAATCTATAAATGTCAAACGAAAAATGTAAATTAAAGTCAGATATGTTAAGTCGAAGTGGCGATGCTATCTCGACGAATACCGATCCGGCCAGATGCGAGGCGTTCGGCCCGATAATAAAATACCGTAAAACAGTAGTTCACCATTTTTTTTTGTCTCACTTCAACGAGCACTTCTTGGTCTTAAGACGTGTGTTTATTTCTTTATTAAGTGGCACTAATATAAACATTACTACTCACAAACTAACCTATTCTAAAATTAAGAACAATTTATAATGCACACATATGCGATAAGGTCGACTCAAATCATAATAAAAGTATCATATAAAATATAATTAAATACGATACTATACAAACGATAAGCATATGAGCTGAAGTATTTAAGATCATATAATTTTATTAATTAAAGTTATACTTCTATAGGCGCGTTAAGAAAAGTGATGACAGTAGCAGGTTATAATTGTGCTTATATACTACTTTTTTAATAATAATAATAAACGTTTATTTGCAGGAAATATGTTAACTAAGATGATGAATAATTTTTAGTTAGGCACTAACATATTTCGCCTAATCGGCATACAAATACATTGAATCTAATCTACAATTTAATAATCCCTTTTACAAATAATACTTTTACAAGTAATTAATAATACTTTTTACAAGTGCACCAATATAATTGAGGTTTAATTATACGTATTATATTATATTTAAGTTATGTATTGACTATTCTTCCTTTTTTTTCAGAAATATTAGAAACTTTCTTGTTAACCATTCCAACTAAGCTTAAACTTTTGCTAGGAGATGGTTCACGTCAATAGTGGAATGGTGGATTTGAACCTACGATCTTACGATTCGCAGACCGTACCCTAAACCATTAGGCTATTGACGCTTCAAGGCGGTTGACAACGAAGCCACAATCCTTGATTAGGTGTCTCTGAGCGGTGGAATAACTTAAGAAGCATTTGAGCGCATGATAAAAAATCATAATGATATGTGTGAACAGACGCTATAGCTGCGTTTCTAGCAAGGTATCTGTTAGAATATCGTTAGACTATAAAACAAGTTAACGAGAGAAATTAAGATGATCATGTATCTAATCATCAAACAGTGAAACCTGAGACCAGCATCCGTGACCTGAAAGAGATAGAGATCTGGCTGCACGAGACCTGGCGACTCTCGAGTCGTGTGTGTCGTGAACATAAACGAAGAGAGTACAAATTAATCATTGTGATCTTTAAGTCACTACAGCTTTTGGTTTCGTGATTTACTGGTACTTTAAAACGGCGATGATGTTTAATTTATTGGGTTGAGCATGTGATCGAATAACAGGAAGCACGATCGAATAATGGACGTAAACGTAGACGTAAATGAAAACGTAAGTGAACGTGAACGAAAACGTGAAAGTTAACGTTAACGTAAACGTGAACATAACCAGGTATGGCTCTTCCAACTCTACATTCAACTCGCTCTTTGAACCCGTTATTGATTCCTGGTCTTATCAGAGTGACTGCACCAACTTTTTGTTTGAAACTCTGTGATCTAATTCTTCTTTATGTTCTACGCTATTGTCTGTTGAAACCCAATAAAACCTATCTCCATGCGCTTAATTTTTTTAATGTATTATAGACTACTATAAAGTAGTATCCATAATGATTCATCACTAAGCAACCAACCATATGACACACAATGTTCTTGGTCTAACGTCAAACCAAACACACATTGATTTACTGTTGCTTAGCAAATTTACTAATATAATAATAAATATTCTGTTTGCTAGATTTATTCGCGAATTTTATGAAAATCTTTGAAGCCTTTTTCGAGATTTAAATGACATACATACTATACAAGAGTTGCTCGTTCAAAGGTATAAAATTTTCATCACACATTAAATAGTCAGTAATATATTTATTGATACACAATACAGCTAGATGATGGGAACAACGGAACATGATAGAGAACCAGCTATAAATCCCTTTTCGTCCAGCGCTGCGCCTGGACTCGTGTCGGCCGGAGTCCCGGGTTGCGTATCAAAGGTGAATGATTTAGGGAGAGAACACACGGCGCATTGTAAGGGCGAGCGCCGCCCACAGTAGCGGCCCACGGCGCGATCGCTACATCGGCCCGCACGCCTTGACCACCGAGCTTTCAAACTATGGAGGCGACTTCTTGAAGAACTTCTTTACGCACGTTTTACATGGGGAGTAAGCGAAGTAAGTAAGAGTAAGTGAATGCGTTACGAAAAGTTGTGACGGAGATATAAGTTAGAGAAGATAGAGAGTTATGTTTCGTATATCTAAGACACAGAGCAGGCATATTGTCTGTATCTTACAGTGGGTGCAAGGTACAGTGCACATTTTCTTTCTCTCTTAAACAATCGTGTATAAATGCATACATATAGATGGAGCTAAAGGTTTACGTCTGTCGTGTGGTCTAGAGCACTTTTTTTATATAGCTATACGGGCAAACGTGCAGTTTCAGAGGGGTTGGCGATGATCGTCGTTACCGCTACCCAGAGATCGCGAGATCTCAGGTGCTTTCCCGCAAGGGTAAAAAAAATATTCGGCAAAAACGGGCAAACATCTAATAAACGTTGATGTTCAGTGATCACTGTCGTTGATAAACTTCTACAATATCGAAAGCTGTTACACGTTAAGGTAAACATTGATTTCGTGTTTATCGTATCTTTAGAAAACGTTCACTAAAACTACTCCAATGCATGCAAAAGGAAATGTTACATACTGTATTAATGAAGCCACATCACTATGTCTTAGAATATATTTTTGGAAACAAGTCGGTTTCCACACTTTGCGAGCCAAAGCGACATCGACATAGAATAAGTAAAAGACCGAATAACAAATAACGTAACATTCATTGAGGCATTGTAAAGGGAATTTTAAATAACAATAATTGAGCCAATCGCAAGGCCGACATATCGGTGGACTGATTAATAACCCCCGGTGATGGCCCATTGTGGTTGAAGTCTGAGTTATGACGCGGGTTTGTTCGATTCGTACGTAATTATGAATGCTTGCCGTGGGTGGACTTTTCTGATGTGCTACGTAATATTTTGATGCCGTTTAGTGTAATTGATTCCAGTTAATGTTTGAGAGCTGTGATAGCTCAGTGTCCGGACGGACGTCTCAAGTTGCATAGTACGCTAGTAACCCGAGTTCGATCCCTGGTGCCGGCTACAATGAATTTGTTGCATTAAGCGCCGATTTACCGCGCGCTCGGCGGTGAACAATAACATCGTGAGGATGTAGGTTACATATGTTACAAAATTGTCGTCGATTACATCCTTATACACTATTTGCAAAAAAGACCTGTACCCAACAGTAGGACATGTATATACGAGTAGGTTATACAATACTAAGTCTCTGTAAGTTACTAAAATTTCAATCTTGTAATTGTAACGGCCATTTACGGCTGGTGCGAGCTAGCATGCGTTCTAAAGTCTGTTCTCAAGTGATCACCGAGGCTGTATACCAACAGCATACAGGAGATGCAGGCCTGTTACCAATCCTTGCCTCGTGTAAGGTGAAGATTACAATTATCCATATAAAGTAGAACGTATAATGTTCTACTATAGGTGACTACATAAAACATGTATGAACACTTAAAAAACATTTTTCAACACTTTTTCTCCTACCATATCAAAAAAGGCATTTAATCAAAAATACTTAAAATTACAGCCTATGTATATTTGTTTCACAGCTGGGCACAGACCTTCTCTGAAAAGAGAGCATAAGGGCATAGTCCCCCACGCACACCTAGTACGGATTGGCAGACTTCACATGTGTTAAAAAATTGTCTACGACACCTTACGATGTTTTCCTTCACTGCCGTGCGCGTGGGAAATAAGCATTTAAATTTGCAATAAATTCATTGTTGCCGGCACCAGGGATCGAACTCGCGTTGCTAGCGTACTATGCAATTTAAGGCGACAGTCCGGACACAGCTACCACGGCTCGGTTATCAGTTGCAAAAAATACTTAAAATTGCAATTCAAAATGTACAATGTATAAATTCCATCAAATTGTTACTATTCGAGTATCGATATCAAATACAAGTGTATGAGTACAGGTTCTATTCGCATTGTTTTTTTGTCGACATAAAAAGTCACAACACTAATTCTAATCCCGTGACAAGCTCTCCACAACACCTTGGTGCCGTATCAATAGTTAGCTATCGAAGATCCTCAATTGATTTATATGAGAATTTTGCCGTCAATGCATTTTGTATCTTATATTTATGACATAAGATTTAATTTGCAATGCAGCTTTTATAGGGATTTTAGTGAAGTGTTTTGTATCAATTTTATTGTTTATCTGTATATATTTAAGATTGATTTTCGAGCTGCGCATGCGCAAGTGGTGTACCACCAAAGACGAATAAGACACTTTAGAGTGATTTATATCCGATACGGCATATTAAAAGTTTTGTTTTTTACCTTTTTAAAATGTTAAAATCTGTTATTTATGAGACCAAAATCGAGAGGTACGATTGAATTATGCGCGATAGGGAGAGATTTATCGGGCCCAGTTGCTTTGTGGGCTCCCTCTATTTGTCCGTCTTGTAACATTAACTTTTTGTAGCTCGTTGCTTGTGGAAAATAAAAAAATAACGTCTATTTATAGTTGTTTTTTTGTAATTAAAACACTCAGTGATCTCGGAGAGAGTATCACTTGTGATTTGTTGTACGTATACAAAAATAACACCGGTATGAACACTGCCGTGGGTTATGTGTCACGCCCTCTTCCTATTTACTAACTTGCTAAATATAATTAATCAGAACCTAACTAAACTCTCATCAAACTACCCTTGAAGTACATCCTTTCCATTAAAAAATGAAGCACCGAAATCGGTTGGCGTGATATTGAGGTACGGATATTAAGGATATAACGTTCATTTGTGGCGCACATACAGATGTAAATTTAAGATTTATATGGTTAGCGCATCCTTTGAAATAAAAATATAACCATCAAAATCGGTCCACCCGATCGTAAGTTATGAGGTAAGATATATAGAAAACACAGACGAATTGAGAAACAAGGGGTCTGTAATCCACTTCAACCGGGTACTATAGCAACTTATCTGCAGCTTTTGTGCAAACCTACATTGATTGACCAGAGAAACTGACCGCGACAGTTTCAACCGGATTTGAGACGTGGCAGAGCTCTGAGGTCGCTTAGCCTGCACCTCTTTTGGGACCAACACGGCACCAGAACCACTAGAGAGGGCCGAACCCCTCGATCGGTAGCTTTAATCGGAAGACTATCAAGACATTCAATTAGCTATTTTTAAATACCATTTTAGTAAACGCTGGCACTAAGATAAGAAATGGCCGAAGAAAATCCAGCAATGCTCCTAATATCTAACGGGTGGGGTCTACCCATAAAACGACGATCGCGGAAAGACGCTTTGTCTGTTTTTATACTTTCTAAGCAAGTATACAGTCCTGTATGGGGAGGCGCACTAGCTTATTAAATGCCTATTCACTCTAGTACCACACACTAGAGTTTTCGTTTAGTTCTAGCCTGGGCGAGTGTCGTTTCGTCATCCGGGTCTTCGAGGAGTTAGTCACCGGAGAGCGTAACGAGACTGACAGAGATATTTTCTGTATATGACTCATATATGTCAAATATCAATAATTTGAAAATACGTATGCCAAGGACGGTACGGAGTGAGAATACGTTATCACTTCGGCTCATGGACGTGTTTGTTTATATTATTTCTGTCACCCCAATATAAGGAAATATGTAATTGTCAGTTACTTAGCAATGTTCCCTATCAATTAGGCGGAGTGCAACATCGGTCCAAGTTGTAACCGCTCGGACAATACGACGAAACAGTTTCAATTGCCAAAGGGACATCGACACGAACATCCTTATTACGTGCACCGCACTAATGGCGTGTTGATTATTAATTAAAAATAATTACGATTACGACCATATTCAATGACTGTGGTGTTACAGCTATTAACACTTTAGTGAGGTGCGGCGAATGGATTTCCAAATATCGATATACTGACACTTCGACAGTTATAGTGCTATACGAAACATAAGAACTTCTAATGTTTCGCTTCTAATTTCTAATACTGTATACAATGAATATGTTTCGCTATGTACAAAAGGCCTTGTTGATGACCTTGTGATGGCAATAAGAATACTTCGAGGTCCTGGTCATGATGATATCTATTCTTATTTATTTTTTATTTATTAGTAATCAGTGATAGCCTAATGGGTGAAAAAAATAAACATTTTTCGATTGGTCCATGGATATGATTTGTTTTTCTTGATTTCTATCGACCTGAGGCTGTTCTTCGCTGTCCGCATGCAAGGTGGTCTGACGACCTCATAAAGGCCGCATGACGCAGCTGGATGTAAGACGCTTACAATCGGTCCTTTTGGAAATCGTTGGGGAAGGAGGGAGGCCTTTGTGCAGTAGTAGATGTTCTGCGGCTGAATGATGATGATGAATTCAAGGCACACACACGAGTGATAGCCAATAGGTTTGAATTACGTTCTTATGGTTGCGAGTTCGAATCCCAGAATTGGCGATTTCTGTTTTTTATGTACAAACAAAATCACTTGCTAAGTTTAGTAGCAAGCTATCTCTGTCTAACCCCGCTAGAGTTAATAGAACGTAAGAATTTATAATTAAATTATAATCATAAAGGCACATCACTAAGCGCCGTTTAGAATTCTAATCTCAATAGAATCGTTATTCGGACGTTAGACTCGGACCACTTTTACTAACGTCTTTTCGACAGACAATTAATTGCAAATATATGGAATATTTGTACATGTAAGGTTAATTTATTAATTGACATATAATTTGCATATAAATTTTTCATTAACAGTTATTACTTCATTTGTTAACGATGCTAGGAAGTTGTAAACACGAAACGATAGAATTGTTTTCATTTCAATATCGCTGTAATTTTAATACTATGTGCATTAATTGCCAATTTAGACTGTAAATATTTGAAAGATAATTTTATAACGCCTAGATTTAGTCTAGACACAGTATAATGTTCGCCATTAAATTACCATCACACAGTCTTTACTACATAACAAACAAATATTATGATTTAAAATTCAGGTCCCTAGTTTTTAAATGGTGCGGTTGAAGTGTCACGTGAATTATTAAGAAATAATAATAAATACAAATTTATATAATTTTCTCATGGATGCCGTTGTCAGAACTGGACCAAATGCACCGACTTTCAAATAAAAAAAACATCAAAATCGGTTCACCCAGTCTTAAGTATGACGCACATCATGCAAAACGCCTACGCACGTCGGGCCTTCTCAGTAAAGAGAGAAATTGGCATGCCTTTTCTGATACTGAGCACGAGGTAAATCAGCACTTAAATACAAATACTAAATAATACGTAAGAACATTTATAGTTAGCTTTAAAAAAATCACGTATCCTGCGTAGATATACCCCCACCATACCGCCTTTATAACCGAGTCCAAAAAATCAGGAAATTCTAAATTTGTCGTAAGTTTTGTACTTAAGCTACCGAATCGTTTGATGTATCCCTCCGTCTATCTATGCATGGATTACGAATTATGAAATGTGAGAACTGCAAATTTTAAATTCTTAAAAAAACTACCTATACCTCTTGGACAGGAGCCGGTCGTATATTAAATATAACTGATCAATCAACGTCAATCGATGAAAGTGGGTATCGATAAATTCATCATGTATCGATGCATGCACAACACTATTAACAGTTCTAATTAAGGCATCGACCGTACACCGAACGATGTTTTTAATCAAGCGCGTAGCCGCCATCGCTTGTTTGCTTTGGAGTTGTTGCGCTTGCGCATTTGCCTTGATGAATGCTCAATTTTGTTTCTATTTCAATGCAATACATATCCTTTGTACTATTCATGCACATTAAAGGTCGTACATAATTAAATCTGTCATATTATGTTGTGGAGATACAGACCATAGCTTAATCACATTTATCATAATTTTCTTTCAACAATTGAACTCATTCTCAGCTCCTGGTGAAGTATTACGATTCGACATGATTAGTGTTTGAAGTGGGCTTTAGTACAATGATGCTTTGGCCAAAAAAGTTGTTCCCGTCTCTACTATCATATGGTAATTTTGATTCATTATTATTTTACATAAATTTTGAATAAAGTTTTTCAATATTATTATAAGTAGTAGAAGTATATTTACGAGCAAAAATTAACTTCAAATCGAATAGGAATATTACGAAATAGAGTTAGGGAACCTAAAAAAACTCTTTTTAATAAAAAATCAATAATCGAAATCGGTTGGCGTAATATTGAGTTGGTCCATTTATCGCGCATATATTTAATGCTAATTTAAGATTTATACAGTATTCACATGGATGCCATTGTCAGAACTGGACTAAATTGAAATTGAACCACCAGCGTTAAAAAAAACTGTCTAAATCGGTTCACCCCCCCAGTCGAAAGCTATGAGGTAACAAACATAAACGATATAGATGAATTGTGAACCTCCTCCTTTTGTGAAGTCGGTTGAAAATAAATTAAAAGGACCATACAAAATACAACACCCAATAAATTCGAAAGAGTTGAAGTTGTATTGAAGGCCTTTGAAAATGCTGCTTGATTAAAAAAAAATGAAAATGGCATTGCTTACCCTTCGAAAAGTTATAGCTAATGGAGCTGGACTAAAATACTTACGTATAAATGTTTTATCAAGCAAATCAAGCCTTCGTTCTAGGTCACCATGAAAACAAACCTCTCGACATACGAACAATAAGAATTCCGTCACTGGCTTCGATTAACATCTTCCAAAGTCTTGATGCAAAAGAGACCAGAGAAACAAGCAAACTCTTAATAATCAAATTATTCTAAAATTAATGATAAGTGACGCGTGAGAAATGTTCATTTAATAGTTTTGCTAAAACAACACCTAAAATTTTATGTTCCATTCAACCTTATCACTGTAAATTGCTAACAAACGCAGAGAGTCGTTAAAAATCTAACACATTACCCAAATTCGCAACTATACTCATAAATAATTATAAAAACAATACTAAGATAATTTAAAAAACAAACTTGGAAATGTCACGATATTTATCTATTACCGTAAATTATTGATCGTAAAATTTTATTTTACAGATACAAGTTTAATGTTGTATATCTTTTTAACGAGCATTAACACCGTATTTTAGTGATACGGTGATGAAATTGCCGCCTCGATCGCCGTGAACTAGTGACGTAACTTCATCTATTAGTAAAATTAACCTCACCGAACGGATCTGATGGAAACGAAGGATGTAAGGTTATTCTAGAAAGCATTAAGACAACTGTAATTGGGGACGGTATCGATAGAAGACCGCCCAACACTATGTACGGCAGTAACGGATATGGCAAAAATTTGTTAACTTTTAAAAGACGACGTATTAAGTTATACGGCCATGTTGAGCTTGTCACCTCACAATTAGACCAGTCTAACCCGACACATCAGGCCCTCACTAAAACATAAATTACCTCTTCATCTTGAACTGAGCATTGCTCGTTGACAGCCACTGTGAAAATCATTATTTGTTATGAACTAATCGACAATTGATTGATTATAAGAGCGTATTTTTAAAATGTAATTATGTACGAAATTACACACCGGTTTCAATTGTTAGTATTTGACTTTCAATTGAAACTGTTGTGTCAGTGGTAGGCCATCAAAAAAGTATAGGCAGAAGTCAACTATCGGACGACCAAAACTGGCAATAATTTACAACTATAATGTCACTGAACTAGCATTTTGACACAACTGTAACAGCAGCTAAGTAGTAGGTGGGATCACACTGGCATTTTAATGCAAAAGCCATTGTACGTATGCACCTGTGGCACACTCTTTCATCACGTTTTAGCTCATTCGTTTCAAAATAATTTACTACATCTACATCGAATGACTAAGACGTTGAATTTTGATAAAAAAACAACCAAACATAAAAATGGAATCTAAATTTATAATTGCAACATTAAGTCTATTTAATCAAAATAAAGTCTACTTTAAGGTTTTCAATATCGGCGCAGGCGCAGGTAGAGATTTTAAATACGATTAATGTTTATATTTCTGTTCGTTCGATCGTTAATTCCAATATAACGACCGATAATAACGATAACGATAAATATAACGATACGGCGCGCTCGATACCGCGCGATCGATATCTTAACGTGGATACGTCAATAACCTAATTAAGCGTCACAAGCCTAATGGTTTAGAGTACCGTCTGCGAAACATAAAGTCGATTACTCAATTCATTGGAGGGAATCCTACTGGTCGATATTTGCCACTTTTAGTTAATTGGTGGTGATAGAATGATAATTGATATGACTGTAATAAATCGGTTTTATAAGGAACCGTCACTGGTGAATAGCGGACCCTGCTGATTTGGTCCCGTTGTTTATAATATATTACAATTTATTTATTTGTAATATGCCAACAGCAATACACACAACAGTAAAAAAAAAACTTGTATAACAGATGGATAGGTATGTACGCCAATTATAGGAGAGAACAACATTTACGGTAAAAAAACATTCACAAAATGTTACGCATTTTATATCGACCATGTCCTCTCTATTCTCACCAATATAAAGTTACGGCACCAATAACTATAAAACAAATCAATAGCAGAGCGAAACAATCATTTGTCGTATAAGCGTCTCGTTTCCGAGCCGGTCAACTGTAATAAACATTAAAAAAACACTTCGTCCATAAGGAAAGTGCCCACTGCTTCCCATTACTTATTGGTGACGAAAAACCGATAAAAGCTTTTTAAGTGGACCGATAGATCGGTGGTTTTGAAACGTGCTATTGCAGAATTTGTTATAGTATAATCGTAGAGGTTTAATATATCTTGTCTAATCAGGACCTAACCAAACTCTCATCAAATTACTCTTGTAGTGCATCCTTATGTATATTATTATATATACAATGCATAATCGAAATCAGTTGGTGTGATATTGAGTTATTCGTCCATTTGTGGCGCACATACTTGATGCAAATTTAAGACTTGTATGGTTTTCTCGTGGATCCCATTGTGAGAATTGGACTAAAAATGGATATATGGAACCACACGAGAAGCAACAGCATTCAAATAAAAGAATCATCAAAATCGGTTCATGCAGTCGAAAGTTATGCAGTTATAAACATTAAAAAATTAAAAATAAAACAGATGAACTGAGAACCTCGACTTTTGAAGTCGGTCGAAACTAAAAACTAGTGTGTTTCAGATCACATGACTGAAGTAAAACTTCTTTAGCTCCATCTATATGTGTGTTTATACGTTTAAATATGTACACTATGTATACGATTGTTCAAGAGTAGTCGAGACTATAGGCCTGCTCTGTGTCTTAGATATACGAAATGCAACTGTCTCTCTTTCTTTCTTCTATAATGTAAAAATAAAACATATATATAAAATTTCAGAATTGAATTGTAAATGTATCACAAATACAAGGTATATAATACATAGAAGTAGAATAATTTATCTGTGTACACATAGAATAAATACAAAGAGAACTCATTGTAGGCACAATCAACAGTAAAGTATCAAAGATTAGACGGCGTACCAATCGAAGACACCCCACCGTCTCGCGCAACCCTTCTGCACATAAATCTTGGCTCTGCCCACCCTCTAATGGCGTGCTTTTTGTTGCGTACCCGTACCGAACCTGGGACCTTAATCAAACAGGTCTCATGGTAATATTGTGGACGTTTCTTAATTAAGAGGTTTCAATAAATCTAGTGATTTATGTGCAGACTTTGAATTGATCACAACTATATTTTTCAACCGACTTAAAAAAGGAGAAGGTTCTCAAGTCGCCTGTATCTTTGTTACCTCAGAACTTTCGACTGGGTGAACCGATTTTGATGATTCTTTTTTTAAATTAATAATTTATTTCTAGTACACGTTTTATTGAAATTGATCCCTATATCAAAATAAAAATATTTTTTCATCTGGTATTTAAAGTAGATAATCTTTGTCTTTTACATTACATAATTTGGACAAACCTTTCAATAGTTATGACGATTATGGTCCGACATGGTTACTATTAGAAAGCAAACTAAGTCAGTTTGTTTGTTACGTTCGCAAAGTTTTTAGTCGCGGATAACACCGCGGGGCGCAGCTAGTGATTTTATCATCCAAAGTGTATAGCTGTGTCTGTCTTAGTCGTTAAGCACACATTGGTAACTAAAACGAGAGCCACGGAAGAAGTCGACAAGACATGTACGCGAAGATATTAAAATCGTTTTAGAGACGCCACCCAACGCGGTGTAATGTGTGTGATCTCCGGTAAGTAATTGAGCCAGTTTGCTTTCAAGCGCTTTAAATCCATTACCGATCGCTTTCCGGTTGATAAAGCCGCATTATCTATCTGATTACAAGATTTATTTCTTACGTCGATATGCCAGTAGTTATGGCACAGTTATGGCGACACACGTACCAAATATAATACCGTTTTTTGTATTATACAAAAACGTACCACTATAGCAACAGAAGGTGTGGAATACTGAATGGGAAACAAATTTTGTTTTTAGCTGACATACATTTACAAGCTCTCACATCCTTTTAACCCTAGCGCGGTGGACAGATAGATGAATTAATTTTTATTAATTTAATTATAAATTAAAATTTGTTACATCGAAATATACGTACAAAGGCGAACTTGCTAAAGCTAGAAAATACTAAATAGAATTAGCTTCGCTTTTCTAAATATATTTTGGTTAAACAAAGGATTTATCTATTTTTAATTACACGACTTATCCGGTGAAGCTGACGATTGCAAGTAGCCTTAAAAATAACCATAACGAAGCGAGGAATTATGAACCACAAACAACTCTTCTCCCGTGAGGCCAACATAATTAAAACGACAAAATAAAAAACATCGATACACTTGAAATTAAAATTCAAAAGAGTCATCGTAAAATCGATGTAAATATGGAAACGAATCGATTACACAAATTTAAAATGCATTTAATTTTAATTTCATACATTCGTTTGTCCTCACTGGCCGAGTTTATGGGCAATAAACGTTTTGGATTCAACGGCTTGATAGTATTTATTGAAAATCGAACTTCTCTCTCGGGTTACCACTTTTTAACGAAACGACGCCATCGCTCTTGTAGGTTGCGTCGGAAAGTTCACTTTACGGTGCCGATAAGATTGTTTTAATGGTCACTATGTTTTCTTTTATCGTGTCAATGGAGATTTGAGTGTCTTAGAAAAGTGCAGTTCTTAACGCGAGCTTACAAGTAATTTAAAGGACAAATAGCCGCCTAGTGTCCGTACGGAGCGATGGTTTATAAAGGACGGGAAAACCGTGAATGATTTTTTTTTGTTGACCGGGGAGCAGGGATTTCACTCACTAAAACCCCTCTGGTGGATGGCGAGCGGCTCCAGGATCTCCAGCGAAAGGTACCGAACTTTCACTGTGCTTTGAAGCACATACCGTGGGAGGTTACTCAATCCCCCAGGAACCCCGCAGTGCTAAGGCGACGGGACCACCAGTGTGGTCACCACTGGATTAGTCAGATGCTGAAGCAATAGTTACCAAAACACAGTGCACTAGCAGACGTGCTTTAGACTCTAATCCCGAGATCTTTGGCTGATATTTCCCGACTTCTTAGAAGAGCTGGGATTTTGAATTCGACGATTTATTTGTTTGTAGTTATGAATGCCATAATCTCATCATTTACAAATCGATTTTGAAACTTATATTTTCAAAAGTTGAAGAGAGCAGTGGTAGATCAATGTCCGGTTGTTTCAAGTTGATCGCTAAAAAAGTCATCGTGAGGAACCTTCATGTGGTAGACAATACTGAGGCATGTAAAGTCGTCCTATTCGCGTGGCGGATAAACCCTTTCCAGCAGTGGCAGCATAATATATACGGTAACTTTAAGGTATAGAAAAAGTTTGTTGATTGGTAGGTAGGAACGAAGATGCCAGAATTAACACTTACGTAATATAAGTTTGTCCGTCAGAAATAAAAGAAAGCACGGTGCTTAATAGCATTTAATCCGTCATTGACGGTACATCATTTTTGTCATTTAAGATATTTCTCAAACGTTTTATGCTCTAGTAGCAGATAAAGCGCGGGAATCAAATCAATAACCCTTGGCTTAAGAACTCTCACATCACTTAACGGACGGGTCAATAGACACTAAAACCCGCGACCTCTCTATACCCAAACTTAAGACAATACTCGAACTTTTAGCGTGGTGATACACCCGATGGCATTCTTGACAAATTCGACGCATTAAGTTGCAATAGCGACATTTACTTAGGTTTTTATGTTATTAGGAGAATTGAGTATGGTTTCATATGTGTTCATTATATGTTTAGTTCATTCTATCTTTTCAATAGAAACCCTCACGCACTTTTCATCCTAGAAAGGTAGCCAGAGACAACAATCGTCAACCGGTTTTCACCGCGCTTATTAGAACCATGATATTCTCAAGTAATATTCTTTTTAACCGACGTCAACAAAGAAAGAGGTTCTCAATTCGTCTCTATGTTTTTTACCTCATAGCTTTTAACTTTTCTTGCAATTGTAACAGAATTGGACAATAAAAACCAATGGAAAACCGTATCAGTAAATTTACATAAAGTATGTATGCCACAAACAGACCAATAACTCAATATAACACCAACGGATTTCGATGATTCATTTTTTATTGAAAACGATTTACTTCAAAGATAGTTTGATGAGAGTTTTGTTAGGTTCTGCTTAATTTTATTTCTTAATATTCCTATGATAATTCGGAAATACAATTTTTTACTAAGGATACGAAATAAAATTTTCCCGCTAACCTTGTGTATATTGCGCGTCGCTAATGTGGCAACACACTTAGCGCAATTATTAATAGATTTGACCCCTACCAGCGTCGTCAATTAGTAGGAGCTATAAAACGAGACACATTCGAGTATCGCGCGTTAATTGCGACACGCTCAAAATTTAGTGCTAGAAAGGGTCCACATAATTACACTAGGAATTCAACCCGATTACAAACAATGCCTTTTTGGCGCCGAACGGAGTCCATACGCGAGTAATGGCGAACCGGTAGATTAGAAATATCACGGCGGGACCGAACGGTTTATTGTAACAATTAAACGGACAAGGGAATATTGTAAAAGTATGATACTTGATTTCACTAAAATGCCGAACTTAATGAAAATCGTTCAGAACGTCTAATACAAACATTACAAGAGGCATTCGTGTGAAAGTGGATATTGCCTCCAAAATTAAGTTAATACCTAGCTTAACCAACAATATATTGATGACCAGCAGGAAGATATACTACGAAGACACCACGACGAAGACAGTAGGGAGGACATGCTAGACATACGTACATATTAAAGCATACATACGTAATTAAGCAATTTTACTGGCAACACTTCTTTTCAACTGGACCACAGTATACGTATATAGCGTACGCTCACTTCTGGCAGAAATACGTGGTACGAGACAACTGGTGCAAAGACCATCAGTTGATGATAATGGATGATTTTTTCTTGGGGGTGGATCCGGGTTTCTAGCGTGTAGTACGTAACTTAATGCGACCGCCCGAACACTGTTAGCACGGCAAAATGTAGACTCGTGATAAATTGCAAGTTACCGTATTGAACTTGAAAGTTTCCAAAACAAAAAGGCATCGACTCGTAGACGGCACCCCGGACTTATAAACAGAAGGGGTTTGATATTTATCGCCGGGTGTTTATTACTATGAGAATTATACCCCTAATGACTTCCCGAACGCCCCAGCGCTGGCGACAGAAAATCCTATTGGCTATTAAGAGTCAAGAAGTGGTAAATTATTGCTCCCGGCACACAAAGTTCGGTCCCCGCAAACACCTTATGGTAATACGAGCGCTTCTCGTCCCGCGATAATGTTACGTACAATGTTTCCGTTTTGTTTATTGCCGGTATTATTGCGTATTAGGGCACAGACGAAATTTGAAATTTAAGGCTCTAACAGGAGTCTTAAATGTCAAAGCGCTCCTCGAAAGTTCCTCAGACTTTTACCTTACTTTAAAGTTTTCTGGCAATTGAGACGTTTATAGATCCCAGAAATTGGTTTTAATTTGAAATCAAAATAAAACATTAGTTAAATAGTGGGTTTGAACCAACGATTTTATGTGACGCAAGTCATTAGGTTTTAGAAGCTTTGAAAATGCCCTATCATACTAGAAGTTACTATACCATCGGTCGGCAACCTGCAATTGTGAAGTAGATCTTATCCACTAACTTTACTAACGCAAGTACTACTTTGTCATTTGTAATTTTTAACCGACTTCAAAAAAGGAGGACGTTTTCAATGCATGTAAGTTTTTTTATGTTTGCTACCTTATAGTTTTCGACTGGCTGAACCGATTTTGATGATGCTTTTATAGTTTAAAAGCTGGTGCTTCCTATATGATGCCATTTTAAGGTCCAATTAAGACAATAGCATCAATGAGAAAACCATATAAATGCATATTTGCACAAATAGACGACTAATATAACAACACGCCAATCGATTTTGATGTATTTTTTATTGGAAAGGATGTACTTTAAGAGTAGTTTGATGAAAATTTGGTTAGGTTCTAATTAATTCTATTTCGTAATTAATATTCCTACGATAATTCGGATATACAATAAGGGCGTGCGCGCGTAATAGTATTTAACGTTTGATTTTTGATGTTGGATACTTGTTGACTAAGAGTCAAACTTCGAGTCGACTTATAAGGTTTGGTAACGGTAACTACGTCTGTCGGATACCAACGTGGCACATGGATTACATTCTTCGTATATTCGTGTCGTTTGCTCACCGCATTTGACTATTTAATAGAACAGTCGCCGTGTAAATATGCCGGTGTCAACAAAAAATCGATTTTATCGCACTCGATCACACGCGCTTAGATAGAGACATAAAATTTTATTGTTCTTCGAACCGACGTCGAGATTTTTAATGTTTTACCCAAAAACCCGTTTCGATTTCGATAAAAATCGGTAAAGAACCGATGCACGTATGCCTCAGCCTAATATTCTCGGAAACTTCCAGCCCGCGGCACGGCAAGAATATAAACAATCATTAATATCTGTTGTTATTGCCTTGATAATTGACCGCGATTACTGCCGTGTGACTTACTGCGCCAGGGTAATGAGATCGAATCCAAACTTGACCCTTTCTTTTTTACCCGTGCCCATAGAAATGGTCTTTGGTGATTTAAATACAATATTTTATTGCCGAATTATCACCGTTTTATATTTGACTTTATACGAAATTGACTGTCGAGTTGGTATACGTTTATGGTTATCTGTGGTGAATACACATTGGTACATTTAGAGTGAAACATAGATGTAGTCATAGACATATTCTTTAATGGCAACATTCGAATACATTATAAACAAAATATAAATCATATTGAAAAAAAAACAAAAAAATACAATAAAGAAAGAACGGACAAATTGGATATGATGCCAACAGTGGACACTGTCCCAGTATATGACGGATAAGGATGAGACAGCGCTGATTTTCAGCGCTGCCCATGGCTACCCAAAGTTGTGGGTGCGCAATAATATGTTTACATAGAATTTATACAGTAGAATAAAAAGAAAAAAATATGTACAATACAATAAATATAATACGTATATATATAGTGGATTTATTATTTTGTTATGAATTTGTGGCGTTAAGCGATTACATCGTAAAAGTAACGAATACGTCTGGCACAGCCTTAGAGTCCACGTAGTAGACAAACTGCAGGAAAGTCGTCTCCGATGGTATGGCCACATATACCGTAAGCCTCCTGACTACGTCCTAAATAGATGCCTAGTCCTCAATTTACATGGCCCAAGATCCCGCGCCCATGAATGATATGTTAGAGAACTATTTAAAAAAGGAGGATGCCGAAAACCGGCCAAAGTGGAGTAGATTAAGCAGGAAAGCAGACCCTGGTGGTAGGCCTGGAAATAACTAGGCAGAAGAAGAAGTCGGTCTTATTTTGATTATTGTTCATCCCAACAACAGAACAATGTATCTTTAATCGCTGTTATAAAATGACACTTAGGAAAGAAACTGTTCTATTTGAAATATGCTTAATCGCCTGGAGAGAGGGCTTCAGTAACTCAATGGCCGTATGCCTCAAAGTTCACAGCACGTCAGTAACCAGAGTTCGATTCCCGTTGTTGGAACAAAATTATTGATGGAATCAAATATTTATGTTTTTATATTCGTATCGTACATATTATAATAATATTTAACATATTTAATAACGAAGTTATACCGCGTTAAGGTTTTATTTCCCTAAATCGTTCTTATCATATCTTATGAATATCTTATAATAAATGTCGTAGTATTTGTGTGCTTTAGAATAAACGACTGAAGTAAAACTTCTTTAGCAATGCCATCTGTATGTATGTATGTATTATATTTACAAAAATGTAGTATATACACGATTTTTCAATAGACAATGAAAATGTGCGCGCGTCACCGTTCTGTCTTGCTCCTACAGTGTGATACAGACAATAGGCCTGCACTGTGTCTTAAAGAAAAAGTGTGCTTACACCTCTCTCTCTCTCTTGTGTTTCTATCTTCACTAACTTAAAACTCCCTCTCAACTTTCTTAGGCCTCGCACGATGACACTTATCGTAACGCATTCACTAGCTCACTTGTGTCAAGTGTGCGTCAAGAAGTTTAACTTCAAAAATTCACACGCTCCATGGCAATACTGGATGACGTAAGGCGATCGTACTCCAAAGTTCCCGTGTTCCGGGAAACAGGTGAATTACAGCGCGAAACTTGTCAATATACGTAACAAAGATGGCGGCGATAAAGCCATACGCAGAGTGGACAGTCAAATGTCACCAGCTGTTAGCCGTCCCACCACACTAATCGGTGGGCTATTCGTATTACATAAAAGTCTTGTATCTCAAAAATAATGTCCCCTTCTCGGAACGGCGGGATGCGATGAGTAAGTTTCGGGCCAGTTGTGAACGAAAATGTTTTGTTACATTTTTAACGCGCTACTTAGCTCCATTAGCAAAAAAAGCATATTTGCTTAATTTTAAACATATATCCTACTGTTGGGCACAGGTCTCTGTAAAGTCAGCCGCACACACCTAGTGGCAGATTTCGCATGTTTTAGAAAAGTTTCTCAATTAGGTTTCTTTCACCACACCACAATTCAAAAGCCTCAATTTTCTGGTTGGCCAGGGTGCATGCAAAAAGCAGGTAGGGAGTTGGGAATGTCGAACAGAATTAGGAAAGGCATTCCACAGTCTAGCAGTCTGCAGCGTGAATAACTTCCTACTAAAGCTTGAGGAATTAATAGGAGTTTTAAGTTTAAACGTTTCAGATGAACATAAAGGTTCAATTATTTAAGCGATAATTAATGAACACTTCCGCGCTCACCTGTACCCGCACATCGACACGTTCGCGCGAACGTACACTTTCGAGATGCCGAAACTAGATAGCGTTACTGCGTAAGGCGTAAAATATACGCCTCTTATTGCTTTTATGAGAGCTCACTGTAAAATTGTCCGAGCCACCGGCTTACGGACACAGAACGTTCGCCGTGGACGCGTCCAGTCGCGCCGAACAATTGTTCGCTTTGAATTTTACTTGCAACTAATTAATGAATATGTCTCCCGTGTGTAAAATATCTAATATATGAAATACTCGTGTCACAGTGTTTGTAACAAAACTCCTCCGAAATTTTCATGTCTTTTTTGTGTACATTCGGTAGATCTGAGAATAGGACTTAATCTATTTCTCAAATTTCTAAGTGATAAGAGTAGAAATTAAAGTAAATTTCTTAATTTTTTGGACAATTTTTTTGTAATTTTGTATTTTTTGATTTCCAATTAAAAATATATACATACAACCTTAAATATTCTTCTTTCCACTACCAACCCCATTTTTTTAAATATTGGTACTTTCACTAAGATATTGATATAGTTTTCCTTTATTGTCATAGTTGGTGTTGTTAATATTGACCAATGAATCTAAAAAGGGATGTTTGGTATTTTATTAATTCTTATTATATCTCTACGGACAATCATTCTTCCATCAATTTTTGGGAGTTCTTTGGTATGTATCTTCGCAAACCAACATCACGCGCTAGCAAAAATAATATGACATATAATAAGCAAAGATTAATATAAAAAGAAAGCAAATCCAAACCGGTTCGTAACCGGTTCAGCTACAGCTATGTGTGCACAAATATAAAAGAACAGAGGAATTAAGGACCTTCTTCTTTTCGGATTAACCAAAATAAAATAAGTTGTTACTCGACGTCTGAGAAGATTCGCTTGTACAATAACACTAAACGATACTTTAAGAACTTTGCCATTTGTACATTTATTCATTTTTATAACTTCTGTCAGCTCCCTATGTCCTTAATGCATGCGATGATCTTTAAATGATCTGATGATTAATATAAAAAAAATTTGTTTACCACTCCGTTGCGCAGCTTCTGAAAAGTACCGGCAGATGCAGGATGGAACCACTACATTATGCAGTCTATTAAGACATGATGTACTTCTTTTTACGAGCAGTTTGGGTTAGTGGTAAAGCATTCGACTTTATAATTTTATGGTTGGAAGTCGAATCCCAGCCAGTTTGTTTTTCCAGATTCTTAAGTAGAAAAAGTCACTTCCCAAAATTGAAGTAAGTGGCATTTTGCTCGGTATGGATCTTGTTCAAAAGCGAACAGCAAATTACAGTCTCTGTCTACCCCTCTAAAGTTACAAAGCTTATATGTTTCCATAATAAATGCTAAAGTCTTTGAGTATAGGTTTTTGTTTTTAAAATCATTAATATCTAAAATGTACAATGAGACTTTCAAATGCAGATTTGATGCAAGAAAACTAATGCATAGAGTTTTCTTAATAGATATAGATAGAGATATCTTAATAGATCATTCATAAATTTTTGCTAGAGATTTACCCGACATTAATGTTGTCTTATAACTAAACTTAAACGTAATATCAAAATAAGCGCTTTAAACAAGCAAATAACTTTATCTGTCTATTCCGGCTAATCTCTGGTACGGCTAAACCATTTTTAACTGGACTAGAAATTTTTTAATAAATAATTGTTAATCGCGGGTAATACCACGGGCGCAGCTAGTTGAATTATAAACAATAATAACATTTGTATTAGAAATTATTTTTGTTAACTAAAAAGTAGTCTCAATGTAATATTCGACTTTAAACCACATGTGGGCCTTTGTGACTTTTCTTTCAAGAATTTCGTAGCATTTTTCCGACAATACTATTTCGGCCCTTAAAGTGGCCCTTGAACTAAATTCTGGTTAACTATATATAAAATTTGGCTACTTGGTAAAAAAAATTGCCGACCCCGAGTTCTAAAGAAATTTACGGTATAGTCAACAACGCGGCCCTAGTACGGATTGGTAAACATCATGACACAGTTTCTAACGCATGCAGGTTTCCTTACGATATTTTCACCGCCGAGCGCGTGGTAAATCAGCACTTAAAGTCGCAACAAACAAATTCAATGGCATCACTTGGGATCGAACTCGGATTGCTAACGTACTGTGCATCTCGAGGCGACCGTGGTAGCTCACTGACCGCACTGAGCTACCACTCTTACTACTTCTTTGTTCTAAAGATTATAAAAGTAATTATCATATGATTGTAGATGCGTGTTCTTTGCTAATAATTGGAGATACCCAATCAAATTACTGCCATGTAATATCAACTATATTCAGCGGCAATAAGAACGTTTTTTTACAAGCGGCAGTAGACAATAGAGGTACACAATTGTAGCGACATCGGACGCATTATTTAATATAATTTTATTAGAGAATGTGCTCAGAGGAGCGCGGCTATCTTGAAAATAATCGTCGCCAGTAATGATAGAAGCCTTCCGTAATTATTTCGAGCGACTCTGTTTATTTAGATGTATATATCGAATGGAAGCGACACGTGCTAGAGAATAGTGTGATTTAGACACGCTTTTCTTTAGCACTCCACAACAATGAAGTAAAACTAATACAGATAAACATATCGTTTTGTAATTGGTGTAAAAATTAAACTCTTTTAAAGTAAGAGATATATACCTATGTCGATTCAAATTGAAAAATATTTTATATTACTGAATTTGTGAAAATGGCGCACGGACTCATAGGGGAGCATCTAATAACTTTAATTTTCATCCTAGACGTAAGAATTAAGTGTCTGTGTTTTAAAAAGGCCTGGCTTGAAGGTCATGTTTCCAGGCCATAAAAGCTTCAAATACTAATTAAGGTGACAGTCTCCGTATTAACTGTCACTGTCACAAAGAAAATAGTTTTGCTAGTAAGAAGTATTAATGTACTAAGAGATATATTCTCTTTACGAATATACACGACTGTTCAAGGTTGTTCACGACTCTCTCTTGCTCCTACAGTGTGATACATACAACAGACCTTCATTGTGTCTTAGATGTATGAAACGTAACTGGCTATGAGAGAAAAAGATGTGTGCTCACAGCTCTCTCTCCCTCTTTCTATCTTCGCAACTTACATTTCCTTTCGTCCCGTCCGATCACACTTTTCGTAACGCATTCAACAACTTACTCCCCGAGTCAAGCGTACGTACTTGCAACCCTTTAAAACTGCCACATCCAGTGATCTTTACAATGTAAACACTATTTTATTGCGGTATTCGTAATTTTTACGTAATGACAGTCGCCACTTGGCTGAGCGTGATCATGTCGTACAGATTGCAACCCGCAGCGGCTGATTGCTAAACATTGCCACTTGTACCCACGGCCCGAGTTGTTTGCCACGAGTACACTTTATTATTCAGCATCATGGTAATTAATAAAAGTTGCAGCCTATACATATCCCACTGTTGGGCACAGGCCCCTATAAAGGGGTTATAAGGACATAGTCCGCCACACACACCTAGTGCAGATCGGCATGTCTTGGGAAATTTTCTAACACCTATAGATATTTTCCTGATGTTGTCCGTCATCGCCGGCTGGTGATAAATCAGCATTTAAAATTGCAATTGTAACCATTCATACAATAAAAAATGAGTCATCGAAATCGGTTGGCGTAATATTGAGTTATTCGTCCATTTGTTGGGCACATACGTAATGAAAATTAAAGACTTATAAACTGGAACTAATAGACGCCATTGTCAGACCACATGAGACAGAACACCAGCTTTCAAATAAAATAACAATTATCAAAATCGGTTCACCCAATCGAAAGTTATGAGGTAACAAATATAAAAATCAACATAAGGAATTGAGAACCTCCTCCTTTTTTGAAGTCGGTTGAAAATGTCATAACATATAACAATGGTAAGGCTTTTACTGTCGCATCGGAAACGGAATAAATACTCGTGTTTCACATTATTTCCTCTCCATGCCGATAGATGGCGTTATGTGTAGCTTTAGTGTTTGTGGAGGAAGTCGGTTATAGCAGCGCACACGCATGGCTGGTGTCGCCCCGATCGAAACCGAGGGTAGATTGATATCTTAGCTGTGTATCGATGCGACCTGCGATTGACCGATACGCAGTCTAAGTATAAGTCAGACTAAAAGTAGAGCCAATTAAACTTTGTACAGCTACGGGCTTAATTATGTGCATCGAATGGAACGGTGAACGTGTTTTATTTTCGGTTGAACTAATTTACCAACTAAGGCAGTGGTCGAAATCTTTGCATTCAAAAGAGGCAGATATAGACAATACATATACGAAATGTATTCAAAAATTTTAAATCAAACTTTGCTTAAGTAGGTAGGTAGTAAAATGTTTGATATTAGGTATTATCTATAAAATTGGCGTTCTTCAGTATTGGCCATTTCAAATAATATATTTTTTAATTGGTTGTAAATTAAATAATTTTAAAAATTGACATTTTGTTTCAGTCAGTCTTTTGTTTATTGATTAGCTTGCTCATTACTTTAGAACATTTTTCGACATAAAAGATACTTTAAAAATTCGTGTAACGACATCAACGCGACACAAAGGGCACGTAACATTACGCACAACCCGTTATTTTGCACAACAGTTCCCAAGCTGCAAGAGTTGGGGTGGAAGCTCTCCCTCATTCACCGTACTCACCAGAACTGCCATGCAAGATTTCCTGGGACATGTAGGTTTTCTCACGATGTTTCCTTCAACGTTAAGCACGTTGTATATGAGCACATAAAATTGCAACAACAAATATATTGGTGCCGGCACCGGGGATCAAACTCGGGTTGGTAGCGTACTACACAACTTGAGGCAACCGACACTGAGCTACCATCACGGCTCGCACGCACGCACGTATCCACGCACATTATAATTACTAAGCCAAATTGTTTCATTTCATTCTTTTTATTATGTATACAAAATGCATTAAAGCAATAAAAAGAACATTACACACACTAAGTCTGGTACACTTATATATACGATACATGTACCAAAATACCATTTTTTACAATTTGCCTGTCCGTCTGTTTGGTCCGACTAATCTCTGGAACGACTGGACGTTATTTTAGAAAAAAAAACTGTTTTTAATCGCCAGTAACACAGTGATAAATTTTAATAGGTGATAAAAAGTTAATTAAAACAACTGACAGATTCACCGAATAAGTCAATGTTTCACTTCCTGGATTAAGCTGTTTGTGTAAATGTGTGTAACATTTGTTTCCTAATAAGCATCTAAAACTGTGTACAAGTACTTGTGAGTCGTATGTAGCGCCATTACCCCGACAACAAACACACAGCAAGTGACGTAAGGCTAGGAAACAACAGAAAAGAGTTTAAATAGTATACCCATTGTCAAAGTACAATTGCGTTGCAATATTGTGGCACGTCACGTCAAGAAGCTTAGCCATTGTTCGTTCTATTGCAACGTTCATTATGTCTTGTGCCATTCGCCTTTCCTCTATCACAATCGGTCGGTGTTCAACATCATGACGAATTAGATGATTGGATCTAACAATCATTGTATTTAAAATTGTATAATTATGTGTCCCACTGTTGGGCACAGGCCTTCTCTGTAAAGAGAGTAAAAGAGGATAATCCGCCACTCGGTCCTATTGCGGATTGACACTTCACATGTCTTAGAAATTTTTCTATGTTTTCATGGTTTTCTCACGATGTTTTCAGGATTGCATTCACTTAACATCAGGTGAGATCGTGAACAAGCATTTCTTTAGAAAGGATAAAAAAAATCCGAACCGATTTAATTTTTTTTGTTTGAATCGTTAAACTTTCAATTTGTTCCTGTGTTAATGTTGTTGGTGTAAGGCGTATCGAAGAATGATTGTTGGTTAATATATTAGTAAGTATTTGACAGTCTAGGACTATGCCAGTAACCCACGGCACAAAAATAATATAATACTGAAATATTTTTTAATACTTTCGCCTAAAAATTTTGGTACTTGACTTTGCTAAATGTATATGGATTTTGAATATATATTTTTTATTTTTTTAAAAGAAAGCTAGCAAAATTTTTTTTTTCAGAAATATTACTAACAATCTTGTTAACCATTCCGACTAAGCTTAAGCTTGTGCTAGGACATGGTTCACGGCAATAGTCCAATGGTGGAATCGAACCCACGACCTTACGATTAGCAGGTCGTACCCTAAACCATTAGGCTATTGACGCTTCAATATAAAGATACATATAATATATATGAATATTTCTCATAATATTTTGTTTTGACCCATGTCGATTCCTTGATGAAAGCGCCTGCCAAGGCATTTAACCCGCCTTTGTGAACTTGAGTTTAAGGTGTTACAATAAGTACAACTAAATACATATATAAACACGTAAGAAATATTAATGACCATACAATATGCTATGCATACGTTTGTACACAGCCTTTGGCAACCGGACCCGTGTTAACAGACTAAAACTTACACAATTGATATGAACGTTTGAATGTTTCTACTTCGGTAGCCACGTGAGACCCTCAATGGAAAAAAACACAAACATCAATCAATTCGACGCCAGCCCCATAATCAAACCGATACAATGGCATCGCGGTGAATCGGAATCTGTGGACCGTTATCATTATGTATTAGCTGTGGAGTAATTGAAACGTGGGTGACAGGACATTACGCAGATTACTCATATGTATATATATATGTATGGTTTTATCATTCACTGGCAGACACGGCAAACTTTGTATCGTCTTATTTTTTAATAGTAGTTAGCAGAAGAACCTCAAAGAGGCTCTGATTAAAACCGGACCCGGATTTCATGATTTACATTTATGATATGGCCTGTTTGAAATTGTTATACGCTAGATGTTAACTCGTTCACTTACTTTTCTTAAATGGTTTTATGAAATCTGATTTTAATTTAAATAAACTTTTATTTTATTATATAATTATGTATATCATACAAACCTTGGCCAAGACCAAATATCATCCAATTTGGTGCAGTAGTTCGGAAGTTATACGCGCACATATCTACATTTCGGCAAGTCATTTTATTTATATAGATAAATAAAATGAGGAGAAGACGACGATCGCCTAATGGCCAGAGACCAGTGTTGAACATTACGAGGCTGGTTTTTCAACCGACTTCGAAAAAGGAGGAGATCCTCAAATTCGTCTGTATGTTTTTTCGTTTGTACCTCATAACTTTAGACTGGGTCAGCCGATTTTGATGCTGAAATTTTCTATTTAAAAGCTGGTGCTTTCCTTTTGGTCCAATTCTGATAATGGCATCCATGATAAAACCTTATAAGTCTTAAATTTGCATTAATCTGCATGTTTATGCGCCACAAACGGTCGAATAACTCAATATCACGCCAACCGATTTCGATAATTAATTTTCTTGGATGCCTCAAGGGTAATTTGATAATAGTTTGGTTAGGTTTGGATTTATTCTATTTTGTAATATTCCCACAATGTAAATATTCCTATAATACAAAGAGGGCATCCCCGCTCATAATAGCTTTTACGAATGAATTGAACGAATGGGACCACACGGGAAGCATCAGCTTTAAAAAAAATGAATATATAGTCGAAAGTTATGAGGTAACAAACATACAAAAAATATACAGACAATTTGCGAATCTCCTCCTTTTTTGAAGTCGGTTAAAAAATTAAATGAAATTAAAATTAAAATTTTATTAGGATTTATACAGTCGTACATGGCTCGTAAAAAGCACGTCTCACCTACGAGTACGTTCACACACAGAAGCCTCCGCACGAATTCAACAGGCGGTCAGCTGTTAGCCACGCTCCGGTGGGCCCCGATAATTGTCCAGCTGATTGACAGAGCTCGATGCCTGCTTTATAATGTGAGAGCTGACACACACGGACTGCACGAATTGCAAGCACTACATTATTTTTTGCAATAAAGGGTAACAGTCACAGGTAAAACAGTCCTTCATTTATTTATATCAATATACAAAAGACATATACATATAATATGTTAAATAAAATAAATATTATAAATCTTACTTTAAACGTTGGAAATCAATGAGTGAATTAATCACTTCTACTTCTTCTTTCCAAAAATCAGTTCGACAATGAATAAAAAAATAAATAAAAGTGGAATATACGGTACAAATACCAAAATATATTTCGTTCTATTTCTGTCAGTCTTTGTTCCGGCTAATCTCCGGAACGGCTAGACCAGTTTCGACGGGACTTTCAATGGCAGAAATCTGATGTAATAAAGAGTAACTTAGGCTATTTTTTTCAGAAAAATTTAAAAAAGTTTTTAATCGCGGGTAACAAATCCGGGCGCAGCTAGTAATTGATAATAACTTAAGTTATATGCAGTCTATCTGAGCGAAAAGCGAAGAAATGAATTCTCTTGCTTGTCATGCCAATCGGCCGTGTGTCAGCCAGCATTAGGTCATTCCTGTCCGTCCCTCTCGGAGCGCTGGAGCGTAACCCAGCGGATTGTTTAAAAATTCTGATGGCTTGTCCCACATTATTCGTGTGTATTTTATTCTGGCGGGCACCTATTTACATTCCGATTACAGCACTCCACCGATTGAATGGCGTTCGGATTGTCACTTTATATGTTTAGAGTTATTTTGTTCTAACATTACGACGGTTTTATTGGTAGGACGCACCGGTGTTACTTAATCGGAGTATTTGATGATACTTAACGAGTGCATACATTTGTAAGTTAATAGTATAGATACTGTCTGTCATTCCTGCTTAAAACAATGAGGAACATGCAGGCAAGTAATAACAACGGATGACAGTAATTCAATGTTTTCTTTCTTAGTTCTATTAATATCTACTGGCCTTTTAAGATTCCTATGCCTATGAATAAAATCAAGCAACGGTGTCATTGGATTTGAGAGGTGGCAGAGCTCTTAGGTGGCTAATGTGAGCGGTGCAAGGACACGCGCGAGGTACTGTCTTGTTCGGCTCGGCTTGGTTAGTTAGATGTAGTTCAATATTCCCTGCCTGTCACAGAAGGCGCCTAAGAGGGAAAAATGGGCCAGCCAATGTCGCCTTCTTCCCGGGTCCACTTTGGTGGACGACGCAGGCCCCCACCCTTGTCGCCCAGTGAACCCAAGGCCCGTTTTAGTCGCCTTGTACAACCGGGATACCGTAGTCTTATTCTTGAGAGCCCAGAACTACAGGGCTGTAGTGAGTTAGAACCTCACATATATCAGAAGACTTAAATAACACTTCAGGAAGCGTTGGCACTGGAAGAAATGACCGAAGATAGTCCAGCAATGAAAGGGAATGAAACCACAATTTCATAAATTACTACTAATTTCGTTGCCAAACATTGTCCCTCGGCGAAGCTGACTGACAAATCCTGTCGCGTTGGTGTCACTTGTCTTCGGACACGGACACAATAATAACAGTTTGATAGACATTTTTTCTCAATAGAATTCAATAAAGCGCCTTTGTCGTAAAAACGTTAGAAACACGGCCGACGGTCACACCGACTATTAACATCACGAATTGAATACCACAAATAAAGGGAACTTTCGTTTGTCGTTTAATTTGGGTTGCAGCCATCGTCCCACCAGTCCACATTTCTGTGTTCTGGGTATGGAAGACTAGTATCTAGTGGTGGTTAGTTATTATATGATTATTAGCCTTAAATTACATCATAGGTACAATTCGTTTCTGTAAGGTGGTAGAAAATTTACGTATTGTTACTAGCATCGAAGCTAAAGAATACAGCTCTTAACGCAGACGCATTGATTACACTAAACTTTAACAAATACACGAGGGCGTGTTCTTGAGCGGAAACCGCAGAGTGGAACGCCCTAACACTAGGTGGAGCGACGGTCTTAGCAGGACGGCTGGCAGGAACTGGATCAGAGTGGCTAAAGATCGTGCTCAGTGGCTTGCTTTTGGAGATACCTTTTCAGAGGGAAAATCTTTAACAAGAGATGCGTACGATTATGTGAGGTTTCTCACTAAAACTCCCCCGGTGGTCGATGCATGTTTTCTCCGAGGTCACCAAAGGAACGCACCGGTGCCCCTCTACACTGTCTCGCAATACGCCCTTAGAGGAGTTCCTTCCTCGGATTCCTCGGCTTGCTAAGGCAATTGTAAGTCCAGGACTACAGGGCCAAGCTATGTCAACACCAACGTTGTTGCGATGTTGCACGACGGTGTGATGCGTGCCCGTCTTTATTTAATGGCGTTCCTATTGTAACGCAAAATGCAAACGACAGGAAGGCAGACATAATTTGACGTTTGACATAATTCCGCCCAACCATTTTATTGTGCCCGCGATATCATTCCTGTCACTCTTAACTTTATGTAATGGAACGGGGTAATCGATATATTTTTATCGTGAATAATGCAAAGTGTACTGGGCATTCCCTGACTCCGAAGAAGCGAAATTAAATGATCAGCGTTTAAGAATTATTCAAGAGCGTCCACAACACCGCAGAAAGAAATAAATGTCTTAGTTTCCTCCTTCGTAAGTCACCTAAACGGAAACTGAAACTAATGCTTTTGAAGCGTCAATAGCCTAATGATTTAGGGTACGGTCTGCGAATCGTGAGGTCGTAGATTCAAATCTACCATTCGACTGTTGACGTGAACAATCTCCTGATACAAGGTTAAGCTTAATTGGAATAGTTTACAAGAATGTTAATAATATTTGTAAAAACAAAATTGTAACTTTTAAAAGCATTTTTTAAAGAATGCTCTTTAAAAAGTTCCTCTGGAAGCCTTACACAAACAAGGAAAAGAAGGAATAGTTTGACATTAATATTTAGCCGTCCGTATCCATCTTTACTTAAATATATATATTAATATACAAATATATATATATATATATATATATATATATATATATATATATATATATATATATATATATATATATATATATATATATATATATATATATATATATATATATATATATATATATATATATATATATATAAAATTATAGTTATTTTTATTTGTCAATGCATTTCGCTAACCCATCTGTTACTAGGTTCACGTCAAATATTTTCATTAGCTTCTTCAAAGATTTTCACGTCACTATGTCAGATGATACAGTCAAACGGCGTCGTAGTTATGATCGAATTAACATAATTTGCTTCCACAGCCGGCTCGGGTTGCCAACTAACTGCTTGATAAGTGTTGCCTGTACACCAGGCAAGCTCGCCGGTGAATCAGATATCAAAGGACAACAAGGTCGCATGTTAATAGTTGTGATGTTCTTTTGAATCATCTTACAGTGATAATACCTTTAGTTAAGGGATTTCCGAGCGTCCCTCATATCTGAGGAACAAACTCACCATCAGGGTTGCATCTGAAGTGTATGATCTGCCTCCACAAGCTTCCGTCTCTTACGACAGAGTAAAATTTGGAGGAAGCCGAGTTCTCATAAACAATTTCATTATTTATTATTACTTGTATAAGCAATGTACACAATTAGTATTAAATGATGTCATTGTCTGTGTGTTATGTTATAAACACTAAGTATTGATAATTAAAATATATAATAAAAAGTATCTAACTTTATACTGCGTGATCTTTTGATGATTTTTTTTAATTTGAAAAGCTGATGCATCCCATGTGTCACCATTTCAATGTGCTTTAGTTCCGACAACGGCATACAAGAGAAAACCATATAGGTCTTTAATTTGATTAACTTTTCAATCGATTTGAAGCCGGTTACTCGTAAATAAACTCGTAGTTCATTCGTGTCCACCATAGCTTTCCGGTGGCATACCACAAGCACGCCAGTTGTGTTTGATGTGACTAATCGTTCGATTCCATAATGACACTAGCAGAAATAGCAGACTCTGGGCTCTGCTATATCTGTAGTAACGTAACAAAACAGCGTTACCATCAAAACAGTAGTTTATAGCACGCGCAGTCGTGGCATCATTACTTCAATAAACGATTCAGTACCTTTAATTCACAAATTCGGTCACATAGAGCGTGTGTCACAGGGCCGCACTGTGTGAACGTACATATAATGTAAATTGGCGTCAATTCAAAAGGAACTGACAATTTTACAATTTCAAGTGGAGCTGAGTGAGTCACTGGAACGTGTTCAACGCAATAATGAACCCGTGCGTCTTAATACAAAAGTGGACGGCATAGTATGCCTTGATATTGCATTCGTCGACGGTACAGATGACTTTGAGGAGAATCTCCTATTTCACAGAGTCAATGTTTATGCATTTAAACCGTATAGAACAGTTTCTCAAGGATATCAGGGCACATTATTATCTGCATCCTCGTGAATAGAATTTTTGAAGTAAACTTCTTTACGCACGCACGACTGTGGGAGTAAGCTGATAAGAGCGTTACGAAATGTCATCCGGCGAGGCGAACGGAATTTTATTGTGTGAACAAAAACATTAATAATAAAAAAGGTATATATATTTATACTAACAAAAACAAACTTTCGATAGAATGGCCGTCTTATTGCTACAGTTGTAGTATTAAGATTAAACATCCATGTCATTTATTTTTTTAGATGAGCATTTAACTGAAAAATTATACCTTGTACGATATTTTTCAGTACGATCACGACAAATAGTCTAGTATTGTCGACGAATATTTTTAATTGAAATCGATTCATCATGTCGACAGTTGCGGAGGAACAAACATAAAAAAACCTATACACGAATTGAACCCCCTACTTTTTTGAAGTCGGTTGAGTATAAGTTCACAAGCTTCAATAGCATTAGAAGGGAGAGCGAAACGTATATATTGTTTTCGCAATAAGAAAATCACACAATAACACGCAAAGTGACAAAAACTCTCGTATAGAGGAATTATTAGCAATATTCTGCCGTTTCACGCCAACAATTAAATCGATAACGTCTGTATACCTCACGGCAGATAACAGCGCGGTGATAAGCGAACGTTTTTCAAGCCTATAAATTCCAGTCGCCATTCAATACGACTATTAACGCATTTACTGAAATACCGTTCCTACACACGGCCCTATTTCGCTGCAAATACAAAACGCATCCGAATTTGCATCTCATAAAACGTTAATTAAGCAACTTCGTATGTAATATGGTTTGGAATACTCCAAATAGAGGCCAGATATGATTTCGGCAACTGCATCACATAAAATTGTTGATACGCACAATGCTACACAATCAGATACATATTTGAAAATTGCAACATATCATTCATCACTCTTAAAACAAGGGTATAAGAGCTAGAATGTCTGGTAATGGTATTTTATGCGTGGTAAAGTGTATGGGCTCGATTGAACAGTGCTATGCAAATAGTGACAGGGAAGTTCACATGGTCGCCAGTCAATTGTTTCAGGCAATGGGAACGGTGTCAATAAGCGCGTATTGTAAACGCAGTCCTGCACTGCAATTGCTGAATAGACCAGCTGTAAACCTATGCACTACGAATGGCGTAATACGAGATGAAAGGTATCGAATGCCATCTAATTCCACTTTAAATTCAGTCAAACGCTACGATGGTATTCTAATCTATCTGGAGAATATACGTAAATAGAAATCTTTAGTGACGAATTAAACGAACGTATTCTCTCTTTGTATCCGAAATATAGTTACGTTACGAACTTCTGGCTTCTACATTTCCTTCCTTCTTTTACATTTATGCTCGTTGTCGTTAGATAGATAACCTAGTCTTGAATTTTTCTTATTTGTATTCCCGAAATATCGTAGAAATATTACGAAATAGAATTTATTAGAACCTAACCAAACTCTCATCATCAAGTACATACTTTCCAATAAGAAAACAATAATTGAAATCGGTTCACCCAGCCCACCTCAAAACTTGGTTAAGAGGTAACAAACGTAAAACATACCGACGAATTGAGAACCTTAACCTTTCTTGAAGACAGTTGATAACTGGCAGCTATCGGTTGATAAATATCAATAAATAAATAAATAATAATTCTGAACAAAAGGAACGAGTGTGCTTTAGAACCACACGACTGAAGAAATATTTCTTTAGTCCATCTATATGTATTACATATATTTAAAATATACACCATTGTTCAAGAGAGAAAGAGATGTGCTCTCGCACTGCTCTGCTCCTACAGTGTGATACAGATAATAGATCTGCACTGTGTCTTAGATATACAAAACGTAACTCTCCTTCTCAGCTTCCCTTCGCCACGCTCGATCACACTTTTCGTAACGTTCTCAACGCCTTACTCCCCAAGGCAAGCGTGCGTAAAGATATTTTACTTCAAAAAAACTTTTTGTTAGTTTAGCAAACATTGGACTTTATTATAGTGACGCCGACATGCATAAGAATGCCAGAACTGACATATGAGGAAGGAACGAATCAGGTGCCGCTCGGCTGGCCTCTGTAATGACACGACACATCCGTTAGCAATCTGAATTTTCCTCACTTCAATGATTTATTCACAGAATTATACACCAAATAACATTTACACGACTTCTTACAGTGATAATGCGAAATATTGATGCGACGACAACGAAGTAATGATGCGAGCCGTGGTAGCTCAGATGCACAATACAGTAGCAACTCGAGTCCGATCCCTGGAGCCGGAACCAATAAATTTGTTTGAGGCAATTTTAAGTGCTGATTTACCACGCGCTCGGCGGTGAAGGAAAACATCACGAGGAAACCTACATGTGTAACAAAAATTTCTAATACATGTGAAATCTGCTATCCGCTCTAATGCTGCATGGCAGACTGTCGCCTTATCTCTCTTTACAGGGCCTTTTTAATCTGTTATAATATTTAGGCCGTTACTTAGCTGGCCTTCATTTAGTAAACCGTAAACATGGTTGATATTTCCTCGTCTCCAACGCCTTCTAACAGTCCTGCTACTACAATACCAGGGTTGAGTAATAAATAAACGTTTTAAAACTTCACGTAAATCAATTTTAACAAGCGTTCAAATCTAAAAGGTTACAATCAGGAACAACATCGAAATGCTGTTAGAGGCCTTCGCTAAGACCCATTCGGAATATCCTTAGCGTTTCCGAGATCGCATCTCTTAGCAGACAGGAAGGAAGCGGGACATTTCGATGGCGGCGCGACAGTCGCCATTATATCATCACGCCGATGCCAAGGGAGCCAGCCGCGCGTGTCGCCCTCACAAATTATTTGGTATCGGACGATATGCAGTGCATTGTAAAATGTACTTTGGAATTTATTTATGGCGCAATTTTTTTACCGATAATCCATAATATTCGCCCACCCATACGGGTCGTGGGCGTGAGTGCTGCTATACTTATACGGAAATAAGGAATCGTCATATTAATACGTAAAGCGAAAACTTTATACCCGTTACTTACGAAAATTGTTCTCCGCGATAAAAAAATATTCATTAATTTTTTTCTAAACTAAAAGCCTAGCCTAAGTTACTCCTTATACCAGCTATCTGCCAGTGAAAGTCCCGTCAAAATCGGTAAAACCGTTCTAGAGCCGGACCACACAGACGGACAAAAGTTGTAAAAACTTTTATTTTGATATACGAGTATGTACCGTATATACTTTGACATGCATGTAGTAAAAAGCGGTTATTTTAATATCACAAACCGACACTCATATTTGTGATAAAGAATTGCAAAATGGTAATATTTTTTTAATATTTCATTCAAAATGCATTAAAACATTAAAAAATATATTACACACAGTACCATGCGTTTCATACACATACACGCGAATATTATACGGTTGCTTGGCAACGGGTAAGTAACTATGATAAATAATTAATGACAGATTCACCAGGTAAGAGAGCTGCTAATTACGTGTAATTTCAATGCTCCAATTCCTGGGTTAAAATCGAATTTCGGCTAAAGAGCAACCATCAGTATGTTACTGCAAACATCGGGTGACGTCAAATGGATCAAAAGGACGGCGTTCCACGGCTCGTATAAAGACATGGCATAAAAACCGGCGCCACGCACGGCTGCCCACCTAAATGCTAATAGCTCGGAATCAATCAAACCCTCACCTCGTGCGGCGTCTGCGGCACCTAATGACCCGTGCCGCATAGTTTTGGTTAGTTTAACATCACCATTACATCGATAGGTGACGGGTTAACGGTGCGGAACCATTGACGAGGAACTTTACAATAGAGTCAAGTCTAATTGATTGAGATACAGCGATTGGTTCTCTATTATGGTTAACCGACCGCGGTATTTCTAATGCAGCTTGTCGTTACGTTATCACCGCTTTCCGTAACCTCCATCGCTTCAAAAGATTTATTTGCACATGTGTAAAAAAAAACACATTTTAGGCAAAACGGCAAACGTGCTTAAGGGAAGGCGCCAACTACACCTAAACAATCATATAGCTTTTATGTTTGTTACCTCATAAGTTTCGACAGGATGAACCGATTCGGATGATTCTTTTTTTATTAGAAAGCTAGTACTTCCCATGTTATCAAATTCTGACAAGTGCATCCATGAGAAAACTATACAAGTCTTATATTTGCATTAACTATGTTCGCGACAAATGGACGAATTACTCTATATCACGCCAACGCATTTCTATGATTCATTTTTGACAATATTTTATCAATAGTGTAGAAGGGACAACTTAATAAACTAGGAATAAGAATTGTTTGAAAGGTTTATAACGATTATTATTGTGCGCTGAAAGAAATTAGTCAACATATAATAGTGAGTAATATTGTTTCTTCCTATTTTTTTGTAGGTATTCATCAGTGTGGCGTGATACTGAAGCTATGATTAAGTAGATCATCGGACTGAAGAGTCAACGGGGACTGATTTTAAATCAGATAGTCCTCAGCAGATCTAACGTAGATACCGGAGCGGATGCGACGTAATTAAGCTATTATATACTTAATTCATTCGCCTCGGCAAAAAAAGATTCTCTATTGTTTTAGCCCTCTTTTTATTACTTAATGGTCACGGATTGATTATTTATATGATATTTTAGCTTAACTATTCATTATTGAAACCGCAAGCATTTGCTTTGTGCAACGTAGGTTCATCTTTTTTTACGGGAGCAGAGGAAGTGCATCTTTGAGCAAACCGCATTATCCAGGATATCAATGTTCCCGCCTTGCAGCCTAAAATGATGTTTTCTTTTTATATCTCTTTATCCTCTGTCTTATTTTTCTTTGTGTCATATGTTCTCGTATTTTTCTTTCTGCTCGATAATTCTTTCCGTTACCTACACTAATTTGGTACTAGGCATGTGGTGGAAGTTCTACACACCGACCGGATTTGGTTAGCCCAATATAATTATTGTTTTGTTCCGCGTTAGGTTATGTTGATTTTATACCTCTCATGGTTAAGAAAGTTGATTCAAAACTAACAAATCTGCAAACCGAAAGCCAAACTATAAAATCGAAATTACAAACCCAACACAGAATATTAGATGTTAAAATAGACTGTACCCACAACAACCTGCTCAGAATTTCGGCCGTAACATTTCTCTGTCTTGTCCGCTTCATCCCGCTTCATCTGGCCACAAATTATCATCATAACTTCATCCACAAACGTAATAACTATGCAGATGAAATGAGCAAAGCTGGGCATGCAGCTATGTATCAGTGGTAATTCGAATGGTAAGCCCGATCACGGTGCCGCTTCACTTCCTCGGCGTCGACAATGGTATTAGCCGTGTCTAATCAGGATGCGATGTTATCAGTTACCGGGCAGCCGTTCGTAATTGCCACATACATAAGCACCAGCCCTCTGTTCATATTGTTACCACTGGACTTGGTTAAACATTAACAGCGCTTGTTGATTACGATTAATGCTTGGCCTGTACTCGGTCAAGTGAAATAAGATTTTTGAAGTAAAACTTCTTTATGAACGCTCGACTTGGGGAGTAGGCTGTTGAGAGCGTTATAAAAAGTGTGTGTTGGGCAATATAAGTTAGTGAAGAAAGAGAGAGAATTACGTTTCGTATGTCTAAGACACATTACAGGCATATGGTCTATATTGTATATCACACTGTAGGAGCAAGAGAGAGCAGCGCGCACGCACATTTTCTTTCTCTCTTGAACAATCGTGTATTTATAATTATATTATACATAAATATTAACATATAGATGAAGTTTAACTAAAGCACACTCATTTTATACTAGATAATTAGTAAAATATGAACTTGTCAACGAACTCACAGAGAACGCAGGACGAAGCTGAAACGGAAACAAAAGGTGATTGTTCCGCGGAATTCAAACCTCAGAATTACTTTGAAGTGTTTAACTGCTTGAAGACAACTGCGTCAAGCTCTGTTAGGAGCGCTAACCTCCAATCGGTGTCGTCCATTGCAGTGCGTATATCCTACTCCCGATTTGAAGAACGATTACGCCATGGACAAAGGCATAACAGAGGCCATAGACAAAGTAACAATGTTGACATTCGATGAAATGTTGACACTAATAATATTGTTTACCAAATCGATACGCGTAGTTACCGTTGCCAACTCCATCTTGTCAATTCTTCGTAATTTCTGGCAACCTCTCTGAGTGATGGATGCGAGTATATGAAAAATTTATTCTTATACGTGTCTATAAATAAAAATAGCCACTATATTTAATGGCTTCCATTATGACTTACGCGTTTAGATAACATTATTTTCAGCCAATGCAACTAATCGACAAATAATAGCAAGAAAATGGCGGGCAATTCTTGGCGATCTAATTGAAGAGCATCTCACAATGCATGCTGCGTGTGAATTGCAATGCAGATGGCGTTGATATCGCCACGCGTACAATGCGTGCCGTGAGACTGACTCTCGCGCTTTCCTTCTAGCAATTAACCTCGTGGTTAGAGTTTCTGGTTCTACTCGTGTGTATAGGACTAGATATATCCTAATACCATATTATACAAAATAATTTTGTAAAGCTCATGTATGCCGTCATGAAACGACAATAGCCTAATGGTTTAGGGCTGAGGTCGGCAACCTTTTGAGTAGGAAGTCAAAAATTACAATTTGCAAAATTTCAAACTTTTTAAAGAGCCTTAATTTTATTTCTAAACAATAAATAGTACTTGCACAAATATTGTTGGTACTAAAGAGGCGCATGTGGCTCGCAAGCCACGGGTTGCCGACCCGTGGTTCGCGGTAGGGTACGGTCTCAAATCGTAAGATCGTAGTTTCGAATCCACTATTCGACTATCGACGTGAACCATCTCCTAGCACAAGCATAAGCTTAGTTGGAATGGTTAAAAAATATGGTATATAAATCGTTATATACCGTGAACATTTTAATCTCAACAAAACAGAGTGCAATAAGGCTACTTCATACTCAAGTTTGGAAACGCTCATATGTTCATTTCTTCTTTTAAAATCTTTTAATTTTGTTGATTAACCACGTGCTCGGCGGTGAAGAAAAGACATCGTGAGGAAATCTACGAGTAATATACTACAACGCAGTGGAGCCGCGTATACTTGTATGCTTTCTTACACATATATGAGATGCATTTATCTGGGAAATACGAGAACATGAGAACACAAACGAAAAGTAATCGTGTTAATATTTAGGTTTGATTTTGATTTTTTTTTTGTAAATACATTTGTGTAATAAAAGAAATAAGAAACTTATTTTTAAACAAATTCTAATGCAAAACAAGTCAGTAAAGATTCTAGTATCAGTCGTTCGTTTGTCAACAGCCTAATAACTGATCCTAATTAAATGTGCAGGCGAGTGTATCCTGGGCCGAGAGCGGCGCCGAATGATTTAGGGTTCCGCAAAAACTTGAGGAATTATTGCCATTTTCCCGGTAGGTGAGGTGAACGACGAACATCGTAGTTAACTCCGCGAATAATTAGCGAATCGTTCTATCTTTGTGTTTCCGGCACTCGTTAAATACACGCTGGTCAAATGTTTACTGAGGCTTCAGCAGCGCAGGTCTTCTTAGTAGTACAGAAGTGGCTTATGTTGGCACAGAGCGAATATAACTTATAATTTATTATTATAGCAAAAGTTGCGTTAGAAAACATGAAAACACCGAATAGATTTGTATCGCATTGAATATCATCTCTGGGGTAAAGGACTACATTAAAAGTAATAAACTTTTCGACAAAAGCCAATCTGTTCAAGAGATCGTTCAACTAACGAAGACGCAAACAATTTGACTAGATCTACGAATCTAGTAATATTTACCTCTGCCCCATCAATGTAGAAATATGAATAACCAGACGTGCCTCCACTGACATATTCTATTAAGTAGTCATTAGGTAAGACACCCGACAGCAAGTATATTTAAAATTAAAAACAAAAACCGACTTCAAATAGAAAAGGAATATATATATTACGAAAAAGAAATTATCAGAACCTAACCAAGCTCTCATCAAACTACCTTTGAAGTACATCTTTTTAAATAAGAAATGAATCATCGAAATCAGTTGGCGTGATATTCGTTCATTTGTCGCGCACAGATTTAATGCAAATTTAAGACTAATATAGTTTTCTTATGGATGCCATTGTCAAAAATAGACGAAATTAAATGGGACCATATTGGAAGCGCCAGCTTCTTAATTAAAAAGAATCACCAAAAGTTCATCCAGCCGAAACACATGAGGTAACAAACATAAAAAATACAGACGAATTGAGAACCTTAAAATCGGTTGAAAACACACTCATTTCAAAACACAGCAGTACTACAGGTCCTAGTTCTGATGTGTTATGCGGTAGATCTAACACTGACCATAGGTTACAATTTTATATTTTATTAGGATGTCATCAAAGGCTGTTCTTAATCCGTCCATTAAAATTTAAGATTTGACTTTTAGATAAACAATCATAAATCATATAATAAGTCTAAAACAACTATCAAAAATACATGTAAACCAAACATCAAAGTATTTTGTGATTCTATACATATCAACATAAATGTGTTTCTATCAGTGTTAAATATAAACTTTAGAAGAATCAAATATGAAAATAATTTAAATTTAACATATGTAAGTCAATGTTATTTAACCGAATCAAATTTATTATCAGATTTGTCGTTCAAAGAAATAGACATCACAAGGTATCATCAAAGGACAACTATCGCTCATAAAATAACATAAACGATGCACTTTTGAACATTAATATTCGATGTAAAATATTTGTTCGTTCGCTTGTAAATGATGACATTCAACGGCATCGAACCAGCTCTCAAGCCGCTGAGTCAGAGGGCATCCGTTTTAATCTTCGCTCGCATAAGTCTTGTTGAAATAATAGCTGTTTACGCGCATCCTATAAATCCACTTGCCGGTAGCAACGCATGACATAATGCTCCAAAACTATTTCAAATATGCGCACTATATTTATGCCTTCGGGGACTTGGGGCGCTCTTTGAAGCTCCCTCTTAGTGTAAGGTTATTTTTTTAAACAAACTCTGCTTTGCATCCTTGACTAAAACGAAATTTATTACGAAAACATTTGTCCATTTGACTAATTTTTATTCCTTATTAATATCTCACACTGCGGCGCTTAGTCTTAATATATTGGTTGCCCTCGCGTTATTAATTAGATGAATCGTTCGTTAAGAAAACAATCGAACTGTTATTGTATGCTCTCTCACTTAAAACAACAGATAGAGATCAACATTACTCACAAGCGACAGCACACGGTTTAACTACAAAGAATAACATAGGGCGTAGTAATGTCGCCTGAGCGAATCACCACAATCACAACATTATTTCCAAGTCTAACCGTTAGCTAGGAACTCGTCCGGCGGAAAGATGGTGGTCAGATATGCTGTAATGTTACACCGACTAGATTTGCCTTAGATCGCACGATCAATAGATCGATCTGGCGACGTGGATTCAACGACGCGTGTACGCTTCCTAGCATTGTTCGCGCAGTTGCGGTTGCAGCAGTTTGTAGCGAACAAAATTATATTTACCTTAGAATAAATGGTTTTGAAACTAAAGTAACCAAACTTATTGTACTGATAGGAATAATATTATAACATACATTTTTTAACAAATGTGAATATGGAAAGGACTTTTTCATAGGAAAACTTGGTATCAGACAGCTGCAAAAAAGCAAAAATTCCTCACGGCTACTGTTACTATAATAAAGGCAATTGATCGAGTCGTTTTTCGACCCTTTTGGACTCACTCGGTATGCTATACAACTAGAATGACCGCCCAAAAGAACCGTCGAAATCCCCTCTTATGGTCTCTAGCACTGAGTCACTCCCAGTAATCTAAGCGACCTAAGAGATCTGCAAACAGATCAGAAACAGTAGCGGTCAGCTTCTCTAGCTAAGCATCAGGCTCGTTACGAAAGAAATGCTGAATTAAGCTTAATAGAAATTTCTCTAAAAATTCTCTGCATTTAGGTTGAGATAACATATTCCGACAGATACGGACGAGTTTTTAATAAAACTATATTTCTGATGCCATGTTGTCTAGCCTGTGTTATTTTTGTGTATTATAATAAATAAAAAGTTTTATTTATTAGATGGCGTTGGTGGTATTGTTGTTTCGAAAATATTTTCTTTTCTAACATCATTACTATAGCGAATTATAAGCCCTGTCCATAACAAGGCATTTCAGCACAATTATAAATAGAAAAAAATTGTCAATTTGAGACATAAATTGGTACGTTTTTTTCAATCAATCAATCTGCTGATAGGCGGTACATATGAGTAACAATATAGATGATAATACCTCGACGGAACTACCAGACTTTCCACCAATCAAATGTATTTTTAACATGATTCAAAGCTCTTGGAAGCTGCATAATACTAGCCCAGTAATTTGTCTTGCTACGACACTTACAAAATGTAGTAAAAATACAGCGTGGTTACGAAAATTAACGTAGCTAAAATATGGTAGGTAGTAGATTAAAATAAAAATATATATTGCTTAATTTAAAATTGCGTAATAATATTTGTAATAATTTGCTTGCTTAATAGCCAAGACAATGTAGAGTGCCATGAACGATTAACAACTTTCCTCCAGTCCGCGCCTGTTCCACGTCAAATCAGATAGCATAATGACTATCTATGATACAAGAGAAGATCAGAAATCATTTAAATTCCCATTACAATGACACTAGTTTCACCATAAGCTACCCGAAATGAATACCAAGTGTCGTTTATGTTAAACAAAAATATATTGTCACCTTTTCAAGAAACAATCGAGTGATTTCTTCTATCACCAAGTTAATTCTGACTTCATGTCAAGTTTGATCTTCTGCAAAATCAGTCTTATTGACATTTGCATAAGACGGCCCAAAGGTTTCTATTTCAGCAATATAAATTTGTTATTGTTCAACACTTGTGTCATATAATTTTAGTCTTTATTCTTTTGATATAATAGAAGAGTTTGTAATATCGAATGCTCACGTTTCTTCGCCTCCGAAATGTACACAATGTTCTACTCCTCGAGCAATAAGTCTAGGAATATCAGCTTTAATACTCCGTATTAAGAATCAAACGAAGTTTTTAACACGGCAAAAGCAATGAATACTCTACTTGATGATAATGACGTCACGGTGCGCGATCGTGGTCGTATTAAAATGACATTACTAGTTGTATACAACAGTTATGTATGTAGATAATTCACGCCTCAAAACTATTTATATGAATACGTATTTATCTTTTTACAATCGTATCGCCGGGAAGGGATTCGTTATCGAATTAAAATCCCATATATTTGTACCAAACTTACTAATCAACAAATTTACCTTGAAAATTACATTCATGTATATCCGAAAATGATTACTTTAATTGGACCGTTATTTGCCGAAGACTAAAATAGACTTCAAATCGAATAGGATATTACGAAATAGAATTAATCAGAACCTAACCAAACACATCAAGCTACCCTTGGAGTAAATCCTATTCAATAAAAAAGAATCATCAAAATCGGTTCACCAAGTCAAAACTTATGTAACAAACATATAGACGAATTGAGAACCTTCCTCCGTCTGTGAAGTCGGTTATTTATCTAAAGCATGTCATAATTTATTTTTATCTACCGTGTAGTCACACTCATTCACCTTTGTTTCTAGACCAGGAAGCGGCAACGGGGCCAACCGATCCACGAACGTCGAAACTGTGAAAGATCGATGTGCCGTATTGGAATCCAGATCGATTGGAGCGTTGATCTTTTGATGAGCAATCGAGCTCGTCTCTGTGAGACGCTTCAAATTCATTTTCCAGGTCGCCCTCGACTTGTTTCGACGTCGAGCCATTGAATGAAATTTATTTGACACGTAATGCCTAAAAATATAGCGGAATCAATGATGCACGGACTAACTGTTGCAGTACCGCTCAGGAACAACGTCTGTTGCCAAGACACCTGCTTTATTATCATCAATATCTGTCACCCTGTCTATAAGATAAGGAACTTGCGAAGTACATTATATTGACGGCATTAAATCTAAAACGATCGACGCTCGGCATTTCAGTGCGCTCGATCTCTTTCTGGCAACTCGCGTTTATTTTATTGGATGCGAAGCATTCCGTCAAAGCAATAAATTATACATTTATGACACATGTACTTGACGGCAAATTTACCACATTAAATTATATTTCATGTCAAAGACAGAAGAGGAGGTTCTTAATTCGTCTGCATTTTTGTGCACGCATAACTCTGTCATTATAAACCGATTTTAAAGAATAAATAGAGATAGCAGCAGATGTTAGTATTTCATATGCGTATTCTCATATGAGAAAGCATGGCAGCGAAACATGGGCCGTGACTCGGAATAACGTGCATACCATCCAAGTTGCGCAAATGAAAATGCTGAGATGGCGTAACTAGGCGTGACAAAATTCGCAACGAATTTGTGCGAGGAAACCTGGGTGTGCGCGACATTGCCGACAAAAAGCAGGAGAGTAGGCCGCGATGGTATGGACACGTTAAGAGGAGGCCCTGCGACTACGTAGGGAACCTCGCGCTACAACTTTCCCTTCCCGGTCGAAGATCCAGAGGAAGACACAAGACAAGGTGGGAGAGTGTGGTGTCGAGAGACATGAGGGAGTGCAACATCGCCAAAGACGATGTCGGGGATAGAGCGAAGTGGAAAGCGAAAATTCGGAAAGCTGACCCCACCACCATGTGGGACCAATAGCATGGAAGAGAGAGATTCTCATATGAGAAAGAGAGGGAGTTGAAGGACTTAGATCTGGCACAAATGTTAACCAAGTGATTTTGTTGTATGTAAGTAACTGAAGAACGAAATTAATTGCTATGCCCTGTCTGAGATTTAAGCCCTTGATATTCAGATGACAAATCAATACCTTAGCTATCACTGCTATTAAAGCTATATCTTTTAGCTCAATTGCTTATGAATTCATCCGCACCTCTTTACAATGTTTGGTCTAGTTAATTTTACTGTTTAAGTGGGTATTTTTCTGCAAACTTGTATGTAAATTTATTCTATTATCTATACAAATGAATACATGTCTGTTTGTAATAACCGCTTTTACATGATCAAGTACATACCGTAAATTATTAATTATATGTATAGTTTAGTTGTGTTTAGATCATTCCACCAATCAGCCGGAACAAAAAGTATTTCGGCTAATCACTGGAACGGCTGGATCGTCTTTGACGGGACTTTGTAAAATTGCATGACTATCTAAATTCAGATTTTGAAACGCCGGCCTAGGTTCACTAAAATCGATTTGCAAATCACAAATCGCTTTCGAATAACATTTAAGAATACATCGTGAATGACACAAATCGATGCGTAGTCGATGATGCATCGTCGGAACGTCGCGATATCACTGGGAGCGTGATTTGTGCCAGGACAGGTGCGCGACGCAAATACATCCCGCTTCGGTTCCACGCTCCCGATTGGCATTTGACGTCGCTCCTCAAAGTTTGATGCTTTCCGGCTGATTAACGTTACTCCCGAGCTAATTACCCGCGGCGATACAACACGAACTGTTATTGGGACGGGTATTAATGAACGGCAAAGGTGCGGACGCATGCTAAATGACATTAGTAGTTTTTGAAGTAAAACTTCTTTAGATATAGACATAAACATTTTGTTTATTGGCAACATAATTTACAAACACGTTACATACACAAGTATATTTTACGACTCAGTTTGAGAGTTAGTTATTTAGTTATAAGCCAGCTGGAAATCGAATCACTCGTTAAAAGCTACAAGGGCGGATGATCTCTTTGTATTTCTGAATTATCGTAGAAATATTACGAAATTAATCAGAACCTAAAAACTCTCATCAAACTACTCTTGAAATGTATCCTTTTCAATATAAAATAAATCATCGAAATCGATTGACGTGTTATTGAGTTATTCGTCCAATTGTGACGCACGTACTTGAAGCAAATTGAAGACTTATATAGTTTTGGCATGGATGCCATTATCAGAATTGGCCCATTTAGTCACCCAAGTGAAAGTTATGCGGTAACAAACATAATAAAAACATACAGATGAATTGAGAAGGTATGCTTGACTTAGGGAGTAAGCTGGCGAAAGCGTTACGAAAAGTGTGATCGGCGTTGAGAGGGACATATAGGTTAGTGAATATAGAAAGAGAGTTATGTTCCGTATGTCTAAGACACAGTGCAGGTCTATTGTCTGTATCACACTGTAGGAGCAAGAGAGAGCAGCAGTGCGAGCGCACATTTTCTTTCTCTCTCGAACAATCGTGTTTAGATTATATTTTGTGTGTATGTTAAACATAAATACCTATAGATGGAGATAAAGAAGTTTTATTTTACATTAATAGATTATTTTACACAGGAGAAACAGTATTGTGTCAGTGGTACGCCATTAGAAAACCAATAACCATAAGCATAAATCTTCAACTGCGATATCACTGAACGTTCTTTATGAAACAATTGGTTTAGCAGATCCGACGCCCTGAACTCATCATAGTTAATGATATCGAAAAAGTACATCCACAACGATGCGATGCGTTAAACATTTGATTTCAATTCTTCTAGTGCAATTGGTGTCACTTAATTATAAGTCTTAGTATTCAATTAACCGCAATTGTGCGGCCACACGCCAGCCCCGGATGCACCTAAATGAGACGTACTCGACTCTCAAGACTCTACTGAAAAATATAAAGGTATTTTGTTAAAAGTTTTAGAAACTCTAAACATAAGTTCATTCGCGTCGATAAATCTATGAAAATGAACGCCAGTTTAATGTCGCCGGAATGCTTTCATGATCTGAATCGCACAGGGCCGGATGCTAAAAATAATTATTTAAAGTTTTACTCTTACGGATTACGCATTTTGCTCTAACAGAGGTTAAGGTAAAACGCTCTAACAACTAGAGTAACTTTTTTTTCATGGGAGGAAATACTGTCAATCACACGTGCCCGCCAGGGAAGCGGACAAGTTATGTCGGGCTCGGCCTACTACAGGCCCCTACCGACTAAAACCTCCCATGGCAAGCTGTTCTTCTCCGTGATGGAGCAAGATGGGGTCGCGTTAGCATTCACCATCTTGCCCCAGCGATTACAAAACCGGGTCTCCTGCGCCTGTGGGAGAGTTGTCATGCTCACGAGGCCATGCCACGTTCTAGTGCTGCCTGCATTGACAAGACAAAAGACAAAAGTTATTCACTATCACCATAACAATAAAATTTAGTATGAATCAAAGAATATGTATAAATGCCATGCAACAGTCTATGTAAGTATCTCAATGTCTCCACATCACCTTTATAATCCAAGGTCTGCATCACGACGTTTTTATTAATTTTATAGTTATTGTAATACTTTAAACCACGGTTCAAAAATCTACCAGCCAACCTTGAGTGAGAGAGAGAACCAAATTGGCAAAGATATAATCACTATGGAAAAGATAAGAACATAACTGAAAATTAAAATAAATACATGCAAAGTGTATATGACAGATCATAAGTAGAAACAAACAGTGCTGTGTGTTACTTGTCTTTATGACGACGGACTAATCTCTAATTACTCACTTTAAAGAGTAATTTCTTTACCTTTGTCGTATAAACAGTAGCGTCAAAGTGAAAAACATTTGAAGAAATTGCATTTATCCAATTAAATTCATGTCAAACGTCAACTTAAGTTCACACTGTTCAACAATGTAACCAAGTTTATGCAGTGACGTTGAGGAAAAATGTTTTTAACCATCTATTAACGCCATAAGCAATTTACGGCAGGCGTCACGCTTGGCGGGAATTCAAGACGGAGGAATCTAGTGATCAGAATACATTGATTACGCGGCCAATTCGCTCTTAACATGACCGGATTTTATTCCGTAGCACAATGCAACATCTGGATTATAGATAGTCAAGTAGATTTGGGGACTCTCTCACCTCTATTTTACGATGTTTATAATAACACGGCCCTGTCTGTGTGATATATAGTGATGTTGTCTGGATGACATCGCGTTTGTAGTAACTGCCTAAGCCGAGAAGCCCTCTAACGAAACAACGGCAAATAATTATCAAAATAATAAAATCGATTAAACATGGTTGGGGTATTGTATCAGTTAAACTCCATCTTAATACTAGCAACAAGTATATTGACGGGTAATAACAAAAATCGACTACAAATCGAATCAAACGTTAATCGCTATTACACGCGGACGACTACTTTGTATTGCCGAATTATCGTAGGAATATTACGAAATAAAATAAATCAGAACCTAAACAAACTATCATGAAAGTATTCCTAAAGTAGTCCTTTTCAATAAAAAAAAATAATCATTGAAATCCGCTGGCGTGATATTGAGTTATTTTTCCACTTGTGTGCAAATGTAACACTAGTATGGTTTTGGCCAGACTAACAAAAAGAATCAACAAAATGCGTTTCCGTACTTATAAGTTATGAGGTAACAAACATAAATAAAAAAAATACAGACAGACGGAATAATTAAATATAAAAATTCAACCGACTTCAAAAAAGGAGGAGGCCCTTTGTGAATTCGGTTGAAAAGAAAGCTTTCTTATTTTAATTCCTCAACAAATAATTAATGGCAGAGTTCGTCCCCTATACTCATAAGTAACCCGACCGTCACGGATCGAAGTGCAAATGTACAAGTAGCTAAATTTAAACTGGGCGCACGAGCGCAGCGCGAACACACGCTTCGATGTAAGACGAATTAATCAACATTATCATTACGCATTCAGTTCTTATTATATCATAATAATTATAAGTCAATATTTCATCACTATACTCTAGTGATGAAGTATTAACTGACAATGTCTGCCACGTACATAAAATCCCTTCATTCCTAGTAACCGTCCAAGCCAAAGTCACCCCTCACCGGGGGATCCTTGTGTCAAGTTACTAGCTAATAGAGGTTCAGGCAGCAACCTAAGAGCTATGCCATCTCTCAATCCGGTAATGCAGTCAAGGCCAGCTTTGAAAATATCCTATTATATCAAATCATTTTATAAAAAAAATATTTCCTACATGAGGAAATCACTTTTTTATGAACATTTGAAATGACGTGAAATCAATGATCCGAGGACGAGAAAAAATAAGTCCTTAGATTTTTACTTAAGAAACAGGCTATAGCATCCCATGCCCGTCGTAAAAAGAGACTAATAGGGCCTCTTGTCATAAAAAGAGACTAATAGGGCCTCTTGTCATCTTAAAAGTGAACCCGGGAGGAAGACGACTCCCAGTGCCTTACTAGTCGGTTACACGGTGACATTCAGCTGGAGATAAAAGAAAACATCCTTACAAATTACTCTACCTGTACCTTCGGAATCTAGCGTGATATAAACTCTCAATTATACCATATCAATAAACTAACGCTATTCCTACACAATTTACCTTTATTTCTGTCATAACAGACAAAAATCAATTACCTCTTAGTAAACGGAATTACCCCTCACAAAGAAAAAAGTCACCGTCCGCTACACCTACCTAAATAATTTCATAGCGCCCTCGTAATACATACTTATGTAGCTCCGCCGTCTAGGATACTAGGATACCTAGGGATAGATCGCCGGGCGGCGAACACCCCCTCCCCCCAAGCTGTCGCCTTCAGATAGATTTTTCTTTTTTTGCCGCGCGCTACGTACCCGATATTAAAGACTAGTTGAAACACCACGCCATGCTTACTATCATTATAGAAAATAAACATAAGTGTTAAAAATGACAGCCTATATAAATACCTAGTCCTGTTATTCTATAACACGCGACAGGGTTCTAGCGAGAATTTCTCGCGATAAGATTTTTTGCTTCCTAATGGGGTTTCGACCAATTCTGGCTTTAACAGCATTAACTTTGTAGTTCTAACAGCACGCGGCCGCCCCGTATTTTCTGGTCTTCGACAGAGGAAGTGTTGTTGTATCTGTTGATAGTACGATACACGAACGGCTGAAGTCAAGTTTATCAAGTGTCTGGAGTATGACCGATGGCTCCACACCCACTTCGTGCAAGGATCACTGCAATCCTATATACTTTAACACCCCATTCCGTATTGTAATTTCATAATAAAAACGTAAAAATATGTGAAATGGCCCAGAATAGAACGGAGTCTTATACATATATAATAATATACGTATTTCAAATACAAAATAATTAAAAAGTTTTAATGTAACAGTATTTATGGCCAGACTAGTTATACGAGTATGTTGTACTGTTGAGCGCAGGCGTTCTCTGTAAAAGGAATATAAGGACATAGTCCGCCACGCAGCCCTAGTACCGATTAGTAGACTTTAAATGTGTTTTTTTTTTAATGAAATAATTCTAAGAAATGTAGGTTTGGCGATGTTTTCCTTCACCGCCAACAAGCACGTGGTAAATCAGCACTATAAATTGCAACAACAAATTCATTGATGCCGGCACCGGGGATCGAACTCGTGTTGCCTAGCGTACTATGCAACTTGAGGCAACCGCCCGGACACTAAGCTGCCACGGCTCTTACTCACTGCCAATTATTTATGACCGGTACAAAAACCGACATCAAATTATATCTACACTAGACCTACTACTAAACCAATTGTGTACGAAATGAACGATCATTGATTTTGTCATATTGGATCAGTGGGCGATATTTGGTAGTTTTAGTAATCTTACAGTTTATTGGTGGATTACCAATGGCGTACCGCTGGCACGCCAAACGTTTTGTGTAAGTATTTGGTAATGATAACAGATATACTGTAATTAATCGTATTCATAATGGCTGCACCAGCAAATAACAGACTCAGGGCGTACGTGAGAACGCGAGAGCAAACAACTTACCGTCTTGGATTGTCATAAACCTATCAATATTTAAATCAACGAATATTTGTCTGTTTGATTGTTAGAAGTTCCCTGGTATATCTACCGAAAGCAAAGTCCAATGCCAACAAAATAGAGGACCTAATTGAAAGTAAGCCCAAGTAAAAGTAAAAATAACAAAATATTAAAGAATGGACACCTCCTTTTTAAGTGGGTCGGAAATAGGGGCGACAAAATACATACTTGTCTCATGCCTTTTTAGATGTAAATTGCAGCTGTCTCTTCATCCTTGCCGTTTGTTTCCAATAGTCGGTTAGAAAAACAGAAGTCAGTGAGAAATTAATCTCTAAACATCTAATTTAATTATACTTCCTACATCTTCATTCCTCCGCATAATTAGTATAGTCCTTCCACTAATCGAGTAATTTGAGGGAATGTGGAAAAGAAGAGATGCTTTCAATAGTCGTAACAGTAGTACAGGCAGACGAGCAGACATTTTTCCGTATAGAGATCTCCCGGGGAGTGACGTCGCCGGTGCGATATTGCTTCGTAGTTGGATTTCCAGTTAACTTTGCAGTTGGAATTGAAATTCCATTAAGTAGATTGCTTTTTAGAGTGTCGCCTCCACGCCTTGGGATTTTGATATTGCATACTATTATTATTGGGTAATTTAAGATATGCGCAACGGGTATGCGGAAACAAAGGGTGGGCGAAAATGAGACTTGTTTTCCCACTGGATAGTGTAACGTTTTATTGGTTGGTCAATATGGTTCAAAGGATTCAGAGTGACAAAGAAAGTTAATACCGCGGAAGTGAAGAAGCCGGCAGGGGACGCCCTAGCAAGAGATATATCGGATTAACGAGATTAGAAAAGGGGAAGATTAGGACCTGATTTTAACGTGAGACCTTACCTTGGACGATTTCATTATCATTTAATGCAGTAATGACCGTGCAGATCATTACCTAAAACTCAAACTTTAAACATAAACCGACTATATATCCGACTTTCTTCTTTGCGTTCTTATTTACGAAATATCGTAGAAATATTAAGAAATAGAATTAAACAGAACATAACCAATAACACATTAACCTTTAAAATACATCCTTTCCAAAAAAACAATATCTTCGAAATCAGTTGGCGTTATATTGAGTTACCGTCTATTTGTGGCGCATATACTTAATGGAAATTAAAGACTTATTATGGTTTTCTTATGGAAGCTATTGTTACAAATGTGAACACACGGGAAGTACCAACTTTCAAATGTCGAAAGTTATGCGGTAACAAATATAAAAAAAAACACAAACAAACGAATTGAGAACCTCTTCCTTTTTTGAAGTCTGTTGAAAACTAAACTTATTCTATGATCTTTATTGCTATGAGCGATCTCTCCTAGGCAACCCGGCAGGAGACGAGATGTAAAACTAAATAAATAGCAGGGTAATAAGTTTATTTAATATGTAAATGTAATAGTGTGCCTTAAAAATGAATATAATGAAAAGTCCACAATCGTCCGCCTATTCTCACACAGCAACGTTTCAATCGCACCGTATATACGTCGGAAAAAAGTTCGAGAAAAATCTACGTGACGTAACGTACGACCAATAGCCAATCGCGGATCGAACCTTCGTTTTCCGAACGACAATTAACTAAGACCCGTTCCATATTCAAAATTGATCTTTACACGACTTACCGAATTGAAATAGGATGCAGTGATGGGGATCTTGTTAAACTGGTCATTGCGTATCGAGAGCATACGGGGCCACCGGATTGGTTGATCGATTCCACGCCATTGGGCACTACCGCGCACACTCGAACCGATAGCCGCAGCTATCGACATTTTAACGCGTACGTGTACGATATGAAACCGCCTTCGATAGGTATTTCACGTTATCACGATCGACGTGGCGTTACCTACGCCTTCCACGAGTCACTGACGACAACTTCAAATAGATTTTTTCTTTTTTTTTATGCCACAAAGTTTCAATTCCTGCCAGTATTAACGAAAAAACATTATTTATTTTTATGAAAAAATTAGTCATTAAAGACTCCTTTTACCGATTTCATCGTGTAACATTCTTATTTTAAAATTTGTTAATTTTATTTTGATAATACAAGTATATTTACGAGTAAAAACAAAAACCGACTTCAAATCGAATCAAACGTTAAACGCTATTACGCGCAGACAAATCTTTGCACTAATTATCGTAGGAATATTACGAAATAGAATTAATCGGAATCTAACCAAACTCTCTTTAAACTACCCTTGAAGTACATGTTTTCTAATAATAAGTGAATAATCGAAATCTGTTGGCGTGATATTGAGTTATTCGACCATTTATCACGCACATAATGCAAATTTAAGATTTAAATTAATTTATTTTTATTTCTCATTTATCCAATTGTCAGAATTGAACCAAAATTTGAAATGAAATGGGATCACACTGGAAGCACTAGCTCTTAAAGAAAAAAAGAACCGTCGGGTCAATTCTTCTAAATACATATTTTTTAAACGAATGGAGAACCTCTTGCTTTGGAGTTGGTTGACAACTAAGTCTTAACAGTCTTGAGACATTATATATTATTATAATTTGACAAACCAGCTAACTTACAATACAAAAGGTGTTAAATACTAAAACTTTATGATAGAAATATCACTTATTAAAATTGCCCTTAAAATGTTGCGTAATTAATTGTCTTACCGCCACCTACCCTCTTTCTATAGCATATAATTTATAATGAATAAAGTATTAGGTAGAGATATTTTAATTGGAAATCCCAACTAGAGTCTTCATTTGACATAGTAAAAAGCAAAATTTAAGAAAAAAAAAAGCTATGACATAAAAAATATTATACTACGAAAATAATTATAATAATGAGCACGCCATATCCCTCTTTCAGCGAGCTTTTAATAAATTAAAATGAATCTCGATTCATGCGTCCAGTTGCCAGACACAAAAAAAACCTAGCACAGATAAAAAAAAATCCCGCTTGAATCAAGCGAACATTCTCATCAACACTCCGGCTATTAATATTAAAAAAAAAACACGCAATCCGAGTTCACTGTTCACTACCTAACTAATATTTAACCAACTCCAGATAAGGCAAATATATGCGTTTTTCCGTGTACTTATTTAAAATGGGAAAATATTTTCCCCATGTCGGACTGTCGGCTTCGACTCAAATGGACGGAACTGCATTTACATATTTAGGAATTCGAATTGTTAACAGATATATTGCTACGTAATGTTAGAGACAAGAATTCAATGCACCGCAAATTCATTTTGTTTTAGGGAAAATAACAAGAGAACTATTTTTACTATTTTTATTATTAGAATCGATCTCGGATCAAAGTTAACTCTTTGTGAAATTGCAAAAAAATGTAGACCTGCATAGGCGCACTAGCTTAGTAAATGCCTATTCACTCTACTCTTGAAAATACCCACATTGTAATCGGAGGGAAAGAAAGACGCGGGCAAACTATTCCAGTCCTTTGCTGTACGAATAATGAAAGACCAAGCAAAGCGCTTCGCTCGGGTTACAGGGATGTCCACAACAAAAGAATGAAATCCAGTAGTACGGCTCGAAGTCCGATGGGAGAATTTAATAGTGTAATTCTAGAGCACAGAAGATGCAGATTCTGGTATACCATATCTATCCCTTCTGTATAGATCTGTTCTCACAGTTTAAGGTAACAAAAAGTACCATTTATTAATACTATTCAAATTTCACTAACATAATTTTCAATTGCGTACATTTTCAATCCGCTAGCGCAGTAGTTTATACCAACGCTGTCCCGGCTCCAGTGGCCAGTACGTGCCGCTCTATCGGAACATGACAGATTGCTCATGTATAAACGACTTCAAAAAAGGTGGAGGTTCTATTTATTTACGTCGTAGGTCGTCGTTTATTAACCAATTTTTCAGTAAAGCTTCGTTTAGGTTGGCAGCCTTGGCGAGTAAGCTAGTGAATGCGTGATGGGCGGGTTACAAAAAGTGTATTCAGGCGAAGCAAACGGCGAAGTCGAGAGGGAGATATAAGTTAGTGAAGCTAGAAAGAGAGAGTTACGTTTCGTATTTCTAATCTGGTCTATTGTCTTTTGTATTATAGGAACAAGAGAGAGCAGTGCACGCAGAGATTAATTTGCCAATGAAAACCCTTAATAAATTTAAATATTTGTGAAAAATTATATTTATATAAACATAGACTTAGACAAAGCTAGAGAAGTTTTACTTTACTGGTCTACACAAATTACACTAATCTTTTTTAATATTTTTTTGTTTGGAAGGTTTTGATCCTACGAGTCATATTGTTTTTTATGGGGTCTAAACTAGTGCTTGACCCGATGTTAAGTAGTGATATAGTCGAAAGATGGTACGCGTTAGATTAGTAAGTGTCTATTCACTCTACTCTTGAAGACTTCCACGTCGTACTTGGTATTTGTTGGATTTTGTAGGTCCTATACTATGGGTACCTAACACATACTAGGGAAATCCTAATTACAGAAGAAGAAATGAAATATCGCCGATAGAATTTCGTACTTTAACAATGATACTTTTTAAATAACAATATAGGATGACGGCATATACATACATATAGTATAACTAAACTATACATATATTAAATATTCGACTCTAAATATACCTACATAAACAAATTATCAATAAATATACTAATAAAATACACATATTTAATTCCGTAAGGATAGAGGGTCGAAAACATGGAGAAATTCAAAACCTTCTTTAAGATAAGTATACATATGCAGATATACGTGCATGTAAAACTGTAACCTTATAAGCCAATATATGCACATAAAAAATAATTTCCGTACAACATATCGTACGGTGGTGAATATTCCGGCACACATATAACGTTCGGGCCGCAGTCGGAACACGCTCGATATACGGCCGCGTCGGTTCCACTCGATTCTCGTGAAATATGCTCGCACTAGTGTCGCCAATACTATCATATCGATACATTTCATTCCTTATGTAAAAATGACCACTCACGATCTGATTCGTTGGGAGTTCTACGCGACGACTGCTTCGCCGGCCGATTTTTCCATGACCCATGACCCAGGTCATACTCCGGGAACAAATTTTTATTTTTACGAAAACTGTGTATTGGTCGAGGGAACGGACGTTGACGCTGGGAGTCTTTTGAAGTGTCAAATACAGCTTTTATATATACGATACGCTCGAGAAGAGAATTAATACAGAGAGAAATGCATAATTTAATATATTGTGAGAGTTAAATAAAATATTTAATGATGTATGTTTAAATAAAATAAAGCAAAATCTAGCCCGGCGGAGCTCGCTGGGTACGCTCGTATGAATATAAATATATACAGTGCCAAAGAAGTTTTACTTCAGTCGTGTAGTCAAAAGCACACTCGTTTTTTTTTGTAAATAAAAACGAAGCTGTGTCACTATATCGACGGTCAATCACGATATGACAGCGTAAATGATTTGTATAATTAAATATCCGGTATAATTATAATTAATTGGTACAAGCCGATTGGGATTCTTACGCGACCATCAGATCGTAGTCATTAGAATAATACCGGACTAATAGTGGCAGTCAAATGTCGATATAAACAAGCACACCACTAGAGCTCTACCGATATTATATTCTGAAATAAATAGAGATGCGCTGCGAAAAATTCCCAACAGACCCTCGACTTGTAATTTTTTACACAAATTAGTTTCACTGCGCTCTGATACTTCCCACTCGAAGGCAGGCTACACTACAATTTTTACGGTCCACAAAAATGCCAATTAAAAATACCAGAGACCTACTTTGACTTGCGGCTAATCAGACGTTACGAAATTAAATTCATCAAAGCGCCAGCCATGTTTATTTATTCACGTGAACACCTTCATAAATTCGAGCAAAAGAGAGACAGAGAATAGACGCATTCAAAATGTGGGCGCTCTGGACCATGGACTGTCAAGCGCATATATGCACCACATAAATGACTAGACTGTCCACCACGTGACCCGCGCGTACTTTCCTATTTCGGACATACAATGCATAGAAGGGATGACAACCTTGAAAAACATCAGCCACATTGCCCGAAGACAACCAGATAATCTGGAGAAAATAATAAATAATAAGACAAAAGATCACAGGGTCACCTGACGTTCCGCCCGCCATGAGACAATTCGAGGACAGAGCGGTGTATAGGCAGCTCGCCGACACTTCAGTGAAGGTATTTAAAGATAAGCGCGACCTTCAGTTATGAAAAACACGAAGAATAAGAAACCTATAACCTACTCATAACCACCAAAGGTTATCTGGAAGAAAACGCTAAGTAGTATCAAGTACGTTTTTGTATGTATTTTGGTGCAATAAATAAGTTATCTATCCCAAAAAATATTACTATATGAAAAAAAGCTGCAAAACCTTCTACGTCCACGTTGTAAGCTCTGGGTAACGCTGAAGTAATGGTAAAATTAATCCACGTGCACATTGACTCAGCAAAAAATTAACACTCTGTTTTGATTTCCTTAAGTAGTTGCCACATTATACTTGCTTAGGGTGTCAGTGATTATAACGCCGATACTAGGTCTCTTGCACCAGCTATCCCGGCCACGACATACGTTCTTATCCAGGATAGCACCATGATACATTTAAAGCTTCTTAACCGTTATACTTTCACTTACTTACCTTCAGTATTCTCGCTTTATTATTATATCGCATAGAATAGAAAAAAACATTTTACACAAGAAAGAAAAGTATAAAATGTAAGACATCAGGTATATTTACGAATAAAAACAAATTCTGACTTCAAATCGATTAAGAAAATTACGAATTACGGATTTAAAACATATAACTCATAGATCAGTCCAAGTACGACGTGGGAGCCTTCAAGAGTAGAGTGAATAGGCATTTACTAAACCAGCGCGTACCATTTTTCGACTACACCACAACTTAAAATCAGGTGCGGTCGTGGTCAAGCACTAGTTTATATACCATAAAAAAAGAGTCCACTGTCAGAATTGTACCAAATTGAAATGGAATCACACGGGCAGAACTAGCATTCAAATAAAAAAGTATCATTATAATTGGTTTACCCAGTCAAAAGTTAACCAAAAGAAAACCTCCCCCATTTTTGAAGTCGGTTGAAAAACAACATCATCATCATTCCAGCCCCAAAACATCCACTGCAGGTCATAGGCCTCCCCCAACGATTTCTGAAAGGACTGATTGTAAGCGTCTTGCATCCAGCTGCGTCCTGCGGCCTTAACTAGGTCGTCAGATCACCTTGCGTGTGGACGTCTTACACAGCGCTTGCCAGTCCGTGGTCTCCCATCGAGAACTTTTCAACATATACAAAATAAATAAAATTAAAAGAAACTGCGCCAAACATGGCTTAGCTCAGCATGTGCTGTGCTAAAACATGTAGCACAGCGCTGATTTTCAGACAAAAAACCTGTTAAACGTATTAAAAGGCGGACGCTGTTCGTTTGTGCATAAATAAGAATCTATAATGTAACAAAGGTTAACTTAAAACAAGAAGTAAGTACGAAGCTTCATAATTTCTCTATATTATTTAAAAGAAACTCATCCGCACCTTTTTAAATAAAATCAAAGTGCAAGCTGCGCTGCAACTTCCCAACGATTCTTTACGAACTCTATGAAAATATCTCAATTTATGCCGACAGGAGACCCTACTACGGAAACTCGACTCTGTTGCACGTTCGTGTTCCTTTCGATTTCGACTACCACGTCATTATTAAAATAACTCCAAATGATGTAATTCCTATTGTAAAATTAATGTATATAATATTTAAGTGGTATATTGGAATCAAATAAGGATTGGGACATTTTTTAACGAACCTACGCTGTTTGGCCAGAGAAGAAAGACCGCAACACTCACTGGGTTTGGCTCTCTAGCAACGCTCCTAGTAACCAACAACTCACCCGTGAAATCGTTAACAAGATACGCTGCCTTCTTGGACTTATGTGAGATCTTTACTCACTTACGATCACTCAAAAACTTCAATTTATGTTGATCGACCACTAACAGTGGGTTTTAATTTCAAATACGCTCGTAGTTTTTAGCATAATACCAGTTGAATTGTGTCACAGTTGTCACAGTGTAAATTCAATGACAATAGTAGACTTGGAGCCCAGATCCAGCTAAATGCGTGCAAGATTATTGTAGCACCCGTTACTAAAAAGTATGCAATGCTTAAACCTAATGGGATTGCTGACATAAGATTGTGAAGTCGAATCCTTTTTTTTTTGTTGACGAGGGAGAAGCTCTCGGCTCCTCGCAGTGCTAAGGCAACACGGGCAACACAGTGTCGCCTTCCTCCCGGGTCTCTTGGAGCAGACGACAGACCCTACCCTTGTCGCCCGAGGCCCCTTTTAGTCGCCTTTTATAACAGGAAGGCGATACCATAGCCTTATTCTGTAAGCCCAAGAATACAGGGACGAACTGGTGGAACATACCCAAATAACGTATCGATTATAAGAGTACGAGTATAAGATTACTGCTAACCTGTAACAGTCGCGGCAGGACGCTTTGTCTTTTTGTTTAGATATAGCCTGGGAGAATATCGCTTCTTCCTCCGAGTCATCGAGGAAGTGCCTTGTCCGAAAGGCGTAACGAAACTATTTGAGGGGAAAACTTAGTAAGAGGCACTCACAATTAGTTGACGCCAGTTTAGAAAGTTATAGTTGGAAGCTTCAGGTACTAGTGCAGATCGAGGAGGCGTACGAACCACAGATATTAATATATACATCGATACATAAAAAACCCATAACCGCATACATACATCGATTGCATAAAAATGTAGAGGCCACAAAGTGTAGTAGAGGCTGGTCACATAGCGACATTCCTCAACATCAAGAGAAGGAGAGGACGTGATTGCTCTCTCTCGTACGATGAAAATGGTTCGAAATTTAAAAAGTTCTTATCAAAGCCCCGTCGTTAACACGGGAGCAGAAGATGCACTAAATAACCCCTTTTGATAACGCTCCAGGGCCGCCGGCGACTGGCAGGGAATACGTTGCATTTTAACAAGTTTAAAATACTTTATGCATAGACATTACCGAAAGCTTTCTGTACCGGGGAAATTTCGCCCGATGTAAAATACCACCCGGCGGCAGCCAATAGCGCTGCCCAATTTGAATATAGAACGTGCGCGCGGAATTCATAACGGACATGCGGAACTTGAATCCGCCATTTTGGTGCCGTTTAATATTTTTGAAATAGCAACGACAGTTAAACGACCTTTCTAAAATAACATCGTAGTATATTTATTTAATCTAATGTTAATAATAAATATTAAAAAAATTGTACTAAAAATTATTTAATCTGCATAATAACTCGTCAGGTGGTAAAATCCTACTGAAGACTAAAAAAGGTATGCTTGTATGGCGGCGCCATTTTGAAATATTGATATTGAGGCAAATAGTTTTCATTGCCAGTATAGGGTCTTTATTGTAGAGTAAAAATGCAGTTTTTTATCTTGAGGATGTTATATTTTTTGATTTGATTAATTGTTAGCTGGACCGCAACGTAATGATAAATATTTAAAATATCTTACGATGAATGCCAAATGCTAAAATTTGAAACAATAATCTAGGGCTAGTGGTACGTCACAGTGGCATAACCGAGATAACTAACAAACATTACTATGAGCAAAAACAAAAACTGACTTCAAATCGAATCGCGAATCGAAACGCTGTTACGCGCGGACGCGAATTATCGTAGGAATATTATGAAACAGTATTAATCATAATCTAGCCAAAATCTCATCAAACTCATCTTGAAATCCTTCCCAATAAAAAATAAATGATGGAAATCGATAGGCTTAATATTGAGTTCTTGGTTCATTTGTGTAATTGACGCAAAATTAACATTTATATGATTTTCTCATGGAAGACTTTATCAGAATGGGACTATATTGAAATAGAACTACTCGGGAAGCACTAGCTTTCAAATAAAAATCATCAAAATTGGTTCACCCAGTTCAAAGTATAAGGTAACAAGTCCTATTCTGAAGTCGGTAGAAAACTGGCAACAATAGACATTAATAATGAGTCACTAGACATTCAATTTGGTTCACACTCGTATTCCATTCTACAAATTCAACAATGTATTATAACAGTTTCGTGAATGCTTAAAACATATTTTGCTTAAAATCACGCTTCCGTTCCTTACACATTTCCTCTCTAGAACTCTGTAAATGGAGAATAAATCGCTGAGAGCGCGCCGTCGGCTCTCAACAACCGCAGATGTTCGATGTAATTCGCGAACGAAACTGAAACTGAAACACTTCCTTACGTACGACTATGTTCTGATATTGCATTAAACGCAAACGAGCCATAACCTGCACGCCTCTTATATATTACGGCATAGACAGACTTGCTACTCTTGATAATTATAATATGGTTATACGCCAGTACAATACAAATTCCTAGTCTATCTCCTTCTCCTTTTAAGCGACATACACTCATCTATACTAATATTATATATGCGATAGTAACTCTATCTGTTTGTTACGAATTCACGCATAAACTACTGCACCGTTTCAATTTAAATATGGGACATACATAGTTTAGAGCTTGAGAAAGGACATAGGCTACTTTTAAATTCGAAAAAGGGTTGTAAAGGGTTTAAATAGGGGATGAAAGTTCGATTAGAAATTATGTCACTTTTAAAGCAAGAAGCTTTAAACTTAATTCTAATTAAAATAATAAACTTCAGGTTTAAAATTATTAAATAATAAAATACAGTAGACAATGTTTTGGACACTGAAAAAGTCACATTACTCCGTATAAATTGTTTCCTACTCTTTAAAAGTCACTATTCAGCACGGAATTCAGCACGGATGAAGTCGCGGGCACAGCTAGCGGGCACAGCTAGTATTTTATATTTTACTACGTACAGAACACGTAAGTTCATTGGAGCGTTAAAAAGGAAGAAGATAAGAGAAGCGGGAAAAGTGTTGGCTCTCTAGCCTATTCACTCACCGAGATATAATACACGTTCCCAAATGCTTTCTACCATATACGACCCTTTTTATTGCGGGGCAATCCCGCGTTAACAAAAAATTAAGTAAAAAAAAGCGATAAGAAAAAAAAGGGTCTTTTTACGAACCATCCTCCGGGACCCTGGGTGGAGAGATGTGTGGGAATCGGTCCGTACCCACTGAACCTTCCGCGAATGCCATCAGCCATTATAAGTGGAGTGCCCCGGATCTGTCAGCGACAGGGCACCCCAACGACCGGCCGGTCCAGGAAAGACCGGACTTCTTCCTCTAAAGGGGACTTCTCCGGCAATTAGAGAAGTCCCGATGACGCCAAAGCATTAGTGGGGCCAGGTACCCAGGCTGGCCCCGCTTACCTTATCCCGCCGGGATTAAGGGACGGTAAGAGGAGGCGCCTCCTGCGCACCCCGACTCGCCGCCTGCGGAGGGAGGAAGCCTTGGGCTATCCTCCCTGACCCGCTCGTCCGATATACGATCCTCCGCTTTCCGTATCCAGCCACTTTCTACTATTCTAGGTCTTATAAGGTCGTCGGTCACAAACTATATACCATAAAAAAACCGGGAGCTCTCACCTATCCTTAACTGTCTCTGTTAAGGTTATTTTGATATATATTGCATGTTATATTTATGTATTATTCTAATAAGTAGTGTGTGTATGTATTGATAAATACATATGTATATTTTGTGTTTTTTGTCTATATTAAAATAATAACCTTTTTCGAAACAAATTTCTGTGCATACAATTTTTTATATCTAATATTATCGAAAAATATCGACATAAGTAAAAATTGTAAATTTATTATTTCTGTGATGTATTTATAATGGTTGTGTAATTAAGTATATTCATACATTCATTCATTCATTCTCTGCCTCAATTATAGTGATGATCCGTGGACATAATTTAACTCGTAAAGCACGAGACATTTGTATGCAAGCATGAGACATTACTGTAACTAAGTTAATCTTAATCAAGAAACTAGACCTAAGGTGACAGAAGCCAGAAGGTAAGCAGAGTTAGCTGGAAGCTGTGCCAATAGCGGACATAACTAATAATGCAACAGCCACTCGGTACAAATCGCAATATGTTGCACCTGGCTGGACGGTTGAAACGGTAAAGTGGGCTCTTGTCACCCACTACCCCGTCCTCCTACCAACTAACCCCCCCCACTCACCCACCGGGCGGAGGTGGGACTGATATCAACTCTAGCAGGGAACGTGTGAAACGATTTTTAAGAATATATTTTATTATGTACTGGGAATTCTTCGTGTGAATTTTTCACGTAGGTTAGAGACTGCAGCTCTGAATTATGTTCCGTTGCAGATTTTAAGATTCTGCTGTAAATTGTCTGTGTTGTATTTTTTTCTCTTCTGTATCACTGGAGATGGAATTTTATAATAACATTTTTTTAACTACGTAGCAGTTTTCATGAAGTTAAGGAAAATGGAATTAGAAAGACGAAATTATGCATATTGTGAGCCAATTTTGAATTTGAGAACATATAATACTAGTGTCTAATTCTTCTTTTTAAAACCTGTCTCCTCGTCTAACGAAGGTCAGTCAGCGATATAGTGTATTACCATATCTCTCTGTCGTTTACGAGTCTAATAATGATGACTACTAAACCATAAGATTTTTAAGCCTGGGTAGCAATTTGGGATATTGGATGTGACGATAACAAAATTGACAAAATAAATAACAATGGCGCATGAAACCAAGACGAGGAAAAAATATGCTCTCCGTCACCAAAAATATAAATTACATAAAAAAAATACAATTTAAAAAATAGATAAGAGGGGTAAATTGTCTCTTTTATAGATTATCTTAGAAATAAAAACTCTAGATTCTTCGCAAATACCTCAATGCCTGATCTAAATCTTCAACCAGTGCGTCTTCCCGGCTAAGAGCTATCCGCGACATTTCTCCGAGGAATAGAAGCCGAAACGAACACATTCGACGGAGAACAAAGACAGTTGAAAGTGGGAAAACTACATCTGCCGAGTCAGTCATGGTAGACGGAGCCTTCCCACTGTCAACTATCTTTGTTGTTTTGTGTGTGGAATAGAGGCCGCGCATGGGTCGAAGAAGCGTAGGACGCCCTCCAGATGGACTGACGACTTTATGAAGATAGCCGGAAGTGGCTGGACGTGGAAAGCAGAGTATCGTAAATGGTGGAAGGCATTGGGGGAGGCCTATTTCCAGCAGTGGATAGGCACGGGGTGATGATCATGATAATGATAATCAAACTCGAAGTCCCATGTAGTATAAGGCGACTCGAATAGTCGCCTTATACAACATGAGACTTCGCTCTATTCTATTAGCTCAATATTGCATGGCCAACGTAAATTGCTCTATCGTTCAGGCGTATATCACAAAATGTCTGGTTCTCAATTGACTTATTTAATTATAAAGTTCAACAATGAGTGTAAAATAATCTATCACAAACCTTCGCGGTGGTTTAGCTAATGTGCTTTTCACTAAGCATTCAATAAAATTCTAGCAAGTGATTTCTTTGTACGTAATAAATAGAAAAATTGAAACGAGAAAACAGCTGCAACTGTAAAAAGTTAGGCGATCAAAGTTATCCCTGACCACTCCACAATGTACAAAGTCTCGGTTAATTAGTTTGAACCGAAGATTGTGTACGCAAACAAGTTGACAAAGTCTATGCCCTAGAGATGACCAGCTACTTGTACCTGGAGACAATGTGGAGTTTCGGAAAATATTTGTTTTAAATTATACCGATTCGAACAATGTCGGGTAGAGGAAAAAACCTTAAAGCTCGCTGAAGCCCGGACCGGTTGCCGGGATCATAAGGCATTTTTCCGAACACACACGCTCTTCCATCCCCCCCATCTCCCACTCCGACACCCCCACTGATCTGGGCGCTCGATTCCGTAGAGTAATTCGATGGATGTGCACAGAGGCTACACATTCCAGTGTAGAATATTGGCGTTTTATTTCGCAGTTTTTAAAGTAAAATTTTTGAACGCACTCTTGACTTGAGGAGTAAAGTTGGTTAATGCGTTACGAAAAGTGTCATTGGACGGGGCGAACAGAAGTTGAAAGTGGAGCTATAAGTTAGTGAAGATAGAAAGAGAGAGTTTCGTTTCGTAAATTACTATAGGGGCAAGAGAGAAAGGTGTGAGCACACATTTTCTTTGTCGCGTAGCCAGTTACGTTTAATTAAAATATGTTTATTATAGATGTATATATTATACACACACACGAAGTTTCACTTTAGTTATGTGGTCTGCAGCACAAATGTTTTTTTTTAATTATTTAGAGTGTCTCACATGTATAATAAATTTTTACACAACAGTAAAACAATACAATATTAAGTACACCACACACAACATCAAAACACGAATACTCAATATAACTATGACTTGCGTTTCAGGCCCGCTCTAACAAGGTGGTATAGCATTCTTGCCTGATCCGACTGCAGACTTTACATATCTAAGAAAACTTTTACATGTACGTTCCCTCATGATGTTTTCCTTCACCGCCGAGCGCATGGCAAAATTGTAGCAAACAAATTCATTTAAGCCCGGTGACGGATCGAACTCGGATTGCTAACGTTCTCTGACTTGAGCCGACCACTCGGACACTAAGCTACGGCTCCAGTCTACTATAAAACAAGTACGTAATTGCATTCAACAATTGACTGTGATCTCTGTCGGCAGTTACACTGTGCCCACTCTTCGCTTCTTCGCCTCACCGATACCCGGCGATGTGTGCGGCTTCGGAACGCTGAAAGACGCCCTGTGACGCCGGGGCCTTCCTGAAAACGTACGCCACCCCCACACCCACACTACTCTGTGCGAGGAACACGCACACAGCGCCGTCCGAGAAAAAACCCACACCGAAGGCGTCCATGTGTGCGTAGTGAAAGATTACTCCTATATAGCTGCAATATACATCTCTGCAGCGAAAGGTTCAGCACCTGTGTGCACCAGCTCTGCCTCTGTGTGCATAGAGCTCACTTCTGTTCTGTATTTTTCGTAGAGCATCGGCGCATGTGTGCGTTGTATTGACATTTTTATATGTGAACTTGCAACGTCCACGGGCGCGCGTTGATGTCGCCATTGAAATTTCCATTTCTTATTACACTATTCAGATTATTAAGCGTCTTGGAGAAGGCGTTGTATAGTCTGTGCTTAATTTCATGAACATTAATTCCCGCTTGTTTGTACCTCGCTCAATAAAATGATTCATATTTGTTTGTTAATACTAAAACATCTGTTGACACGTCGCAACTTTGTTAAGAGAATATACGTGTAATAAATTGTCGTGAATATCTAAATTGAACAGTTCCGTCGACCACCTGATTGTTACAAAAATATGTATTATAAATAAATAATAAACTCGACTCCGTTTAACTATAGAAGGGCAGACAGAAAGAGCAATAGCTATTCGTTTTTCACCAAACTATTTACGTTAACTTTAATTCGTTTAGTTAAGTTAATGATGATGAGTAGATGATGACTCTATCATCGTACAAATCGCACAATTTGTCTTATCAGTTATTTTTTGTACTTAAGAAATAGACATTTTTGGATTCTTAAGTAAAAAGGAAACCAATTGGAACAATGAACCAGTGCTTATCAAGGTGACTGGAGAGTTAGAAGTAAGTTTGAGCCTTGGTATTTAAGGGGCATTAAGTTACTATGGTGTCACGCCATGTTTTTGAAAGGCACTTCCGATCTTAGCCATTCTGGGAGAGACAGAGGTAACGAAGATAACATTACAACTAATTTATTAGTAAATCACAGTAGATTGTAATTAATGAAAGCATGAGAGTTAAATTAAATTCCGTAGAGATGCAGTCGTTAAGAAATATGCCAGGCGTGATGAATTAGAAAATATATTACGGGAAAAGCGTAGCATGAAAGATAGTATTGTGACTAAAATAGGGAAAGACATGCATGGAGCGAGTAGAAAAGATGAATTAGAGAGTGAGAAAGAAATTAATGACGTAAAAGTGAGTGGCAGCATCGGTGGAAGGATTTCTATATACGAGTATATAATAATAGAAATAGCTGTGGCAGGACTGTGAAAAATGGAAATCTGTCATGTCTGCCTGTTGTTCAATAACATGCATTTAGTTTACTTAGGTTCAGTTTTAAGAAACAATATTCTCACTTATGACATTATAAGTTACTGACATGAGAACAATAAATAAATAATGAAATAAAACAATAAGTTCGACTTTCGACTAAGTGAACCGATTTTGATGATTTTTTTTTGTTTTAAAGGTGGTGCTTCCTATGTGGTCACATTTAAAATTTGATCCAATTCTGATAGTGGCATCCGTAAAAAAACATTTAAGTCTGAAACTACCACCACTGAAACCACCGATTTCGATGGTTCATTTTTAATTGGAAAGGATGTACTTCGAGGGCAGTTTGAGGAGAATTTGGTTAAGTTCTGACGGTAATTCATAAATACATAAACGGCGTCCACGTATAATAGCATTTAACGTTTGATTCGATTTGAAGCCGTTTTTAATCGTAAATATACTTATTGAAGTAAGTGCCCGAAGAACGTACGCTTCTAAACCTAATGCAAAACTAGCTGCTGGTTATTCGAAGTCTTCATATCTAAATGTCCAACTGTTGTGAGAGGTTTTTCAGAAATTGAAATATTCATACGTATAAGGAAAAAAAAACAAGAGAAGCGCGCGGGCTTCAGAGATGCTTGCTCGCAAATCCCCGCATTTGAACGCAATAAAACTTCGAGATAGGCACCGACGTGAATGTTAAAGAAAGTAGACTACATCCGCTATCTGAGACGCTGCATTTTACGAAATTCAGATTAAATGCGCGCCGCGGGCGGGTCCGGGATGCAAGTTGTGTGCCTGTAGCCGAATGGATGTGTTACTCATTTGTTTTCAGATGCGTACAAGTACCAAATTTCTCTATATCTAATCTAATATCTTTAAATGAGAAATTCTTATGTATATATATAAACTGAATCTTGGAAACGGCTCCACCGATTTTCATGAAATTTTATAAAATGTCGCTTCACGTATACCTTATTATTATTCCAGTAGATGGCGTTGCTAAGCAACAGTAAATCAAAGAGTGTTTGGTTTGACGTTAGACAAAGAAAATCTATTGTTTAATCAATCTATATAAATAAAAGATAAAGTGTGTGAGTATGTTCCATATATAATCCTAAACGGCTGGACCGATATCAATGAAACTTTTAGGGTCTTCAGATTGACCTGGCGAGTAATCCTGTAAAGTTTGGCGACGATCGGAGCACTCGTCTTTTTGAAGTAACAAATACAGCTTTTATTTACTATGATGATATTCTATTGTTTTATAACCCAAATTTCTTTTGACACAGGCGTTGTGTATATTTATGTCATTATGAATCATAATGAAGTACAATGAAAAATAATAAAGTATACAAAAGAATTTTAAAGATAATAATTTAGGATTTTGAAGTATTCAAGGTAAGTTATAGCGCCGCGAATGTATTCGTTTACTGATGCTGCTGAAATGTACATGGATGTAGGTAATGATATTCACCCGCTCGAGAAGAGAATAGAAGAAAATTAATATGAAGAGAAATGAATAATTTAATATATTTTGACAGTTAAATTAAATATTTAATGATGTAAGTTTATTGTTTAAATAAAAAAAAGCAAAATGTAGCCCGGCGAAGTGGGCTGGGTACGCTAGTTATTTATAAAATACACGTGTCATATGGTTGCTTAGTGATGAATAAATTAAAGTATTCGATATTCACGTCAAAAAAAAAATGACATAGCGCGGGGAGAGAGATTGGGTTTTAACGGACAATGACAGACATAGATCATACAGAAGAATTAGATCCCATTCTCATGGAAGTAGAACAAATTAATTCATGATCGATAAAATGAACATCTTTCTTATGAAATTTTTTTCAAAACATCTCTAATGACCGTAGGAGACGAATGGAGCGATCACTCGTTAATATTCATATCTCATTTCCTCCTATTAGCATACAAATGAACAAGTTTCTGTGTGAAATTCAACCTTATGTCGAGTTGTATGAGTACATCTTCACAAAGTGTACTCGTATATTGCCTTTTTGTAAAGATATCGATTTACCGGGAAATTAAACTCATATCCGTGTCATAGTTTTTCTGAGCTCGTTTTACTTGCCAGTGCCATTCAAGCGTGAAACGCCATTTAGACAGGTGAGCGTAGCGTCATTGGTATCCCTAGACGTATAGAAGGTTATATATCTGAAGAAATGGGTTAAACGACCTTATTCATTCATCATCATCATTTCAGCCGTAAAACATCTACTTCTGGACATAGTTCTCCCCAACGATTTTCAAAGGATTGGAGACTGGAGCTGCGTCCTGCGGCCTTTATGAGGTTATCAGACCACCTTGCGGATGGACGTATTACGTTGCGCTTGCCGGTCTGTGGTCTCCAATCGAGAACTTTTCGGGCCCCATCGCCGTCTGTTCTACCCTCTACGTGTCCTGTCCATTGCCACTTCAACTTATTCATTCCGCCGGCAGCCGCGTCTGCCATTTGCCAGTTACGTTTCATTACAAAACCGATCTATTACAGTCATATCTATTATCATTCCATCAATAACAAATCCGTCAAATACTAAATATATTGGCGTGCCTGTGCCTTCAGTAAACCATTTTTTTTATTTTTTAAGTTATACCTCTTTAGGCGTGTTATGAAAAAAATGTGCTTGTATATAATTTATCAACTGCCTAATATAATTAAGTCTACCTGACCTTACGTATTATTTATTTATAAACATTAAAATATTATTATTCAATATAATACATATTTATTTAACTTTTCAAATTGAAACTTAACTTCATTGATTATCCTTTTTCCAGGCGTTTTATTATTTTATTCTAATTAATTATTTTCATGCAAATAAACTTTTTAATGATACCAAAGTTATACTCGTCCTGAGTATAACTTAGCGCGTACATATAAATACACACACCCATTTTTTATTTATTTTTTTAGAATAAGATGGATTCCACAATCTTCTCGTACCTCATACTTAGATCGTAATAAATGTTAATATTGGTTCTATAGGGACGAAAGTTTGATTGCCAATGCGCTCGTTGCATTTTAATAATGTATAGCAAGAGCTCCGTTGATTCACGGAGGATAAATAGGTCGCCTCCCTCCTCCTCCCCCAGGACGCGAGCGTCATACATCTGGAACCTTCGCCGGCACTCATTCGACGTGATAATTGAGAAATTCCATCTAGTTTTTCCTCCGTCCAAAGCTCCTGCGATATGAACCTATAGATACATATAATCTGGCAACTGTCTGTAACGAATTATGGATACCAGTGGTTCCTTCTAGTTGAAATTCGACCATTGCTGCTTCAGGACAACACTCGAGCACACACTGCACAACATACAGTTACCACTGTACTCCCCGGACCTTGCTCCCACAGATTACCATTTTTTTCGAAATTTGGATAACTTCTTGCAAGCAAGGGATAAAATTCAACTCCGATGGGGCAGTCCAAAGCGCCTTCAAAGATTTTATCGATTCCCGTCTGAATGGTTTTTTAAGTAAAGGGATCAATGAACTATTTATGAGATAACAAAAGTACATAAATAGCAATGGTACATACTTTGAATTGATAAATATATTATATTTTGAAAAAATCGATTTTAGGTTGCTCCCTTACAAAACGCCAATTTCATATGCTCGGACCTAATATAATGAATGACTGGTGTTAACGTCGACGAGTTCGTACATGAGAATAAAAGTTTGTATAAGATAGAAAATCATGGAATGAAGATTCCATATTGAATATGAATTTAATCTCATAAGTTTAAAAACAATCTTCCACCTCCTGCACACGTCTTATACACGCAAGACGGGAGAAAGCACCTCCTACTGGAGATGTGACATCACATCGCTTAAGAGCCCGTCTCGAGTATCATCGAGGCAGCCGAGTGCCGACAGGATCTCCACGGCTGAGCTTCGCGAGGTGCACCTTCGAATCTAAATTTAATTCTAACGTTTGCATTTAAAGGTATTTAAGTAAGAAAGAGATAAAATATAATGTGAAACATGATGCCAACAACAGCCGTTGGAAGATATATACGTAACAATTTCTAATGAAATCGGACATGCAAACGTACAATACGGGCTCCGCGATCTATAATCTACTAATATAGATTTACAATCTTAAGTAGGAGTGCACGATATAACCAATGAATTAATTATCTTATATCGATATTTAAATCAATTTCATTCTATACCAAATATCTGATTCTGCGGACTTTGGTACAAATATAATTGAATTTATAAATCAAATCATAAAGTAGCCCCTGTACACGTCACACAGCGATACGTCGGGATTGTACAACAATGAGACCGCGATAAAATCCACGGAAAAAGTTTTGTTCAAAACGCAAACATTTGTAAAGAGGGGCTGGAAGAGATTTTTTCGAACGCCAGCAACATTCGAAGTTGCACTTTTCAATCATCTCTCCTCCGCCAACTACACCGAGTGCACCGAAATCACGGCCGCTTGCCCGCTGCTCCCAGCCTCCGCTCCAATTGTAGATCGGCAACAAAATAAGAAAAAAAAATCCCAAGAAAACAATGGCAATTGTGAACCAACGTGCGTTTTATCACAACTGAACATAACAAAACACCTAGCTCGCGCTCCACCTAGGCACTCCTAACAAAACCTAGGAGCCGGCGCTCAAAGCGTGCGAAAGTAGAGCCCTCTTTATCTAAGAGGCGTCTGAGGGGGGGAGGGCCACGGAGTAGTGGGGGGCGGGGGAGGTTGGACAAGTGCATCTCAAAGAAATGCAGATTTTACACGTCGCTACACTTCGGATGTGTCGGATGTGTCGTCGAGTTGTGTTGGTACGGTCAGAAGAAACGCGACATTTTTCTCACCGGAATTGGCTCCATTATACATTAATTCCTTTATCGTCTGTCTATCCACTGGATACAGGCCTTTCCCAATGCTTTCCACTATATACCATCCTCGTCTTTATATATAAACTGTCAGTCGACGACGTCAGGCTTTTCGACACGGGTACTTCTCTTATTCCAAGAGTGGTCGAATGAATGAAATGCGAAGTCCCATAATTTGAGAAAGCTGCCCTCTGAAGACCAGAAGTTGACTGGATACAGACACGCACACCAGACCATTTAACAGTCCAAGATACACAGTTGTTAAAAATTGATATCCTTGGGTGCGAGTACTTGTGTGCGCGCGTGAGAAGTTATACTTCTTTGACATCATTAAAAAATAATTTTTAATTGCATTCTAATAATTAATTACAATAAAATAATAAAAGGAGTGGAAAAGGACAGTCAACACAGCCATTAAAGTTTAGTATCAATTTGAAAAATAAAATAAATAATATTGAATAATAATATTTTAATTTATTTCAATAAACAATACATACGGATAGTTATTCTCAATTATATTGGAGCACTTTTAAAAACAACTTTGTGACGTTTGTGTCTCTTGCGCGCACATCTTAAAATTTCACTCTTATCATTTTTACAACTTTTTTTTTACTTGTCCCGTTGTCTGTCGGTTAAATGGAACTTCACTGGTCTATTGGTAAATATTGAACGATTCCATCGAGTTAATAGCCTAATGGTTTAGGGCAGTGATTCTCAACCACTGTGTCGCGGCACTTTTGTGTGCCAACAAATTTTGCAAATATATAATAATGTTAATATTATTAAATTATATCATTTAAAAAGAAAAATACTTTCAACATGAATATATATTATTATTTCGTATATTTAAAATTTTGGCCAAAAACTATTTATGCAGTGTGTTGTAGTAAGTAAATATTTTTTATCTTTTTCTTTGTGTGCTGCCAAATTTTGAAATCGTTAAATATGTGCCGCAACAAAATAAGGTTTAGGGTATGGTCTGCGAATCGTAAAGTCATGAGTACCAATCCATCAGTCGTCACGTTCACGTCAATACGTGAACCATCTCCTTACATAAGCCTAAGCTTTTTGCAAAATAATATTATTAGCATCATTTAAAAAAAAAATTAAACGACGCAACCCTTTCGAATTTGGGTTTTTTAAATGACTTCATTCATAAGGCGCTTAAAAAAGTATAACTTCAGAGACACTCGCAATTAAAATTGACGTCTTCTGCTGTCGGTACTCGCCGAATATGACACTCATTATAGCGAGAAGGAAGGATTTCTCTAAAATATTTCAAACGTAAGACGACACGACGCGATTCCCTTTCGTGTTACCCTTTGTGCAGTAATGTACATGTAATATTAACTAACTTGCTAACGCGCCCCACATACCTCGCCTCTCGTATCACACTAGCCTTTGTTTGAAGTGCAATTAAAACAATATTAAAAATACAACACAAGAATAAAGGTTACATAAAGATACATTTCAAGATACACTTTATTGCTCACATTTCGCATTAAAATGGGTACAATAAATTTAAGTAAATACACTTATCCTGATTAACAACTAATATCTACTATCAAAAACAAAAACCAACTTCAAATCGAATGAAACGTTAACTTCCACTTTGTATTTCCAAATGATTGTATTATATGACATTACGAAATAGTATTAATCAGAACCTAACCAAACTCTCATTAAACTACCCTTGAAGTACATTCCTCCCAATAAAAAATAAATCGTCGTAATCAATTGGCGTGATATTGAGTTATTCGTATTTGCGCCACACATACATGATACAACTTTAAAACTTATATGGTTTTCTCATAGATGCCACTGTCAGAATTGGCCCAAATCGGAATGGGACCACACGGGAAGTACTAGCTATCAAAATTAAAAAGAATCATCGAAATCAGTTCACCCAGTCTAAAATTATGAGGTAACAAACATAAATAAAACATACAGACGAATTGAGAACCTCCACCTTTTTTGAAGTCTGTTAAAAATTACAGGAGCTCTCACGTCATTTTAACTTTAGCGGGGTAAATGGAGACAACTTTTGCTGTCCGCTTCCAACCCAACCGCTTAGCTAATGGGCTATCACCACTTTCAAAATGAATCACCATTCGTCTACCCCTCACTTCAAGGCGCAGACGTAGTATGACGACGATAATCGTAACGAGCGGGGCGCCGATGCGGGCATATTGGAAAATTTTCAATAACAATGAACGTTAAAGTTGGCACATTACACGATCGTAATGTAAAACGATTAAAAGGAAACTTTTTCCGAAAGGGTGTGGCGCGTATCGCAGCTCCGTTACCTATACACATAGAGATGATACAATCAATATACCATTTGATATACATTTTTTTTATTTAAATTTTGGGATAAATTTTAAATCAAACGAGTTGTATTTTATGAATGAAATTCAATTTTTGATTAAACTATATGTTTAAGTCTTTAATTACTTCGTTCCGTTTCCAGGAATTATGTGTGTTGTATAAATATTGTAGGTAATTTGTAGAAGTACCAATAAGAAGAACCAATTTTGGAATTCTTCTTGTAGATAGGAAGCTGCGCGAACAACCAAAAATTAAAGGAAAGATTGTCGTGTCTCAAAAAGACTATGTACATTAAATTCTTAAATCTTAACATTATTAATAAAAATACATAAATGAATGAAAAAACCTGAACGAAGCGTTTTGCTTCGCCTTTCATTATCCGTACAGCAACAGCCTGCAATAATTTCCCAGTGTCAGTCTTTACCTCCGATTACAATGTGGGTGTTTTCAAGAGTAGAGTGAATAGGCATTTACTAAGCTAGTGCGCCTTACCATCCTGGGCTGCATTTCCACTTATCATCAGATTCGTGGGATCATGGTCGAGCACTACTTATTTTAATACTTTCTAAGCAAGTGACGTTATAAGAAACAGACGCGGGAAAACCATTACAGTCCATTGCTCTACGAATAATGAAAGACGAAATGCGCTTTGTTCGAATATATTAGAAACTATAAAATCATGTTGTATATTATTTATATAAGAATAAATTTCTCGAATAAAATCGAATGCACCGAAACGCTGAACAAATGTTCGCGATGTTATTAACGCATTCGAGCTCTGTCACATCGAAAAGTTAACGTGTCACAGTGGTGCAGCTCTAGAGATGTGCACAATTAGACAATCGGCGCATCGGCGGACCGTGAGCCATTAGGGTTTTAATTGAAAATAGCGTAAAGACTGTAAATTGTACGAGTGCACCCCCGGACTGCAATGTCTCACTGTCCTCTTCGATTTAATTATTGCGCGGTCCCGGCGACGGTAATGAACAAAACTCCGATTCCGCCCGAACAAACTACATTCCCGTGATAAATATCGTGTTGGCCGCTCACGAAATACGTTTCGGGGTGTAAAAATATCCAACATATATTTTCAACCGACTTCAAAAAAGGAGCAGTTTCTCAATTCGTCTATATGTCTTTTTATATTTCTTGACTCATAACTTTCTACTGCTACCATGGGTTTGATATATATACATATTTGTTGTTATGTGGTTGTCAACTGCTATGTAATTATGATAAATAATTACGGAGATAGGTAATACATAAATAGTGATTTCGAAAGTCGAAGTTCGATTATACATAACACGTTGATTACCTATGTCGTGAACCATGGTTCTGGTATAGATTATTATAGTAGAACTTAAAAAACTTCACCTACGAAATAGGACATTTATACCGAGGTTCATCATTTCGAAGGGTCCGGGTCAAGCGGCCGCCGCCGGTTGTGTAATCGGCCGCTATCGGCCGCCGATCAGAGTTCGATTCCCGTGGGTTGTAATTAGATTGTTAGTGGCATGCGATATCAACATGTCACGTCATAGAGTCGACGCATCTTGATACTTGCTACATTGCCTTTTTATTACCTTTCTTATGGTCAATCGTAATTATGTATTCCTCAAGTGTACATGAATATTATGTAAATGTGACTATAGAATTCTTCGGCTTTGATTAGAAATCTATTATTTACCTACCTAAAACCTATAAACAAGCAAGTCTTGTGTATATATATAAAGATATATTCTGAATCTTGGTTCAGGTTTTTCATGATATTGGGTTTGCAGTTGCTTTTGGGGGCGGTAAATCGATCTAGCTAGGGTTTCAATTTTAGAAAATGTCGTTTTCGAAAAGCTCCCCAAGAATTAATAAAAAGTTAAACTAATTCCACTCGTGATTTTTTTATTTAAAAAAGCAGTTCATATTTTTTTTACTAATATGTGTGTGTGTGTAAGACCAAAAATGTTATTCATAATTCATCGTTATGGAATTTATATCAAAATTGAATTCCAATATTACCAGCAAAAAATCAGCCGTGCAGATATCACTATTTTAGCGTGAAGTGATTCTTATTAGAAATAATTTAATTCTATTTAATAATGAAAGAGAAACGGCAACACTGGTGCAAATCGACTCGGTTACGATCTCTTGTGATCCATTCCTAGCCTCGAACCCTGCATCAAATACCGGACGGTACGCAACAATGACTTTTTTCCTGTGGATTCTCTATAAAACGAGTCGTGGTACAGTTCTCTCGGGCGTCCTCAGAGGTCCCGGAATAACGTAAGAGCTGTACCGCCTCGCAAATTCCAGTTAAGCAAAGTTGCAAAAACCAGCCAGCATACTAGCCGGGCAAGTTGGGTTCGTTTGAAAAAAAATAGGTTTATTCACTAACAAAGAAATGTGTTCATCACTGGTTAAGTGTTCCAAAGGTTGCCATTAGTCCATACTTTTCAGCGATATTTCACACGAATACCGTTAAAAATGTGATATTTCTAAAAGGACATCATCTAGTATTTTTTGTCCGTCTGTATACCCCAATTAGTGTAATGAGTATGAGAGCGAATTAATTAAGTGGAAAGTCTATCGTTTTGCAACAACGATAAACAGTATAAAGAAGTCCTAAATATTAAGTACAGTTGCGAGAAAGCCATTAATTCCCAATGCCACAACCACTGACACGCGATACTGGCTACATAACAACATTGATATACGGCGTTCGCTTTTTTTTCAAAGCATCAAAATCATTTAAGCGTCGTACACCGGCGGCTTGATGTCGATAAGAAAGTCAGTTGAGAATTTAATATACATAATTTCTTTTAACGTATATCGGGAACAGTGGCGAGTGTTTAACTACACTTTTATTATACCTCGGCCGTGTGATGGTGCCATTGTCTATTGCGCGGTAGGGGGAATATACGAGTATTGGCAGCCATTGGGACCACCGATAGAATTGAAAAATTATAACTTACAATTTCAAAATTTAAATTAAAATTATCATCATCAAACTGGTTGTTTAACAGACTTCAAAAAAGGTTCTAAATTCTATATGTTTATTTTCTTTAATAAACATATATCATAAATTTGCATTAAGTATATGCGCGATAAATGAAAGAATAATTCTATAACAAGCCAATATAGATGATTCATTTTTCATTAGAAAGGATGTACTGCAATGGTTGTTTGACGAGAGTTAACTCTATTTCGTAATATTCCAATGATTATTAGTAAATATATCGTATTTGGTTTTAGCTCGTAAATATACTTGTTAAACTACCAGTGTTAACAGAAGCAACAATAAATATCTGTTATTGAACCAAATGTGACAGAGTATGAGCCTATTACCATTTACCAAATTGTAGCAAATGGAACGTTTTCTCTCTCTAGGGTCACCAAAAGAGTTCCATCTGGAGCAGATGCTCTCTTACAACCGTAACCGTACAATTTGGAGTACGACGAGTCTAACTTGATTGGTATATCTAGTTGGAGAACGGGAACGAGACCTTTTGCTGCAATTAACCATTCGTAGCCATTTAACCGATTTCAAAAAGGAGGAGTATTTGCCGCCGGAGCGCCGTTATATCACGACCCATGTTGATTTTTATTTGTCCGAATTTAATTTTGTTAACATAGAACATTGGGATAGAAGATTGATTATTCATTGACGTATAGGACAATACAGGACTAGTTACTCCTTAACGACAAAAGTCGTCAATGTTAAAAAAAAAACACAATATAGTCGCCAGGATTTGGTAATGTAACTATGATACTTAGGTAACATGGATCGTCCGTACATATTATCGTTTAATTTTTTATTAGACTCTGTATAAATGCCATGTAAAGGTAGTATTGCGCGCGTACGACTTTGGGTGTCACATACTGAGACGATGTCCAATGTTGGCATCATATCATCATATATAGTCTGTTCCTTCCTTTAATTGTAATGTGTTTATTTTTCTTCTGCGTCACACTTTTCGTAACACATTCACAATCTTTCTACCCAAGTCAAGCATGCGTAAATTTTAAAGTGACCCTCGCAATAAACGTCTATAATTTAGTAGACATTTAAAACTTCCATCGGAATCGAACGTGAAACCACCACAAGTACTATCGATTGATCACAATTATAGAGTCCTGAGGGCTTCTTTGTCCACACTTCCTGGACTCGAACCGCAGACTTTCTATACAACACACATGTAACCTCTAATTACGTTCGTATTGGTGACCACCTTAGCAGGTGGACGGCCGAGCGTGTCGGGCATCGGTGATGCGTAACATCAAGTGAAATACATCTGTATGAAAAATAAAATAAAGTTTAAATTCAACTACAAATACTTCCAAGGATAGGTAAGGTATCGCGTATCGATGGATAGGTTTTATTAATAGTATGCTACGGTCGATAATCGTCTGTCAATTCGATTTTCGTTTCTAACAATGACATTAGATTCCCGTAACGTAAGGTCAGTAGCATGATGGGCGATTTCGCGTCTGTTAATTAGTATTCCGTGGATTTTAGGCGTCCGGCGCTAGAACGTTCCGAACGAGAACCGCGAATGGAACAAGCCGTCACGCTCGCCTGGCCGCGTGTTAGTCGAATGATCGAAAAAAGCTTTTAACTTACTTTAAATGAGCTGTACGAACAAACAAAAACCCGACTTCAAATCGAATAGCAATATAACGAAATAGAATTACTTAGAACTTAACCAAACTGAAAGCGTCAATAGCCTAATGGTACGGGCTGTGAATCGAAAGGTCGTGGGTTCGGATCCGCCATTCGACTATTGGACGTGAACCACCTCCTAACACAACCCTAAACTCAGCTTATTTGGAATGATTGACTGGAATATTCATAATGTTTGCGAAAAATAATATAGTTAGCATTCTTTTTAAAAAAAATTTTTAACTACTTTTGAAGTACAACCTTTTCAAAATGAAACATCGAAATGGGTTCGTCGTGCTTAACTCATATACATATACTTAATTCAAATTTAAGACTCATATGGTTTTATTATGCTTCCAGTGGACTGGACGAAATTAAAATGGGACCATACGCTTCATCTGGGGAGTAAGCTGGTCAGTGCGTTACGAAAAGTGTGATCGCGCGAGTTGAAGGGAAGTTAAGAGGGAGATATAAATTAGTGCGTTCGCTGTCCACTTTTCACCAAACTCATTAAATTCCAGATGACGGCCCATCGCAATACACCGGGCACAAATTTTTATACCAAGTAATTTTTTTTTTGTAAATTTGAAGACCCTTTTCTATTTACGATTTTTCGTAGGAATATTACGAAATATAATTAATCAGAATCTAGACAAACTCTCATCAAACTATCTTTGAAGTACATCCTTTCCAATTAATCATCAAAATCGGTAGATGTGATTTCATCGTCGAATCATTTTTTTTATGTGGTATAAACTAGTGCATGACCACTTGACCACCATCATCCAAATTGGTTCACCCAGTCTTTTTTAAGTCGGTTGTTAAATACAATAACGGTAGATATTCTTAAATAAGCCGGGAAATAAGGAAGGGTAGTACAATTTTTAAAAAACCCTTCATGCATATACGACACAATCGACGCAGGGGTCTAACGTATACCAACGTTACGCACCGAAAATCGATAAATTAGCATACATCGATACGATCGACGTAAAAACTGACCGCAGTAATTATCTGACCCCAGCCACATGTCACTGAATAGAACGTACACGAGAAACTAATTATAACAGCACGGGAGACGAGGACGGCTTAACACACAATATTTGTGTGCGAGCAGTAAAACTATAGCACCCCGATCGGAAGCAGATTGGTACGCGCCACTGCATGTTCACTAAATACGTTTTTTATTAATTAAAATGGGACCATACGCTTGATCTGGGGAGTAAGCTGGTCAGTGCGTTACGAAAAGTGTGATCGCGCGAGTTGAAGGGAAGTTAAGAGGAGATATAAATTAGTGCGTTCGCTGTCCACTTTTCACCAAACTCATTAAATTCAGATGACGGCCCATCGCAATACACCGGGCACAAATTTTTATACCAAGTAATTTTTTTTTTGTAAATTTGAAGACCCTTTTCTATTTACGATTTTTCGTAGGAATATTACGAAATATAATTAATCAGAATCTAGACAAACTCTCATCAAACTATCTTTGAAGTACATCCTTTCCAATTAATCATCAAAATCGGTAGATGTGATTTCATCGTTTCATTCGAATCATTTTTTTATGTGGTATAAACTAGTGCATGACCACTTGACCACCATCATCCAAATCGGTTCACCCAGTCTTTTTTAAGTCGGTTGTTAAATACAATAACGGTAGATATTCTTAAATAAGCCGGGAAATAAGGAAGGGTAGTACAATTTTTAAAAAACCCTTCATGCATATACGACACAATCGAGGGGGGTCTTACGTATACCAACGTTACGCACCGAAAATCGATAAATTAGCATACATCGATACGATCGACGTAAAAACTGACCGCAGTAATTATCTGACCCCAGCCACATGTCACTGAATAGAACGTACACGAGAAACTAATTATAACAGCACGGGGACGAGGACGGCTTAACACACAATATTTGTGTGCGAGCAGTAAAACGATAGCACCCCGATCGGAAGCAGATTGGTACGCGCCACTGCATGTTCACTAAATACGTTTTTTTTTTATTAATTAAAAATGCAAGCAGCTTGATAAATGAGAAGTCGGTCGATTTGTTCGAACACTTTTCGAGATCGCATATGCAACGGACAGAGTCAAAACGTTTCAATTGATATCACACTATATAAAATCTTCTATAGTACCGTTGGCAACGCATCCCATGGTGACACTTAAAGCTAGTTAGCTATTTTAATGTCTTGATAATTTTCCGATATAAGTTACCAACCAAGAATGCTATCGCGAATAAAGTCACCGCCCAAGCCAAGAACTCTCGATGGCCCTTGCGCCAAATTACTCCCTAAGGCTAAGCGACCTAAGAATTGAGTCACCACTGACAAAACAAGTGAAACTGTGGGGGTGTGTCTGATCGGCGCAGTTCATTCAGAAAAGAACGCCGTACAAGTTAACACTACATAAAAAATATTTTTTTAACTTATTTGTAACTTACAGTAATAGTGAATTAGCTAGGTGTATGTATTAAGTTGCATAGACAGCTAGCAACTTTCGTCTCGAGTTCGATCCTCGGTGCCGCCACTATTGAAATTTTTGTGTTAAGTGTTGACCCCGCGCTTGGCGGTAAAAGAAAATATCGTGGGGAAATCTACATGTGTTTAAAATCTCCTAAGGCATATGAAGTCTGCCAATCCGCACTCGGTGTCCGTGGCGGACTGAGACCTTATACTCTCTTTACAGAAAGTGTGTGGGTATGTTCCATAAAGGCTCCGTAACGGCTGGACCGATTTCAATGAAACTTTCAGAGAATCTTCAGATTGACCTGGCGAGTAATTCTATAAAGTTTGGTGACGATCGGAGCAGTCCACTTTTTGAACTGTCAAATACAGCTTTTATTTACTATGGTGAAATTCTATTGTTTTATAACCCAAATTTGTATTGACACATGCGTTGTGTATATTTATGTCATTATGAACCATATTGAAGTACAATGGAGTATAATGAAGTATAATAAAGTATACTAAAGTATATTAAAGATAGTAATTAAGGATTTTAAGTATTCAAGGTAAGTAGCGTGAATGTATCCGTTTACTGATGCTGCTGATATGTACATGGGTGTGGTGGTAATGATCTTCACCCGCTCGAAAAGAGAATGAATACGGAGAGAAATGAATAATTTAATATATTGTGAGTTAAATTAAATATATAATGATGTAAGTTTATTATTTAAATAAAATAAAGCAAAATGTAACCCGGCGAAGCGGGCTGGGTACGCCGGTACAATATAAATGTGCAAACAGGCACATCAATATAGGTTATAACGTTTTTTATAACACCAATATAAAAGCAAAGTATCAACAAATTGACACACAAAATGTGTCTCTAAGACCATCATGCACGCCACAATAATAACGGATTGAAAGATTAAAAGTGCATTTACACGTAAACCATAAATCCAGAACGGATCGCCGTCAAAAATACTCTGTAAATCACAATCATGCAAATCAACCCCTCGATCTCCATCGAGATTCAAACGAGGACCATAAAATCGCTCTCGTCACAATAACATCAGCGTATTCACAAATAACATTCACAAAAAGAGCTTAAAACCTACGGCACTTACGCGCGGATTGGCTTTGGCGTCCATTAATGAGCTATTGAAAAATGATAGCAAAAATAATTCGCCGAGAGGAAATTATCATAAACCATTTGAGGGTTAAACAACGTTCCCATGCTCTCACGATATCAAACATTCGAAAGTCAACCCAAAATACATTGAAATAAAACACACAATTGTGAAATGCGCGCGTTTGATATCTTTGAAAAGACCATCTAGTATTCTGCATCATTCTCCGTGTCTCAAACATCACCGTTTCCGTTTATTGCTTAAACACGGCGCTATAGAGTCGATTTTCGTCTAACAGACCTGTCTAAAGTAATCATATGGTAATTTTTTTAACCCATAAATGGCGTATGCAAATTTTTCCGCTCGCATTGTGAGTTCGGATGCGCGTGCAAGGTATTATTCGAGAGCAGTTGAGGGTTGCTTCAATATGGCGATGACAGATGCACAGATGATAAAAGTAGAAAACATCGTATCGTGTTACAAGAAATGTTACAGTATAACTGCTCTGACAGTGCATACGATGATTTTGAAGTTAGATAACACCAATAGGACCTTTCTTTTTGCTAAGGCAGCTAATTCATTAGTAAGTAAAAAAACGCGACTCGTTCATCGCGACAAATTTAGCAAATTTAAGACTAATTTGGACCACAGGAAAAGCACCAACTTTCAAAAAAAAAATCGGTTAACCCGTTTGAAAGATATGAGGTAACAAACCAAACACACACAAATTGAGAACCTCCTTTATTTTGAAGTCGGTTGAAAAATGGATTTCAATGCTCCCATTTCCGGATTAAACTCGAAATTCGCTTATAGGGCGACCACTAGTAGTAGAAAAAAGACAAGGTGACAAAAACCTTGCTCGATTACTGTGTAATAATCGTTGAATGGAATTATCAACGGCCAACACTTTCTCCGGCCGGTGGGCCGATACTATAAATCGATAGAGTCATTAAAATAATTGGAATTCGTTACAAACATCGACTTGCAGCTGACTATTTAATTTATGTGTTGCCACTTCATTTCGTAATCATTCTTTAATGATGGATTTAACCTGGATATATAATATGGCTATTTCGTACAATATAAAAAAAACGCTCTCATTTATACACACTCATGTACACAATCCTTTCCAGATACACACTCAAGACATAAAAACCGACTTCAAATCGAATCCAACGTTAAACACTATTATTAGTATCTCAGAATTATCTTTTATTTTCTTTGAATTATATTTTCTTTCGTTCTGGAACAATCGTGTATATATACGTATATTATATTTTTTGTATATATTATACATACATACAAATACATGGAGCTAAAGAAGTTCTACTTCAGTCGTGTGGTCTAAGGTACCTATTTTTTCCAGCTTACACTATTGCATTTTTACAGAATGATACAATTATATCATTAACGAAAGTTAAAGTAAAGAAAGAAGAAGAAGAAGAAATAAATTTTTATTTATATAAAAACACAAACAAAATATACATAGATAGGAATAACATATTGAATTATAGTAAAAAATACAAATACAAGGCGATACAGGGTTACTCTTACCACTAACTTTAGCTGCTATGCTAGGTCATGTGTTACAGACAGCTAAGGACTTCCTGCAAATACTTGTCACTACCCTTACTATACACGCCAATACTAAAGATTAATTATTATATACGATTGTTTGTAGGACTAATTACTCTTGTTTCTAATAATTTTGTACAAATAAAGTATAAGAAGGTATTTTCACTTGTTGATATAAATACTATGCCGTTACAGTTAGATGTGAGGGTATGAGAATTTTAAAATAGTTCATGGGAATACTTAAGATTGGGTAACACTAGAGGCGATCGCGTAAACAAGATTATATACAGGTGTGGCTTGCTCGACCCTCCTCTATGTCAAGTCATGTCAGCATATGCATCGTACAAAATGGGGTCGGCACTAGCTCACTTATATTACGTGTCGCATATAATAAAAAATGACATACCACTACGATATCTTGTTCCCTTGCAGGCTCCTGGTACACTCTCAAATCTCACTCGAGTCAGTAAGTAAGTAGAGTCCGAACACGCGAGCGATGCAGCCCATACACACTAAAGAAAACGTAATTTAATAATGTCATTGATTACGCGCCGCGAACCGATAACTACCAGTGACCAGATACGATAAGTAAATATACCGAACGGTTCCACAATTGGTAGGCAACTGAGCAAAGACTATCCTGCTCCGTCCGACAGCGAAAGTTTACCGATTACCCACGTGTGTAGAGAAAACATAATAAATATCGGCTCACCGTCTTCCGTCTGACAAATATGTTACCGCCGAATATGAACTATACCGTATTCAACTTTACCGAACAGCATCTATGTTTAGAACTGATATGTAATAAGCTCTAAACTTATTCTCTACAGGATCCACAATAACCTACACGGTGAGAACTACCTACACGTGAAAGACCCAATATCTAAAGTCTAAACACTTACTCTAAACTCTTTCTCATTAATACACGCTCTTTAACGCTCATGTACACACTCGCACATACACCCACGCACACTATTCTCTCCACAAACACACTCAATCACATAAATCATTAATATTTAGTCCCTAAGATAAACTCGGAGTTAGGTACAATATTTCCCTAATACAGGCTATGGATTAGACTAGCAGAGAGATGTGTACCGAAAATCTAAAAAAGAAAAATGTATTTAATAAATAATATGTATGTAATAAATTTGTGTATGTACATCATGTGTGCAAAATGTGTGTGTGTTTAAAATAAAAATATAAAATTAATATTATAAGCAAATCACTGTGTAAAATATCGCGATCACTAACCGTTATATTTTTTTAATAATAGCTTAAACTTGAAATACTCAATAACGTATAACTTCAATAGTAGAGGGCCCGAGACATCACCTTGCGGTACGCTAGACGATACGCAACTCAAAGAAGAAGGAAAACCATTAGCGCTGCCCGAGATGTGCTCTTTACAATATGATCCCGCTAATCGAACGGGTTGCGAATGTAGATTAATGATCGGCGAGGGATAGAGACAGGCAGATCGAAGTTCAAATCGGTCGGACTATTAATACGAATTACACGCTACGATTGTCAAATCAATATTTCTGACTACTAACGATGCGTCGAAGGTCGTGTAGTCATTTTTGTCCTTAGAAAGATAACAGCTGTCTCCCAATAATTGCTCGGAATGTTGTCGGCAAAAGTGAAAATTGCGCATTATTACTTGACATTTACTTGCGTAGCTTATAAAACGAAGGAACGAACGTAGCTTATAAAAGAAAGAAACGATTTGACCTAATTTTTTAATTATGTGTCTGTATATACTTTATAACCATTAGTTCCTTGGTCATAAAGCTTCCTACACTATGATTACCTCTGTTGTAGAAGTTCTCAACAAAATATCTGAATAGGGATTCGAAATTCTAGAGTCGATATAAATCTAAACAATTATTTTTTTCTCAATCCCTTGTCTTTATACTGAATGGTTATTATGGACAGCCTGTGACATTAATTATTAGGTGAACTTCCTGATATAAAGACAGCAAATTTATGCACTATATTTTAGAATGTAAGGAATTACGTGATTCAACTTATCCGTTCCCTTCCCGTTACGGGTTTCCATTTTGTTGTAAACGTCCATCCTCAACCACAACATATCGCTCACTCTTTTTATATCTGCAGAAACTGAATAGAAGGATTATCATGTGTTTGTCTTTCTCTCCGAGAACAGTGTGACTATCATTAAAAGGGAGTGCAGAAGCATTTATCGGATGGTAAGCTTACCATCTAAGACCGTCTACTTAACATCAGAAGTCTAAAAAATGACTAACTTGCATATGTATAGAAAATATAAGCTCTCACGTTCTTTTCAAATTACTGGGGTAAACAGTGTTTGCAGATAGTATTTACACAGTCCTATATTTTATCAGATTCAATGTTCTTATAGAAACTAATTCAAGATTTACTATCTCATTTCTATATATCTAATATCAGCGTAGCATTTTTGCTTAAGCACCTTGTTGAATTAAGAATATTGTCTCCCCTGCAAAATGCGTTTACCAATCTACCCTAATTTGGATTAACGACGTGATGGTTTATATCCCTAAAGTAATAACAATCAGCATCAACTCGTCTCAGCCACGTGACTAAAACACATTCAAAACATTTTAAGCCCGTCAAATCACATTCAATCGGAAGCGTTGTAAAAACTTCCACATCCGATTCGAAATATGAAATCGAAATAATAATAAAAAAAACTCCGGCACCCATCAATTTGAGTAACCCAATACAATGTCATATTCAGCCGACGAGCCGCTAATGGATCCCGAATTTGAATCACAAATACATCTCCAATGGTTCGACAGGACATCGTATTCCTTACGGGGTCGAATATTCAATTGTCACCTGTCCCTTACTTTCACTTTGTGCCGGTATATAACGTATCGATGGTTTGAATTGTGACGTGTGTTACTTTTTAGATATTATGATTTGAAATCTTTCACATCCTTTTAACTCGGACAGATTATATACGAGTATAATAGGTAGACGCAGCTATCTCCTCTTTGAGTTTCGAAATTTTTCCGATCAATACAAATAAATAAAATTGGAGTATTCTTCAAAATTTTAAAAAATGTATTAGAGGCAGCTTAGTTTGTAAGGATTTATTACTTCATTTAATAGTAATGTTTACTTTAATTTTTGTTAGAACTATGTATATTTTCCTCAATTAGATATTTCTTTATTATATTCATATAATTGTCCTACGAAAGTGTTGCACGTTCAAATGATAGTGATAATAACTTGCAGATAATGTTGTTGGTAGTGCAGTTACATATTTTATAATTTCAATTGTGCTATTGTTTATTGTCCCAAATAAAGAGAAAAAACGATATTAACACCGCTTTTTATGTTGTAAGGATGATACGTGATAAATAATTATTTTATTTTCATAATGATAATCTGAAAATATTGACAGCACCATTCTGCGTATTATGTCAGTTATGCAAATTTTCAACCAACTTCAAAAGGAGGAGTTTCTCAATTCGTCTGTATTGTTTTTATGTTTGTACCTCATAACTTTCGAACTGATTTGGATGATTTTTTTTTTATTTAAAAGCTGATGCTTCCCGTGTGGTCCAATTATGGCAATGGAATCCATGAGACATAGACATCTCACAATCCACATAAAAATATTGTTAACAGTAGGCTCTTTTTAGTAATAATATAATTTTCCGAAAATTTTGAAAAATGTCATTTTTCTACTTAATCGACGATATGTAGTATAAAGCGGGTATTTTAAAATTATAAACAGACACTCCAATTTTATTTATATGTATAGATGTATTGGTTTGTAGCACAAGGATCAAATTTTTTTATTCAGTACAAAACTTAGGACCATTGTTAATGCACTATGATGCCTTTGTTTACGTAAAGGCGATAAATATAGACTATATTTAAATACGCGAGAAACAACCGTGGAATTCCTTATCAGTGCACTGAAGTTTTAAATGGTGAATAGTGACGCGCCCGTGTCTTACTATAGTCTAGACCAGGTACCGGTTGATCACGATCTGATTTTATCTTTCAACAGACTTCAAAAAAGGAGGAGATTCTCTATTGATATTAATGTTTTTATGTTTGTTACCGCATAACTTTCGATTGGGTGAAACGATTTTGAAGATTCTTTTTTTAATTTGAAGGTTAGAGCTTCCCGTGTGGTCCCATTTAAATTTGATCCAATTCTGACAATGGGATCTAGGAGAAAACCATTTAATTCTCACGTTTGCATTTGTTTTAAGTATGTTTGCTACAAATAGACGAATAACTCAATATCACGTCAACCGGTTTCGATGATTGTTTTTTTATTGGTTAGGTTCTGATTAATTCTATTTCATAATATTCCCACGATAATTCGAAAATACAAAGACGCCCGTCCGCGCGGAGCATTAAATGTTTGAATCAAATTAAAGTCGGTTATTGTTTTTACTTGTAAATATACATGTTTCAAAGCCGAACCAAGACCGGGGATAGCGCAGCGACACTAAAAAAAAAAGAGCACGCGCTGGCAACACTACACGAGCGCGCCGCCCACAGACAGGCAAACAGACAAACCGATCTCGTTACTAACAATGCGCCATATATTACAACGTTTCCGGTGAGAAATGCGTCCGCACTCTCCCTCGCACTACCGTAGTATCGTATGCTCCGTCTCACTCGGCGCAATCACTGTGACGCATCAAGATCATTAGGAGGCGATACAGTGATTTGTATTTTTTTTTAGACTCTGACTTCGATTCGCCAGAAAAGTGTTATGGGCATGAAGTTATGGATCATTGTGCCATATCTGTACGTAACTAGATTGCATGCGATGACAAAGGAAAGGGTTAAGATTTATGTCTTACTATTTAAAGTTACAGCTTACATATATGTCCCACTGTTGGGCACAAGTCTTCTCTGTAAAGAGGCTATAATTAAAATATAATAAATAAAAGAATGATTCAAGTAATGAAATACAGTTTCATATGTACTTCTATTCTTCTTATTTTGTCTATTTGTCCGTTCTCTCTTTGTTCAACTGTATTTTCTGTTTTGTAGCTAGTGAATTCGTTACGAAGAGTGATCAGGCAAGGCGGAGGGTAGTTGAGAGGATGATATAAGTTAGTGAAGGCTGAAAAAGGGAGAGCTATATAATTTACTGCTGTTTTCTATTAGCTGGTGAGTGCGTAACGAAAAGTCAAGGGTAGTTGAGAGGGAGATATAAGTTAGTCAAAGTTGAAAGAGGGAGAGCTACGTTTCGTAACTTACTGTAGGAGCAAGTGAGCGAAGTGCGAACACACATTTTCTTTCCCTCGTAAACAATCGTGTATGTATCATGTGTTAATATACCTCAATATAAAAGTTGTTTTGAGATACGAGCCCTTGAGCAAGCTATATTTTGCTTTGAGATGAAAGCAACATTTCAGATAGACATTACATTCAGATACCAACCGCTCCAACAGTGTCTCCCACCTTAGAATATACCTCAGTCTGTGTGATTTTCGAAACATTTTCTATAAGTTGGGTTCGAGCTTTTTTCTTTTAGTAAATTTACAAAACATTTATAGCAATGGTATTTCTATTATAATCAGTGGGGAAAATAGCTTAGAGCTGCGAACAAGGATACTGAAAGAATTAAACTCGCATATCGAAGTACCACTGTATTTACATACATTTAGATGGAGCTGAGGAAATCGTACTTCATTCGTGGGCACACTCATTTTTTTCCTAATTTTTTAATTTCTTTCATATTTAATGTTTGTATGACAATAAAGAAAATGTCTATGTCTGTTATCGTCAGAAATGAAACCGTAAAACACTAAGTGACATCAATCCAATAGTTTTGCGGCGTATAAAAGAAACACAACGACCCATAAACCAAATATCGGAACAATACAGCAAAATGGAGCCCGTTCATATGCAAAACAGAATCGGGAAATTTTGACACAAGCATAAAAGATGGATCGCATGCAGTGAACGGGACGATCGCCTTACAAATATTTAAACAATACCTTTTTTGATCTAAATACACATTCGATTTTTGAACAATATTAATATATTTTTTTTAATTTCAATTTGGGGTTCGAATACATTAAATATTTGACAGAGAATATTGTTATTTAGAGCCGCAGTATATCAGTGTCCTGGCGGTCGCATCGAGTTGCATAGTACGTTAGCAACTACGTACCTTACTGTTGGGCACATGACTTCTGTTGAAAGAGTAAGGGCATAGTCCGACACGCAGCCCTCGTGCAGATTGCATATTGGCAGGTTTCTAAACAATGTTTTCCTTCATGGGAGCCAGTGAGAAATGATAAAATTGTAACTAACAAATTCATCAATGCCGGCATCGGGGATCGAACTCGGGTTGCTAGCTTACTGTGTAACTTTTTTTTTGTTAACGGGGAGGAAATCTTCAAAAAGATACCCCGCCTTCTGGGGGGATGGCGGCGGTTATGTGGGGTTTTTACCCACTAAAACATCCCCGGTAGCCCTTTCCTCGGTGCATGACGAGGGGCTCCGTGATCTCCAGTGGAACGCACCGGAGCCCCTCTGCACTGTGCTCAAGGAGAGCACGTCCCGGGGGGGGGGGAGGTTACTCCCTCCCTCCCTGTGCCCTCTCAGTGCAAGGCTACACGAGCCAGCCGATGCCGCCTTCTTCTCGGGTCCACCTTAGCGGACGACAAAGGCCCACCCCTTGTCGCCCAGTGAACCCGAGGCGCCTTTTAGTCGCCTTATACGACAGGCAGGGGATATCGCAGTCTTATTCTTGAAAGCCCAGAACTACAGGGCTGAGCTTACTGTGTAACTGAAAGCGACCGTACATTAAGCTACCACGGCTCTCTCCACGGCATCTGATTACAGTAAGTTACAGTACTGTACTACTGATTGCAGTACACTCTACTAAGTTGCTAATTCTTGGTTTAAATTCCACGCGAAATATTTTCAATAGACTTCAAAAATGTTTAGTATCATAACTTTTGACTGGATTAATCGATTTGGATTATACGTTCTATTCGTATAAAGCTGTTGCTTCCTGTGTGGTCCAATATGATTTGGTCCAATTCTGACAATGGTATCAATGCGATAACCATACAAGTCTTAAATTTGCATTAATTATGTGCGCGACAAATGGACGAATGATTTAATATTACGCCAACGTATTTCGATGATCATTTTTTATTGAAAAGGTCGTACTTCAAGGGTATTTTGATGAGAGTTTGGTTAGTTTCCGATTATTTCTATGTCGTAATATTACTTTTTGATTTGAAGTCGGTTTTGGTTTTCACTCGTATTGCACAAATTTTTGTTTCCGGTCCTCAACGTTTCATATCTATTATACGTTCTTGTCGGTCATATCCTTAGGTAATAACAATCAGATGATATGGCTCGTAATTGGGTAGAGCTTTATTATACGGAACACCATTGAAAAGGAGCGCTCACACTTGACGCTTTGTTAAAATGTCACAGGCAAATGCACACAATCGTGGGTCCTATCGAACGTGTTGCCGAACCCTTTCGACAATGGAGTCCGTCATTACCGGATTTGAATAATAAAAAAGAAAACTTAACAAGAGGGGAGAGCGGCTCAGTGTTGCAAGAGTAATTATAACAATTATTTTTTGATAGATAATAAATTACTTTTGACGGGGCGTCTGACTGTTCGGTTATTGTTGCGCCGTGATAGTTAACGCCAATATGCTTTGCCAGAGGCCCGCAATTTTGTTTTCAACCGACATCAAAAAAGAATGAGGTTCTCAGTTCGTCTCTATGTTTATTACCTCATAACTCTCGAACGAGTAAACCGATTTTGACGATTCTTTTTTTATTTGAAAGGTCCAATTCTAAAAATGGCATCTATGAGAAAAACATCACGTCAACCGACTTCGATAATTCACGTTTTATTGGAAAGGATGTACTTCAAAGGTATTTTGATGAGAGTTCGGTTATGTTCTGATTAATTCTATTTCGTCATATCCCTACGATAATTCGGAATTACAAATAGGGCGACCGAGGGTAATAGCGTTAGATACTTCAAATCGGCTTTTGTTTCGGTATCTATTTTTTTATGTTATCTTTGCACTATCTGGCGTCATAATTTCTGGATCAACTTTTTCTTTGATACACTATGCATCAATATTTACAGTTTGTAATGAAAACTGTGTGTTAATTGTAGCACCAATCGGTAATCGTCACAATATGATATGACATCACAATATGAGGGCACGTGTTTTTTGTGTCCGCAGCTTCGCTTCCTCCCATTCTCAAGACAGATGTCGCCCTTTTTACATTCAAATCAAGTCGCTATTATATTTAGATCACTGTATTTTTATCACAATGGTGAAAAAAAAACCCCAAACGCGACTCGCTCCCGGTTTTAACAGCTGATCCCCGTCAGTGTTTGTTTGGGCAACTTTCAATTTTAAATAAACGTTTTATTAAAGGTACAAGATATTTTGGTGACCTTGATGGTTACGCATACAAGTTATGACGAGGTAATGGTATTTTTTTTGTAGTACAGGGGTCAAGGGTCCTGATACGTAAGATCATCGTTGCAATTAGTTAAAAGTTACAGTTCCAGTTGTTTGTCATGTTAATGAACCACCTAACAAACGAGGATGCCGTAGACCGGGCAAAGTGGAGGAGACTAAGTAGGAAAGCGGACCCTGGCTGTAGGCCGGGAAAATGCTAGGCAGAAGAAGAAGATATATATTTATATAGGTTCCACTGTTTCGCAGGCCTTCTCTGTGAAGAGAGTATAAGGGCATAGTCCATCACGCGGCCCTAGTGCGCATTGGCAATTGGCAGACTTTACTTGCTTTAGAAAAATTTTCTACGACATGCATGTTTCCTCGCGATGTTTTTCTTCACCGCCGAGCGCTTGGTGAATCAGCACATAAAATTGCAACAGCAAATTTATTGGTGCCGGCACCGGGGATCGAACTCGGGTTGCTAGTGTTCTACACAATTTGAGCCAACCGCCCGGACACTGTTCTACCACGGCTCTTTATGCTGCATCGTTGCAATTAAAAACATTTACAGCACATTAAGTTAAATAATTAAAAATTACATTAAAAACTAATTAATTTAAAAGAACCGTGGTAGCGCAGTGTCTGTACGGTAACCTCAATTTGCATAATGCGCTAGTATTTCGAGTTCGATCCCCGGTGCCGGCACCATCGAATTTGTTTATTTCAATCATGTGAAGTTTGTCAATCCGCACTAGGTGCGCCTGGCCAACTATTCCATTTTATTCTCGCAGTGGGACACAATTAAATAGCCTGTATCTTTATACAATTTAAAATACGTTGTGTAGAGTAGGAAAGAGAAGTAAACATTTTTTTCAACCGACTTAAAAAAAGAGATTCTAAATTCGTCTGTACTTTTTTATGTTTGTTACTTCATATTATCAAGCTTGTTCCTTACATCTCGTGGAATGATACCGACAGATGGTGAAGTAGTCTTATTCAATAAGAAATCATTTCTTTAAAACAATTACCGTACTGTTACCAAGACTACATAAGTGGACGCAGGGTGGGGCGCGAGTTGCAGCGTGCAGCGCGCGGTGTGCGTCGCAAGTGCATCAGGAACAGAGCGCCCGCATCATCAACTTATAATTATTACAGCAACGCCACACTCCGCGCAGAGCTTTGAGCAACTAGAAGTAACATTAGAAATAAAATTGTTTTACGTATTTTATTTCTGATATTAAATTAGCATTTAAATTTATGTTTCATTAACATTGGCAATTTAATAACACAGATAGATAGAGTCTTTATTGTTCCATTTTTACAATAAGTACTAAGCTTAGCTAACTAAGCTTAACCTAAAACTAGGCAAGGGCGGCTTTATCTATAAACAATTTCTTCCAGGCGTAATAAGAAAATATTATAAAGAGTTCAATATAACACAATTATTTAGTATATAGCTAGCTTATAATTTGGAATATATAAAAATAGACTTTGTATTATTTCTTTTATAAAAAATAAATGGTAACCATACCTATGTTGTGGTGAATGCGCAATATAGGTAGACAGACAAAATTGGACAAACCTGTTTTTTTATACGTGATATATTTTATTATACTGATTATTTTGATATACAAATAAATTTAAAAAAGTAGTTTCCGGTAACCACCTTGGTCTAATCCAGTAGGCATGAAAGGACGTGAGAGCGTGTTATTTCATTTAAGCAGTGTGGGAATTACGTCATGCAAAGGTAGTCTGTACGAAACGATTCTTCCACAAAATACTTCGTGTATACCACTTTAACGAGTGCCACCGTTTTCTGAAGTAGCAGTGTAATTATTCCTATTAAATAATTATTTAAGGTTGATAGAACGCATATTATATTTGATTGAATGCCAATTCTATCGATATTTATATCTGTAGCCAACTCATTTGAAATCGTCAATTCTGGGGCATTTTTTCGTGAAGAATATAATAACATCGATTAATTAATGACGGCCGATTGTGAGTTAGAACAAGGCGGTCGACATGTTGCGACATGGGGGCAGACTTTGGGGTACACAGCCCGCTCATTGTTTATAGTTGTTATAATTTTGTTCACCGTTCGTTTTTTGTAGAAGTACACAAAGTTATACTTTACCTTCCTACCTTTCTACTTCAACGGGATGATATTTAATGTCAACATTTATTTAGGAGTTTGGTAGTTCACGGATAGTTCGTTTTGAAGGATTGATGACTAGAGACCGGTTAAGGAGTAAACATTCCAGTAAACGATTAATGTATGCGTAGATATACGGATATTATGAAGCAAAGAATGTATTAGGTTGATAGAAGCAATGTCTCTCCCCTGGTGGCGGTTGTGTGTGTTATGTTTTATGAAGTGACGTAAGATGATAAGATTAATATATTTTTTTGTACCTTCTAATGGGATTTCACCTGATGTTAAGTGAAAATGAAGTCTGTACAGTAAGGCGCACTAGCTTAGTAAATGCCTATTTACTCTACTCTTGACGACACCCACATTGTAATCGGAGTATTTAATATTGAAAACAGTTGCAATTACAGTTTACCAACAGTGCTCACGGGCTAACATTATTTACATGTGAACTTGTATTTCTCCTAAGTGAATGTGAATGAGAAATAAGTATATAACTCACGAGTGAAGAGAACAGTATTTCTAGAAATGAAAAAGAAAAAAGAGAAGAGAGAAACTTAGAGAATGGAGATAAAACTTAAAATGTAAAAGTGCAAAAAGTGACTAGGTGAAGCGATTTTGATGATTTTGTTCATTTGAAAGTTGGTGCTTCCCATGTGACGTTTAAACTTGGTCTAATTCTGACAACGGCATTGATGAGGAAATCTTAGAAGTGCAGTTGCATCCAGTAAGTGCGCCAAAAATGGATCAATAATTCATATCACGCCAACCGATTTCGCTGATTCGTTTTTTATAGGAAAGGATGTACTTCAAAGGTAGTTGTACTCGTAAATCCTACGATAATTCGGAAATATAAAGAGGGCGACCGCGCGTAATTTTTGATTCGAATTGGAGTCGGTTGTTTTTACTCGTAAACAAACTTGTTTACATTGGCCTGGTATTACAACTTAAACACATTGAGATATCTAATTATACTTCTAGACCTTAGTGCCTATTACCGCAGTTGATGCCATAAAAGCTGTTCGAATATCAAATGCAGCACAGGATCAGATAGAAGGCAAAAAACACATCCGCCATTGTGGATATACAATTTCGGTAATGCGAACGGTACAAAGGCGTGTCGCTGTAAATATCGACACGCCAACGTATAACTTGCACACAGATGAGGTATTTTGAACTCTACTGCAATGTATTAACAACGTTCACGGGGGTAAAGTTACGTTTGCAAGTTTAGCGCAGTAATATTCAACCCTTAGGAAAACCGCGATGTGCATTTCGATAATAGTCCACAGGGTAGTTGAATATTCAGAGCATACCTTTATATTAAATTCTATATTAACTGTATGAAAAATTGTAAATAAAATAATTTTAAAAATTATATAAACACTTTTTGGGTTTACATGTTGTCACTGTATATAATCCTTACCACCAATTAAAATATTTTGTGGGTTTTTGAAATTTTAAATTACTTGAAGGGGTCAAGTACTTATTGGTAGAGGAAAAATCTTATAAGTTCACATCACCGACTTGGTAATGTTTTGATTTATATTTTGTCGTGATCTTGTACAGACCGTAATATTTGAATAATAAATAAACCATACAAAGATGTATATAATTGTTGCTTGTAAGGCAAAACATGTGAAAACCAGATTGATGTTGATAATTTTAATTTAAACATTATGAAATTTCAAATTTTAATACTAAAATTTATAGTTATAGGTTTTCACTTCTATCGTCATTTCTCGTGTCTGCTAATTTTTTTAATACAAATTTTATTATTTAAAAATTATACAAAAGTGGCGGCAAGTCATTGCGAACACGCTATATTTTTTGTAGTCTCTGTTAAATGATTACTCTATGCAAATCGCGACCATCAAAGAGCTGAAGACGTTCCCCGCCGCGGAGTATTGCTCTCGATGTACAGACTGTATTAACATTAAGTGCATACCAACAGACGGCCGGGGGGGGTATCAATACCAACTATTTTTGTAAGCATATTGATACATATAACTTTATTAACCTACCGTCTATATTTACAACGCTATTGTATAGTAATACAGTTACTTTCCAGCTTTTGTGTGACATTCAGGAGTGAATGCTTTTCCTTGGCACGGTGTCCAAGCAGAAGTTTTCACCGGGGGAACCTCGGGTTGAGTTACTGCCATATAGAGCTTTTCTTTGTGACCAGAGCTTTGCCACTTCACATATCCGGTGAATAAGTACAAACCAGCTTTACTGGTTGATCTTCATAGGTTTGTCAAAAAAAATTAAGAGTGATGTGATTCCAAGAAACGACTGTGCTTTAGACTACACGACTGATGTAAAACTTATGTAGCTCCATCTATATGTATAATATATAATATAATATACACGATTGTTAGAGTCAAAGTCCTACAGTAACCGTCCAAGCCGAGGTTCCCTCTCGTAGATCCTTGCCCAGTATTGCTCTCAATAGAGGTTTAGGCTAAGAGCCACCTCTCAAATCTACTCTTGCAGCTTCTCTGATCATATATTGTAGGTTCGAAACAAAGAGAGAAAGAAAATGCTCCACTCTTTCTCTTGCTCCTACAGTGTGATACAGACAATAGGCATGCACTGGTCTTAGATATACAACACGTAACTGTCTCTCTATCTTCACTAACTTATATCTCCATATCCACTTCCCTTCACGTCGCCCGATCACACTTTTCATTACGCATTCACCGCTTTATTCATCAAGTCAAGCATGACTTAAGAATTTATCATCATCAAAATCAACAATACCAGTTAATAAGTGACGTAGCTGTGAGTGTACAAACATAACCGATTTGAAACAGAGACCGACTTCCTTTTTTGGAGTCGGTTTAAACAGGGCCGTCTTGTATTTAAATCGAGAGAGAAAAATCAAGTTCGTCCCACTGTGTGTGGATAGAGACAGGCCGTGCAGTTGTCGTGACGCGGCGTAATAAAGTTCTCAAAGTTCATAAATTATTTAGAAGTATCTGTTTATGCCGGCACCAGCGCGCGGCACTTTGATCGGATCCGTCGTACGTCACCTCACGTCACCTCGCCGGCTGGTGCCGTATACATCGCTCCGGGCACTGATGTTATCAGAAATATGAAGCAGATAAATAAACATTAATTCAATACAATAACACACGTATATTTACGAGTTAAAACAAAAACCGACTCCAAATGGAATAGGAATATTACGAAACGGAATTCATCAGAATCTAACCAAACTCTCATCAAACTTAAGCTAAGCCCCTTAAGTTAATTTTCAATAAAAAATTAATCTTTGAAATTGGCTGGCGTGATATTGAGTTATCGTCAATTTGTCGCATACATAATGTAAAATTACGACTTATATGATTTTCTCGTGGACGCCTTTATCAGAATTAGACCAAACGGAAAAGATCAGCTTTTACATAAAAAAAGAATCATCAAATGAATTGAGAACCTTTATCTTGAAGTCGGTTGAAAACAGATATCATTTAACCTTTGTTACAGATCAGAATTAAATCTGTTTCTTCCTTGCTACTGGTCCCACAGGGTGGTGGGATCAGCTTTCCACGTCGCTATGCCGCCGACATCATTTTGAGACATCTCGACTCTATACTGTATCTCATTGTCTTGGCTCTTCCTCTGGATCCTGGACCGTGGAAGGGTAGTTATAGCCAGGTTCTCTACGTAAACTCTACGTAAACGTACCCTCTTCTTAATGTGCCAATACCATCACAGACTACTCTCCTGCATCTTGTCTGCAATGTCCTACAACCAGGCTACCATGCACATACTCGTTCCTAATTTTATCACGCTAGTTACGTCACACATTTCAGTTCAGGAACTTGGATAGTACACGTTCTTCTAAGTTACGGCCGATATTTCGCTGCAATATTTGGGACTGGTCGTAATATACAAAATAGTTTTATAGACTGGCCAATGTACTTGCAGAAACTCTCGCAAAAGATGTTCCAATCCAAACAGATGTAGCTCAGTGTCCGGGCAGTCGCGTCAAGTTGCAAAGTACGCCAGCAACCGGAGTTCGATCCCGGCACCAATGTATATGTTTGTTATTATTTTAAATTTTGATTTACCACGCGCTCGGCGGTGAAGGAAAACATCCTGAGGACTTCACGTGTTAAAAAATTTTCTATGACTAGTGAAGTCTGTTTACCGGCGTGGCGGACTGTGCCCTTAAACTCTCTTTACAGAGAAGGCCTGTCCCCAGCAGTGGGACACATTTACTCGTTCATATATATAGGCTGTTACTTTAATCAAATACAATCAGTGGTAAAATCTTGTCAACGAATAAATTATTTTTTAAATTTGTTCCATTCTTTTAAAGCGCTAAAAATACATTTGGAGCGGAGAAATACGTCACAGCATCCGCACGGGGCCGCCTCAATTAATTCTATTGAGAAAAAATAAAAGTTCCGAACCAATGAAAAAAGGCATTGGAGCGGGAACCCTTTCAATGAATTTCACGTTTATATTTCTAATTAACTTTTATAGAATTTTTCATAACTGCGCGAGAAAAATGGAGGCTAATAAATCATTTGAGAATTAATAATTAATAACGCAACACTCGGATCCGACGGCGGAATCAAACGTAAATATTCGAAACGGAAATTTGCATAAGAAGGGATGTTTCGGCCCGTTGCGGGGGTTTTTCTTAACATTTTTCTCTGGCCACCGATTTGTTTGAGTAAAGAATATGAAGGATACGAACTGGGTCTTAGATATGCGAAATATAACAGACAAAGAGAGAAAAAAAATTTGTGCTCGCACCTCTCTCTCTTGCCCCTAAAGTAATATACGAAATGTAACTATCTTTCATTCTGCGTAACTTATATATGCCTTTCAATTTCCCTTCGCCTCGCTCTTACACACTTTTCGTAACGCATTCACCAACTTACTCCCCAAGTCAGGCAGGTGTATAGAAGTTTTACTTCAACGAGAAAAATAAAATCGAATCAAATGTTAAACGCTATTACGCGCGGGCCCTCTTTGTATTTCGGAATGATTGTAGGAATAATAAAAATAGAATTAATCATAACCTAACCAGACTCTCGACAAACTACCCTTGAAGTACCCCTTTCCAATAAAAAATGAATTATTGAAATCGGTTGGCGTGACATTGAGTTATTCGTCCATTTCTCGCGCACATACTTAGTGCACATTTAAGACTTACATGGTTTTCTCATTGATGCCATTGTCAGAATGTGAGCAAACAAATAAAAAACAATAAAAAAAATCATCAAAGTCGACGAAAGTCAAGCCGTTAGTTTAATATGATATTATTTTTATAATCAAATAATTATAATAATAATTTTATATTATAATCTTATAATTTAGTCTAAGGTTGTTATTTAATAGTTATTTAAAATAATGATGAGTCTTAGTTACTTATTTGAATAAATGAATTATTATTATTTTTATTTATTTTGAATCCTTAAGTAAATTTTTTATAATATTTATATAAAAAGTAAAATACACAAAAATATCATACAAAATACAAAAACATTATAAAAACCTAACCTAGTGTGTGCCACCGGCAACGAAGCAGGGCTCCAGCAACCGACGGTTAGGGCGACGTAGAGAGAAACCTCCTGACGATGCGTGCCGTGTCCAGGAGTACTGCCTTCTGTATTTGACCCTTATTATTATTATTATGAGGTAACTAACATAAAAAAAAACAGACTAATTGAGAACTTCTTTTTTTGAAGTCAGTTGAAAATAATTAAATACAACTTGACAAATAATATTAAATCAAGTCTAGTAGTAGCAGTATAGACGTAGTAAAGGTATTTACCTATGAAAATGCCGTTCTTTAAATATTGGCCATTTAGAATCAAAAAAATTTTAATTCGCTGTAAATTCTAAATGCCTCTCGTCTAGCTGATCTTTACAAGAAGGGCATCAATAAACTACCACTGCGTTGGCAAAGATGCATCGATTACATGGGAAGTTTGAAAAATAAAATACTTTAACTTTATAGGTAAAGAATTATAAGTAAGCAAGTAAAGAAGGAATCTAGTGTATGTCCATATCGCGATAGCGCAAACCCTTCGCCATCGCGCGGGGGAGGGACTGGATATCGCAGGGGTCACGACGAACAGATGTTGTAATGTCTGAGCAGAAGATACGCAGACTGTTCACCCTGTTGGAGCTCCATTGTGTCCAATCGTACAACCCTTCCAGCATGTTACAAACATATTTACGAGTTAAAACAAAGACCAACTTCAAATCACATCAGATTAATGACAACCTGAACGTTAAACGAGCTCAAGTAAGAGCCTACATACGAGTACGAGTATGTATGTCCCACAGTTGGGCACGGGCCACACCAAACACAGAATTATGAATAAACTTTAAAGGCATATAGTGCATTTTGGCAGACATCATAAGTTTTAGAAAAAATCTAACACATGTAGGTTTCCTCATAATGTTTTCCTTCACCGCCGAGCGCGTGGTAAATCAAAAGAGGCACATAAAATTGAAACAAATAATATTTTTTGTTGTCGGCAACAGGGATCGAACTCGTCTTGCTAGCGTACAACTTGCAACTTGAGGCGACCTTCAGGAAATTCAGCTATTACGATTTATTTACCACGTGCTCGGAGGCGGCGGAAAATATTGTGAGGAAACCTACATGTGTTAGAATAATTTTCTAAGACATGTGAAGTCTGCCACACCGCACTAGGTGCGCGTGGCGAACTACACCCTTAAACTCTCTGTACTTAGAAGGCCCGTGCCCAGCAGTGGGATGTATATATACATTTGTATATATATATATATATATATATAGGCTGTGACTAACTATAATTAACAAGTGTGTTTATGTTAAAATATAAATCAGAACCAGATTTTAATTTATTTTTCTGTGCTGTCCTAGCAAGCTATAGCCTACAAGCAAATGTGACGTTTGACAAAACAATTACCTCAAGTCACTGTGACCAAAAAAAGAGTATTCGTAATGTAATGTAAGTTGATTTTATTGACATTAAATGCCATAAAATCTGTTAAACTAATTCTATTTAAGATCTCTTTATACATTATGTTATATTTCAATGCTTTTATGTTAGTTCTATAAAAATAACCTCTGTAATTCTAACATGGGAGGGAAATGAGCGCTTTTCCATCAGAAAATCTTGTAAAACAGGCGGAAATTTACGCCTAACGCCATCTAGCGGCGAGAAGCTGTAGACTAGAAAATAATTTTCCCGCGTACCAGCTATGCTTTACATCTGATTCTACTAAGTTATCCATATTAATTATTCTATAATTATCTGTGTACACAATTTACTTGCTGCAGGTTATTTAAACCTTTTTATGTCGTAATAATCTTAATCGATTATCATTAAATATGTTACCATATTCAGTAATAATTATTTCAATTTCGTTCAGAAACGTGAGTAAGGATTATCAAATGTAGTAGAGCATAAAACTTTCTCGGGATATAATAAAAATTGTATTCATCAGTCTGGCCGCAGTCCAAGACAGATAAAAGACAAATAATTACGCATAAGTAAACATTTCATTCGACGTCAATAAAATGGTAGAAGAAAATTTAGCAAATTGGAAAAAATCGATCGTCGACATAAAATAAAATGGGGTAACATTTCCGATATGCGTCCAATTGAAGAGTGCAGGGCCGGCCGTGGCGCGAACAAACCCAGTAACCGAATTTCGGGCGCGAAACAAAAACTGACCTATATTGCGCCCTACCGAGTTCAGCCACCCCCGCCGCTGAGACGAGCGCCCTGCGCGTCTTGCCCTTACTGATTGTTCTCCTGCATTTCTATTACTTCAAGGTGAATTTATTGCATTATTCTTTAATTACAAAATAATTTTATTTATTTACAAAATAAAATCGGAATTATTCAATAAAAAATTACATCATAATAATTAAATTATAAGATAAATGAATTGTAAAATAAATTACAATTAATATTCGAAATTTAAATTTGAATTCGGAAGCGTGTAAACAGGTGTTACCGACCAGCACCGCGCTGTCCGAGCGGCCAGTCGATTACGACGCAAAAAAAAGCGCATCGCATTATCGAGTACAACAAAAGGACTTGTGCAGCGATACCTAAGTACACATCTCGATTCATCGTCTCGACTCGATCCGAAAGCCGATCCTATTGGCGCGCCCCACTGTCGCCGCGCGAGACAGGGACGCAGAGCGCGCAGCAAGCGGCGAGGGATAAGGAGGGAGACGGTCATCTTAGCCGCCGAGTGGCGTCCCACTGGGCGGGGCCGCGCCAAGGAGTGAACCTCAGATGCGCGTAGTGCTGGTGGGGTCTCGGCCGAAGGATCGCACTGCAGTCGTCTGTCGCGGCAACGACGCGCGCCCGCGACCACGGCCCGCTCCGCCGAGGACACCTTACGTAATAACTAAATCGGAATCGCTCATCCGATTATCGATGTTCGAACTGTGAACTCTACATTAGTTGTGATTTTTTTTTCTTGTTTATCTGTAATTTTTTTACCACCGGCCGCCGACGACCGCGGCCGCCAGTGAAGAGTGCGCTCGGTGACATGTTATTGTTTTGTTTTCACGCGAACTGGTCAGATGATTTTTTGGGCGTAGACTGTGTTATGCTTCTTTGAATTTACGTTCACTGTACGACTCTGTGCTCGAAACAATTTATGAGTTCATTTGTTTTTTTTTTGGTGTTAAATTTGGGACTTGGTGTTTTAATGTGAACGTTGAAACTGTTGCTCGAGATATTCAACTATAACTGTAAGTACAAATTTTAATTCCCCCTAATTTTCTTGCGTGGGCAAAGTTTACTAATCCAACGGTTTCATTCACGTTTATGTTAACAACTCTTATTAGAAACTAAATACAAAAACAAAGTTCAGTGAAAGTTGTAAAACAAACTTTAATTACATAAATAACCGATGTCATATTGATAAATAGATAAATATAACACTTAAATGTGAGGTGAGATTTATTTCTCAACAACACCACATAAATATTTAAGAACAAAATTAATAGACGAATAAAAAATATCATTATCGAGATAAAATATGAAATAAATGAATAATTATAATTGTAGGGAATACATGTAATTGTTATTAATAAATTTTGAACAATAAAATGTTCTTGTAAGTGCAGTGAGAGTGCGCCGGGTGACTTCGCCCGCGGTATATCACTACCCGTGAGGAATTCAATCGGTGATTGATCAGTGTCAATTACTCTTACCCTCTTTCCTCACTCAATGAGCACAATCTTTCTTAAATTCCATACGATTCCGTGATTCTATTCGATTATCACTCGGGCCGATCAATTCAATGTTAAATGGGAATGTTAAAAGTTAAATTAAATTCAATGTTAAAGAAAATTATTACAATAATTTCCAATAAATAAAATATATCAATATTCAGTTATAAAAGAAATTTAATTTAATTTTAATTGACGCATAAATTATTGGTAATTTTATTGTAGAAAACAAGAACAATTCACGATATATTAATAAATAAACATGTTATTTACGGTAATGATAATAAAATTCGTCTTAATTATATCAACAAGATTTACTTATAATAAAATATTTCTTATATTTAAACGCTTATAATAAATGTTAATAAAAGTACTTGAGTAATAATAAGTATATTATCTTATAATTTCACGGCAAATCATTGAAAGGGATATAATAAAATTTATAATTGAATTGATATTTCCATAAAAATGTGTGTTTAATTACCGTGTTATCATTAAAGTGTAAGTTGAATTTAAAAAAAGCTTTGAATAAAAAAGTGTCTAATAAGAAAGAAAATATCATTTCCGATTACAATATTTTTTACTTAAAAGATTTAAATGCGATCTATTATGTTGATACGTTATCTATACTAATAATTCACGACTATGTTATCCTAACGGGGTGGTTAGAGATGGTTATATTAACTTATTCTTATTATTCAACATGTGAATCATATAAAAAGTTACCGCGGAATTTTGAAAATTTTAACGTAAACCACAAATGTTACAAAAAAATTTGTTTGACTTACGTCGTTTTGAAATAGAAAAATTATAGCTTGATGTATCTTATATTGTAAGTTTGTCCGGTTTTTTGTTATTGATAGTCCGTTCCCGTATGACGCGTGTTGTTCTTATCAATTAAATATATTAGGAAGATTGATCATAATGTACTATTTCGATTTAATTTCTAGTTAATCAGTAAATTTTATATTAAATTATAATTTTGTAAGTTAGTAAACACCATTAAAATTATAAACGGTAAATATTATAAGTCGTTCACATTCTTGTTGCGCATTAAATAATAATAATAAATATATATTTACAACCGTACTATGTAATGAAACAATTTAGATCTCGTTTAATTTTCAAAATACGGCAAGATTCAATTCAGGTAAACACGGTTTTATTTTAATACAAACAAAAATAAACTCTCCTCCTTTGAAATCTAACGGGGTAGACTGAGATAATAATCGCTGTTTGCTTTTTAATAATTTTAGGTTTTTTGTACGTATATAAGAGGAATCTGATTTGGCCCGCGTGGCCTGTATTCGAACTCGATACCATTAGATTGTAAAGTCGAATTCGTAGCCTTTAGAGTTTTCTCGTTATGTTATGTTATTCGTTACTAGACATCCACCCCCTTTTTTTCGACGAACTAACACAGTTGGCCAGAGAATCTGGCCTTGACTGCTTTACCGGATTGCGAGGTGGCATAGCTCTTAGGTCGCTTAGCCTGAACCTCTATTAGCTAGTAACTCGACGAGGGTTTCCCCGGTGAGGAAAACCGCCCCCATTGGCCTTCAGCTTTTTCAAAATTAATAGTAAACACTGGTAATTTAACAATCTGGTGGACTACTGGTATATATACCATGTATATCATTTCAGTAGTTTTAAAGTCTAAAAGACTAAAAATGTCGTCTCTTTTATAAGTTTAGATATAGATCAGGTATAGATAGGGCCTAGATATTACCTAACGATAGATCTTGAAAATCTAGTGTTAGTTATGCTTAGGATGTTTGGCGTTATGTGTTTAATATAATAATATGATTTTATTTCAAACCAAAAATTCATTTACAAACAGTTCGATAATAGCCGCAGTAGGAAAAACTGTGTCGCAGCTATTAACGCCCATCTCCAAACAGTTAAATACAAATACAAATTTAGTAAAATTAAAAACTTATAATGTAATTTAGATTAATCGTTTTGTGTGTGTGAGTGTGTTTGTGTGTAAAAGATTGCGTGTGTTGAAGAGTGACTGTATGTGCAGGGATGAGTATAAAGGGAGTGAGTTACTCTGTTTATTATGGTTTTAAAAGATCTTCTGTAAATTCATACGAGAGGGTTTGGAGCCATTCAGTAATATGTGTCTTACATTCTTTTAGTGGTATATATGTAATAATTTATTTACTTTATTGTACAAAAAGGCATTTAGGACGTAAAATTGATGTCTAGCGGAATCAGTTCTGTAGGCCACAAGTTTTTAAAAAAAATAATGAATTGAAAGTAACTAAAAATCTGTAGTACTCTGTTTGTAATATTAAAATAACCGGTTTTTACTACATGCGTATTAATGTATACAAGGTACATATACCGAAGTGGGTTTTTTACCTGTCTGTCTGTCTGTTTGTGTCGGCTAATCTGTAGAATCGATTTTGACGGAACTTTAACTGGCAGATAGTTGATGTAATAAGGAGTAGCTTAAGCTAATTATAAATCGCGCGTTAGAAGCGGGCGCAACTAGTACATATATGTAAATATAAGCTGTTAAGTCTTTTTAACTCAAGCAAGGTAGACAGAGACGCCTTTCGCTGTTTGCTTTTCACCAACTTATTAAAATATATGTATTAATATTTCGTGCGGTTGTGTCGAGGGTCGAAATCGTCATGATGATCGCCAACCTTCGATAGAACTTTTTCTTCTCTTGGGGCCACCAAGAGAAGAAGAAGATTACAATATCAATACAGATCGTTTATGGGGTTAACATGTAATATTATGAGATGTATGAGATAGATGTATCTTACTTCTTTGTAGTGTGTAATAAGTGCATCCCTGTCTTACTTACTTTATTACGTACACGTGACGGAGAAGGAATTATTTTTTTTCCGAACTGTGACAGCGTCGCGCCTAGCATGAAGATCACTGGTACTGTACAATACACTTATCTGTCATTGATTAGAGTATTTTGGACGTGTTACAAATCATTGTCACAGGTACGCGTATCTTGTCACAGTCATTATTTTTGTAACTAGTATTTTACCTGTGACGTAATTAAGCCTCAATTCTTATGGGATCGTATATGGTGAGGGCATTGAGGAAGGCCTATTCCCAGCAGTGGATGGTTGGTTGGTGATAATAATTATGTTTATATTTGCGTGGGTCAATAAGTGAGTGTTCATAAGTGTTGGCTTAGTTATTGTCACGTTCTCAAATATCGTATGGTTTAAATACCTCCCTGTTTGATTACGTGAGAAATATAATCGCTCGCCATTGTCTCTACGTGCGTATTTGTTGCGATATTGTAACTCTAATGGTGATAAAAAACTAACTACACGTAAAAAGAATCGTTGAAGCGCTCTATCTGCCGCTGTCAGTCTGTCCACAGCACATTGTTCTATTCGAGTGTATTAATATCGATGTACGACGTGATTGTATTTTATTATCTGTTCTCTGTATTTGTTAAAATAATTTTTGTCTGTGTTTATAATTAACGAGCTGCGGTGTTACCCGCGATTAAAACGATGTCCCCCTTGTATGCTAAATTTTTATGATTTTATTAATTTGTATAGATAAGTTTAAAGTATTTCTAAGAAAATAAAAACCAACTTGTAGTCGAAACAAACGTTAAGCGCTATTACGTACAGAAGTCCTCTTTGTATTTATGAATTCGTCGTCGAATCGTCGGTATATTACGAAATAATTAATCAGAACCTAACCAAACACTCATTAAACTTTCACTTGAAGTTCTCTCCAATAAAAATAAATCATCGAAATCGGTTGGCGTGATATTGAGTTATTCGTCCATTCGTAGCATATATACTTAAGACTTATATGGTTTTCTCAAGGATGCCACAGACTACACTTAAAGCGCCAGCTTTCAAATAAAAAAAGAATCATCAAAATCCGTTCATCCAGTCGTAAGTTATAAGTTGACAAACATAAAGAAAAAAAACCATACAAACGACTTGAGAACCTCCTTTTTAAAGTCGGTTGAAAAGAGAAACTCGACCTAAAAAAATTGGCAATTAAAGGGATTGCCGATAGAAGTTACAAGTTATAACTTAAATTATAATGATCAACATCAATCTAGTTTTCACTTGTATTGATAGACAAGCAACAATTATATACATAGATTATATGGTTTATTTAATATTCAAATATTATTATTATATTTATAACAAAATATATATACAACATTAGCATGTCGGTAACCTGATCCCATAAGAATTTATCCTAAGTGCTCAAAACTAAAGAAGTTATCACCTCAGTAATATAATTATAATATGTGACCTAACTATCCTCTAGTCCTAATGGTATATAGCATAGCTCTCAGTGTATAAATGCACTTTCCTTATGGCATGTGAATTGGTTGAATGCCAATTTGACTCAAATCCGCAAACACACAAACAAATCTCTCCACCAGTATATCTCGGCCCATTTTCATCCGACTTTAAAGAAGGAGGAGATTCTCAATTCGTCTGTATTTTTCTTAAGGGTGTTTGTTACCTCTTCAAACCTGGTGCTTCTAGAGCGGTCCCATTTCAATTTGGTACATATCCGACAACGGTATCCATGAGAAAACCATATGTCTTAAAATTGCATTAAGTATGTACGCGACAAATGGACGTATAACCCAATATCACGCCAACCGATTACAAGAATATACTTCAAGAGTGAGGTGAGAATTTGGTTAGGTTCTTATTAGTTCTTTTTCGTAATATTCCTCTATGATAAATCTTAAATACAAAGACGGCGTCTCCGTATAACAGCGTGTAAAAGTTAAACGTTTGATTCAATTTGTACATAATTAATATTATGAAATATACTTATTAATTTATTTAATATACTTAATATTATGAAATGTATCCATTGAATGCAACGATGATCTTTCATTATTGTCTACTTAGATTTCTTCGCGCCCTCGTTGAGGACAGTTCATTAAGTACAGCAGCTTTTGACAATAACCTACACTGAACAGCAAAGAAGTTCGATACTCGTCCACGACGAGGGTCTTTACAATCGACTTAACCCTCTGGGTCTGAGAAGAGATGTCAAAGTTCTTTGCATTCTCTATCACATTAACCACGGGGAGTGTTCTGAGGAATTGCTCGGAATCATACCGGCTACCGATTTTCATCACATATCGGCAGAATTCAAAATTCAATCGTCACCATCTCGATGGTTTCTCGCGTAACTTTCTTCCACGTAATATCAACCTATGGAATCAACTATCAGCAGCAGTGTTCCCTTTACGATTTGGGGACCTTCAAGAAACGAACCTACTCCTATCTCAAAAGCCGACAACGCACCTGCAACTCCTCTGGTGCTATGGATGTTCATGGGTGAAGGTGATCACTTAAGATCAGGTGAGCCGTATGCTCGTTTGCCACTTTTACTATAAAAATACATTTTCACCGGGTTTTGAGAGGTGACTAAAATATTCTGACTCGAGGCCGAAATACGGCTCTATCTGTTGCTTCAGGCGTTTTACTTATAAATAGTAAATAGAACGATGATTTGTTGTTAGTTGGACCACCCAGCCCGGAGATCGTAAATTCGATTATTTAAAAGAACAAAAAAATTCTCATTCGCCAAGCGTATTCACATTATTCCATTCTTTTAATAGACTCGTTAAGTGGTGTTTGTTTTAGTATTGAAGCGGCCATCTTATTTGTCTGCGGAAGTCTTGTCACAATATGGTAGAGCGCTTAACGCCATGTGTTATTGCCATCGAATGCTCGTAATAATTGTTAATTAAAACGTAATCAACTGGATTTATGTCACTGTGTTGCCAGATCATGGGATCTCGTCCCAAGTTCTATAATACATATATGGAATACTGTTCAATCTCCGGTCCGGGGTTCCTCAATATCAACTTCTATAAGACCGTGTACAACGTAGAGCTGCTCGAATCGTCCACGATCAGAGTCTTTCCGAATTGCCCGTGTGGGTTTGCGAAGAGATTTCTGGGCTCTTTGCATTCCCTATCGCAACTACCATGGGCAGTGTTCTGAGCAATTGTTCGGAATCATCCCAGATACTGATTTACATTACCGCATATCTCGACAGAAAACCAAACTCCATCGACACCATCTTGATGATTGACGTTCCACGACCGTACATTTTTCGTGTAACATTCTACTGAAATTCGAATCAACTATCATCAGCGGTGTTATCCAACCTGTACGATTTGGGGAGTTTTAAAAAACGCCTACTCCTTATTCAAAGGCGGGCAATGCACCTACAATTCCTCTGATGTTGTCGATTTACATGATCATTTATCCCTTTTCCTTTAAAAATAATACAATGGTAAGTAGGCCGCGATACCTGTGCCAGTATTATATGTATCGGCTTATTACAGGAGACCATAAGTGTACCTTCATTTTCATAACTAAGACAGCACTGCAAAGATTCTAAACAGATGGCATCGTCTGTTCATTACCAGTTAAATTTTACTTTATTTAACTATATTCATCGAAAGAAACACAAAAAATATATGGAAAATAATCTGTCAACAGATGGCGTTGCTAGTCACGAAAATATTTCTCAAAATTTTCCTTACCCGTTTTCTATATATATCACGGTTACCACATTTCGCGGATGATCAGCCCAGCTGAATATTAGTAATACTATATCGAAACACTCATTAGATGATTTGGTTTGTTTACGATTATGGTTTATCTAACGGATTATATAACGAGCCGGTAAGGAGACGCGGCGCGGCGTTGTATCTGCAACCGGATGCTGTCCTATTAAACACTTCTAGCTCTGCAATGATGAGTAATATGCCTTAGCTGGCTCCACCAGCTACTTACTGGGATATTACTGATACATACATATTGATCTATTTTTTAACTCAGAATGCGACTTCAAATAAGGAGCCGTTTTCAATTCGTCTGTATGTTTTTCAATGTTAAACTTTCGCCGGGGCAAACTGATTTCGATGATTCTTATTTTGTTTGAAAGTGGGTGCTTTCGAAATGTTCCCATTCAATTTCGGTCTAAACATTGACATCCATGTGAAAACCAATATAAGTGTTAAATTTGTGTGAAGTATGTGCGCCACAAATGGGCGAATAACTCGATATCACGGCGAATTATTTAGATGATTCATTTTCTATTGCAAAAGATTTACTTTAACAGTAGGTTGATGAAAGTTAGCTTAAGTTCTGATTTATTCTATTTCATAATTTTCCTACGATAATTCGGAAATACAAAGAGTGTAATAAAATTGCGTTTAACATTGGATTCGATTTGAAGTCGGTTTTTGTTTTAAAAACAGTCTCTGCCTACTACCCACCATCAAGTGCGTGAAGCGCTTATTTTATTAATGCTTTTGTTAGCATGAGCGCTAGTCATTCAAGTGGCGCGCCGTTATGCAGAAACTATATCCATTAATTGATACACCAAGCCGTGACAATTGTTTACCTTAGCTATATTACGATATCCTACACTACGGCGTGTGGTCACAGACATAGGCGAAAGCGGGTAACTATTAAATTGTTAAATATCAATTGTCACCACAGTTAATTGTTACCAAAATCATGAAGTTAATCTAGCTGAGTCATAAAACAATAAAATTAAGTTAAGGCCTATGTATATATGTCTCACTGCTGGGCACAGACCTCCTATGTACAGAGTATAAGGGCATAGACAATGTCCGCCACGCACACCTAGTGTATATTGGCAGACTTTACATGTTTCCTTCAGCGTCGAGCGCGTGGTAAATTAGCACATAAAATTGTTGCTGCCACCGGGGATCGATCTCGGGTTGCTAGTACTAACAAGGCTCTGTGGGGTCCTTATTTAAGATTAGATTCTTGACTCTTCTCTTATTTAAAAATTATTTTTAATGCACTTCTTAGTTAGTTAACTCTGGAAAAAATGTTTTATATGATGTAAATCTATAAAGGCTTTGATCTTGAATACGTAAGCGACATATTTGATGCGCAAGTAGCCCAATGGTTTAGGGTACGGTCTGTGAATTGTAAGGTCGTGGATTCGAATACACCATGCGACTATTGACGTGAATCTCTATCTAACACAAGCCTAAGTTTATTTGGAATGGTTAATAAGAATGTTAATAATAATCGTGAATAAACATATTTATAGTAATTCATAAGTTATTGATTTTGTAAAATAAAAAATAAAAAAATTATGGTCTATTCAAATTTGCTTCATTCTTAAACAACCAAGTTCTCTCCTGTTGTATACATTGTCGTTGCCAAGTGATGTTTGTCTATTTGTATTTCATTATCATCATAACATCATATTCAGACGTTCTAAGGAGTCATACATTTTATTTATTGAGTCCGTCATCTCTCCTCGTGGTCTCTACCTGTTGGTAACTTTGTGAAATATCGCTTATAACTTGCACCACAGAAACTACTATAACATACGCTAATGAGCAATAATGTGCTTTAATGATAGTACCTATAAGGTGCAAAATGATGTGTGGAAAGCGTGAGAAAATATGCCGAACAGGCGTGTACAGTGATAAGAAACGGCCGATCATTGAAATGCGAGCGCGCGATACTGCCGATATTGTTTTTAATTGTTCTTCCGAGAACTTCCCACTTGACGTAGTCACAATAACGGACTATTCCGCTATTTTCACTTCCCCGATACAATGGACACACTGTCTCAGGTTTTGTATACCTTTTTATTTAAAACTTTAAAGAGCTAAACATTTTTTCTTATAAATATTATTAACATCTTACTAATATCTTTAAAAGAGCAATTCTTATATAGTTTAATACTTGCTGAGCACAGGCCTTCTTAAAGTAGATAGAGACAGGCCTTGTAAAGAGAATATAAGGGGGAAGAATTCACATGCCTTAGAAAAATTTTCTACGACATGTAGGTTTCCTACGTAGTTTTCCTTTATCGCCGAGCGCGTGGTAAATCAGTACTGAAAATTGCAACTAACAAATTCATTGGTGCCGGCACCGGGGATCGAACTCGGGTTGCTAGTGTACTATGCACACATGACACTGAGCTACCACGGCTTTAATTCTTAATAGATATAACCGGAATCTCAGAAACGGCTCCATTTCATCAATTTTTTTTAGGCTTTTTTTAGAAAATGTCGTTTTATTCGCCTATGTTATTAGTTCACGGCGTTGCTAAGCAACGGTCAGTATTCGGTTTGATGTTAATTATTTATATAATACGTGTGTCATATAGTGATCAATTAATAAAGTAGTCGATATTCAGGTCAAAAAATGAAATGTTGCATTTTTTGACCTGAATCATGGACTAGAAGATATATAAGAAATAAATGACAAATTTTGAAAAAGATGCTTCAGTCACTCGGCTAAGGCCAGGAATCATTAACGAGTTAGTAGAGTGAGTTGAATCTAGAGTTAGACGAGCCATGAAACGATTAACCAAAAATAATACAGATCAAAGCTCGGTTATCCAAGTACTTCTTATTTATGATTCCATCTAAGAAATTATTGATAACTAAAGAATTGTGAAATGTTCCTTAATTTTGTAACTTTTTTCTTGTTTGATTTTTGTGTACATTAAAGTCATATCTATATATCTATCTAAGCTCAAGCTTGATCACGTCAATAGTGGAATGGTGGATTCAAACCTTACCGAAACCTAAAACATTAGGCTATTGATGCTTTTACTTTGTTGATTTCGCGTTTCACAGATGAGTCGAATTGTGAGCTAAGATAGAACTACCGCCGTTAAAGGTTTAATCCATAATACTACAAATATAATTATAAAATTATTAAAAACAATAACTAACTAATCTCTGACAATATTACAATCAAATTACACTTCACCATTGAATATAATTTATTTTTCAACATTTTAAAATAGCACAAGCTAAAAATAACCGTTGCGCGGCTACAACATGCTAAATGCGAACCACAACAGCATTCGGAACATTTATTTCTGCACCAAGGGAACTACCAAAAAATTCACACGCGATACTAATTTCTTCCGCAGTCGACTGCAGACAAATTAACATTGACTGCATTGAGAAACTACCCTCGGTTAGGTTTAACAAATTAACAAAAATAGCGGACACACTGTGAACCGACTTTAAGAAAGGTGGTTCTCCATTCGTCTATATTTCTTTAATGTTTGTTCATCAATTTCGTTTTTTTTTGGTATAGTGGGTTGGGTTTCTATTAGGTCTAATAAAAATTTGGTTGGCATTGGATTCCGAAGATATACCAGGGAACTCCTAAAACTTGTAAAAGAATGGTTGATTGATATATGGCTAGGTTTATGACAATCTGCAGACTAATCTGTACACCTAAACGACTACAAATGTGGGAGAAGGAAGTTAATAAGGTGCAAGAAGTTCGTAATATTATGATACTTCGGAAATAAAAGATAGATATAACTTTGGTGTATACCAAAATGATACAAGAAGCAAATTACAGAACTAAGTTACATTGTACAATGTGACCTTATCGTATGGACACGATTGGGGAAGTAACGAGACCTTGCGGAATATCGATGTGCCGGTATTATAGTTATACGTCTCGCCTGGTTTATGATACATTGGCAACACCTGCAATCTCTTTACCAAGTGTTTGTGGATCACTTAAAATAAGTTCAGCCACAAGCTCGTTTGCCCTTTCCTCCTCTAATAAAAAATTTGGAAAAATTCCAGTCAATTGAATTAAATTTAACAGTGTAAGTAAGAACTCGGGTTGCTACAACGCACAGTTTATGTCAAAGGTTTAGATACTGTAAATTGTTTGGATTTATGTGGAATAATCACAAACACCTATAGTTTCACAGCAACACCTTCAAATTATGCTTAGCAACTCCTTTGCCGTCGTGTCGCTGTATAAAAATAAAAACAGCGCTAACAATTGAAAACAACAGCATCCTCAATTCCCCCCGTTTATTTGGCCGCAAGTCCCAGTAACCAATTTTATATCCATCAGAGCAACATGTGGCGAAATCGCTGCCGGAAAAAAAAGAAAAAAAAACCCACTCTCCCTCTCCCTCCGGCGTACGACGCCGTCCCTCTCCGGCAGCACATGTGTTGCCCGAATGCGATCAATGGATATTTTTTTCTTAATAGTTTCATCAACGGGTTGCTTCACTGAGCCGATATTGGGAATTGATGCAGTTCTATTACGCTCAGTGTTTGCGTTTCGGGGAACGGCGCCTTGTCACGTGTTGGGATCGCTTAACGCGAACGCCGGCGTTTTAGTTACGAGAACTTAACGCACGGTCATGTGGACTGTTCTGAACTACAACTATTACGGATTCGTGGCAGCTCAAGTGAATTGTGGTAAATATTTTTTTATAGTTGTTTGCGGTATAAAATTAAAGAGTACCAATAACGTATGTGGACTCATTTCACTTGAGAAAACCATATAAGTGTTACGTTTGTATGAAGTATGCGCGCCACTAATGGACGAATAATTCAATATCACGCCAATCAATCAAGAGTAGTTTGATGAGAGTTTGGTTAGGTTCTGATTAATTCTATTTCGTCATATTCCTACGATAACTTGGAAATATTAAGAGAGAGTCCGTTAATTAAACTCCAGTGAAAGACAGGTTTAAAAACAATAGCTCCTTATAGTTGCATCGTTAAAAAATATAACGACGTTTTAACACCGTACTGCCAGTTATAATATAACATGGTTATGACGAGGACAGCGATACTGGGTCGAAGCAAACGACAGAGACGGACTCATCGCGACTGTTTATTACTGATATAGATTCACGTTTGATCTCGACGGGAACAGGTGACGTCCTGTAATGATGAACTACATTATTTTGTGATCTAAATTTGTCCGCAGTGATGTATTGGCGCGCTTACATCGCCCGACACGGGACCGACACGGTGTCGATGTGTGATGTGTTAATTAACAATTGACGTTATGCGAGTTTTTAAATCTATTTTATTATTATATTCATATAATACATTAAAAGAATATTGAATACGTTATTATATTGAAATAAAACTTCTTTACGCACGCTTGACTTGGCGAGTAAGCCGGTGAATGCGTTACGAAAAGTGTGATAGGATGTTAGTGAAAATAGAAAGTGACAGAGAGATTTCTGTAGGGGCAAGAGAGAGCAGTGCGAGCGCACATTATCTTTTTCTCTTGTACAATCGTGTATATATTATATATATATATACATACACATAGATGGACCTAAAAAGTATTATTTCAGTCTTATGCTTTAAAGGACAATGAGTTCAAGAGAGGAAAGTCTTGAAATGGAGGCCGTGCATGGGTCGGAGAAACGTCAGGCGCCCTCCCTCCAGAGGGACCGACGTCCTTATAAGGATGGCTGGATGCGGAGAGCGGAGGATTGTATATGATGGAAGGTATTGGGGAAGGTCTATTCCCAGCAGTGAATTCACTGGGATAATGATGATGATGATGTATTATTAATCAGTCATCACCGATACTCAAATACGAATTGAAATTGTGCACCATTTGTGTCGTGAAATTGAAATCGTACGCCGCCCCTCTATTAATCGAATAAAAAAAACATTCAAATGTCAAATTTCGTTACCCGATGTCTTTTCGGGAGTCCCCTGCGTCTTCCCGATACCGATATATCGGATAAGAAACGTAGGCTATAGTGCTGCTATAGATAAATTGGCCCCTTTGCTATTTTTACTTCTATCATAATTTGATAGTATAATACAAAGCCGTCTTTCAAAGAACAATTATGCAAATCAATTATTTCACATTGATATGATAGAGATTCATGTGTAAGTAATAATTACAATAAAATATACCTCTGTCGTGCTTTTTTTCGCCTAATCAGCTGTTTAAGTTTCAGTATCACTTCATCAGAAAAACATTCAATGTAATGACACATTCACATCAATTTAATGTTGAAACTTCAGATAACAACTTCTTGTAAATCTGATGACAGAATCTTAAACAAATTCCCTAGAATTAAGCACTCATTTCCTCACGCCTTATCGTGCAATGTAAACACAAGTTACAATAGCCTATGACGTGATGTTAAATTTAAATAGTTAAATTTGTTAGAATTTATAGTTCATTGCTGTTACACGTCAAACCATAGAGAGATGATTAGGTGAACTAAATGTTTCCTTTTTTCGAACGTCAATTTGACGTAACTTGGTGCAATTCCAGTATTAGTTTCCAGTATGACTACATACTTGTTGGACGCGCACGACTTTAGGTAGTCCTGGGCACTGCTGAAAATCAGCGCTGTCATATCCTTGCAACGGCATATGCTGAGACGGTGTCCAATATTGGCATAATGTCTGTACATCTGTCATGTACTATTTGTGCATTTTTGCCAATAAAGAGTAGGTATGTCTATATCTATGTCTACTTCATGATGATTCCATTGTTTCACGATTTAATGCTGTAAATACTTTACAGCGGGTACAAGTTTTAGGTATTCCTTTTTATTGCTAACGCTGTTGTTTAATAATTTATGATATACCTAATGATATATTAAATTAAAATACAACGGGACCAATTCCTGTCAATCCATTCACAGTAGACTTGCCACCGTTTCTATATTTCGATCATAAACAAAGTTTTATTTTTTCTATGTCCCTTTCCCGCGTTTTTTACCAACCATATTTATGTCAACTCACACTGTTTTAAATCCCCAATGAATTATAAATTGTCTAATTATTATCCCCAAGAGTGCCCCTTGATATATTTGTGTTTAGTATAAAAATAACCATACACTATCTGAGTTATTTATCTATGGTTAAGTCATAACCTATTTGATGTATGGGCAGACGGTTAATTACATCGGGGGGAACGAAATGTTTATTGAATATTCATGGACAAGACAACGGTTTTTTGGTAACCGACCGGAACTTGCACAAGAGTGGATATGAAACCGCTTCATTTCTTAAGTAATTAATAATTTAGATAATATCTTTTATAATAACAATGACATACATGCTAATAACTATAACCGGTGGTTGTTAACCACGACCACGTGGTTATATTGCTGGGATTTGGGCAATAAACTGCCATGCAAGATTGGTCAAATTTTACTGCGTTAGTACTTAAATCTTCAAGTCACAAAAGTCTGGATATCTTCCCATTATTATGGACAATATCACCAACCTGAATATCTTAACTGTTTCATAGTGTACATAGTAATAGGTGACCGAATTGTACATCTGCCGAATCAGTGACGCCAGATGGGGGAGGAAAATTTTGAAATGCGCATGGGTCGTAGGGCGCCTTCCCTCCAGATGCACCAACGACCTGTTAGTGCATCTGAAGGGAAGGAAATAAGAAGAGAGAGAAGTAATAAGGATAGGCAAAAGTAGCTGTCATTCGTATATGATGGAAGGTATTGGGGACGGCCTATTTCCGGCAGTGGATAGAAACAGGCTGATAATGATAAAACTATAATTATATTATCAAAAATTATTATAACAAATAATAAACATTAATCAATTATTATCCGTTGTTCTAAGTTACTTGTTGTAGAAGTTCACGAATAAAACATAAAACCGACTTCAATCCGATTCAAACGTTAATCAAAATGTAAGACTAACATGGTTTTCTCGTGGATGCCATTGTCAGAAGTGAACCAAATTTCACGTGCCTTCAAATAAAAAGGAATCATCAAAATCCGTTCTGAGGTAATAAACACAAAAAAAAATACAGTCGAATTGAGAACCTTCTCCTTTTTTGAAATCGGTTAAAAAGTACTCGACCCCATAGACAGAGAGTATGTCAGGATGATACGACATTAAAGACGTGTCTGCCTATGAGAAACAAGAAAACGTGTTGAATAAACATGAGTCTGAATTAATATATGTCAAGTTGTTTTAAAATTTCCAACATTGTCGATTTTGCGAAAAGCATAAGTAAACGAATCAATTTATAGTGATGAGCACGCACATCGATATATCCTAATAACGGAAATCGAATGCGATAAAAAACATCGGCCTACCAAATCGACAATATCAATTTCGTAGCGCCGTAAGGGCGACACTAGTTTTTTAATGCTCGGCGAACACGAATAGAGTCCGAGACGAATACAAACTGTCGATTATCGATTCGTTTAATTCGGAAATCGCATGTCGAGCCTTTATCTTTAATTAGGCAGGTGCCTTTGACGATTTTAAGTTCGTACGACCTTACACTTTTTAAGTACCACGATGACGGTAATTGAATAACAATTAATGGATAACATGATCCGCATGACAATGGCTATAAAATACAATTGGTCATTCCGCAAATTAATTGACAAGCAACATAATTGTATAATGCTTTCTCTTTACTTTTATTTCGACAACACCGTTTATTAAGCTTAGTAAAAGCCTATTCACTCTCCTCTTGCACTGTCAACCTGTGGAATCAATTGTCACCACCGGTGTTTCCGACAAAAACGTATAGGCGTTTTAAGGTCTTTCAAGAATCGACAACTTTGTCAAAGGTCGATAACACACCTGCAGCGCCTCCGGTGTTGTGGAAGTTCATAAACGTCGGTAATCTCTTAAGATCAGTTGAGCCGTAAGCTCGTTTGTCCCTTATCCTATAAAAAGACACACATAGTAATCGAAATTATTCCAGTCATCTGCTATGCGAATAATAAAAGACCAATCAAAGTAATTCGTTGTGGTTTGAAGTCCACAACAAAAGAATGAAATCCAGCAGTGCGTCTTGAAGTACGATGGCGTAACGGAAATGAGGGAATTACATCATATAATTCATGTGAACAATGCAATCTGTAGAACAAATGAATCCTAGCTACCATGTGCTTAAGCCTAAGTTGGTGCTAATGCCAAAAGTTTTTAAGTATAAAAATTGATAAAACTTCTATTCAAAGCCACTTAGTATCAGAGAGTACTCATGCCAAAAACAATGAACAAACCGAAAAGCCATCAATCAAAGAATTGCAATGAACGACGAAATAATCAAATTGCCGAAGCCGAGCAGCTCAAAGGGTACAAAGGTTTTCGGAATAGAGCCGAATAAAACCGAAAAATATGCCTAATATCTGGCGCAAGGTTCGCCGATACTTCCGCTGTAGGAAGCTAAAGCCGTGTACACACTTAACCGATGTCTTCAACTGTCTGCAACGAAATACATATTAATTAGACGCATTAAATTAGGTGGTTATAGATAAAATAATGTACCCACTTGTGGGAAACGTGGGGCATTATTTCGCTAAACCGACGTTATTGTATGAGTACGTCTTATTCACTATACATGCTACTGGGATGCACTAAGTCATTTTTGCGTGGCTGCATGGGGTACCAGAGCAATGTTTATTTATGCTAAGCATAAGTGGGATGAATTGTAATTAGTAGGTAACAAAAGAATCTTTAATGTGAATCCGATTGCACTTGTTTTAAACTACAGCAACCAGTTTATCTTAGCTTAATTCTGTAAGCCCTGGACTGCTGGGTTGAGTAATGAACACATTGCTGAATTCTCAATTATCCGGATTGTCAAATTTTGAGCAGAAAGACCTTACTGAATAGCAGATTGTATTCACTATCACCAGGATGTCTCACTCAATTCATAACTTCTCTCGTTCTCAATCGTTCCCTCATTTATGAGGATCGTGACTCCTCTTTGGTTCATTGACGAGGGCATCGTTATCAAACGACTCCAGTTGTACGGAGATCTGGTCCGACCAACTCTTCGAACTCCGGACCTTTGTCCTTTCCCGTCCCTACTAATCTTTCCAATTTTTTGTTCTCTTTTCTTCTCTTTTTTGAAATATACATATACAGGAAAATTCATAACTCTATGTTACATAAAATATGACTGTGCCTGAAAAAGCAATCGTGTGAGCACTTCCTAGCACAACAAAAGCGGGAAGGCGACGGGAAAGAAAAAGGTGAATCGAAAATGGCAGTCATGATTGCTGCATGAATTGCGATTTTTGATTTGCCGCTGTTATCCCGCGATCGTTTGTTACTGACAAACTGACGATTCCACTTGCCCCTTTCGTCAAACATTGCTCTTTCCTTTTCCCGCGCTTTATTGACATTTATCATGCGAAGCGGCCAGTTATGGCCGTCAGATTTATTAGTCATAAATAAAAGAAAATACATATTAGTCTACTTAAATAAAATGAATAAAAGAAGGCGTAAAATAAGAGAGGATTTTCTATATATATATATATATATATATATATATAATACGTAAATATATAATTACCGAATCGCAGTCTCAGAAGCTTAACGCTCGTTTAAACTAAACAATATTAAAATATCCAATCCACTTTTTTTCATTTATATTAAAACAAAACTTACTAATTATAACAAAACTATTAAGCGGTTGAAATCGCCGAACGAAATATATCGATTGAAAGCGAACTGGCAAACTTTTGTCACGAAGCCTATTTTTCAATGCACGATATATATTTTACTGCCATTATGATATTGAGCCGACTAAAACAAACTTATCTACGCGACCCACGCAAAAAAATTCAAGCAATTATAAATCTTATTTCTTTGTAACACAAACTAATTTGTAGTCATGGTATTACTGAAAATAAAGTTGCTAACATTCGAAGAAACAAAGTTCGTTATGCTGTAACAATAACAAATCGCAATCAAATTTGAACTTTATGTTGTCTACACACGAAATGTAATTTTTTTTTAAATAGCTAGCGTAAAGGCGTAATTTCTTTAATGTTGTTAAAAATATTTACGTGTGAGGGTGTCTTAGTTTTTTTTATTTATGGCTGTGATAAAATTGTTTGCGGCCATGTTCAGTTCGTTTAATATCGAGCACCTGTCTATTTTAAATTTTATTATCTGTTATCGATGTAGGAAAAGGAATAAATCACGCGGTGACCCTCGCACGGTACGGGGGGCACACTTGCACGTATCGTGTGGACATGGGGATATAGCGGAGTGGGTTTTATCGGGTGCCCCTTTCTAAGGAAGATAACACTGGCTAATTTAAATATTCATTAACATTATTTTTCACTGTCATTAGTATAGACGGTTGGCTTGAGTACTCGTACAAATCAACGGTAGGAAGCGAAAATGTCGTATCTCGAAGATTGTCCTGAATGTCTTCTTTAAATTAAACTGTTTTTAATTTTTAAGCAGTCTTGACATAACGACAAAAAGACTGATGATTGGCGTATGTCTGCGTACCACTAAAAATAATGATAAAGGATTTAATTTTTTTTAATTTTTCGGCTCTGGTTTAAAATTGAATATTTCCAGATAATTTCAGTTTTCTACCAACAATATATACTTTGATCTGTGATAATATTTATATTCTAAATATCTGCGCGAATAAGAGATTTCTATAGTGCCTCGTGTCGTACTTCTCGAGTCTTTTTTAACTCTCAATTCTGGCCAATACATGCTCATCTTTTGTAACAAACTACAACCATTCACGACTGTCTGGAAGGTGTTGGCAACACTAACCACTCAAAATATTGTATAGAAATAAAAATAGATGAGTAAAGATATATCATAAATCAAGAAATTCTCAAAAACTCAACACTAAAAGAAAAAAGAATGTAAATTAAATTTGAAATCACTGTGATAAATTTCACATATGTCAATGCGTGTCAGTTGTGTGCATGTCACGTCACACTTCACAGACGAACAAACATCACGTTTTCAATAATCCGCGATTGAAGGCATTATGTGCGTGTAACGAGCGTCAATCGCTCAGATAAATGTGTCAAAATCACGGAACCATAGACTATAGCAACCTTAAACGTAGAATACAATAATATTCGTAAAACTCCAAATTTCAAAATTATAGTGCTTATTTAAGGTTCAAGTATTTTTATTTATTGTACTGCCGAGGCAAGCACTGGAAGTACTGGTTGGAAGTTGTACCAACGGTATGATGGCCGAAGATCTTGTACCAGTTTGTTACATCAAGGAATAAATTAATTTCTTACCATAAAATCTTTCTTCTACAGACTGCTATTATTTAATCCACGCATTCATCATTAATATCCAATTAATTTCTATACAATTATCAATTATGTCATTTTCTACTTAAACCAGAATGTAATTAAAAAGCATAACAAGTATATTTACGAGCAAAAACAAGAGCCGACTTCAAATCGAATCAATGCAAATTATATAAGACTTAAATGATTTTCTTGTAGATGCCATTGTCAGAATTGGACCAAATTTCGAAATGGTACCACAATGGAAGCACTAGCTTTGAAAAAAAAGAATCATCCAAATCTGTTCACCAAGTCGAAACTTATGAGGTAAGAAACATAAAAATAAAAAATAAAACATATACACTTAAATTGCCAACCTCCTTTTTTGAAGTCGGTTGAAAATAAAATAGAGTAACTTTGAAAAGTAAAAATTGTACATAAAATTATTTATTATTCAATTATTGGATTAACATCGTAGACTGAACTTGTAAAATGTCTTCGACATTTCGATTTCTCGAAAAATAAAGTTGTTTAGATTTTTCGGTTAATGCCGACCAACTACGACGCGCACGCGAGCGCTTCCGCGTAGATCACAATCACTGACCAATTTATTACTTTCCGTCAATATACTGTATCATTCAAAATAATATCGTATGGCATAAGACATAAGACCTATGATTTTACTATATCACAAATGTAAGAACAGTATAAGTTTGTTTGTCGCCCCAAGACGTTCGATTTTCAACTTTCTTTTTTTTTAATTTTTGAATTTCGTATTCTGTCGAAATAGACAGAGCTATTGGTTTTTTTTTGTGCTATTGCTCGAAGTGTCAACGTCAGGTTGACGGCGATGTTTCCGTTTTAAAATTTATTTTATACAGGCAACAATAAGTTTTGTGTATAATATAAACTTAGAAACAGTCTTTTTAAATCGACTGTGTGCTAAATATTACTTTACCATGACAGCTATGTAATAATTTCTTTAATGAAGATTCGAATCATCTAATTTCGCTCATGGAAAAGTCAACCTGCTTTTAAATATATTTTGAACTCGATTTGAAAAGTACCAAGGCTTCATAGGTCCTAGGAGAATACATATCGTCCATAGCTTCGAGTCTGCTAAACCAATTGTGTCAAAATTCACGTTCAGTGATGTACAGTTGTCGTATAGTGTTTTTACTAGTTTTGGCAATCTGATAATTCAGTTGTACCACTATGGTTTTCACTATGACTCCGCTGACACTCCAATATTGTTTCAATAGTCGTTATTTGTTAATATCGTACAGAATGCTGTCCTTAATATGAACATTTCAAATAATCATAAAATTAACTAAAAAATAAATTAATAGATTACGATTTTTGGTACATTTCACTATGAAACCAACCTACCTTAGGTAGGTCGATTTCATAGAAATGTCATTAGTAAATAGCAGATTTGGACTTATATTGGTGACATACCAAAGAAGAGCAACGGATTAAGTATTCAGAAGCGGTGTACCTATGCGAAGATAATAATTCATGAAAAAGAGCGTGTTTAAAAGTTTATTATTATATTAATATATTATTATTATGAAATATCTGTATACCCCTTTCCGACAGTGAAATAATCGAACACGTTCATTTTTTTGTGACGGACCTATGCTGATGGGCTTTAGAAGCTGACATCAACAGTTTTTTTTTTTTGAAAATGAAAGCTAGCAATATTTTTTTGTCAATAGTCGAATGGTGGATTCAAACCTACAACCTTACGATTCGCAGACCGTACCTAAACCATTAGACTATCTCCGGATTTTAATCAGAGCTCTTAGATCTCTTAGCTTGAACGTCTATTAGGTAGTTGTAGTTGACACTGGGTAGTCCTGGACACCGCTGAAAATCAGCACATACTGAGACGGCGTCCAATGTTGGCATCATTTTTTTATGACGAACTACACAGATTGGCCAGAGAAGCTGGCCTTGACTGCTTCACCGGATTGAGAGGTGGCATAGCTCTTAGGTCGCTTAGCCTGAACCTCTATTGCTAGTAACTCGACACAAGTGTCCCCGGTGAGGGGTAACCTCGGCTTGGACGGTTGTTGTTGGCATTATGTCCTATTTGTCCGTTCCTCCCTATGTATTTTGTTTATTTTTTAATGTGTATTATATTTTGTGTGTAATGTGTAGGTGTATTATGATACCAATATATAAAATATCTGTGTCTAGGTCTATTGGGAGCCCTAGATGACCTCTGCGTGGACCTCGCGCTAGCTTTCCGTACGCCCGAGAGATCCGAACCACGACTCGTTTTCGGCTTTTACGGGTAGACTGTTAATGTCGTCTCATGCAATACGAAGTATTGTAATTCAACAGTTAACACTAACAACGCGCTAATAATCCTTGTGTGACCCGCCTCGCTCTTATCCGCCACATCTGGCCACCCCTAATGAATATTAACTAATAACAAACTGTGGTGTAGAGCGAACGTACTGAAGTGGGAATAATTTCCATGACTCACAATGACGTACATCAATTTGTTAAAACATTACATTTTCCTTTTTTTTCTAACTAAATTAAATGTGTTCGACGCAGGGACATTTTGTTAAATGATTGTATTACTAAATCTAATTGTAAGGGCACTTCATATTAACAGAACAAAATTGAATTCCATTTAATATGGTAATGTGAAAATAACGCAATATTAAATAATGTTATTAGATTAGTAGATAGTATAATGTATAGTAGCGATAGTGGGAAACGATTAGAGTTGCGGTCGCGGGTTCGAATCCGTCTTAGTTTGTATCAACGTATTGCCGTTTTTCGATTTTTTAAGTACATAATTTACAAGCAAAAATAAAAACCGATTTCTAATCGAATCAAACGTAAAACGATATTACAACGCCCTCTTTGTATCTCCGAATTGTAATATCAATATTACGAATTAGAATTAATCAGAACCAAACCATACTTTCATCAAACTACTTTTGAATTACATCAGGACTTATACTTATATACCCATAGGTGCCATTGTCACAAATGGACCAAATGGGACGCACCAGCATTCAAATTAAAAAGACTCATCAAAATCGATTCACCCAGTCGAAAGCTATGAGTTAATAAACATTTTAAAAAATACGGACGAAGAAAAGAATCCCCTCCTCTTTTTCAAGTCGTTTGAAAACCTACACACAGTCGTCTAAACTTAACTGCGGAGCTTAAGACGCTCACTTAGCCGTCCTTGTTCATACGTTAAGTTTGTTCATGACATCGTCAGAAAACGTCGTGAGGGCAACTGTAAATCTTTACTTTATTTCTTAGTCTTCCTAATTCACTTTTCTATACTTATTAACTACAACACATTTAAAACAATAAAGTGTGCAGATTAAAAAGTTAAAAAGTCATAGTCTTCATTTATATATGTCTCACTGTCGGACGTAGGCCTTCTCTGTATAGAGAGTATAAGGACATAATCCGTCACGCACACCTAGTGCGGTTTGGACTTCACGTGTCTCTAAAAAAAATTCTAAGTCATGTAGGATTCTTTACGAATGTTCCTTCACCGCCGTGCGCGTGGAAAATGAGCACATAAAATTGCAACCTTATGTCCAAATGCCAATGCGGAGGTATTTCAACAATAATTTTCGAATTTTGTTATCGATATGGAATCGATGTAAAATCGATTCGTAAGCCCTGACCGCGCGGCAGCCCCGTGCGACGCTCCTGTTTGCATATCGCCGCACGAAGCTCGCACTTATCAAGTTTATTGATTGACACGCCAGTAATTCACCGTTTCAGACGTGCCGGCCGCAGTAAGTCATACGCTCAAGCGATTCCTTTTTATGAACCACAACAATTTAAAAAACCTATAGTCAGCATTTCTCAAGGGACAGAATCCGAAACGACGAAATTTGTTAAAGAACAAAAATAGTTCACATAGCTCTTAAAGTCGGCAAGTTGAAGTGGTAGTGGGCCGGCCATATCTGTCTAGTCAGTGACGGCAGATGGGGGCGGAAAGTCTTTGAATGGGGGCCTCGATTGGGTCGGAAAAGCGTAGGCCCTCCCTAGAGAAGGACGGCAAGATCGTATAGGCATTTTTCGATTCCGTACGGTAGACTGTTTTTGAAGGGGAATAAGCAAACGAACTACCGACAAATATAATGTATCACGCGCATATTGTTATGCATTGTTGGAGTGCTAAGAAAACGGTTATGATTTTAAAACAACCTGCCAGCAAAATTTCATAGAGTTTTTTATTTATAATGCATTTTATATTCAAAATATTGAAATAGTAACGTTTTTCATCTAGCATTTTTAAATTTGGACCGCTAATTGCTGTTTTAATGTTTAATCTTTTTCTAACAAAAATGAGCTAAAAAACACGATATCTCAAAAAATGGTTAAACTTTGCTTAATGTATATGGGGCCAAAATAATTGGAAGTGGTCACCCTTATCACCTCCTAACCGGTATACATTGATTTATTAATAATCACCACCACCACCATCACCACCACTACCAACACCAGATTGGTAAACCGGACCGAATTTCCTTATTATAAAAATATGAATTTCAATAAGTAATATAATTATTTAGGGTCTTGAATTTTATTTTTAGATTTTCTATCGATATAAATCAAGGAAACTAATTTAAAATTATTAATCGTCCAAAGGATTAGAAGTCGGTTTTTCTTACTACTTGAAATAATGTTCAAATTGACGTAATGTTATAATTTTTTGATGTTAAAACGAGTTTTTTTTAAATCGCTATCGCTTGTGAAATAGAATGGACGTGAAAATTTACAAGTCGTGGTTTTATTGTTCTTTGTTTTAGGTGGCGATAAGTTAGTTTTTGGGCGTTACACCGCTCAGGAGGGGTCGCGGGCACATGCTAAATGCTTCGGATATAGTTTGATTGCGACTGGACTTTTGTGTGATAGTTGCGTGTTTGATTTAGTTTTATCTCTCTTTGTTTAGTGGCCGCCACCTGCTTTTGAAACTATGTTTGAAGTTATTGATCTATGTTTACGTTGAACTTTTGTTATTCCTCTAGACTATTGACAAAACTGGGCGCTAGTTGAATCGTAAAATCTTTTTTTTGGTTTTGAATAATGTTAATTTTAGTTCCTGAGCATCCTCGGGTCAGAATGATATCGCGAATAGAGTTTATAAAAGACTTTTGTGCTGAGGTACCGGGAGGTACCCGATCTGACAGTATAGGCTCACTGGCTAATCAACGTAGATTTCCAAAATAACAAGTATATTTACGCAAAAACCAAGTCAAATCAAAAATTAATGGATTTTATGAGTTTAAGAATAAAGGTTACACCTTCTTTTAAGATTTATATGGTTTTCTCATAATACCTTTGTCAGAACTAAACCAAATGCGACCACACGGGAATCACCAGGTTTTATATAACAAAAATTACCAAATTCGTTGCACACAGTCGAAAGTTCCAAGTTAACATTTATTAAAAAAAAATAGCGATCGAGCACCTCTTCCTTTTTTTGAAATCCTTTAAAAAATAGGTTGTTTTGTTTCTTACACAAACTGCTCTACTATCTTTATCAAAACGTAATCGATTGAACGGCGCTTTTTATTTAGTCTCGTAAATTTTTTCAACCCCTGAAAGCCTTCTAAGTAGAACATAACCAAATTAGTTTCGACACGAAAACTCCAAGTGGCAGATTGTCTGGCGCAATAGAATCGATATAAAACTTCCCCTTTCAATACCTTTTTTCTGTTTCAGGTCGAACAGGGGCACATCACAATAAGAAACAACGAAGACAAAGAAAAAAGCTGTTGTAGCACGCGACGCGAAAAGAACAATCGATTCGACACTGGCACCCGAGTGTTTGTTGGCAGTTTTATCTATGCCCCGATTTGTTTTTAAAAATGGCGGGCTTAAAGTTTGAGTTTGGCGCGCTCCGGGTTGCGTGACGGGTCATTATGCGCCGGTACTGAGCGCGGCGCGGACGTCCGGATGCACCCGACGGGCGCGGCCAGCCTGCCCGCCGCACCAGAGGCGGAGGTGCAAGCTATGCACTCGATGGACTGGCTTTTCAAGAAGGAAAGGATATATCTCCTCGCACAGTTCTGGCAACAGGTGGGATACACTGTTTATCAATTAACATCCTTTAATAAGGCATAACATTCTTAAAAGAAACGGTTTTTGTAAACGAACCTAAACCGATTATTCGTAGAAGCATACTTTGACTGTTACACCGCATTGATAGGTGGCATAGCTCTTAGGCCGCTTATTCTGAACCTCTATGAAAAACGGTTTCAAATCATTATTAAATCATCATTGCCAATTTTTCACTGAAAACGTCAAAAAGACTAAATAAATACTAATAATCCATCCAAAAATGAAGTCTAATCAATTATTGTATACAACGTTAACAGAATAACATAGGTTTGAACTAATAGCCTTGTAACTAAAGCAAGAGATAACATTTGAATAGACTATAACAGAGGAGACCACTGCGAACAAAGCAACGGAATCAATTATTAGTTTAATATAAGGCGCAATTAACCTGCGGGACGAGGGTGACCGATTCCCGAGCCCGGCTCTGAAACAATTACATCTATTGTTGTTGCAATCTCCGTAATATCTGATCGACGTTTAGGTTCGATAGACCTGCGGAGAATTCCAATTCCGAACAGGTAATGACCGGTGCCGAATCTAAATTTTAGTTAATATCTGCGCAGATCAGATACCTTGCTTAAATTTGGATACAGTTTATTTTTTTATATACTTTCTATGCAAGTGCTTGACTACGATCCCAACTGTTGTTAAGTGGAGATGCAGTCCTGCATGGTAAGCTTATATCACATATTATTGCAATATCCAATCAGAAAATATTTAACGATTTTACTGAAATCTAGAATATTTTAGTCAAATTGCCGGTAAAATCTGGTTGTCACAGGCAAAATCCATCGAGAAAAACTAGTGGTCGAAGCCCAACACGCTCGACTGACCAGATCCTCACCACTCGGCAAATTGGTATACAGTGCTTTGCATGCGGCTGCAGGTATGGGGAAATGAAATATGAAATATTTTTATCGACATGCACACACACAAAATATTGGATACATATTACCAAATGTTATTATACCTATTATATAACAAATACTACAAAAATTTTCTTACTTAGTATTCGTCCTTCGGTACACATCTCCCTGCTAGACTAATATATAGCCTGTATTAGGGAGATGTTGTACCTAACTCCGAGTTTACGAACTAAAGTTTGTTATATAGCTTTTGTGGTATTCGTGTGTTTCTGCAAAGAATAGTGTGCGTGGGTGCATGTGAGAGCGGGGAAGGAGCGACGGATCACCAACAACAGACTGATGGTGGTTAAAAGCCCTTCATTACTTACAATTGAGAGTGAATTTTAACAAGCATATTGTTTGACATAAGGGCAAACAAAATGTTAAGTGATTATGCAACCTACAATACCTACTACAGGTATTGTAGGTGTGTTGCCAACCTTTATTCCGAAAAATAGGGTTACCGCCACTAATACTCATTGATCAGGCAAATCGCTCTAGTATAGGATATTTCCACTAATGTCAGGTTGCGGTACTCCTTTAAATATGTTGACGTCACGTGACGACTTTCAAATCATAGATAATTAAAAATAATAATAAAAAGAGATGGAGATCTGATGGTCTCGCAACAGCAGAAATGAATTAAAACGTACGTAGGTAAAGTAGTAAAACTTACAACGCCAATTCGATCGCGTCACATAGATAGACAAAATTGGTTATAAGAAAAGACAATACAATGTAATGAACATGCATTAGAGCATTGTTCGCTGGCCGATGTTACTGAACAGCCGATAATCTACGGGCAATTATAATAAATGCATAGATCCATATCTAAGTGTTGCGCTCAGATACGGGGGGAAGTTGCGAAACGCATTGCGAACAAGCGGGAAGCATTCTAATGGCTTCTATTGAAATTTTCAAGGTGCAGGGCAATCGTGCTCCGATTGCGTATACCACAGGCACGGTGCATCGTAGGGTGGAAGGTGAATTTAGTGATTCTCTTTATCTCAGTTATACACATATAACTATATCAGATGTAGGCAGACTAAACGCAAACTAGACTTGAACTCTGGTCATACCCAGACCACTTGACAAACGTGGTTTTCTAGATAGGAGGTGAGCGTGACATTACACACTGAACTTTTTGATAAAGATGTCGCTTGAATAAACTTCTTACTAAAAACCAAAATAGGAAAGAAGCCGACCTGCCTACCCTGATCCGCCTCCACACCGCTTGATCCTCGTCTTATCTCATGGCGGTCTCTATATATATCTCGAGTCGAGTGTTACTTGAACTTGGTCAGACCAGCAGGTCAGTGATCGGCCACTTGAACTTTTCCTACTACAGTGAGTTTGTCAAGATTATCTCGTTGTCTTCGGACAATGTGGCCAAAGTAAATGGCGACTCGCCGATAGCTGTAGTGTATATATCAAATTGGCGCAGAATGGACTTGTTAGTTCTTTTAGAGAACTGGTGACTGGAAAATCAGCCCGCGTTTTCTATTTCACGATAAGAACCATTTACGGGTCCAAATATTTGTTTTTATTGGGTAATTCGAGATATAAAGATCGATGTGAAAATACCCTCATTTATCTATAGCTGTGACGTGTCTCATTCGATAAGAATTCCTGCATCTAATATTCTGCATACAATTAATTAAAGCAATTAATAGAAACGGTTATTGTAATTACAACAACACAATATTCTGAACACAAACATGTCCCGATATATTTGCAAACAATCAAATCATTTGGCGAATCGCTATTCGATGCAATTATTCGATACTCGGCGCTAATCGAGAAACTCGTAATTGACTTCGAGAGCTGTTGACATCGCGACATCGAGTGTCGAGTCGAGTGTCATAGATCGCGCATCATTAGCCGCGCCTTTGCATTGTGGAAGTAACTGTTTATTCATACCCTCATATCATACATCATACAAATATCTTTTATCATATCAGTTATAAATGTATATCATGCCCCACATGTTAAGTTACTAAGTACTTTTAAAGGAAAAGGGCAATCAAGCTTAGGTTCACCTGATCTTAAGTGATCACCGACGCCCATAGACATCCACAACACCGGAGGAGCTGCAAGTGCATTGCCAGCCTTTGAGAAAGGAGTAGAGTCGTTTCTTGAAGGTCTCCAAATCGCATCAGTTCGGTTAGGTATATTAAATATGCTGTCATCATGATCAAAGACATCATGAATATAATGATATTGCAGTACCCATACAAGCACTTGCAGCTGAAAAGCAGCTGGATGTAGAATCCACGTGACCACACCATCATTTTGTGAGTATCCGATTCGTACGGTTACGTCATGCAGTTTTACATTTTTCAATATATTTTATCACAATTTATCAATATATTTTTCAGCTCTATCGAAAATTCTACAGAATAATTTAAATGTTTGACTGTGTAATCTGTTTGTTATATTGAAATAACCCTTTTTACTACATGCATATATCTATGAATGTATATACTCTGCATATATCAAAATAACAATTTTTGTTAATCTGTTCCGGAGTGTAAAAAAAATAAAAAATAAAATAAAATCTAACCTAATCTCTGGAACGGCTGCACCCATTTTGACGGGACTTTCACTGGCAGATAGCTGATGTAAAAAAGAATAGCTTAGCTACTTTATTTTAGAAAAATTATGTAAATAGTTTTAACTAATTAAATGTGGAAAACCTTCAATGGCGGCTTTGAACCAAAAAATATATTTGTCATAAAATAATTAATGTATGTTTAGTTCGCATAACATTTTTTGTCCAACTACCTTTATACCCTCATTAATACTTCCTACTGCCATAGCCAGTGATATCCCGATTTATTCCGTTTCAACTGCAGCATTAGTCATAATAACGACAAATATGAACAATAGCCCGACCATACTAAGTCGAATGCAAAATAAATATTCATTCGCGTTCGAGGAACGGTCGGGAGTCGATTCATCCCGTTGATACGCCACATTTGAATGCCACGGCCCGATAGTATTGTGGACTGGACTTTATATTGATTAAAAAGCATATTTACATTGAAATTTACATATGCCGTGCCTCGCATGGTACTTATCGATTTGAAATAGCAAGGACGTTGTATTTGTAATGTCGACTGACTGCAGAGCTTAGTGTTTCTTTAGAAATGATTAATATCCTAATATATGGCGCACCAATATTGCCATTGGCGGGACGTGTTTGAAATTAGAATTGGCTATTGACGGGCATAAATACTAAACGTAGATTATCTGTACGAATAAATAAAATTGGAGTGTCTGTTTGTAATATTAAAATAAAAGCTTTATATTATACTAAATACGTATCGCGTATATATGACACATATGCCAAAATAACATTTTTTATCTGTCTGTCCTGTTTGTTCGGGCTAATCTCTAGAACGCCTGGACTGATTTTGACAGGACTTTCACTGGTAGATAACTGATGTAATAAGGAGTAACTTAGGCTACTATCATTTAAAAAAATTAAATCGATTGTTTTTAATCGCGGGGAGCAGCATGAAAACCGTAAAAGATAATCGAAACGAGAAATAAGAATCATTGTATAGTGTATTCGATTTCAAATAGGGTCTGTTCCGACGAAGGAGACTTTAAATGGCACCTTCTGTCGTTACAATAACAATTACTAATTTATCTACTTAATCTTAGACTATATACTAATATATCAATATATATCTTCATCTATTATACAATGCCTGTTCATTCGTATTACAAAGTTAGATAATTATTTTAAAACAACTAACAACAAATGAATTTGTATACGAAATTTGAAAAATTACACAGCGCGAACATACGCCGTCCGATTTCGATATTAATTTACATCGATAGAAGTTTCGAAAATAGAACGTCAGCCGTCATTCGATAAATTAAAGATGGCTCCCTCACCTGTCATTACACATGCAATCCACAGATATGCGAAACAGGCTAATTAATATATAGCCATAATAAACTGATGTGGCTCCACCACATCAATGGAGAAAGGAAGCTTCCCAAGGTCCATAACGGATTTCAAAACTCCTTACCTCGCAAAAAGAAACAAAACTGGTCCTTTTGGTAATCGTTGGGGGATTTCCAGCAGTTGATATTCTATGCCTGAAATTTTGATGACTCGAGAACAACTAGACTCTGGGGTTTATGAGCATTAATATCTATCTTCGTAACTTGGTGCATATCAATCAGTATAACATCTCAAGCTTTATCCCGATGCGCCATAAAATTCTCATAATCTCTTTCTATCAAAACCAATACCAATAAATGCGCTATTAGCCACCCATTTCGACAGAGGGCGGCGGTTAAGGCCACATTAAACCTGCCGAGAAGCCTCACCGACGGGGCCCGTTAATAAAACTAACAATTAACGTCTATAAAACGCGCCAGTCGAAGCGAGATCGCTTCGGTCTCGTTTATTGTGCTCGAAATACGGCTGCACAGTTCGATCGTTTTATGGTTTATTATCGGTAATTATGTTTGTTCGGTATACCGTTTGATTATATGTATGTATACAGATTGCTATCTTTTAGAATTTAGATGTTCCTTTTAAATTCAACTGATTTGAAGGTATTATTATAATGGAAATCAGTCACAGCATTTATTTATGTGCAATAATTTATATAGATACATTTTAAATCGGTAAAAGCTCCTGTAGACATAATGTATATATTGTAACATATAAAGTGCATATTATAATATAATATTTTAATAAAGTGTAAGGTAGTATGTATTGCAGGAAGACCTTAGCCGCTGTAACACAGGTCTATGACCTAGCTCGGCGGCTAAAGTGAGTGGATAAGGGTAACTTATATTATATTATTTTAAAAAATTCTAAAAGCGTGCCGCCAAATCTTAGATGCATAATGTAAATATAACTTGTAATTAATCCGTTAATAACCGTACCACAAAAATAATGCCCTGCCCTAAACCATTAGGTTATTAGGTAAAAATATTCCTTCTATCTTCTTCCACTTCTACTCCTTACCAATAAGATATTAGAGTGGTTTTAGCCCGTGAGAGTCAACCACTCCTTGATAGCATTGGCTGAATTTCTCCTCCTCGCGTAATAAAGATTGACTAATGAATAAAACTATTTCGTAATAAGATTACTGATGATATTTAAACATGACATACAATGTACTAATGTATAAAGAGGCGTCATATGTCAGGCGACAGGTTGTTTAAAACCCTCACTAAAACAAATAGACAGCAAACGCAGTGGTTAAACTACTTAACTCTAAATCCGCCGCGACGCACTCAATTAACCGAATAAACGTGGCCGCAAACATTCGCTCCGAACTCGGCAATTAATCGATGCGACCCGTCCGATACCATCGCTCCTGATCGCCAACAGTTCTGGTATGCAATCGGTTCCCACAGCCTTCGCGTCCCGGGAATTTGCCTCCACTTTTTCGGGGCAAAAAAGTCGCATGCTTTCCCATGAGTTGAGAAACAGCGGTGGTGAGAACTCTTTTAGAGAAAGTCATAAGTAAACATTACATTAGACACTAGTCATAATGGATTGTTTTTCAACCGACTTCTAAAAAGGAGGAGGTTCTCAATTCGTCTGTATGTTTTTTTTAATGACTGTTATGTACTTTCGACTGAATAAACCGATTTTGATGATTTTTTTTTATTTGAAAGCTTCCTGTGTGGTCCAATTTGGTCCAATTCTGACTATGGCGTCCATGAGAAAACCATATACGTTTTAAATTTTCATTAAGTATGTGCGCCACAAATGGATGAATAACTCAGTATCACGGCAACACATTTCGATTATTTTTTATTGGAAAGAATGTACTTCAAGAGAAGTTTGATAAGAGTTTGGCTAGCTTCTGATTAATTCTATTTCGTAATTCCTTTTTTTAACATTTATTAGCTATCCTTATATACACTTAATCAGCGCTTACTAACGTTTGATTCGATTTGTTTATTCTCCTAAATATACTTGTTTATATCTGCCATACTCCTTGCATGTTTTTATTTGCCTAGGTTCTATACATATCTATATGTCATCTATCTATTAATATGTATATATAATATTTTATGTATATATTAATATATTGTGAATGTATGTATGTGTATGTATCTTAAGTTCTACGCGCCCTACATCCAGAAGGACTGGCGACAGGAGTATAGTTGGTAGTGGCTACATGCGGGAAGCGAAGACCTATGTCCACCAAAAAACTAGGATAAACACAGGCTGATGATGATGATTAGCTCTTATCTTATCCTTTCTTCAGTCCATCTTACGTTCTAAATCCTTGTCCAGTTTTGGTCCTAGGTTAGTTTCCATATTGACTTTATGTTGTATTCGAAGTTCTTAGAGAAACAATGAAACTAAACGAGTAATTCTTTCATCTCTGTTATTATTTTATCATTGAGAACGTGACAGCGTTACCATGAGCGCCGCGGCTAAATATGTTTTCATCATTAAATCACCGTAATTATCGTTTTAGCAAACAAAAAGGAACGTGGCAAAGCAAGAGCGAGCCCCCGACCTTGCGGCCGCGGGGCGAAAAAATCCTTAACCTGTATTTAAAAATCGATTGCGACCAAAAAATTGTCACTGACAAATGATTCGAACGCCTTGCGGTTGAAATTACGAATTCAAATCTTCGAATTTCGAACAAAAACCGCCATTAACGGCTCGGGCGGTTGGCTTGTTTTTTTTCCGGCTGTCGATGATTTTCGGGGCTAATCGTGTTTTTTGCCGATTCGAGGCTAATCGATGCATCGGGTGCGCTAATTCGATTTGCGCCCCGCCCACCGCATCTATAACTGGGCGGGACCTATCGATCTTCTATCTGAATCATTACAGCTTCCCGCGCAAAAACGCTTCTTATTAATTTTTTAGTTATTTACACACTAGATGTAATGTTTAATTTGTATAGCGGTCCTATGTACCACATAAACTTATTATAGGCCTCACTACGACTTACAACAGACCATGTTTCGCTCATATTACTTAATCTATACAAATAAATATGAAGTGTATGTTTGTCATGTCAAAGTAACCGGCTTTTACTTCATGTATATACGGTACATAAAAATAACATTTTGTATGTTTGTTTGTTTCGGTTAATCTCTAAAACGACTGGACCGATTTTGACAGGATTATTCACTGGCAGATAGCTGATGTAATGAGTTGAGTTACTTTGATTTTAGAAAAAAGTAGTTTTTATTAGCGGGTAACACACAGGCGCAGTAAGTCAGTTAATATTTATATTATACACATATCGGGTAGGTAACTTTTTCTGTGTTTTAGTTTTGAGGGTACACACAGATTACTTCTGAGTTGCAGAATTACATATTTAAGAATACTAAATAGTGTCCTTTTATTATCCCATAGGAACAAGTGGGGTATAATACTAACTGTACTGTGTTAGTTTACCTTTAGAAACGTATTTGGTTTTCTTTATAGAATTTGTATTAATATTATGTAGAATGAAACAATAAATTACCATCAACTATTACATATGTTTGTAAATATTATAAAAAATAGAGCCGTGGTAACTCAATGTCTCATGTTGCATAGTACGCTAACAACCCGAGTTCGATCCCCGGTACCGGCAACAGTTTTAAGGACTAATGTAACACGCGGTCGACGATGAAGGAAACATCGTGAGAAAACCTACATGGGTTATTAAAAAATCATCTAAAACATGTGAGGTCTGTCAATCCGCACGCGGTGTGCCTGATAGACTCCGTCCTTATATTTATTAAATTATTATTATTGTAGATTACAACTTTTAAAAAATTTGAATCCATTGATATTCGTACACTAGATTGTTAACCAAAAAATGTAGGAAATCGTAACATATTTTACTAAACGAAATGTAATCTATCGTAGCATCGCCCCGTACAACACTAAACAACTAATCTACTACCATTTTTGTAGTCAATTCCACATAATCGAGCGTGAGTTGAATAGTGCGGGCAAATGCATCTCGATAATTTAATAATACAGATTATACAGAAAAAAAATATAAAGAATCGATTGCGGTTGATGACGCACACTGTGGCACAGCCGAATCATCAAGCGCTGATGGTTTTTTAATGATATTTTTCACAATCGGCCTGATCATTGATGGTTATTAGGTATAGGCGAATGCCTCGAGACACGGACTTATCTCCTCGACTGTACCAACTACTGCTAGCGAAGCTTTAACGCGATTATAGCATTTCTTGTTATTGTTATAAGGCATAAAGCGGTATCTAGTGTAACTAGTTAGTACTAAATGACTTATATTCATAAATTTTCGCAGTTAATCTAAAAAAATTAAATCTTTAAAAGCCTAATGGTATAGGCTACGTAATTGTAGGGCCGTAGGTTCGAATCCAGCATTATACTATTGACGTGAACCATCTCCCAGCACCAGCTTAGACTTCGTGAGAATGGTTTTTAATATTTGTTAAAGAAATTTTGTTAGCATTCTTAAAAAAAATAATGTATATGAAATACCAAAGACAATTTACATTTTATTTCGTAATTGGTTGCCGTGATATTGAGTTATTCGTCCATTTGTCCAAAATTTAAGACTAATTCGGTTTCCTTATAGACAGCATTGTCAGAATTAGACCAAATTAAACCACATGGGAAGTGCCAGCATTCAAATAAATAAGAATCATAAAAATCGGTCCCCCCAGTCGAGATATATGAGGTAACAAACATAAAAAAACATATCGACGAATTGAGAACCTCCTATTTGAAGTCAGTTAAAAAATGCATTCGAATTGCCTACCTCTTTTTTTGAGTCAGTTAAAAATGTTTGACAGTAGCAAGATAGTGACCACAATGGGCACGCACGTGGAAACCACAGCGTCTCGCCGGGAACGCAGAGTTAGGTAATTAGCATAATCTAAGACTGTTACGAGGGTAATGGCTTAGCTCGCGCGCCCTGTTTGTAAACAACATCGTGAACGGACCGACAGTTCAGGAGTAACTTACGTAATACCTTAATTACAAATACAAACACGCCCGTAACCCAAAAGGAGCGGCAGAGATCAGGCACTTCCATACTTATGTTTCACAATGGTTATGGATTCCCATTAGATATAAAACTTTACGCACTTTCGATTTGAGGAGGAAGCCGGTGAATGCGTTATGAAATATGCGATCGGGCGAGACGAACGTTGAGAGGGAGATATAAGTGAAGATAGAAAGAAAGAGAGTTACCGTCAGTTCGAAACCTAAAGTTAAATGTAAACAAAAATAACCTTAATTGAAAGAAAATCATTTAAAAAAAAAAAAGTGTGCTAATAAAATTTTACCTTCTCTTCCTTTTTGAAGTCGATTCAACGGTTAATTTCGTCTAAATAATGAATTATTATAATACTTGTATTATTTTGAATTTTTTTTAACTTGAATACCCCTTTTAAATAAATAGCATCTTTGTTTATATTTATTTATTGTCTTGTTCATTTTTCGTGTCTATGATACAATAAATCCGTTAACTTGGGCAGTAAGTCTCATGCCTTTTTTGCAGTATTCATTAAATCTTATAAGAAGAACAGAGTTTTAATATCGTCATTTTGTACTATTTATATTGGCAATGGCGTCTTTTGTAATATCGACATATACATGTATATTAATATCGTATTTTCCTACTAAGACATTTGTATTAATCTCTAAAAACCATAATTCACATTGAATAATTTGTTAACTAATTTGATTCGTGATTTTCAACTAATCAACTCAAAATACATTAACCGTGTCTCGATACCAATCAAATAATAAATTTAATAAGTAGATAACAAAATTTTAATGTATTTCCAAATTTTATTGCTTGTTTGGTTTATTTAAATTAATTTGCGCCTGTCTAATTTGAAATAAATTAGATAAAACTAGTTTTAAGGCAAGAACGTATTAGTAGCCATACATATGTTTTAAATATAAAACATATCTTAATTGTAATTTAACGTTCGTCATCATTCGCAAATCAAAGGACTCTGTCTTGTCTTTCCCTCTGATTACAATGTGGGGGGTGTTTTCAAAAGAGTTAGAGTTAATAGACATTTACTAAGCTAGTGCACGCCAGGACTACTGCATTTCCAGGAGGTAGGGTCGTGGTCTATTGCTTAGAAAAGAAAAAAAATGAGTGCGAGTTACACCACAGGACTGAAGTAACGTAAGTAGTGTACTAATATTACGTCATATGTTTAAGATAAATGTCCTTTGCACTACTATTCATTGTGTGATGTATACGTATGATGTTTTAGTACCTCAAATAAAATAAAAAATATGTTTTTATATACATATATATATATATATACACGATTATTGATGCGCGCACTGCTGTCTCTTGCTCCTACAGTGTGATACAGACAATAGACCTGCACTGTGTCTTGGATATACGAAACGTAACTGGCTATGAGAGAAAGAAAATATGGGCTCGCATCTCTCTCTCTTTCTATATTCACTATATCTCCCTCTAAACTTTCCTTCTGCCCGATCAAACTTTCCGTAACGCATTCAGCTTACTCCCCAAGTTAGGCTTGTGTAAAGAAGTTTTATTTATTATATCGATGTTGTTAATTCGAAAGCGAATTTATCATCCGTTCGTTGTTTCAAAGTGATAGATTTCTGAACGACGTTAATGTACAACATGCCTTATTCGTTACGAGCACGAAGTTTCACTAGAGCGGCCGCTAGCATATCACGCGATGAATCGATACATCGAGTAATGATGATTAATAGCCGTCGAATTATTATTTCTTGCATCATTTTGTACAGAAAGCGTTCACATGTTTTCATTTAATTCTAAAGTGATAATTAACCTCCTTTGTGTTTGTTATATTTACTTTTTGTCTCACTCTTTGTATTAATTAAAAGTTGTGCGTAACGGTCCTAACGTTTTTATAACGTTAATTATATAGAAATATGGTGTTGTCTATTGTTTAATTATCTTCTTCAATTGAATAGAAATTTACCCTCTAAAGAATGTAAGAAAAATTTTCAATTATATTTAATTAGATCTAATTTTTATACGTAATTAAATATAATTAATAAATTATATTCTGCAAAAGACTGTCGCACTAATAATAGTTGCAGGAATTTAAGTAAGATTAAATAAAAAGTTCGGTAAAATCCTCGGTTCTTACGTTACGGGGTGTGCTCCCTGCAAAACATATTGGTTACTCACATATATCGTTATAGTTGTTGTCGGTATAGAAAGCGGAGATGTATTTTAAAAAATCTAAATGACAATTCAACATTCTAAAATTCAAAGAAAAAAAAATCGTATGATGTGTGCCGCCATACGCCAGACGCGTGCCACGACATCATACGATTTTTTAATTTCAGTAATATAGATTATATTCATTTCAAGATAAAAATAAAAACTGCTCTACAAAATTATCTTAACACCTTTATTTTATTTACAATGATTTATAATAATATACAATTAATAAAAGCGCCATCTATCTAAACAAGTTGACACTAAAAACCTTACGCTTTTATCTAACGTTACGGACGTTTTCTGTCGGCTAGGGTACCCCTCCGCAACTTCCCATAAGGAACTACGTCCCAAAAAATAATTATATTTTCTAGTTTGATTAAAATTTATGAATTTTTGAAATATTTTTAGGCTCTAAGGTAGCATTGAATATTTCGTAATACATTTCCGCCGTCGATATGTTTCTTGCTCTTTAAGTAGCTTCAAACATAACAAACGAACATAACACATTGTATCAAATAACAATACATTGCGTTGGGCGGTTGCCATTAAATATTTGCGACATGATTTTTTTTTCTCGCGACATCCGCATGAATGTTGGTCGCGGAGATTATCGTCACTCGTTACTTCCCATTTATCCGCAGCCGTCACCCATCTAATATATCGGCCATTACAACGTAGACAACTATCGGACTACGAGAATAGCATGTGTTCCGTACATTTCAATGCAAATAGAACAATTGATGATTATCTATCCAGACATCAACATCCATACTAATATAATAAATGCGAAAGTAACTCTGTCTATTACGCAATCACCTCTAAACTACAATTCAAATGATACAGAAATAGTTTAGAAGTTGAAACACCGTCTATTCAGACTACTAGACTCAGACTAGCAACTTTGTTTATATTTTTGTTTAGATATTAAATACGAAATTCAAAGTTTAAAATACATTATACCCTATAGGGGGTAAGAATAAGGGCTGAAAGTTTTGCGTGATGACGCCGGTAAATAAGCTTACGGTGTAAATATAGAAGATAATTACGGAGTCATTTATTTAAATAACTAATAAACTTATTTCTTTTTAAAAATTTTGGCTGATTTAATGATTGCTTATTCAAAAAAAATCAGTAATTTAATTACACGAGTCATTGAAATTTCTCAAATTTGTTATTCGTTTATTTTGCATGTTACACACATTTATTGAACTTTAAATTGAAATAAAAGTGAAGTGTTATACATTTTTTTTTAAAAAATCCTTAATTATTTTGTTGGCTAATTTAATGATTTTATACCTAAAAACATATTTATTATTTTTATTTAACAAATCATATATTATTTATCATGCATAATTCGTTTATTTTGCTTTGCACTTATTAAATTTTAAAATAATTATTAAATTTCAAACAAGTGTTTTACAATAACAGACATTAAACAAAATCCTTAAGTATTTCGTTGACTGAAAAGAAATGCGAGGCCGCGGTCCGACGAGACAGAATCGATTAATTATCGATCGATACCGATGCATCGCGAGTGGGTACAAATGGCCGCCACAACGAGCCGGAGATTTACGATCGCATTACCGTGAGCGACATTAAAGCCGATGTCACACAAACTTAAAAGGTTAATTGGGAACATCTTTGCGCCAAAAATAGCCAAGAGTAAATTTTTAAAAAGGCAAGCTTTCAAGTTGATGGATCGGTCACTGCCCCATCGCGTTACGGGCGCCATGACAGATGCTTTGGCGGGAAGATTGTCAAATCGAACATAACCAGAAAACGTAACGTATTACTGATATGTAATTGTAATAATAACGTATAATTTTATTTAAATTATCTCTTTAGTACCACGTTTATTGCAGGCATTTTTAAATACAATGGCTTCAATTCTGATAAAAGCCAATACGACTTCGATAAGTTATTTTATAGCCCGTAAAGGTAATGCCAGTAAGCTCTTTTGCTCCAAAACAGCATAAATAGTTGAGGGCATGATCGGGTTAATGACGGTTGAGTAGTTTTTAAATTCCGTTTAGCACTCGATAACTACCAGTTTGTTTGTATATTTATAGATGTCGCGTCGAAAGCTTGTAAATGCTAATTTCCAGGCAATCAAGCAATATAAGGGAACCATTTTTTTTAATTCTTTCAATTAATTAACCGTAGTAATTTAGTGAAAGACGTCGATTAAACTCGTCAAATTAGAAAATTGCAGTGGTAATTGGATATTGATACGGTATCCTATTAACGATTTTTTTGTTGACTAATTTGAGGTCTGTCGGCCATGCTGTTTTCGTGGCAAGTGAAACACAGGATATTCGTAAAACCATGTAGCATCACGTTGCGTCACACAGCATGTTACGTGTCAATATCTTCATTAGCTAAGACACCGTTTAAACCAACGGTTATGTACGGACTACTTTTTGTCCACTGAAAAGGAGCTGAATAACTAAATGATTATGAAGATTATTTCACAAGTTAAACGATTGTGTAGTTTCATACGACTTGAATTGCCTTTACTTTTAACTACTCCATTACGGTAAGACGTTCTAGAGACATGGCTTAAGAAGAGTTCCTCTCTCAGCACTCTCGCAGTGTCTTACTACGGCGGTCAACTTTTACGACGAATTATACACTGCGATAGACATAGAAATATCTGTTATTTTCTGTAGTATTCTATTTATTGAAGAAAGCAAAAGCCCAACAGATTGTCGTGCGTCATTGTGAAGGTATACGGTGATCGTATTGCATGTTAAGAAGTCCTTGCTATTCAATATACCACCTTAATGCAATGAAGTATGGTGTTGAATAAGTTGCTTATATTGTTCCTATTGCAGAACTAAATTTGTAAGAGTTGCTTGCAGCGCAAATGTCATAGCGCAAGCTCCTTGACTGATCCCTATCGAACATTGGAAGGTACCGTGCGCAACAAAAGTCTTACAACTGTTACGATTCCGCCTACACAGTCAAAGTAACAGCCTAGATAGAATGGAGACGGATGAGCACTTTACTCAGCAACAACGCTTCCCGAAGTGATATGTAAAGACTTATACATTTGAATGTCTTCTGATAATATCCGACGTAGTTCCGTCCTCTTGGGCTAAGGCGATTAGAGTAATCGTCCAAGCCGAGGTCACCTCTCGAGGGACCTTCCGAGGATCCTTGCCGTGTTGCTCCCAATAAAGGTTCAGGCTAAGCGAACTAAGGAGCTCTGCGGTCAGCTTCTCTGGTTGATCAGGGAAGCTGACCGCATAAAAGTCTACATACTTTCCTTAGTGCGGATTGGCGGGCTTTACATGTCTTAGAATTTTAAACAGGCAAGTTTCCTCGCGTTGTTTTCTTTCGCCGCATGTGGTGAATCAACAGCAGCAGCATTCATAGTTTTAGACTAGGGCTGATTACCATTTAACGCTATCGCATTATGCGCTATAGATAGAGATAGCAATAACCGCTTTTTCCACTCTTATTATCATATATAGTCACCACTTTGGGCAGGGCTGGGCACCGCTGAAAATCAGCGCCGTCGCATTTTTGCGACAGCACATACTGAGAGTGTTCAATGTTGGCATCATATCCTATTTGTTATATTTTTCTTTCTTTTTTAATTTTAGTTTTTGCTATATTTTATGTAATGTGTATAATATATGTAATGTGTTTGATTATTGTGATGCCAATAAATAAAATGTCTCTGTCTAGTTCAATTACATTTCAATAAAATGGAACGAATTAGTTATAAGCAAAATTATTAATTAAGATAGATGGCGCTATTATTAATTATATATTTTTTATAAATCATTCAATTTTTCAGGACAATTTTGTTAAGTAGTATTTTATGTCAATAAAAAAATCATAATGAAAAATGTGTAAAAATGTGTATGTGTATGTTTTATGGTATAAGTATTATTTTTATCCCTTCTGTAGGTTTTGCAGTAAAAAAAAACCTTCCCCATGTTTTAGTTATCTCCGTATATTTCACGTGAGGCTCAATTTTAATTAAAATTATTTACACGCGATTTTATTACAAAATATAACATTTTACATGACACTGTATTTAACACGAATTTAAGAGTTCAAGAATGACAGACGAGCATTCCAAACGTAAATCTACAGAACGCACTCGGAATGCTCCGGGATTAACTGAGCAATAACATATATATAGCAATGTTTGTAACAGTTATACGCTATAGAAATTCTTTGATCGCAGTTTTAGTCACATCACTCTTGTTCCACTCAATCAGAATAAAACAGAATTTCCTGATGATTTTATACATGTTGATACTTGTGACATACTCGTATGCTTACAGTCCATTGGTTACGTAATTTATAGCAAATTTAAACATTTAGATTTGAATTCTGTGATTAAGCACAGTCAGAATCGGACCAAAATTAAATGGAAGCACAAGAAACAAAAATAAAGCACCTTTCTAATAACAAAAGCAATCAAAACCTACAGATGCATTGAAACCTCCTCCTTTTTTGAAGTTGGTTGAATGTAACCGCTTTTACTACATACATATAAATGTATTACGGTACATATACCAAACCAAAATAACTATTATTTTACAAATTTTGTCTGAATGTTCCAGTTAATATATAAATCTATAACTGCTTTGCCGATTTTGACGGAACTTTCCCTGATAGATAGCTAACGTAATAAGGAGTTACTTAGGCTACTTACTCCAAATGCCAATCAGCATTGGTTTGTCACAAGAAAATAGAAATATTTTTATGACAAAACAAAATATAAACAACTTGCACGTAATCGTTTCTACAAATAAAGTTTCAATCCAATAGTAAACTTTCTCGTTAGCGGCTGCTATTCCATTCATCATGCTTCTATCACGCCACCTCCAATTCACATGTTAAAGCTATTTTAATGCACGTGAAAATAGCACGACGCCGCGAAAAAAAACGAACGTTGTTTTTTTTCTCTTCTAAGCATTTCATAATTTAAAAATCGACTTGGCAGCCTCGTTAAAACGATTAAAGCTTCAGAAGCGCACAATCGGCTCTGCTAAATACTATGAGACTGGCCGCTTAAAAAAACTTCTCTAAACGGTCAGTTTGCGTAATTTTTTTTCTGACGCCACCGCGCGCGTTCGTCCATTGTTCGCTTGATACACATCGGCTTTGAAATTGCTCGCACGCTTAGCTCTACAAGGTACTTGGGTCTACTTCGATATGTGAACAACTTCATAACAATAATTAAATGCAACCATAATTACCAAATATTACAATTTATAGGTTATATACCATAGACAAAATTATTGACTATACCTATTGGTAACGTCCCAAACTTATCATACAAAAGTCAGAAAATCCTCTGGTTAGGTCAACAGGGTCCGAAGCTTGCGATTACCACTAAACCTTCATTATGATAATGGACCAACTGCAATTCTCTTGTCTTTTGCCAAAAACCGGGATATGTCATAATAATTGATTTTTTGGTTTTTTGATATTGATTAATTGATTGATATCTATTATTATATATACCATTATTTTTATATTATATATACAAGCGTATTCGGAGTATTTCATTTAGTATTGGTGGTACATCTAGCAAATTACCAAAACTAGCAGAAATATACAACTATAATATCACTGGAATATGATTTCGACACAACAATAATAGCAGAATCGAGTACTCCCTTTTATAATGAAAAAATCATGAAAGTAAATAAAATAAACGATTATAAAAATACTTTCTTTTTTTTCTTCAGATAACGACAGACCGACAGACATTAATAAATAATCTATTTATAAATTATTAGGAACCAATTAATTTATATATACATTTATAACCATCGTTGGTACCAACCCTAGTAACCCCGTGTTAGGTTTATTGCCAGGCCCAGCCTGAGATATACTTAACTAAAAATGCGGGAATCGATTTGAATCCACCATTTGACTATTAATGTGGTTAACAAAAATCACTATAAAAAAATAATATTTACGCACTTTTGCATCCATTTAAAATTATTATTTATAATCTGTAAACAATAATTCATAAATATTTATCTATAAAATATTTTTCTCCTGTCGCCACAGCACTGTTGATGTCACGTGTGATTTATGGCGTCAAATGTCACTTTTGTTTTTCTTGCGACTTGGAAGAATCTAAAACGACACGGTTGGTGTTCGAATGGATATTGCGTAAGAACACTTTTATCTTCGCATAAAAAACAACTGATTTCCTAATTCCCTCTATTCCTCGCCATTGACGCGCTGAAGCAGCCGTTCCAATATTGAAAAAGATTTCGAATCACGGAATTAGAACGGGTATCCAATCTCTTTCGAGAGCGCTTCGGAATCGAAAACAGCGATTAGTTTTAAGTGTCGTTCGAACTTTAAAAATATGTCGCTCGTTCGGATTCGGTTTTAAATATAAACGGCGGGAGAATGCGTTCCATTTCGCCGCCATTTTACGACGTTTGTCAGTTAATGATTCTCGTTACGAAACTGTACGGTGTTCCGATACGATGCTCTGCACCAACCTGCACAAGCTATTGATCCTGGTTTTGTTTCCACATTACATTAATTAAATTGCGCCTGACGAAATAAGTCACACTATAATGGGAATATTTTCAAAAAAATATACCCAGTTTGTTAGTATACTTTCAACCGACTTTAAAAAAGGAGGAGGTTCTCAATTCGTATGTATGTTTGTTACCTAATAACTTTTGACTGGGTGAACCGATGTGGACGATTTTAGGGCTTCCCAGCTACGGCTAGTGTTTCCAGTGTCCCATTTTCAATTTAGTCAAATTCTGACAATGGTATCCATGAGAAAACCCTATAAGTGTTAAATTTCCATAAGCCCACAAATGGACGGATATCTCAATATCACGCCAACCGATTTCGATGATTTGAAAATGATGTACTTTAAGAGTAGTTTGATGATAGTTCGGTTAGGTTCTGATTAATTTTATTTCGTAATATTTCGTCGGTTTTAGTTTTTGCTTGTTATCAAGTTATTTATCGATGTTCCAGCAACCAAAACTATGTCATTATTTATTTTATAAGTGAGTCGCGCACTCTCGTGAAAGGTTTATCTGCCTTCAGATTCCTTCGGTTTGGACATTTGGAGGGACATTTTAATTCCGATCTCGATGCTTTTGACAGTTCTGAGCCGCGGATTTGTATCGGCGACGTTTCCGTAATCGGTTCGGACTTTACTTTGAGACCGGACGATGTGGATTGTTTCTCGATCAAAGACAGTGTAATTGTTAATATTAAATAACAAATAATTATGCGGTATATAAGTATCTGATTTTACAACTAATATTGTAATAGTTCGAAAATTATACATTTAAACGTAACGATTAAACAATAACTAAATCAAATTGTCTACTTACGACTAATATTTTGCAAATGCTTGACCATGATCCAACCTAATATTAAGTGGAAATGCAATCAGAGGTTAGTAAATGCCTATTCACTCTACTCTTGAAAACATCCACATGGTAATCCGAGTGAAAGACAGACGCTTGCAAACTATTCCAGTCCTTTGAGATAAGTTCGGGTTTGAGGGATGTTCACAACAAAAAGATGAAATCCTGCAGTGTGTTTTAAAGTCCGGTGATGGAACAGAATTTTTTATAAAGTAAATTTAAATTGATAAGCTTTCACGTCCTGTTAACAAATATTTTCCGCCCCACTATTCACTAAAGTTATTAGCTATGGATAAAAATTTTAGCTAATTATTTAGTAGTAACTCCTCCAACTCCCGACTCCATCGGCTTAGTAAAAGATCGTAAAGTCGACCGTCATTAAACTTTCACAGCTCTAAAGTAAAAACAATATATTAATCTATGTGTAAAATAATAGAAATGCACTTTTAGCCAAATGTAAACTTTGGTTAAGTTTGTTTGATATACTCCGTGCAATTAATGTTGGAAAAATAAAGACAAAAGCATAAAAATGTAATGTCACCTTCACTATAAAATCATCTATGTCATTGTTACAAAACGCTGAAGGAATTTCAAAATAAAACATCTAGGAGTCTGATTAAAATTAATGATTATACAATGCTATCGCATTCGATCATTTATCACGAGTGTTTTTCAAAGACAATGAAAGGAAAAATATTCACGTAATAAACAACTATGTTCCATTGATACTCACCCACTTGGCACGAGTTTAGACGGGGAAGCTGTCGCGGTCACATATGACGAAAATATGATTAACAATATAAAAAATCGTTGATGATAGCTTCGGATTTTATTAATATTCAGCATTACTAATCAAAGAACAAATAATTTGATTCAATAATTTTTTTTAAGAGTTATTTTAGTTTCATTTTCGCAGAAAGTAGAATGTAAATCTTTATAAATGTTTCAAAGTTGTTGACTAAACGTCCACAGATAAGAAATTATTCGGAAACAGGTTTAGACATATCTAAAACACTAAAAAAATTGTATTAATTGAAATATAATTTACATAAACTCGAGTATATTGAAGTTTTAATAGTTCAAGATTGTAATCCGATTGAGGTATCTAAACTAGTTGTGATTTCCTTCACCTGGAATCAGAATACTACGATATCTAGAGCGTTAAGATCCCAAAGGAGTCCACGGCAGACTCGGCGGAGGTCTACGTTAGCGTGACAGAAAAATGGGAGTTCACAATTCGTAAGTCCACGAAAATTTATTTGTTTTGATTTACCTTCGCCTATCAAATGTCGCAGATAATATTTTAAGAAGCTCAGCGACTGCTACGCGTAAGAACATATTTCAAATTCAATACAACGAGTTTTGGGTATATAATAGAAATATACCAGGGAGTCCAGTTGATTTTTGAATGTGGTCTATGTGAAAAAGTCTGGAGTCCTTGCGTAGATAAAAATAGCTTCAACTTAGACATAAATTATCAATCCTATATACGAATATATGTTAGTATACTTAAGTCTAGAAAGATATATAGATATATGATCGCATCCCTGTAGAAATATAAATTCAATTGCTTTACGTGACATATGGCAGATATTATGGATTTCCTTTTACATGATCTTGGCTCGCATTTCACTTTAGAATCTTTAATTCACTGCCCAATCGTTCAATATAAAGTCAAGTCGCGGACACGTTTAAGTCCGTTATTAAATTAAGACAACATATAATCTCAGGTGACATCTTAAATGTTTAATCTGTAGCGTCCTAGCAGTTCGATGGCGTTCGATATTCGAAAGTCCCGCGCGTTCGGAAATAGCGCGCGACAGCTGAAAGACGACATCGGACTCTTTTTATTACCTCCTCCGTGTTTATGAGCTCTGTATGAGTTTTTATAGATTTTATTCTCCCTGTTATCTAATGAATGTCACTCCGGGTCTCTGATCGGATACACTTACTATTTCTGATTGGAACTGCGGCCAACTTATATTTAGTGGCAGCGTTTTACGACGTCCGAGTGATCCGACTCCCAATGATATCCCACCTACCAATTAAAATATTTTATTGTTTTTTCCAACAAACACTTATGGAGTGTTACATTTTTTCTTTCGACTATAAAAATGAATTGTTCACATTTTCTCACGACTCGAATACATTTGAAATCATTCAAGAACGTATATAAAATGTAAATGTAGTCACAAAAATTAAAGTTGCAACCTATATATATATATACGAATATGTCCCTGTATAGGGCGCAGGCCTTCTCTGGAAAAAGAGTGTAAGGTCACAGTCCGCCACGCATACCTAGTACGGATTGGCAGACTTCACGTCTTAGAAAAATTTCTTACACATGTAAGTTTCCCCACGACGTTTCCCTTCACCGCCAAGCGCATGCTAAACGAGCACCGGGGATCGAACTTTGTACTTTACAACTTAAAGCGACCGTCCTGATACTGAGCTATCACGGCTCTTTAAATTACATATAATATGTAAACATAACATAACAATTATTTAACAAAGAAAAAACCATTTTAAAAGAGCCGAATTCATTTAATTGGATCCATACGCTTTTGATTAGATCATTCAATTCCCGATCGATAAAATAAGCTATATCCTTTACCCCAAACGAGGTCACTTATCGAATGAATCTATAATCGAAATTCGAGACCGCCGCCGTATTTGAATCGACGATCAAGTTCCGAACTTTAGGGCCTTCGTCCTTTTTATTAATATAATATAAATAATACTACAAAAACGTTAAGAGACGCTCCTATTTGAATCGGGAGCGGAAATCAGCCGTCGCGACCGCTTGTTCCAAGTGTGAAAAGATCGATTCAAAATGGAGCCCGTTTTTTTCTTCAGCTCCTGTTTATTGACATGTTATGTGTTCTTTTTTTTCCCGAACAATCGTCATTGTTTTAACGACGAAATTGTTTGTTTTTTAAATCGCTAAATGGTTTATGGTATTATTTATGTGAGATTCTCTAGTAAATTAGTGTTCATAGACAAGTATATTTACGAATAAACACAAAAACCGGCTTCAAATAAATTCATTGATGGATTTAACATTAAAGACTACAACGTGCCGACGATCTCTTTTTGAATTCATTTGGTTTTCTCATAGATGCCATTGTCAGATCTGTAAACAGACCTTTGGAAAAGGCACCATACAGAAAGCACCAGCTTTCAAATAAAAAAATAATCATCAAAATCTGTTCAACCAGTCGAAAGTGAGTTTTGAAGACCTCCTTCTCCTTCAGAAGTCGGTTAAAAATATAAATACAACATTAGCATATAGGTGACGCGAACCCATAACATTTGCCCCTACCAAAAATGCTAAAAAAAGTTTTCACTTCAAAAATTCGGACTTTACCCAATCGAGTAATCTGTTATTTACTCCTAATCTCTTCTTGTTGATGTAATCCTCGGATCCTTTCGTATCAATGATGTCATTAAAACTGAACAAGATGGTAGCTCGAATATGTTTTACGAGCGAATCTTGTTCGAATGTCGTCCGATTTTAAATTAAGAACGTCGAGCGCTGTTGACATATGTAATTGCGTTCAGAAATCCGCATTTATTATTCCTCCCCAATTATAATGGCGGGTGAGGATTTTTGAGCCGAAACAGATAAAATATAATTTTATTGTTTCCCGAGCACTTAATGAAGTCAAATTAGGCGTTTTCTTCTTCACATCAGCGGATCGTAAAATGACAATAAAATGGTTGGTATTGATCACGGCCAAGTAAACTATTTTATGTTGTTTTTATTGTTATTTATAGAGGAATAAAAACTTTTTATTAATGTCATCGTGTGCTCACAGAGGCCGCGCTCGATTTTTGGGATAAGTTCTTGTAAAAAGCAATTAAGAATATGTTCCATTTAACTTCCATATTTTATAGACTTTAGAGTTAACTTTAACATAATTCTTATTAGTTATAGAAGGAAACTAGTAACATGTCATTCGCAATTATTCACTTTAAGCGTACGAATGTATAAAATCGATTTTGTCCAATTGAAATTTTATGTAAGAATATAAAATAATTCAAAGATCATAAACTGAAATTAACGTTACGGTATTAACTTTAAATTTTATCGCTTCGCCCGCATTTAGTCCGAAATCGTGAGCCTTGATGCTCATTTGTTCAATTTCAATTTATTTATTGGAATATCGTGCCTTAATAATGTTTCTCTTTTTGCAGGTAAAGCAAATCGCATCGTTGAAGTCAGATGGGCGGGAATCGTATGTCACATTTGTGTTCTTTTTTTTAATTTTTTAAATTGAAATCTTTTTTAGGCTGCCTTAAAAATTAGCATAATCAACCAGCATTTGAAAGATATTTATGTAAGCGTTGCTTAAATGAGAATGTTTTACCAGAATCATAAATGAAAAATATTAGTGATTTGGGCACAAAGAAAACAACTATGAAAATAAACTTAATAATTTTGAATAACGAAGGAACATAAAGGAATGTAAAGTCGGTAGATTTTTTTTTTCTTCAGCATATGCGTCCAGTGTTATAGAAATATTAAAATTAGATTATTGAAACGATACAAAGTTAATAGACGTTTAAAAAACGAATTATTCACGTAAAAAGAAAACCAAAAAAAAGCGATGACAAATTTTTAACTTCCCGCTCCGATTGAATGGAACAAAACGTGCTAGGACAAAAATGCCCCCAAACTTTGGCACGGGTTCGCCGCGTGGAAATTAATTATTAATTTGTTGCCATTGCCCGCGTCTCCCCCAGAGACGTGTGCTCTGTTGTCTATGACTTATTCTTCTTTTTTCAATTTATATTTCACGCCTCAATAATGACAAAGGTAATTTGTATCTATGGTAGCATTTATTAAAATTTGTTCTTACCAGACAGCTTCCGAACAGGTACATACAGGTACTCGCTGATATCAATTAAATAACTGAATATACACTTCTATAATGATGACTGACGAACGTCTGAGACGGTACGAGTATATCTTGGTAGCCCAGCAAATCCACCAGATACAGTCAAACTAAACAAAGTTATATTATAGATATTCAGGTTAGGCAACCTAAGAGCTATACCATTCAATCCGGTGAAACAGTCAAAGTCAGCTTGTTAATTGCAGTCTGGCTAATTTGTCGTAACAAAAGTCAGTTATATATTGTGTGTGCATAGTAATAAAGTAAATTATAATAAATAATAAATAAAAAAAATATTTGGACAAAAGAAAAAGAAATATAACAATACTGAACGTTCGTAAACTGCTGCAGTAGTTGGTAACTGTGTCGAAGCAGTTTACGCCCACCTCGAGACACAAACAATATAAATAACAAATTAAACTTATAATTATGCAGATAATTAGAAGACAAAAGAGATAAATAAATTATTGTGTATGTGTGTGTACTTTAAATCTAGTCACTATCACTACTCTGGTCTAATTTTGAAATATTATTGTGTTTTAAGTAAATAATGTTTCCACCACTTAACACTAGAAATTGTTTAGTGCTAAAATATATAGAAAACAAACATATTCTCTATCCTATTAACCCTTATGGGGTATATAGAAACAGCAAGGTGACCAGGGCTTGTTACAGGCGCGTTGACATGTCGATTCATGGACAAACTACGGCTCGGTTAAATGCTTCAATTGGTTTATATATATACTCCTACAACACGATGTTGTTATGTAAATCATAACACGTGCTTGTCTCTACTACATACTATTAATGTTTTTCATGGCAACATTGACATTCAGCATTCAAAAAGCCGTGAAGAGCTACCAACGCGACGCATTCGAACTCGGTTCACTCAATTTAGCCAACCCGGTGGGACTGCGGTACATCAAAAGATCGAGATAATAGTAGTACGGTAGGGATACCGACGCTTTTTATTGACTTAGTGTGTGATCTGAACTAAACAGGGTGTTGGGACTGTCAAATTACATATTGACAAGTGAAAAAAAACATCGACTTCAAATCAAATATATGCTAATTAACTGAACAGTTATGTCATCCCATGAATAAAGAGTACGACTTTATTTTTATCTATACAAAGAAATAAAATAAGAGTGTCTGTTTGTTATATTACAAGTTTATTTACGAGCAAAAACAAAAAGCCGACTTTCAAATCGAATCAATATACGATATATAAAACCGGTAAACGCTATTACGCCCGGACTTATCTTTGTATTTACTAATTATCGTAGGAATATTACGAAATAGAATTAATCAAAACTTCCAATTCCAATTTTGCCATAAAAATGAATCATTAAAATCGGTTCACCCAGTCCAAACTTATAAGGTGACAAACATAAAATAAATACAGAAGTATTGAGAATCTCTTCCATTTTTGATGTCGGTTGAGAATAACCACTTTTTCATAGTAAAATTAATATGAATGTATATACGGTGCATATACCAATAACATTTTTTACAATTTTTGTCTATATGTTTGTCTGTTTGTTTCGGGTAATCTCTGGAACGGTTAGTTCGATATGGCCTAGAAGGGACTATTACTGGCTGATAACTAATGTAATAAGGAGTAACTTAGACTTTGCTTTTATTTTATAAAAATTTAATTAATAGTTTTTAATCACGGGTAACACCGCGGGGCGTAGAAGACTTTAGTAATTTTCTTTATCTTTTAAAAGGTACCTTTTAATGTCTTATAAATTGTGAATACTTCTTAATCTTCCAATTTAGAATGAGAAGTAAAAATAAAATCATTCTGTATAAAAATAGGGACGGTGTAAAATATATTATCATAGAGGCGGCGTCAAAAAGTTGTCAATATCGAAGAGCGTGGCAACACCCGCCCTACGCGTCATAAACCGGTGCGCGCCAAGACGTGTTCCCATTTTAGCACTTTATTTTCATGTTGAGGAAACTACATGATATATTACATCGCCGTGTCTACTCCGTGCTTTATTCGATTACAAATATATCCCGGTCTATGCATGTTGCTTTTAATGGCATATCACCAGGCTTTTATTTTTTCATTCTTTCAGATCCTTTACCACTATACCACCTGATGTTAAGTGGAAACGCAGTCTTGGATGGTAAGGCGCACTACCTTAGTTAATACTAAATGTTTCTATAATCGGCGTAAAACAAATTGACAAACACAACATTTGTTAGGAGGAAGAGATTCTCTGGTTACTTCGTTACTTAAAAAAATTCCGAAATGTAAAAAATATACAAAGGTAATTAAGAGGCAGGGAGACTATTCTTAAAACCATTTTCAATAATTGAATGTATTTTATCCAAAAAAAAGAAAACTTTTAACCTGGCTCTAAGTAAACTCTACCTTTGCTTTGTATTTATTTTTTTTAAAAAAAAGATTGTATGATGTATTTTAAATAGCAACAGATTGTGACTGGCTGAAAAACGTATGCTATATTAATATAAAAATAGCACGTTATAATAATCTGTGACACACTAGCCTAGCGTTGGTCGAAGAATAAAATTTAATTTTGAAATTCGAACACAATCGTATCATAATTTCAATTGTATAATAAAAATTCGAATGTTGAAATTTACACAGAATTCGGAATGTCCAAGTATATTTTAATTCGAGTATTAACGTTCCGTTAGCCGATTGTTCGCGCTCATTACATGTTTTAAGGAAACTTTAATTATTCTACAGCATTGTAAGTTTGCATTTAAACGTGCGAGAGATTTTACTTAAAGTATGCGCGTTGTTTTCTCCATTAAGGAGTTTTATGTGCGTTCACGTATTCATTATTGCGACTTAATGCTCGTATGTAAAGTAAGCATTTTAAAACGATTCTATTATCCACATCGTATATGGATGTTTTACATTCCTAACCGCCTTCAGTAACCATTTCATTGCAAATGTCAAAACTGGTCAATATTCTTTGTAATATGATCACAGTGGACATAACCTTATCAATCCTATTTGAATATGCAATACATATAGCTAAGACACTTACTGTAATTACCTTTTTTTTTTGTTGACGCTCCCCGTCAAATCTTCAGAAAGATACCCCGCCTTCTGGGGGGAAGGTGGCGGTTATGTGGGGTTCTTACCCACTAAAACCTCCCCGGTGGCCCTTTCCTCGGTGCATGACGAGGGGCTCCGGGATCTCCAGTGGAACGCACCGGAACCCCTCTGCACTGTGCTCAAGGAGAGCACGTCCCGGGGGGAAGGTTACTCCCTCCCCCCCTGTGCCCTCGCAGCGCAAGGCGACACGGGCCAGCCGATGTCGCCTTCTTCCCGGGTCCACTTTGGTGGACGACTCAGGCCCCCACCCTTGTCGCCCAGTGAACCCGAGGCCCCTTTTAGTCGCCTTATACGACAGGCAGGGGATACCGTAGTCTTATTCTTGAGAGCCCAGAACTACAGGGCTGTACTGTAATTACCTACTCTATGTCACCACCTTGCCCTATTTCATAATAATCTGTAGTTCAAGGTATAATTTTTATAAATATATTTTGGCTTAACCACAAATTAGGACTTACAACAAAGACGACATTTAAATACTAAACAATATTTTTTTGGGAAAAGTGTACTAAATACTATTATAGTAAAGTTTATAAATTACATGTAATAAGAGAAGTGTAATAAGTATATACAAATTAATAACAAACGGCAAAAAAGAAGAATAAATATATGACGAAACATATTAAGAGTTATGAGTACATATCAGTAGAGAAATAAAAACACACTGGTATAATGAAATGCTAGAAAAAAAGATATATTAGATAGAATTTTCCAATCAGATAGTGTTGCTAAAGACGTTGCAGAGATATGCCGTACGAACTGTAAACGATAGGTTTATAGTCTGTACAGAAACTTAGGGGCGCGGTAAAGTTCGAAAGCGAAGTTATATTGTCTGAAATGTATTTTCATATTTACGAGAATATTACTCATTGAATAAAAATATTTTTAGTATTTTTATCGCAGTTTAATATTTGCGTTTGAATCGTCGGGGAATTCAAAATAATATTATACTGTTAAAATTCGTAAAAGTAGATTTTTTTATACTTTCCAAGGAATTGCTTAACCACGATACCACCATGATCTTAAATGGAAATGCAGTAGTCCTCGAAGGTAAGGTTAGAAAATGCTTATTCACTTTGCTTTTGTAAACAATAAAGTATATCAGTTTTATACAATTAAAAATATCTTAGATCAATACGACCATTTCAATTGTATTACATTCCAATTTCCTAACAAACAGCGCCTTACCACGGTTCAAGAGAAAAAAAAATGAGTTTTAATTAAGATCAGCGACAATACAACTCCCAAACTTTGTCCCGTAACAAAGTCGGTGAACAAAAAGAAAGGCAATCGAAGTTCGCTAACCGCACCGATTCCCCGACATCTTTCAACCGATGTTTACAAGCTGAAAAGAAAACTCCGAACCCCTCGGAGGGTCCCGAACACAGGTAAAGAGGTGCTTAAGGTGTTTTTTTCGCAAACGGATCACGTTCGATGTCTCGGTCTTAAGTGAGCCATCTTTGTTTCCTTCGCGCCCCTGTTTGCGATTTACGCGCGAAAAAATCTCACGGAAATCGCCATATTGATTCTCGCGTCTGTTCGGAATTCCAAATAGGTTCTATATTAAAAATTGAAATTGGAATTGTTAGAATTGAGATGATTCCTGCGAATATTTGTAATGTTCATATTGTCGAATAATATATAGCGTTTAGTATTATTTACTGTAAAGAAATTAACTACAAAAATAAGTATAAAAACATTTATGATATTTCGATAACTCATGGTATCACCATCAACAAATGAGTTATGTTTTAAATATATATCTTATCTTTTTTAATATAATGTTTTTTGTGTCCAAATAGTGTTTCGGATTTTTATTTTATTTTTTGAACTATGTATTAAATCTCCACTGCTTTTGAGACGTCATGCCACTACCAATGGAGTTGGCTGGAAATAAACATAGTTCTATTTCACTGCATAATTATTTTTACTTTTACTATTTTATTATCAACTTATTAATTTATTAACAATATTATTTTTTGATATTGGCATATATAAATTTTTAATTAGAACGGAAAAACCATACAAGTACAAAATAGTTCGACAATAGCCGAGGTAGTAGTTTAGTTGTCGAAGCTATTAACGCATATCTCTAGAGGATTAAATATACACAGTTAAACTAAAACAAATCATACGTAATATAGTTTGATTGCAAGTAAAAAAATCATATGGTCAAATAGATTGGGAGTGTGATAAAGGGAAGCAATTTCCTTTATATCAATTTATTTAGAAATAATTGCACACGCTCTCATTGACTTGATCGTGGTCTTTTTAAAGTGTGATTTAAGACATAATAAAACTCGTCAGTCTCAACTTTACTAAGTCGCACTGTACCTCGCGCTAGAACCCTAATCCGGCCGGGAGTGACGTAAAGGTCACTCGGCACGCACGTGATTGTGACCCACAAGAGCTGCAGCGGACCAGCTACGCCAATTGGCCGCCATTATCAGATAATACAGATCAATCCGTCCTGATTGCATAGCCAATCGTTAGTCAATTGAACTCGATTTAGTCGTTTCGCTGCTACCGGCCGTCCGATCAACGTTCCCGCGCGAATGTACCTCGTGAATGTAACTGGCACACGAGAGCTCTGCAATCACTCGATTGAATGTTTGAATAAAGAACGTATGTTCTTTTTTTAAACATCGATTAAATAATATGCAATGTTTTATTTTAAGGTAATGATGCAGCTTTATTTTGTATTTTAATATAACACGTATATTTACGAGTAAAACCAGAAACCTACTTCAAATCGAATCAGATGTTAAACGCTATTAAGAGCGGACGCCCTCTTTGTATTTTCGAATTATCGTAGGAATATTATGAAATAGAATTGATCAGAACCTAACCTAACTCTCATCAAACTACTCTTGAAGTACATCCTTCCCAATACAAAATTAACCATCGAAATGGGTTACCATGATATTGATTATTCGTCCATTTGTCGGGCACATACATGCAAATTTCAGGCTTAAATAGTTTTGCCATGCCATCGTCAGTATTAGGCTAAATTGAAATGGGACCATACGGGAAGACCCACCATTAACACACATACGTACTAAAAAAAGATAAATAAGATATGACAAACAGATAAAATAAATTTAGATATTATTTGATTATTAGCAAAACCTGTAAAATTTATATCTCGGTTAGGTCGCATTTCGCAAAAGAATTATAAGCATGTAGCTACTAACTGTAGGACTAACCTTTGAAGCCTTTAAGTTAGCTAAGTAATAGAGATGGAATAAAATGCGAGAGCTGAGTACCAAGAAAATGTATGATATTTTAATAAAGGCACATAATCACTAGAGCAGTGTGTTTACGGACAAAAAGTCCGATCGAAAAATCGTAACCGAGCTCCGGAATCCGTACGCCATGTCGCCCGGCGTCCGGCGGCGAGATCAAAGCGGCCGCCGCGCAATTTTGACAATTAAAACGCTACGCATCGTACACATTGTCTCCTCAAGACTCCCGTGTCCTTGGCAGGAATTTCAAAACGCAGAGAACTTCCTCGCGCTACGGACCGGTCTGATTTGTGAGCGCTTTTTTATGTTCATACGTGTATATGCCATGCCGCTTTTAATTTTTAATTTAACGTTCACTTCTCTCAAGTCTACTGAAGCCGGCGTGATACTCAAGTAACGTGAACATCTACAACATCTTCCCTAGAGAGATGGTTTTTTTAACTTGTGTGTCTTTAACTTCTATTTTCAACCGACTTCAAAAAAGGTGTAGGTTTTTAATTCGCCTGTATTGTTTTTTTATGTTTGTTACGTCATAACTTTCGACTGGTAGAACCGGTTTGTATGATTCTATTTTTTCTTTGAAAGTTGGTGTTTCCCGTGTGGATTTGTTCATTGGACCAACAATATGGCCACAAAGGCCCCCTTTGTTGGTGTCCTTCTGTTGGTCCAATTTTGATAATGGCATCAATTAGAAAACCATGTAAGTCTTAAATTTGTACTAAGTATGTGCGCGAGAAATAACTCAATATGCCAACAAAGAAATAATGCCAACGGATTTCGATGATTCTGTTTTTATTGTAAAGGATGTACCTCAAGGAAGGTTTGACGTGAGTTTGGTTAGGTTCTGATTAATTATATTTGGTAATATTCCTTAAAAAATTCAAATTTTAAATATGAAGCCACTTACACAATTACCATAATTAATCTGTGTATTAAAATTCTTCATTTAAAAACCGCATACTTCTTTATTGTTAGATTCTTGTGTGCCAGTTATCAATAGCGAAAATAACTACATTAAATAATTATATCTTCTTTTTTTAAAGTGCCAATCTAATCTCCCTCTCTACAACAAAACCTTAACGATCGAAGGTCTCCTCCAAAGAAGAACTAAATGATATAATATAGGTAATTGTATTTTTGTTCGAAATAACAACATTTTAATAGATATTACACACAGTTACAATGATGCAACCATTCAAATAAGTCTATGTAAGCGTGCGTTTATAAAATCATTAAATTAATCCAGAGACCCGCTATTAAAAGAAATTATTTGTATTTTATAGTTAATTTCATGGTATCTATTATAATATATTATGAATGAGAAGCGGCCACAGATAGTTTAGTCTCGAGATGACATTAAATTAGAGCTATCGGTCGTAATATCGAATTTTAATGTTAGGATTCTAGCTCGATACACGAAGCCCCGCCGGTGTACGAATAAGTCACAGTTTTATGGGTCATAAAATTTTAAAAGTCATCGGTAGTTGACTCTAAACGCTTTGTCAAACGATCGATTTTAAAAAGGCAAGGCCGGAATGGAAACGACCCGGGTTTACGACTCCAAATATGGTCGTAATTATACAAAAAAAAAGGAATAGTTTTTCAAATGAATACATTAAATGTTATCGACGTAGAAAAAGTTGTCTGATTGACGATTTCTTTGAACTTTGGTAGCGCGTGGTTGGTTAGTACTTAATCGAATTGTTTTAATCTATATATTAGCTTTAAAAGGGAACAGTAGGCTATAATAAGACCAGGGGCCACCCACGTCTGACTTCATTGAGCCAATAAAACATTTATAATAAATAAATAAAAGTACTCATACTGTACTAACAATTAGCCGTGATAGCTCCGTGTCCGGTCGCCTCAAGTACACTAGTAACCTGAGTTCAATCCCCGATACCGGCATCAATGGATTTGATGCAGTTTAAGTGCTAACTTACTACGCGCTCAGCGGTGAAGGAAAGAATGTGTTAGAAAATTTTCTAAGACTTGTAAAGTCTGCGTAGTATATATGTTCTTATATACTGTATATAGAAAAGGTCTGTGCCCAACAGTGGGACATATATGTTAATTTACCTTGCTAAGTAATTTAAAGCAGCGGGAAAGTGTATAGCAGGAATAGCTCCGCTGAATTGGCGTGCTATAACGGCACTGTCTCTAGGTTATCGTGTGCGGGGCTGGCCGTGACCGCCGAGAGGAAGTGGGGGGGAGGGCATAGTGGATCACCGCCTCGGATGCAATCACAGCCCGGCTTGTAAACTGCACGCCGCACGCAACAGCGTCCGCAGATTATATAACCCCACGTCTTTGTAACGATAGCACAGATACCGAATACATACGTAGCACAAATCTAAACGCAACCACACCATAAGGTTTTCATTAGTAAACAAGTATATTTACAAAAACAAATACTGACTTTTAAATTGAATCAAACGTGAAACTTTTCGCGACGCACTCTTTGTATTTCCAAATAGTCGTAGGAATATTACGAGATAGAATTAATCAGATTTGTCTGCGTTTGTTGACGTCGTATTGAGCTATTAGCCCATTTGTCGCGCACATACTTAAATCAAATATACGACTTATAGTGTTTTCTCATCGATGCCATTTTCAGAATTGGATCAAGTCGGTTCAACCAGTCGAAAGTTAGTGTCTGTTACACAAAAAAAACATAGAGACGAATTGAGAAATTCCTTCTTTTTTCTAGTCGGTTGAAAATGATATGGTGTGATGGGTCACGGTAGGAACGGAGTTCGTTCAGATAATATAGAAGCATTACAATTTACAAAAAAATAATGTTTAATTTTTTTGTTTCTTGTGCTATTTTAATTTTGATTTTGTTGAATGTACATTTTAGTATTTTAGAAAATAACAAATAACGTTAAAAACACATCACTTAATTTTTTCCGACTATATAAAATTACATAAATAATTAATTAATTCTCATTAATAAATCGTTCAAGCGCCACCTGTGATCGAAGAGTTGAACTACATGCTTAATAGTCACGGTATCGGCCGCCGTGTATAGTAGTATAGCAGGCACTTCCGTTATACATTTTTCTTATGGTTTTAATCTCACATCACACCTATCTCCTCCGAAACCTGCCGTAAAGCACTTTGTTCCAACAACATTTTCGTATATAGTCATTAACTAGTATATATACGTGTAAAAATAAAAACTGTGTACAAAACGGGGTAGGGATCAGAAGCCCCCTGTGTGTGTCGCATATAATAATGATGGCTTACCACCTCGATGTCTTGTTCCCCGCTTGCAGGCTCTCAGTACACTCTGTAAAGTCTCGCTCGAGTCACTATTACTGCCGAATTTGAAGACGACAGCGATGCTGTCCTGATGAAATACGTATCACCACAACAACTTCACATATAAATATGACACATACACACAATAAGCACTGATTCACTTTTAAACCTACATATACACATTTTTAACTTTATTTTCAACTTTAAATACTAAATACAATTGTGTGCACTGCTAACCTATTACCGAATTAATATTCAATTAAATATTTTTTAAATTTACAAAAATATATTTTTTTGAGTCTACCCTACGAACGGTTCTTAGTCATTGAAACTCAATAAATAGTTTTGGTACAAAATAATTACAGCATTTACCAGTAGCAGTTGCCGATACCGACTGTATACGATAGTAACATTGTTGAGAAAGCGCCCCGAACCGATAATTAATAGAGATTCTGTACGCTAAATTAAATAGATCAAACAGTTCCGCAACTGGTATGCGACTGCGCAGAGAGTATCCTCTCCGCACACACCCTGTGCTCCATACGCCGAGGGATTTCCAATTACCCACGTGTGCGGAGAAAACAAGAATAAAAATATCCCCTCACTGTCTACCGTGAAACAGATATGTAACCGCGAAATGTTTTATTAAAATTACATTGTATTCTCACAAATAAAATAAAATATTATTATTTAATACATTTATCTATTTATTTATATATTTTTTAAATTTAAACTAAACTTTATTGACAGTGTTGACCTTTTACAGTAGTTTTATTATTTTATTGTAATTAATTATTTGCATGCAATTATAAACTATTTTTTAATGATGCCAAAGAAGTATAACTTCCCAAGGGCGTACTCTAAGTACACGCATCCTATTATAAATAAATAACAGACATATATAATAATGCGAAATTTTAACTTTTTCCTTTTGTAAACTGAGTGACGCAAAGAAAAAAACGAACGAAAAACATATGGATTACGGTTTTCGAGTATATAGTCATAAAATTAACGGTTTTGAACTATACCGAACAAAAACCGTCTTCAAATTAAATCTACGCCAAAATTCTACGTAACTGTAAACGTTTTACCGTAACGGATAAAACACTACTGCTGTAATTAATGTGTTTACTTATGTCTCCACTTCCTAATTATTTACTTTCTATTTTCTATAAACTATGCCCGTAAGTCATTAAATAATCAATTAATATTCCTCACCACAACACAATTGACGTACCAGTTGTAAACACAATTGATTTATCAAAGTCGGGGTTCTGTACCGCCAACCTTTTCCTAACAAGTTTTAAATTAACCGGTCAAAAATTTATGATTATTACATATTTTTAATTTAAAGGATTAATATTGTAAATATCACATTTCACAGCAATGTTCTTGACTCACAAAGTCATCTTCAAACGATGAGCTTCGGTCGTAAGACAAATACCAACCACAATGTGCAAATTAAACAAATTCCCATTCATTAGTTACGATTCGAGGAGGTAATTATTTTCTGCTTTAATCTACACTAAACTTATTACGGGTCCGCGACAAATTATATTTATCGTCCGTTAAATGAAACCCGATTGAATACAAGGCACTTTTACGCGGGAATAGAGGTTATAATCAAACGTCAATTGATCAAGATGGCGGTCGGCACATATGCCGCCGAAGACGGCAACTTTTTGCCCGGATACCGATTATTCTACGTGACGTTCCCACAGCCTCCGATCGGCCGGCCCTCAGTGGAATTAAGACGGATTCTTTTTGCGAATTAGAGAATCACCTGTCTAATTACTGTACCATTTGATTTTTAATCTGTGAACGAATTTGTGGACTACAGACAGAACGAAAAAAGGCGCCATTTTATTTAAATTTAAAGGTAATTCCAATTGATCAATTTACTTGTCGCAAGTTTAAGTGCTGATTTACCAGGCGCTTGGCGGTGAATAAAAACATCGTGAGGAAACTGACGTGTGTTAGAATTTTTTTAAGAAATGTGAAATCTGTCAATCCGCATTAGCACCGCGTGGCGGACTATGTCCTTTCTTTACAAAGTAGGCCTGTGCCCAGAGGTGGTACGCATATATAGGCTGTACTTCAACATTAATTAATAGCACTGTAGAGAGAATCTTGTAAATTAACTAACTATTACATGCTATTGTTTTTTCATCTAAAGTTTTGACAACATTTGTTTTAATACAAGCATGTTTTGTCTATGTCAAAATTGCATAAACATGACATCTTAAATTAAGTCTTGCTAGCTTTAGCCACTTTCTTCTTATTTGTTTATCCTTGGTCTTCTCTCTCTCATAATATTTTCAGTCTCTCATAATCCGTTTTAGCCGTAAGAATAATATACCACTTATAGAAATAATTAAAAAAAATGGTAATAATAGGAATAAAAATTATGTAATTTTATATAAAATTTACAAATAATACTTAATAGGAATTCTGTTTTAGAAAAATCTTAAACAATAAAAATATTACAATATTGTATCGACTTGGGGAAAAACGGAACGTAAATTACGCAAATAAATAAGCTTGTGTACGAACTACGAAGTGAAGAAAGATAATTTGTATTTTTGTTTTTATATTTGTTTGGTAGCCATTTTATTAAAAAGATGATTTCAGCCATCAGTCATGTGACAATGAAATTCTTTAAGCGCGTGTGACGTCGTTGTGTAGAATTCGTACAAGTTTCTGGACTTCTCAGTGAAAATTAATAATTTTCGAATAATTCGTATTACCCTTAATATCCACTGTGTTCATGCGACTACAATAACTAGCTGGACTAAGGTTTTGTAAAAGCAAATAGCAGTAAATGGCGCAAAATCGATGTTGTTATGCTTGGAATATTGTTCGCAACTAACACCAATTTCTGGTCTGCAGAATTCCATAATGTCAAGGCATAAAGTGCGATCGAAGTTATACACATTAACATTGATTGTTGTCGAAGAAAACAACATCATTTGTTCTATAAAATGAGAAACAAATTAAAGATTTTATTATTATTATTATATTTTATTATTATTCAATGTCACGACTGCGTTGCTTCAAGGATTACTAATATATTAGATTGATATTAGAAAAAAATCAAAGCTATCACAAGTGACAACCAGCTTAAAATATGTTCAAGAGTTTAACATCAAATTCAAGTGTACTCAGGAAGTTATTAGAAGAGGGACAAAAAAATTATACTTGAGGTTTGTGAATTAATTAAATAACAATAAGTTTCTGTTCTCAGTGATACAGCATCAATGCATCAGCTTGTTTTATAATACAAAGAAAAGTTGTGAATCATTTTATTTTATTAGATATTACTGCATTAAAAAATGCACATACTGTCCTAAAAAAATTGAACAAGAGAGTGTTATAAAATTTATCTTTGGTATGAACTAAGATATGGACGGATAACAGCATCGCTTTGGAAGCAGGTATATGCAAAACCTATCATGAGTAGGCAAATTCCAAATACCCCAGCTATGTGGTCTCATATTAATTCATCACTATCCAATGATTGCTGGTTTACCTAATGGTATATATCAAGATTGCACAGTAGGAATTAATTGTCCATCTAGTAGAAAAACATATTCAAGTTATTTTGAAAATGGGAAGCCGGGAAGCCTACAAATATACTGAAATTCAAATTTATTTTCTTGGTATAGAAAAATGTACATTTGTGTAGCAGATCCTGATTTTTCTTTTAATAAAAAAATTTAAACTTTATGTGTAGCATTCAGTTATGAATAGCTAATAATATATTATTAATGAGAGTTTGTTAAGATTTTGTATTTGTCATGTGTATACATTGCTTTATCAATGTGTAGAAAGTGATCAAAACCTAGGTCTGTTCTGATATCATAATTTTATTATAAAATAAAACAGTATAATGGTTTTGAAGTTTTATTTAATGAGGGATTCTTGTAAATTAACTAACTACTACATGCTATAGTTGTGATATCATCTAAAATTTTATAGAAATATAGTTAAGATATCAGACAAAATTTGTTTAATACAAATTGTGTCAAAATTTTATATCTTGTATATATGTGGTTTTAACATATTAAATGAAGTCTTACAAGCTGTACCCACTTTCTTCTTATTCGTTATACAGTTTATATAACAGTTTCTGTGGTGTTTCTGTTGTACTGTACTGTTGTACATAGCGGTACTATAAAGTGCTTGTAATAATTAGTATCCTTTACATATTATTTATATCTTCAACTTTTCCACACTATTAACACTTGATTCACATCGATGTTTGTTTTAGTTAAAGGAACGCTATTCTTAAATTAACACATATGTGAAACAATCCACTTAAATTTCAAGATCGCAAATAAAGATCGATTATACTCAAAAACGGATCTGTCAAAACAAGAGATTGTATTTAAATATCGATCTCGGATAGCGATTTACAGATTGAGATTGAATATAGAAATTCGCCATAAATTACAAAAAGATATTTGCATACGCTATAAATGTAACAAACACACAAAACAATTGACTGTCTATACGTAAGGTTATACAAATAAAGTAAATCCAATCGCCCATTCGCATTCAATAAACCAATTCCGGCATGTTTGTGATATCTGACAAACGAGCCGAAATCGCGTTCAAGAAAGATACATTAACATAACAAAAGTGTCGAACAACGTTCACGGCGAATTGTCAATCCGACAAATTCACAAGTGATCGCGGGGCGATGGCACAAAAGTGGTCTTTTGCATGTAAATTTGTCGGCGGGGGTTTATTTTCTTTGGCGCGTTTTTTCTTCCCACCGGAAAACTTCCGCCTATTTTCCCGCTCGTCGCATCCCGCCAAGCGTCGCTTCCGGTATCGGTTTCGTTCGGAAATCGACTGAACTCCGGCGAAACGGCTCCGCTCGGGGTTCGCCCCATTGAATACCAAAGGATATATACTTGTTGTCTGTTGCGTGCTCTTTTATTGACTTGTACATTATAATTTTTATACGAGGAGAGGAGACATTTCAGCACGTGGATTTTTTGAAGTACAACTTCTATATGTATGACTTTGGGAGTAAGCTGGTGCATACGTTGCGATGCGTGACGACTATTAAGTTGAGAGGTAGATATAAGTTGGTCGGTATAAGTGTCGTATACTACTATAGGGTCAAAGCGAGAGGTCCGAGCATACAAAATACAAAAAGAGACTCGAATGAAGATTATGAACCGAGCTTAGGTTAGCCTCTCCGGCGCCTTCAGATCGGAGTGCGGATGTGATCAGAGTAAACTCGAGCGTCCCTGAGCTGTGTTGCTCCTAAAAGAGATACAGGCTAAGCGACCTAAGAGTCTACGTCGTCGTAGAGTCGAGTCGAGTCCTAAGACTTTTGCCACAACTCAAAACCAGTGAAACTGGCCGTCTTGGGTAGGGTCGTCACAAAAAAACCAAAGCTTAATATGATCTCATACATACTAAATAAAGTCTCTCTCTTTCCAGCTATGCATCTGATTGCAGTGGGGTTAGCTTACGTATGAATTATAATACATGTCGGACACACGTGTGCAAGATCTAAGCCTTTATAGATTTACATTATTCCTGTGATAAAAATTGTATTACTTGTGTTACTATGGGTGAGTGTTGTGTGTACGTTTGTGTGTATATGTGTGTGTCTACTTATCCAACAAATCTTCAATTAACTCGGGCAATACCATCGATAAACATCTATTGGATACAATTTTTCTATTAAAATTTTGCTAAGCAAAAGGGGTCGTTTCTTCAGAAGTGTTTCTTATATGTATTTAACACTCTGTCTACGAGAGAGTATTTTGCAGAATTAGTATTCTACTTAGTAATTAGTAGCTCTAATGTGTGGGGGTGCGAAACCCCAAAAATTTCATGTAAGAAGGTCGCTAACGGATTGATATCTTTATCTTTTTTTTTGAGAACGGGGAGGAAATCTTCAAAAAGATATCCCGCCTTCCGGGGGAAGGCAGTGGTTATGTGGGGTTTTTACCCACTAAAACCTCCCCGGTGGCCCTTCCTCGGTGCATGGTTAGGGGCTCCGGGATCACCAGAGAAACGCGCCGGAGCCCCTCTGCACTATGCTCAAGGAGAGCACATCCCGGGGGGGAGGTTGCTCCCTCCCTCCTGTGCCCTCGCAGTGCAAGGCGACACGGGCCAGCCGATGTCGCCTTCTTCCCGGGTCCTTGACGGACGACAAAGGCCCCCACCCTTGTCGCCTAGTGAGCCCGAGGCCCCTTTTAGTCGCCTTCTACGACAGACAGGGATACCGTAGTCTTATTCTTGAGACCCCAGAACTACAGGGCAGATCTTTATCTACCCTAGTCGTACGAAATAGTTATATTAAAAATTGGCTTTCGTTTTCCTTGTAGAAAGAATCTCTAAGCACGTATATGTGTTAAATTAACTTAGACACCCTCAATACCGATTGATGTTTGCCGCCGGTGGTCTCGTTTGTCCCAAACCGCACAGTTTAGGATTCGAATACCCCACCTACGCAAGGGACGGAACAATCTAACCGCAAATCGCCAGCCGATTGTCGGATACCATCGATGGTTAACTAAACGTTACGTTTAACTACAACGGTTTCAATAACCGTTAAGGGTTAATAATGCCCTTTGAATTACACGACTGCTTAGAATAAGCCGAGCCGCCTTAGTGTCTGTTCGCTTGCATTATGTTTAGCTGTACTCGAATGGCCTAACTTTGATTTCACGTATAATATTTTAATAGCCTATTAACGATCTCTGTTTTATTCGTACCTTAGGGTTCCATTGTTACAGCCGTTTACGCAAGTCACGTCGTAAGTTCATCTTTTTATCCGACTTCAAAAAACACTGATTCAGATAGAAGATGCACAAACATTACAAAAAATACAGACATTTCCTTTTCAACCGACTTCAAAAAAGGAGGAGGTTCTCAATTCATCTAAATTTTTATATACATATTATGTTACCGCATAATTTTGGAACCTATTTTGATTATTTTTTTTTGAAAGCTGTTGCTTCCTGTAGGGTTTTGTCCAGTTCTGACAACGGCATCCATGAGAAAACCATATTAGTCTTAAAAGAGATCGTCCGCACGTTGTAGCCTTCGATTTTTTCGTTTACACGTAAATATACTTGTTAAAGTTTGTTACAAGAAACGTAACTCGTAATTATTCAAGTTCCTTCACTAATTCCCGCGCTTAACGAAAATAGATCAAGTAAGGTCGATAGCGCGGCAGATGCGGCTCGTAACTGTCCGACGGGGGTTTGATTCCCGGCACCTGTTGTTTTCGAACGGTTCGATTACGTACCATTAGCACCGACACTCGATATTTAATACCGCTGCCGTTATAACTTGTCTCTGCGTTTATTATTTTATGATTTCTTAAATTAGAAAAAATCAATTTACGTCTATTATGCTAGAAAAACAAAAAGAATGGCTGATACGAAGGAAGTTCCTTGTAAAAATATCAATTTCAAGTACCTTTCGAGGTATAAAGAAAATAATTATTTATATATTTTAATATAATATGTAAATATAATTTTTATCTACAAAAATAAAACCACTTTACAAAATCAACTAAAAACCTTTATTTTATTTACAATGTTTTTAAGAAATATATAATTAATAATAGCGCCATCTATGTAAACCGATTGACACTGGAAATCTTTTTTTTTCAAATCATTGTAAAGGGAACATAAGGGTATTATTTGCCGCGCACACATAGAGCAGTACCAGAGTTCACACATCTTAGAAAATTCTAACACGTGTAGGTTTCTTCACGATGTTTTCCTTCACCGCTGAGCGCAAAATCAGCATTTAAAATTGCAAGAACACATTATCTGGGAATCGACCTCGGATTACTAGCGTACTAGGCCACTTGAGGTGACCGTCTGGACACTGAGCTACCTCAGGCTTGGCTCTTGGTCACAATGCTAATAATATTTTTGAAAAAAAAACAATTCATCATTGGCGGTAAGATGTTTATGTTCACGCACATTTTTATCGTAGATTTGTCGGTTTTAGTTTTAACTTGTTAATATACTTGTGATAATACCCTACAGTTAACAACGGCCGAACAATAGAAATATAAAATTCACTAGAGGAATTTAAAGCCTCGTCTTCGTCTTATCTACCCTCAGATCTCTAGCAGGTGACACCGCCCGGCGATATGTCAATAATAATTTTTCGAAATGTTTAAATAACATATTCTTGTCTAAGTCGAAAAAAAATTTGTCCCAAATTAAAACGTTAACGCGTGCAATAAACGGCGAAGATAAACAGATAGACGACTGTTATCGTATTCCACTTTCAAACGAAAACATTTCCAACTCCAATTAATGCACCCGAGGCACCTTTAGCCACAGATGTCACTTTCACTGTAATTAAAATTAAACTTTAACTGTTCGCGTTTAAGTATAATGTAAAGTACAGTTCTAATTACTAATATAACACCTTTCTATTCGAAATGTCAAACGCAAATCGTTGGAGAACAAACCTTGGGTGGTACAGGTGGGGTTTGTTTTAGAACGGCGACGGGTACAAAGGGCCGATGGGCGAAGGGTCAAACTCACAATAAAATACTTTTGGTTAGCCGCAGCTCAATAAATACTTCATAGTATCGGTTAGAGGGCGACTTGACCGGATGTCCGGCCTTCGATCTTTTGCCCTCCGGGAGGGCCCTCGCTGCTAGGGTGTGCTCACATGCGATTTGAATATTTCGAGTGTTTTCATTTATTATTCTTTTTTATTACTTTATGAAATCAAACAAGTATATTTACATAGTATAAACAAAAACCGACTTCAAATCGGATCAAAAGTAAACCGCTTTGGAGGAATATTACGAAATAGAATTAATTAGAACCTAACCAAACTCTCTTCAAACTAAACCTTGAAGTACATCTTTTTCAATAATAAATTTATCATCAAAATCGGTCCGCCCATTCGAAAATTCTGAGGTAATAAACATAAAAAATACGAATTGCCACCTCCATCTTTTTTGTAGTTGGTTGAAAAAAACGATTTTACTTAGATCCATCTAAATCTATGTATTACATAAATGTACTTATGTATAAATAAATATACTAAACAAATAACATATACACGCTTGTTCTAGAGAGAAAGTAAACGCATGCTGCTCATATACGAAACTTAACTCTCTCTCTTTCTATCTTCACTAACGCCCAATCACACTTTTCGTAATGCATTTTCCAGTTTACTCCCAAAGTCAAGCATGCGTAAAGTTTTACTTTAGTCAAATTTTCGTGTTAGTGTGTTAATTTTTAAGAAATTTTGGCAAATATTTTTCTACGTAAATTTAACAATCAAGTTATTTGAAACAAGTTATTAAAAAAACATATGTATAGCGTAGTATGATTGACTAAATTTTCTAGACTAATTCTCGAGGTCTTCAGACATGTAAGATAATAACCGAGAGTTTTGAAGGTAGTTCAAAATTTGTTCTTTAACATCAACTTGATTTTCTTGAAAGTTATTTGGTAGTGTACTTTTATTTTTTGTTAACGAGGAGGAAATCTTCAAAAAGATACCCCGCCTTCTGGGGGGAAGATGGCGGTTATGTGGTGTTTACCCACTAAAACCTCCCCGGTGGCCCTTTTCTCGGTGCATGACGAGGGGCTCCGGGATCTCTAGTGGAACGCACCGGAGCATCTCGGGGAGGAGGGCGGGGGGGGGAGGGGTTATTCCCTTTTTCCTATTTTGACGTGAATATGGACTACTTAATTGATTCATCACTAAGTAACCATATGCCACACGTATTTTGTAAATGAGTAATCAATTTTCTTCTAATTTCAAGCCAAGCAGTCACTGACTTGCTGTTTGTTGCTTAGCAACGTCATCTATTAAAGTATGTATCTATGTAATTCCTAGCTAATAATTTATCGCCCCCGCAACTATCTGCGTGCTAAATCGATTTAGCCGTTTCCGAGATTCAGATAATATTAAACAATAGCTCGTTTAAAGATATAAGAAAAATAAATTTCTTAAAATTATTTGGAATAACGAAAGTCTTAAAGAGCATTAAGCTATAATTTATTTATCGATTCCTGGTCACTAAACCTCCACTGCTGGGATCGGTCAAGTGCTGTTATATTGGGATAATCCGGGATTACTTCTGTATCCTGTCACGGACCAACGCATTAATTAGGGTCAATAGTTCCGAGTTTACTTTCCATTGGTTATTTTATCTTCAAGGGTCGCAATATTACTGCATGTTAAACACAAGGATAAGAAGTTGAACAAGTCAATTTACGAGCAGAAACAAAAACTGACTTCAAATCCAATCAAACGTTAAACGTTGTTACGCTGGACGCCCTCTTTGTAGTTATGAATTATTGTACGAATATTAGGAAATAGAATTGATGAGAACCTAACCAAAGTCTCATCAAAGTAATCTTGAAGTACATTCTTTCCAATAAAAAATGAATCCTCGGAATTGGTTGCCATGATATTAAGTTTTCGTCCATTTTTGGTGCACATACTTGATGCAAATTTTATACTTAAATGGTTTTCTCATGGATACCACTGTCGGAATTGGACTATACGGGAAGCACCAGCTATCATATAAAAATAGAATCATCAAAATCGGATCACCCAGACGAAAGTTATAAGGTAACAAACATAAAAAATGTATACAGACGAATTGAGAACCCTCCTTTTTAGAAGTCGGTTGAAAATTGTTGCAAAGAAAGCTACAACCGCTTCCAATGATTCAATTCATTAACCTTATCAACCCATTGATATCATTCATCGATCTTCACAACAAAAAAATTGTTAGCATAAAAACATTTATACCATTTCGATTTTGAACTTTACTAGATTTGAAATAAGGTGAGTTTTTGTTCGTCGTCTTGTATAACACGTGCAATCTGTTTGAAAGGTTAACGGATATTGCTTATTAATGCTACAACTGAATCCGACTATTGGCAATAAAGATGATTGAGCCGGCCGTACACTATCTTACAAATAAAAAAGTCCCTCTCGTGTACTACAGTCTTAATCGTGTTCACATTTGAATCATAGATGTTATGTAAGCCATTCAGTTTTTTTGACTCTTAGGCGATTACAATTGTAATATAATGTTTCTTTGTTGTAAACTGAAATAAATCCGTGCACGATAGCGTCAACATACTGTAGTGGCGATATCCCGACACACCGTCAGCTGTGTCTATTATACAGATGACTGTGACGACGCCACAGGAAGACTGATGACAAAGGCAATGGCCGCATCAAGGGAGAATATAGTGGACTACAACCTGGCCATGAGTAGCAGGGACACAGCGGTCGCGGAAGCTAATAGCAATGCAGCGGAGCGTCTGCGACGCGTGAACCGAGGTGATCTCAGGCCACTTCCAAACTCAGGCATTATATGTTAAAAAAATAAAAAAAAGGAAAATAGTAACTGTAGAAGTGGCACTTTTTTAATAAATGCATAATGAACAATTTAAGTTCATCGAAATCTGATGGCGTGATATTGAGTTTTACGTCCATTTGTCGCATACTTATTGCTAATTTAAAACTTATATGGTTTTATCATGGAAGCACCACTAGCTTTCAAATAAAAAAGAACCATCAAAATCGGTCCAGCCAGTAGAAAGTTATAAGGTAACAAACATTTTCGGTACATATGACAAAATATATATTTTTAACTATTTTTGTCTGTCTGTCTGTCTATTCTGGTTGTTACACTGGAATAGTTTGCCCGCCTCTACCTTCCTTCCGATTACAATGTGGTTAATTTCAAGAGTAGAATGAATATGCACTAAGCTGATGCGCCTATCATCCAGGACTGCATTTCCACTTAACATCTATTGAGATCGTAGTCAAGTACTTGCTTAGAAATTGTAAAAAAAACTCTCTTAACAGACTGAAGACAGAATCGAAGGCGGATATCTACTTGAATATAAAATAAACCCGTCGAGTTTATTACTTACGTATCCTAAAGTCCAAAAGTGTGAATGAAACAACAAACTTATGTATTTCATACACTCAAATGTAAACACCGACCCAACTAATATACGACGAACTAATTACCGACGGTAAAAAATCTCTCCTAATATAAGCATAATATAGTCGTAGTATAAATAAATCACCGAACAAAAAATCAAACATCGGATTGTGACGGCACATGTATCGTATTTATGTTTCGAGAAGTTATTTCGAGGTTGTATCGAAATAACACATTAAATTTCATATGAAAATATTCGTTTGGAATAACGATATCATAATAAACCTGCATCCCGAAACCGTCATATTTTGTATCTGTTGTAATTCATTTATTCATCTGACTTATGCCGCCATTACGTATGGCGCGGGGACACAGATAATTTATTTGAAGAATTAAAAAAAAAAGAATTTTAGTCTCAATATTTCCTTACCATGCGTGTATAAAGCGTCAATAGCCTAATGGCTTAGGGTACGCTCTGCGAATCGTAAAGTCGTAGGTTCGAATCCACCATTCGACTATTGTCGTGAACCATCTCCTAGCATAAGCCTAAGTTTAGTTGGAATGGTTAATAAGATTGTTAGTAATATTTTCTAAAATATAAAAGAAATATTGCTAGCATTCTTTAAAAAAAAAATATATATATATATATATTTATATAAAATTATTAATTAGGTCTTTGAGGATGGGCGAAACAGTAAAGATAGTATCATACTCGACGGTAAAGTTATAAAGAGGGTCTAAGTTTAAACATTTGGTCATATACTGATGCCCGACCTAAAGGATGACCTCGACATTGAACGAGTGCGGAGGGCGCTGTCGGTAAGGGCCAACATGCTGGCCCGCAGATTTGCACGCTGTTCTCTAAATCTGGGATCGGGGATGTTCGCGGATGCACAGATGGCATGCTTTTTTGCAAAAATGCGCAAGAGGTGTGCATCTCTGGTGCGCAGGGTGTGGACCAGCCCCAACAGCATCCTGAGCATGATCGCTCAAAGGCTTGACTGTGTTTATGTAAACAAATGCTGCGCCGTCTCACAAGGGATAAGGATCATATTATATTTTTATATTATTATTATAATCTAAGTTACTGTAATTAATGTAATTGAATATATATATGTATATTATTATTTTGGAAATATTTTAACAAGTTTCTCCGTCTGGTTGGTATATATAAAATATACACAATTTACATACAATATATATTTTATACAAACTAAATAATATATGCGATACATTTACATACACCATAGATATAACAGAATAAATAAATAAATCCAACTAGATGAGATTCCCTCGGCAGGGGAGACCAAACGGCCGAGGGTCAGGTAGAATGAGAGAGAAATCGGCGGACGATACGCGCGGTATCGAGCAACACCGCTTTCTGCATCTGGCCCTGAAGCATACCTTCCCGGAGTCCCAATCGCCTCAGATAACGTGAAAGGCTTGTTGGAATTAACCTATTTGCCGAAATGACTATTGGGATGACTTCAGCCGGCATGCCACCCCACATGTTGGTCGCCTCGTGTGCCAGGTCGAGATATTTATTTATATTATTATTAATATAAAATTATATTTTTTATTTATTTTATAAATGTAATTAAATGCAAAAATATTTAATTTATATTTATTCACATTTATGGTTTGCGTTTACTTTTTTTGTCTTTATTTTCATATATGGCACATTTCGAGTTCTGTTTATGATTACATGCAACATCTTTTAATCTGTTTTTTTTTTAGTTTAGTGATGTGACATCTCTTGTTGTAATTTAATTTTTTTGTAGATATTATTAAACATATATGATAGAGGATAGATTCGACATAATCTCAAGGTCACGAGTTAAAATCCAAGTCGGGGTATACAAATTTTCGTTTTACGATTTTTTTGTACAAAAGCAGCTTAAAATATGTATCTAGTGTGTGAGCTCATCCCCTGCTACATTATACATACATTAGATATATTAAGTGTAAATATGATGAATAGCGGACAGCGAAAGGTGTCCCTGTCTACCCGCTAGGGAAAAAGACGTTGATGCGTTTAAATTTATTTACAAAACTAGAAATAACTAATTGAATATCATGAACTCGGCACTTGATATAATTGAATTTTCATTCTAGAATAATATTTCCTTTTATATGAATTCGTTGGCGTCGGAGTTTTCTTTGTTCCTTGCGAAAGAAATGCGCGGACATCGCAAAGAAGTCTTCATCTCGCCGCGACCTACGCCACGAGGGGGACGCACATACGGACATAATGCCAGAGGGAGAGGGACAGACGCAACTCCGATAACACGTCAATACATTCCATAGACAATACACAAGCTAAAGTACATCTTATTGAAATGGAATAAAGTCGACTTTCATTCGCACACGTTAATGGAAAACCGATATGACATCAATATGTTTCACATCGGCACCTTCCAATCGAAATTCTATTTTATAAGCTGGTATTAGGGTCTAAGTTCAAGCTGGTAATGTTTTTAAGAAGGCGTCCCAGATATCTTGGAAGATAGTGAGGGCGTTCGGAACCGATCGAAGACCGATAACTGTTTATTGGAAAAACACCTCTATTCATTACCAGCTGAGGGTTTCCCTCCATAAGGCGTTCCCTCTGAGGGGCACGCCCATATCTTATGTGAAAACGACAACTTTTTCCAACGAATCCCCGCGATAACATTCATATCGACTGATGTGATATTTTTTTATTATTCCCTGCCTTTATCTCCGCGATACTGAACAATACGTTATCTTTCAGGTACGTTCTCTCCGAGTTCACTCTGCTTGAGGTAAATTATTTTGTTTAATTTGTGTCTGCGTGTCGCGTCTTTGATTATTAAAAAACAGTTTTGAGACACTTTTTATTCTTACTTAGGAAATGTTTAACCACAATCCCGGAAATACAGTCCTGGGTAAAACTAGCGACTATCGCTCACAATGATGCCAATGAACGTTCATTTTGTAATTGGTCTTTTAGAAATTCCCTTTATTACATTCCGCCGCTTATCGCATTAATACATTCACGCCTGCTTCCCTGAGGCGTATGCAGAGATTGAGGATCATTACTGACCATACATCTTTCAGTTCTTTTTTGTCTGGCTTTCTGTCAGAGGTTGCTAGTAATCTTTTCGTTTTATGGGCAGGCCTCACCCGTTAGATATTAGGAGCGTTGGTGGATCGTTTCTTTGGCCACTTCTATTCCCAGCGCCAACACTTCCCGAAGTAGCACTTGAAGCTGTTAACATTCAATAAATGTCTTGACACTACCCACCGACCGCGCCGTGGTTCGGCCTTCTCGGAGGCTCTTTGCTTAGTTACTCCCTAAACCGGGGCGAGATGGTGAAACGACAACGCGACGCCATCGCACCCCATCATGGCGGAGGCCGGCTCACCTTGGGAGGTTTTAGTTGGTAGGGGCCTAAAGAGATTCAAACTAAGAGCTGTACCACTTCTCAAAAATATGAACTACAGAGGCCGCATGGTCGAACAACTCAGTTTATTCAGATAAAAAAACCGTATCTGGCACATTGTCAGTACGTTGACAATCACTCAAATGCCTTCTAATGCGCCATCTAGCGGACCTGGGGTAATTTAAATATCTTACTGTAATTATTTTCAATACGGAAACACGATTGGTAGTGAATATTTGTTCATTATACTCTTAAATATATTGTAATGGATATCCGCATTTCACCACACATTGGGTCTCACTGCAGATATAGCGCGTTCGTTGTTCCTTGTTTATATAACGTTAGGTATTGTGGTGAAATTGACGGCGGTTTTCTTTCAGTTATTTATAACGAGGGTTGACAAATCAAATCGTGTACCGTTAATTCGTATTGAATTACTCCGGTCGCTATAAACAATTAGTTTAAAAATAAAAACGGGCGAAATAAAAATCGATTCAACGCCATTTGATTCACAATGTGATTTGAATTCAGGGTTACCATGTCTAACTTTATATTTTGTTTATTTTAATGTATATATTGTCAAATAACTGTACAATGTTATGTTTTTCATAATTGCTTCATCGTCTACATTATCTATTATTACCGTTTACTTATTTAAAAGTGTTATTATATATTATTTATTTTGTATAACATAAAAGTGGCCTTAGTTACTCCTTTTTATATCAGCTATCTGACAGTGCAGTCCCGACAAAATCGGTCCAGCCGTTCCAAAGAATAGCCGGAACATACAAACGGAAAAAACAAATTAAGGGGATATTTTAATATTACAAACAGACACTACAATTTTATTTATTTGTATAGATTTATTCTTCCAGACGATACTACATTTTAAATTTTTATATATATATATATTTTCGTGATAGCATCGCATTGGTTCGACTGTTATGATTATAATCTTGTCTAATAATTAAATAAAAAAATATATCGTAGCATTGGTGAATATAGGTGTAAAATTGTTGATGTAAAATTTTGTGTTTATCCCTTATGGTAACCCTGGCTGGTGGTAAGCGAGAACGAAAAAAAAACAATAAATCGGTAAGCAAATGAAGTGAAAAGCTCGATCAACGATTTAGCAAAAGCGCGCGTTCATTATGTGTTCGGATTTTAAAACAATGCGCGCCATTCAGAGCTCGCCCGCTGAATGCGATCGTGACGGACAGCTCCGGAGTCACAGCCTTTGGGGCTTTCAAATTAAAAACAAATGTCACATTTTGACAACTTTTCACGTGGTACTCCGACGAAAGCTAAGCTAATGGTTTCTTTTACGCAGCATCAAAAAACAGCAAAAATTCACAATACCATGCGTTTGACATATATTCATTCAATTGTTACATGTTTTCTTAGCAAAGGTTGGTTAAGTAACTATGATAAAACAATTACTGACATATAGTTAATAGTGATTTTTCCAAATTCTGTATTAAATTATAATATAGGACTATAGGGTGACCACTTGTATATTTTAATTGAAAACACTTAATTTAATGCACTGCAATTAACCTAATATTGAAATTGATCAATAACCCTAATTTGCCTTATATCAAATTAAAAAAAAAGGTACAAAGGAGGCGAACTGTGGCGGACTCACAAAGAGCAATTTGTTTCCCGCAGTGATTGATTCGGCCGATACATCACTAACGCGTTTTTCTATGAAAAATTGCTATAATCGACTTAAAAAGTCATTAGGGCGGTAGACAAAGAAACCAGCCGGCCGCCATCCGTCTCATTTGAGTCGCGATCGAAACGAATCTCGCTCGTGATTGCGTCGGCAACTTTTTATCTCATAATTCCCCATCAAAAAGCCACGATCTCCGTGTCCCCGGGACATTTACGTGGCCTACCTTGCCCCAATGCGTCTAAAATGTCTCAAAAAAGTAAGCTGTCTTGACCCTTCTAGGTTATAACCCTTTTGTTGTAGAATACGTGTATGATATACTGGTGGAATGTGTCGAGAGAGTTAACAATTTAGCCGCAGCTACAGATGAAACTAGTTGTGTATTGACTTTATTCATATCAAATCGATTATTAAATCAAGAAATTGTTTTAAATATAATATTATACCATATGCATCTGCACTTTTCGCGCATAATCTGTGACAGTTATAAAAGATATCTTTGCAACAGACTTTGAAGAACAGCCTTTTAAAAAGACCGAAGCACAACTAATTCCATCTGTAGTGCGGTAGCATTAGTACGTAAATACCTTCTCTTCTTTACCAGATCGGAAAATTATCTTTGTCCACTAACGGGATAAATTCTATACTTATATTGATAGCATAATCTTCGTGGATATATGTTATAGAATGTTTAAAAAGCTAACCTGTACCAATTTTTACGTTTCTTTGTATTTTTATGTAAAAATCACCTAACATTGTCTTAACCGTTATATTTAGACTTTTATGCTCGTAAATCAGCTAAGACAGTTGATCACTGAAAATAAATCTCTTTTAAATCTCCAGAATAGTATGATTTGATATTTAACACTATTTTCTTCAATTCAATAAACAAGAACAGTATCTAATTCAAATACTAGCACACTTTTTAACAAAAAAGCGCTTGCAGCGTTGAGCCGACGCGGTGTCGCGCGCTCGCGCACATGTCCTACATCATCGGCGCTATATTCATTGCCGCTGACAGCACAGGAAGCGGCAATAAAGCGCGCGCGGGGGACAAAAATCATAAACAAAATTAATAAATTATTCTTTTAAAATAAAACGCTTCCAAATTTGAATGCGTCAGTCGATTAAAGGTGCGCAGCTAGAGGGGAGCCTGAAAGAGATTCGGTGACAATGCCTTCGATAATTCCGTCAGCATAAAAAAAGTTTGTCGCCGTCATTCAAATTAAACGTCGAGTTGTGTCCTTTTTTTTGAATATGTATCGGTGTATTTGAATAAGTGTGACATTAATATTCTTTTGTGATAATTCCGAGTTCGGAACGCCCACGCGCGGCCATTGTCTCGCGAGTTATTGGCTCATTAGGCGACACGACGCGATGTCTCGGCCGATTTGATTTTCAAATCGGTTACTATCGATATGTCAAAACAAAGGTAAGTCGTCCACCAATAGTTTATAAACTTGTATATATCGTATATATCATATTTAAATATTTTCAAAATCAATACAATAAGCCCAAATTAGTATCGCTTTGGACAAGGCTGGCAATATTCATCATTCAAGAAAACGTTGTAAGGAAACCTACATGTTTTAGGAAATTTTCTAAGGCATGTTAAGTCTGCCAATCCGCACTAGGTGTGCGTGGCGGACTATGACCTTATACTCTCTTTACCGAGAAGGCCTGTGACCAGCAGTGGGTCATATGTGTCCTGTAATTTTAATTTTAACGATGAAAAAATATATAAATAATAATTCAGCCGTTCTATAGAAGCACTATCGTTATTCAAAAAGTTATTCATATTATTAAAAGTGTTTAAAATACGGAAATCAGTTGTCATCAGTACAATAGGGAGCGTTTGAAAGAAACTATTTTTATCGCACATATCACAATAGGTTCCGATCACAGAGCTTCCGTATTACGTTATCACAAAATCAAAACTCCATTCCGCGCCGCACAAAGGAAGCGAAATGATATATTTGTACAATAAGAAAGCGAGCGTCACCCACGTGCGCGCCGGGGACAGATGCGCCCACAAATTACGTATGCTAATGTGCGCCGTAATCCTTTCGTCGGACCTCCCTCGCGTCATCTCATCTCCACACGAACTGAAGCTCTCCATTGTTCCACCGCTCGATACTTTCGATATCGATTTTTGGGTACAACACTATAAGTGTTGGAGTACAACTTCTCTACGCATACTTGACTTGGGGAGTAAGCTGGTCAGTGCGTTACGAAAAGTGTAATCGAGCGAGGGGAAACGGAACTGTAAGTTAGTGAAAATAGATAGAGATAATTATATTTCGTAGGGGCAAGAGAGAGGTGCGAGCACACATTGTCTTCCTCTCTTTCTAAATTGACTTATTTTTTTTTTAAAGAAAGCTAGCATTATTTCTTTTTTTTTTAAATATTACTAACAATCTTGTTAACCATTCCAACTAAGCTTAATCTTGTGCTAGGTCATGGTTCACGGCAATAGTCAAATGGTGGATTCGAACCCACGACCTTACGATTTGCAGGCCGTACCCTAAACCATTAGGCTATTGACACGAACCATGTCCTAGCACAAGCTTAAATTTAGTTGGAATGGTTAACAAGATTGTTAGTAATATTTAAAAAAAAAAGAAATAATGCTAGCGTTCTTTTTTTTTAAAAAATAAGTTGAAATTTATGGTCTGAATAGAGTTTCGATTTTTCACGAGCTTAGATATTTCTATTTGTTTTCTGTATTAAGCATAAAATAGAGATTCAGATAAGTTAATAAATGTCTATTCACTCTTCCCTTGGATAATGAGAATGTGATCGCAGTCCGCCAAACTAAAAGGAACCCCGCAGTGCTCTTCGATCCCTCAACGTGGAAGACAGCCACAGCGCACATCCCAAAAATGTATTATTAAGTGCTTTCCCAGACATTTACATCCATTTGACATTTCATTCTTGACCATCAAGGCGCTAATCTATCTATATACTTTGACACACACACACACATTTTATGTAGAATTATATCTTAAGTCTATTCTTTACCAGTCCAATAGACAATCTTCGCGGTATATAATACATATTTGGTTCAAGGCAAATAATTGTAATATTTAATGCTACAACATTAAGCAGAAATAAAAATGGCGACACGCTAATGCAATTGCACACAACGGCCCATCACAAGTCATTATCGTCAAATTTCCGTTCAATATAATAGCGACGGCTGTACCACAAAATATTATCAATGGGTAACAGCGATACTTCGTTTGAAATTAGAATCAGTACCGTATCCGCTTCCGTTCGATATTTGAATGTGCGCACGAATTAAGAACGCGCTCTAAATATGATACCGTCAATAGATATTGTTTTTGTCGTTCCATTCATAAAGGCAAAAGCCGTAAAACATCGTGCCATACAATTTATTTGATTTTATTTTAATTAGAAACTCCCTCAAGATGGGAATATGAATATTAAATCTTACAAGATTTTAGAAAGCAAACAGTGACAAAAAAATCGATTCTTTTAATCAGTAGATTATAAATCAATGTTGTAAAGTATTAGGCCATAGATAAAGATAAAATATTCGCCGTGGCATAGGTACTCGTCGGGATTTTCTTCCGTCAGTTGTCTATTTGCGAACATGTTACATAAACAAACGTCTTAATACTCTGTGCGTATAACTCAAATAGAGTTTTGATAAACGCTGACAATTTTGTATCATTCCTAATAGCAATAACTGCACGCGGGAAGTATTATTATTACCGCGCTCGTAAAAAAAATAAATCTGTAACTGAACTACTAAATTATCTCCGCCGTACGTACCCTATTTAATTCGGGAAACATTTTGCGAAATGTGCGATGGAAAAATCTGATTAGCTTTGATGATATATCGCTAAGAATTCCTCGCTTTACCGCTTCTAATTTGAATATTAGACGTGTTATTGAAAAGAAAAGTTTCTGAACGGCCCTCCTCAAGCTTTTAATGGTTATTGCTTCTTCCCTTGCTATCTCGTTTCCGAACGCACTGGCCGGTTCAGGTGTTCGAAAATTATTTTAAATAAATTCCATTTTGAATTTTCTTTATTATTCCAGTGGAATAATGCGTTTTTAAATTGTACAAATTGCACAACTTTGGCACTATTCCAGTGAAGTTGTAATTACTTTTTAAATAAATGAATGAACAAAATTGTTTAATCACAAATAAATAACGTAACATTGAAAAGCGGAAATCATAAACAGTTTAAAAAATAATAAACATATAATATTTTATATATATTTTTAATACCTATCAGCGCTGTGTCTGAAGTGCTGTACTAATTCTGTTAGATCCTTCACCATTAATTTCTTATGCAAACTTGGCTTGGTACAGTTCTAGTCCGTTACTCTAATTCCCAAGTGAAGTTTTCCACCTAGTAGGTAGTATTTTACTATAGCATAATATTCTCTCTATATCCTCAATTAGTTATAAATAAATATAAAAGTCACTTCACACGTTCGCTCTCTTTTTTTTTAATACTAAATTTTTAATACTTTTATCAACCGACTTCAAAATAGGAGGAGGTACTCTCGTCTGTATGGTTTTTGAATAATATATGTTACCTCATCATGTAGGACTATTGCATTTCCACTTAACAACAAGCTCCAGCACTTGTTTACAAAATAATAAACAATACGGACTATACTAATAATAGGGATTAGCGACTGCACACCTTCACAAAAGACAGACGCGAGTGACTGCTACGTTGAAGCCCCTCCCAGAGGATATTCCTCGTTCTTTTCATTCTAAGAGTCCAGGACTACATGGATTAGTATAATAGTATCACGTCAAAGTAAACCTAGTCCCAGCTCTCTTCCATTAGGATTAAATCTAACAAGCTCTTATTAGATAACAAAGCTTTAATATTTTAAAATCGTCCCCATTTAAAATGTACGAAGGCAACAACAAAATGTCTAAGGCAATCCCGATGCCGTCACTTCGCCAACTCTCAATACACTTGAGCGCCATAAAAAATAATTTAAATTGCTCTTACAGTGACTCGCTATCGCAACCGGCATTTGCATACTAAAATAATGCAAAAATCTATGCGAGGAACGCACCCGGTGCGCGGTCACGTTGTCTCACGGCAATTACAAACGACACGTGTCACGTCAGAGATTATTTTGCACAACCCACATTACATAAACACTCGCATACAAATTACTATACTATGTTAATTATTTTATAACCAATAAACAATTTAATTAGCACAAGTAAATATGAGCCGTGGTAGCTGAGTGTCAATGTGAAGCCGGTCAAATGCACAATAGGGCTGTGTGGCGGACTATTCTCTTATACTCTGTTTACAGAGAAGGCCTGTAAGGGCCTGCAGGCCCGACAGTAAAACATAAATATACCTGTAACTTTAACGTTTTTTTTTAACTCAAGTAAATATCAACGGTAGAAAGCGGATCGGTCGTGCCTCTAAAATTGTCTTAAATAAATTATAGCTTAATAATCATCAAAATCGCTCCAGCCAGTCGGTAAACATTTAGACAAATTGAGAACCTCCTCCTTTTTTAAAGTCGAGTGAAAAGTTAGGTATCGAGATAGGAAGCATTAACTTTGCCGTGCCGACAAAAGCACGCGTCACTGCCGCCAATGGAAACGCGATCTAACATTAGACGCGTGGGGCAAAGAAAATTTTATGTGTTATTTTCTTCTTGTTATGAAATATGCGCGCCGTTAGATTATTTATGGCCTCAATGGAGGTTATATTTCGGGAAGTAATGAGGTTCGGTTCGGAAAGGGCAATTTGAATGCGTTTAGATTGAGTCGTTGGGGTGCGTTCAACGCTTTCCGCCACTTCTTTACCGCGCAAGATTGCCTTTAAGCACGATTATCGATGTACAACAAGTACATTTAAGAGAAAAAACAAAAATCGACCTCAAATCGAATAGGATTAATAAGAACCTAAATAAACTCACATCAAATTACTCTTAAAGTTCATCCTTTCCAATAGAAAATGAATCATCGAAATCGTTTGGCGTGACAGTAAGTTAATCCGTCCATTTGTCGCGCGCATACCTCATTAAATTGTAAGACTTATATGGTTTCTTCGTGAATGACATTCTCAGAATTGGACCAGACAGTATTAAGAACGTTCTCCTTTTTTGAAGTCGGTTAAAAAAAATTTATTTACGAGAGAATGAGTGTGGTGCTCCATTGATTTTCGTCTTTCTTCACCTTGTTAAGGGATCGCAGGTGCGTTTCCCAGCTTTGTATACGTGTAATGATAGGTACAACTATATTTCATGGTCACTCATTATCGTAACACGAAAATGTGAATATTGGATGACGCAAGTACAACGGACACGGCCAATAAAGCAACACATATAACAGCGGCTATAGATTTGGCGATAAGGACTATTGCACACTGTGGTGACATTTTGGACTATAAATTGCACAATCGGTACACACGAAATAAATTGTTTTAAGTTTATTAAGTAATTACTCTTTTTAACCAACTTCAAAAAAGGAGGAGGTTTTCAATACGTCTATGTTTTTTTTATATTTGTTAGCTCATAACTTCCAACTGGGTGAACCGATTTTGATGGTATCCACGAGAAAACCATATAAGTCTTAAATTTTCATTAAGTAACTTAATATGACACTAACCGATTTCCATGATTCATTTTTTTATTGGAAAGGATGTTCTTCAAGGTTATCTTGATGCAAGTTTGGCTAGGTTATGTTTTATTCCACTTTGTAATATTTCTACGATAATTCAGAAATATAAAAAAAGCGTCCGCACGTAACAGCGTTTAACGTTTGATAGGAAGATAGTTAGTTTTAGATTTTCATAAACCTATAAATAACTCAATCTACAAACATTATTATACACGATTATCAGTAACAGTTAAAAAAAGTCTTTCTATTAAATGGTATACATTACATCATTGTATTGGTTTATGTTTTGAAAATCTGTTGTGTTCTCACAGACACTTCCTAGAACTATTTGTATTTAGCTTAAAATAGACTGACAATTCTACGCATGTGTACTTCGACTTTGCCGCCGTATACAATGAAATAAACGTTAAATATATAAACAGATGACATTTTATATTTACTTTAAGAGCTTCATCGAATTAGTGCTTTAGCGGAGTTGCATATCAGTGTGGGTGTGTGATTGATATTTCAAATCCGACATAACGATAAACAAACAAAAAGGCGCATCCGCTGACATCACTAGTGTTACTGTGCCCTAAGTGAGCTGTAAAAATAATAAGCGCTATGAACGCATTATTAATTATATTAATTAAACAATTAAAGTTTGCGCTAAGTGTACCGTGACAAGGTCAACGCACCGCCCGGTTACCGATACGAGACGGCAACTCCAAAATTTCACATTTCGGATTGGCTCCTTTCAGCCGGGCACGAACCTATACTAATGCAAGGGTTCTGCTTAAAATATTTAAAAGAAGAACAACTATATCCAACAAAATGTTTAAAATTGGAATCCCAATTGCAGAAATTCAAGATTTTTTATCTACTGTATTATAATATTCAAGGGCACACAAACAAATTAATTTCCTATTTCCAAGTGTCAATTTCATAAATTATAGGTAGATATAGACATACACGTTTATTTAAATAGAATGATAGGTAGAATGTAGATATAAATTTAGTTTTATACATTATCGTAATGCAATGTTATGTGCTTACAATTTTTTATAATAATAACGACTCTATTTTCATTTCATTTCATTTCACAGTACAACAATATATTACACAGTCAATCAATAGTTTTCGCATATTTACACACTTATATATATATATGTAAATATATATATAATAAAGTCTATATATTTGATGGAAATAAAAGACTAAATTGCGTTTCTTTATAATATTTAGAGAAACAACATTTAATGTTTGTATTTCAATTATATCTATTATATATAAATGTCACACATATCATTGACATTTTACATTTAAAATTATAAAAATACAAAAAGAAATAAATTTAAGTAAAGAGGTTTCATATCTTTACTTTACATATATATATATATATACTTTATATCAATAACTTCACTAGCTACTGTGCCCTCCAACTTTAACTTAAATGCTTGTAGGAAGAAATAAGCGCGGTGAACGAAGGCTTCTACTACCCAGTATGATTATATACCAGTGAAAAAAATTATTTTATGTATCAATATTCACACATCCATTTCTCTATCACGATCCCACCTGATGTTAAGAGCAGCAGTCTTGGAAGACATATAAGTAAACAATAAACGAACGTAGTTTAACTTAAGGTTGTAGTTTTAAATTAACCATTTGATTATTGACATTACCCTATATCCTAACATAAGTTGGACAAGTTAAGATGAGTTTTGGGTAAATTTGAAAAAAAAAGTTGGATTATAATTTCTTGCGTGAAAACACCGCTAAAGCATTCAATGCTCAGGGATTAATGTACGTAATATAAGATGCTTATCTTGTTACACGTTACAAGATCTCATTCAAAACCATTATAAAACACCATGCCAGTGCAATCCTAACGTATAATTATTTCGACAGCTTTATTACACTGGAGAAATCGTTAAATACGGATTTCCTAACAACACCGCGGTACCCTAATCCATAATTCGATGCGTAAATTTGAATTAACGTTTACGGCACTACTTTTAATTCTAATTTCAAAATTGTATTAATACGAACAATAACCGCGGAGCGCATTCAATGGATAAAACAATAATTTTTCTCATAAAAACTTCCGCCACACCAATATTTGATAATGTACTCTAAATTTAATTCAAAAAGCACTAAAGTCGCTTGGCCGCCCGCATTCAGCTCACGATCATAACACTGATAAATGATAATTAATTAAAAAATATGTATTCAGTAAGGCGGACCGTTTCCAAATTCTCGCGGAGTCAACGAATCGTGCGCTCGACGTGAGACTCGAACTTTAGTCTGCGATTGTGTTTTACTGTGTGCGATGATTTCTAAACTGTTCCATTGATTTTCACACCGGCTGCGAATGGAGGAGATTAAAATTAAATTATTCCATTTTTTAATTATTTCAAGTCGCAAATAAAGTTACCTGCCAGTTTATAACGACTTTTTATATGGCTATGTACATCATTTTTTTAATGAAATGAAATGAGTTTTAGTCTGCGATTGTGTTTTTCATTGATTTTCACACTGGCTGTGAATGGAGGAGATAAAATACAACTATTCCATTTTTGAATTATTTCAGTTACATGAATACAGTTATCTGCCAGTACTCATAACGACTTTTTATTGTCTTTGCACTTACATATATGTATATTTATCGTACGCGTCGACGAGAGCGTAGAAACACGCGCTAACAGATACCTTTGACAAGGGAATTAAAATAACGAAGAAAGTACCAGACTTTATAGGTAAAGAAACTTGTCACTCACCTTTAACCCTAGCATAGATAAGAATATGCAGAGATATCAATCAATTATGAGGTCTTTTCTTACATATATATACATATATATTTTGGCACGTAATTAATCACACAAATTGGCCAGAGAAGCTGGCCTTGACTGCTTCACCGGATTGAGAGGTTGCACAGCTCTTAGGTCACTTAGCCTGAACATCTATCGCTAGTAACTCGACACAAGTCCCCCCGGTGAGGGGTAACCTCGGCTTGGAAGGTTACTAAGTTACGCGTAAGCATTCCGATCTGAGGGCGCCTCGAGAGGGCCGAACCACGACTCGGTCGGATAATATAAGGGACATTCAAAAACCAAACTAACTTTGAGTGCCACTTCGGGAATCCGAAAAGGAAGGCACATTAACTTGGTTGGGAATTGAACGTTGAAAGTCTGATCGAAATTTCAATGATTAGACATTAGCAGATAGATAGATAGCGACAAAGACGAACTTAATGCTATTTACTATTTCTTCCAGATAACCTTGGTTAAGAGCAGACAAAGCCATTGCTATCTCTGTTCACCCCGTCTAGGTTTTAAGGATGTAAAACGTTAAGTTTGTAGGAGATTGATACTTTCATCGGTGCCAAATTAAACGACACACTATAAAGGATTTACTTAGTGGACCTTTTTTGTAGCGTAACACAGGACACTAGAAAAGCAATTTAATTTCAGTAATTTAAAATTTGAATTTCTAATACCACCGGCTCCTACGTTCTTCTAAAAGGAATCGTTCACTTATAATGGCGAGGCGGGCAGATGTGCCCAAACTACATCGTTTAAATAATCGTTGCATAGAATTAAGAAATAACACGATTCAATCATGCGTTAAACAAACGAAAACTCGCGACGTTCTCACCGATCGAGATATTAAAAATGCGTCGATATGTAAATAGGTGCTATCGAAGGATCATTCCTTCGACCCTATATAGGTCAATAAATTAGAGAAGAGAAATGGTTTGCGCATTAAATAAACCAGTTTCTCGAATACGATTGCGTATAAATCCTTCACCCTTCAATTGTTCTATGATTTATTCGTCTCGGAATCGAACCGCGTATATGCTAATGATCTGCGAACGCAAGGGTGCATCGAGTGCGCGCCCCTGAGTACTACACATCTGCTTGCCTCTGTCTTCACAGGAAAAAGTTTGATCGATTTAAGAATAAGAAATTAAACACAAAAAATATTAAAAAATGGCTGTGTGTATTTATGTGATGGTGTAGTATTACGTGATATAGTTTTTAATTGCATGAAAATAATTAATTACAATAAAATAATAAAAGGGCAGGCATAGTCAATAGATTTCAATGTGAAAAATTAAATAAATATTTTTTTATAGATATTAATAGTTATTATATTTATTAAAAATCTATTTATTATCTAGAGTCGGTAGTTGTCAACTAAATCTTAAAATTAAAAAAAAAATGAAAGTTATGTGAAAGTATATTTACCACGCGCTCGGCGGTGAAGGGAAACAACGTGTGTTAGAAAATTTTCTAAGACATGTGAAGGCTTCTAATTCGCATTAGGGCCGCGTGGCGGACTATGCTCTTAAACTCTCTTTACAGGGATGACCTGTGCCCAATAGTACAGTACATATATTTACGCTGTAACTTTTTATAAATCTAAATGCTAGGCAGCTTGATTTTCATTTCTTTATATTTCTTTAAAATGTTGATTTTACTTAATTTTCTATTTAAACTTGTACGGAACACTACTGTGAATATGACGATGCCAACTTGATCGATATTCTTAATAATGATTCGATATTATTTAGAGGACCGGTTTACTTCGGCTGTTTAATATGCGAATAATAATTAATATTTCCTAATTTTCTTAGGGGGCTTCGTTCTCACGCAAGGGGTCGGCTAGAGCGCCCGATGCGCTAATTGGACAACTTTTCATAAATTGGACAACATTTGTATATCGTTGGATAAGTTATAAAAAAATCTTTTAGTATTTATTTTAACTTATTTATAAGTTGAGTATTCGCATATATTTTTTTTAAAACTAAACTTTTCACCAAGCTTAACCCAGTCAAACGTTCCCAACATTCAACACGGTTAATTAAAGGTTTAACAAGTTAATTGTTGAAAAATAATCCTTTTAACATTAAATAGATTTGACCGCTTGAATTTTTTAATATTTTTGCATAAAAATAAAACACGGCAATTAATAATTTTTCCATTCACCAAATTGTTAATTACGCGTAGAAATTTAAGACAAGTTTATTATCTTTGCATAATTATTTAAAAAAAACTACATGGAATATAATTTTATCTTCCCGTTGGGTTCTTTATGACGTCACTTTTATATGCACGATTGACACAATCGTAAGGAGCTTTTGAAAAATGCATCCACAATTCATAAATGCATCCGCGCTCTATAAATAACCCATTCTTGTACAATGGCTTCAGTATCAATACCGCTGACATCTGGCCGCGCCGGGGTCGAGTCTTAACCCTAAGCCTATCTCAGACGTTTCACATCGATCACAAAGGGCGATTTAAACCTGTTTTAGCGATTGATAGCTCCGATTTCGATTTTTAAATATCTTTGATGCACACGCCATTTGCATATTCCTTTGGCTATGCAAATGCGCGGCAAGGCGGTATGGGAAACGTTCGCGGGCACAGCGTATGCAAATGTGGCAGATAACGCCGTGACGTTTATCTCGGAGGCCAGTTGCTCGCGCGCTTCTGATGCGTCACGTCACTAGCGCTCCACGCGGCGCCTGTCAACATTTCACCCTTCCATTTTCAAACTCGAACGTCAGTATTGACACTATTTTTTCACATGTTCAACATATTTATTTAACATGTTATTGTTATTAAAATTAATTTGAGTGCTTCCTTTGCCATTAACGTGAAATTATGAAAATCAGGAGTTACTATTTACAGGTAAGTTTTCGTGGACTTAGTATTGTGTAAGGCGCCCATTCCATTTTTAAAACTGAAACGTCAGGTATAGACACTTTTTATTTTCATGACGTCTGAAAATGTTTTTATTAAACATGTTATAGTTATGAAAATTCATTTGAGTGCTTCCTCTGTGGTAATAAAGTGAAGGAAAATTATGAAAATCAGGAATTACTATTTGGAGGTAAGTTTTAGTGTGCTTGATATTGTTTTAAACGATATTATATTTTTGTTATCTCAGAACTTTCGACTGAGTGAACCAATTTTGATGATTCTCTTTTTATTTAAAACCTGGTGTTTCTCTTGTGATCCAGGTATGACAATGACCTTTAAATGCACGATAATTAGACGATTAACTTAATATTACGCCAATCAATTTCGATGTTTCATTTTTTTGTTAGGTTCTGATTAATTATTTTTCGTAGTATTCCTACGATACTACGATAGTATGAAGAGGGTATCCGCGTGTAAACGCGTTTAACGTTTGATTCGATTTGAAGTCATTTTTTTTTTACTTGTAAAGAGACGTATGTATTTTAAACAGCGTATTCGTTACACATACAGCGATAAACACAAGTTGTCTCGCATAACGTATGAACACGGGCGTCGTGTAGGCAGTTTATAATGAGAGCCGTGACCGGGTGTACAAACGTTTTAACCCTGTTCACAACTCGAGAACAAATTCAGTTGCTAATGAAAAGAGAATCTATAATAGAGAAGGCGAACAAGCATTACGTTTAAGTGGATACGGCACTTTTATTTTAAATATTAAACTCCTTTAATAAATAATACGCGAAAATATAACTTCGTGTATTTGGTATTTTTTATCTCCTTCCATATTCAAAAAATCATGTTTTTAAAAATTAAACAATGCATCAAAACCTTATGCGTTACTCACGTTCATTAATTTTGATTTAAATTTATAGTAACAAAATTATTATATTTGTAGTTGAAGGCGATAGGATAGGTAAATGAGGAATTTACCTGGATTATGCTATTACCTTGCTTAGACTGCCAATCCGCACTAGATGTGCGTGGCGGACTATGCCCTTATACTCTCTTTACAGAGAAAGCCTGTGCCCAATAGTGGGACATATAACGGCTGTAACTTTTTATATTATTACCTATTTACTTTCATGTTTGCTTTCTTCTGCAAACCAACCTGCAGAACAGCGGGTCAACTGCTTATCATTTATTCTTCTGTCGTATCAGACGTGCTTATAAGAAGCTTTAGATTGCATAAAGATAACTAGAAACATAAAAAAATGTGACGTCCTGATGTTTGCAATTTTCTATTAATCTAATTAATTACGAATATATTGCCGTATCCAATTTTCGGTACGCGGTGGTCCCACGTCTCTTGGTAATTAAGAGAGGCACAAATTAGCGACACGAGGGAAAGACGAATGTTTTTCTTTTGCAGGCCCCGATGCGGGCGCCGCCTCCACTTTTGAGGTTTTACAATTTTACACCTACCTCCATGTTTTTCGCGCCGGAAACTTTATTTTTACGGTACAAGGAGACCGCTCTGCGCTAATTTCTCGGAATATATATATTTGAATAACAATTTTATATTACACTTATTTACTTGTACGCCTCGTGGAATCACTTTACAGTATAAATTTGATAAGAATTTTGCCAACATTACCTACTACCTAGGTATTCACGAGCATAATTAAATGCCTATTTTTGCTTTTCATATCGTTTTTCTATTTCAAATGTTCGTGAGCGTCATATTTGAAGATGAACACTATTTAAATTGTCTGGTGGGTTCACATTACATATTAAAAATATTGATTCTACACAATATATAACAAAGCGTCCTGCCGTCAGAGGTTATCTTATCGCGATACCGCAGTTTTTGGCACCCGTTATATTAGGAGCGTTGCTGGAGGTTTCGGCCGCTTCTTCTCCCAACGCCAACGCTTCCGGAAATGACATTTACAGTTAACTTTAGAATGTTAGAGACATTCTCTTCATTTCCGTGGTAAAGCTACCATTTGAGTTCGAGCTGGAATGCTATCGCGCAGAGAGTTACCGTCTAAATCGAGGTTTTACCCCTCACCGGGTGGACCCTTGATCATCAAAAAAAAACACCATATGTATCTTCCTCTTCCTTATGTTGTCTTCCTCATTGCCGAGGGTCGTGACCTCCACGCATTATGTTGTGGACGATCGCTTCCCCCTGTTATGGCCTTCGGCGGTGTGTAATGGCTAAAATAATATATATTCTAAATACCATATATATTCTGAATAAATAATCAAAACGCGCTGTGATTCAGCGTTCTATATGTAAAGATTGGTAACCATTAACCAACCACTCGGTCGTATAAACGGCTAAGCCAACGTTCCTAATGGAGTTGTAGAGGAATCTAAAAAGAATCTGCTAACCTTACACAAACATTAAAATTGATCAACACATAACGACGTTATTCACATAATGCGGACCCTACTCAGCGGTCACTTCGACAGCGGTTGCCAACCTTTTCCCAATCTCCCCCCCACTCACCCTAATTTTCGGCCCACTTTTTACGTCAATGTTTTTCTATAGAAGCCATGCGGTGTAAATGGACGTCGGGGGATATCAAAACATCTCCTATCAACCGGGTCGGGGGTCCAAGTTTTTAGGAAAAAGGATTAGACGATACACGACATGATGCTTTAATACTCGAGTCTGCTTGGGGTCCGACTGACGTGTCCTGTCTCTTCCACTTATAGATACAGACATTTTATTTATTGGCATCATAATATGCAAACACATAAAACACATTAAATAAACAAACAGGCTACTTTGACCACAATGCCCGAAAGCAAGCAGATAATCTGGAGAAAATGGTTGTTGTAGGGAAAATCGATGGCAAGAGATAACGGGGCCGATCAACTACCCGCTGGTCTGACCAAATACAAACCATAGTGGGACTCGACATTCAGACCGCCATGAGAAAAGCCGAGGACAGATCGGTGTGGAGGCAGCTCGTCGACGTTTCGGTAAAGCTTCAAGATAACCACAAACTTCAAAAATGAAGAACACGAAGAAGAAGAAATAGACACATTCCAAAAGAAAAGAAAGATGGCACAAATAGGACTTGATGCCATTAGACACCGTGTCAGTATGTGCTGCACAGGACATAATCTCAACTATACACAATAATAAATATATAATACAATTAATATAATACTTGTATAAATAGTTAATAGATATATGAATATTGTTATATTGCTACTGTAACAGCAAAATGTTTTGTCTAAGCTGCAACAACTAGATCTAATGTAAACTATGTGGCATTCTTCTTCTTCTCTTGGTGCCATCTTCTATCGAAGGTTGGCGACCATCGTGGCGATTTGAACCCTCGCCAAAAAAATCTATGTGGTACACATGTATCATAAAAATATGTGGCATAGAAATCCTAAGTTGCTATCTGCCAATACCATTATTGTTACGTTCATATGTAACTCATTTGAAAATAACTTAATTCATTATCCGTGCTGTTTCTTTGTTATTCAATAATAATAATAAATTAAGCGTATTAATAATTATCTAAAACCAAGAAAACCGACTTATTTTTATAATAACCCTTATAAAAATAAGTCGTAATCAACGAACATGTCTGCTTTGTAATTATATTAAATTGTACTATATGTGAAGTTGGAAAGAACGAAATAAATATCTCAAGACTATAAAACGGAAATCAATAATCTCTGCATTCCCCAGAATAAAATGCGTGACTTCTATTATTTTATTATTAAGACACATATTATAATGCCTCCCGTATGCATCAATATATATATATCTATTGTTCTATATTATATATCTATATAATATCAATTTGCATCAAGTATCACCACAAATGTATGAATAACTCAATATCACGCCGACCGATTTCGATGATTTATTTTTTATTGGAGAGGACTTCAGGAGTAGTTTGATGAAAATTTGGTTAAATTCTATTTCGAAAATACAAAAAGATTAGATTTGAAGTCGGTTTTAGTTTTTGCTCCTAAATATTCGCGTTTGTTGTATTTAGATATGTATTAATAAGTATTTAGTGTCGATACTGAGTACATATATCATAACTATTTTAAAATAGAATGTATTTAGAAAAAAATCTGAACAAGAATATTAAAAACGCAAGCTTACTTGAAGCTCACCTTTTTTCCGTTCATATTAATTCCTTCATATTGACGTACGTTAAATTCGCCTCCGGGAGTGGGGTGTGAAGGGGTGACCGGCAGGGGATGGGGGTTAGATAACGCGGGAGACATAAAGCGTAGGAGATCGCTAATTCATCATAAGTTAAAGGGGTTTTTATGTACGAGCTTTCGGACGATACTCTTTGTACGGTGCGCAAAAAAGGTTGGCGATGTCTGGAGCGATAGCATTCACGAATAAAAAAGCAAAGTCTCTCAAAGGCTAAACATGGATGAGATATTAATTAACTTTGAAGGAAATTTTCACTTTGGAATCATTTTTGTAAAGTCGCTAACAAAGATGGCGCACGTTCGCTTACTGTAATTGAAATATGCACAGTTTTTGATTTAAATAAAAATATACTGTCCTTTAAAATATATTTAATGATCTTTAAATTTTAGGTTTGAACTCATGGTCTTCTTGCTTATAAAATATATTACTGCCAGTCAGAAACATACGTGTTATGTCGAATATCTACGAGTAGTTTGTAGCACTGCTTCTATTGGTCGCTATTCTAAAAAAAATTGACATACTGACCCTCGGTGACTGATATTAACCACTATGAAACAAACCCGTTACATACAATTCATTGTATTAAAAATCGTTTATAAAAAATGATATTTGATTGAAATTAATGACTAGTATGTAAATGCATAATATTGTAAAATGTCATTAAGTATGAAATTAAACAATAGCAACAAGTTTAACAACATTGGAGTGTCTATCTGATGTCACTGAATGTTCATTGTGGCTCTATTGGTTAAGAAGACTCGGGCCCTGGTTTCTCCGTAAAGGTTTAAAAAAAACTTAATATTTTAGTATCTCTAATTTACAGGAGGTCTTAAATACTCTACAATCGATATTATATATTGTCTTATGATCGACAATGGCTAGAATCACAATTTTGTACCAATTAGAGTTCCGTTTCATAATTACGTGCATGATAGCAGTATTATAGTTGGTCAATTTAGTCGGTAAATGTGCGAAGAATCTAGTGGCTACAGCTAGTAAACGTAATGAATTTTTATTACGCCTTTGCTTGTCTAACAAGTTTGGGCAAAAGTCTAAAAAAGAGAATAAAAATTGTGAAAAGCAAAATCTGTAGGTGTCGCCGTGAAGGGAGCTGATATTATAAGCTTGAATATTATAAGGACAGCATAACATATATCACAAATACAAAGACATGGTGCCATAGCACACGTCCATCTGTTGAAATGGATGACCCACCCGGCACAATGGGTGCGCACAATACGTATGAATTAGCTAATTAATTGATTAAAAAGGGCTCCGGCGACATTCGTTAGAAGTTTTTCTACGCCCCAGTCCTTCGGCCGCTCTCAGGACGGGCCCAAATTGATTTAGCAGGGAGGGACGAATATGTACTTAACTCTAACCCCTCGATGATCACACGTCGGGTAGGAATTAAAAAAAAATTGAAAATTGACATCGATGTAAAAGTTGGCAACACACGCGCGCGCCGAAAAGTTTGCGTACCTCTGACTGTTTCGAAATATGCTCGCGCTCCCCGATGAGCGGTTTGAACTTTTTGAAATCAGTTGCATCGATTGAAACTTTTCCAATTTGCATCCAAATAAACGAAACATTCGGATCGGTGTGCTCACCAAGTCACTCGTGCGTCAAGTACCGTCCTCCAGGCAACCGCCGCTTTCGAGGTTGTACTTTGTGTGTTTCAATTTGAAACACACGTTATAACCTTGCACCTTTTATTTTAATACTGTTCAATGTAATTTAGAACAAGAAAAACATGTTTTTGGTTTATTATTTTATACCAGACATGACATTATTCCGTTGAAGTGAATGCTTTGAAAGTTATTTTCGAGCTTTTACTTATTAGCCCACCTAACTTAAAATATATATGGATTTCTCATGGATGCCATTGTTAGAATTGGATCAAATTTAAATGTGACTACATGGGAAACACCAGCTTTCGAACAAAAAAAGAACCATCAAAATTAGTTCACCCATACGAAAGTTTGTGAGGTAACAAGCAAAAAAAATACAAATGAATAGAGAACCTCCTTTTTTGAAATCGGTTGAAAAGGCCTTGCCGTTATTGCATTAAGTGTTTTCCTGGGTTTAGACTAATATATTATAATTCATATATTGTCATAATTTAATACGTGCATGATATTCTCCTAACACCCCGCAACGATTTCCAAAAGGACAGCTTGTAAGTGACTTGCTTACATATTTACTTCTTGACAATTTTTTCCTATAAATCGATATGTATAACGATTATTATCAAATATAAGGCACATGTTTAGTAACCGTGACGAAAATCAACACGAAACGAAGTGAAAGTCCTTTGTTAATTGTTTTAAAGGAGAAACTCCCTTAACTCGATCAATATACTATAATGCAATTAGCGGCATTTTGTTATTTTGTTTACGAGGAAAGGGCAAGGGGTATTAATGGGGATCGATGGGATTAGAAGTGAAGTTAAGGGATTCTAACGAAATAGAATTAATTGAGGATGGATTTTGATAAACGCGCCGTCGGAGACGTCGATATTCGTAACTTTGTTCGAAACCGTTTTGAAAGATCAGTAAAGTGAGTATTAGGGTTGAACCCAATATCGTTTTCGATATCGATTTTTTAGCTTTAGAACAGAGAAAAAGTTTTTATTCCGTACCAGATTAACATATTAAATGAGTAACTTAAACAAAAGCAAGATTTAAAATCCGACACTTGACATTAAAGCGCTGACTTTCAGCCAATGCCAGTAACACAATATTTATTGCGGTTGTAAGATGGTTGCAGTCACAGAGCATTACCGTACCGTATAGTACTACGTTGTAACAGAACTTGCGCCGGCGTCCGGTGTCTTTCTGTCTTAAATGACATGGAGGAACTTTCTTATTGCAATTTCTATGCAAAGTCCATGACTGTTCGACATGAATGCAAAACAATGAAAGTCAGACCGTTCTATTTCTGCGCCAGGCCGAGTCAAGAATCCGATCCCAATTAGGCGCGAATCACGAACCAAATGAGGTGCGAATCGATGACAAGACACCGCTTTGAACTGCACTAGTGATGTGTTTAATTAACGATTCGACCGCGACGTGTCGCCGCGACGCTTTATGGATGCGCCTTTGATGTCTGATGATACGTTCTTTAGATTTCTTTGTAAATAAAATATTAAAAAAATAGGAACGAAGTCCGGATAATGTAGAAGCAACACAATTTGCAAAAACATTGCTGAAGCTTATATGTATATATTTTCTTGTTTTTTTTTAATTTTCCTGATTGGTTTTTATTTGAGTCATTTGTGTTATACACAAAACACAAGTATACAAAAGAATTTAAAAATTTAGTAAGGTAAAATTAATGAAATCAAAAAAAAATGCTTTAAATGATTAAGAAAAATACAAAACGCCTTTTTACTATTTTTCCACAATATAAAATTACACAAATAATTAATGAAACTTATCAATAATTCGTTAAAGCGCCACCTGTGATCACACAGTCGAACTACACGCTCAAGAGTCACGCTATCGGCCGCCGTGTATACGACTATAGCTCTTCCGTTATATATTTTTCTTACGGTTTTAGTCTCACTTTATTCAGTTCGGTCACGCAGTAACCCTCCTCCAAGCCTTTTTTTTTTTTTTTTGTTGACGGGGAGGAAATCTTCACAAAGATACCCCGCCTTCTGGGGGGAAGGCGGCGGTTATGTGGGGATCTTACCCACTAAAACCTCCCCGGTGGCCCTTTCCTCGGTGCATGACGAGGGGCTCCGGGATCTCACGTGGAACGCACCGGAGCCCCTCTGCACTGTGCTCAAGGAGAGCACGTCCCGGGGGGAGGTTACTCCCTCCTCCCCTGTGCCCTCGCAACGAAAGGCGACACGGGCCAGCCGATGTCGCCTTCTTCCCGGGTCCACTTTGGTGGACGACGCAGGCCCCCACCCTTGTCGCCCAGTGAACCCGAGGCCCCTTTTAGTCGCCTTGTACGACAGGCAGGGGATACCGTAGTCTTATTCTTGAGAGCCCAGAACTACAGGGCTGCGGGCCGGTCTGCCACCAGCCCGCCTGCGCCATCTCCGAACGGGATCGGCCCTCTCCCGATCCCGTTCGGCGGCCTCCTTCTGGGCCATTACTGACTCGCAGAAGGAGACCAGCGCCTTCCATTTAGATCTCCCCGCCAGCGCAGCCGCTACTGCCGCCGGCGGGAAGAGGTCTTGCCCGATCTGCTGGACCAGGATCCGCCGCTCCGCCTCCCACGTGGGGCACACGGCAAGCGTGTGCTGCGCGGAATCCCGGTCACAGCTACAATGGTGGCATTGCGCGGTCGGTTCGCGCCCTATCCTCCTCCAAGCCTGCTGTAAGGAACTTCGTTCCAAAAACTTACCCTCCCCTAATATTTTTGACACAGCTAAAACCAAATTTTTCACTCTTGAACACAGGCGTAAGGTGGCTAGTCTCGCTATAGTCTTTCTGTGTTTTACAGAATGCATTTTTGAGAATGTGCTTAATGTGCATTGCATGATCTAGTTCCCTCATCGGACGTCAAGACGCACTTACATTTCATAATTTTGTTTTGAACATCCCTCACATCTTAACCGTTTCGATTAGTCTTTCATTATTCATATAGTCCTTTAAATAGTTTGCCCGCGTGTCTTTCAATTACAATACGAGTCTGGCGGGAAGGCCTGTGGCCAACATTGGGACATATAATATAGGCTGTAACCTTTACTTTCATAGAAGGTTTCGTAAAAGATAAACGCCGATCGAAGTTACCCATCATGTTCAATTGGTGACTAAATCAAAAGCAGTGAACACCCCACCTGGGGGCGCGCGGAGAAATAATTAAAAGGCGAACGTTAAACCGTGAGCAACTTAATTCCGATGCCTATTTGTAGCTCATCGGGTTCCGTCGAACTTCGGCCAACTTCCGCCATGTTTCGGACAAACTTGCCAGCCCGCTCGTCGCTCGGGAAATATTTGCAGCCGACTTTAAGATCTGCTCTCCTTAATTTATAATTGCGTCTAATTGGTTATCTATATCTTTTGGTAGGATCCTTTTAATAAGCTGTTGACAAAGTTAACAGAAATACTTTTTTCTTTTGAATGATAACTTTTTTTCTTATTTATTCTTATCATCAATATGAATGCAATGAGCTTGACTTGACTGTTTGTATAGATAGATAGATTTAACTTTAGTGTACACCAACAATCAAACAAGAAGCAAATTACAGAAGTAAGATACATTTTACAATTCCTTGTACAACGACGAGCCATCTCTCCGATGGTCAATAAAAGGTTCAAGCTAAGCGACCTAAGAGCTATGCCACCTCTCAATCCGGTGAGAAGCAGTAAAGGCCTGCTTCTCTGGCCAATCTATGTAGTTCGTCATAAAAAAATCTCCGATGGCATACACATAGAAATATTATAACTATAGTGTATATATGTATAGTTAGTTTAAAAATACCTACATAAATATACACATATATAAAATATACATATATTATAGTTCCGACATATATCCGATATTGATTGTTAATGCTACGTTAACAGATTTTAAAAAGTAGATAGGGAGTTATCGAGTCGAACAGAATTAGGAAAAGCATTCCACAGTTTAGTAAACTAGAACTTTTATTGAATGACTTTCCATAAAAGTGTGGATCTTATCAATGTAACAATATCTTCAACCTAACCTAAATTCCAATACGTCTTATATTATCTTGAAAATTTGCGCACATCTCTCGTGACAATACAAACGTTTTATAACCAATGTCTGACCGGCGTGATCAAGATAATAAACTACTTAGTTCACAAATTATTCCTTCATGTTTCATATGTGAATATTCACTATATTGTTCTAAATACCTTTTAGTTTATATTAGAATGTATTTGAGTTACTTTAAATTATTTCCCGCTAAAAATATTTGACAGTTGCAAAGTTCGCGCCAATAATTCTTCTAGCGATCTGACATTCGTTACTTTAGCTTCGGCTTTCGCGTGCCAGACGTCAAATTGACATTTATATTAATTAAAGACCAAAACGTCGCCGTTGGCCGTCCGATCCGGCAAAGTATAGAAAAAAAACCGACCGTTATGGACACGGCATCGCCTTGACAATCGCTTCGATGCGATATGTGAAACAAAGATGGCACCGATCCAAGATGTTAGCTGGGCAAATGTCAGTGCGTGCGCGCGCGCCTCAATGAGTCCCATTCCCTCATTCAGCGATCTGTCAACTCAGCCGCCATTTGACCACATCAATCGTCTGTCTGTACGTTGATTTATCCTATTAATCTCTTGCATCTATAATGCTTTCTCCAATTAAATGCTGAAGATTATGGAACACAGAGAATGCTGTGACATCGGCCGCCTAATTCCAACAACATTTATCAATATATCTACGCCTTTTTATGTTTATGACGGTCGTTATTGTTATTGGTTAACCACCAATTCAGGTCTCCCTTACTACATCTAACTGTCAAATAAAATTACAAATGAAGATATCCTAACGACAACGACAAACACAGCCACATATGGCTGTGTTTGTGATGGCGCAGGTGCTTTTATTAGAGTTGATAATAAAAAATCTAATATATCATAATGAATTGCTAGCGAATATTTGCCAGTTGGAGATGCACTTTAAGAAGAAGATCAATAAAAGGGAAGTAACAATCCTTTAGCATTAAATCGTGATGCCCACTCTTGGAAATAGGTTTTCCACCATATACGATACTCCGCTTTCCGCATCCAGCCGTAACCGCGCGGGCACCCTGCGCTTCTCTGACCCATGCAAGACTTTCCTTTCGTATTTAACAGCACTGACGATGTGGCCGGTGTAGCACTAAATACTTTTTGCAAAATAACGGTTTTTTATATAAATAAGGAGGGCATTATCACAAAAACGATTATTCCATTCACAATCTCTCACCTGTTTAGAGAGTGGCTAAGCCATGATTACAACTCAAGATCGCACTCGGGCAATATTTAAATCGTCCAATTTAGATGCTTATCGTTTTTCGCACGCATTGTTTCCCGGACCGTTGTATAGTTGCACGTCTGCGCTCTCAGGATAGCAGCTCTAGTGTCTAATTGATGTGTGTTGTCGACTAAATATACAGCACAGGTAGCTTAAACATAAACAGCTTCAGGGATATATGACATTGCTTCAGAACCGGCAAGGGCAGGCATTTTAACTTTGGCTGTCTCTTCATGAACACATATTTTATTTTTTGGTTTTGTGAATAATGTTTTGTTTGGTTGCTTGATTCTCGTGTTTTGATAGGTATTACATCGTTTATTTTTTTTGTTTATAATTGTCATTTTTAATGTGTATATATTTTTTGTTAGTAAGAGGCTATCGGGAGAGGCAACGCTGAAAACCAGTGTTATGGGATTCCATAAAAATACGCTGAGCGCCGTCCCTTTTGTTTGCACACTACGGTATTGTTTTGTAATTTTCCTTTTTGATGCACGTGACCAAACAAATAAATGTTTATTCAATCATTCTTCTGTCCGTTGCGCAAACAAGATTTTGATCGGAAATACCACACGATGTCAAGACCCTAGAGCAATGGTTATGCTGCCGGAATATTCTTCTGTATGCAAACGCTACCGCTATACAGTTTGACCATAATATGGATCGAACAGTACCCTTAACTTTGATTTGGACCCGCCCTAAGATCCGAATGTCGCGTAGGTCGGCTTCAATTGACATATGTATAACGTGCTTATAATATAAAAAGGGTAGACAGAGTTTTTGCTGACCGCTTTTTCAATTATCGCCATACACCGGGTACAAAGTTTTAGCGCAAATTATTTTTTTGTACTTAAAAAAAGAAATAACGGCAGTCCATTTGTAAAATTGATTCGAATCAGCGACCATCAGATCGAATCAATTAGCCCCTGGGATATTATACTACACTACGAATGGGTGAACCGATTTTGATATTTTTTTATTTGAAAGCTAATACTAATACTAATAGTGTGGTACAATTATGACAATGGTATCCATGAGAAAATCAAGTCTTAAATTTGCATCACGTATGTGCGCCACAAATGGTCGAATAACTAAATATTACGCCAACCGATTTCAATTATTCATTTTTTATTGGAAAATATGTACTCCTACTTCAAAGGTAGTTTGATGAGATTTTGGTTAGGGTCTCATTTATTCTCTTTCGTAATATCGATAATTCGGAAATACAGTGAGACGGCCCGCGCCTAATAATGCATGCATTTAAGGTTTGTTTTATTTCGATTTTTGTTTTTAGTCTTAAATATACTTATAATTTATAATGGTCTCGTCTAAATTATCTGTAGCAAGTCTACGAGTATAACTCAAACGAACAATTTCACGAGAAGTCAATAATACAAACGTCATACAACGCGACAATTTCCAGAGTGGCAACTAGGCACAAAGGGCTATAGGGACAAAGTTTTCTATAACAAGCGAATAAATGTCCCGCGACTGCGACGAGTCGGCAATCGGTACACACACCGATTTCTCAACTTTTACCACAATACGATAGGGGCATAGATTAAAGAGAACTGCAGAAGTGGCACTTATAAAGTCATTTTTAATACAAACCAGCTCTCTACAGTTAAAACTCTGCACACGATCCTTTTTGAAGTTAAGATTCTTTACGCAAGCAAAAAGAAATGTGATTTCACCTTTAACGTAATGTTACTGTCAAGTGTGATAAATACAATATATTTTTAGTATTTTTTTCGCCTTAGTTTTAGGGACTTTGGAATAAATATATCTGTCGACTACATCCTAAGCTTATAATAACACTGGAACTAGATTGCAAATAAGGTGACCTGAAGCAATCTAAGAAGTAAGCTAAGCTACGACGACAATGACGTGTATATATAACTTTAGGCGGTAGCTAGTGTTGAGAGATTTTTTGTCTATATATTTTACGTCTCTGAAAGTTTCGATGGCGTTAGGCATGTTATAAAACGATGAAATATATACAAGTGTCGCATTATCTGCAGCAGGTGTGCGAAGTCTATGGGGTTTATCGAGCCGCCCGGCCGGGCCGACTTCGCTAACTCAATATTTGCTTGTTAATGCACTACGACACATGGGTTAGGTTCCAATACCTTTGTTGGACTTAGATTTCAGTAACATACGAGTAGCTATAGATAGAACATATAAAATATCAGAGAACCGGTTAGGATTCCAATCTGTTGTATTGAAGACTTAAATACAACTGTAAAATTAATCATTCAATTGTTACTACTTCAAATCATAAAATTAAATCTATCTCTCAAAGTTTATTCACGTTGTATTAAAAGCATTAACAATAGCTGTTTATAAATTTAGTTTTTTAAACATTTTAAAAGATATTCCTATAGTTTGTTTCAAAAATAAACTTTGAGAGTTTATATTGAATTGTCAAATTGCAATGGAAAAATAATAGTGAAAAAAAAAGATACTACTATAAATTTTTCACTATTATAGACAACTAGCTTTGCCCGCGACTTCGTTTTTTGTGACTTCGTCTTCGGCGACTTTCACGTTCCACGTGGATTTAACCATAAAAGTTATATAGTTTTTTCTAGGTCTAGGTCACAGGGCGTCCGCGCGGTTCTTTATCAAGGCGACACAATAAGGAATAATATCGTATTTGTCGTTATATATCATAATATCATAATATAGTATGTTATACTTAAGAGATAGACATATGCTATTGCGGACTTTTGTCTCTGTAGACCTATATAAGATACATAATTCCACCATAGATTATTTCATTATATCTCAAAGGGTTTAGGCAACGTATTCGTTGAGTACATTAAAAATATATATAAGTCACCTGATATTTTTCCGAATTATCGTTATATTTTATCTAATGTATACGGAAATTTTATAAATGATATAAAATATTTATATCATTTATAAAATATGTTATAAATGATATAACGACCTCCCTCGAGAACACAGCGTGAAAATTAGTGCAGTAGTTTTTGAGTTTATCGCGAACAAACAGACAGACAGCGGGAAGCGACTTTGTTTTATACTGTGTAAGGGTAACGTCTATAAAAGCGACAACATTCTAATGATCTCCGAAACGTAAAGTTCTCAGCTTACTAAGCTTGTTAGTGATATTTATGAAAAAATAATATTCAATCTAATTTTTTTAAAAAGATAAATAAGATAATAACTATTTATTAGCAGTAACATAATTCATCAGTTGTTAAGATATCACGTGTCCTGGCACATAATGAGGGGTGGCGCTAATAAAATTGTACTCAGTCGTAAACCGTTGAACAACTCGCATCAAACAAACCAATTTCCGAAATTGAACATCACTAGCAAGTCGAACCGCGCTCCCGAATTACCAAAAACACACGGAACTCGAATGTGGAGCGCCCGAATCACCAATCGGATTATCGTTCTACATGTATAAAAGACGAAAATTCTCGCGCTCCATTCCTTACCCCCTTGTTGCGCGCCACCCCCACGAAAGGGGTTAGCGGGAGAGGGGGCTAATGGCACCACTCGGATTCATTAGTAAATTAGAAAGCGGATGAGTCCAAAGTTACGAAAATTCAATATCTAATAATGATTAGCTGCCGTCCTCTTGCCATACCTGGCTACTGTCTATATCCGATAGAACTTCACAAACGTTCGTTTGAATTTGTCAATGCGGGGGACTCGAGTTTGAATTATGCCGAATTGAATTATTTAGTTGGCCGATTGGATTGTGTTTGGATACTCGTTAACGGTTTTGTGTTTGCCGTCTACCTGACTCCTGTGCGGTTGGACGAATTCACGCTTCGTAAACTTTGTTACGTATATCCGAACGGTATCAATACGCCTCACGCAAAAACATCACTCTTTTGAAGTTTATTGACGGTGTGCCAAATGTCGCTCAAGTTTTAGTTCTCTTCCATTTTAATTAATATAATTCCCGGCATACATTCGCCTACCAATTCTAAAAATCTTGAATCAAACCCGGACAAAGTTGTTGATTGAGATATTGGTAGGTTTATGGCATACCAGGACGAACTGAGTCGATTTTTTAACGACAACGATGTAAAAGAAAAAAGAATTTAGTCGCTTCAACTTTGTATTATAACTATGATAGTATAGAAATAAAAGCAGCAAATAGCGTTTAGTTCTACATTGATGGTAAGACGACGCTACAATTTCAAATTCAAATTCTTTGGCAGTCATATATTTTTTTTCTATTATAAGAGAAGATTCGATTTAAATTCAGCCTTTGTTTTTACTTGTTTATACGACAGCATATTTCTCAGTAACCAGTTATCGATTTTAAATTTGGCATGGTTACAGAAAACAATTCGATTCAATTCTGCGTGATTTTCTTTTTAAATTTTCGCACGTCATGGAATCAGTGCGTAACACCGATTTCACGTAAATGTTTTCAAAGTTTTCGTTCGATCTTTGAATATATTTGTCGGCGAACAATTTCCCAGCGTCGCTGTCGAAACGCGTTTCCTTTGCCTTGTCTACGAAACACGGTTCAAAAATAAAACACTTGGAAGGTAATTCGATGCCGGCAGCAAATTAAAACTGACATTGAGAGATTAAGAGCTCGTACCTTGAGTGTGGGTATCGGCTGCGAGGGAATAGACAAACATACCTTTTTTTAATAACGTCTAAATTGTGCGTAATTTGATTAAGCGCCCTTTTTCATCTTTAAATTGTTTTATGGAAAAACGATTCGATTAAGATTCCTTACATTATCTTGGCTTTCTTATACAATAATTATCTCCAGAGTTATTAAGCTACACTCAAGTTTTCGATAATGTGATTATAATTAACGTAATAATCTACGTTATATAGCTAAAGTGTAGGTTATGTCCTGCATAACATACCTTACATAGGTAGGAATTACAACTTGAACCATCTCGTAGCACAAGCCTAAGCTTATTTGAAATAGTTAACTCTAATTTATATATTATGTTACTAACAAAATCTGCTAAAAACAAAAACCAATCCTATCTAATTACAGATAACACACTATTGAAGTTGTCAGGGGAACAAGTAAATTAAAACTCTTATAATACGACCCTTGGTCTACCATAGTTTCTGTCACTGGCGACTATGGTTACAATGGTTCTATGTATCTTGTATAGTAATTGTGATAGTAATTTACTAGCCTACTGGAAGTACGTACGTGATGTGTCGACGCTACGAGCGTAAATGCGGTGCTACGCAGGATTTTGTCGTTACAATGCCTGCGTAGCACCGACTTGTCAATGTGTTTAGGTTTTATACAAAGATTGGTGGAGTGGTATCGATGAAAAGAAACTAAAAACATTCTTCCTTAGAAAAGTTGTGCCTTCGCACAATCGTTCCTTTTTAAAACTATTGCGCACCATTGTAAAAAGCGGTTACAGAGACTCCAATCAACAAAGTAAGGTATTTAAAAAATTGACTTGCGACAATCGGGTCTATTCAAAGGTTCCTTTGTCCACAAAAGTCTTAATTGTAATCAAATAATAGAAATAAATCTGGCAACACCGGAGACGACACGGTGGAGCGGACGGCGGGCCGAGGGTGCGCCCAGACGAGGGACAATATAGGTAAATAAACTTGGCGAAAAATATTAAAGGCTTTGGAAGCGACAGACGCATCCATTGCTAGAATTCAGATATTTATAAGTAAGTGCCGAACAATTCGTACACCAATGTTTCTACATAGCCATACCATTAGACTTTCCTTTCAGCACTTTCCGTATTATTATGTATTAAGCCATGAAAATGTAGTATTACGCGCACACGACACTGGGTAGCTCTGCTCTTGCGACACATGCTGAAACGGTCCATGGTTGACATCACGTCCTATTTGTACAATTGTTTTTTTTTAATTTTTTTAATGTGTTTCATATTTTTTTATTAACTTACAAATTATTATTTACTACACTACTATTGTTATTTAATAAAATAAAAAAACAACACACTAAAATATATACACACATGTAAAATAACAGGCGGCCTTATGGCTAAAATCCCTTCGAGGCAACCATTTTACTTAGTTTGTAATGTGTCGGTATGATGGCAAAAAAGAAAATGATGTGATTAATTTTATAGAAACACGTCACTATAACACTACATTAAGCCCGCCAACGATGGTTCAGCTTCTCTCAACTCGTCTAAGGGACAACGGCCCTGTCTATTCCTTCTAAACAATGCGCGAAGCCCACTAGACCGGAATCAATCCCTTAAGCCCGATACCCGATTCCCTACTAATACCTTTATTTGTATAAAAATCATTTCTTGTCCGCAAATACCCGACCTAGAGTTCCGCCTCACAAAGGATGCTTGATCCTATTATATCTGCTTTTACATATATTTATATATTACTCCAAATAGCACATACATACAAATGAATTAAACTGCTATATACCTGAGATATATATATCTGCTATATACCATGGTAGAATAAATACGTTCTACGTTGTAGTTTAACTGACAGAATACATAGGCTAGTAGACGACGGCTTTTGGTTGACACAGTCGTGAAGTGCCAAGACTAATTTTTGACAAACCTAAACAGTCATATAACCAGTGAAGCTGACCTACTGTTTCATTGGATTTGGGAGTTAACAAAGCTCTTAATCGCTATTCCTGAACCTCTACGACCGCTGAGCAGCCTAGGCTTGGAGAGCTACAGTTTACGTTAGTATTAAAGTTCGTGGACGCCAAAATTTCTCTAAAATAATATGCAATATTAAACAATTAAAGATTATAATTTAATTATTAATTTAAAGTATATATTTATTTTGATTTTAAAAACTGTAATGATGTTAAATTTAGTCTAATAAATAGATAAAACGTTATCTGAAAGCATTTGTTCCCGGGGGCGATGGGGCGGCTATAAACAATTTAATTCAATCATTTTCAGGTACAGATTATCAGAGTAAAGAAAAACCGAATTTAATTAACAAGTCTCGGATGTATTGACAGGCCATCCCCGCGGCCTGCGGTCGGGAAAAAAACAAACCGAGACCCGAGCCCCTGGCGGCCAAGGAGGTCCGTCCCTTATCATATTTATTTTATTTCAATTCGGTACGAATTTAATCCTTTTCCATTAATTAGTGACCGTTGCCCGTGTAATGCGAGGGACGCAACCCTTGCGAGTGTGCGGTCAATTTTTCTTCATGGCAGACGCAGGGTCGCGTTACGCTGCAGTAATGGACTGAAGCCTTTGTACTTTGCTATCATGTTCACTTAATTTTACCTACGTTTGATTACTTTATTATTTTAATATGGAGCCCTTCTGTAACTTAACACCTTCGCTCACATTTTTAACGACCTTAAGGTATTTAAATGTCTAAATGGTCTAAATTACTATAATATACATTTAAATAATAAAAAATAACAATCCATAATGTACCATCTACACGGTACAGCCATAAATCGGGGTGGGTTCGTAACGTAATTCAGACTTATTAGTAGCTATTTTTTTTTCTTTCTACGGCAATGATCATGCAGCAACATATAGGACTATATTCTACATATAAAATGTTATTATTCTTTTTTCATATCAATTCGCAATTCTATATTATTTTTGGGATCTATTACTCCTATTGACTTGCCGTCGTTGCCAGGTACAATATGGCAGTGGCATTCTTTATAATCTGGCACTGACATATTACGGGTGGCCATTGGCAGTACATAGTATAAAAACATACCCGCGTTCACAACATTAAATCACTGAAGACCTGCGACGACGTATGTAGTTGGTATATGTAGTATAGCCGTGAGCAAAAATAAAGTGTCGGTTAAGAAGTTTCCTCCATGTGGCGACACTAAGTAATAAAATTTAAATAAAAATAAAATTTAATGAAAATTTCTGTATTATCCAGGTTTACGTAAGATATCATTTTTCGTTTAAATTTATGTTTCTTAATGAAATAAAATGAATTAATTAAAATATTTTATTTTATTTTAAGGATATTTATCTTCCGAGATATTCAAACTTTATTTACCGACACTTTATTTTTGCTCACAAGTGGATATAATATATTTGAAGTGCTGTGGATTTTGTAAAAATAAATAAAGAACATTGGTTGAATGTATCCGTCAGTGTTAGGTCATGTGGAATTTATATAATAAAAATACGATTTTGAAGTTTCTTTAAAGACCGTGTAACGTTCCTTAAATAAGCAGAACGTCTTGATCTTCGCATTAGCGGCCTGTAAGCGTTTCCGATTCGCGAGTCTCCCTGAATCCCAGCGTTCCTAGATATTACGTTAATTCAGCGAGCGCTACCGACGCTCGGCTAACTGTTAACGTGTAATCTCCGCGATCGTAATGGCCAAAATAAAAATTAGGCTTAATTAAGAGCGATGCGGTATGAAACATGAACACGAGATCTGATAGCGCGATTTGAATTTCAATGCACATCGGTCGCCGCGCGCGTTTCTAAATCATAATAAAACGCTCAAACAATAATGAAGGAGCACTTGTGAATGTTCGGTGAGAGCGGCTTACGCGGTCATAACGCGGATATCGGCTTAATTTTTTTTATACCAAACATAAGTACTATCGTGCTTATTTACTGATAACCATCGCGGAAATACCAGTGATGCAAAGAGATTTGCATAACTTTAAATGCTTTTTTTATATGCAGGGTGTCCCGTAATTCAACGTCCAACGGTTAGTCATAGGTTACTGTATGACAGCTCGACAAAAATAATTTAAAAATTAAAAAAATTATATGAAATAATGAATTTTACTGAAAACTTTGTTCGAGCAGAAGTACAATTAAGTAATATAAAGTATTTGTGGTCGATAGCGCAGTTATCTGTCGCCAAAACTAATCTATTTAACGTTAAGGTACGTTAAAATATACACGAACTATTTTATTAAGGTCCGACAGCCTGTATATACAGAGTGTGATTTCCTCTTTAAATAATCACGTTTCTTATTAAAATTATTGTAACTTTTCGCAAATAAATTAACAGTAACAATGAAAAGTACTGTTGGGATATTTTAAATAAAAGATCAACAATCAAGAGCAACTATAAAAAAAATTAATGAAGAATCGCTCATTAAGTCTCTGTCGTGCATCCTGAATAGTGAGATGGTTAATCATTGGACTTTACGATGCTACGGTCGGGGATTCAAATGTTCGATAACTTACTAGAAACTATAACACTTAAAATTGCGATAAACAATTTGAATCATTCGCAAAGTACATCTGGAAAGGGCTGTTGTATCGAAAACTTTTCTATGTTTGTTCTACGAGCTACGTCTGCTACGCCAGTCCGTTACAACTTGAACTTTCCAATCCTTTGTGCTACGTCAGTTGCTTCTACAACGGAACCTAGAGATGGACGCTATTACACAAAGTAACTGCGAGCTTTTCGCTTATAACATTAACTTCTAATTTCTAAACCGATTTCATAAAGAGGAGGGAATGGTATTTTTCTTCTGCCAGCGATTTCCCGGCCAGTAACTAGGGTTTGTTTACACTCTTCTACACTTTGCTCGGTCTTCGACACCTTTTTTTTGTATCGTTTCTCTTTTTTGTTTGTTCACCTACCGCGGAATCTTAGTCCGTGTTCAGCAAGATCTAGGCATTTGGTTCTCATACCATAAGTGACAACTTTACTGCAGTTTGTCTGTTACGTCAAAGACTTGAAGGCTGCCACGGATGTGTTCGTTGTAATGGCAATATCGATCAAAACGTGTAGCTGCTCGACATATCTTCCAACAGCTGGAGGTTATCTATGAAACGTGATAATTTACACGTTAATAGTATAATTTATAGTCGCTCTATAGCCTAAATTCTGTTTTAATTCAGAAACGAGGTCTTTGAAATTACCATTTATAATGAAACTGTCTGTCAGTTATTATTCGGTCGGCAACGCATCTACAGCTGCTATGGTGCTGTGGATGTTCATGGGCGACGGTGATCACTTAAGATCAGGTGAGCCGTATGCTCGTTTGCCACCTTTTAAATATAAAAAGAAAAAAAAATTACTTAACCATTACCAAGCAACCATATTTCAACCGTATTTATATTGATATATCATACGAAAAAAAAAACATTACACAGACTACCGAGTGTGTGTAATGTTTTTTTTTATTGCAATTGTTTTATTTAATGCATTTTGCATAATTTTAAAGAAAAATTAGCATTCTACACTCGTTCTCTATATAAACTATAATGTAGACAATTTCATTTAACCGTCCAAGCCGAGGTTATCCCACCGGTCCCTTGTGTCGAGTTACTAGCAATAGAGGTTCAGGCTAAGCGACCTAAGAGCTGTGCCACCTCTCAAGCCGGTGAAGCAGTCAAGGCCAGCCTCTCTGGCCAATCTGTGTAGTTCGTCATAAAAAATAGAACAATTTCATACTCAATACATTAATTAATCTAATTATAATTGTTATATTTTTTGAAGAGCGATGGAGTACAATTCCGACTATGACATATTAAGATAATTATAATTATACCCAAAAATAAATATTTAGTCTATCAAAAAGAAAGGAAGTCAACACGAGTTCAACCGTGGCGCCAATATCAAACTGTTAACGAGCAGAACGCGCGCCTTGAAGCAATTAAAACATCACCCGATACATTCACTAACTACGAATGTAACAAAGAATTGTTATCTATCGAAGCCATCGGATTCAAAATTCTAGTTTGTTTGTGCAATAGATTAAGCTGATGTTTGGAGGCTCTCACGCGCTGTAATTACAATAGCGGTAAAGATGGTTAATGATTCAATGAATTTGAATTTGAAGCTGTTTACTGGCTTGGTGCTGTTCCAATGGTTACGTTCGCCGGGAACTCGAACGCTGTGAATCAAATCAAAACTAAATAATACAGCAGAGCGGACATGACACAAGACTATAATATAAGACTCATTATGACTTAGCTTTTAGTTGGGAATAATTACAGATGTAACCGCATAAGAATCGAATAGAAATATTACGACCTATGAAGTACATCCTTTCCTATAAAAAATAAATCATCGAAATCGGTTGAGTAATAATTCAATATCACGCCAAACGACTCAAAGCAAATTTAAGAGTTATATGGTTTTTCTCAAGGATGCCATTGTCAGAATTTGTCTAAATGTAATTGAGACCACATAGGAAACACCGGCTTTCAAATAAAAAAGAATCATCAAAATCTGTTCACCCAGTGTAAAGTTATGAGGTAACAAACATAAAAAATAAATACGAATTGAGAACCTCCTTTTTTTGAAGTCGGTTGAAATACTAATTTGTCTATTAGCCTGAAATGTGGCTATGTAAATTAGCTCAAAATCACTTAAAGAGCTAAGGAGGCTATGGAGCTATGCTCGGGGTATCTCTACGAGAACGTATTAGAATTTTTCGTATGAGGATAACATAGCCCACCGTGTAAGTTGAATTGGCATAGCGCGTAGAACAGATGGCCGATGGGGCCGAACATTCTTCAATTGGAGACCACGGCGAGTGCATCGCAGGAAGTCCGCAAGGTGGTGTAACGACCTTATAAAGGCCGAAGTACGGACGACTTAGCTTGGAAGCTACCCCGCTAATATTAAACGTGAGAGCTAATGATTTTTTTAATAATCTTATAATTAAAACAATATTACTGTATTAAGTATACATATAGATTTTTAAAGTTAATCCTGCATAGATGAATCTTTGCTTTAAATATGTGCAAGATGTCAGTTGATCAAAATATATAATTGTTCTAAATCGTTACCGTATCAATGTCGCAGCGATGTATATCTTAGTTTTGGACTTTCTAACGACATTGTGTTATTCTTTCTCACATTAAAGTCCATTGAGGGCGGCCATCGCTGCAGACATCGCGATGGCAATTATAAAAAGATTTCCGCTAATATTTTTAATGATTCCGAATGTTTTATATCTTAACTTTTTCTGTTTTTATTTGTAACGATCCCAAATTATTCGTACCGTAACAATTCACACACGCCGCGCCGCTCAGCTGATTCCACCGGATTTAATTGAATGGCAACATTCATGATTTTTAATGAAACTGCCTAATTATTGTTACAGCTTTCCAAATATAATCTTCTCCATACTTTCTAGTTGTAAGCATTATAACTAAACCGACCGGAAATGTGAACGAACTTTTTAAATTCCCGAAATCCAATGACGACTTCCTTATATTGTAGTAGAACTATCTTGATGCGAGAGAAAAATACATTTTATAATATTTCTTATCTCCTTTCTTAATGTTCACTTTACTTATGTTTTTGCACTTAACACGTTATTTCCGTACAATACAGCGTTGACAGTTGCTTCTCTATTTTCGTCTATTTATAGCACGAGTGTTGCTACGGTGATAGCACGTTTATTAAAACCTAATTCGGTGCCGGGAGTCGCTTCGTTGGCCGGCTGAGTCATAGACAATATACGACAGCAGTGATCAATCACACTCAATTGACTCTATGGGACAGATCGGGCATTACGTAATCCACGGATGACAATTCCTCAGAATCATCCTACGGATTTTAGGTAATGCGGCGCGTGGGTGATGTATAGGGCGATATAGCATCCAGATCGACATCCGGGGTAGATGGCAACGAAGACAAATGCCCGCTAGTTGCCGATGTCCGTGACATTAATGCACAGAACGTCTGTCAGTACAGTCATCCATCCCGGCATATCGCAGTGCAATCGGAATGCAATGATACAGCATAAATATACAAAGGAATGTTATACCATTCCCTCGAAAATATACACAATTTTAGTTACAGAATGCGTCGCGAATTATTGATAGAACTCGTCAATAGGTTTAGGGTATACTCTGAAACATAAGGTCGTAGGTTCGAATCTACTATTTGACTATTGACGTGAACGATCCTAAGTACATCCTAGCAGAAGCTTAAGCTTAATTGGAATGGTGAAATAACAGTTTTAATGCGAAGTACATTCTTAGTACTTCATACTGAAAAAAAAAATGTTTTATATAATGTAAATCTATAAATTCTTAGATCCTGAATATGTGACCGAAATATCTATTATAATTCATAAGCTGTTGATTTTGTAAAAAAATAAAAAATAAATAATGTCAGTAATATTTGTGAACAATATTGTCAGCATTTTTTAAAACAAAATAAATATAAATATAAAATAAACTATTTAAAATATAAACTTAAAAGGAAATAATAAACCACGACATTATAAGGATAGCCGGAAATGGGTGAATTCGGAAAGAAGGATGGATTAACACAGCAGATGATAAGGACTGTAATTATGCCTTGATAGTAGTAAATTGTCGAAGGCACAGAACTATAATATAATACAAAATGTCTTGCATTAAAGGTCTAATAAATGATCGGGAAATATAGATTAGTTAAAATTGATTGTCTATAGTTCTATAACTAGTATTACTTTTGCAAACTAATGAGTGTGTATTAGCGTGCGTAAATAACATCTCTTTGTTGGAAACAATCAAACAAATGAACTGAGAGATAAGGCGCTAACTATCTCCGCGATCGGGGACTATTAATCCGACAATCGGCGATTTCATCGAGAAACTCGGCGTAAAATGTGCGTAGACATACCATATGATAAACTTAGGCTGTCTACATTATTACTGCATACTTATAGTTGATGTAAATCGTCTTGTAGCGCCTGCGTATGAAAGACATCTTGGAAGTATATTTACGAGTAGAAGAACCTTTTTTTTTTTTTTTGTTAACGGGGACGAAATCTTCAAGAAGATACCTCGCCTTCTGGGGGGAAGGCGGCGGTTATGTGGGGTTTTTACCCACTAAATCCTCCCCGGTGGCCCTTTCCTCGGTGCATGACGAGGGGCTCCGGGATCTCCAGTGGAACGCACCGGAGCCCCTCTGCACTGTGCTCAAGGAGAGCACGTCCCGGGGAGGGACGAGTAGAAGAACCTATACAAACTCTTATAAAATTACCTTTCAAGTACATCCTTTGCAATAAAAAAGAATCATCGTGATCCGTTGGCGTGATATTGAGTAATTCGTCAATTTGTCGCACACATACACAATGTATATTTAAGACATATTCGTTTTGTTGCGGATGCCATTCTCAATTGAATTAATTAGACGAAAGTTATGAGGTAACAAATATAAAATAAACAAATCATTTAGAATAATTAAGAAACTCCTTTTTTGAAGTCGATTGAAAACAAAAGATGACTTCAAATCAAATCAGTAGAGGATTTAACATTAAATTCTTATACGTTCTCTTTTGTGTCCGATGTTCTGGCGTCTAAATTGCCTTTCTTCCATTTTCGTGGTAGTTATTGTGAATATTCTTTATGCACACTTGCCTTGGGGAGTAACCTGGTGAATGCTTTACGAAAACTGTGATCGGGCGAAACGAACGGAAGTAGACAGAGAGATATAAGTTACACACATTTTCTTTCACTCATACCCAGTTATATACAAAAAGCAGCGCGTGTTTTTTTCTTGAAAAGTAGTGCGTATAGGTATATTATTTAAAATTTGTGTGAATATTATACATACAGATGGAGCTAAATAATTTTTACTTCAGTCGTGAGATCTAAAGCATATTTTATGTTAAAATCTTTTTTTTAAGTATCAATTGTTTTTACTTGGTGGAAAAAGATTTGCTTTTTGAATTTATCTAACTAAAGATTCTGCGAAAAAACATGATTGTACAAATAAAAAGCTCCTGCTTGTAATACATCTTGAAATGTCGCTGAATGTTTGTTAAATTTATTAAATTATTATTGATTGTAATGATGAAAGGAGTGGAATTAATAGCGAAGCCTCCGGTAGCGTTGGTTGTATTGTTGTCACCGACATTGTCTGTCGCTAATCGAGTTCGATTTGTTTTGATTTAATTCTACGCAGACTCCAGTTGGTCTGAATAAGTCGATTTCCCGTCAACTTGCTTACTTGTGTTTGGTCTCATAAATATTTTTATTGACAATTCACCATTTTCAAACGGTCCTGATACAAATCAATTGAATCGGGCATTAGAAAATTTATACAACTTTACTCATTTTTAATAATTAATTTCAATTTGATTTGTTTTATAAATTCTTGTCGTATTTACAGCATTAGAGATCACGTATTATATAGTAAATGTAACAAGCAATTAAAATAATTCATTGTTACTATTAATCCTACTAATTTCAAACATAAGCAAGTTTAGATGCGTTCATTACTCAATCACGCCAGACCGGCTGAAATTTGGTACAGATAAAGATCATAGTTATAGTCTGCAAAACTTAGCCATTTTTTATTTAACCGACTTCAAAAAAGGTGTTTAATTAATCAGATACTTTAAAAAGTATAGTATTTTATAAAGAGCAGACCAAGTACATTTTTATTTCTTTACGAAGTAGCTTTTAAGATTACAAAGCAAGACTCCGTTCTTATGTAGGATATTTTTAAAATAATTAGAGGGACGCGACAGAATAATGTTATCTTTTGATTTAACCATGTCCAGGGAGGTTTTTTAGCCACTAAGCTAACATTTTAGCTATGCGTCTACATGGTACACACAGGCAGATTTTCCCCTATGAATGAAGATCAGCTGCAGTTTCTTTTAGTTTTACGCTATTGGTCACCCTCGAGTCAGAATGCTATCACAACTAGAGTTACAGGCCAAGCAAAGGTCCGTTCAGTCGTCATTATAGCTTATTACATTATCTTTAGCAACACATACCACGCTCTATTTGTATTAAAATAGAGTTTTGAGCCTAATGGCTCGAGCCAGGGTCGGTTTCTTCGATCTCCTCCACCATTTTGCCCGATCTTTGGCATCCGGCATCCAGCAGGCGCAGATAAAACAGAATATAATATATTAAATTCTCTAAATGTATTTCTAAAACAGTAAGATTTCGTGGACTTCAAGTATTTTCACAGCGCAAGCCGGCGCAAGTCTGTCAGCGCCCTTAGAAGCGTAATCTGCGTCGCTGTTCCGACGTCGGAGACGATCTTATCTGGGCACAGGGGCGTGACGTCACGCGTGCCCGCCTCCACAACCGACCGCTACATTTTTACTTTCCTCCGTCAACGATGTGAGCCACCCGATGAATAAATACGTGAACGGAGACGCAACATTGGCGGTGGTAGAGTTTCATTACGAATAACTAGACTGATTTTTTCCTATGAATAAAGAGTAGCTAGAGTTTCTTTTTCCCACCTTCTTTACCACCATACTTTTAATCCTTACTTCATCAGTTATTATCGTCAATGATTTCTTGTAAAATCAAAAACTGAATTCATGTTGCATTTACGAAATGGAAGTGAACTTAAAGGTAAAACAAAAATAACCAACAAACATCGTAAACTGTACGCAAGGGACGCTTCGGTTTATTATCCAAGTATCATAGTTACATTAAGAAGTACCGTCTACATTATCTTTCTTCTTTTACATTCGTGGTCGTTGCCTTTCTTACTTAGACTTGGTTTGTCATACGCCTGCTATATATATGTATGTATAAAAAATACATCCAAACAGAACATTCGTATATTTTGAAGACGATTGATAAATTAGAAATATCAGACAACCATGTCTAAAAATATATTTTCTAAGCTGGTTAGAATCATACTATTTTCTTGCAAATTAGTACAAATAAAAACTGTTCCCGTAATAATCTGGAGCGCATTTGAACAATGCTCTTGTACACAAAGACATCCCGAGACGCAATTAAAACCGGCCATTCACGGGCCGGCAATCCATCGCCGATCTGAGATGCACTGCATCCAAGATAATGGAAACTGAAGAGGAATCATTAGTAAGTTCCAGAGCGGACTTCAGCGGAAAAAAAAAAGCACTCGAACGAACTCGTAAATAGAATCAGCCGGTCAATAACAGCCGTGCATCCGTTTCGATGATGGCGCTGATTAGATGGCGAATGAGCGAACTCGATGAATGGCACAGGAAACGGCACAAAGCGGGAGTACGTCACCGGGCAAAAACGCCATGGGAATTGACAATTAGATTAAACAACACCAAGTGGAAATCGCGGTCAGGTGTCTGCGTATCGATGTTTCCGCAATTAAACATGTCCAGCCATCAGCGAATTGAATGGCTCCGATGTTGTTGCGCTTGGTTACCGTGGGACGAGAGGAAACGAGGATTAGGGAGTCTATGTTGATATCTCGGTTGTTTTCATCTGCTAGCAAATTATAGATATCACAGTGATCACAAGTATATTTACGAATAAAACCAAAACCGACTTCAAATAGAATAGAAATATTACGAAATAGAATTAATCTGAACCTAACAAAACTCTCTTCAACCTATTTTTGAAGCCAACTACCTTTCCAATACAAATTGAATCATCGAATGTAGTTGGTGTGATATTGAGTTTTTCGTCCATTTGTGGCGCACATACCTGATGCATATTTAACACTTATAAGCTAGTACTTTGTAAAGCAGTAGTAGTTTTATTCAACAATATTGATTTTCTTTGTATCATTTATGAATAGGTCAACAACAGCCATATTAACAGTTCGGGCTCTGAGTTCAGTTTCTTTATCAAATCACCAATATGGTTCATCACATGTACGCCGTTCATCATATAAATGATTATATCAGTAAAATAATATCAATTAACATTTATGTTTAATTGTTACAGAGAGCTACTTTGGCGGAGAAAGAAGTCACCACGCTTAAAGAACAACTCGCCACCACTAGCCCCACACCACTCCATGCTATAGTGCCGAAAACAAATGGCTCTCATATAGAATCTACAAGAGATCAGGCCACAGAGACCAGAATACCAGAACGACTAAGTCCAGACATCAAAGACGACAAAAGACGGTCGCCCGAGATTGATGAAGATTTAGAACATAAAATAGAAATGGCTGCCACGGGACGTAGCAATAGCAACTCTACGAGAAGCAGTCCAGTCGTGAACCAGGGCAGCTTGGAGATCGAGCTCGCCGCAAAGGAGAAAGAGGTAATTAAATCAGCTGATACATAATCCGTGCCAAAGATGCATTGATAGCAATCTTCCTATCATTGCTCGCCCCACAAATACTGTGAGGTCACCCGGTTAACTCGTCAGAAAATTACAGTTAAAGGATGCAATAGCCTTGGTTAACTGGTGCGCCCGCGCAAGCCATCTCGTATCGAATGTAACGTACGATCAATAAATCAATTACATGTGCGGGGGCATCTCTGAATTGGATTTGACAGTTGGCTAGCTCTAGGGACGGGATCGGCACCGTCAACTATCTTATATAATTTACTTTTTCTTTACTATGTTTTCATTAAATTTAGCTATATAATGTCTAAATAAACATAATGACTAAATGTTCAGTTCAACACTTGCTACTAGACAAGATCTTTAGCAATAAAAATGTTTGTTACCCATTCCAAAGTTATGAGGTAACAAACATAAAAAACAAACACACGAATGAAGAAGCTACTCCATTTTTGGAGTCTGTTGAAAATGGCGTTGGTCGGGACATATGATAAAAGACAAAAACGGCAAATGGACTAGAATGATCACAGAATGGTACCGGCTTCAAGGAAAACGAAAACAAGGCAGCAACTAAAAAGATGAGATCAAAAAATTGCGGGGCACTTATGGATCAGGAAACCTCAAAACATTTACTAAGCTAGTGCGCCTTACCATCCAGGACTGCATTTCCACTTAACATCAGGTGGGATCGTAGTCAAGCACTTGCTTAGAAATTATTAAAAAAAAAACCAGATCTGAATGGAAATGTATATAAGTAGAGAAGGCCTATGTCAAGGACAAACTGACTAATTAAAAGACTAGACACCGGCCGGTTTATAATAACTCAACGTGTCTAGTTATCACATACAATATTATCACTGTAAATTGTCAGCAATAAAGGCTATTTTATGATGTTAACAACATTGTGCATCTTCTCTTCTTAGGGGTGAAAATTTAGGTACAGGCCGAAGCCGAATAAAATTATATAAAATTAGATAGGGTCAGAATTAAGGAATTTTACGTATAAGACGGCATGTATTGATGATTACGACTTTCTGTAATTGCATGTGGATGGATTAATGTCAAGTAATTTTAAGTTTGTATGACACCCGTAGTAGATAGCAACTATTGGGATTGTGCGGACATGACTGACTTGCCACTGCATTTTAATCTTTATGGAAAGTTCTGTATTATATATACTATTTTATTATTATATACCTATTGACTTGGAAACTTTCTATATATTGCCTATGTAATTGTGTTAATTATAAAATATTAGTACATTGTCCGATAATAAAAAAACAATCGATATTTATCGATAAACTAGCCATCAATTGATCTGATTCGTGCATCACTAGCGAAGGGAAACAGGATACGTTCAATGGAATGATTGATCGGCACCGAACGGCCGGTAATCCTTGCACTAAATAAATACGAGTATCACTGTTTACGAAGCTCACGCGCACTTCGTAAATACCAGCACTCTTCGTGTTTAGCTTGTAAACATCACGGACAGTTTAACAACTAAATATGACGCAATATCTAAATTAACTTGATATTGCTACGAAAAATAACAAGTATATTTACGAGTATATGTTACGATTTAAAAACAAAAACCGACTTTAAATCGAATCAAACCGTAATCAAATTCAATGGATGCCGTTATCAGAACTAAATTGGGGACTCAATGAAAGCACCAGCTTTCAAATAAAAATAATCATCCAAATCGCTTCACCCACTCGAAGTTTCAGACTTGACCAACATTTAAAACCTCTGATGACCAGACGCCCGACTTATGCCTTGCACACACTAATATTATGTTTTGCCATACAACGTGGTAATTCTACCAGCCTTCTGGGCACGCTGCCAAGCGACGACGGTTTGGCACAGTTATAATTTTTATAAATATTTTGTAAAATACCTATTATATTGTAAATATTTCTTTTTTTAGTTAGTAGTATCTGTAAGTTTGTATTACTGTGTATATATAATTAAAACTTATTCCAATACATAAAAAACATTTAAAAAATACAGTCGAATTGAGAACTTTCTCCGTTTTTGAAATTGGCTTATAAAGATTCCAATAGACGGTAAGGGACATATATATATATATATATATGGGATAAAGGATTTAGTTATAGTCTACTTAGTCTGCAGTTATATGAGTGGTAAAAACATTTTTAAAGCAAGCGAAATTTATCAGGATATGTCAATCAAAACGCAAACGACCAACGTCAAAGATAAAAGTGGTACCAACTGTTTAACAGCAGAAAATTGGACGGCAACAATCAAAATATCAACCAATAAGTATAATGGTACGCGATCCATCCCTATGACATCATAGAGGATATCTCTGTGGGCGTCTGTATTTCGGTGTCCGAGCGACCAACAAACTAAATTGATGCTGTGCTGCATCACGAACTGCGCTCAATTCGAGTTCCGGCGGGTGACGTCTCATTGACCGTATCGATAATATTGATTGATCGATGTGCGTTCATCAATTACTATTTAGGCGTAACGTTTTTGAAGTAAATCTTCTTTACGCAGTTACGCACGCCTGACTTGAGGAGTAAGCTGGTGAATGCGTTACGACAAGTGTGAGCGAGGCAAACGGAAGTTAAGAGGCGGAAGGAGAGAGATATAAGGGAGAGGGAGATTTTTTTTGAACCTGTTCATGTCTGGCGACTTTTCACCGGATTGAGAGGTGGCTAAAGCTCTTGCTCTATGGTTGGTAAATTTGTATTAAGTATGTTCGTTAGCACAGTGTCCGGGCACCAATAAATTTGCTGTTGCAAATTTAAGTGCTGAGTTACCGCTCGGCGGTGAAGGAACATATCGTGAGGAAACCTACATGGCTTAAAAAATTCTATGACAAGTGAAGTCTGCTTATCCGCTCTAGATGTGCGTGGCGGACTGCGCCATCATACACTCGTTACAGAGGTCTGTGCCCAACAGTGTTACATTTATTTAATATATTGACTATAACGTTAACTTTTTAATTTTATGTCCGCGACAAATTGACGAAAACACAATATCACGCCGACCAGTCCCGATGATTCATTTTTTATTGAAATACTTCAAAGGTGGTTTGATGAGATTTTGGTAAGGTTCTGATGATTTCTATTTCGTAATATTACTATTGTTAATTGTTTACCTTTGTTTTTACTCGTAAATAAGTAAGACCTTAAACTCTTTTTTATAGCGGAGTAGAGAGAGAGGCCAAACGGGCATCGTTTTTTCACTTTTTCACCAAGCTTATCAGGTCCTATAGGTGACAGGCGGTTAAGTATTTCCATGTAATTGGAATTACGGTGTCCCTTTTAACTACCTCTGTTTATATATGTATACACATATGCAAGATAGCCAGGTGTAATTATTTAGTCGCAAGAGTGCATGTTCGCAACAAGCCGACTGATTGCTGTTAACGTATAGAATGCACTTATTTCCGTTTCCGCGGAAGCTTTAAAGCGCGCATTCAAAAACAAAAAACGTCGAGTTATCCAAAAATCCAATGCAAAGCGGAATCTATAACAAAACGCGGGATCTTCCAATTCACTAGTATTCCACGTAACTCTTCAAATTTGGAGTTTCAATGCACTAATGGGCGCTGCATGAATGGGCGCATTTCCAAGAACACTCCGCGCCTGAAACGTAATTCATCTTTCAAATATATCCGCATGCAAAGGCCTGATGAGAGCCACTCTTGAATGAGGATTGGTCTTTTTCCTGTTTTATTTCGTTTGCTCTTTGTGAAATAGTTTTTATTATGACGGTGCAGTCTTACCGCGTTGCGCGTGGAGCTTACAGCGTGCACTTTCAAATTCAACTTCTTTATTTTACACCGTTTTGATCCGCACCGGCTGAGTTCTTACGTAACGCAGCAATGTAACGTCTAATCTGTGTGATTTGGCTGAGTAATAGTTTCACCGTCTGATAGCACACTACAAAATAATGACGCTTTAGTAAGTTGCTATGACATACTGGGCGAATGGATATCGATCAGTTAATATGCTAAAGAAAGGCGACGTCAAACTCGAAACTGTAGGACAGGCAAAGTTGTTTTGTTACCTATTATGTTGTCTATAACATGCTGAATATTTCGAAGAAGGTTTTAGTATGTAATATTGTATTGACTGCTCATCTAAAACCAATATTTTTTTGGTATAAAAATAATAATTTTCTATTACAAATTCGTTTACTTTTGTCAAGACATGTTCATGGAAAAAATATATCGTTATTTTCCATATATCGTAATTTGTTTATGTTAAAGTAGCCCAAAAACCGCGACACAGATTATAAATTTTACAACTAGTGCTGTCATCGAGGAGAGGAGAAGTGTGTATACATATTTGGCTATCGATTGATGATTCGATAATATCGATATATATTATGTACTCTTATTTCGTCATAACCTAACTTTATTAGACAAGCAAAGACAAAAAGGATGACATGAAGCGAGAAATAAAATCATCAATGTTGAATGGCCGTAGCCACCAGATTCTTTACTTCCTCTGAAATATATATATTAAATAATAATATTGGTTGAATTGGTTCTATTGTAAGTAAATCGTTTATTATTAAATGCCATTAGATAGGGACGATCTGTATTAATAAATGAATAGATTTAAAATTGCAATCGGTAGTTATATTAGAAACGAAGTTCTAGTTAGTTCTCGAAAATTATGCTAACATTGCTCCTTTTTGCTACACAGTATTAGCAGGGCAGAAGTGGTTTAGAATGTTTACAAACTATTGGAAATATAAACTCTGGTAAACATTAATGACGCACTTGTTTCTGTAAACGCAACTAAAACACTTTAATAACGCGACGCTCGAAACAAATTTCGACTGACTGCTATTACGGGGAATTTCCTCGATCCGTTCAAAGGTTGTTGGAATCAAATTCGTAGACGATCATTGGCAATGCGTATCCTAAAGACTACTCGACGTCTGTCCCTCCTCCTCCTTGCGTCGTTTTCCTCATTGCTGAGGGTCGTGACCCCCTCGAATTATGTGGCGGACGATCGCTTTCCACCTGTTGCGGTCTTTGGCGGTGTAAACTACTCGACGTAGAGAGTTTTTAAAGTTAATCAATTGATTCTTGTTAAAGTGACGAAATGTACTCGAAAATTCTAAATTTCGTAGTAACACGTCCATCTACAGCAAAACAAGGCTTTGTTTTACGATAAACGTTAGGTATACATGTAGCTCAGTGTTGCCTCAAGTTGCACAGTATGCTAGCAACCCGAGTTCGATCCCCGGCACTAATAAAATTGTTTGTTGTAACTTTAAGCGCTGACTTACCACGCGCTCGGCGGTGAAGGGAAACATAAGGAGATCTTGCATGCACAAAGATGAAGGCCGTGTGGTGGACTATTCCTTTATACTTTCTTTAAAGAGATGGGATGTACCCAGCAGTGTATGGGCTGTTACTTTATACCTTTGTTATTTGTCGGGATGGCACGGGATATCTAATTCTAGAATAAACACAGTACTGAAGGAAAATTTTTAATAATTACTAATTCTATTGTCTCATTCTTGTTGGTAATCGTTGATTATCATATAAGATTCTTTGTTACTCTGATTAGGGCGTCTTAATTACAATCGTTTGCTTATTCATTACTTCGATGACTGAGCTAAAAACAAAACACCGGGCGTATTTTGTTTTTGGTAAATGATGTTTTTTTTTTATTTTATGTAGATACGAATTTCATATGAGCCGTGGTAGCCGGGTGTCCGGACGGTTGGCTCAAGTTGCATAGTACGACAACCCGAGTCCGAACTCCAGTGCCGGCACCAATAAATTTGCTCTGCGGTGAAGGAAAACATCGTGAGGAAACCTACATGTCTTAGAATGTTTTTCTAAACCATGTGACTATGCCCTTATACTGTATTTATAGAGAAGGGCTGCGCCCAACAGTGGGACATATATATTATATTTAAATGCTGTAACTTTAACTTTACCTTATTTCATAATGATGAAATATAAATAACATTCTTCGATCTCACCCAAATATAATAATAATAAATACTGGTTATTTAAATAAAAAGTCGAGAGAGCAATTAGTTCATCATCATTTGATTACTTCGAATGCTAAGGTCAATTCAAACACTCATTGGCTTAGTGCTGCTAAGCAACGCTATCGACTGAAGTAGCTTTAGTGTATACACGGATAGAAACATTTCCTACAAATGAATCATAGCTAGACCGATTTATTGTTGCCGTAACCTAATGCATAATAAATTTCATGAAAGTCGTTGAAGCCGTTTCCGAGACTGAATCTCGGATTATAAGTTATATTCTTTTCTAGATTATTATATTATATAATTACTTTTAATTCATCATCATCATTATCATCAGCCACTGCTGGACATAGGCCTCTCCAAAGGCATGCCACCGTCCACAATCCTCGGCCACTCTCATCCAGCTTCTGCCAGCCGTCCTGCGAAGATCGTCGCTCCACCTTGTCTTAGGGCGTCCCACTCCGCGTTTGCCTCTCCGCGGTCTCCACTCGAGAACTCGTTTCGCCCAACGGTCATCCGTTCTACGGCAAATATGGCCCGCCCATTGCCACTTCAATTTGCTAATCCGGTGGGCTATATCGATCACTTTAGTTCTCTGTCGGATCACCTCATTCCGGATTCGATCCTTCAGAGAGACTCCGAGCATAGCCCTTTCCATAGCTCGTTGAGCGACTTTTAGCTTATGGACCAGCCTAACCGTGAGTCCACGTTTCGGCTCCATATATACTTTTAATTAGATTAATATAATTACAGTTTTCTTGATTAATAATGAAAGATGCCGAATATGAAGTAGTTTTAAATACAATTAAAAAATATATGTTTCTTTGTCAGTACATTAGTATACAAATCAACTTGTCCATGAATAGAAATAACCATTTGTAAAAATAATGATAGAGAAATTCTTTAAAAAAAACATTTTCTTTTCCGAACCGACACTAATTCTGTTAATTTTCGGCGACAAATCATCAAAGCCATCAAGATGAGTCAGTTATGCTTCAACTGCTTTGGAAATATTCCAAAACATATAAGTCACCGATTCCAACACTGGATTACTAATAATGATCTACGTTAGAAATAGATGTTTCTAGTAAAAAAAATACTAACCCTCGCGACGTTCTATCTGAACCTGGGTAGACAGACACACAGTACGACGCTCTAGCTTAGTAAGCTTAGTAAATGCCTATTCACTCTACTCTTGAAAACACCCATATTGTAATCGGAGGGAAAGACAGAAGCGGGCAATCCCAATCCTTTGCTGTACCAATAATGAAAGACGAAGCAAAGCGCTTCACGTGTTTAAGGGACGTCCACAACAAAGGGATGAAATTCAGCAGTATTACACGTGTATTTATGTAAAGTAATTTTTTTAGAATAGTCCACAAAAAGATCCAAAATAACTCATCAATTCAAATCAGTTAGGATTAAAACCATCGTAAGTTCGTTTCTTTGACACAAATGATCCGACATCGAAGTTTCTGACCTATTGAGAGAGAAGTCACCCCGTGTTTTTCTTTCTTTAACTTTTTTTGCGAACCCCACTTCCTTTTAATTAAGTTCGCATAGAAGGGTTGAAATGTTATTTCTTTTTGATGACAACCGATAAACGATTTGGCCTAGAACAACTTTTTTGATTACGGCTTCACAAAGCTGGTTATGATTTGTGGTTAATGTTTAACTTTCTCTTTGAGGAAATTCTGTCAGAAGGAAAAAAAATGGATCGGATTTTTTAAAAAGCTTTTCATTAATCAGTATGGTTAAGACTTGGTACGTTATTGCTAACTCAATAGTACATAGCACATATGAAAATAATGTTATTGTTTGTATCTAATACAAATAAAATTAAGCTGTCACGTTCTTCTAACCCTTGTAGGATAGACAGAAGCAATCACGGTCAACCTATTAACATGTTACTTATTTTAAAGTAAATATCCGTTTCTCTGGTACTTATATAGTTTGACTCGGTGTATCTCGCGCCCTGTCAGATTTGAAACCGAATGGGCTTGTTGAGGAAATGATAATAATTCTTATAACTCGGAAACGGTTAAAAGGACGAAGGTCTTATTCTCTCGGTATATACTGCACTGAACCTACAGTATCCTTTGACATAATGTTTATTGAGTCAGTAAACATATTCTGTTTGTTTATTAAATAGAAGTTTTGATTATGTTATATAATTCTAAATAAAAACTTTTTGATTAAAGGGTAATGCTGGCGCAAGGTTGTAACCTTTTGATGATATATCCTTTTGCGTCGTTTGTATATCAGATAAAAATAAAACAAACATAAGTCAAACGTGTCCAGTCGTTATTGTAACAGGAGCGGCCATTTAATTATCAGACGCAATAATAGCTGCCCATAAATCATAATACACCTTTCTTTTCAGCTATAAAAGTACCTTTCATCTCACATAGATGGCGTTGCACTAAATCCCCAACTGTAAATTCTTAATGTCACTCCGGCGCGGGACATGAAAGAGTGATGCCGCTATTTTTATATGCACCAAAAGGAAAACACTCGAAATTAGTTTATGACGACTGTCTGTCGTTCGATTTATTTTTATTTTGTTATTTTCGGACGGCTCACGCATTTCTCTTATTAGACTTCGGTCGCAGTGAACTTGCAGTCGAATCGAAGATGGCTGATATCTTTGAGCTCCAATGATTAACTCTAAACACATGGTAACAGACGTAAGACAATATTTATTGCTTATTAAGAATCTTATTTTAATTCGAAATCCTTTCCATTTGTTTTGGATCATGTTATAAGTGTAAGATACAGTATATGTATGTATGTATCTATGGGTTACAGATTTGCGTGATGAACAGTAAACGGCGTGTCATCATCAAATGGAATAGATACAACCAAAATGTTTTGTTCACTTTAATGTATTGTTGATATTTACGCTCGACCTCACAGAGATGTCAAACAAGACAACTCGGCCTAATCGCAGTCAATCAAAGAGAAAGCAAATTCGAAACGTCGACAAGAGAAGCAATCAGATGCCCCATCAAACGCAACCTATCATCTCCACTGAAATCGGCACGCACGATAATTTAATAACAAAAAACTCACTACCGACGCGATTGAACAACACTGAGCTCTAAACTCAGAGTAACAAGGCGACAGATGGGAACACAGCGGCCGGTAATTACGGCCGAAACACGCAAGCCAACATGAAAGCAAATGTCAAACTCACATATTTATTTCCAAGTATTGAATGCTGGGGCTCGATTCTCGGAAGATACCGCATAAACATCATCGTGTCGATGATGAAAGCGATGTGATTCTTTGTACTCAATGCTGATTAGTCTAATTTTGGTTCAGTCAAAGAAAGGCGTATAATTTGTCGGATACCGTGACAACGCTCTAGCACATGGCGTGACTACACGTTCGGCCGTCAATAATGAACTCGTGTTACATAGAATGTACTCTTGTTATTACCTTATCGACGTTTACTCTGTGCCCACCTCGTGCTAAACTACTACACATTACAAGCTATTAACACATTCAAACTTATTTACATTACAGTCAATTACCACAGTTGCTTTCCACCTTGAATACAGATAATGTTAGACAGCTATGTTTCTTTAATAACCTCATAATTAACTAAACGCAGCCGGTGCTCGCTCCGAACTTCTGAGTTTATTTATACGTACAGCGCGTCGATATTCAGAAGCGGACTTGATAGATTCATAGCAGCCGACATCAAAGACGTTACATTAATCATAACTCGCATCAATCGCCGGTGAAATAGTTCTGTTTTTATTGTAAATCAGTATTAAAAAGCGACAGCGCGGGCGTATGAATCAAACCCGCGCCTCGAGACGTCAACGCATGTGATAAATTCGTGAAATGTAAACAAAAAAGTAGCGGACCGATTAGACCACCCTGCGGTACACCTGTTGAATCTATTAGCGGGGCTCAGAGCGGACGCCCCGCCACGGCCTTTAGATAAAATCGAGAACGTCCGCAGCGCACAGAAAACACACACGTGTCATATATCAATTCATTTGATGCGTTGAGAAAAATCATTGCGATCGGTCGAGTCGAACGCAGCTCTGATGTTGAGATAGCGGATCAAACGAATGCGTTCCCGTGCAAATTGTCCGTGAAGTTTAGTTTTTAATTCTCGCCCAAAGTAAGTACAGCTCAACAGCGCCCAACTAATAAACGCTATATACTTCCTACGAAGTGATATTTGTGTTTGTACTACGTCTGGCTTTCGTCTTTTACGATCGTCAACAGTTACATATTTAATGTTCGATGTTTATCAACATTTCTTTCTTATGCAGGTTTTAGTGGGGCAATAAATTATTTATCTTCAAAGACTAGCTTATTTTCAAACTTTTGTTTCTCTTACACAGTAATTCTCATTTTTACAACTGACGTCACAGCTATTATTAAGTAAACGGTGCATGTTGTGTATAGGATCGTGAAATTACTTATACCACCTGTCAAAAGAAGAAAAGTTTACACGATTATGTGTTCCAAAAATTCTAGTATATCGCCTAAAGTAGCTTAACTTATGATGATGTCTTTGATATTTATCTAATATCTTCAAACAAGCAATTCTCGTATATAATCTGAATCTCGAAAACGGCTCCGATTTTCAATTTCATTAAGCAGAGAGGTTCGTGGGCGATAAATAGATCTAGCTAGGATTCATTTTTAGAAAATGTTGTTTTATCCGGGTATACAAAGTATACTTCAGTACATGGCGTTGCTAAGCAACGTTAAGTCAATAAATGTTTAGTTTGACGTTAGACCAAGAAAATGAACTGTTTACATACATTTCTAAAAACGTGTTTTTTTTATGACGAACTACACAGATTGGCCAGAGAGGCTGGCCTTGACTGCTTCACCGGATTGAGAGGTGGCACAGCTCTTAGGTCGCTTAGCCTGAACCTCTATTGCTAGTAACTCGACACATAGGACCCCCTGGTGAGGGGTAACCTCGGCTCGGACGGTTACTATGTTACGCGTAAGAATTCCGATCCGAGGGTGCCCGAGAGGGCTGAACCACGACTTGGTCAGTTGCTATTTCACGGATAATCTAAGGGACATAAAATACGTGTGTCATATAGTTGCTTAATGAAGAATCAATAAAAGAAAGAAAGTATTCGATATTCACGTCAAAAAATTACGCACGGATATAGGTCTTATTGGGCTATAACAGACAATCATAGAACATTCAGAAGAAATAGATCACAAATTTTGAAACATATAGATGGTCGCTGAAAATAACGCACGAGGGGAACTACGTTTACAAGATTTGTATTGTTTTATTACTATATTGGAAAGATCGAAAAATATTAGTCATCATTATGTAATTCGCATCTAAATATAATTTCCGAAAAATTCCGTCTTCATCCGTATTATATTTTCAGCATGCGATAAATTTTCCTTGACGATGCGGAAATAGATAACGGTTTCGACAAATGCGAATCTCATTAGAGTATCCAAATGATATCATTAACGATATCCAGTCACTAGTTAGTCAGCAGTTTACATAACTGAGTCAGTTAGAAAAATCTGAAACAATGACACATCGCTCCGAATCACGTGAATTGTGTTCTGATATCCAAATGAATGGCTTTGCTGTCGTCGCGTTTGTTTTAAAATAGATTCACTAGAGCCATCTCTTTCGGACTCAAAAGAGCTATTCCTCCTTTTATCAAACTGCTTATTTTAAAGCTCGTTGCTATAATATTTTAATATTAGTTACAGAATAAGTTTAGTAGTATAATTTTGTGGTTAAACGGACATACGATCAGATGGTCTGGGAACGAATAGGAACGTAATAACAGACGTTATTAGTTTCCGTTTTAAAGAGAGGCCTCTAAGTCAGCAGCTAAAGTCGAATGACTTTTAGCTGCGGCTATTGTGGTCACTTGCTGAATATAAAAATACCTCAACACTACTAAGAAAGCGTTAACCCTGCATTTATCTAATACCTAAAATACTTCCACAATGTCGTCACATGTATCACCCTAACCAACAGCACCGTGTGGCGGCGTAGCAGCCATGACTTCTTTCTACGACCAACACTTCTTTTGCCAGCGACTTTGCCCATCAAAATAAGTTAAAGAAGGTCATATAAAGTCTATAGCATTGCTTTCCTAATTTTGTATGCTACTTTTTCCCCGCACACAACAGTAAAAATTTTATGTCAGTTCATTTTTTTGTGACTAAGAATACAGATTAGCCAAAGAAGCTAACTTTTAATGCTTCACGGAACGGATTGAGAGGTGGCTCTTAGATCGTTTAGTCTCTATCGTAGTAACCCGACGTAAGAGTCGCCTCGGTAAGGTGTAACCTGCCCTTGGATGGTTACTAGGTTACGCGTTAGCATTTCGATCAAAGGACACGTTATTGTTTGTCGATAGTTATTATTGCAATGAATACACATTGATAATTTCATAGGGAATAAACAATTAAAGCTGCTCTAATTGTTTTGCATTAATTGCTATTATTGGAAAGACTTAATTATATTTCAATGCATTCGGTATCGCCACCTTTTATGACGGTTTATTCTAATAGCAAATTAATATAGCTAGCTTCGTTTAGACACGTGTTTGATACAATAATGTTCATACATAAAACATTAATTTCGTATTCGAAAACATATAAAAAAATTCCTTTGTTCCTGTCGAAGCAAAGAATAGATTTATTATTAGGAATTTTTATTATGAACGTGTTTTACTATGTGAAGCAGTTTTTAACTTACAATACGTGAGTCATACGTATTAAAGAATATTGATAAAAATTTAGTTCACACTGTCAAAAGAGAAACTTTATAGTCCCATGTGTACTCTTATTTGGTTTTAAGAAATAACGTGTATTCAAATTATTCATTTACCACGCGCTCGGCGGTAAAGGAAACTTAAATGGAGCCTTTGCCCAAAATATATATATGCTGTAACTTTAACTTTAAAGGTATCATACCAGGGAATCAGAAAAAAACCTATTTCAAACGACTTCAAAAACGGGGGGATTCCCAATACGTCTGTATGTTATTTTTTAAAATTTTGTTACCTCATAACTTTCGAGTAGTTCATTCGTCAAAATTTTCATTTTTACTCGTACATATACTTGTAATATTATTATATAGTAATATAAACTTTATTTCTAGCTCAAATATTACGCTCATAAATTTGTTAGGACACTTAATAACTATGTTTGTAACAATACAATACATGTAGATATTTTCGTTTAATAAAATAAAATGCTAGATACAATTATTCCCTGCCACATCCAGCCTTAGGCTCTATTTATTCCCCTCACAATATAGTATTCGAAATTTGCTGTTTTTAATTATAAATGTGAAAATCTTTGAGTAATTCATGAATTGTTTATCGATTAAACAAACAACCATTTCACTTATTACAACCTCTTATTAGAAAACGTGCCTCGCGACATATTATAACTAACCCGTAGACCTTCATCAAAATCAGTCTACTACACTTTCTAATAAGAACCAATTTCCGATAATTCTGATAGCTGTGATGTAGATTCTGTATCAAGTGAAATTGAACCCAATTTTGATGACGGTAAGGTAGAATATGAAAGGGAGTGCGTACATATAACCACATGTCGGCGTGTATTAGTTTGTAGCGAGTAACACGTGTTCGGAATATGTCAATTCATTATAAACTTTGTGTAGAATAGAGGATGATTTGTGACATATTATCGGCATAAAGAGCTATCTGTTCCTGCGCGCACATTAAAGCGGGTATTGTGGACTCCGTGTTGGATTCTGAGTAATTGATGAATTTCTTGAGACGTCCCGTCATATAATAGCTACTGTTCAATTGGTTTCCGCTACATAATTTATCTTAATTATTAGATCGAAGTTTTGCTGCGCGATCGTAATGAAAAAATGTGAGATTAAAACCGTAAGAAAAATATATAACGGAAGTGCTACACGGCCGACAGCGTTACTATTAAGCGTGTAGTTAAACACTCTGACCACAGGTGGCTCTTTAACCAATTATTAATAAGTATTAATTAATTATTTATATTATTTTATAGTGTCAAAAAAAAATAATGAGACATTTTTCAACCGAATTCAATAGGAGGAGGGTCTCAATTCGATTTTTTACGTTTTTTTTCGATTCCGCCCAGAATGCATGCTTTCGCAATCTCACGTTCAGATAAAAGTATTTTCCGTTAATTTCCATTTCCGCTGCGTCTAGTCCAAACCATTTCTTTTATTGTCTCATCAAATTTTGCATATTTTCCTATCAAAACTTTTTCGTCACCTGACCGAAAAAAATTCCGCTCCCCTAACGCAATTAGGACGTGTCCAAAACAACCGCGGCCATTGTTTTTATTGAAATTAATGTTTAAATCAATCAATTGAAACTTCGCCCCCTGTTTCTATTTCTCCTTGACGACAGACCATTTTTCTCGGCGAGCCCCCGTCTCCCAGAACAATGGAGGACGGTTATTAATATTCTAATATAAAAAAACATTGTAGCTAAACAATAGGTGCTGTTAATTTACTCATTATGGATTCATGGGGTGTCCTCCTGGGGATGGGGGAGGTTGATACAATTCCCAAATTCGTAATAATGGAATCCTTTGATACATTTTATGGTCCTAATACGCAATGGAATACATCGCTTATTTTTAACGTGAGATGGTATTTTTTATATGTTTGTATTGAATCTCGCCCGGTATTTTCATTAATAATTTGATTAAGTAAAAATTTAAAATATCTCAGATCTTCCGTAGTATTTAACTTTATTCTCTTTATGTAGAGAATTTTTTTATAACGAATTAGCAGTCATAGGAACTGTCGGTAGAAGTATAAATTTTAAATTGCAAAAAGTTTAAATTAAAATTATCAACAGCATTCTGGTTGTCACGTCTATTGGCAGTCAGAGCAACAATTATATACATGTTTATATACTTTAATAATTATTCAAATATATTATGTGTATGACAAAATATAAATACAATATTAGCATATCATGAACTCAACGCGTTTAAATTATCACTTCAAATAACAGCCGTTATTGAAGACATAAAAACCAGACATCAATCGGATTGATATCAGAACTGGCATCGATAAATTGCTTTCAGTCAAAAGACAGCTTTCAAGCATTCGATTTTCCGCGAGTATCCGAACGGTAGTTTCCGAAGCCGCGATCTGATTGACACGCAACTAGCGCCACATTGACAGTTCGAAATGAATGCGCCAAAACATGGCACGCGAGCGATGACACGAAATGTTCCCGCCTTACTGAGCAGCGTTCTAAATTCAAACACTTAATAGTGCATCAAGTTCAATGTTAGCATCTATTTTTGTTCGTTCTCGATCAGTTGGAAAAGTTTCACAAATAATTTAACACGTTTCGAACGGTTTCACTTCTTGGTTAAAAATTCGAAAGTTTACAAACTTTGTTACATTATAAATTCTCAAAGTTCTTCGTTAGGTATTCTAAGAAAATTGTTACGTAATTTCCAATAAAAATCCCTAAATGGCGAAGCTTATTTCAAACACATATACGTTTCTAGAAGTGCTACAGCATGAATCTAGCAATCACTATTTAATCTTAAATCTTGTGAAGCTACTATGCCGGAGATCTCTGGGTGTATGTGTTGAAATGGACATGGCATTTGTAAGAACATTTAAGTTCTTGAACCGTGGTAGCTGTGTGCGGGCGGTCGCCAGAAGTTGCATAGTACGCTAGCAATACAAGTTCGATCCCCGGTGCCGGCACCAGAGAATTTGCTGTAGCAATTTAAGGTGCTGATTTACCACGTGTACTGCGGTACAAATATAATGAGAAAACCGCCATCCGTACTAGGTGTGGGAGCGGACTATGCTCTTCTACTCTCTTTACAGAGATGCCTAAGAGTGGCACATATATAAGCAGTAACTTTCACTTATTTTTACTGTCTATAAAATATCTTTTTTTTTAATATTGTTATTGCTAGAAATATTTTTTACAAATATTACTAACATTCCTGTTAACCATTCCAACTAAGCTTAAGCTTGTGCTAGGAGATGGTGCACGTCAATGGTCGAATGGTGGATTAAAACGACCTTACCTTTCGCAGACCGTAACCTAAACCATTATGCTATTGACGCTGTATTGAATTAGTAGAAATTTAATAATCGTAGTTTTATTAACAGTTGAGAAATTTTATATTTAGTAATATATAAAAATGTTTTAAGGCATCAGCTGCTATAGGGAATAAATCAGAACCCCGCGCAAAGAACACAATAGACACAGACGGTGGCGGACAAAACAACCGATAATTTTAATACTTTGAATGACAAAAACGCCCTGACCACGTGTCCTGGGGTCCGAACTGGTCCCAACCGGTTCTTAATAAAACTACATTCAATCGATCTATATACAGTCCACGCCAAAGGTTAATACATCAACTGGACTATTTCTCGAATGACGTCTCAATATATATACAAATAGAGTTGACAATGGCGAATGGTTTAATGTAACAACAGTTTTGTGTGGCCCGATTGATCGTACGACACCCATTGAGAGATAAACAATGTGAATTCAGATCGTCCAGCTGTCCTTAATCGGAGCGTTTCTATTGATACAAGATTTTGATGACGTGTCACGCATTATATGTATTATCTACACATTAACTTACAATTTTGTATCATAAAACGTAGAAGCACGCGCGCGACCGCTCTGTGTAACGTTCTCCATATTAACTAATACATTACAACTCTTAATTATCCGCCAGCGCTCCGCTCGCTATTTTTAATTTACAGTATGTACCTGATCAATAACCTCCTTTTTTTGAAGTCGGTTAAATCAAAAAGTAGCCTTAGTTATACCCTTGTTACATCAGCATCAGCAAGTGAAAGTCCTGTCAAAATCAACCGCTCCAGAGATTACCGGGAATAAACAGACAGATAGACAGAAGAAATTGTAAAAAATGTTAATTCGGTGTATGTACCGTAAATACATTCACATGCATGTGAGTGAAAAGTGATTATTTTAATGTTAAAAACAGACACTCCATTTTTATAAGTATAGAAGATATTCCTATTCTGTGTGAAGTCGGTTTTTGTTTTTACTCGTAAATACACTAGTTACGTAGTTCAAAATCCTACCACTTCTGTTCTCGCGTCTTTCACTATAAAGAAGCTTCTAAGTTTTCCGGTTAGGGCGTGATTTAATTTGTTTTATTTTGAGTCAAACCGTAGAACAGGGCTTGGTACTTTTGCGCAAGGTGCTTGGAGTCGTAACACAGAGGCTGGTTTCTCTATTAATTTGAAGAAGTGTTCTTTCTTACACGGGAAACCGAGTACCTTGGGCGAAGTATAAGTCAGGGTCAGGTACGGCCGAGCCCTGATAAGGTCAAAGCATTGACAGACGCACCTGAGCCGACGACTGTTGGGCAGGTTTTGTCAATTTATGGGTCTGGCTAGTTGTTTTCGCGGGTATATACGTGACTTTGCGAGAAGAACGGCTTGCATTTCTGCTCTAACTAAAAGGGGTGTAACTTTTAGTTGGGGTATCGAGCAACAAGTTGCGCGTGGTTGCATTGTTGTGTGTTGACCGACGAGCCGGTACTTGCAATTTGTTGACTCTTCTTTACCGATTGAAGTCCACACAGACGCGAGTTCGATCGGTTATGGAGCAGTCTTGCTGCAGGTTCACGAGGGTGGCTACAAGAGAGTGGTAGCCTACTTTTCTAAGCTCACCCAAGGTGTGGAGAGTAAATATCACTCTTACGAGCTTGAAACTCTCGCAGTGGTTAAGGCTTTGCAGCACTTTAGGGCATTATCTTGTTGGTGTGCACTTCACCGTGGTCACGGATTGTAACGCGTTGAAACTTACGCAACGTAAGAAAGACTTGTTACCTAGAGTGATCCGGTGGTGGGTATATCTTCAGGATTTCGATTTCGGGTTAGATTATCGAAAGGGTACTCTGATGTCACACGCCGATTATCTCAGTCGGAACCCTGTCAATGTGTGTACAGTTCAGAAGCCTCTGAACTGGGCGCAGATTGCTCAGGCTGCTGATGGGGAGACGCGTGGCCTCATTCAGAAATTGACTGACGGACAATTAGATGCAATCGCTACGTCGTTAAAAACGACATCTTTATGTGAAACATTCACCTACTGGTGAACCCTCCCGGCTTTTATGCTACATCCCGAAAGGTCATCGTCTCAGTTTGCTGAGAGTTTTTCATGATGAGCATGATCACTCGGGAGTTGACAAAACTGTTGACCTCATATTGAAACACTTCTGGTTTCCGGGGTTGCGAGCATTTGTTCGCAAATACATTTCTCACTGTAGTTGAATCCTGTTTTCAATTTTAAACTATTTGATAAAGTTTGTTTTGTTACACAAACTTATTTGCTCTTAATGTGATCTTTTTGAGCAAACCTCATGTCGATGTTGGTATCTGTGTGTCTGCTTGCGGTCACAGACTCAGAGCTAGAACAGAAGGAGTCCACCTCAACCACAGTCGACCCATATAACGAAGAGCTGTCGCCGGTAGTACCAGCGAACGAACAGTCGGCGAGCACCGAGCCGCAACCTGGTACATCTGGGATACAGACACTCGCCGAGCAGCGTGATCCGGTGACCGTCGGACCACAGCCTTGTGCCGGGGCATCTATGCCCTTGTTAGATATTTAAGTAGATTTGAGTTAAGGGGAGCCCGAGGACGGACTCCTGGCAGGAAGGCCGTGTTGGGTAATATGAAAAATGTTGGGTAGTAGGAAAATATATTAGGAAAATGTTTCTGACACGCGGCCTATAAAAACGGAGATCTTGCCGACCTCAGGGCACTTGCGGTCCAGGCGTCGTCTTGGTGAGATCTTTCCGATATTATTTTACGTTGTAAATTTGTGTCGGCTCGCTGCCCGACTTTAATTTTGTTATTTACTTTTGTACTGAACTATTTTTGTTATTTACTTTTGTACCGAACCAATTATATTGAAAAGAATACGTCCTACGAGTTTCTTGTCGGTTCTTCTCGTAGTAGAGTATTTTCGAACCGACGGTAGCTTCAGTAAATTTCATTTGAATTAAATAAAAGTTACGATAACCTGACGTCGAGGATTTTATTTTTTAGTTTATATACTAGTAGTTTACAACATCAGAAGTGGATTCGCAGTCCACTTTAGTTAGTTTTCTAAGATCAGAAGTGGATTCGCAGTACACTTTAGTTAGTTTTCCAACAATATATATATTTGTTCATCACTGTTATATATATATATATATATATATATATGTATATATATATATATAACAGAAAGTGTGTGGGTTTGTTCCATATAGGCTCCGAAATAGCTGGACCGATTCCAATGAAACTTTCAGGGAATCTTCAGATTGGCCAGGCGAGTAATCCTGTAAAGTTTGGTGACGATCGGAGCACTCTTTTGAACTGTCAAACAAGCCATACGTCGTACTTTTATTTCTAGCGTTAACTTGAGCCCGATATGTTTTTGTATATTTAATAAGAACTATATTGTTTTTGCTGATGTATACATGAGTGCAAGTAATTATCTTTACCGACTCGAGAATAAAATAGTAGAGAGTGAATACGGAGAGAAATGAATAATTTGATATATTGTGAGAGTTAAATGAAATATTTTTTGAAATATATTTAATGATGTAAGTTTATTGTTCAAATAAAAAGCAAAATCTAGCCCGGGCTAGCGGGTTGGGTACGCTAGTATTTAGATAATTTCTTTAAAAGATAGAAGAAGAAGATTCTAAACACGCTGTATCTAATGGTATAAGTATCATCTATATCCCTTTTATATTTTTTACAGAAAAGGGGTAGAAAAATGTCTCCCCATTTATTCATTTAGATTTAAATAAAAACCGAGTGTGCTTTTGACAGCATGATGTAAGTAAAACTTCTTTAGCTCTTTGTATATGTATATACAGATGTTTATATATGTATAATATATACACGATTATCGAAGAGGGAAAGAAAATGTACGCGCGCACTGATCACTCTTGCCCCTAAGTCTGATACAGACAATAAAGCTGCACTGTGGTATACGAAACGTAACTCTCTTTCTATCTTCACTAACTTAACCCTCTCAACTTTCCTTAGCCTCGCACGATCACACTTCCCGTAACGCACTCACCAGCTTACTCTCCCCGTGCGTAAAGAAGTTTTACTTCAACAACTCATAACGATTCACCTATTACGGCGACAGGTGTGGATGCACTATGGCACCTGTCACAGTACGCTAATGCAATAGCCACTTAGTGACGATATGTTAACAATAATTACGCAACGTCTGCACGTGTGGCCACACTATAACCGATAGCGAACCGATGTGTTCGCACAAAAAACAAAGTCAACGGCCCGGCTTATCGATACCGGGTCAAATTTTAACCGTTCCTCTATTAAATCGTCCAACTCTGTGTACTATCGGAATGAACGGAGCTATTGTCAAAGTTCTGTGAAGGAAGTGATTACCGTACTATACATTAATTTTATTACCATTAATAATGCTTTTTAACCGACTTCAAAAGAGGAGGTTGTTAATGTTTGTGCAGTAATAGCCGTCATTCATGAATTGTTTTTGATTTTTGAAGTAAAGTTCTGTACGCACGCTTGACTTGCGAGGTAAGCTGGTGAGTGTTATGAAAAGTGTGATCGGGCGAGGCGAATGGAAGTTGAGAGGGTTAAGTTAGTGAAGATAGAAAGAGAGTTAGGTTTCGCATATCTAAGACAGTGCAGGCCTATTGTCTGTATCGTCATAATATGGATGCAAGAGTGAGCAATGCGCGCGTACATTTTCTTTCCCTCTTCAATAATCGTGTAAATATTATACATACGAGTATATAAACATCTATCTATACATATATATACAAGGAGCTAAAGAAGTTTCACTTCAGTCGTGTGGTCTGAAGCACACTTGTTTGTTGTATATTTTTTATTGGTTAAAAGTCGTATCGTTATCTTCACGATTGTTACAATGGTTGGACAGGATTTTGTGATAATCTATGATAAGTACTTCATAGCGACAACTAGCACGAATGCGGTAGAAGAAATAACATCGTCGTAACATACGAGTAACTATGATACTTCCAAAATAAGAAAACGACAGTACATGCGAATTTGTAGTATAATTGAAAAGTGAGGTGAGATCGAGGATTGACGCGTTCGAAATGTGGTGTTGGCGCATGAACGTCGCACAAACGAGTCAATCCTCAGAGTTGGATATAACAACACGGCTCTCAACAATCTGTAGGTCCTCAAGTTCTTCGGACACACGGTCAGGCGAGACCCAGATAGTCTGGAAAGGCTGATGATTACTGGTTGTGTGGAAGGAAAGAGAGCGAGAGGGCGGTCTCCTACAAAATGGACACACACAACTCTGGACGCTACGGGAGTTACCCTACAATCATCCATCCAACAAGACAAGACTTCAAAAGGAGGAGGTTCTCAATTCGTCTGTATTTTTTTATGTTTGTTATCTCATAACTTTTGACTGGGTGAACAAATTTTGATGATTATTTTCTTTATTTGAATGCTGGTGCTTCCCATGGTCCAATTATGACATTGGGGTCCACGAGAAAACCATATAAATCCTAAATTAGCATCAAGTATGTGCGCCACAAATGGACGAATAACTCAATATCACGACAACCGATTTCGAAGTTTGATTTATAATTGGAAAGGATGCACTTTTAGAGTAGTTTGATGAGAGTTTGGGAAAGGTTCTGATTTATTCTATTTCGTAATATTCTTAAATAATTCGGAAATACAAATAGGGCGTCCGTGCGTAATAGCGTTTAACGTTCGATTCGATTTTAAATCATTTTTTTTTGCTTGTAAATATACTTTATATAATACGCAACGAAAAGTTTGAGAAACGTTTATATACAATCAATATCACTGATATGTATTAGTTTTATATTTAATGTGGCCCAGCAAGAGATAAAACTTGTTACACAAGTGTTTATAAAAAAAAATTTAGCGACAATTCGGCACATATCTAAATTGACGTGCGTAGATATCACCCGACTTCCGCGGGACAGACCTCGCAATGGATTCCGTTTACATTAGACGATCTAATTAGAAAAAAAATCAATAGATATCTGACCTATCGACGAAGGATATCGGACCATTTGGCGTCATCAATTGTGAGTTTATTATTACATAATTATTTATCAAAGACTTCACAAGCGTTTTAATTTACCGTATTTCAAAGACTTTTCTGGACCAATTTTATTTTAAATCAATTTTCATCTTTATTTTGAAATTTATGTATTAGTTATTTTATTTTAATTAAGCTAATGTACTTTTGTGTTAAATGTTATGGTCACCTGTGATTGATTGAGCAGTTAAATTTAAGCCTTCATGTAATTTTTTTAGTATTGTATCATTGTAACAATCGTGATCCAAATAAATGAAAAAAAAATATTATGAATTTATACAAAACAATAAAATTAGAGTGTTTTTACTATACGCATATGAATATATACGGTACAAATAACAAAATATATTTTTTAAATTTTGTCTATCTGGCTATTTGTTCCGGCTAATTTCTGGAACGGCCGGACCGATTTCAAATGAAAATAGAATCATCAAAATCGGTCCAAAGTTATGAGATAAGAAACATTTAAAAAAATACAGAAGACTTTAGGACCTCTTTTATTTGTAAGTCACTTAATGTTCATTTTGATTTAATTACTTAGAAGACTTGGGATCCTTAAATAAGCAAGAATAACGATTTTTTTATGACTAACTACACAGATTAGCCAGCTTGGCTTTGACTGCTTCACCGGATTGAGAGGTGGCATAGCTCTTAGGTCGCTTAGCCTGAACCTCTATCGCTAGTAACTCGACACAAGGGTCCCCCCGATGAGGGGTAACCTCGGTTTGGACGGTTACTACGTTACGCGTAAGCATGCCGATCCGAGGGCTCCCCAGAGATTCGGTCGTTTGCTATTTCACGGATAATGTAAGGGACATTCGAAAGCTAAACTAACTGTGAGTGCCACTTCGGGACTAAAGAATAACGATGAAGATTCCTTATGTATAACATAAATTAAATACTAATCAAATACATACATGCAACTATATATTTATTACATGTAATAATATCTCAATAGCATAGTCGTCTGTACTGTTTATTGAACTGTTTCCTAATTAATAGGTTCCTATTTAAATATAATTTACATTCGAGGGGCACAAACATCAACAATGCTCGCAGATGAGCCCCCAAAACAAAACGTCTCCGTACACCATCCGTTTAGAAGACATTAAGCAATTTACCTAATGTTCCCCTCACCAGCTCCATTTAAAACACAACTCAATATATCTATAGATAAGATTGACATTCGATCGAAATCTATCTAACCTTTAAATTGCCGAACATCTTAAGACGCGTACAATTGTAAGCGATTATGACCTCTATTGCATGGAGTTCGTGTCGATTCCCAATTAGATTTCGTTTGTATGTACATTTATAATTAAGGGCGTTTCTAACCAATCTATCGGGATAGTTCCCGAAGGATAGTGACTAGGTATCTAATGCTTTGTCGTTAAATTAATGCTAGGATTTATGACACCCGGAATTAGCCGGGCCAGGACTACGGCCTTAGTGCGTATTGATGGATAAGTTGACAAATATAATTACGAACAAAAACAAAAATCGAATTGAAATCTATGCTAAAATTTATTTTTTTGTCATACCTTTTAATAAATTTAACTGCTATACTTATGACACGAAGTTCTGGCGCTTACATTTTCTAGAGTGGATGTTTTGTTTTAGAGTGGATGTAATGAAGTCTTGGTTTTTCATAAACTTTTTTTTTTGTTAACGGGGAGGAAATCTTCAAAAAGATACCCCGCCATCTGAGGGAAGGCGGCAGATATGTGAAGTTTTTACCCACTAAAACCTCCCCGGTGGTCCTTCCTCGGTGCATGGTGAGGGGCTCCGGGATCTCCAGTGAAACGCACCGAGGCCCTTCTGCACTGTGCTCAAGGAGAGCACTTTAGGGGGGGGGCGGGGGAAGGTTACTCTCTCCTTCCCTGTGCCCTCGCAGTGCAAGGCGACACGGGCCAGCCGATTTCGGCTTCTTCCCGGGTCCACCTTGGCGGACGACAAAGTTCCCCACCCTTGTCACCCAGTGAACCCGAGGCCCCTTTTAGTCGCCTTCTACGACAGGCAGGGGACACCGTAGTCTTATTGTTAAAAGCCCAGAACTACAGGACTGTGGTTTTTCATAAACCTACAAATAGATTATATCTCAATCAACAAAAGTTGTTCTTTACGACTTTCTTTAGACCAGGGGTTGGCAACGAGCGTCTGTTATTTATGCTTACTTTATTTATGCAACTACTATTTATTGTTGGCAAGAAAAAAAATTGGTAAACTACAATTTTTGTTTCTTCCGACTCAAAAGCCTACACCTGCTCTAGGGCTCTTTAAAATCCAAGGTCCAATACTAACAAAATTAACAATATACCTAATTGGAAGTGGGTTTACTTCGACCAACAAAAATAATGATTGAATTGAGAACCTCCTCGTTTATTAAAGTTGGATAAAAAAACGTTTTCCCTAACTATTAGTGCTAGATTTAAACCAGGAATTGCAGAATTGAAAACACATAGCATTCGCAGCTTGTAAGTTATTCTTTGAATCTATCAATCTGCTGAATTATTTATCATAGTTTATCAACCGTTGCCAAGCAACCGTATAATGTTCGTGTATATCTGTATTAAACGCATGGTAGTGTGTGTAATGTAATTTTTATTGATTTTATTATATATGCATAATTAAAAAAAAATATTTTAACAATATGCAGTCCTCTATATAAATTGTAAGTGTGGGTAATTTCATACTCCTATGTGTGGGTAATTTCATACTCCTATGTCCGCGAAATTTTAAAGGGGTACAAAGTTTTTACTTCACGTATGAATATAATCATAGTAACATTACTGAATATCTTTTCGACCGACTTCAAAAAAGAAGGACGTTCTCACTTAGTCTGTATGTTCTTGCTTGTTTTATGTTAGTTAGCGCACAACTTTTGACTTGGTGGACCGATTTTGATGATTATTTTTTATTGAAATGCTTCCCGTGTGGTCCCAATTTTGACAATGGGATCCATTTGAAAACCATATTTATTAAATTTGCATAAAGTATGTGCGACACAAATGGACGGATAACTCAATATCACGCCATCGAATTTCGATGATCAACACGGGTATCTATCACATATATATATATCACAAGAGTAGTTTGGTTAGGTTCTGCTTAATTCTATTTCGTATTATTCCTACGATAATTTGTAAATACAAAGACGACTACGGTGCGTAACGTTTGATTTGATTTAAAATCGATTTTTGTTTTTGCTCGTAAATATCGTCTTAGCTTCGGTGACTTGACCCGCTCCGCTTACCGCTGTCCGCTCGCTACAGGGCGACACCATTACGATCCCCATTTAAGTTTTATTGATTGATGTCTACACAACAATGGTTTACACTCAACTCAACTCACTGCACCACACTAATCAGATATTCATGTCATGCCACTTTAGTTGTTATTGCTCTGGCATAAGGAAGATCAATGTGTCTACTTAGATAAGTTTGATATGTTTGTTTCGATGACACAGATAGCCTAGTGGTTAGAGTACTCGCAAATATATTTTTCAATCATTTTAGTTTATTTATTATGTACCTTATTATTTTTATTATACACATAAATGTATTCATTTATAACCGTATTACATTAATTGTAATTATCGTCGTACTGAGTTATTCGTCCATTTAAGGCAAATTTAAGACTTATATGGTTTTATGCCATCGTCAGAATTGGACTAAATTAAATTAGACACCACATGACAAAGAATCAGCTTTCAAATGAAAAAAGAATTATCGAAAACGGTTCACCCAGTCCAAAGTTATGGAAAACTATCCTACTTTTTCGAAATCGGTTGAAATGCCACTAATCCGAAATGTCAACTTAAATTGATCTGATATCGAAACAGTCAACTCAACGAAAAGGAAACATTTAATCAAAATATTGCCATTGAAATGGAAGTTACGTTACAAAATACAAAACAATTTGTCCCCGAAAGATGCGGGTGTTCGATAATTATTGAGAGCAGAGAGAGAAACGGCGAGGGGGCACTCTGTTAATACCTTTCGATTATTTATTTAAGACTTTTGCCACCTGAGCCGTCGAAAAAACAACTTAAGTATTAATTATTTCGCATCCCCCAGAATTACCCATTCTCAAATCTCTTTCAACGGGATAAAGTTCATTTTCGAGTCTTCCACGACTAGATTAAATTGATGGGGATTTGTGTCCGAATTTAGAAAAAAAAAAGTTAAAATTGGTTTTCTTTTTGGTGGCTTTTGGAGTGGGACTGATTAACCCTCTCACTGGGTGACTACCTTTTAATCTACATTCGTCTATAAAGTATTCTAAAATTTTCTGTTTTAATATGTGATGTATTAAATAAAAAAATTACATATTTATGGAAAATGTTGGGCAAAAGCCTTCTCTGCGAAGAAAGTACAAGGGCACAGACCGCCACGCGGCCCTAGTGAAGATTGGCAGACTTCACATGTTTAAGAATTTTTCTAACACATACAGGTTTCCTCACGATGTTTTCCTTCACCGTCGATAAATTAGCACTCACGATTGCAACAAACAATTTCATCAGCACCGGTGATCGAACTCGGGTTGCTAGTGTACTATGCAACTTGAGGCGACCGCTGCGACTGAGCTACCACAGTTTTCAACCTACTTCAAAAAAGGAGTGGTTCTCAATTCGTCTTTATGTTTGATGTTTGTTATCTCATAACTTCCGACTAGGTGCCCTTTTTTTAATGTTTTATTTTTTATTTGAAGCTGATACTTGCCTAAAGTTTGTCAATGTATTAAAATTACCATTAAGTAAATGTTCGAATATCTCAATATCCAACTATAGCTACAATACATAACAATAGCCAACTAATTTCGATTCATTTTCTGTTGGAAAGGATATACTTTAACGGTAGTTTGGTTAGAGTTGGGTTAGGTTCTATTTCATAATATTCCTATTCTCTTTAAAGGCGTTTGTTTGTTTTACTCGTAAATATATTTGTAAACATAAAGCTTAAAATAAAGGAAAGCATACAAATGGGCTCTTCGGTTCCATATTTAGAAAGAGGCGGTCGGGGAGAGCCGATACACAATTACAGAGGAAAACAAGGAGAGCCGCAAGTACTAATGCTAAGACGAATGTTGCGGAAAATCGAAGCCACCCCAGCCTCCCCAGTCTGCAGGGACGTCTGATTTACGATTTACACCCGAACGGGGATTCCGTAGTTTTTAATTTAATTTTAATATATTCCACTCGTTCGTGGAACATGCATTTTCCGCATCACGAAACATCGATTTAATGTTTTGTAAAGTTGTGCACTTAATGAGTCATAGTTCGTTGCCGAAGAACTACGCTCCGTGGGTTGAGGATTCAAATCTTAACCTCTTAAATCAAAGAAGAAGCAAATTACAGAACTAAGGTACATTTTGCAATGGTCGATCTCTTCCAGGCAACCTTTGTATAGACAGGAGATATATGAACAAAACAGGACAGATTCAAATTATATAAGTAAATGTGCACTAAATATACCCCTACATACGAGTAAATAAGTTATCAATAAACATACTAGTATATAAAATATACATAAACTTTTAGCCATCAGAAAACCACTAACTAGTCAGCATGGCCTGTAACTGTATCTCCATGAGATATAAATACTAGTGACCGTCAATTCCTGTTTCAATAAAATTCATTTATAGAAAAAAAAAGCGCGTCTCCACAACCCCGGGCAGAAACAATGCGACGTTTTCTTTCTCTAATTGATAATTCTTCCGCGATCCCCCATCCGGTTTGCTCTCCCAGAATAATACAATTAATTCCCTTATGCCGGGGAATACTTAGGCATTTCTTAGACGCATCCCTTATTAAGCACCCTTCACGATATTTAACTGATTTGGAGAGAATGTGTTGAAGACATGGAGTGTGTTAGACATTCGTAAATTCTAATCCCCGATTAGTAATTCTTAAATGCAATATTAGCGTTATATATGCATATACAAATAAATTGAAGTTAAAGTCTCAGCCTATATATGCCCCACTGTTGGTCACAAGCCTTCCCAGTAAAGAGAGTAAAAGGGCATAGTCCGCCTCGCACACCCAGTGCGGGTTGGCGGACTTCTCATGTTTAAAAAATTCTAACACTTGTAGGTTTCCTTCACCGCCGAACGCGAGGTAAATCAGCACTTATAATAGGAACAAACAAATTAATTGACGTAACTGTAGGGCTGTAACTTTAACTTTTAACACCACAGAATTAATGCAGGGATCTTCACATGTATATATTTACAGGCCAATACGACACCCATCGAAACAATCACATTTGAAACACGTCTGCACCAGGACTGAAATAATTTTGTTTCTATTAAACGGTTTTATATTTTCTGTTTCTGCTTAAGTTTGCTCGTTAATTCAAAGATAGATTGAGACTCGTTCCCCACTCCCTGCTTTGCTCCACTGTTTAATCGTAGCTGTTTTATTTTAATGACGTCACTGACTTGCCCTAATTGTTACTGGTAATACGTAACTAGTGTAATTACTTATGGGTCTTGTGGAATGAAACAGTCCAATAAGTAATGTACTCACTTCTATTCAGACAAGGTAACATTGTGCGAGGAATTATTTTTTATGAATTCCGTCACAATGTTGCGTCCTAACAATCTTTATACAAAGATGATCAACTAAATTATTAATTATGAATTAAAGATACAATAAAGTAAGATGAAAGGCGCTTTTCCTCCGCCTTAACGTCGCGGCGTCTCCTCAGAAAGGAACTCCGGTTTAACTGCTTGAAGCAGCGCTGTTCTTATCTCGGTGGTGTCACGATCCCACTCCCAACCTGAACATAGATCAGGTCATAGACAAAGGCTGGCTGGGGCCATAAACGAAGCGCCAGTATTACTATTAAACTGAATGTTGCCCTATGAATAATATCGACCATGATGATCATTTTACTAATGTAAATTTTACCTTTTTTCAGGTAAGAGAGAAAACCAGCGTTGAATTTTTACCTAAAAGAACGAGTAAGTTTCACACACTAAATTGTCACAATATACCACGACGACTAAATATTATAAATGGGATATCACGTTGATCGAAGAGTTTCGCATCCTATTAATTAAAAATAAAATAAAGAATCCTAAACGAAACCTAAATATAAATCGAAACATAAAATAAAAACGGAAAAAATATTCTAGAAGAAGTTTAAAAACAAAACTTTAATTTGTCTTTACCAGTCTTTAATTTGATACACAAGTTTACATCAAAGCTATGATTCAAAATCAATATCTTCACATCGTAAGTCTGAATGCTATTATATCTGTTTCCCTTTTTATACTTAAAAAAAAAATAGAAGAATGTTTACCGATAATTTTTGTTCTACTAAACGCTTCCATTACACTATCAATACTAAGTAGCTAAACAATTGAATAACCGAAACACTTCCAACGACGACGACGACCCAAATATTAATGATACAAAATTGTCGATATCGTCCAATTGTTTCTAATACCGACATTAATACCCTTAATCTTGAAACGTCAAACGATTATAACGATCGCGTGCGTATTAAAAGCCACCATTTTTAATCCTAATCGAACGTCACTTATTTCACAGATAAAAAATATCGACCACGACACGTTCAAGTGCGCCGTCCTTCTTTAATTGTTGTATTAACTACAGACAATAGAGGGGGAATTATTCAACGTTTGTTTTACGTAATGGTAGTAATTTTTTTACGTGCGTTAAATTCATTCTAATTAAATTGACACAAGTTTATTGGTGAGAGAGCTATGGACGCATTCCAAGACTAAAGCTTAGATCAAGTATATTAACGTATAAAATGAAAACCGACTTCAAATCAGATACACCGTTAAACGTTAGGTACCAGCCTAACAAACACATCACTTTTGAAAGAACATCGTTTCCAATAAAAAATGAAACATCGAAATCATTTGACGTGATATTGAGTTATTCGTTTATTTGTCACACATACTTAATGCAATTTTGAGACTTGTTTTCTCATGGATGCCACTGTCGGTACTGGACCTAATTGGGACCACACGGGATTTTTCCCGTGAGCTTTCAGATAAATAAAAGAATTATCAAAATCTATCGAATTACAAAGGCTATATTTGTACAAATTAAACTATCTGAATAGTTTATCATTTACGCACTCCTTTTTTGAAGTCGGTTTAATAATGGTATATGTGCCATTCCAGGCTATAATCTACATCTGTGCCAAAGTTTATCCAGATCAGTTGAGCCGTTCTGGCGTGATTCAGTAATAAACATTCATACATCCATCGAAACTTTCATATTTATAATTTTGTTGGGATTATAATAATTATATAAAACTACATTCATCGCTATTTGTATCATTAAACAGTAACGAAGTTACACTTAGTATTATTAAAATGGCGTAATCTCCCGACGTTTGAATTATCGAATCTTATTTATAAAGTCGTTTCCACTTTCCGAACCATAAACTGTCAATAAAAAGAAAGCTTAAAGCGGCACCCATCTGCATATTCCCGCCGTTAAAAATAAAATGGAGTACTATTTAGCAATACGAAAGATTAATAACCCGTTCACTGTTCGCGTATTTTATCGTTCCGTTTCAACTTGCGTTTTTTTCCAAGAACATTGGGTACTTGGCGATTTAATTACGGAACACGCTTGAATGTAGCATGATTAAGAATTTAGTATACAATACAAATCTAATTTTTTAATAAAATCTAAAAAGGGAAGAGTACGTATGTTTTGTTTTTAATATTTTTACACTGATGCGCCGTTGGAGCGTCGGGACGTCGTGAACGGTTTTTGATTTTTTTTGTTTGAAATTTCAATTAGGACTTACGTAATTTTATTAGCATTACTTTAACTTAGACCTCGGTTTCCGGGTATATATCACGGATATATACCCGGACATCCCTCAAACCCGAACGAAGCGATTTGCTTCGTCTTTCATTCTTCGTACAGCAAAGGACTGGAATAGTTTGCCTGTGTCTGTTTTTCCTTCCGATTACAACGTGGGTATTTTCAAGAGTAGAGTGAATAGGCATTTACTAAGCTAGTGCGCCTTACCATCCAGGACTGCATTTCCACTTAACATCAGTTGGGATCGTAGTCAAGCACTTGCTTAGAAATTATATCTTAAAAATTGTATGGATGCTTGTTGATTGTGTAATTGATAGATTTATGACAATCCAACACTAGGTACCCCTTAACACTATATTAGGCATGAAAGTGGAAGAAAAAAGACAACGACAGAACATTTAATTTAGAAGCGATAATTCGCAAGTAAAAGATATGCTAAGGGCATTTTTAATATATTTTCAAAAATATTACTAACATTCGTGTTAACCATTTCAACTAAGCTTGTGCTGGGAGATGGTTCACGTCAATAGCCGAATGGTGGATTCGAACCTACGACCTGACGTTTCACAGGCCGTTCTCTATAGCATTAGGCTATTTATTTGATTTATGATCATGTTAACGGGAACTAGTTGGAACAAAGATATTTGTGCAGTAACAGCCTGTATTCACAGTAATGCTTAATACAGGCTGTTACTTTTAACAAAAATATTTCTCCCGCTCGTTTTAAGAACACCATGTATCCTTATACACATTAATCGATTTCGCATTATTATAACGCGCTGTCATTAATAATTTTAATTAATTACTAACGGTGTAGGGGAGTCCGCTATTGTCAAACAACGTGTGGGATGATTTATGCGCAATCCTTTATGCTTGCCTTGAGTTATCGCGACAAGACGCCTCATTGATTTTTGATGACTAAGAAAATTGTTAACGAATACAAATACACTAACGCCAGTCACCTGATGGGGTATGTAGGATAAGTGGAAATATCCTGGATGGTAAAACGCACTAGCTCAGTTAAAGCCTATTCACTCTTCTCTTGAAACACTCACTCTAACCAGAGGGAAAGACAGGCGCGGACAAACTGTTCCAGTCCTTGGCTATCGGAGCACCACTAAAGACGATTGTTCCAACCAAGGACTGGAACAATCGTCTTTTAGTGGTGCTCCGTTTTAATAATATATCAATTCAATATTTACGGTTCAACAATATCAGATGCTTCAATTAAAAAACAGAAAATAGAATACAGGTATTCACAAAACCGATATGTTAGCCAATATGTGTATAACAACATTATCAGAAACAATTTATTAAAGTTAAAAATGGTATATTAGGTAAGTACTTATGTTATGAAGCGTCGAACCAAAATTATGTTCTCATAAAATTTAACGTTTATTTAAATTAGACCAAGTACAAAGACGATTTTATTCTTAAAGTTACTTTATGATAGGTGAATAATATCTACATCCCTGAAGTTTTCATTGTACAGGTGGGGTATACAGCAATGTATATAAAAAGCGACAATATCTATACGTTTAATGTCAAACGCACATTTCCTATGGTTGGAAGTTAAAATACCTGCCATCATGTTTCTCAGTTTCTTACGTACAAGAAAATCATTTGCTAAATTTTGTGCCTAGTGTTTGGCGATAGACTCACAACTTGTCACATATGGTAATGTGTTGCTTTTAACCCAGTTAGATGCAAAAAACTTGAGAGCGTTTTTGTGTAACGTATATTGCTAAGCGCGCCAGCTTCACTTTCTGATTCAAAGGCCGGTAGCCATATTGGAATGATTAATTATATACATTTATTAGTAAAATTCGGGCGCCGATTCAACGCGGCCGGGGGGAAGGGTTAGTTTCGCGCGCCCTGTGTGTGTTGCCATTAATATTTATACCGTATACATAAGTTATTTTATGGCGCGATGGAGAATTGATTTATAACTTACGTGTTGAAATACAAAGCAAGTTGTTTCTTTGTGAAGTCATTTTCAACCGACTTCAAAGAAGAGAACCTCCTCCAGGTTCTCAATTCGCCTGTGGATTCTTTTTATGTTTATAATATCACCATATACCATAAGGCACCGTTAACTTTCGCCTGGGCAAACCGATATCATTGATTCTTTTTTTATTTACTAGTAACCTGGCATCCGTGAGATAACCATATAAGTCTTAAATTTGTATTTTATGTGCACGACACATGGATGAATTAGTAATTATCACGCTTACCGATTTCCACGATTAAACGATCGCCACTACGTTATCAGGGGTATAGATAAATTAACTTGAAAACAGGCAATAAACGGGCGGGTAAATTGCATTCGTTCCTTCAACTGATTTATCATACGCTAATTCGAGTCGAAAATAGAGTCGATTCGGCGAAACACATCGCAACGTGAGATAGCCATCGTTAATTGCGCTGCCGAAAAGCGGGTGGGCACGACGCGAAAATTTGAGCGCGTATTCTGCAGACAATTCCGTGTCAAACGCTCGCCACCGATCACGCGAACGAAAAGGAAAAACGTTTCCCAACTAACGCCCACCGCGTCGAAACACGGTACATTATTTCAGATGTTAACAGCCGCCTCCAATTTGTGAAACACAGCGTTAACTTCGACTGTAAACAAATTAAGTCAAAAGCGTTTTCCAACTAGCGCATATTGTCTCGATCGCTTATGAAAACAAGTATATTTACCAGTAAAAACATAAACCGACTCAATCAAACATAAAACTCTATTACGCGCAAACGCCCTCTTTGTATTTTTGAATTATCGTAGGAATATTACGAAATAGAATCAATCAGAATCTGACCAAACTCTGATCAAACTACCCTTGAAGTTCAATACAAAACGAATGATCGAAAGCGGTTGGCGTGATATTGAGTTGCTTGTTCATTTGTCGCGCTCACATTTAATGCAAATTTAGGATTTACATGGTTTTCTTATGGATGCTGCTGTATGACAGTGGATCAAATGATGATGAAAGGACAACACGAGAAGCGGCAGCTTTTATGTGAAAAGAACATCAAAATCGGTACACGCAGTCAAAATTTATGACCTAACAAACATAAAAAAAACATACAGATACAGACAAATTGAAAATTCCTTCTTTTTGAAGTCATTGTTGAGGCCGTCCGCGCTTTAGTTTAACCGTTTAACGTTTGATTTGAAGTCGGTTTTTGTTTTCACTCGTAAATATAATGTTTGCATATACTGTCATATGTTAATTATATATTTTTTCTCTTCCGATCAAGTTAGTTTTGGTAAATTTCGAAATTTGTGGTTAATTCTTAGGAGCTGAGATGGGAGTTAAAAGCTGCGCTACATATGCAGTTCTCACAACTGCAATCGATCTATTATCGAATCATTTTTTTTTGGTTTCTAATAAAATAATAATTATTATTATTAACAACATACACCAGATAACGACACCGTGTCCGCTGTGTGATGCAAAGAACACTGGCTGAGTCTCTCGCATGTCTCTAGGTAATAAACACTAAGCTGTAGTTTCTTTCGCCTTGTTTCCAATTACTTTTGTTTGCCGATGCTCTTTTGCTTGTTTGCATGATGTGGTGTTAACAATGCTCTAGTTGTGACGTCACACACCTCGTCTATAATCAGTCTCACTGTTAATATAAAATCAAGGCTTTAATTACGATACAATTAGACAATAAGTGTTTAAAATTAGACAGCAAAATAAGTATAAAAGTATATAACAAAAAAACAGAACATAAGCATTAAAAAAAGACGTACTGGTTGTCTCAGCATTTGCTGTACTACAAATTTTTAACACAGCGCTGATTTTCAGCCAAAAAACCTATCGAAAGGCGGACTCTTTATCTTAGCTTTCGTCGTTTGTTTATAAGCAATCAGAAGGCCTTATGCTTCCATTTATATACTTACCACCTCATACACACATCTACACTCTCCACTCACACACGACACATATTTAAATATATGTTATATTGTTTACTATGTAACTTTCTTTTAAAAAAAGATTCTCCATTGATCTGTGATTTTTTATGTTTGTTTCCGCATAACATTCGACTTGGTCGAACCGATTTTGATGATTCTTTTTTTGTTTGAATGCTGGTGCTTCCCATTTGGTCCAATTCTGACAGTGGCATTGGCATGGATTCAAGAGTAGTCAGATGAAAGTTTGGTTTTGGTTCTAGATTGATTCTGTTTCGTAATAATATAATTAATATAGCAATGGGAGAGGACACTGATTCTTGAGACATAGGTATAATTCCTAGTTCACAGAAGTCTGGAACTTCATGTATTTATATTAAGGAATATTTGAATATAGTATTCTCAATAACCTGTTTTTAGCGTTTAATCTAATATGAACGTACGTAATGTAAAAACAACAAAACGCAACAACACTGGTTGTTTTGTTTTATGCTTTTTCCGTTACATGAATAAGCTTCGATCGGAGAAGTATAATGTTCAAGTCTCCAAGTCCTCTGCTGTCTAGACAGAGAAAATCCGGTCCGAACAGAGAGTCAAAACCAGATCAGCAAATTCGCATCCAACAGCTGACGAATCATTGAATCTTTAATGAATAAAATTATTTTTTCATTAGTTAGACATCGTTTCTAATCACCCAACAAGCAGTACACAAAGCGAAACTTGCATTAGATATAATCGCGGTACCCTCTTGCAATATTTTAAATCAACCCCTTCATGTCACCCTTGGCCGCAGCGAGATCAATCGATGTCCACCCCTATTATTTACTGATTTGCTTTATGTACAACAAAATGTTATTTTACACTCCCCATTTCTGTCTGTCGATCGAACACTCGTCCTCGTTAGTAAATAGTTGTTAAATGAATCACATATATACGTGGACTTTCGATCTGTGGATCTGGAACTCGAATCACAGCTGGTTTGTGCGAATATGTGTTTATTATGTGTATATATATATGGAGTTAGTCACCAAACCATTTTAAACCATCTGCAGAAGGCTGGATACAAAAAAGCTTGATGTTTGGGTGCCGCATGATTTGACGCAAAACCTTCTGGACCGAATCAACGCCTGCGATATGCTGCTGAAACGGAACGAACTCGACCCATTCTTGAAGCGGATGGTGACTGGCGACGAAAAATGGATCACATACGACAATATCAAGCGAAAACGGTCGTGGTCGAAGGCCGGTGAATCGTCCCAAACAGTGGCCAAGCCGCGAATTTCGGCGTTAGTGAAGTCCATGTTTACACGTCTATTACTGTTGAACGCAATATCCAAACTAATTATGCATAGCGTCGTTTTGTAGGTTATGTCAAGACCTTTCAAATTATGTATAGTATTGCTAGATACGAGCTCTGTAGCGCTTTGTACATAGCCGCGAAATTCAAAAGACAAAAAGGCGGAAGGGAGATATTTGACAACCTATTATATGACATCTTCTCATCTTCATGACATTTAGCTAGTGACATTACTGGGCTAATGAAACTATCATATTACTAGAAATAATAACCAGTTACACGCTGATCGTTCGGCCTTACGATCTTACAGTCGAGGGGTCAATAGCAGCCCACTAAAATCAACTGTGTACTGTGAACTTTCCTTTTCTAATATTCTTACGTGCCTCGTTTAAGCGATAGGTTTAGCCCCAAACATGACGAGCTAACTCGGAATCTGCGGATTTTAAGCCACATATGGCTCTTTCATACATTTTGCATCTTTACGACTATTTAGGTATCAACTATCGATGAAATTAGGCTCTTTGGTAAAAAAGTATCTAATGATTGTTGTGTTAAGTTACAGCCTTTATATACGTATGTCCTACTGCTGGGTATAACCTTCTCTGTAAAGAGAGTATGAAAAAGTATAAGTGGTAGACTTTAGATGTTTTAAAAAAAAATCTAGGATATTTAGGTCCAAATCCTCACGGTATTTTCCTTCACCGCCGACCGCGTAGAAAAACAGCACATAAAATTGCAAAACAAATTTATTGATGCTTGCACCGAGGATCGAACTCGGGTTGCTACCGTACTATGCAACTTAACGCAACTGTATTATTGTGGAATAAAATATATTCAGTCATTCATTTATTCACATATAGTTTGCACGAAAAATTGTCATAATTACAACGAACGTGGCCAATCGAATCGAAACATTACGGCCCGATAGCCGGCCCACTTATGTGTCTCAAAAGTTGACCCCCTATCGCCCTCACGCACACACGCGCACGCTTTCGATAGGGTTCAATCGAGACTGATTTTTGAACGCCCTCATCTCGAATTTTGGTCCCCAGAGTTTAAACCCTTACGCGCAAGATACATTATAGTTAAATAATATATAAAGACAAAATTTCACCCCCCGGCACACAGCGACCTCGGCTCGACCGACACTGTCGATTGCCATTTAAAAATACTCTCATGTACGTCTGCGTTGCATGTCGATGCTTTGTTATATTAGATAGATAAATAAATTCTTTATTGCACCAAAATATTTGTACAAAGGCAAATTTAATGCTATTTAGTATTTCGTTATAACTAACATGTAGTGGCTAAGAGCAGTGCCGCTAAAATAGCGTTATATGAATCATAGATATAGATAAATAATTATACTTTTACATATACATACAATCCGAAGCGTCAATAGCCAAACCATTAGGGTTTAGTGTATGCAAATCTTATGGTCGTAGGTTCGAATCCACCATTCTACTGTTAACTTGAATCAACTCCTAGCACAAACTTAAGCTTAGTTGGAATAGTTAACATTATAAATATTGCTAGCTTCCTTTTAACAAAAAAATCAATAAACGATATATATATATATATATTTTCACTGAGTAGAAAGTATTTAGATAAACGTAAATAAAAAAAGACATTAGTTGACGAAGCTTCCCTAATCTCAATCGACAAGCTATTAACAAATTATTTAGCACAGATAGACTTTAAAAAATCATATTTAAAATAATATTTAAAAAAAATTAAGAAACACATCCACAATATACATCCGTAATAACAAATACGACCTGCTCCAGCTCATTATCCAAAGAAGAATCCAGGGTTAGCGACCATCTGGAACAAGACGTATGCCATGCCTTAAGAATCTCTGTACATGGCTTCAAAGATTGTCTCTGGATTGTCCACCATTTGATTAACTATTCCAACTAAGCTAAAGCTTGTAATAGATGGTTCTCGTCAATAGTTGAATGTTGCATTCGAACCTATGACCGTACGATTCTCAGACCGTACCGTAAACCTTTAGACTAATGACGCTTCGTAGCCGAAGGTAGAAGATAGCACTTCAAAAAGACGAAGAATAGATAGGTATAGACACATTGTCAACATTGTGTTATAGACAAATATTAAATTTATTTTAACATCCGAGATAAATCAAAGGCGACAATTAACATCAAGTACGCGGCGAAATCGTTTGAAGTCTGAAGCACATACCGTGCGATTGTGTGTCAAAACGACGTATATCCAAAAAGCGTGCCGTCAAAACAAACAATGCGCCGACAAATTTTGAAGACACGACACAATGATCACCCACAAAGCGGGCCATAGACAACGCGAAGCATCCCTCTATAGCCTGAAATAAAAAAAAAACAAAGGCATTTCAGGCACGCAATACCTCAAACGAATCGAATATATACACAGTCATAATCACGCCAGTCGGCCTCTGTAATAACCCTTTCGTATAGAATTAACCCTTTCGGAATAGCAAGGTGAACAACCCTGTTAAAAAGGGCCCTTCTTGCGACAGCCTCAAGTTACCGTATTATAGCGTTTTGGGGTAATTTATTATATTATTGCTGATATATACAGTATTGACTTTTATTTTTAATAACATTGTCGTCTTATAGATTTTTATTATACAAAAAAAAACTTCCTAAAGTTTTGTGCCCGGTGTATGGCAATTGCAACTACCTATCACAGATAGGACGTAAGAAGCTTGGGGTAAAGTGCACGTGCAGCACGGGGTATGTATACAAATTGTAATTTTGGATGTGGTATAGGGTTAACAAATCTAGTTAAATTACTCACTTTAAAAAAACACTTTTTTAGTAAGTTTTAGAATACCGGTAAAAATTTTCGTATTTTAATAAAATATTTTTTAATACTATGACGCCGATCTAGTGCATATTACACTATTTCTGTAGTATCAACAGTACATTCTGTCTTACATTGTAATAAGAAAACAAATTTCAAGTTCTTCTGGTAATTTGCTAATGAAAATCGCTTCCGCCTGTCACATAACACGAGAGCTTAGACGTTATCCGCGGGGCGACACGACGCGTGGAATCGAATATTCATATCGCAATATTTTTTTTCACGAAAAAGAATCGCTTAAAAATCTGGATCGACTCCAAAAAACGCTCACTACGAAAAGTTTCATTAGTTTCGATGTCGACAACTTTTAATTAAAATTTCCATATATCAAAACGTGAATTCCATTAATTTCAAATTATTCCGTTGAAAAAATCCTGCAGCGCTTTGTACTCGAGAATAACTTTTTATTAATTAAAAGTACCTGTAGTACTCGTGTCATGGGTACAATATGTACTTCTACTCTACTTCCCCTTGCCTCGTTGATAAGACGTCAACTATCTCATAGTAATACGAAATGTCATCTGTCAACGTGTCTAAATGCTTCCACTAAACTCTAGGGTTGATCTTGGCAATTTCAAGTTCGCATTTTATCTATCACTAACGACCCTCCCCCCCCCCTGGTTTCCCCACTGTTTATTTCCAAAATTTTATATATTATATAATATAGTGCACACATTTTTTTGTAAAATACTTTTAATTATATCTATAAATTAATTTTAAACAGCCAGTAAAAATTTTATATCTGCATTCGTTTTAATAACATTGAGATTTTAAATTGAAAACTTTTTTGATTAAATTCAATTACACATTACACTTGAAAGAGTTCGGTGTAAAATGGAAACGCTATCTCTGTCTACCCCTCTAAAGTAAAATGGACGTGTGAATTATAATTTTTTCTTATTTTATAAATAATAGTCTATACAAAACATGGATAATATAATCCATCCTATACCCATAAGATTATTTTTAACTTATAACAGATAACACAACATTTTACCGCTTTTTATTACAAATTTATATTATAATGATTCGTATAGTGTCAACGAAAAAGTTTTTTTTATAATCAGAATTCTCTGCGTAATAATCAAACTCGAATATAATCTGTGAGTTCGTTACGCTTCATTTTTTGTAACCAATTCCATACCTACTTTATAAAAAGAGAATGAATATTTGAAGATAATAATATACATAATAGATATATTTATACAATGAAATAAGTGAGAATCTCTGCCAACTCCGTTGGGTGACGGGCGTTGGTTTACATTATAATTATAAGCCAACGCAGCAACCCTGCACAACAAATGACATCTCGACATTTGACTTTGACAATCAATTAATGATGGCCGACATCAAGTTGTACGCCGTTTTCACAGCTCCGAGCTTGCCAATTCGATTTTAAGATATGTCAATCAAACCGAAATAGACGGTCGTCTCTTCAATTTTTCATTTATAATACTCAAATGTAAATCAATAATTAGTTCTTATATTTTTTTTACGAAATAGCGTATGGTCTCAAAATCGTAAGGTCGTAGGTTCAAATCTACCAACTAATATCAACGTTAACCAACTCCTAGCATAGGCTTAGCTTAGTTGGAACGGTGATCAAGAACATTAGTAATACTTTCGAAAAAAGCCACTGTTGCTAGCATTCTTATTAAAAGAAAAATAAAAAAAGGAAGTACCCTTACGAAGCAAAAACACTCTCTCGTCTTTCTATAAATTGTTTAAAAACTATTTGTATGTAATAGAGGATACCTCTGTATAAAACGATGAAATGTGACAGCTACACACAGATAACAAAAGTCCGCCATAACCAATTACAATAACCACAAACAAAAAAAAGATAAATAACGAGAGTAAATTCGAAATAATTGGAAAGTCGGTCGACAGACACTCGGAAGACGTCCCTGCGTATGATAGCCGAGCTAACGGGAGGCAAATTAATTCGGGACTCGGAGCAAAAAACAAATGGATCGCGCTCAAAACAATAAGACGCGAGTTTTATGAAAGGAAACCTCACATCCTCGTGGAATATTACCGCCATTAATTACGTCGTGTCATCGAGCGATGGTCTTGTATTGTGAACTACGAAATATTAACTGTATTCCGTTACACAATTTCGCGCCGATATTAAATATGATATTACAGAAAAAGTTAAATAGTAATTCAGTAACTACACTATATATGACATGTACTGATTAACAGGTAATGCCTTTTTCAAACATTTTTTTTATACTTTCTTAGTAAGTACCACGATCCCACGTGAAAAAAACATCACTAAATGTGAAGATAACAAATATATTTTGAGGTATTTCTTAGAAGTTAATTAAAAAAAGCTTATATATATATGGTCCACTGTTGGGCACTTTACTTTTTTTGTAAAGATTACAAGAGTACCGTCCGCCACGTGACCCTAGGATCGACAGATTTCAGATGTCTTAGATAATTCTTCACGATGATTGCCTTCACCCTCTAGCGCGTGGTAAATCAAAACTTAAAATTGCAACTAACTAATTTATTGGGATATACCACGGTTCTCGAAATCGAGATATCAAATTCATATCTGAATGTAGTTCTAATAATGTCACATAATGTCTTTTTCAACCCCTGGGGCGTGTAATTCAGCACCAATGTCTAATGAATTTCTTCATTGATCGCCACTTGTAATTGAACAACATTATTTTGAATACTATCGAACATTTAAGTGAATACAAATTGATAATCTTCCATCCATCCTGTATACTGGTGCTAAGAAATCACACACCCTATACATACCAACACAGAAGCTCTCCAACTCGAGGTGCACACAAATTTTAACGAAACTCATGCATATTTATAAACTAAATGTGTATATTATTTAATATTTGTCTGTGTGCGCGGGGAGGGTCTTAATAACAGATATTCAATCAAAATCAACCCCTTCCCGTCCGATATCTTTCGCCCGCGTACTCTCCCCTTTGCGTTTTGTTTCGTAACGCTCGATATTTTGTGACGTATCGAATTTTAGACTTTCTACTTGTAGTATAGTTGTAATTATTGTAACCATTTATTCGCAATATATACGTATCACAGCAATATACATGTACCTTACTTATATTACATTTGATTTAAACCACTTTATTTTTCTAACTTTAGAGTGTAGTCATCGTTTTTTTTTTGACGAATCAGTCCATTTTTTCTGGCCAGTCTGTGAGAGACTATTTTTTTTTTGTGACGAGCTTTACAGATTGGCCAGAGAAGCTAACCTTTACCGTTTCATCGAATTGAGAGATGGCATAGCTCTTAGATCACTTAGGCCTGAACTTCTATGGTTAGTAATTCCCCGGTAAGCGGTGAACTCGGCTTGGGCAGTTACCATTTACTTATGGTCAGAATAATAAATAATATGAAATAATTTTCTAACTATACTCATAGTAAGCTTGAGTAATATTATAAAACCTAAAGTATTCAGGTCATTGATTTACAACCTGTATTAATTTCTGTATCTAATGAGGCTAAAACTAGTTTTGTGACAGACTAATGTCTAGGTGTAGCCTAGATAGTTCGTAATTACAACCTCAACTTGTAATACCTTTTAAGTGGATGCGATAATTAACAATGTTTGCTGTTGATGTTGCCATCACTAAATTTATCTTTCAACCCGTTGAACGCTACTGTTAACCCTACGAAAGAGCGGCTGTAACAAATAATACCAGCATGTCAAAAAGTTCTTTATAAATTCGTTTCTTAACTAAAATAGTTTTACAAACAATAACAGTAATCTTTTCATATGCAAATAGCGTTCGTAACATAAAAGATTGGAACCGGCAATCTTCGAATCGACAGAGCTATTCACGTTTAATCACAGTGTAGTTTTTCTATGGCGTCTTTGTTCAAAGAAATGTTTTAAATGTTAGCTTGCTACTAAAACTTAGTTATAGTAAGAAAAAATATACAATAAAAGCTGTGGCAAACAAATCGTAGTAGACACACTTTTAATCGCCACAAGTCTAAGTCAATAGCCTAACGGTTTAGGGAACGTGGACTACTAAATATGTAGAATGAAAAACAATCGATGGACAAAACATATAACAGAGTGGATACCAAGAGACAAACGAAAGAGAAAAAGGAAGACTAAGTAAGAGATGGAGAGATATTTTCAAACAGAAATGTGGATCGTGTTGGATGCGAGTAGGGCGAGAAAGAGATATTTGGAAAGACTTAGAAGAGGCCTACGCCGTTCAGGCGACTACAACAAACGCAGTCAGTATTTAAAAAAAAAGTCTATAATTATAGTTTGTTTCTGTTTACAATTGAGATGATAATTATTATCGACTTACCGAATAATTTAGATTTAACTTAAGTTTAGTTGTAGTAGAAAAATAAGGGCTATTTTTATTTTTATTTTTATTGACGTGAACCATCTCCTAGCACAAGATTCAGCTTCGTTAGGATGGTTAAACAAGAATGTTAGTAATATTTGTGAAAAAAAAATGATAACAACATTCTTAAAAAAACACTTTTAATCACAAAGTTTTTGTTGCGTTTTCTGATTTTGAAGTGGGCTACACAAAATCCATCGGCTCTCAATTTCATTTTCAAGTTTCATTTCGCAAACAAATAGGAGATGCATTAATACGAGTATAATAGATGCAAAATACGTTTTTTTTTATAATTGAAATCAATTTCCTGCACCGATGTCGAAGCTGAAATTGAAACCCCAAATTAATTAGCGAGTATTGAAAATTAGACAAAACAAAAGGCCAGACGACAAAATAAAAAAAATATATATTCTGTATAACAGAACGTTTAGACGGTATCGCACGTGAATCGGAACGGGCGTGTAAATCTTCCGCGCCTGTGTGGGTTAGTCTGGACCTAACTCCGCCATGTTTATGTATAGATATTTAAAATATTCCCTTTGATACGAATGATAATTGTGTTTGCAATCCAACGACCAGCCACTGCAGCGTTAACATAAAAACTTAAAATTTTTAAATTTCTCATTTCAATTAGTAAACAAAATATAATTGAGCCGTGGTAGCTAGCGTAATACTCTACCATCCAGAGTTCGATACCTGGCAGTTGTTGAAACTTTAAGAGCTCATTTACCCCATGGTGGGAAATAGAAAAATGCCCTAAGACATTAAGACTACGCCCTAGTACTCTGTTTGTAGAACTAGCGACCCGACCCGGCTTCACATCGGTAAAACTATTTTTTTATTGAGCCCGAGACACTGATATTAATGTACACGTACAGATAATACATGAAAAATGCCTTGTTTCGGCACTCTCGGGTGCCCTCAGAACTCGAGTTCAGGCTTGGCGACCTAAGACCCATGTGACCTCTCAATCCGGTGAAGCAGTCAGTCAGCTTTTGAAGCGTCAATAGTCTAATGGCTTAGGGGTACGGTTTGCGAATCGTAAGGTCGTGGATTCGAAGCCACTATTCGACTATTGACGTGAACCATCTCCTACCACAAGCTTAAGTTTAGTAAGAATGTTAGTAATATTTATGAAAAAAATATATTACTAGCTTTCTTTAAAAAAATGAAAAAAAACTTCTCTAGCTCTGTGTAGGTTTGTCAAAAAAATAGATGAAAAATTGATTTTGGATAAAAACCTGCGTACATTGCGTTCATAGTCGGTGTTTATTTACATTATTCATTTACATAAATATGCTTAATTTCAAGTCGATCAATAGTATAGTTTTGGAGATATCGTAATGAATCAGTGACTGCTATATAAAGATAGACTAGCTGGAACGTCGGCCTTTGCAGGATGGCTAGCAAGAGCTGGATGAAAGTGGCCTAGGATCGTGCTGTGGTTTTTGGAGAGGCCTACGTCCAGCAATGTACCATTTCGTAATAATGATGATGGTATTGAATGAAATAGCTTGGAGATTGAGATCAGGGAGGCTTCGTCAAATAATGTTTTTAATCGCGTTTATCTGAATACTTTCTACTCAAACAGTGAAAATGACAAACTAATATATATATTAAATTTATATAATCGTTATCTGTCTATGTATATATAAAATATTTAATTGCATTTTAGGTTAATAAGATTCTTAATAGCGTTTTAAGTGGCAGTTAGCTGGAACTGAACTTAATGCTAGATAGCATTAAGTTCGCCTTTGTCATCTATTTTGGTGCATTAAAAAAATATCTGTCTATATATGTTATATAGATAGATTAATGGCCGCAGTAATTATTAAAAGATTATGTGTAATCAATGTAAAACTGTAAAAACACAACTGGTATGTTATTTTTTTATACTTTCGCCAAAAAAAAAGGAGAAAACGCCAAAAAAAAGGTCGATACCCAAAGCGTAGTGATGAAACACACAGTACGTGACAACACAGCGCAGTCGGCAAACTTTTTCCGTTGTCGAGTAGCGTCGCAAAGTTAACGGGAGCTTTGTTCGTCGCAATCAGTGTTTTGTAAGGATGCGTTGCTCTGCCGACCGTACCGCGATCTCCGAAACCGCTTTGATTCCAACTTTTAAGCGTGTATTTTGACGTTCAATATTGCATATCCGTGTATTTTATATTAGTTTAGTTGCTAGTCTGCCAGACTGATGCAGAAGCGGGGAACTTTCGGCTTTCACTTGTAATTCGTTTGATATTTCAGCTTTTATTAAATGTAAAGCATACACTGGCAAATATATGCTCGAATTGAGTTAGACCAGAGGATTCTGTAGTCTGTTTCATTACTTGACGCAGCGTTGATTGCAGCACTTTATTGTAATTTAAATTCGTCGGAACTTCGGCATCACATGCCTAGCTGTAAAAGACTGGATAAGATCCCGGACCCTGGAAATCACTATACAGAAGATTGAAATTAAACGATAAATGTGACTTACATTTACCGCCTGTCAGTGTAGCTTGTATGACTCCTCACAGTGTCTTGAAGCTCTAGACAGCGTCTTTGACCTACACTGGGAATTTGTTAAATTGCCGAGTACGTGGGCTCGAGATTTATGCTTAAAAAGAACTTATGTATATGCGGTATTATGAATGTAGGGCTTCTAGTGTATTCTTTTAATAAATATATGCACGTTCTGTTTATCCTGTAATGTTAAAACGGTCGTGATAAAAATTGAAATGGCAACACCGTTAAATATTTCACGCGATGTAAAAATGTAACAACGACGCGATCGGCCCAATAACACTCAGTTCCTAGTTATTCCCATTGTATTTGATCTCACCCCACATAGTCGCCCCTCCGTGAAAAAATAATAAATTATTTTAGTTAGTATGCAAATAAGCCCGTACCGATATTTTAAGCACACCCCATTGGGATCGTGCGTTTTTTTTATCTATCCTTTATGGCTTGGAAGAAGGTTGTTTTAGACTCGATTCGATTTTAAAAATCGAATGGAGTAACAAACAATATTTTTTATTCGTATTCGCTTTATTTTCAACCAGTCACATTTATAACTGGAATTATTTCAGTTATAATTGCGTAATTTTTTAAATTAATGATTTATATTTGTTTTTTTTTTATTGTTTTTGTTTCTGAAAATAAAAACAAAAATGGCGGTTGTAGCGTTATGATAGAATCTGTGTAGGGACTGTCAATTTCAAATATTCTCTGATGAACTTTCGGAGTGACCAATTTATGTGGACCCCTTAATATTAATCTAGATCTTAAATGTGTGCCCGTTGCTTCTGTGTGCGGCGGGGCAATGATATTTAATTCGAAGGGTAGAATTTCTCATCGATTTTAATTTTATGCGCGCATCCCGTCTCGCCTTGTATTTGTTTTTTATGTAAATACAGTGGCGATCTCTTGCATGCGACGAGCGGCGTCCATTTTGCGGTTTATCGTTTTTATACGTATTAAACGATGGATTTTGTGTTTAGACGAAATTTATTATCTCATGTTGCACCTTTTTCTAGTGTTAATGTATTATATTATTATTCAATTATGTCACACTATGCACTTCGTTACAGCATTAAAGGCCACAGAAGAGAGCTTAAGAAAACATCCAATTTTTTGCAAGTGTTAAAAAATATATACTATATATACTCGTAAAATGAGTTCTCACGTTCCTTTGATAGTAACGGGTAGACAGCGACACCAATCAATGTCAGTTTTCCATCAAGCGTCTTTCGTCCTATATGCGAACTTAGTACGTAAGAAAACGAAGAATGAAGTCTGTTGAACTGGCCGCGTAGGGTTCGAATTCCCAGTATGAAATATTAAAGTCGAATAATTTTCTATCATTGCTACAATCGCTTCATGTAAAGCCTAGATAGCCCTGACAACTTATGCCTATAGAAGAATTTCCTATTAAGAAAAGCCTATAGAAGGGTATCGGTAAGTGCAAGTCGAATGTCAGTGGTATGTTATTGGATAACTGTGGCATTATTGTAGACTGTTGTTGACATTACCGTTAATTTTGACACAAATGTAATTGTTTTGGGGAGCTCATCGTTCAGTCCGCGCTCTTTCCATTAGAATTCCAAATTGTAAGGTCCGAATTGTACAATTCTCTTGTAACTTTCTCTCACGTGTTATCAACCTGTGAAATTAACTATCACCTGCAGTGTTTCCTTTACCTATTCCTACATCTAAGGCCAACAACGCACCTGCAGCTCCTCTGGTGTTGTGGATGTTCATGGACAACTGTTATCACTTAAGATCAGGTGAGCCGTACGCTCGTTTATCGTTTTCCGTATAAAAATAAATTAGTGGCGTGACTATTCTTGTATCATACCGTATCGAGCTGTCCTGTGTGTGAATCGACATGTAGCTATAAATACATTCGCATGTATGGAGGCACCCCTTATAATTCGGCACCCGCAAAATTAATATAGCCGAGAGCGACGGCAAAAATCATTATATTTTATGAGCGGCCGAAATAAATGGCGCTTATACGGTGCTGGCGGAAAGTTTATATTCAAATTTCACTCAGTCCGTCGGTCCGACATCTCCAAGGATCAATTTACATATTTTCACAGGTTTCCATGATTACGTTTAACATTAGACGGTTGCCTACCTGGTACTCGTGTTTTGGTTGTTCCGCCGATAACTTACTTCCGGCCTATCCTTTCGTCTTTCAAGATATCCAACTGAATTGTGTACCTCTATATGTAGTATTCAGTTCCACTTCAAAGAGCGTATTGCTTAGTGAAATTACTTGTCTACCAGCCTACTAGTCTACTAGAATGCAACCCCGGTGCCGGCACCAATGAAATTATTCATTGAAATTTCAAGTATTGATTTACGACGCACTCGTCCAACGTGAGGAAACCTTCATGTCTACTATATATACTAAATACTTTCAATACTGACAAGACCTGTGCCCAACATTGGGACTAAATATTATAGGCTATAACTTTACTTGTCTATTGAAACATATTATCATATTTATACTTCGACGCGATTGACCATGCATTCATTAAGTTCACCAATGCGACTCAAATAACTCAACGTATTCACCGCGAGGTGACGCAGAGATTCACATTTCAATGTTACACGATCCTGGCGCACCCCTTTCTTTTTTATAGTTCGGATGTCGCCTCCAGTATGTCACCACTGTCAACCTTTTCGCCTCGAATCGAAATGCTAACGTGATTGATTAACCGTCCTAGCCCAGGTAACCTCTCGTGGACCCTTGCGCCGTGTAGCTTTCAATAGATGTTCAAGCTAAACGACCTATGAGCTCTGCCACAATTCAAAACCGGCAAAACTGTTGCGATCAGCTTCTTCTCTGGCCAATCAGCGTAAGCTGTAAATCAGTATGTCACGCAAATTCGCCTAGGATGTCTCCTACAGGCGCTGCCAGTTACTTTTGCGTCATAAACATCTCTCTTTTCTTAATCATCCTTTCATCAATGCGAACTGTAATTTAAACAATAAAAACACAGGTTCTACGAAGTGCGTGCTTTAAAGTCGAAACGAGTATTGTTAAAAAAAATATTTCCCTCCATTTTTCCATTTCAATTCTCGTATTGCATTAACTGTTAACAAATTATATGTACATTGATGCAAAAATTGCAAGAAATCATTACACTTGAACACGCTTGTGCCAAATGTCATCCGAAAATACATCGAATCCGATAATGGCAATGTTAATGTCTTTTTTTTTAACAAGCGCTGAGAGAGCGCGCACTGGCAACCCTTTAAAGAAAACCGAACCATGAGCCGTGTGCCACCATAAACAAAAGTCAAATTTTTAATTACAATTCCGCGCGCCGACAGGCAAGAGAATAATTTTCTTCGACGTACATTCACTGTTTTCTAATTACACGTGTGCTCCTAACAATGAAAATTCCAATTAATTCCCCCGAAATGACGAACTAAATAATGAGTACGATTCGGCCCGCGCCGCGACAAAGCCCACGACACATGAAAACATCCATTCGAATTCTCTAACCGCATATTAAAACGGGAAACTCGAAAATATGTAAAACGAATGACGAAAGCGCCGATACAAATGAAACTCCGGATTTATATTTTGAATAACACATCGTCATTAGAACGGTTTTCTTATAAACAATACAGGAAGAAGGCAAAGGATTAATCACACAACTAGCTCTAATGCAAAACGCAGTTGAAGTTGGAGCCATTATAATGCCCACAAAGGAGGCCTGTCAACTACATATTTATCCGTGAAATAGCAATCGAGTCGTGGTTCGGCCCTCACGGGCGCCCACGGATCGGAATGCTTACGCATAACACAGTAACCGCCCAAGCCGAGGTCACCCCTCACCGGGGAAACCGTTATGTCGAGTTACTAGCGACAGAAGTTCAGGCTCAGCGACCTAAGAGCTATGCCATCTCTCAATCCGGTGAAGCAGTCAAGGCCAGTTTCTCTGACCAATCCGTGTACTACATCATAAAAAAACACATATTTTATATCTATTCAGAGACACAAAACGATTATTATCTTTAAGGAGAAAGGCAAAAGTCTCAGTAGATCACAAAAATAATAAAAAAGTTAAATTAACAATTAAATAAAATAAAAATACGGAAAATTGTCATGAATAAATGTATTATTACGGATACTAAAATAGGAATAAGTATTTTTATTAGTATGTAAGTCAAAAGTTATCACGTTTATAAGCCTTTACTGTAAAGTACACTTTTTGAGTTAGCTTAGTATAAATTGGTGGAGTCGATTTATTCTCAATTTGTAAAATGCCTTATTGCCAAGAGAGTCTCCAACTGTTTACTATTCGACAGATATATATATAAAGTTAAAATTATGTTATCAAGTTTCACTTAGGTTTCATTCTCTAATCGAAACGATCGATGTACTTTTGAGTATTTTAATAAACTGCCAAAATCTCATTAAATTTATAACAATACGTATCAACAACTCCAATAAAACGTATGAATCAACGCTATCTGCGAAATCTTATCTAATCTTGAAAGAGCAAACAATATGTCACTACTTGTGCATAGTTAGAACGTCGACAGTAAGTAGATCACAGTTAAATGGATTAGTGGTATGGGATAAATTAGATAAGAATATATGTACGTGCTCAACTAAAGCTAGTTTCAAATAAAAAACAATCATCGAAATTGGTTCAAATAAAAATTGGTCAAAAAAATACAGTCGAATTGAGAACCACCTTTTTTGAAGTTGGTTAAAAAGTGGAAATAATTAATAATAAATTGTTAATTAACATCCCCCGGAACTAGCAATTCCGCCGTACGACCGAAATACGACAACCCAACTCTACAAAATCAATCCGCAGACTCGAATTCAACGCATTAATATTACAAAATTTGATTATCCGATAAAAGATTCGGTCCATAAAACTCTCTAGTTGCCATAGTGTGCAGCGCCGAATGTACGAATTAGGAACCCTTTTGATCGTCTCAACCCCCCGTCCCCATGCCCCCCTACCCCGTCCCGGCTGCCATTCATTTTCATAATAAAATCGTAACAAACGGGGCAGGTAACAAAACATGGAGAGCGAATCGAAATTTATATGAACGCAACGATTTCATTAATCCTGGAACTTGAGATTTTGATGAACCAAATGGGCGATGCAGACACTCCTAATACGATATCGTGCCGGTTCAAGATAAAGTAGTCTCATTTTATAGAATAGAAGTAAGCAAGTATATTAAAATGAAAGAATCAAAAGAAATTAACGTCAAATCGAAGTCAAACGAAAAAGAAAAAATCGTAGCAATGTTACTGAATAGAATTAATCAGAAGCTAACCAAACTCTCATCAAACTACTCTTGAAGTATATTTTACAATAAAAATGAATCATAGAAATCCGTTGGCGTGACATTGAGTTATTTTTTGCATATTTAAGACTTATATGGTTTTCTCATCGATGCCATTACCACACAATTGAAATAGGACCACACAGGCAGCACCAGCTTTCAAATAATAAAAGAATCGGCAAAATCGGTTCACCTAGTGGAAAGTTATGAAGTAACAAACTTAAAAAAATAAATACAGACGAAATGAGTACCTCCTCTTTTTTGAAGACGGTAAAAAAGAGGGCCCGTAGTGACTGATTGTAAAACGTTCACATTTATGTATGAGATTAACAAATGAACGCGATGAAAAAATATTGTAGTTTTAAAAGTTAAACTAAATCGACAACTGTATTGTTGCTAAATGTTTATTTTAATTTGGTCAGTAATATAGTAAATGCTTACTGCAATTTAGATTGATCCAGTTGTATTTACTGCCATTTGTCTTAGCCTTATCCACACTACACAACAGTGAAGGGAGCCAATCAATCTGTCTGTATGAGATACAAGCTTCTAAAATCTAACTATTGTTCACGGATAGGAAATTTCCATTTGGATTTATTCATTTGTCCAACTATTGTTGGGCGGCTTTGCTATTTCGGTCCTCCTTATAAATATGAATACGATTTAGTTTTGAGTTTTCAATTAATTGAGATCTATCTAATATTGTAAATTCGTATGAATTTATGTAAATATGTTGCATATGTATTTATTTTGATATTTCATTGTCTTTTATATTTTACATGATGATTACACCTGACTGATGTGGGAATGCCATAGTAATTACGAAATGCTCTTCTCTCAAAATCAGTAAGATTGTAGACATAGCTTGATTTTATTGTCAGCTCTATTATTTAATTAGAATATTTAAAGTTCCAAATTCAAATTACGTGGTAATACCCTCCGAGAATCGCGTTCCGTTTCACGTAAGACGTAAAGCGGCTCTGTAACAATAAATTTAACGACGAATACCGATAAGAATCGACTCGCACAGACGCAATTTTCATAGATATGGCTCAATTAACAATTGGTTTCAATCGTGAAGACGTTCTGGATATAATAAAGTGCCCCCACAGCCCGGGGGGGCTCCAGGCAATCTTATTTCTGTTTGGAATATTGCGGTGTCAATTCCCATATTGAAGTGAGAACGCGAATGTGAAATCCGTTGTTGCTTATATATAAAGCGTTCATTTGCTAGTGCTTATTAAACTTCGTCATACGTCTTACACGTTTATTGAATACCTTTATTTTTATGTATTTCTCGGGTTAGAAAATGCATCATAGTGAAGGTGTAGCTTTTTAAATTCTTGCAAAGAACGATGGCTAGATAATACGGCGCTCTAGCTTAGTAAAAGCCTATCCACTCTACTCCTGACAAACTATTCCAGTCCTTTGCAGTACGAATAATGAAGCACAAGAAAAGGTTCTAGCAGAGCGTTTTAATGCCCCTAGGTAGAAAAAAGGATGTTACACGTTACAAAGAGCTACACGAATTTTTTAAATTATTTTTTTGACGAACTACACAGATTGGCCAGAGAAGCTGGCCTTGACTGCTTCACCAGATTGAGAGGTGGCACAGCTCTTAGGTCGCTTAGCCTGAACCTCTATCGCTAGTAACTCGACACAAGGGTGATAATTTTTATAAAGATAAGTAAGGATATTAATGCCATTAGACTGATTGTTTCGGTGTTTTCAATATTTTAGAGGATCAATAGGGTAGAAAGACATTTAGTATGGAATAAATAAGTTGCAGTATTGACGCTTAAGCCTAGTGGATAATCATACTTACGATCTAACCGTCAGTGTTAAGCCACTCGTCTTTTAACAACGGGTTGTTTGGTTTCTTATGTACTAAAAAATTAGTTGCTTTAATTTTGCGATGAGATATGTTCACCGCCTAGCATATATAATAAGTGTACCAGGGTCGAGCAAATTGGATTCTCTGCAAATCCTCTAGGATACAACCGTGAATAATCCGTTGTTGAGAAACAAGCGATGTATGTCAACCAATTCCAATCACTCACCGTTTGTTCAAATTGACCAAATTTACCGTAACAATGAACGAGGGAAAAAAAATGCCCACCCTAATCTCTGAATCAAATAAAACATTCAATAAACAAACATTTCGAACGCAAATAGAAACAGCGATAACGGTACGCAGTTCAAACAACGTCAAAATAGAATCATTGTACGTAGAAGAATTACACATTCAATTCAATTGTCGCGGCGTCAACGATTGGCATGTTGAAATAGCTTGGCATATTGAAAAAACCGCCACCCCACGGCTCGTGGCATTAATATAAATCTATCAATAATCTACAATGCCGAGGCGTGATCAATAGATCATTGGTAGTTAAAACCCCAAACTTTTTTGTGCCCCTCTCGATAGAATCGATGATTAGCAATCGGTTACGGTACGCCGCTTTGATTAGGCTCTTGATTTATAGAATTGAGTTGTCTACACAACTACTGTTAATATGATTTTATGCGTTTAAAAGGATATTTGTATCATTATTAAGGAAGATTTATAACAGTAGATAAAGTGTATATTTATCACATGTTTTGATACTTAACACTAACTTTTATTCACAACCATTCCAAATAAGCTTAAGATTGTGATAGGAAATGGTTTACGTTAATAGTCGCATGATGAATTCGAATCTATCCTTACGTTACGCAGACCGTATCCTAAAACATTGGGCTATCCCGAGGGAACCTTTAAGTTTTAATCCTAGACAGGGGATGATCGATATTGGAAAAACGTCGGTGTTCACACCAATGTCATAATCGAAAGCCCAACATCGAACATTATTAATTTTTGCATTAATAATTGACAAAAAAAACAGTGTAATCGTTCGAAATTTATTAAGAATCAAAACAAAATATTACATATTTCAATATTTTTATCAACTGACTGTAGGAAAAGCAATATTGATTAAAATAAACCTTTTAATCTATTCTTTTGTTGATGAAGAGTAGAACGAGCTTTTGAAAACAGTCTTTCTGATGGGGTTGATGTCGCGATAGTACTCAAATATTTCAGTTCTAGTTTTTTTGTGGCATTGGTCGTACGTGAGGCCGTGAGTTGTCAACGGAATTGATCATCGATGTAACGATCTATTTTGTATAGCATCATCGATTTTAAAACTTCGATAGTTTTGCATTCAACATTGATGATCATCGATGTAACGATCTATTTTGTATAGCATCATCGATTTTAAAACTTCGATAGTTTTGCATTCAACATTGATGATCATCGAACAGCGATAATTCCTAGTTCAGGTTTAGCTTTGTCAAGAAAAATCCGGCGGGACAATACAGGCCAGCTTTATTAGCTAATCTGTATAATATTAAAAAAAAATCAAACGTGTTAATTCTTATTCTAACATCCAATAACAAGTAATAGAGAAACTGTTGTTAATGATTTACTACTATTTAGACACAAAGTCTATTAATGTTCAATACAAACGGGTGTCGTAAGGAGCTCGCGTTATAATCGTGAAGATTTTAAACTCTTGTCATTCCGTAACTCCCAATCCATATGTACTTAATTACACTCGGTAAAGACAATGGATCTGCTACATTGATATCTATAGCACCTCTTGGGGGAGGCAGGGGTAGATAGGAATCGTATGTTTTCGGATTAATTCGTTCGTAAAATCGTCTCCGCCGATAAGAATGGCAACTGCTGTGTACTAATTGAATCTACAATTGCGTTGGGATGTCTGATTTCATTAGGCGGCTGTGTGAGTAGGGAGGTAGGGGGGTAGGGGTAAACACGTATTGAGAAATACCACCCTTAAGCCGGGAAGAAAAACTGTTTGTAAAGCGTTAAGAATACGAACATTACGATATTAATATTAATGTATCGTAATGAAACGGGCACAATTATTTGTTTGTTTTTCATTTGACAAATTTCATCATTGACTATACGAGTATGCCTTTGGGATGTTGTGTTGTTGTAGCGAGTGTACGTACAGCTGGAACTAAATCTACTTTCAAACATTTACTATGGAAGCTTTACCTAAGCAAGGAATAATTTGACAATTGCTGTCCGTATCCATCTATAATTATATATATGTATCTATTAATTATTATATATAATTATTATATTTAAAATTTTAATTTATTTGTAAATAGGTATGTATATTATATATGCATGCATTTATTATAGTTTTCTTTTATTAATTATTTTCTCATATAGCTTGCACCCGTTACTTTGTCTCTACACGACCCCAAGGTAGACTGGCAGCGAATGCATTCTGGCATTAAGTCCGCCTATTTGTACCTTTTTTTTGTATTGTGTGCAAATAAAGAATAAATAAATAAATGTACTCCGATTAGAAAGATAGATAAAATGACTGTACCAAAATATATGTACATCACAAATTTAATACTATTTAAGTATTTTCTTCCAAATAACCTATGTTAGTTAAGGGTAGCGCCGCTAGAAATAACTTGCTAGCAAGACGGTGTCCTTGGCTAAGCGATCTAAGAGCTCTGCCATCTCTTAAATGAAACTGTTGCAGCTTCTCTGGTCCATCAGCACAAAAATCTATATAATTATATACTATGTATAAATAAACGATCATGACGGTATTTCTATGATCAAACATCGGAGTCCTAAATATTAAAAAAATATATTTTTTATGAAAACCAAGATCCCACCTGATGTTAAGGGAAAATACAGTCCTGGATGGTAAGGCACACTAGCTAAATAAATGCCTATTCACTCTACTCTTGAAAATACGTACATTATCCTCCTCCTTGCGTCGTTTTCCTCATTGCTGAGGGTCGTGACCTCCACGAATTATATGGCGGATGATCGCTTTCCACCTGTTGCGGTCTTTGGCGGTGTGAAATGCCTCGTGGACTCTCCTGCTGGTGTTGGTGCTAATTTGGTCTGTCCAACGCATAGGGCTCCTCCCTCTTGGTCGTTTTCCCTGTACTTTGCCTGTGACCAGGAGTGTTTTCAAGGTATCGGTTTTCCTGGCTATGTGACCGAAGAATTCGAAAACCCTACGGAGACAGACAATTGATAATTTGACAGTGACACCCACTTCCCGGAGAATTGACGCATTATAATCGGAGGGAAAGATAGGCGCGACTAACATAACTAACAGTCCCTTGAATTTTTTGATTCATGAAATTGAACAAGTCCTACGAATAACGAAAAAATATGACCAGAGTAGATAAAGATTTCGAAAGACGGTCGTTCTACTCGGTTTTCATTGAAATTGGTAGATCAAAGACGTAAACACAGTCTATAAAAGAGATTTGTGTACTTCATCATTATTATTTCAGCCGTAGAACATCAACTGCTGGACATATGTGTGACGTGACTATTTCCAAAAGGACCGTCCTGTGGCTTTTATAAGCTCGTATTTTTGTACTTAAGGATCTGTAACAGTAACACATCAGAATGACTTTTGACTCTCCGTCTGTTAAGTCAAACGCGTATGCGATCACTACAAATTGATTTAAATAATTTAACACATTTTTAGAAGTAAGAAGAAATCAATACGGTCTCAACGAAATATTCCTAAGACACGAAGTTTCTTCAAAACAAGACGACGGGGGCGAAAATGTGTATTGTTTCAGAATAATGGTATTTATACGCTACATTGGTTTCAAGGGAAATCACTCCACGAATATCGTCCATAACGTCTGTATCAGGCACTGTAGACGCGCGGAAGCAAAACGTCCCAGCACTGGAAGGCGTGCTCGTCTCTTACGACCTTTCGCCACCGACCTAGTCTGCTGAATTCGATATTACTTAAGCTCGTATTGAAATTTCGTGGAATGGGTGGAGGCGTCGAAGATTTGGTGGAATATTAAACATTCACGTTTATTAGTTTGTCCTCGGCGAACGTATTTGGTAGTCTAAGCGGGGGTAGTTTCGATGGGGAACTTGGAAAGTGTGTTAACGAGTACGCTGGATGGATGTAGTTTATTTTGCTAATGGGTATTACATTAAGTCGATTGAACGGATTACTTTGAACAAAATGATTTCTTATTTGACTCTGGCAGTATGAAGAAAATGCTTTTGCCGGATCATAGGACGGAAGTGATAGGCGAAAAGTGATTTCTAAATTCATTCTTAGTTTTAATGAAAAATGTAAAATTTTAGAATTGTTATTTGCAAAATGAATGAGGGTAGAATAAATTTCTAAACAAAAATTGTAATGTAACATTAAAGCAATCAGCTTTAAACATAAATTCCAACGGCAATATTTCAAAAGGCTGCATTGCCCCTGCATAAGCAGCTAATGGAAAAACAGCGGAAAAAAAAACACCGTCTCAAACAGCGAAGTCAGTCGACTATACTCAAAGCGCCGATACAGAGAACAGCTCGATGAGCGCTTCGGAGGAAAGAGCTGGAAGAAAATTGGTATCGTATGATCTACTTTTTATACAGATAAGTAAAGGGTCCCCACAAAGGCAGCTATCGGAAGGAAAACGAAAGGGTAATGCGGGCGTAAGACGCGCATCGTCACACACGGCCTAATCACGACACCCTTCCCCCTGCCACCCCGCCACCCCAACTTTTGCATATTGCCCAAATTGCCCACGCTTCCCCAGCTAGGGCGAACATTTTTGTTGGCAGGGTACTTCTTTACACGATTTACCATCGGCCCATCGGATTCCATTCGATTTTGTATTCTCCTCTATAGGTGATAGAGTTGTCTTACTCCTTTCACATGTGTTGTCTTGTCATACGCGACTCATTACGATTTTTGCTGTTAAATCACTGATTGTTATTCAAAATTAGTCTTAATACGGTTGTGTTAAGGTCGTACTGGTGATATGTTGTTCGTTAAGTCGGCTGCTGTGACATTTGAGGGATGCTTCTTAATTGTAGAGTGCTCTGTTAGTATTGATTTTTTAATGTATATCTCAGCTTTAGTGTATGAAACTTAAAACCCATTATCCGCGATGCATTCAACTTGAACAGTTTTAAATTGAATGTTTTAATGTGACGGTCTTAGTCATTGTCACATAAAGATAATTAGTTTCGAGAAAATGACAACGGTACATTAATACGCTAACGTGCGAGCGAGATAACAGATCACGAACATAAATAGCGTCGAATAAAGGACAAGGCTTCTGATAAAAGATACGGAGAGATACGGGCTCCGATTGCGCTTGATTTACGCCGCGATCGAGAAGTCGAAAGTGACGCTGCACGAGGATTGGCGGCGGATCGTCAAGAAGCCAACATTTTTGCGAATGACCCAGCTAACGATGATCCAAGAAAACCAGATTACGCCGCGCGCGACAATCTACATCTTGAATTATTATAATTGCCACCAACATTACGCGCTGGTCTCGCGTATTAAATGGAATTATTTCTAGAAATCGCTAACCCACTTTGAAGAGTCGGAGTGGTGCAATTAATGTCAATTTTGTTTATAATTACGCGCTGACCGCGAGGGGGAATTCGTGTGGAAAAAATTATATGCAGCAGTGGGCGCTATGCGAGTGTCAACATCTCGGCGCATTGCCTGGACCCAGCTCCGGAATGGCAGGCGGCCGGTCTCTAGTGTACTGCCCCCTATTACTCTACGTCCATCTCCTAACGAGATATTATTAAGCACGCCGCAAAAAATAGCCTCGTGCCGCAATTTTGCGCCTCGACTTCGCAGGCGCATATAGTTTTATGAATACAGTATTGCAATTACAAGTATGTTGCACAAAATTCTATATCTCTCGTTACTAGCTCCCAATTTAGTTTTATGAAATAAGCAAGTTATGTCTCGTATATATTGTATAGGAAATTTTTAAGTTACATTGCTTCCCGTTTCATGGACTTAAGGAATAAATAAATGATTATATTGATTCTGTATCTTAACAAATAATAGCGTACCCAGAAGCACTTGACTCTCTGCCAATTCTGCATCTACACACACACTCCTTTTTTTAGTAGCTGTTAATATAGTATCTGAATCCATACCATAGATAGTACTACGTAAGAACCTGAGTATTTTGATAGCCAACAGTGCCAATTCAATTGCCATTGCATTACCAGTTTTAAATTGAATGTTTCATTGAATTTCAATTACTGCATATTATGGCTGAATTCCAAATTGCGTTCTTACCAACTTATGGGTTTCAAGTAGCTGTCACCTGCGATCTGTACAACTTGACGATATGTAAGGAACGACCCTACTCTTTGTAACGCACCTCCAAGTCTTCTAGTGTTGAGCATGTTATTAAAGTTACAGTGATCACTAAAGACAAGGAATGAGATCGTTTCAAATCAAAACCTCAAAGATTTATGACATAGCGTTCTAAAAAAATGGAGCATCGTTTATTCTTTAGAGACGTGGTGTGTAAAGCTAAATAAAAAACTGCATATATATTACTGCCGTTCTCGATGTAAAGATAAACGTTTTAAGAATATACAACTAGAACTGCATACCGATATATCAAACAGCACAATCCCACAAAGACCTACCTGAACTTCCTAGTCACGGACACGCCCCCTCCACTCGTACGTGGCTTCCATTGTATTCACGAGGACGACTGAACCGAGTCAATTATTGTCACTGGTAATGATCCTCTAATTGCATGCTAACGACCGTCTTACACTGCCATCCTGCGTACTGTTATTGATCTAATCATGATCGGCATAATAGAACACTGGCAGACACGTACGGGCAACTCTTTTGTTGTATTACGTTCGTTTTTGTTTTTAATTATTAGATAGTTCAAAGGTATAACTTTATTATAGTTCAACATTTTGGAAAATAACTAATAAATTGAAAATGTTTTTTTGTTAATTTTTACTGCAACAAGTGCAAATGTAAAGAAATCGATAAGTTGCTGTGTATTTCGGAGAAGATTTTAGTTTTAGTATATTATGTGTTTTTGATTATGTGTTTTAGTATATTATGTGATATTTATCCAGAATCTATATATTTTTTTTATTTAAAATTATAATTTTCCATTAATTTTTTTTTTCATTTTGTTGTTCATTATTCAATTTAATACTTCGACGGATCATAGAGATCGACACTAAAAAAAACTTATAGTCCGCCACGAGGCACTAGTACGGATTTTTAACAAACATTATATGTCTTAGAAAAATTTCTAACACATGCTACATCCTCACGATGTTTTCCTTCGCCGCCGAGCGCGTGGTAAATCAGCACTTAAATTTGCGACATTTTCATTGGTGCCGGCATCCGGGATCTCTTGTCTAGCGTACTACGTAACTTAGGCGTCCGCTCGGACACTGAGCTATCACGGCTCTGTATCGAGATCAATATCTATAATATTGACGGAAAAAAGGGGAATAAAAATCGTAAAAATAAGCATTGATTGGCAGTGATTACGTAAGACAAATTCAGTCGAATATGTATTTGCTAAAAAAAAGATATTTATTATCTTAACATGGCTTCTTCTTCTTCTTGGTCGCTTCATTCTTGTCAGAGTGGTCGTGGTCATCATGATCCGGTGGGTTGGGCAGCAGACAGCACCCGCCGCACGACGTCTCGCATCGCATCTCGCATGGCTTAGGATATAATTTTTAATGTAATACTTAATACGTACTATGGCAATGTTTCTTATTCTTCGTGTCTTGTCGTGCTATTTGCTTACAAAACTTGCATACGGGTGCTTAACTGTGTCACAAAACTAGAAGCGACATGGTAACATAATTTAATTAAACGCTTAAGTGTGTTGTGTCCTCAATAAACCATCCTTTGAAATCCCTGCAGCTATTCACCAAGCTTTACTATGTTCATATGTTATCGTTATACAATGGTGGCAATTTTAATAAATTCTTTAGTATGTACGAATTCGAAAATCGGTAAACTAATTGGTATTACAATCCAATTAGACCGTAAGTTAAATGTTAATCTAGGATTAAGCGACTGTTAACCGATTATCTAATGACCTAGTATCGAGACTTTTTCAAATAAATTAGATACAGATCGAATAAATTAAAGATTCGATAACGTTATACTATATTGTTACAATATTTAGTATTTAGTAATGTCGTACTTAATAACATCTCCCAAATATGGCGGTACAATTTCTAACAGTTATATAATTCAATTCAAAATAATCTAAACCAAATCAATTATTATTCACTGAATTGTAGTTAGTTGACAAAGGAGGAAGAAGGAAGCGTCAGTAGCCTAATGGTTTATGGTACTGACTACTGACTACTGACGTGAACCATCTCCTAGCACAAGTTTAAGATAAGTTGGAATGGTTAACGGGAATGTTAGTGATATTTCTGAAAAATAAAAATATTGTTAGCTTTCTTAAAAACTACAGCGACATTACTAGGCAGTATTAGTTCAACATAACATGAAATAATAAGAGTAGATGTCATTTCCATAAAGCCATGGATCTGTGGGACGCTCCCCCGCCCGCTGTCTATTTGCTCAACTCCTTAAAGCTTTATTTCGTCTATTTGCTTAGTCTAATTAGAAAACTCCGCATCGGCTAATGGTTAATATTGAATTTTGTCTCTTTTTGCCGTCAGCTCGATTGGTAGTTATCTCTGCCATACTTCTACAGTTTATCTTTAGCTTGTGATTATCCACATTTCCTCATTGCCATCCGTTGGATTTTGAACTATTTAGACACTTTTAAAAAGCAGTTTAACTCAAGAAAAGTGACAGTTCTAATTACAAAATCTTGATTTAGAAATTCCTTATTAAAGATACTTTTAAAATTAATTACTAAAAATGTTCTATTAAATTTAAAAATATAAATAACTTTACTTCTAAATATTAATATCAAATAAGTTCACAATTTCTTATCTTAATTCGGGGTAGCTTAAGTAATGGTTTAAATTTGTTTGTGCCAATAGTTATTTGCTCGGAGGTAAAATTTGAATCGTAAAACTCATGCTCAAACTTTATTAGGAGTAACATAGCGGCTGCCTCCAGAGGAAAAGTCTGTGCCATTGCGCTCTCCGCTCTGGACAACATGAGGTCCGATATGTGCTGGTGAGGGGATAAGTCCCTCACTTTACACAGGACACAATTTTACAAACGCATTGTAAGAAACCGCCGCCAAAGAACCTGATAGACTAATTTGGTTCAGCTCTTAGTCGCTTAGCCTGAATCTCTATTGCTATTAACTCGACACAAGGGCCAAGCCAAGGTTGCACTCAACGTGGGATACGTTGAGTAACAATCTTGGCTTTGTCTGTTACTCTATAACGCGTAAGCATTCCGATCCGAGAACGCCTGAGAGGGTCGAACCACGGCTCGGTAGCTTTTCCATGGATAAGCTAAGGGACACTAAAGCTCAACCCTGTAGTTCTGGGCTTTCAAGAATAAGACTGCGGTATCCCCTGCCTGTCGTATAAGGCGACTAAAAGGGGCCTCGTGTTCACTGGGCGACAAGGGTCGACTGGGGCCTTTGTCGTCCGCTAACGTGGACCCGGGAAGAAGGCGACATCGGCTGGCCCGTGTAGCCTTGCACTGTGAGGGCACAGGGGGGAGGGAGTAACCTCCCCCCCCCCCGGGGACGTGCTCTCCGTGAGCACAGTGCAGAGGGGCTCCGGTACGTTCAACTGGGGATCCCGAAGCCCCTCGTCATGCACCGAGGAAAGGGCCACCGGGGAGGTTTTAGTGGGAAAAAACCCCACAAAACCGCCGCCTTACCCCCAGAAGGCAGGGTATCTTTTTGAAGATTTCCTCCCCGTTAACAAAAAAAAAAAAGGGACACTAAAGCTACATTGACTTTAAATGCCACTTCGGCAAGCCTTGGCACTAGGAGAGGAAGCGGCCGAAGAAACTCTACTGCTTGAAAGTACTTCTAAAGGAGACCTGAATTTTATCAACATCTATTATGAAATGAAGAAAGATTGATTCGTTTAAATCAAAACGGAAAGATTCAACACTGGGACACTCGTTATCCCAAACAGCTCAGCATCCGCCGCGTCCTCCGTGAAACCGACTTGTAATTTCATCAATCTCCGGAACGCTCGTTGCGATCCTCTCAGCATCGGGAAGCTGTGAGTACGCACGGACGCGATCAGCCAATTCGAAAACGACAATCCGCTTCATGCCGTGGACTTATTTTGTAACAGGCAAATCATATTTACCCGAATATTGAATTTCATACATTGAATAAAACTACTTTTAAGGATTTTATGGCGGTGTTAATCTTGTTTTGAGTTCTGGGCGTTTTTAAACGATCCAAAGCAGGCGATAGTATCCAATCATACTCTCCATTCAAATTAAGAAATTCCTCTTAGTGCATATCACCACGCATAAAAGCCATAGTATTTTAAACAAACATTATGAAATATTAATAGATGAGGGAAAAAAATTACGCACGCGACGTGTCCACTTCAGTGATATAGCTTCACCACATTACCTCAGAAGAACTTCGAAGGGTTTAACTGCTAGACAACTGAGACAACCACCGGTAGGAGCGTCATTTGTGTGACAGTCATCACAACGCTAATTCGAATTCACCATAGATTAGACTATAGACAAAGGCATGGCTAGCTGTGGCAGTAGAGAAAGCGATCAGTATTGCCATTAAACTTAATGTTGCCCCTTGAATAATATTACTAAATATTATGCAATAAAGCGATCATTCAAATGGACGCAAGTATTACGTATTTGTATTGAATACCACCGACCTATTCAGCGATTGCAAGAGGAAGGCTAGAGTGAGGGTACAAAAAATACCAAATAACTTTATACAAGATGAATCATTGTTGATCTTATACGAGTATGTATTTATCGTTCACAACTTAATGTTATTGTGAATAACGTTTACGAACTATTTATGAAAATGAAGCACCTGCATACATAATTCCATGGCCTCGCCTCGTGTGTAACTGTCCTGCATTGGAGGTTCTACAGCGTTCTTATCTAAAATTAACCAGAAATTTCGATAGTAACTGAATGATAAATACGAGCACAAACTAAATTAAAATAATTATCTAGATTGCATTCGGGCGAACGCGAGGCCAAAATGGCGGCATCGACTATTCTTCGGCGAGCGCGCGCCGTTGCGAATTGGTCCGCGATTTATTCTTTTGTGGTAAATTCAAATTGTATCATTTCACGAAATTCATATACAGTTTACATTGCATTAGTTGCAGATGAATCGTAGCTATTCCCATAGTTATTCGTTATTTAGTTGTCATAGATTATGCGCTCTGTGATTTATTGAAAGACTAGAAACTAATTAAAGAATGGAATGTTTCTCAGGATTGTAGAGTTCCGATACAAATCCGCATTTAGAACTATGACCGATATTTTGTCTGAATTGCACAGACTCTTAATACGATCTTGGTTGCTTAGTCACATCTTCGAGAAATATCATTTTATTGTAAACTTTTTTAAACCTTTACAAGACCGCGACTAGATTTAATTGTAGCACTAAATAAAGGCCTTAAATGTGATTCCTCTAGTAGTTTACAGAAACGCAGTGACATATTTTATTTCTTAACAAATACAAAGATATAAGAGGAAACAAGCATTATTAAGATATAAACTCCCACATCCTGGACGTAGATACAGTCTTTAGTATGTCTCAAACGTGATAAGTGTCCTGTCACACTAGGCACAAATTTTAACTTGTCGGTGGTGCAAGCCACCGTCAGATAAGTCGAATTTAAATCGTTGCTCAGTTTACAGTAAGTTACTTTCTGTGAAATATTTTATCCAGTAATAGAGACTAAAGGCTGAAAAAAATAAGACTAATTCCCCAATTGAAGTGTCTTTGCTTACTACCTCGTTAGTGCAAGGGCTTATATTGATTGTTCATTCTTATACACGCCAAAGAAACCAGTGATATAACGCGAATTTTATATAATTTTTAAAGCACAAATTATTCTACAAAATGCGTCGGCCATTTTTAATACGGACAAGGAGGAAATGCTCCATAAATTTAGTTTTTCCTTCGCCATCAGCCAATTCGCCGCGGGCGCTCCTCCCGCAAACGTGCACTTTTAATTGCTCCAACAAAACAATATTTTATAGTCTACCAACTGCACTTTTTTCGCCCCTATGGCATCGCGGCCGTTACTCAAAATTATCTAGCGAAGATATCTTTGCGAAAACACCCCAAGTTCCATGATGTACGGGCTACGAAATGCTTAAAGAAATGCATTACACAATTACATTTTCGCCGTTCGTACATGACCCATAATTGGAACGTTGGCCGAATTAAACTTGAGGCCGCAACTATAGTTTGTAATACAAAATGGACATAGACATCTGGTTCACTGATGTTTACTAATAGCTGGGGCGTAAAGGCATATAAGAGCCGTGGTAGCTCAATGTCCGTGTCGTTGGCTCAAGTTGCGTAGTACGCTAGCAACCCGAGTACGATCCCCGGTGCCGGCACCAATAAATTAGGTGTTGCAATGTTATGTGCTGATTTACCACGCGTTTGGCGGTGAAGGAAAACATCGTGAGGAAACCTACATGTCTTAGAAAATTTTTCTATGGCTTGTGAAGTCTGCCAATCCGCACTAGGTGTGCGTGGCGGACTATGCCCTTATACTCTCTTTACACACAACAGTGGGACATATATAAAGGCTGTAACTTTATACGGCCTGCAACATGAGCTCGTAGATTTCAATTCAAAAGTCTATTATTAACATGAACCATTTCCTAGCTAAAAAAATATTAATAAAATTTATTTTTTTTTTTTAGAATTCAAAAAAAAATGATATATTGTATACTAAAGACAATTTTGTAATTTGTTGTTATTTGTTTTATATTTTTTATTATAAATCATCGTTCAAGCAACGTGACTAACTAATAAGTAATGATTCAAATGTAGATAAACTATTGCTTAACCCTCTTCGTAGTAATTTATATTTCATACTTGCAGCAAACTGCCGATAACTTTGACGTCGCAACTTATAATTGGTTCAATCCAATTCTGGTTTCTAATGGAGCATAAATTCGAAAGTACAGATAATTAACAAATTTATTTACCTTAAAACTAATTTTAAAAATATAATACGCAATCAAACAATTATAATTTAATAAACCGATATGAAATTACTTTCATACAAATTAATGTATCTATCACACACGTAGACAATTCCCGCCACTTTTAGTGTCAACGTCAACGCAAACGTCATTTCCGCTAGTGTCAAGTGCAAATGACATTTCAAATTAAAAGTCCTTTGCACTTTGTTTCCATATTTACAACAGAATAACGTAGTTTTGGAATCGGTTACTTTTATGCGCGGCTGCATGTCGATCGTGCTTTGTTGATTGATGGTGGCGACGTATGTTATCAAACCGCACATAATCTGTAAAAGCTTCAATGCAATTGTTGTGAATATTTATGAATGGCAGACACGTGACAACTCGTTAAATGCTCCATAAATTTTCGCGTTTTAATCCCAATAGATGTGATGTCAGTTAGCGAAAGGCTATTTGGAATGAAATGTAAAGCGAATGGGCCGAAATCTCTTTTGGAGATTCGAAACTCGTGTCCAGCCGCTCAATCATTCACGTCATTTATCATTTTTTCCCCGAAATGAAACTCGCATCGTCAAACTATACCGTACCATAGACGTGGAAAAAGGAAAAGGTAGTCCGTAGAAGCTATCCGAACGTCTTTTTGCTTTTAACAGTTGGTACTCGGCGGGTTTCTGCTTTTGAATTTAGAACCGCCCTATCGTTCGGGCTCGACCGCTTTCAAGGGGCCATTTAAATTTCGTCGGCTAATAACGGTAGCCCGCCAATTCGCTCATGTTTGACCAGTTTGACAGATCGCCAACATGAATCCACTTTGTGACGGGAAAATGGCGTATTATGCGTTTTTTATTCGCCCTCTTGTCTTTCAGCACTTCTTTTGTGATTGAGCCCTGTACAAATTTATGACGACGGATTGCCGGAGAGCGAATTGGATTTGAATTTCGGTCTATTGGTATTGACGTGCTTTCTCTCTGCTTTGTTTCTTTTGTTAATATTGGTCGGTTCTTCTGTTGTCTGCTGTACTTTCTACGCACTTGAAAACATCCCGTTCTATTTTTATTTGTTATTCAATTTTGAACGATGTGAATTAAGTGTGAAATATAAGTTTGTGCATTTATAACAACAATTAGCAAATCAAAAATTGCGAAATCTAAAAAGTATTGTTTTTAAAACATATTTCAAAGACATAGCTCAAAGACTTATATAATTGCACCGGTTTGGCAGATGCCTTTATTATGAATTACCCAATTATTAAAAAGAGGCATTGCTTAAATACGTTTTTACCACCCCATCTTCTACATTTGAGATCTAATAACACCTGTTTCAAAACGGGTAGCATGAGCTATCACTATTTAATCCACAAGGGTTAAACAGGACTGTAAAAAGAAAGAATCCCTTTCCTTTGTTCCTGAATAGGTTGGCTGAGCAATAAAAAGAGAGAAAGAGAAGAATTAAAAGGATGTAATACTTAAAACCCGTGCTCTGTAAAAATACATTTCTCAAGTTGTAACGATGTTTCACCTCGACTTGCCCTCGTGTGTTAATTTCATATACAGTCGCGATTAACGCTGAAACGCCTAAGTAAAATCGAAGAGCCGTCGCGATAAAGGACCGGAGACATTAGCGGCGGATTTACGAGCGGCAACACTTCAACTATTTGCATGCGCCGGTCTCATGCGCCGCGCGGGAAAAGAACGAGCGCGGTCGGCCATTTTTCAGTGAGATACGCATCGGAAGTTGTCGCCGAAGTAATAACATGCTAAAGCGTGCTGTAAAGGTTATCATCGGCTCCTACATATCCCACAGCTGATTAATACCACCCAGCCCCTTCTTAACTACTCTGCGTAATGGTAGTTGTGAAACGGTTTGAAAGTACTGCCTATATATGTCCAAACGCACACATCTCTGTTCTTATTCTTCTCAAAGTGCCTCTCCGTCTAGCGTAGGTTGGCAATCAGTTCACCATATCTCTCTCTGTCTCTTGTTAGGTGGGACAGATGGACGATACTTGCAATTCTGATCCAATATCTGATGTGACGCAGCAGATTTCCCTCTACGATCACAGAGACTACTGTCTCTGTCTACCTTGCTAAATAAGGGTGAAAAGGGCGTTATAGCTTTTACAAGTCCTTTTCTATATAATAGGTTAGTTTATGTAATGACTTAAAATTATATAATTAAAATACATTAAGCTAACATCTTTAAAAAGCTAGTATTTTTGTAAGCTTACTACATTTGCAATTACAATAATTTTTTCATGATAATATCCTCAGTATCTGCTTATAAAATGTTGCTCGTTAATCTAACAACTAAGAAAAGTCCAAAACAAGTGGGATCCGTAATCACCATAGAGGAGACCGAAGTACAGAGGTTGTAATTAAACTAAAAACGTTCAGGCTTCAATAAAAACCTGTAGCCGTGGCGGTTGGTGGTCGAAAACATAATTGTCCATAGTAATGATTGTAGGTAATTGTCGAGGGCCGCCCTTTAACCCTTTAGAAGGAATAACCCTTGAGAGTTGTACAAGTGACAAGAGTTTGAACTGCAACAAAACTATTAAACGTTATCTACACTATTCCAATTTTTAGTTCAAGTAATAACTAAATATAAACATTATTTAAAACCAGTGCTAGTTGATAGATACTATATACGGATATCTAGTTGTCTAGTTCCGTTAGGAAAAATTAAAGATTCTAGCAACAAAGACTTTTTTTTGGGGTTCAGGTTTCAATAAGCTCCAGTGACCTACGGACTAAAACCTCCTCACGCGCCGGCAATCCTCCCTGGAACCGTGAGGAGATATTTAAGGATCGCCTGTCTATTTCGTCAGTATGATTTTCGCTTCGGCAATTTAGACATAACCACGGCTTGCATCCAGCTGCGTCCTACGGCCATTATGAGGTCGTCAGACCACCTAATCAAGTTGAAGTTGCAATAGGTACATAGCGCGTACCTACCTGTATGGGTACATTTAATGATATAACAATATAATTATGATGATTTAAACAGTTAACAACACATACTTCCATTGATGCTATTAATAAAATTTGGGACTTTGCAAATCGCTTTCGCCTATGCCACGCGGCAACGCTCTAATGGCGGTCAGTGCAGGGCCGAATTAAGACAATAATTACTCGCGGTTCTGTCCGGGCGAAATTTCGTTTCGGCTAATACTTTTTATGTTGTCGAGTGTACTATTTGAATGGGACAGAATAGGTGTTTACACGACTTTTATGGACCAGCTTTAAAACGTAAGGTTTTTAGGTTCCTCATTTGAACCCTTTGATCCTATTAAAAACTTTTTTCCTACAATAAACGGCAAAGGAAATGTTTTGCGATTATAAAGATATTAGTTATAGATAACGCCTAAGATTATTTGAGAAGTTATTAAAAACTAAAGTAATAATCTTTTTAAATTGACTTATCATTATTGCCAGTTTAAAAAACAAATCCTCAAGGACTTTATAGAACTCCGTATCTATAATTATAGTAATTAAAACCATTTGATAAAATCCACGACGTAATTCATTTTATGACTGGTAGTAAATGAATCAAAAAAAATTTAAAAAAGATTAATTTATTGCCGCCATTTTACCGCATTATGTCAAACACTCAAGGTCCTGTCAAAGTGACAATATTTGCCGTGGTATTTAATACTAATATGTACCAAAGATATAGATGTCAAGGCGACTAGACACTAAGTGATTTTCAACTTTGCCTCCTTGTAATAGTGGCTACACGAAATACTTAATAACACCCCGAATTCTTAATATTTTAGCATTGTGTACTTTATTACTGGTGGAATAAAGAGCATAGTGTTTTGAAATCCGATTATCTTGTCTATCACAAAAATTCTCATTTGTCATTATAATAATGACGCAAGCGAACACAAAATAGACTTAATATACACACATTGTCGTTGTTCGAATGATTATCATCACGAAAACAATTTTCTTTACAATTAATTATTAATTCCAAAAGTTTGTTAAAGTTACAGCCTTTTGTATATGTTGCTGGGCACTCTGTAAAGAGAGCATAAGGGCATAGTCCGCCATGAGACCATAGTAGGGGCTTTACATGTCTTAGAAAAATTTCTAACAGATATGAACAAATTCATTTATACCCGCACTGCTACCGTGGCTCTGATTGTTTCTAGCCAGAGGGCCAAAGCTCAATTTTTAGGTAACTGAGTTGTAAGCGATCTGAACCTCTAAAAATAAACTACCAAGATCGGACCTCGTCTCTCATTGCCGCGCCTTTCTTCTCTTTAATTGTAGTCTTCCTCCTCATGCACACAAGTCCACCTGGTGCCCTTTTAGGACTCAGAGACGATTACTCGATTACGTTGACAATAGCATCAAAATGAAAGTTCAGTGACATAGTTCTAGTTTGCTAGCTTTGGTTAGTAGAAGATTTAGGTAGAAGATTTCTAGTTCAATTGTACCACTATGGTTAGCCGATGGTGTACCACTGACACTGGAATATTGTTTCAATTCTTAATTCTTAGGGACATATTTCAGATACACCGTTAGATAATTGTAATCAATATCAACCAATAACAGAAAATTTCAATGACAGCAAAATTTATTAGATGATCGTTTCCATCCATCGCCAACCTGTGTTGTCTGTTCTTTACAAATTCTATTTTGTATCGTGCTGGACAGCATAACCGAACCGAAAGTAAGTGTCTATCGGGTTCCATTTTTGGAATTACCCGCGACAAAAAATTTTAACTCATATTTCTCTAAATTAAAAGTAGCCAAAGTAACTACTATTACGTCAGTCAGCTATCTGCCAGTGAAAATCCCGTCAAAATCAATATAGCCGTTCCAGGCATCAGCCGGTATAAATAAACACTCACTACTCATTGCTATATACATTAATATGCAGGTAGTAAAAAGCGGTTAATTTAATATTATATACACTACAATTTTATTTATTTGTATAGATAAATTTGACATTGAAAACGCGGGCCGTCTACCATAAGGCCGTCGACATAGAGGCAGACGCGATATCCCGTGATTTCCGCTGCATCTATCTTGGGTAGATACGTATCTTCACGCTTCAGCGCCGACGGCACCAGCAACAATTGATATCTTCCGAAGGTCGACAAATAATACGTTTGCGAGGCCGCATAGGTAGCGATACATACAAAAGCGAAAGCGATTTTTATTTGTAAAGCAGAAAACATTGATTTTCTACAGATTGCATTTCGGAGAGTGTCACGATCTAAATCCCACATCCCTGTTCCACCATCGGACTTCAAGACGCTGTGCTGCTGTACCATTGTTGTGAACATTCCTCAAACCTGACCGAAGCGGTTTGCTTCGTCTTTCATTATTCATACAGCGAAGGACTGGAACAGTTTTCATTTGTCTTTCCCTCCGATTACAATTTGTTTTCAAGAGTAGAATTAACAGCCATTTACTGAGCTAGTGGACCTTACCACCCAGTACTGCAATTACACTTAACATCAAGTGGGATCGTGGTCAAGCACTTACAATCGCTCATCTTTGACTAAAGTATCAATAGCCTTACCTCATTCGATCATACTCTCAACTTAAATCATTATTGAAACAACAAGCAAACCTACTCCTTACTACAATACAACAGAGACTGAAATCCATTAGGTAGTCCTTGGAAATGTAGGTATTAGATCGATAGATAAATCGTATTTTACTGTCGAAATAACAAGCCGGAAAATCAAGAGAATAATATATATATTTTTTATTTACTATATTACTACCTCGTTAATAACTTGAGTGGCAGACATTTGCAATTTTCAATTGTTATTTTTTTATATTCACATTGACTGCCAGTAACGTATAAAAACTATATTATTAATACGATGTTACTCATAAACCGTATAACTTTATAAATAAATTATTAGAAGATTTTAAGTAAAATAAAGTCCTTTAATATTCGTTTGCTCAACCATCAAAGTAGAACATAAAATAATATTTGAATAAACTCCAATAGTTTTTGCGTGTGACGTGTTTCAAATATAATCTGCATATGATTTTACTGTAGGAATTTCCGTAATTATACGACGTCTCATTAACTCTGCAAATAATGTCTAAAATTCCTATCTGCCATCTATTAATATGGTCAAAACTAAGATTGTTAGATATGAATATATTATTTAATAATACAATCATTATATTAGCATTAACATTGACTTATTATTTAGCAGATAACCATGACAGCTTAGTGTCTGAATGCTCGCCTGAAGATACACTGGAGCCACCAATGAATTTGTTCATTGCATATAATGCTGATTTAGTACAAGCTCGGCGGATCTTCGGCCACTTCTTTTCCCAGCGCCCACGCTTCCGGAAGTGGCATTCAAACTTAGTTTAGTTTTTGAATGTGCCTTAGATTACGAGTGAAATAGCAACCGACCGAGTCGTGGTTCGACCCTCTCAGGCGCCTTCGAATTGGAATGCTTACGCGTAACATAGTAACCGTCCAAGCCGTTACCCCTCAACGGGGGTACCCTTGTGTCGGGTTAGTAGCGATAGAGGTTCAGACTAAGCGACCTAAGCGCTCTTCCACCTCTCAATCCGGTGACGCAGTCAGGGCCAGTTTCTCTGGCTAATCTGTGTAGTTCGTAAAAAAAAAGCGCTTGGCGGTGAAGGAAAAATATCGTGAGGTTCTACATGTGCTAGAATATTTTTTTAAGTGCATTGTGCCAATCCGCACTAGGTGCGCGTGGCGTACTATGCCTTTATAGTCTCTTTACAGAGAAGGCCTGTGTCCAACCGTAGCACATACTCTTCATAAAATGTTCTCCAGCATTGGTAGAAAAATACTATATGATTTTCCGTAACAAAACTCTACGAAAGCAAATACAAAACAACTGCTAACATTTGCTTGATCGTATAATAATCAAATTTTTTATACTTTCTAAGAAAGTGCTTGTCTATACTACTACACCATTTGATGTTAGGTGGGTAATTAGGCGCACTAGTTTAGTAAATGCCTATTCACTCTACTCTTGAAAATACCCACGTTGTAATCGGAAGGAAAGACAGACAAGGGCAAACTATTCCAGTCCCTTGCTGTACGAACAATGAAAGACAAGAAAAGGATGAAATCTTGCAGAGCGTCTTGAAGTCCGTTGGTGGAACGGGGAAAGTGGAATTCCCCCAGAATTAGATCATGCAGTTCCTGAGCACACTCCAAAATATTTGGTGATACTTTTGCATTATTTAAGTTTGAAAAAACATCTGGAATCATCTTATACTTTAATATGATTGTTAATTAAGCTTCATATTGCATATTTTCGGTTTAATTATTTAAACTGTATGTGTTTATTATGTTACTGATGGTGCCTTTTATGTAAACGAATTTAATACATTTTTTTATACTTTCTTAAAAGTGTTCGAAGACAATCCCACCTGATGATCTGAATCAGTTTAGACAGATAATATAATTAGCTGTTGATCATAATTAGTACTTTATTAATCTCTCACTAAGCATATATTAGTGGAAGGTTAATAGACCGTATAAGATAGTAAATTAACATTTGCTTACAGATCGCGCAGCTCGTAGAGGACGTGCGTCGTCTCCAGGCGTCTCTCTCGGCGCTGCAGGAGGCGCATTCGCAACAGCTGCAGAGGCTAGAGGAACGTCTGGATGAAAAGAAACAGCATATCGCCCGTCTAGAAGCACGCCTCGACACGCAGCGCGATTACGATGACATCAAACGGGAAATCAGGTAAAATGAACGGCTCGAAGGCCCAGTTTGTAGCTTACAAATTGGGAAATACTTCTCCAGTATTAGAAGTTAAGTAGAGCACTGGTTATAGTAATCTGACTGAAGCAACTCTCCGACCCATGGTTGACTTTTCGGTAGCCCTCTGGTCAGAATGCTATACGCGAAAATAGTAACGGCGGAAATCCGCCAATAGAGCTTCAGGGTGAAGCGCTCTAAGATCTCGGCCGCCTCTCAAACACCGGTGAAACTGAAAAGGCTTTCAGGCGGATAGGCGTGTGTACTTCATTAGAATATTTTTATCAATTTAATTATATTTCATTAAACAACATAAACGAAAAAGGATATCTTACGTAAACTTGGATTATTCAGTATTTTTTGTTTTATTTTATTTTTATTTAAATTTTACTACTTAGTGTTGCCTCCATGTGGCGATTTAATAAAATGCAATTAAAATAAAAATATTTTATGTTATTTTAAGGATATTTAATTGTCTATTATGTACAATTTATTTCAGTTAACTAGCGTCTTTATCTTCCGAGATATTCATATTTTCTAAACCGACCCTTTATTTTTGGTCACCAGTATATTATAACTGATGACAGAAATTTAGGAATTGTGTTATAAACAGCAATCATGTGTATTCTAGTGCACAAGTTACCGATGAAAATATGATATAGTTGAGAGGAAGTAATGATAATTCTCTGCATCATAGGTACTAAGTGGAAAACGATCATATGTGTTCATAAACTTGATAACGCTATCGGAGCGTTCACCCCGCCTCTGTTTAACGTAGATTACAGCTGTTTGCCTGTTGCCCAACCGAGCCTTGAATGTGGGCGAAGTACCTACGATAATGCTCTTATTGAATGAGGAAATAGATCAGTGAATCATAGTCTCTTGCTTGCTTCAACATTGGGGTAGACATTATTAGACATAGACCTATATATAGACGTAGACATAAACATAGATATTCTCTTTATAGGCATCTTGTACAAACAAATTTGAAAACAAAATATTGAACACATTAAAAAAGAAAGAAAAAGAAACAAGGTATATTTACGAGTAAAAAAAAACTTCAAATCGAATCGAATGATTATCGATATTTCGCCCGAATTATCGTAAGAAAATTACGAAATAGAATTAATCAAAATCTAACAAAACTCTCACATTGCCTGCCGTTTAAGTCTTTTTCAATCTTCAATCAAGAATCTTTTTCAATAAAAAATAATTCATCAAAATCGGCCAGTGATATTGTGTTATCGGTCCATTTATCGCACTCATGCTTAATGCAAAGTTAAGATATGGTTTTCTCATGGATACCATTGTTAGAACTCCAAATTTCAAGCACCAGCTTACAAATAAAAAGAATCCATCAATATCGGTTCACAAAAACTTATACAGACGAATTGCGAACACAAACCTCGTTTTTTGAAGTCGGTTGAACAATATAGTACAAGAAAGAATACACGCAGAACGAATAAATCACTTTGGGTAAATGATAATATTAATTGAAGTAACAAAAATAATATAGAAATGAAATCGAAATGGTTTCCTTGTGCAGTGTGCGGCGGAGTCACCGCGGTGCTCATTTTATACGGAGTAATTTATTCATGTGGACGTTTTAATAGTTACTTCTTAATCAGAATAACGTATACCAAAACAATGTGTTCTCAATTCGACTGTATTCTTTTGTTTCTTACCTTCAGCTGGGTTGATCAATATTTTATGGCTTGGCAACAAGACCTTTAAGCCAAGTCTTTTTAAAAACACATACACTTATTACTTACGTCTAAGATGATAATGAAAATGTAAGTTAGATGGTCCCCCCCATGAGTCCCCGCGCCATTTTTTTCCCTCTCTTTTCAGCTGGGTGATTCTTCGACTGGTGCGATTTTACTGATTTTTTTTCTCATTTGAAAGTTGGGCTTCCCATGTTGTCCTATTTTATTTTGGTCCAATTATGACAAAAACATCTAATAGAAAACCATATAAGTCTTCAATTTGCATTATGTATTTGCGCGACAAATGGACGAATAACTCAATATCACGCCAACTGATTTCTATCATTACTTTTTTATTAGAATAGATGCACTTTAAGGGTACTTTGATGAGAGTTTGGTTAAATCCGATTAATTCTATTCCTACGATAATTCGGAAATAAAAAGAGGGCGTCCGCGCGTAACAATTTATAACGGTTGATTCGATTTAAAGTCGAATTTTGTTTTTGCTCGTTGATGACGGTGAAAAACTAAACTTAACCAGTAAATAAATATACAACAATATTTGCTAATTTTAAATAGTAAACTATCATTGCGTTAGTGTTGCCAGCCGTACGTAGTAATTTTTATATCCTGTCAACACCAGCGTTGAACTTCAGTCTGCACCCACACGAGGACGCGGATTTCAAAACAATCTAAGTAATCTTTACACAGTGTCATCAGTGAGAACAAACGACGCTATGTGCTCTAGCTCGTTGTTTGCCGACCCTACCTTTGACTGATAACAGAGAGGCGCCTTGATGCAGTTCCGACTACCGACATTACCTATATACGAACACTTCTCTATCTGTTTTAATTAATCAACTACCGTCAATCTATTAAAAGTGGTGTCATAGACACCGGATAGGAACGGAGTTCCTTCGGATAATATAGAAGCAACACAATTTTCTATTATATTTGCAAGTATTTTAGAAAATAACGAATAACGTAAAATAAATGAAATAAATTTTTATACATATTAAACATTATATAAGCAACATACAAATTAAGTTATAAGAAAAACTACATGCTAAATAATCAAGCTATCGGCCGCCGTGTATACGACTACCACTTCCATTATATATTTTTCTTACGGTTATAGTCTCACATTGTTTTTAGTTCGGTCGCGCAGCAAAACCTCTATCTCCTCCAAGCCTGCCGTAAGGAATTTCATTCCAATAATACAATACAATTTCAAAAACTAATGGTTTAGGGTACGGTCTGCGAAACGTAAGTTCGCAGGTTCGAATCCACCATTCGACTATTAACATGAACCATCTCCTAGCACAAGCTTAAGCTTGGTTGGAATAGTAGTTAACAAGAATGTTAATAATATAAAAGTATATTGTTAACAATCTTTTCTTAAAAACACAACACTCCGGACCGAAGGAGTAGGCAGAGATTACGAAGTTCCACTTAGTACAATCCTGACATCTTCCTTTTTTTGAGCTAGCAGGGGGCCATTCTAGACCCAGTACATCTCGTGTTGTCAAAACGAGTGTCAAGAACTCTCACGGACTAAAACCCCTCTTCTTCTCTTCCACAGTAAAGTTCCTGCTTTGCAGCCTTCCTGTCTTTTTTGGTCTTCTGTCTACCTAGTATTTGTTCTATTCTCTATCTCGCCTTTATGTATGCACATATGTCTGTGCATACATAATCGTCTTAGTATACTTGCCTAATATTATTGAAATAAGCATGTGAATTTTTAATTTACTAAGTCACACCCCAAATTTATAGTAGAAATTGATCACGTTGCTTTCAATCTCCCAAAGCTGCATATCAAACGCAACATAACAGTTCTGAAAAGCATGAAGCTTTGTGACAAAGAAATATGTTTACAATCTTGTGGTATCTTGTCCCGTGAAGATTTAAACGAGCACAGAACTACATAGCGTGACATTAAAAAAATCTCCATTCTACGCATTTAAAGTAAACTGCCAGTTTTGACTAACTGGCTCTCGTATTGTTGCCCCTCCCATTGGCGTGAGCTAATGCTCCCGTAGCAATGCAAATAGGAAAACATCGAGAACCTACAAACACCGAGGACAGAGTAAAGGACCCGAAGGAGGTCCCAGCGTGTCGTTTTTTTCCCCTCCGCTAGAATCGGTGCCGCTGCGACACTATCCCACAAATTTCTGACATCTACACGCTAAACGGTTCAAGATACGGAATTTAGCGGTCCCCCCCGTGTTTATACAATATATTGGAACACAAATCGCTCCCTGAGAACCACTAAACGTTTCTATATTTTTTGTCCACTTCCTGCCATCAGTGGGAAATATAAATATGATTATCGGTCCGTGCTAATCAATGTATCGACATTTCTTGGGATTTGGTGGATTTTAATGTGTGAGTTTGATCAGGATTAAATAGAACGAAATATAAAGGAAACCTGATACCAAAATAGATAAGAATCAAATTAAAATTAACAAAATATTTAATAATTGGATAGTTTGGTTCACTATTAATAAAGTTATAGACTATATATCTTTATTGGCACAAAATAAGAAACATATCAAAAAAGACAAAAAAATTACAGTTAAAGAATGAAAAAATGGACATAAGATATTGGAACATGCCAATGCCAAAAGTGGACATCCTTTCAGCATATGCCGTCGCAAAGATGCGACAGCCCTGAATTTTAACGGTGCCCAGGATTACCCAAAGTCTTGCGAGTGCAATTTACATGGAGTTTATACAGACGAATATATATATATATATATATATATATATATATTACAATAGATAAAGTGTCATATGTCCAGGCAGACCTTTTTACAAGAGAGTACAAGTGCACAGACCGTCACAAGTTTTTTGATAATTAACATTTTATTGTTCTTATTAACTATACTTTGTATATTTTATTAACCGATTTCATATCTATTGTATCTAGCAGCACTCTGCAGTTGTTGAGGGATTTTTAAAAATATCCACCATTAAAGGTTCGTTCAATTAGATGCGGTTGACTCGTTTGAACGTGTTTTCACAGCTCGCGTGTGTCTCAAGGCAAAAAAATACTTAATCACTTGAACAGTTTTGTTTGTCGGACCACTTCCTTACTGGTCGTTTATGTCCACGACTGTTTATACACACTCTTTGTAGGGTTACAACGGAGTGAAACGTCCGTTTATTTCCTCTCATGTCAAACTGTCTATGGTCGCTTTCGACAACTTCTTTTCTTGTCGCAATTGATGACATAATGAGAAATTAGAGCTTTAATCAATCAGTTAACGATACTAGCACAAGTTAAAAAGGAAAAAATATTATTATCTAGTAAAACTATACATATAAAACAGTACATAATACTTAGAACTAAAAAGTCAAATATTTACAATATGATAAGTATTTTACAAAATATTTACAAAAAATATATCTGTGCCAAGTCGTCGTCACTTGGCAGCGTTGTATGGCAATGCCTCTCAAAGCCTCTGTGCAAAGTATAGCCCTCTGGTCACCAGATGTGTTGACCAACTTCTTAGCTACCACACTACACCAAACAGCTCAAATATGAAACCTCTATCGTGGTTACTATAGTTAAGAAAGTTTGAATATCTCGTAAGATAAAGACGCTAGCTAACTGAAATAAATTTTACATGATAGACAATTAAATATCCTTAAAATAAAATAAAATATTTTTATTAATTTATTTATATTAATAAAAATATTTTATTTTTTAAAAAGGATATCTTACGTAAACTTGGATATTTTTCATTAAATTTTATTTGGATTTTATTATATCGCCACATAGAGGCAAGACTGAAATTTAATAAAAATTAAATTTAATGAAAAATACTGTATTATCCAAGTTTACGTAATTTATCCTTTTTCGTTTAAGATTATGCTTTTTAATCAATTATAAATAAATTCATAAAAATATTACCCAATATTCCAACCGTTTTTTGCTCAGGAGTGTATATACTTGTACAATCTAAATGAATAATTATTTCCTTTCCTAGTACACTCTTTTCCCCTTTAAAAATATAGCTATTTTAATAGTATTTGAGGCACTCAGAAGCATTGCGCTGCCATTACAATTAGAGTCTGCTCCAACTTGTTGGAAGATCGTGTACAAGTAATTTTTACGACGTTTAATTTTATCCTAGAATGCCATTAATAAATCCAACTGCGACTAATTAATACTTAATTACTGTAAGACTAAAATAGATCGGTATAAGGACGTTTCTCTTGTGTGTAGCTCAGTGTCCTGCCAGTCGCCTCAAGTTGTATAGTACACAAACAATCTAAGTTCGATCCCCGTTGACGGCACCGATAACCAATTTGTTTGTTGCAATTTTAAGTGCTGATTTACCACGTGCTCGGCGGTGAAGGAAATCAACATGTGTTAGAAAATTTTCTAAAGCATGTCAACGCTGGAAAACAAAGACGTAGTAACCCACAAAAATGAAATTCTTTGCCAGAGCCGAAAAACCAATTCAACTTTTTTTAAAATAATTATAATTTTCGTGTTTGTGGATCTGAAGCTGTCGTTTTTGGACAATATATTTATTATTTTTGCTGAATAAATATTGTACCACGGCACTGACCTAGAGTTTTCCCAAAAGAAAATCGTTTTACGGTACACAAAATAAAAGAGAAGTGTCAATCTTGAAAATCCTATTTACGCTATTTTTCATCTAATTGTTACCAATTCCAACGACGTAAAAAAGTGAAAATGGCCATATGTGTCACTTACTACGTTTTTGCTATCTAGCGTCAATGTGAAGTCTGCCATCACCTTATACTATCGTTACGGAGAAGGGCTGTTCCTTTTCTAACATTTTTGTGTGACTTAACAATTCATCCTATCACCATTCCTGTACAATAACAAGTTGTTGTGCGACGATACCACATAACGATATTGAGTCCTAGATTTTGTTGAGCTGGCCTATAGTACCTCTATATTATTTTCATTACATCGAGGCTTGATATGTAATCGTTTATTATTACTAAATAATAAAAAAACTGCTAAATTTCATCTCAATTGTATGCATAGTTCAAGAGATCACGTGACAAGTGGGTGATATAATACAATTAATCAATCTTTGAAGATATATCGTAACATGAACGTCATCCGGCATCCGGGATCGGAGCCCAAATCGATCGATCGGATCTATGAATAGTTTGTCAGAGATTCCGTGTTTATTATGTTTGCACAAGCCCTAATTTTATGTCGCCGCGCGTCGGCCCGTTTGTGACTCTAGCCCTTTGATGGCGGATCAAAGGCGCCGCCCTTGGGTCGCCATATTGGTAAAAATAACACATTAAACTACGAAAAACATCGGCTGCATGAGCGATGCCGTCGCCGCAGCAGCCGGCCGACGTGCGTTTGATAATTGAAGCTGGGATCAATAAGAATACCATTTATTTAATTATAAGTTTACATATAAGTAGACACCATTACAATTTGAAAAATACATAAGATAAATAAAGAAAAATTGAAGTGTTACTGACAAGAAATACAAGCAAATATACAGTGAAAAAAGTTAAAATATAATCAAAAATCTTAGAGCTCGAATTGACTGCAGATATTTCATTCAGCACCAGCTTCCAAACAAAAAAAGAATTCGAAAGTTATGAGGTAACAAACATAAAAGAAGACATGCAGACGAATTGAGAACCTTCTCCTTTTTTAAGTCGGTTGATAAGAGAATGTTCTCAATTCGTCTGTTTTTTTTTAATCTTTGATACCTCATTAAGTGCGCGGGAAATAGATGAATAATTCAACATTACGCCAACCGATTTCAATGATTCATATTTAATCTTTGTGTAATCGCCGCAAAATGTTAGATGTAGTTTTTCTTCACAAAGCCATCAATGGCGAAATAAAAAGTAGACTGATACTCGAAAACATTCACATTAGAGTGCCATTCAAATATCCAAAGAGTCGTTGTTGTCGTTGTTGAGGATTTTTGACGTGACGCAATCTAAAACCAACCTACTGTTACACTCGCCCTTGCCAAGGATTTCCGCTACATATAACCTCCTTAACACTAAGTCCACGTCGTATGATTTTTTTAATTCACGCTAGGTCTTCCGCACCTTAGTGTTAAAAATTGTGCAGTAATTTTGGCTAATTTAATTAATTTATTACTGATTTTTCTATTTCTTTATACTTTATTAAAATATTTTTGTAACTATTAATTATGAAATCGTTACGTTTCTTAACAGCTAAATAAAATGTTGTGTACACCTGTAATTGGCATACACAACAGGACTTAGTTTGTAAACTTGATTATTACAACAATGTATGCTTGTGTAATGCTGTTGGTGTATCTTATTAAATAAATAAATCAATAAATAATCGGTAACGATGTATTTCAAATTTTGTAATCGGTTTTTGTTATTACACGTAACAAATAGCTAACAATTTAAATTATTTCCTTCGAAGTTTCGTAAGAGCGATTTATCTACACGTGTTTGTTTACGCACAGATAATTTTTCTCAATATAATGATAAATCAAAGCCCAGCGCTATCTAGAGGATGTTGACTGATATCTTCCGCCGCGTTTACCGGGAATCCACACGGCAGGAATTATGGCCACGTATTAATAGATGACTTTATTCAAATACCCTCTGTAATTGCGCTATTAGTATTGAATTTAGCTTTTGATGATATTTTTCGTCATTGCATTGTGTCAACCGACTTCAAAAAAAGAAATGAAGTACTCAAATCGTTTGTATTTTTTTGTCTGTTACATCATAACTTTCGACTGGGTGAACCGATCTCGATGATTCATTTTATTTCGGAAAGTTTGTAATTTCAGTAGTTTGATAAGAACGCTAACCTTTTTTGTTAACGAGGAAATCTTCAAAAGATACCCCGCCTTCTGGGGAAGGCGGCGGTTATGTGGGGTTTTTATCCACTAAAACCTCCCCGGTGGCCCTTCCCCGGTGCATGGTGACTTCCCGGGGAGGTTACTCCCTCCCCTGTGCCCTTGCAGTGCAAGGCGACAAGGGCCAGCCGATGTCGCTTTCTTCCCGGGTCCACCTTGGCGGACGATAAAGGCCCCACCCTTGTCGCCCAGTGAACCCGAGGCCCGCCTTCTACGACAGGCAGGGGATACCGTAGTCTTATTCTTGAGAGCCCAGAACTACAAGGCTGTCCTGAACGCTAACCTAGCCAAATTGGTTTCTAGGACCCCTTCCTCCATATTATTATTTAATATATTATGTTATGATCATTTTTCTCATATAAAGAGAAGAACAGAGCTCAACGAGTATCCAGTGTTTAAAATATCTCAATAAATCATAAAACCATATTCCCCCATCGTGTGACACGAGCGAATTAAGTTTCGTTCAGTTCCTCCATGGCAACGGACCGAGAAATTGTAAGGAATCATCGGAAACACGACCAATAGATAAATAAATTGAGGACAATGGAAACGGGCCCCTTATTTCAATTATTGCCCCGGGCACGCGAGATCTGGAACACTTGTCCTTTCCCATACACGGACCCCGGGCTTTCTTTCTATCACGATTCCTTACAAAAGTTACATAGGAAACTTCCGTAATCCCGTATAGTGATGTGCCTGATACGTCAAAACAAAGAAACACGAATAAAAAACTTAAATACAAACAATTTTTATGTACGTTTTCTACAAAATCTATACGTATTACCTTAAACACACATGACGTAAAGCTAAGGCTTTGATTGAAAGCATTGAATTGAAATAACTCGAAATAGATACAGTAATGGACTACCAAAGTTTATATAAAATTTACAGCCTATATATACATGTCCCACTGTTGGGCACAGGCCTTCTCTGTATAGACACTATATGGGCATAGTCCGCCAAACGCTTTCAGTGCAGATTGGCAGACTTCACATGTCTTTGTTCACCGCCGAGCGTGGTAAATCAGCAGTTAAAATCGCAACAAACAAATTCATTGGTGCCGGCACCGAGGATCGAACTCGACTTGCTAGAGTACTATGCTATACTTGCTAAACCTGAGGCGACCGCCGGACACTGAGCTACCGCGGCTCTGGTTCTAGAACTTTTGTATATGCTAACGGTAAATACGATAAAAGATGCTAAGGGATACAAAATACTTTCGACAAGGGGGATGAATCAGATCGCTAAACTAAAAAAAATGTCTAAAAGAACTCTTTGGTGGGCCAATCCTAGTATAGTATTGTTACTGGTCTGCAAAGTTATCTCACAGTTCGCATGTGTCCCATCACTACTGAAATATACCTCTATAGACTATGCCAATAACTGTTCGTAGCACCTGTAGCGGTTTATTGCTTATTTATACCGCTCCTCGACTCCGGATTAAGTTATAGCCAGCCTTCCGAAGATTAAACCTTAATAGGGGGTCGGAATGGATTGATTTCTGCAAGGCGCCGCGGCAAATCTCCGCTTAAAACGGTATCAAGTGGCGTTAGAAATAAACCGCTTCGATTAATTGGTGACGTGCTGTGGCACCATGGCGTGTAACCTTTGCCTTTTAGTCTATTTCAATAGAAAAAGCGGGAAACTAACTGTGCACAGATTATATAAGCAACTATGGACAAAACTAATAATAATAAATACAAGAATTTTCCCAAAAAAAAATTGTTTTAAATATCTTTTGTTTGTTTTTATCTTTTACCGAATATACGAAATGAAAATTTTGCTGAGTTTCTATTAATAAAGTGAATATTGTATTATACTAAGAGAATAAAGTACATAACCCCAAAACACATGTCAAAGAATATTTACCATGTGACCAGAACGACACTATAGACACCAAATACTGTACACGAATACACAATTACCTTTCTTTATTTAACTAACGTAAGAACCATAATGGTGTGAGAGGCAGAGTAATCAAAAATTTAGTGAACAACAATGTTGACACTGGCCCAAGTTAAAAATTAAAAAAGAAAAAAGTCAAATAAGGAATCACGCTTATCTGTTGTTTAATCAAAAAGCGAGCGCACACAAGATTTACATATTTCCCCACGGGGACAAACAATATAATATAGTTTACACATGCCTGCTGCCCTCCTATGTATCAATTGAGGGCCTATCGTGGACACCTGTCTCCATTTGCTTAGGCGATGTTTGTCTTACATTTAACGAAACTTAGTCGCACACAAATTATCAACTAATTTACGCGCCCCGACATTTTTTGATGCCATAAAGAAAGAGAATGCGACGCTCCTAAGCTTTTTACTGCGCTCTGATGTTGACACGGCGTGCGACGTCCACACGTTTGTCTAACATGTTCATTTGAATAACTTCTAAAAACTGAGAAATGCGCCTTTGTCAATATTTCTCTGTTTAAAAAGCGATCTGACACAAGCGGCGATTCCCGCCTTCACGGCTGTCAATGCGTCGAACTGTTCGGATAGGCGTCGCTGCATCGTATTGACCAATCGATTGGTCCGCGATTGGTCAGCCGGCCGCGGGGCGGAGTCCCAACTTATCGCCGAACGATCGTTTCACTGATAAGCTCTGATTGTGACGTCAAACTCATTGTTCGGATACGATCTCTTAAGATATAACAATTATTGTTTCCTGATATTGTTCACAATAATAAATTTAAAATAAATGCGTCGTCATTTCTTTCAATCTTCACAAAGGACTATCGAACAAGTTACACGATATTTAATGCTACTTAAATTTAAGATTAACAAATCGTTCCTTTCAAATATAATAGAGCATAGCAACATACAATAACATATAAAAATAAATGAAGAAGCTCTCTTAATAGGTGGACATAGATTTTTTTCTTTATTTATTCGGGACGTTTGCCCTTTTGGGCATTTCAGCCCCATCATCTAAACAAGAAAGTCATCAATGTTGTATGGCCACCAGCTTCCTCGCTCCCTCTGAGGTCGGTCAGACAGACATAGATGATAGCGATAGTTTTCCTCAAAGCTATTTAAAACGATGAAAAGCGCATAGTAATAGTTACGGCCGAGTCCGTTTCCATGTGATCCTATCGGTACTTTCTCCTCATTGCTGAAGGTCGGGACCTCCACGAATTATGTTACAGACGATTACTATATACCTGTTGCGTGGACTTTTGGTCTTATTTCGGATCGTCTTTGTCTATCGCATAACTATCTCTATTGTTATCAATGAACGTTCATTTTGACACGTAGGTTCAAATTTCCCTATTCTAGGAAATTTTGAACTCATAAACCCCTCCCGACCTCCGTCTCAATCGAGACCGAGAGGTCGAGAGGGCGTAGAAGTTAGATTCGTCGCGGCTGACGCTTGAGGGATTAGCCACGACGTAAAAATAGTTATACCTAAAAATCCGTGTTAAAACGGTACCCAAGGCCAGGGGAGCAGTCGCCCCTGCGCTGATAACCAGGTAATGGGGTAACACCCGAGGCCCGTACCTGCGAGGTTCCCGGGAACCTAGTAGATGACCAGATGATGATGATGATCATTTTGACACAGATATCATGGCATCTTAGTGGACCAGTTGTTATAGTAATATGAGGGTTTAGTTTATTATTATATAACGGTGGTGTAAAAGGCTTCGATAAAACACTGATTACACCAGCCATAAAGATTTGTTTTTTAAATTAAAAGAAAATGGAGTTTAATAGACCCTTCAGTAGCAACTAGACCCCAGTTCACATGTAAGATGATTAATTGGGATGCAAGAGAAACCGCGAGCGTCTCCGTATCCCGCAGGCCGAGTTGCCTTTCTAAAATATTCAGGACCACACGCTTAGTAAAATCCTCTGTCCGGACACTAGGCTCCTGTATCGAGAGAATAGACGCGAGCTGTTTAGCTGGTTTAAAATTAACCTTTTATCCCCAAGTGGGGTAGATTGTGACCGCTACTAGCATTTTATAGCCCTTAGACGTTTGTCGAGGGAATAAGATTAGTGATGAACGATTCACAATTGATGTTGATTTTGTTGCATAATTTGTAGTTGTCGAATATACAAATGTACAAGACGTATGAAGAAAAGCCATTGATAATAGCGAATTTGAGTATATTAGTAAATAGAAAGAAGGGAACAAATATTTGTATATATAAGAATGTAAAAGAAGCAGAAGATATATATTTGAATTCGCTGATAAAGTGGCAATCGGGTCGAGCAACAAGTTGGCGCACGTATCGATTCGCCCGGGGCGCCAGATTTTCACACCTCCGACAACAGGGAACCTTAATTACAATTTAATATATCACCAATTAAGCCGCTGATCGGGACAAAGAGGCCAAATTCAGACGACATTGAACTAATACAAGTTGTGTGCGCCGTGGGGCTGTACGAATTTAGCCGGTTATCGTGCAAATTTGCAAGCAATAAGGCACTTTGTAGTTTGACGTTAAACATTTGAGTAGCGTCCCCCGACGGTTCAGGTGTGGACTGTCGCGATTGTTTCCGACGGGAATAATTTGCAAGTGCCTCTAACGTCGGCGAAACTAATACGACATTGTAATACGCTGGAGTGGCGATTGTGCCGAAGTTGCTTCATTAGTTCCCGCTCAGAAACACACAGGCCCTTTCAAGGACTTGACGGAACGAGACGCGATTTAGATGAGGCAGTTTTTCATTATTTAATTGAATTGAATATTTCGTACACAATTTCGGAACCCAAAAGGCTGTTGTAAAAGAACGTCATTTCTATTAAGATGACGTAGAAGTAATCAACGTACCTTATATATCGAGAAATGTAAGGACACATGTACGACTTGTAATAGCCACAAATAACAATATGTGTTGTGACAACAAATAAACTTTGCAATTTGTTTGGGTTATTATTTGTTCTCGCAACATACACCGAAGCCAGTAGCCCCTTTAAACCTATCAGTGAAGCTGTTCGCTACAGTTTCACCGGAATTTACAGTATTGTTTTACAGTTACCTGGTCTCCTGTTGCGTCAGTAGGTCTGACTTAAGAAGCTCAAAACATACTACGACCACTATCGCATAACATCATTTACGTTTCTCCTACCTGTAGATTTTGTGACGGTACTTTAATAATAAATTAATTAAAACTTACATCACGTAGTATAATTACATGGTGATGGCGGTGGGTGTCTGAAGTAAGAATGCATATGAATCTCGACGGGGCAAGCATGGACATTGCGTAGATTAGAGGCGTACAAGGCAAGAGATAGTATAGGATCTATTTTTAAATAAGTCTTTTAAGTAAAAGAAAATGTTTATTAAGTTTTGTTTTTTATTATATGTTCCTCATTGCTTTTGATTTGAGATTTTTTGATTGTGGCTGTAACACTACCGCGGTATTCGAATAATCGATCGAGTCCGATCCCCGGTGCCGGCACCAATAAATTTGTTTTGCAATTTTATGTGCTGATTTACCACGCGCTCGACGATGAAGGAAAATATCATGAGGAAACCTATATGTCTTAAAATTTTCTTAGACATGTGAAGTCTACCAATCCGCACTATGGCCACGTGGCGGACTTTATAAAGGCTGTAACTTTTATTCGAATAATAAATTACAAATATTACTAAAGATTATTATGTAACAGAAGAAAAATAATCAATGTTAACTATTGCATTCATTAACAAAGCAATGCTATATAACTAACAGACCGATTGCAATTATCATCCTCCATTACTCTGAGATTAGGCGGGATACACACTGTAATCAGCATTAGACGGACGACAAATATTTAATGGCAGCTCTTTGAAAATACATTTGTTCACGCCAATACGTTAAATTAACATTATCAGACGAGGCAACGGAGGGCGCCCTTATCAGTTAATAGCCCGGCAAGGAGCCCCTCAAAGGGTTCAATCTCAATAAATTTATGAAAGGAATATTGCCAATAAGGACACCGGCATATCCTATTAATTAAAATACTTAATTAATTCACCTGGAATGGGTTTAATCAATTCCTTTGCTCTCAATTTATTAAGGGACAGCTATCTGGTGACCTCATGCTAATTATGCCATGTTGCTCTCTTCATTTATATTTGATACCCTAAATCCCTCTCTTTTAATATTTATAATACCAATTTAAATTATTTTCTATCCAAAAACACCAATAGAGCTATAAAAGAGCACTCGTAGAACTTGACAAACGTATATTTAATGTAATGTAAGGCTTAAACGTGTTACAGGATCGCCAAACCAAAACTTTTAATCAAATCAAATGTGCGGACATAGTTATACTACAAATTTCTTGTCGTCTACATTAATTTTCCTCTACTACATTCGTGGTCGTTGTCGTTCAGGAATATCCAGGGTTTTTGCCATCAGCCCAATATAGACATTGACATAGACATTTATTTATTGGCATCACAATACAAAAACACATCACAATCAGAATATAACACACATTAAAAAAGAATGAAAAATAGACAAAATACAGTTAAAGTTACACGGTCAAATAATACAAAACATATGATGCCAATATCGGACCCCGTCTCAGCATATACTGTCGGTATCCGATATTGGCATCGCTGATTTTCAGCGGTGCCCGGGACTACCTAAAAACGTGCGCGCGCAATACTACTTTTATATAGAATTTATACAGACAATAAGAGTATAATAAATATGATACATGAATAAAACAGTTATGAGACTAAAATATATTTTATACAATAAAATAATAGACGAAAAAATTTCATAAATAAATATATTATTAAGTCAAAATAAAATAAAATAAATAATATGATAATTAAACGTATAAATTATATAATGAAATATCTCAATCAACAATCACTTTTGAACGATTTTTAGGTTTTGTTTTGGCTTCAGCATCCAATATTCAATTAACATATAACCTACCTGAAGGTGAACCCTTTCCATCAAAAAAATAAAAATTTACGAGTGGACAATAAAAAATATACGGACGAATAAAATTCCTACTCCTACTCCTCCGTTTTGGGAGTCGATTAACAAGAGTACCCCCAAGTATTATTTTAAGCCCACAACTATTGCTATCGCTAGATCTTGGTTTCAAAAATCCCGTTTGTTCCAGTATGCTCCGCTCCCTGGATCTGAGTTCTGATCGGCCGATGGAACGGAAGCCAGAGCCTCTCCGTTCCCCGGTGGCTCCGCGTGAGGAGCGCACTTCCGTCGAACGTGAACGCAGCAACGAGCGCCGAGACACCGGTGAGTGACGTATCACTTGCGGTTACTTGACCGATTTTAATCACTATCCATCCATCATCACAGTCTAATATCGTCGAGACAATGTCTTGACAGCCTGTACTAAGCTTTACTTGGCTGTTAATAACATACACATCGTGCTAGTTAACGCTTTACTATGTCAAATGTTCATTAGTAGAAGTACATCTTCTGTATGCCATTGGACTTTTTTAAATATATCATAGACGCTGTTTTCGGGAATTCTTACGTACATTATGCGATAAAACTAGAAACACTTATCAAAATCGAGTCAAGTTAGTTAGTGTTTAGGACAGCAAAACATTATGTCCATTTTTATCTATCAGTCTAAAATTGGTCAAGTAAATGTAATTATTCATCCAGCTTGAGGTATTTATACTACGTCCTCGGCTTTGGTGACACCGCGTCTTGTATACCCCTTTGTCCGTAGCTAGTACGTGTCCGCTTCATTTTTCTAAGATCCGAACGGAGAACAACGTTATCACGCGTGGAGTACGAGGAATTCCAGCTCCCACCACTTCCACGCTGCGGCATGCCGCTCACGGGCGCGCGTAACCGTCCCACCATCAACTTAGGCCTTAGTATTCTAAATGTTTGCAACATGAGAGGCGCCGACATCGCATCAATTCTTTAACCGTTGCCGAATGATTGCGACGCTTACGGGCGTGCGTGAACCGTCCCTCACCCCCCTAACCTCCATCCCTCCCCCTCGTGTTCCCGCGTAACCGTGCTCTCACCGCAGGTGGCGACGAGTGGCCCAGCACGCCGCCCCCGCTAAATAACAACACGACGCACCACAACAACAACGGCCCGCTGCCTCTGCCCTGCCACCGCCGAGTCCGTTCCGTTTCGAGGAGCATCGCCCTTATCGCTTCGCCGAGGACATGGGCCCCCTCCCGCCGGGCGCTCTCGTCGGGAGACTGGGAGACTCGCTCATACCCAAAGGAGACCCGATGGAGGCGAGATTGCAGGAGATGCTGCGATACAACATGGACAAATACGCCAACACGAACCTGGACACGCTGCACATAAGTCGAAGAGTGAGAGAGTTACTGTCGGTGCACAATATCGGGCAGCGGTTGTTCGCCAAGTATGTCCTCGGGCTGTCGCAGGGAACGGTTTCGGAGTTACTCTCCAAGCCAAAGCCTTGGGATAAGCTGACAGAGAAAGGACGGGATTCTTATCGGAAAATGCATGCGTGGGCCTGCGACGAGGCGGCCATCATGCTACTCAAGTCCCTGATACCCAAAAAAGGTATTGACGTTATTCACATACGCTTTGCAAATGAGCTTCTACCACTGGGACTTTCAGATTAAAATACCATTCATGCGGTAAAAATCACGCCTAAATTGAAATCCTCGTAAAGTCATTTATTGTTCCATTTACGTCAGATATTGAGGAAAAGGATCAATGATAGCAGCTCATTTTGCCGCATGTTTTGACACCGGAACACTCCGTTCCATCAATTGTGCCCCTCGAGTCAATCTTCCGAACGGTTTGGCACGCCAGCCGTTATCAGCGCCTGTCAAGTCATAGGCGCCATCAATCACAAGAGGAGCCCAATGATAGCCTAAACGTTCACGGAGGCAATTAACCGGTGCTCACAATGGATATTTTTGGTCGGGAACTTCGAAACAATTATGTATTTAAGCGCTTAATTCGCTGCTTTATTTGATCGTTCCTGTGCAACAGCCTCCGACCGATCGATCGTAAATTCCATCATTAGCATTTCGACAATTTTGTTTTATTTACACCAGATTTGCTTAATCATTTTTGTAAAAATCTATGAAAATAAAAATTTGAGATAAATTATACATCAATTATTGGGCATATCTGTTAACACAACTTTCACAATAATGTACATTTCTGAACGCTTCCAAATTTCAAATCACTAAATTTTGGCGCGCGACGCAATGCTTGTAGGCATTATACATAGGTTCTAACAATAACTAGGTACTAACAATGTTGACACAGCGGGATGAATCAATGCGATCCAAGCTCTTACGACACGTTAATTCTCGCTATCACTAAATTTTATTTGCAAATCTAATTCCGCACTTATTTTAAGTTTTAACAAATGATTTTTTTTGTTTTTACTCCTGACCTCGTTCCGTTTCCCGCCGTTTACCCTTACATCCTTTTTCCTGTCGCGTGCGGAAAGTGAAGGATTCTCCCCGCATTTAACACCTAAGGGGGTTAGGTGGAGGTCGAGGATGGGACATGGTCAAGCCAGCACCCAGCTCACGGTCACACCGAACTTATAGTCTCAACGACGACATTTTCCTTTTATTGATGTCCGCCATTTTGTTTTTGATGCCTGAGTTTGAGATGTTTTTTAAGTTTCTTATATCGATTATAAACACTTAGATTGTTTTAAATTTATTATTAAATTACAAATAAATGAACAATACAGATTAACCTTCATTGTGATATAGCGGTATTTGAAATTTTAATTGCTCATTCATTTTAAATATCCCGTAAGTTAGGAATTTACATATTTAATATTGGTAGTTTAAATAATTTTTCTTAATAATTACGGAATTCCAAATTCAAAATTTAAAAATTCGTCATAGTATTATCTATTAAAGAGATTGTCCACAATCGATCGATCTAATTCATAGCTAATAACGAAAAAAGAAGCGCACACGCACTTAGCTGGCTGTACACATTGCCGCCATTACGTGTAGCAGTTTCTCTTATAAAAGTCTAATAGCAATGGTTTATAATAGATTCAGCCTACGAAATTTACATATTCGGTTGTGTTTATCAATGAGAAAATTATGTCTATACAGTAGTAAGTGCATAGTATCCGAACGGTTTTAGCTAAAAAAAAAATATTTAGTTTTTTTAATTAATTTAGGATTTTAGAATATAATATTATATAACATAATTTTAAAATTCCTTGTATTTCTAATTAAATACTTTAGAGGAGTTCATGAATTAGAGTATTGTCTTTAAGTAGTAAATGCGTATCCGAACGACTTTAGCTAAATGTCAAAATATTCTAATTTTATTTTTAATCATTTCTTTTTATTCACAATGATATTTCTCTTCATTTTCGGCGTCTAAATTGCAATGGGAGGTCGGAATGGAGCCGCAAACTGGCGGAATTGGGAGAAATTAAAAAGGAAAAAGTAAAGAAGCGTACATATTAATGACAAAACACGATGTATAAATCGCGGAAGACAATGGCGCAGGCGAACATTAGCCCCTGGAACAATGTCCATCGATGGCACTCCGCCCGGATTGAATCTGAGATAGCGGCGGAAGGGTGCGCTATTTCTTATTTCCGACGATACAGCGCTTTTGTTCGTTCAAAAAGAAAACCGAGAATTTTTTTGTAGAGTTGTTTCTAAACGTAATGCTGTGTCCGAATATCTAACATCTTAGCAAAATTATAACTGGTTGAAAAATCAATAGTCTTAACAAATGTGACTTTAGCTTAGCAAACAACAGATCCTCATTTAAAGATAAAAGCTGCTGGAGATTCTTTACTTCTTTGACCAGCACCTATGCGTCCTAAAATAAGAATTAGTCCTTCTAGAATTCCCAGTTATCCGAAGGTATCTTACCAGAACAGAAAGAGACAAAACATCGTCCAAAAATGTAAACATTAAGACCTCATTAGAGGTTCAGGCTAAGCGACCTAAGAGCTATGCCACCTCTCAATCCGATGCAGCAGTAGAGGCCAGCCTCTCTGGCCAATTGTGTTAGTTCGTCCAAAAAAAAATAAGACCTCTTTGGTATTTTACTTGTCACGTTGGCCAAGTTTCACAATGTATTTATAAATGGACTAAGACCCAATTTATTCTTGATGATATAATCAGAGTTTGACAGGTTAGGAGACCTAGTATTTATGTTCTACTGTGTCACTCCGTTCGCAGCTTCATAGATTAGGAGATAACGAGTTTAAACCTTTGTTTGCATTAGTACTTACTGCGCCATATTAGTTCCATCACAGTATTCATTATCTGGAAGCAATACGTCGATGACGTAGTTTCAGATCATAAGACACAAAGATTATGTTATTGATAACGTCTATAGGTATATAAAATTATCGTTATAGTCTTCACATTCATGTAGTATTGAAGATAATTAATGATAATTTTTTAATATTGCTTTTATGTCAGTGTGCCTTAGTCCTCGAAGATCGCAATAGAGTTATTTATTTTTAATTTGGTTTTCGACCATTTCAAATAATGTATGGCCAGTTATTTATTTATTCTTTTCGAGAATATATTAACAAATTTAATTAAATTCTAATTGCAACAACAACAACCTCCTCTTCAAGTGAAATATGTAGTAAAACTATATACACTCGTGAGCAAAAATAAAGGGTCGGTTAAGAACGTTTGAATATCTCGGAAGATAAAGACGCTAGCTAACAATTTAATATTCTTAAAATAAATTAAAATATTTTTATTATTTTATTTATATTTCATTAAAAAAACATAAACTTAAACGGAAAAGGATATCTTACGTAAACTTGAATAATACAGAATTTTCATTAAATTTTATTTTTAATTTAAATTATAGTACTTATGGCAACATTAATTTCTAATATAGTAGGATATTTAATTGTCTATCATGCACAATTTATTTCAGTTAACTATCGTTTTATCTTCCGAGATATTCAAACTTTCTTAACCGACCCTTACATTTGCTCCCGGCTATAGTATAGTTACTATATGCTACGCCCCGCGCTGTTACCCGCGATTAAAAGAACTACTAATTTTTTTTTTTCAAAATAAAAATAGCCTAAGTTACTCCTAATTACATCAGCTACCTGCAGTCAAAGTCCCGTCAAAATAGGTCCAGCAGGTTAGGCGGAACAAACAGATTACAATATAATTTTGGTATAGCTACTGTATATACATTCATATGCATGTAGTGATAACCGGTCATTGTAATATTACAAACAGACACAGCGATTTTATTTATATGTATATATAATTTGTACGGTATGGAACCCAAACGTATGATAATTTCGCTAAATAGGAATATTGTGCAGATGTTTTGCGATGACGCCACAGCGAAGACATCACAGCCGCCGATAAAAATTATGTGGACGGTGATAGTCCATCCTAATGGCCGGTAATGAGCGGGGCTCGGTCGCGACGTCGCTCCGTGGGAACCCACCTCCGATACTGTTCTTTGTGTGGTCGATAATATGACGGAACCCTAATTGCCAGCTACTAATGCCAGCTTAGCAGCCAGTAGCCAGAACCTATAGACATTTTAATAGCATAGGTGTAATCGAAGGAGATTGCATTATAAGCATATATAGGTAGATTTAACTCTATTGTACACCAAAATCAAACAAAAAGCAAATTACAGAATATATAAGGTATATTTTACAATTTATTGTACAATGGGCGACCTTGTCGCTAAGAGCGATCTCTTCCAGGAAACCTGTGTATAGACAGGATATCTATAAACTAAATAGGGCGATCGCATACTATACTAGACATATACTAAATAATGTACATTAAACATAAATAGAATATGAATAAATAAACTTATAAATAAAAAATACATTTATCATAGTCCAAGCATCGTATAGCATAAGCGTCAACAGCCTAATGGTGTTTAAGGTAAGGTCCTAGGTTAGAATCCCGCTTTCGATTATTGACGTGAACAGGGTAAAGCTTATTTGGAATGGAATTTGAATAGTTATGGTGATAAACAACGGATTGCGCGGATTACAACGGATATTGTGGTACGACATGGTTACTATTAGAAAGTAAACTGAGTGAGTTTGTTTGTAACCCTATCACGCTGTTACTATTCAACCGATCATTATTAAATGTTGCGTACTAGGGATACAGAAAAGGACATACTTTTTAATAGCGGGTAACACCGCGGGGCGCAGCTAGTATGTTATAAATGTGTCCGGCATTATATCGTGAGAGTTTCGCAAGACTGTACTAAAACACGCGTACAGTTAGTGGGAACAGTACACAACAACAGTGACGATGTATGGAAATTACATGTTTCTGATGATTTGCGGCTGTTACCACACTTTATCTGCTTTCGTAAAGAGGAACAATTTGGGTAAGACGCTAGATTATGTTATGTCTTAGCAAAAGCTTGTGCTTATTTGGACTTGTTAACTAGAATATTAGTAAAATATGTTAAAGAGAATTGCCGCCATTCTTTTTTTCAACCAACTTCAAAGGAGGTTCTCAAATCGTCTTTATTATCTTAGTTTATTTTGTTACTTTTGAATGAATGAAGCGATTTACATGGTGCTTCCCATGTTAAAGTTACATCCTTTATATATGTCACACTGTTGGACGCAGGCCTTCTCTGTAAAGAAAGTATAAGGGGATAGTCCGCCACGCGATCCTAGCGGATTGGCCGACTTCACATGTCTTAGAAAAAATTACTAGGACATGTAGGTTTCCTCACAATGTTTTTCTTCACCGCCGAGCACGTGGTAAATCAGCACATAAAATTGCAACAACAAATTTATTGGTGCCGGCACCGGGGACCGAACTCAGGTTACTAGCGTACTATACAAATTGTGGGGACAGGAACTGAGCTACCACGGCTTCCCATGTAAAAATAGCATCCATGAGAAAACCTTATTAGTCTTTAAATCGATTCAAGTTTGTGCGCGACAAATGGACGAATAACTCAATATCAAGTCAACCGATTACGATGATTCATTTTTATTGGAAAGGGTGCACTTCGAGAGTCGTTTTAATTTATATTCCTACGATATTTCGGAAATAGAAAAGGGCTTACGCGTGTAAAAGCGTTTAACGATTGATTCGATTTGAATTTGGTTTTTATATTTGCTTGTAAATATACTTATCATCGCATAACACAGGCGGGAGGCACGCGCTGCATCTTATAATAACATGTATACCCCCATGTGATTTCCTAACGAGAACAAATGTACAAAAAAAACAGTAAAAACGCATCTATTAATTAGCACTAAAGGCGGTTATTCGCGTGAGGTGCGATCGCAACTTAACTTTTCTTTCGCCTAAACAGTTTACATTGTAGAAGACACTTGCGTGAACAATTACGAATTCATTGCAAGGATGCAATGTCCGTTGGATTTGATATATATGTCAGTGTAAGACGAAATGTCATTTGTAATTGTTTAACAGTAGATATTGACGTTCATTTACGAGCAAACACAAAAACCGACTTCATATCGAATACAACGCTAATACGCACGGATGCCCTCTGTGTATTTCCGAATTATCGTAGGAATATTACGAAATAGAATTTATCAGAACCTAACCAAACTCTCATCTAACTATTCTTAAAATGCATCGTTTCCAATAAAAAATGAATCAACGATATCGGTTGGCTTTTTGTCCATTTGTCGCACACGTACTTAAGACACTTAAATTTATGACTCATATGGTTTTATCATAGATGACATTGTCAAAATCAGATGAAATTTAAATAGGACCACAGGGGAAGCATCAGCTATCATATAAAAGAATCATTAAAATCGGTTCATCCAGTCGAAAGTTATGAGGTAGCAAACATATAGATGAATTGAGAACCTCCTCCTTTTTTTAAGTCGGTTGAAAAACTAATACAAGCTTATTTATGACGCTGGATTTAATTTCTAGGTTGTGGACATTCCTCTAACCAGAACTAAGTGCTTTGCTTCGTCTTTATTAGTACAGCAAAAGACTGGAATGATGCTTCTTCTACGGAGATGATTCAAGACCAATAGACGAATGATGACTTCGAACCCATGAACTCACGATTCGGAGACCATATCCTAAGCCATTGGGCAATTGTCTGTTGAATTTACTTTAGGCACTTCATCTGCCGTTAACTCCTCCCCTTAATACCTTACATATTCTGCTAACGTTTCACTGACCGTCAGTGTGGACAGATTTAAATATATATATATTTTTATAATACTTAGTTTTTTAATCACGCGCACGCAATGTTTACGGACCTCGCAAAATTCGATACGGCAATATTTTTTTCAAATTAACGGGCAACAATTCGTGCTGCTAGTGATGTGCATTGTAATTTCAAAACCGATACTTTCCGTGACTGCGTTCAATTTCCGAACGCTAGTCGACAAATAAATCGTTAAACAATGTACGTACATCAAACACGGTTCACATTTCACCGTGGTGAAAAATGAAAGGTTTTTTCCGGGCCCGGTAAGCCGCATCGGGAATCGTATAATTATTCATTTGGTTAATCCTTCGTTCCAATTAAGAGTGGTAATGGCCGTTGTAATTATTTTTCTTACTAGCAACACGGTTCAGTGATGAGACGCTAGTACCGCAACGTTTTTGCCTTCGATTGGATCCTGAATACGCTAATTTAATCTTTATTCTGATAAATGTAAGGGCGTATGTAAGCAAAATCCATTGGTAATTAATTCACGACATGACTAATTCGTTAAGACAGCGATCATAAATATATTACAAATAAAAAATGCAATGTATTTTCGTAGTTTTTCATTTGACTTTTAAAAAGTACAGTATGTCTTTAATAATTTTGTTTTAATTTAATTAAAGACATTTTCAACAAAACATTACTCCAAAATGGCGGGAATATTTTAAATTTACAAATACATTAAGAATGGCGGAGTCGGAAACAAAAAACCTGATTGAAACTGTAGGCTTAGTTAGTTTTTTTAAAAGTGTATAGTGAACAGGCGTGCTGCCTACCCCTCTGTGTCCATCGAGTGCTTTTAATTATTTATATGTTAATAATACAAATATCTTAAAATAAATTAATAACCCCAAATATAATTTGATACTGCTATAAAGTTGAATTCCAGCAATAAAATGGACACGCCAATGTTTAGACAAAGTTCTCGAAAGCGCTTCAATGGTAGCGTGAAAATCTATTTTCAATGGCCCACTATCGGACGGCGGACACCCGCCAAACGGTTTACGTACAAAGTTGAGCGCCCTCGGTTCTCCTTTGCTCTAAACTCCCCTTGTAGTGCTCTTAGTTCGGCGCTAAGCAAATTTTAATATTCAATCGGGCTTTTGTCCGGTTACACTTTGTTCTGGAATAGCGCATTACGGCACTGAATGCGCTGCCACAGATTGTGTTAAGGTACGATATACGTAAAGTTCTGACAGCGAGTTTGTTTTTAAATGTTTATGCTGAATAACTAAATTACTCCATCTTGTTTTGTGAATAATAAGAATATATTACAATAAACATAGCGTTACTAGACGATATTGCATCAATTACACCAGAAAAGCTTCTGCAAATAAACATAATATCGCAAGCATCTTTAACATTAGCGATAGAAGTTCAGGCTAAGCGGCTATCATGTCATCTCTCAATGCGATGAAGCAGGCAAGGTTAGTAAGTTACTGCGGGGGTATATTTATTAATTCGATTTAATATAATATTAGTTGATATATTTTTTTAAAGATTTTATTGTTTTTATCTAAGTTATATTTATAGCGGGTGTATCAGCTAATTATGAATCTTATTTAAAAAGATTATTGCATTATCAACAGCTTTTCTGGCCAATCTGTGTAATTCGTCATGAAAAAAGCATCTGTTATTCGAAGCAACAATAAAATGACGATAGAGAAGTACAATCAGCTATAATCGTAGAAGGAGAAGTTATCAACGGTGGATCACGTTCGGATACTCGCAACTGTCAGGAACGTTTTATATCGAGCCAAGTTGGCAAGTGTATTAAGCGTACGCTAACACGAGCGGACTATACGGACACGACCAAATGGCCGAAAAGTTAAGTCATCTTTTGCTACCAAGTTAGTGCGGGCTCGGCGGCCATTTGAATTTTGAATGTGAATATTTTTAAATTGACGTAGGCATAACGATACGAACATCTATAATTATCCAGTTACCGCGTTATTCATTCAATTTTATGTACAACTCATGAACAAGAAAATTGGAACATTTATAAAGCAGTTGTTAATTGTTCTAACAAATTAGGTGCCGATAGCCTTTATTCATAACATCGTTATTCCACAAAGTTGTTTAACCCTAACCCGACCGAGCGAAAGGGCGTTCAGACGTCAAAAGTAGTAAACAAACGGTCTCGATATATCATAAATCACAAAGTTTTGGTGCAAACACGAATATCCGAACGAGAAATAATCACATAATAATAACTTCAATAACTTACAATGTATTCGCCCAATCAAAGTCCGTAGAGTTTTCATTTATTGTGAAACTAAATTTAGAATAAATCTTTGATACATTTTATAGATCATATTAAATGTAAATTACCTAATGATCTATTAGTGTCATTCACACTAAGCAATACCCCGTATGATAGCGCCATCTTGTGCAGAGTGGACAAATTACATATTAAAACAGCTGAAAGTGAGTTTGCACATCACACATTCGTAAAAGATCGCAACTTACGCGAACAATTATGAAATTACTATGACTGAGACAGAAATTTAATTTACGATGCAATTATTACTGAATACATACTACTACAAAAGACATTCCCCGCAAAAAACTCCAGACGGCAGCCACTTAGAAAGCGCCTTTGAAAAACTAAATAGCCGCTTAAGAGCGTTTACACTGAAATAACTCGAAAAAAGTACGCAGGAAAAAGTTCGGTATGCACACAACAATGTGCAAGTAACGCCATCTGTTGGCGAGTGGTGTGCAACGCTAGTGTAGGGGTCAAGATTTTATTTTGCGAAGAATGCTCGACGTCCCGCGGTCGCTTTGAAGGTTTCCGACGAAGCAATCAGACCTCTTTACGGGTATATTTATGATTATAATACCGTGTCTCATTATATACTTTATGATTTCGTACCTAACCGACTGTCCGGGGTAATGGCGGCAAAGTAATTGTTACAGTTCTCCGCGTAAACGATTCGGAGCGAAAGGGATAGAGTTAGGGGAGCCATTGCTCTGACACGTCCTTTGTTTGTTTATCGCCGTGTTTAGTTGTGGCGTTTTTAACGCAAATATCATGGCAACATACATTTAACTATACGTAGAAGGATCTGCATTTATTGTTTATCTTGTTGTTTTGCTTGTCGGCCAATTAGTTGTAATAACACTCAATCCCTTGTAGATTCCTATCTGAATGTCCGACATTGAAATGGCGTAGATTGTCGGAGCAGGCTCCACTAAATGGTTGCGAATGAAATAATTTTCCAATTAAGTGATGACAAATTTTGCAGGTGTTGCATTTAAAAAGTTGCAGAACACAGTCCGAGTAATCTTGACTTCAATGACTGGTGTTTTAGCGAAGTTATTCATGTATGTATAATGAGTCATATTATAATATTTAATTACGATAAAATATTCCTTTATTTATGGTATTCATAAGCAATGATAGCGCAGTGGATTAATCTTACGATCTGATGATCGAGGGTTGATATCCAGTCGACTTGTACCAATGAATTGGCGTTTCTTTTAAGTACAAAAAAACACTTTATAAATTGTTGTGCCCGATGTACGGCAATAGGCTCACCACTCGTCATATGGGACCTAAGCTGGGTGAAAAACAGACATCTGTTTATCCTGCTCATAGTTAAAAAGGACGTTATAGTAGGAGAGTTTTAAATAAGTCAAAAAATAGATTGAGCATGAGTCTTAGTATCTATTTGAAGTAATTAAAAGTACTACTACACATATAAAACTATCATCCTGCCATATGATCATAGATTTATATGTGTACTAGATTAAAAATAAAATTTTGAGGATAAACTACATGTGTCAGATCTAAAGTAGGCATACCGTCTAAATTGCCTTTGCCCCGCAACAATTATCGCGGAATGCGCGCCAATAAAATGGTAATGACAGTAAAACAAGCGCCCTTTCCCTCAATTTATAGAGAGTGCAGTTTGAAAACACGAATAATCCGGTGACAATTATATTAAACCACACGCATGCAGACAATTATGTCGGGCCGCGGTGCGTTTCGCGTCGTCCGAAAATAAAACAATTAATTAATTTCCTCGAGGTGTGGACTCTTGGTTGCGGACGACATCTTGTCATTCTTAAGTTCTCTTTACATACATTTAGTGTTGCAATATGCACACATTTTCACTACGACCCAATTACTACTTAGATCTTATTTACAGCGGTAATTAAAATATTTGTATCTGCCTTGTAGTTATTTATTATTAAAACGATCAATATTTATCGAATCATGAATATTATATTGTGGTATAAAAAGCAACAAAATCTTTTGACACTACCATTATATGTAGTAATTTACTAGCAACACTCAATAACTTATACGTCAGATAGAAGGCATAACTTTGATTTACTGGCGACAAATAATCAATATATTTATGGTAAAAGAAATCCTTAAAAATTTATTTAATAAAATATCACTTTTTTATAACGAAATCGAGGATAAAATAAAAAAAAAGTTTTTTCTGCAATTACTATTTGCGTGAAAAATGTTACCACAGATTATAACATTCACATAGAACATATTCTTTAACACATGCAAAAGAAAATGACAGTTCCATCACAGCTTAAATATCAGTTAATTCACAATATTAAAAACAATTGCATATTAATTCTATATAATAAAATAGAATCTAAGAGAATGAAACTTTCGTATGATGAACGTATTATTTTACGTGAATATGCAGAATTAATTGCGCGAACAACTAAAGTGCTAGATGTGGTGATCTCGGTCATTTATTACTGTCTTTTTATAAGTTTCGTCTAACATACGACGATGCTAAGCTTGACGTCCATTTTGTGGAGTTTAAACACTGTCCATTAAGCTCACAGCAACCTATGTACGAATTCTACATAACAGTCATAGACGAGTACCGGTCACAAGGAAAACTCTACCGTTTTGTAACATTTTGCATCAACATTGTTTACGATTCGTTTGTGATTTGGTTTGAAGGATACATAATTGATTACTTAAGCTATAATTGCCGCAATAGACTTGGCAGTAATGACGCAATATTCCCACTATGTGTCCATTTTATTCGGGGATATTTATAAAATAGATAACGATGAGTGTGCCCAGAAATTTCGTCATTTAGTTTTTATTTTCGTTAAACTTATTCCGTGGACTTGGACGAAGAGCTTTAAAAGCTTTTTGTCCAAGTCCACGGACAAGTCCACGGACGAGTCCACGGACAAGTCCACGGACGAGTCCACGGACAAGTCCACGGACGAGTCCACGGACAAGTCCACGGACAAGTCCACACATACAATAAGAGGTCATAATATATTCCCTGCAATTGTCATTGTTTTTTGAGTTGTGCGTTTACAGGTGGAATTGTATACGTGTTTTAAAATATCGATTTAGGAAAATTAACATGTTTAGATTTTAAACGACGAACAACACTAGTTCTGGTCTCTTTTCATTCACAACATACAATTAATTTAGGTTTAATAGCTTTGAACTCCATAGAGTTTCTTAAGAAAAACAATACACAAATTGTATGTAGTTAATAAATCTATTTGTCTGTAGAAAATATGTTTACATATATTAAGTAAAGTTGATATTGTATAAGATATTCTTAATATTTCGACAAAGTAAGCAAATTGCTTCGCATAGCTAAAACCGGAAGCCGGCAAAAGCCCGCGAATTTCGCACACGGCGGCCATTTTGTTTTACAAGCGAAACCGTTTTAATAGGAAATTAAGTGCATCCCAACATATTATTTGTCGTAATTAATTGCACACGCTTCCTCGGCGAAAGCGGCGCGTAACTCACAGATCTGTCCGGCGAGATGGCTTGTTTAACTTGTCAGTTGGGACGCAATTTGTATGCGTCCATTTTACATCTTTGCTCCCTGTCTTGCATAATTAGTAAGGATTAATGAGAGACTATGAAAGAGTTAGATGCACTGGATTGGGCGCAATTAGGACACCGACGAATGTTAAGCTTTTGTTTGCTTGCTCCTTTGTAAATGGTTTTCTGTATTGGCATGAAAGTTAAATCAATGTGTATTAAGGAAAAAGTGTGGCTGGAAAGCAAGCGGTATCAGAAAAAAAAAGAGAAAAGAATCGGTGGTATGAGCTACTTGCTTGAAAGATGGATGAAGAAAGAGAAGTTAATATAATTATGTTAACCACATTGGTGGTGACATGATAATGCGGAAGAAACGAAAGCTATGAAAAAAGACTGTCGTATCTGCCTACCCATTTGTGTTAACGGTCTGATTTATTTTATTTATTTCATTGCTTTAGCATGCAACTAATTGTCTACAAGAATTCGCTTGCTAATAATAATATAATAGATAATTATAAGAATGCCATTTTGTTCTAAATTATGCATTCAAAATGTATTAGATCGATAAAAAAAACAATACATGCGTTTGATACACGTTGATATTATAGGATTGGTTGTCAACAGTTAAGTAACTATGATAAATAATGACTGACACATTCAAGGAATAAGTTCCGAGCTGCAAATTACGAGTGTCTGTATTTTGTGATTTCAAATCTCCAATGCCTGGGTTAAAGTCGAAAAACTTTAAGGCGACCACTATTATGAAATATTTTGATCTCTTAAAGATCGTATTTAATTGGACTTCAATGTCTATTATTAATCTTAACAATCAATACGTCACTCAGCAAATGCAACCATAAGCCCCACTTCGCCGTTATCTTATGCAAAAGCAAGCTTTAATCTGCAGAAGCACGCCCGCCGCTCGCGTGCCCGACGGCCATCAATCCACTTTTACAATCAATAAACTAACCATGCACAAATCAATGCGCCACCGTGACACGAGACCGTGAAAAATTGCCACCCACCCTACTAATAATATACACTGGCAATTGTTGACTAATCACTACTGAATTTCAACCGACTTCAAACAATACCTTATAACTTTCAACTGGGTGGACCAACTTTGATAATTCTTTTTTTATTTGAAAGCTCTTTCTGCGTGGTCCAATTCTGTCATCTATGAGAAAACCATATAATTCTTAAATTTACGTTAAATATTTGGGCGACAAATGGACTAATAACTCAATATCAAGCTAACCGACTAGAAATAGAAATAGAAAAATCATTTATTCGGCACAAGAACACAGAAACAACAGGTAAAACAAGACAAAAAACAACATTAACAAAAGTAAACAGAAACAACATAAAAAAAGAACAAAATAGAAATTGTGCCGAAAAGGGGTTGGCTCAGCATGTGCTGTGCTCACACATGTAGCACAGCGCTGATTTTCAGCCAAAAAACCTATGAAGATTAAGGCGGACACCATTCGGTTGTGTATTATTATATTATTATATACATAAACTTTCATAAATATTATATATAAATGTATATATTAAAAAAAGCAGCTATAGTTATATTTATATATTTAGATATATATATATAAACAAATTACATAATAAATAACATAAATATAGTGTTATATAAACGATTTGTCGTAATTGATGTTGGCGTGGTTACGTTGAGACTCGGTTAAGAAACTTTTCAATTTTTTTTAAATATAAGTAATGTTTTAGACGTCCTAATAGGCGGGGGGATGTTATTCCAACATTTTGACGCCGCATATCGAAAACTAGCACGGAATGCAGTAGACTTGTGGGTTTGTATACTTAACTGGTGCGAGCGCTGCCGGTTGTTATAGCGGCTTGTCTCCGAAACCATAGTGAGGTACAATTATTCATTTGTGTTTAGAAAGGATGTACTTCAAAGGGTAGTTTGATAAAAGTTTGGTTTGGTTCTGATTAGTTCTATTTAGTAATATTCCGATTTGAAGTCGGTTTTAGTTTGTACTCGTAAATATACTTGTCGTCTTGCTGTTACTGTCATCTATATTACAATTCAAAACAAAAACCCAATTAAAATCAAATCATACATGTCGTCGTTAAATACTGCGGTTTTTTTTTCGAAGTCAAACTTCTTTACGATTGCATGGAGAGTAATCTGGTGAATTGCGTTACGAAAACTGTGATCGAGCGAGGCGAAGTTTAGAGGGAGAGATATATGTTAGTGTATATAGAAAAAGAGGTACATTTGCCAAATTACTGTAAGGGCAAGACACAGTGCGGGCCTATTGCCTGTATCACACTCTATTAGCAAGAGAGAGCAGTACGCGGGCTCATTTTCTTTCTCACATGAACTAGATTGTTCATATACACCATAGTTAAAAAATAAATATATGCTAAAGAAGTTTGATTTCAGCCGTGCGGTCTAAAGCACTCTCGTTTTTCTTTAACCTCTCTTAGAATAACGCGCTCGGTCAAATGTATAACTTGAGCAGTTTGGTATGTTTACTTGTATTGTTTTACCTAAATGTTCACCGTAACTATGTAACGACCCTTTTTGCATTTCTCTTATACATGACGGAGGAGAACGGTAGTTCAGGTGTTGCCAGCTTAAGTGAATTACCATTGGTGCGCGGCGCGGGATGACGATCGGCAACTAACTGCATTACCGCGGCTCGGAGTGACGCGAATTCGGTTATTGCATTAAAAAACTTTGCTCTGCTATCGTTAAAAGTTTCGACGTGCTCCCGTGGGCCGCCACTATAGCGCCGCATTCATAGACCCGACCAAGAGTTTCTACACATTTAAATAACATATATCTAAAACAAACAAACATATATCTACTCGTATATATAAAAGAGAAAGTGTGTGTTCCATATAGGCTCCGAAACGGCTGGACCGATTTCAATGAAACTTTCAGGGAGTCTTCAGATTGACGTGGCGAGTAATCTCTTTTATTCTCTCTATAAAAAATTGGTGACGATTAGAGCACTCCTGTTTTTGAACTGTCAAAAACAGCTTTTATTTACTAATGATATTCTATTATTTTATAACCAACATTTGTATTGACACATGCGTTGTGTATATTTATGTCATTATGAACCACATTGAAGTACAATGGAGTATATTGCATGTACATGGGCGTAGGTAATGATCTTCACCCGCTCGAGAAGAGAATGAATACGGAGAGAAATTAATAATTTAATATATTGTGAGAGTTAAATTAAATATTTAATGATGTAAGTGTTATTGTTCAAATAAAATAAAGCAAAATCTAGCCCGGCGAAGTGAGCTGAGTATACTCTAGTATTTAATTTAAAAAAAGTTGAAGTTACAGCCTTTATATATATGTCCCATTACAGGCCTTCTCTGTATAGATAGTATAAGAGCAGTTCGCCACGCACACCCAGTGCGGATTGACAAACTTCACGACGTTTTCCTTCACCGTCAAGCGCGTGGTAAATCGACACTTAAAATTGCAACAAATAGTTCAGGCACCGGGGAGTGAACTCAGGTTGCTAGTGTAGTATGTAACTTGAGGCGATCACCCGCTCACTGAAATACGGCGGCTTACTAGTATATTTGAGATTAAATTTTTTAATCCATGGTATGGCCAATTCAACAGCTTCTACTGAAAAAAAATGGAGCGGGGACTCATGACGAGGATCAATCTAACTTACATTTTCATCTTAGACGTAAGAAATAAGTGTATGTGTTTTAAAAAAGACTTGGCTGAAGGTCTTGTTGCCAAGCCATAAAATATTCAACAACAGCTTCTACTGTTGCACAAATGTATTGTTATGATCGGGGAAGCATCACGACTTCACTGCTTGAGTCCACGCGACTGATGTATAACTTTTAATATATACACAATTGTTTAAGAGAGAAAGAAAATGTGCTCGCGTACTACTCTCCTTCTTTTCTTGAAGTCCGTTAAAAAGATAACGTACGGCCTTTAATAATTAATCCACACTTTTCAATAGTCGTAAAAATAATTGTTGACTTCACTGCCACAATTGTGCATCATGTCATCGTGTCTTTTGCGAAGGAATATTAAAAAGTCGTAACTATAAATAGGTTGGAGTCCTTAGCTCCTTAGCGGGCGTCGCAAAATTGATTATCGAATCTAGTTACGAAACTAGCGTCGTCCGCACGACGGCACTCTTCACGTTTTTACCTTGACGCCGGGGGACTGGCGATGCAACGAGACGCTCGCTCTGTTTTGCAAATTCACCTCGCCGCTCTCTGAATCGTTGATCGCGTCGGTGCTCTTTTAAAATCCAATTTGTACATCTATTACTAGAGTTACGCGAAGAAAGAATCACTGTAGGACAGGAGAGATCAAATTAATAACAGCATGAATTGTGTATAATAAGGACTCTTTCCATTTATGTTAGAAATTAACGTAAGCAATACATACAAAAATATAATCTTACATATTATACAAAACTTACATCATAGATAAATAGACATATAGATTTAAGATGTTTATAAAGCTCAGATTTAAAATGCAATGACGGGTTAGAAGCCTATAACTTTTTTTACTATGTTTACGCTTAGAATAATTATTACACAATAAGATAAGACCGTGAGACATTGAGTCAGAATCTTAGTGCAACCACTCATGCCCTTGGCCCAGAGGGATGGCAGGAAATTTCCATGTTGCACTATTCTCTGGATCTAGCTTCAAACATTCTTATGTACATGCCCTTGTTCAATCTGGCGATGATGTTTACAAACGTGAGCTCAGGTCCTTTCCTCCGCTCTGTAGTTCTTGGCTCACAAGAATAGAATTACGGTATCCCCTGCCTGTCGTAGAAGGAGACTAAAAGGGGCCTCGGGTTCACTGGTGGACAAGGGTCAACAACATCGGCAGGCTCGTGTCGTCTTGCACTGCGAGATCCCGGAGCCCCTATGCACCGAGGAAGGGCCGTCGGGGAGGTTGTAGTGGGTAAAAACCCCACATAACCTCCCCTTTCCCCCAGAAGGCGGGAAAAAAAGGTCGTCCTTTCCTTGCTATCTATTACTTCTTCATTGGTATGACGGTACCAACAAGGTTACAAAACAGTCAGCTATGCCAACAATTTTCTTCTTGTCTTCGCTCCATGTGTAAACTCTTACGCAATGTCATTTCCTAAAGTAAATCTTATTCTTATTTAATCTCATTCCTATCGCAACTTCTTAATCCCATCTTTCTTAATTCATTGTCTATGGTTGCTAAGATTGACAAAAGTCAGTTTTAAATGTCAAACTGTCAATGTGTAATATATATTATTTAATAATCTCCTGACTATCACTAAGTAAATAATGTTTATATATATATTTTCACGATTAATATTAATTGATACATAATAACGAAATATCAATTAGGAAACTTGGCTTTAATTTGCTAAAGAAATGAGCATTACATATGACAGTTGACAGATGTTTAGATGTCACGATTATTCATAAAGAGCGAAGGCACAAAGGAGATTTATTTATCAGGTACATACTGTAATAAATTTTTTTTTGGGATTTTATTGCGGATTAATTATAATTTAAATTCTTGATGTTTCAAATCCCTTAACACTACACTGTTCCTCACGTTCACGGGAGGAACAGTGTAGTGTTAGTGTTTGACGTTCCAGTGTCATCATTGTTTTTGACAAAGAGGTCTACGGTCTTTGACCACTACGGTTTGTGACTGTTTGGTAGTGTAGCATTCAGGGGAATGTGTCCCTTTGTTATTTTGAAGCGTATTCTTAATTCTCCTATTGTGATACCATAAAATCTGATTGAAGTTGTATTTTACATATTTCGTTTCACAAGGCTTTCCAAAAAGTCTCGAAAATGGAGTCGTGGTGGCTGTGTTTTATAATTTTCTCCTCTAAACGACGAATGCGACAGCTGTACTTATAGTTGTCATTAAAATGCGATATAAGTGTAATGATCGATCCAGTACTTTCACGCGTTGTGATGTTAATAAGGAGCACTCTGAATGTCCCAGCGGGTTTTTGCTCCGAGCTGGCCACGGCGATCGTGCGGCCTCTCGCCGAATCAATTGTAGCCGCTGCCCCGCCGCTGATTGCTATCTGACACGCAAACCCGATCATCAGCCCTACGCACGCCACCCATAATCCAACTTCGAACGGACAAAAGAAATTCTTTCTCCGACAAACATACCAGACGAAATAGTTTGAAATTATAGATTGAAGGGATATTTGATCACACGTAAATAGTTTCTATTTCAGTTAACAGCTAAAGAATCTAAAGTGTGCGGTTATTGTGATTGAGATCTCGTTTTCATTTATTACGATATTTCATTTGTGGGCTCTTTTTGTGTAAGCTTAGAGAGTAATTAACATAAGAAGTAAAACTGATGATTTACAAATGTTTGTGAACATTTAGCACCTAACTGTAGTCGCAGTTTTTGCAACAATTTCTTTTGCATATTATTAACAATTCAAATGCCATTTTTCCGTTCCCTGCGACACTTTCGAGCGGCCCTGACGTCCACCGGTGCGGACGACTCGAATGCAAATGAGCATCGATTCTTCGTGTGACGTCTAACGCGCCTTTCTCACCCCTTTCTTTTCCAACTACCCGCTTGATTTACAATCCCGGATACGCATACCCCATTGGATATGTATGGGGGTAAATTACTGGCGTATTTTTTAACTGTCACAATGACACGATTATTTAGGGCGCCGCCTTTACTTACCAAAGGCTTTGAATATTCATACGACATTAGCAATCAATAACATGTACAAAGCCATAGTTTTCGCGTGCACGCACGCAACACTGTGTCCTATAAACAAATAATTTCTCCACTTTTTATTACTGGTGCGTTAGAAATGAAAAGGTGTGACGATAACAAGCTTACGAATGTTCGCCGGATGCAATGACGTTTTGACATGAACTACATTGAACACAGATCCGTACGAACCTACACCTACACTTCGATAATTTTAAATTTAGAACTAAAGTTAAATAAAAAAAGCGCTCTTTCTTTCAAGCATCGGTTCGATAAGCAAAACTTCCGTGACCGGACGGCATTAATTGAGTGCGTTTTTTGCTTCGAATATCCATCAAAAATGCACGTCGTAATGGCCGCAGCAAAGAGTGATAGTATCGCTTCACACTACAGTTTGAAGATAAGAAAAGTAAAAGAAAGATCGATAGGGAGCACTAAAGCTGAACGCCGCCATGTCGCGCCGCGCGTTTTAACAAAATGGCGCGCGTCAATATCGTTGTACAAAGACAACAACCTTAGCGTTTTTTGACAGTATTCGGAGACACGTATCGGTAATTGTCCTCGTGTCGCACGCGGAATAACAAAACCACTGTCAGAAGATCAAAGGCAGTAATAGACGTGTGTTGAAATTTATCGATGGTTTGTATATCGAAGAGTGAATTTGAAATAAACTAATATCCACGCCACGGGACACGACCGAAATTTTAATACGCCATCAGTAGCTTTTGACATAACTGTTTATTTTTAAAACACGGTGACCCTTACGTGACTTAGTAGTATACTTTTGTGCGGTAAACACAGATAACGAATGAAAATTTCGTCATCTATACAAATTAATAAAATTGGAGTGTCTGTTTGTAATTTAAAAACAACCGCTTTTACTACATGCATATTAATATATACCTAAGATATACCAAAAAAATTTTTTTAATAATCTATATCTGTTTGTCTGACTATTTGTTCCGGCTAATCTCTGGAACAGCTGCTACTTTTATTTATGAATAATATTATAATTCCCGGTAACACCGCGGGGCGCAGTTAGTAGTACAAATAACGCAGCTTCAGTTTGAATATACAGGGAGAAAAGCCATTTTATTATTAACATATGCATATTCCACTCACGCATTTATTAACATTTCTAATAAAACTTATAAAACATATGTTTATGTCAAGTGATAAATAGCGACGGGACGTGCAAAGAGCGACAAGTTTTATTTATTTTTCAATACACGCAAAATTATTCATTGTGTTTGATTAATTGCACGATTGGACTTGATTATTATACAGACAGCGTTATGTTAAACACAGAGGATTAGTCACATTGAAATTAATTAATTAATTGCTTTTTTTTGGACGAACTAACACAGTTGGTACAGAGAAGCTGGCCTTTACTGCTTTACCGGATTGAGAGATGGCGTAGCTCTTAGATCGCTTAGCCTTAACCTCTAATAATTTGCTTGTAATAGACATGAATAGTTTCGTATCCCATTAACCTTTAATCGTCACCAGTCTGCTACAGTCCACTGGTTATAGTTCTTTTAAAATCATACCCCCAACTGAGCGCGATCCTCGGCCACTCTCATGCTTCTGGCAGCCGTCCTGCGAAAATACCTCCATCTTGACTTACAGCATCCCACTACGCGTTTACATTTTTGTTGTTGTTGAAGATTTTATGTAACTGCCTGGTAACAAGACCTTTAAGCCAAGTCTTTTTTATAACACACACTTTAAAAAAAAAATTAAAAAAAAATGAAAATTTAAAAAATCGTTTACATTTTTTTAACGAACTTCCACAGATTAGTCAGAGATGCTGAGCTTGACTATTTCACCGGATTGATAAGTGACTTAGCCTGAACTCTGACTGAACCCCGCGGTGAGGGGTAATCTCGGCTAGTAAGCATCCTCTAGTTATATATCAAAAGTATATACACCAACTGACAAGTGAAATGGTCATTTCCCGCCTAATATATTGAAACTATTAAAAGCCAAATGCCCAATTAGGTAGACATTAAGATGTGAAACTAGGCAATTATAAAACCAAATCACGTATATAGAGTTATTGTCTAACATTCACGAGTCGGGGACCCGTGAACATTATGGTCATGTAGCGATGTAATCAGGCGGCCGTGACGGCCATTTTTATAAATTTATTTGGATCACGTTCTTAGTCATAAGTCGTTAAGTCTGTGAATGGTGATTTCACAAAAAAAAAACGTTTGTACACAAAAAAATAATAGCGTATAGAAGGACACCGGTGTTGTTTGCATACCTAACTATTATCAATGTGGAACGTGAGAATGAAATCTATTTCAAACATCAATTTCTATCGTATTATGCGACGCGTCATATCGTATTATGCGTCGTCAGTTGAGGGTCCACTTATAAGAACATGCGAGAAGATGACACGCTATCGAAAACGTATTGCGAAACGCAGCTTTGCCATCACATATATAGTTAAAGTTGCACCCTATATTTATTGATTTATTTGCACAAAATAAGAGAGTACAAAAAGGCGGACTTAATGCCAGAAGGCATTTTATGCCGGGTGCAAGCTTAGAAAATAAAAATAAAAAAAATGTAAAATAAGACAAAAATAAAAATATATTATATATGTATAAACATAAGTATATACATAAACATACATAAATAAATATGACATATAGATAGATTAATAGCAGAACCATTATTATTAAGTAAAAGTATTTACATATACAATAACAATAATTACTATAAATTCACACCAGAGCCAGTTCTCGAAAATGGTCATGTTGTCTATTGCCGCCAATAAACCTGATATCGTTCTGACAGATCGATACTCGCGACAGGCGGTGCTCGTCGATATTACCATCCCAGATAACCAGAAGCAGAAGGCCCAAAAAGAAAGAATTACCAAATACCTCGACTATGCTCACAAGATGACCGCCATGTGGGATAGTGTTTCGACATCTTGATAGTCGTTTCTGCGACAACCTACCTCAGACTAGACCTCAGTCTGTGTGCTTGTTTCCATAACGATGGAAGCATTTTTAATAAGTTGGGTTCTCGTTTTTTGCTTTTTGTACATTTACAAAACATTTTCAGCAATGGCAATTCATCGTCTATAGCTAATGGTTTAGGATACGGTCTGCGGTAATCGTAAGGTCGTAGGTTCGAATCCATCATTCGACTAGTGACGTGAACCATCTCCTAGCACAAGCTTAAGCTTAGTTAGTGAAAAATGGTTAACAAGAATGTTAGAAATATTTCTGAAAAAAAAGAAATATTGCTAGTTTTTAAAAAAACACAATCAATTAATTATAATGGGAAAATTGCTTTGAGATAAATTTGAGAGCAATTTGTCATACGAGCAAGGTGACGCCACGAATTAAAATCGTATTTCGAATTACCACTGTATCTAGTTTAAACTAGATACATATTCCATCTGTCTGTTTGGTGACGAAAATGGTTCAATATTACTTGATATAATGTCTAAGCGAGTCGTGTACGCGACTGCCGATAAACTCCGGTGTAACCTTTAGTGAAGCCGCTTTTTTGTGCCAGTTCTGTCGAGAAACGTTCAAAGCTTGTTCAATTTCTTATAAGCTGTCCAACGCCTGTACAGTTTGTTAATCGACAGCTTCGTATGTTTTATTATGTCTATTGTGGCCGAACTTGCCTTGCCTTGAACTTGTTACACGCTAACGGCCGGTGTAAAATACTTTCTCGCTCTACTGAATACAATGTATGCCGAAGCTACCTCGAAATATATAATGTTGAATAACCGAACACTTAAATATTGTAATAAAACTATTTTCGACTTGATGCGTTTGACTTCTCTTTCTGTCTTTTCTAGTTTCTTTCGTTGTTTGTTAAGTTATCATCCCATCTTTAATATTAAATTTTATTGACTTATGTTCTGGTCTACGCAAATTGAGCTCACCGATTCTTGAAGATAAATTAAACCGTGATTCAATGTTACCGTAAAAATAAATGCATTAATATTTCAAAAGTAAATAGTCATTTCATAATCTCCACAATGTAATACACATTTATCAAGTACAAATTATGGTTTGGTTTTGTTGTTGTAGGTTTTTACAAATTATTACTGGCTTTATGTTTGTAAAAAAGAAAAAGAAAACTTTATTTACAGTTTAATGTGTTCGCCAGTAAACATTGAAGTCGCATCACTAGATATTTTCAGTCGTCAGTGACAGGATGCGTGCGGTCTGCGCGATCTTCAAAAGGCAGCCGTATTGTTCCGTTTTAATACACCACTTATTCACAAAAGACACTCCTTGCCGACTTAATCCGAATTGACGGTTTTATTTTTCAATGAATAAAACACAGTTTAACGTTCAAATAAAAGCGAAAGAAGGGAACAACATTCACACCGTATTGTGCATTTTATTGACGATCAACGAAGACGCATTTTCCCGTAATGCGGCGCCAATCTGTAAAAACACACGGAGCGCAATCGAGGCACATATTGTCGGTTTTAAAATTAAATTTAAGAATGTAATTAAGTCTTTGTGATCCTTGAAAATTAATACGTTTGCATCTCGCTGCGTTCCCGTTGTAAAGCGACCACAGAGTAAATATTGTTTTACGCGCGCGCGCGAAAGTGTGGCCTCAGTTTGTCGTGTGTCATTTGTTTCGTCGAAAAACACAATATCGATGTTAAAGAAATTGCGGCCGCGGCGAACGACGCCCGCATATCAAACACATTTGTCTGCGATGACAAACTAATCGCATGACTACCTCGTACTTAGGTTTTTTCACTTTAAAATATCAAACAAGCTTACGTCATACGCATATTACCTATTCTAACGGTATGTGATAGTAATTCAAAGGATGTACATCACATACGAGCATGCGAGTCAAGAATCTCTCTCGGGAGACCCCCTATCAATCCTGCAAATTTATGAAAACCTTCAAACCATAAGAAATAAGAAAATCAAATGACAATATAGCATAATTGATATATACTTAAAAGTCAAGTATGAAATTTCTTTTCTTTATATAATGTTTAACATAAATTATTTACATACAATATATGTTTAATTAACAAACATATTATAATATCCAAATTAAAAAAACAATTTGTTTTCAAAAATATAAAATGAAGAGCTGCTATTTACATTTAGTTGGTTTATGAAGGACAATATTTATATAATTGTAATGTACTTAAATTGTATGAAATTTCATATTGTCATGCTAAAGGACAAAGAGGCAGCACAAATAAACGAATTGACCACATACAAATGTCTAAACTTGGCTTTCAAACGTCTTTGAATTGTGTGAAGAACAAATTAACAGCGCTTCATCACCATTAAACTCAAGAGCATGTTAAATTAATTACTTGTTTTAATTAGGATAATGTAGTAAATCTATCAGATTCTAAATAGTGGCGTTTCATTGTGAAACCAGAGACAATATGTTGACAGAATGAATGGCTACAATATGGCGTATGATTTTCGCGCGTAACTCCGTTTGTTTATGGTCGCGCCGTTTTAGGAGCTGCAGCTTAGGCGCCGAGTGTGGTGTCCTCATTCAGTGATTATCTCGAATGCGCCATGCGTCGTACTGTTGTTATAATGACCTCGCTAATTTCAATTGTACCAAATATAACTTCTGTATTTATCACTTGGCAAGAGTCTTAGCGGTTGACGGCGCCACGAACTATGTACCGATGCGCGACACAATTTAAACTCAATTAAAATCGCTTTTACGATATGAAAATACTGTTATAAATGCTTGTTAGAAACTGCTATGAACAGAAATAACCAACACGTGATTCTATTACTTTAATTTTCGCAGTTAATTTCTAAGTTTAACTTAACTTTTAGTGTAGGTAGCTTAAAACTCAATAAAGAATAGATATCACATGCGGGTATTTATGCCAGTCTTAATTTAAATTATATCCTTTTCAGTGGGAACAAAAGATGGAACAGTGGGTCCTAATTTTGGCAGACCAGAGGGAGAAGGAGACGACCGCCTGGCCCACATACTCAATGAGGCCTCCCACATGATGAAGACGCCCACAGGACAAATGACCAACGATGACTCCCGAAGCAACGAAGACTCGTGCTCCCCACGTACTCAATGCCCTTCTCCTTTCTCTAATAAGGTAAATTTTCCATACAATATCCTTATATCTCTTATCTTATCCTTCAAGATCACACTCACCCTTTCTCTCTCCCGATAATTGACTGGTGGAGAATACGACTAAGGCATTAAGTCCGCATTTTTAATTGTAAATAATTAAATAAAAGATTTTTTTTATTAAAACTTATAAATAAAATAAAAACTTTAGTAAGTGTCAAAACTGCAGACTATCCTACGAGATAATTTTAATAATGAATCAATATCATGGATTTCAGGATTCCAGTCAAAACAGACGTTTGAAGAAATATGAAAACGACGACATTCCACAAGAAAAAGTGGTCCGCATCTACCAGGAGGAGCTTGCCAAGATCATGACGAGGCGAGTCGAGGATATGCGACACAACCGCGAGGGTTTTCCCGGGTAAATACTTTATTTAGTTGCTCATTTACCTGTTTAGAACTTAACTGTTTAGTGAGTTATAATTTTAGAAATGCATTAATGTTTAACTTTATTCATTTTTCAAATGAGAACAGCAAATCTAAAACTGACGTGTAGCATGTTTCCTCCTTTTTTCAGCGGCGGTATGCCACCGCACATGGAGCGGCCGCCGGAGGATATCCGCATGGCCCTGGAAGCTTACCACCGGGAGTTCGCCAAGATGCAGCCAGGAGCCAACGTGCCGAACATTCACAATTTACCAGGCATGCCACCGTTCCCCAACCTACTAGCGCTGCAACAACAAGCGATGCACGCAAACCAGCATATAAACGGATCCGGTGCGGTACAAGACCTCTCGCTTCCCAAAGAGAAGAACGCCAAAATAAATGGAATGACTGATAGTGATAAGGATAAACCCATGGATGCGGAGGAAGCGATACGGCACGCGGGGAGTGCCTTCTCTCTTGTGCGGCCGAAACTGGAACCTGGTCAGTCAACTGGCTCTTCAGCCTCCAGCCCGTTAGGAAACGCTATTTTACCACCAGCGATAACACCAAATGACGATTTTAGCAATTCTGCAGCCGCTAGCCCTTTACAAAGAATGGCATCGATCACAAACAGCTTGATATCACAGCCATCTAACCCTCCCCATCACCCGCCGCCCCAAAGATCCATGAAGGCAGTTTTACCGCCAATAACACAACAACAGTTCGATCTCTTCAATAATTTAAACACCGAAGAAATTGTGAGACGTGTGAAAGAAGCTTTAAGCCAATACTCCATCAGTCAGAGACTGTTTGGGGAATCGGTACTAGGTTTATCGCAAGGTTCTGTAAGCGATTTGTTGGCGAGGCCGAAACCGTGGCATATGCTGACTCAAAAAGGCAGGGAACCTTTCATCCGTATGAAAATGTTCCTGGAAGATGACAATGCAGTTCACAAGCTGGTCGCGTCGCAATACAAAATTGCGCCGGAGAAGCTGATGAGAACTGGAAATTACAGCGGAGCACCTCGTGAGTATTGTTATTTTAAATTGTAACCTATCTACCATAAAAGAGTTAACTTAATAAGCCGGACCTAACAATACATTAGGTGCTGTCACCACTAACAATAACGAAGATTGAATACGCTACATAAAATGGTATAATAATCTGCCACTATTTTACACTGTAACAACGTCATTCGTTCCAAATTGAAATAACATATACCTACAAAACGTACAAACTATACTTGTAATTTTTATTTTTCCTATTTTCATATTTGTATAATGTTTTATTTTATTTCCAGCCTGTCCGCCAAATATGAATAAACCAATGCCGCCGACACAAAAGATGATCTCAGATGCGACGTCTCTATTGAGCAAGATGCAGCAAGAACAGCTTCTAAGCTCAGGACATTTGGGCCACTTGGGTCAGCCTACCCCTCTCTTGCTTACCCCACCTGGGTTCCCTCCGCACCACGCAGTCACTCTGCCCCCGCAGCATCACGACAACAATAAAGAAAGGAAACCACCTCCCCCTCCACAGCCATTACACCAACCCCCAGTAATGCGAGGGATGCATCAACACATTTCACCGAGTGTATACGAAATGGCCGCTTTAACTCAAGACCTAGACACACAGACAATTACAACTAAAATAAAGGAAGCATTATTAGCGAACAATATTGGTCAAAAAATCTTTGGAGAAGCCGTCCTCGGATTATCTCAAGGGTCTGTAAGTGAGCTTCTATCAAAGCCAAAACCATGGCATATGCTTAGCATCAAAGGCCGTGAGCCTTTCATAAGAATGCAGCTATGGCTAAGCGACGCTCATAACATAGATCGCCTCCAGGCACTCAAGAATGAAAGACGCGAAGCCAATAAGAGACGGAGGTCGAGTGGACCTGGTCAAGACAACTCTTCGGATACCTCATCTAATGACACATCAGAATTCTACCATTCAAGTTCTCCTGGCCCGACATCGGGAGTCCCCTCAGCGAAAAAGCAGAGAGTCCTTTTCTCAGAAGAACAGAAGGAAGCTTTAAGACTTGCATTCGCTTTAGATCCCTATCCTAATATGCCCACGATAGAGTTTTTAGCGGCTGAGCTTGGACTTTCAACTAGAACTATTACTAATTGGTTTCACAACCATCGCATGCGGTTAAAGCAGCAAGCGCCTCATGGTCTACCAGCGGAACCACCAGCAAGAGATCAATCTTCAGCGCCATTCGACCCAGTTCAATTTCGATTACTCCTAAACCAGAGGCTACTAGAACTGCAAAAGGAAAGAATGGGTTTATCAGGAGTGCCACTTCCATATCCCCCATATTTTGCGGCTAATTCAAATTTCGCCGCATTAATCGGCAGGGGTTATTACCACCTGAAGAACAGACTAAAGATCCCGCCGGCGGTCTCGATCTCTCCATGCCTTTGAAGAGGGAACCAGATGGAGACGATTTCGAAGATGACGACGTGGAAAGCAACCTCGGATCCGAGGATTCGATGGATGATGAATCGAAGACTGAGCCCAAGGCGGCATCGACCCCCGCGGGCAGATCCAATAGAAGAAAGCCGGCGGCTCCTCAATGGGTTAATCCGGATTGGCAGGACGAGAAGCCTCGAAACCCTGATGAGGTCATTATAAACGGTGTTTGTGTAATGAGAAGCGATGACTTTAGACGAGAGGCAGAAGAGACTGTGAGGGTAGAACCCTCTCCAGTGCCGAGAGAAACCTCCCCGTCCCACTCGCCTCCACGGCCTTCCCCCCACACACTATCCCCAGAAGTCCTACCCGAAGACAAAATTAAAACGGAAAACGAAGACGACCGGTGGGAGTATTAGACTATAGTGAATGTGATAGTGAACTTGCCGATTGTCTTAACGATAGAAGCGGGTACGTGAGTGTAATTTAGTGGCGGTACTGAGTTAGTTCGTATGCACGTCGGGACGATTATTTATTAATTAGCTGACTGAGTCCAAAGGATCAGCGGAACGACTTCAGTGCAAACTTCGTCTAGATAATTGTGTTTTGTTATAATTCGATTATAAGGCCAAAGACTTTGTAAATACCCTCTGTTAGCTTCTCGTGATAATGCCAGGCATACGTCCAAATCGGACGAGAAAACTTGCGATACAAAAAAATGCATTTTGCTTTAATTTTTTTTACAACCGTACCCTGATTCGGTACAAATATCTGAGTATTTTTAAGTTACGGCTTATTTTTAATTCGATAAATGTAAATAATTATACCAAATATGTTCGAATGTTGCCTGTGAGCCACGACTCTGTATATAGGTAGGTAGGTTAGAGTCACTTGTATCGTATAAGGAACTCGTTGCCGATAATTAGGGCTTGGGAGGTTCATTTAATTGTTAAATAAATTTTAAAGTGCAATCAAATGTAAATTTAAGCTATGGTCTAAACTGAACCCCAGTTGAAAAGTATTATTATGTTTATATGAACCGGTGAGGTTAAAAATATTATAATTGGGTTATATAAGTTTTAAATTTAAATTATGAATGTTTATTTTATACTATTGTATGTTTTTATATGCATTATTTTAGACGCGGGACCGCTCAACTTTGTGATTTTTGACACCTAGCTGTCAGATTTAATTTCCATAGCCTATCAGTTATTGTTTTCTCTGGTGTTGCAACCATCTGTCCTTCGTGTTACGCAAAACCAAACTCTATTGATTTTATATATTATAGAGAACGTACAAATTTAGAAGCAAGAAACACTACGATTAAGCAAATAATGTATTGCTTGTGGGTATAGTTTTATTTTATTTTAGCAATAAACTTGCTTTTAATCTTATTTCTGTTTATCTGTTGTTTTATTTTTATTTCGTTTCCTTTTTTATCCTTATTTTATTACTAGTAAATAATGAATTTTATAATGTATATTAAAATTTTAAAGGAACCATACTCCTTGCATCATGATGTATATAATAGATATTCAGTTATTCGTGTAAATAAAACGCCACTTTAGGTAGAAAAATAGAAACTAGAAAAAATAGAACACTGAAAAGAATTAAGTATTAAAGGGTTTATTCATAAATAATTAAAATTTATTATCAATAATGAATGTAACGAACGAATTGTAATGTAACTGTCTCTGTTGGTAATATAGCCTTCAAAGTGTCGTTGCCAAATCAAGACAGTTTAGTACACAATGTTTTAGAATTCGAAGCGAGACGACGGTAAAAAATCTTCCAAAATGTTCAGTTTTAGGTCTACCAAACACCATACATATCGATGTTATATATAAAATTGTAAACAACTAAGAAGAATAGTGTAAGAATTAGTACTAATAGTCAATATTACAACACATTAGGCTGTATAACAGTTTTTAAAATTCATTTAATAAACCAACGACAAATGACATTTGAGTTCAATTATTGTCTATTGCTTTCGTCTACGTTTTTTCGTCTACGAGCTTTTGCTTTTTGAGAGTATTTATTTGAATATAATTGTTGTTATTATAAATGGTTACCAAGAATATTTTTGGAGATTTTGAAGTCACAACTTTAAACAAATCGTGTATGTATTAAGTATAAACAATATTATAATTTTGTAAAATCGACCATAATAGTATTAAATCTTGCAATTAACACTTAAGCAAACGGAATTCAGCTGCTTAACCTCGATACGCTATAGCTCGATACCTGTTTACGACGACAGATATTAAAAATCAGTCTTGACTTTCATGAAATATGATAAAAAGTATTTACATTGAATTAATTAATTACGATGGATAATTCTACACGTGCGCAGTGTATTTCACAACTCGTAGCTGAAACTGTAATAAAATCTTGTATTTATCACCTATCTGTAACACTGGGGAAGGATTTATATTTTATTTATTAGCGCAAGGCCGGAATGGCCTGTTTTATTTTATCAATTTATTGTGTACTCCAAAATATTCGAAGTAACCTAGAAATAAAACGCCATCTTGTATTTTATTGTTCTGTTGACGTTGGCCGTAGTAGTGCAGTGTACATACTAATGTAGCGTATAGACGATTATCGTACGTTATCTCCATTATATTATAAAAATAGTAATAAAAATTATAGCGATAATTATTATTGTTCATATCATAATATTAATAATAACGATGCTGAAACCATTGTCTTCTTTCTGAACAATTTCTAAAGTTATTAAATTAAAAATAAAGAAATTGCTAATCTGTACTTGTTTTATTTTTCTTATAATGTATTGTTTGAAAATGTTTTCATTAGATATTGACCTTGTCTAAGGAAAAACAGAAAAAAATATGGAAAGAAAAAAACAATTATATATGACTTGTAATCAGTTGAGTACGTTCTAGAACATATTCATATATGGACAAAATACTTCTGGCTTCAGAGTCCATTCATCTAATTACGAGTGTGATATTTTATTAATTTGTTGGCACAACGATTTGAGAACGAAGTGAAATCATCTTTCAAGTTACGAGTATATTCAGGGCATCGCATGATTGTATCAGTCGCATCAGAAACTAAATATAAAAATGATTACCGAAAGAGCCAGTCAGACATAAAAAATTGAGTCTTTTATAATTTCACCGAGATGTCCTAACTCTAAGAGAGTTCAGCCTGATCGGATTGCTTACTAGATATTCTGTCTACTTTCTGACTAGGTACTAGATGTACTAGTAACAACCTTGTCGAGAAGTATTGGCGGTAGATTAAGATTAGGTAGACTTAGCTCCACAAACTCTTCTCTCATTAATAACAACTATTAGCGACGAAGAAGTGGTGATCGTAGAAGGAAATCATGATAAAACATCACAGAGTTGACCAAAATTGCGAGTGCCGTCCACGTGGTTTGCCTCACAAGAAACAGAGTGAGAGATATTTGGTGAACTGACAGCCACCCTGAAGCCAGCCTTCGCTAGTCGGAGAGGCACTTCAAGAAGAAGAACCGGCGAAATGGTGATCTGAATTTCCTGCCTCTGTAACGTAGTCTACAAGCAATATCCATAGCATAATCTTAGATGTAAGAATGTCCGCGTCTTGTAGCAAAGGGCATGGAAGTTTTAACCATTGTGTCGTATATCAGAAACAATCACGTTAATGAAATGAAATGGAAACATTTAAGTTATCAATAAAACATACAACACCATTATTTTTAATTAAATATAAACAAATCAAATAAGCAAAGAACAAAAATTGTAATAACAGGTTAGCATCTAGAAGCAATTTTGAAGTAATTTAGTCCACTTCTTCGATCACTGGGCCGTCAGTCTTACTCTGCTTTTCACTTCCATGAGCGAGCAATTTTTGCATTAGCGGTCCACAAAATCGTTTAGCTTCCTTTAACTTCTCATCATACTCATCATTTTCTGCTAACGTGTTACTCTCTAACCAACGCAAAATTTCTTCACATTTCTCCCTCGCTCTAGAACTGTCTGCAGGATTAAGTTTACTGCCAGCATCGTCTATAGCTTGTCTAACATCAAATACATACGATTCTAGTAGATGACGTGCTGCAATACGACCTTTTTGTTTATCATCTTCATCCTTATACATTTCAGCATCGGCTAACATTCGTTCTATATCAGCCTGTGAGAGTCTTCCTTTATTATTTTTTATAACGATATTTTTACTCTTTCCTGTGCTATTTTCTTTTGCAGAAACATTGAGTATTCCATTTGCATCAAGGTCAAACGTAACATCTATTTGTGGTACACCACGAGGTGCTGGAGGTATTCCCGTTAGATCAAAGGTTCCCAACATATTGTTGTTCTTAGTCATAGCTCTTTCTCCTTCATACACTTGAATGTTGACGGCGGATTGGTTGTCCGAATATGTAGTAAACATTTGCGAATGTGTACACGGGATCTTAGCATTGCGTTCAACTATTTTTGTCATAACGCCACCAGCTGTTTCGATACCCAATGACAATGGTGTAACGTCGACTAATAATACGTCTTGAATCTTAGAATGACGCTCTCCACTTAATATAGCCGCTTGAACCGCTGCTCCGTAAGCTACAGCTTCATCTGGATTTATAGACAAATTCAATTTTTTACCATTGAAAAAATTTTGCAAAATATTTTGTATTTTAGGTATGCGAGTTGAGCCACCGACTAAAACAATATCGTTAATTGAACTTTTGTCCATTTTTGCATCTTTCAAAGCCTTCTCCACAGGCTCTATAGTAATACGAAATAAATCAGCATTGAGTTCTTCGAATCGCGCTCGTGAAATTCTTGAATAAAAATCAATGCCTTCGTAAAGAGCATCTATTTCGATATTTGCTTCAGTACTAGAAGAAAGTGTTCTTTTTGCGCGTTCAGCAGCAGTGCGTAAACGACGAAGTGCTCTAGCATTGCTTTTAATATCTTTTTTGTACTTCCTTTTAAATTCATCTGCAAGGAAGTTAACCAGTCTGTTATCGAAATCCTCCCCGCCAAGGTGAGTATCTCCGGCAGTTGATTTTACTTCGAACAGTGAGCCTTCATCGATGTTAAGTATAGACACATCAAAGGTACCGCCACCTAAGTCAAAAATCAAAACATTTCGTTCTCCTTTTAAATTTTTATCTAAACCATATGCTAAAGCAGCAGCTGTAGGCTCATTAATAATACGAAGGACGTTTAAACCAGCGATAGCTCCTGCATCTTTGGTAGCCTGTCTCTGAGAGTCATTAAAATAGGCGGGCACAGTTATAACTGCGTTTTGCACTTTATTGCCTAAATATGCTTCAGCGATTTCTTTCATTTTTAGGAGCACCATGCTGCTAATTTCCTCAGGAGCAAATATTTTACTTTTTCCTTTGAAAGTTATTTGTATTTTAGGTTTGCCGCCATCATTTATAACTTTAAACGGCCAATGTTTTATGTCTTGTTGTACATTAGGATCGTCAAATTTTCGACCAATCAATCGTTTAGCATCAAATATAGTATTATCAGGATTCATAGCAACCTGATTCTTGGCAGCATCTCCGATCAGCCGTTCTGTGTCGGTGAATGCAACATATGAAGGCGTAGTCCGGTTTCCTTGGTCATTTGCAATGATATCTACATTGCCATGCTGCCATGCGCCAACACAAGAGTATGTTGTACCCAGATCTATACCAACAGCAGTCATATTTAATATTTTATGAAATTGAAGTTTGTTTTAACGTGCAGAAAATTTATCAAATTTATTTGTTTTTAGTTTTGATTATTTTAAGAAGAGTACACTTACTTTTCCAGCCAGCATTCTTTATTGTAAAAAATTGTCTGAATAGAAAGTAGTAGGTACAGAAGATATAAAATATTCATCCAAATTTTAATTAAAACATATCCTTGAAAGAAAAGTATACGCATTCTGAAAATAACTTGAAAATATGGACTTATGTGGTATATGTTTTATACAAGATATTATTCAAAAGATTTCGTTAGAATGAAAATATTGCCAGTGGTGAAAACTAAGCTCTCAAAGTGACGTTAAACTTCAGTTTACTACGCAGTACTTCTGACATCTGATTTTTGACTTATTGATTATCGAATTGTTTTCTGTCTTTCATCTTGTAGTGATATATTGATTCTCTGTATCTATTTGGTTTCGAAGAAATTGATATCAATATGCTAAAAGACAATTATTAAAGTATTTTTCTTAAGGTTTAATTTTAAATTTGACTGCTGAATTGAGAGTTTTTAAGCGTATATATTTGTTTTAGAGCATAAGAATACAAAATAATACCTGATATTGATTTGACCGGTGTAAACAGTGTCTTGACTTAAAAAAAAATGCGATACGCGCAATTAGTGGTTGGTCCCGCAGGTAGTGGAAAGGTAAAATTTTTATATATGTTCTAATCCAAGTTGGAAAATTTCGTTTTGCAATTAAGAATTTTTATTCGATGAGCGACGACAAGCCTAATAAGGTTATGTAGCAAAATGAACTATAATCGAATTTTCATTAAGAAAAACCCATAATATCGTATTGAACACAGTCGAGGGGGTATCACTTCTTTCCTTTTTTAAAGGAGGTGGGAGCTATCAAGCTTATAGATCACGGTGCGTGAAGTGAACGCTGACGAACGCTTAAAGAGCTGGATTTTGTAGAGTGTGCTCAGGAATTGATGATCTAATTCCCCCATTCCGTCATCGGACTTAAAGTTGCACTGATGGATTTCATCCTTTTGTTGTGAACATCCTTCAAACCGTAACAAAGCGCGGTACTTCGTCTTTTAATTATTCATACAACAAAGTACTGGAATAGTTTGCCCATGTCTATCTTTCCCTCTGATTACTATATGACTTTATTCAAGAGTAGAGTGAATACGCATTTACTAAGCTAGTGTGTGTTACCATCCACTACTGCATTTCCACTTAATATCAAGTAGGATCGTAATGAAGCTTGCTTAGAAAGTATAGAACAAAATTGACTTGCTGAAACCTCATCTGGTAGATTTCAGTTGCATAATATTCCTCCACTTCTTACCAGTGCTGTGATACTTCTACAAGCATGTTGACTCGGATTGGAACTGTTGGATTCACACGAAACAATTCTAAAGTGATTCTCAAGGTTTCTTCTCGCATTTATTTATTTAATAACATATATATGTCGGATCCTGGCCAGAAATCCACAGGTTGCATATGAGCGGCAGGTATTGCAGCACCAATGGAACTCTGAACTGAACTTGAAATATCAGGGAGCATGTTTAAATATCAAATACTCATGTGTCGGTCGGGGTTGACATATACATTCATTACACAAAAAAAAGCATCTTAAAATTTATACTATATTCTCACACATTTATAACATAAAATTTTAACACACACACAAGTTTGAATTTTATTACATAAGTCGGAGTCTTGTTGCACTTTTATTCACACATAGTTGGTGAAGACACCTCGGTATGTGTAAGTGTGCAATTCAGCTCTTTCTATTAAGTGCATAAAATTGCAATGTACTTGGGAAATTAGTAGTGTTGGAACATTACATCTTTTGATGTTGCATGAATGAGAATATTTCATATTAGTATACGAACTTTGTTGAAATATGCAGCAGGATCTTTCTTATTTCAATCTGAAATACCAACATCAAAGAGGCCTGTACTTCAATTCTGTGTTTTTTGATACATAATTTATTAACACATATTTTTATATACTCTAAAATTCAAGTGCTCATTGTTTTTTTTTTTCAGTCAACCTACTGTTCAACAATTGTAAAATATGCCAGTGACTCCAAGAGGACAGTAGAGGTGGTGAATTTGGATCCAGCTGCAGAGCATTTTGACTATGAACCTCTTGTGGATATCCGGGAGCTCATTCATCTGGATGATGCTATGGAAGATGAGGAACTGAAGTTTGGTCCAAATGGTGGCCTTGTATTCTGTATCGAGTGAGTATTTGCTTCACAATTTTACATCTATAAGTTATAATTAAAATTTATAGTTAGTCATTTTACAAATTTAAATACTTTGGTGCAATAAGACTGCACAAATTTATTAGCCAAAGAGCGAAATATAACTTTACAACAAACCTATTGCCGCAGTTTGCCAACCACTGGACTAGGCAGGCTATACATACAGATCATACCTAGGAACTCATCATGCCTTGACACCTCAGTATTGTGGTCCCAGATGGTCCAAATTCCCATCAGTCATTCAGTTATCATAGATTCCATGTACACTATATTGATGTATAGATCTAGATTCTAGATATTTCTATCTAAGAGGTGTAAAATTGTGTTATTTATGCTTGTTGTTGTAATGTTAACAGAAACTTTCGAATTTCACTGTATTTTTTTTTAAAAGTTTGGGCACTCATACTGACATAACTTATGAACAAATTTGGAAATGTTTCTTTTGTTTGTAACATTTTGGTTTTCAATTATGTCTACATATATTATTGCTTGATTGAGATTTTGGTAGGTTTAGGACAATGTATGACTGAATAATTACACTTTAACAACAACTGGCACAAATTCGAAATAGAAAGAAATAGGGGCCAAAATTGCAATATAACTATGATATTTCAGTAATTGAAAGAGTTCTTGCATGGTAGCGGGGTGGGCGAAATATTTGATTTGATTGCAAGTTGTTCATTGTTTTTACTTGTAAATATACTTGTCCGCAGTTTCATGTTAATCACTGTTTCTAGGACGCTTCTCGAGAACAGCGACTGGTTCGAGGAGCAGCTCGGCGACGTGGACGACGACTACATCCTGTTTGACTGTCCGGGGCAGATAGAGCTCTACACGCACCTGTCAGTCATGCGCAAGATTGTGGAACTGCTCGAGGGCTGGAACTTCAGGATATGCGTTGTGTTCATGATAGACTCACAGTTCATGGTGGATGGCGCTAAATTTATATCAGGTATGGGTTTAATTGTTTTGCACTAAATTTTCACAGCATCCAAGCAACCTCTGTTTAAGGCTCTCACCATTACTAATTTTTGTATAATGTAAGTTTTGTATGAATTGTAGGTTTATATTTTTGTATGTATTGGTTATGTTTATTTCTAATATAATTAGAGCTCAGTCATTATTGACAATTCTTTCTATTATGTATTTATCATTACCTTACTATTTATTATTTTACCCCACCTGTCCTAGTCCTAGAGGGTTACCTCGAAGCGATTGCTCATAATGTTTAGTTTTACTTTGTTTGTACTTATTTTAAAATTCGAGATTAATAAAGAATCTATCTGCTGCTGTTGAATATGTGCCCCTCTTGTATAATAGTAATACAATTAATGTTGCCTGGTATTGTTCCGTTTTCGTCACATGGTTGCGGCGTTGTGGGGCAACCGATTTGTAAGCAATAATTGTCGGTCCTTCGAGCTGGGTCAACGTCTTTGCGAGCTCCAATTGTGGGCTAAAGGTTCAATTTGGCACCAAATAAACTATGAACATTTAATGGCACTTTTTATTGGGATTTTGCCGGTTTCGTGATTTGCACGCCGGGAGTAATAAGATGATATCCTGAAAAACAGTCTTAAAAATATTTGAGACTCGAGCGTTTTACAGTAATGATATGATAATTTTGCAGGCACAATGGCAGCGCTCAGCGTGATGGTGAACTTGGAACTGCCTCACGTGAACATTTTAACCAAAACTGATCTACTCACTAAAGGCGCCAGGAAACAGCTGGACAAGTAAGTGTAGCCCTAATGTTTAGGATATGACCTGTAAACTGTACAATCAAACTTTAGAGAATTAACATGGACCATAACCTTTTTCTTTTTTGTTGAGGGGTATGGGGGATAACAAAGGCCCCCACCCTTGTTGCCCAATGAACCCAAGGCCCCTTATAGTCGCCTTCTACGACTACGCAGAGGATACCATAACACTACAGGGCTGATGGACCATATCCTAGCATAAGCTTAAGTTTATTGGGAATAGTTAGCAATCATGTGTTTTAAAAAGCAGTTATCTGATTACAATTTTCGGAACACTCTCACAAGCTTCCACACAATGACAAGCATGCATGATGAAGTTTAACTTCAAACAATCACGTTTTTATAGCATATTGCACTAAAAAGTGATAAATAATTCTTGATATCAATTATTAATTACTTGATATTTATAGTAGAAATGAGATTATAAGTTAGTAAAAATATAAAGGGAGAGAGTTACGTTTCGTATATTACTGTAGGGGCAAGAGGGAACAGGAGATCAGTTCGCGTGCACATTTTATGTCCCTCTTGAACAATCGTGTATATTTTTGTATATAGATGGAGCTAAAGAAATGTTACTTGTGTTGATTTTTAAAGCATATTTTTCTTTCAGTTATTTGGAGCCTGATCCTCACATTCTGCTGGCTGACATGAGAAACGTGGAGTCCAAGTGGCACGAGAAGTACGCTAAATTGACGGAGGCGATTGGAGAGGTCATAGAGAACTTCAGCCTCGTGCGCTTCTACCCTCTCAACATAAAGGAAGAGGAGAGCATAGAGAACATCGTGATAACCATAGACAACGTCCTCCAGTACGGAGAAGACGCGGACGTGAAGATAAAAGATTTCGACGAGGAGGCGTCTGAAGACGACGTCAATTGTGATTAGAGGTGTCTATGTGAGATCATAATTTAGAGTTTTTGCGTGTTTACAATTGTGACCATAGAGCCGTTCAAGAACTACGTAAGCAAACGTTCAATGATTTAAATCTCACTCTACCATTTGAAAACAGAATATAATCTATATCAGGGGTGAGCAACCTTTTTTACTAGAGGTCCGCAAAATTTTGAAAAATTGATATTCTGGTTTAAAACACAGAATGAAGGAAAATATAAAAGATATTAAATAAATATAAGTTTGATTAAAATCCGACTATGGATAATATAGATTTAGATTTTCAGTTTTATGTTGAATGTGCGGCGAAACTTTAGATCTGCTATAAAATAAAAAAAGGGAAGGAACCCGATATAGCAGTTATTTACCTCACGTATATATCTGTAACTAAATGTACATTACATTTAGTTATATATATGTTAACGGAAATGTATGTAATCCGTCATTGTATACAATTCCTAGGAAATGTATGTAATTCCTAAAATTTGGCTTTGACTTTTTATTTTTATTTGACTTTGGCGTCATTAAGAATATTAACAAACGCTAAAAACACTGCTTTTATTGACGATGAACGTTATAAAGAGTTAATTGAAGAAGTTGCTACGGCAAAAACAACTGCTAGAAACACGTCTCGTGATTTTTGGTTATTGCGACGATACGACGTGCTATTATTTTATATAATAATAAGGCATATTATAATTTAAAATAATGCATATTATTATTATTTTACGGTATGATTGTTACCCCATTGTCTCAATAAGTGTTATAATAAAAATATTATTACACATTTCTTAGGATTTGTATACAATTCCTTGAATTCATACATTTCCGGTAACACATTACTTATAGTCATAAGACTTGATGATACATATATTGAATTTTGGTAAGTTGCACCAATTGCATTTTAAAGTTAACAGTTTCTGGCGGTTCGCACAAAATATCTGATTGAGCCGCGGGTAGCTCACCCCTGACCTATACAACTGTTTTTATCACTATGATACCAATGACCGTTCATTTTGTTCACAATTAATTTGAGCAGACACTGAGCTCAAAGATTGCATTTCCACATATAGGATCGTTAGCACTTGCATTGAAAATTTTTTTTTTAAATACGACGGAAATAAAAAAAATCATTGATCATTAAATTTCCCTTGATATTTACGGTTCTTAAATTGAAAAACATTTCTCGATATAAACATATTAGTCTCAATAAATTAATTAATTAAAAATAGTTTTAATCTGTGTGTTGCTTGTGCAATAATTTAGTCTGTGTGTAGTTGATCAACTTTTTGTGATGTTATTATAAGTATCTATGTTTTTAGATTTAATAAAGAGGAGAGAAAAATGAACAATTTTTTAAAAGATTTTACATATCAGTGATGGAGAGTATATATCGTAACAGGGCCGGATTTAGCGGTTAGGAGGCCTAAGCATAAAAGACGAGTGGACGGCAAAATCATTGATTATTTTGTTCGAAAATGCAATGGTTACAAATCCACCAATTAGTTCAATGAATATAGATAACAGTTGACACAAATTCCAACAGTGCATATTTTTCATTTGAAAAGTTTCGTAGCCTCTATTATGGGGCCCCTCTTTTTGGGATTTCTCGCCCTAAATCCGGCCTTGTATCGTAATAACCTATGATTTAATGGTCAAGTTTCTCACCCCAGATTGTTTACACCAACAGGACTTTCGGTTTCATGTCACGTATCGCCTTTAGAACCGAAATCAAACAAGAAGATTCTCAATAAGTCTGTATGTTTTTTTTATATATTTGTTACGTTAAAACGAATAAGTCAACCGATTTTAATGTTTTTTTTTATTTGAAAGCTGGGGTACTACACGTGTGGCCCCATTTAAATTTTTTTGTGTTTGATGTGTCACGTCAATAGTCAAATGGACTTGAACCTACGACCCTACGTTTTGTAAACTTGTCCTTATCTTTTGATGCTTCAAATTGCCATTGTATGAATGAAGAAGTACCACATGGTCACAGCATGCCTGTATAAGTGTTTGACAAAATGATTCGCCCGTCGGAATTAAGGTATTTAGAGTTCCACCCAGTGTATCTTCACCAACATAACTACAATTCCTTTGGATATTTAACATCAGGTCTTAGTCCGCTATTATTATTGTTAAAATTAACATTCAGGCAATGTTAGTACTCTACTAGTTTGTACAACAATGGTTTACCGACGGTGTACCACTGACGCTCTGAATTTTATTTCAATTGTGTTTGGTAATATCGTGTGATATATTAAAATATGCCGTAACATTTTATTGGATATCAAGTAATAATAATCAATTCATTAGTATTGTAGTTTGTGGCCCAATGACGATTGAATTGTATTTTTTTTGTAATGATAGTGAAAATTCAGTGACAATAGTAGACTCTCTTGTCCCATAAAAATCTCAGTTTTCATTATTTTGTTATTTTACTTTTAATTACATTATATAGTGTTGTATTATTTGTATAATATTATATAAGACATTATATTTTGTTATATTTTTATTTGTATTGTTCCACCTTTCACTAGATTGTCGGTAGTAAAGCCAGGCAGATGATAAACTGGCTTAAAACACTCCACTACGAAAGAGAAAAAAATACTTAAAGTTATAAGTTAACATAACTGTCACAGCCTTGTAAACCTAGCGGGGTAACAGAGTCCGTTCTTACAAAGCTTTTAAGTCCCATATGTGACATGTGGCATGCCACTTCTATGTCTTTTTAATTTTAGTGGATGGAAAATGAAGATGAGGCCTAGGATATTGCACGTGAGCGTGTAAGGTCTGTGGCTTTGACCTCAAAGGTGTCCAGATTGTATTGGTCCGAAAACACTGACCTTGCCATAGTTTCATCATAGACAAACCGCTTTGTGGGTAATGAATGTCTACTATGTAAAGCTGGAACTGATTCCGCGTCTAAGTCGGTGATGGGAAGGGAATGCAAAACCAAAAATCTCTCACCGAAATGCAAATATAAAAAAGCGAGACACAGGCCACTCGTTTACAGGTCTGAAGATTTGCCTCCACGAGTCCAAAGTATCCAGCATCGATCTTCGTAGCATGGTAGGTAAATGAAATGAAACAAAACCCTCTAATATATATTTATTAAGCAACAAAACTACATATAATCAGAGACGGCGTCAATCATTACTTCAAGCAATCATTACTTTAGCGCCCTCTAGAGAGCGGTGAAAAGGTAAAGGTTTATGTTCAAGTTAATTTTGGAATTTGTAAAGGAAACATTTTAAAATTGTCTTTTTTCACAAATATTACTATTGTGTTAGCTAGCAACACAATAGTAATAGCCCAACGACATACACATAACTGTATATTATAATATTAATATATATTTTATCAATTACTGGTTTGTAATCTGATTTCTAATTATAAAAATATGTTAGTATTTATAAATGCTAGAAAACAAAAACGCAGAACCCATAAAAATGAAATTGTTCACCAGAGCCGAAAAACATTTTAACTTTAAAAAAAATTATAACTCGTGTTTGTGGATGTAGAGCTGTCGTTTTTGGACACAATATTTATTATTTTTTGTTGAATAAATATTGTTCCACGGAGACACCTAACCTAGAGAAATAAAAAAAAATCGTTTTACGATACAAAAAATAAAAGAGTAGTGTCAATCTTGAAAATCCTATTTTCGTTATTTTTCATGTAATTGTTACAAGTCATATATCATTCGACGTGTCTTTTTTTCTGATTCTAACGACGTAAAAAAGTGAAAATGGCCATATGTGTCGCTCACTCCGTTTTTGCTTTCCAGCGTCGATATATACCATAATAGTATAAAACTGATGACGACACGCCTTCGGGGGCATTATTCTTAGTATAATAATTACTTGTATGACGCTACGCTGTCTAAATAAAGTCCTAATAAACAATTGTTAACCATTACAACTAAGCGTAAGCTTGTGCTAGGAGATGGTACACTTAGATTTCCTCCCCGTTAACAAAAAAGGAGATAGTACACATCAATAGTCGAATGGTGGATTCGAAATTACGAACTTATGTTTCGCAGACCATACCCATTAGGCTTATTGCATATAAAGGCACGTGTATGTATGTATATATATATATAAAATTCATGTAATATATTAAATCATCAATTAAAAATTACATCATGATTTGAGAACCATGAAAATTACTGTACTGTAAGGTGTTCAGATTCACTTTTGACTGGGTGAACTAATTTGGATGATTTTGTTTTATTTGAAACCTGATGCTTCCAGTGTGGACAGTGGCATCCATGAGAAAACCATGTAAATCTTAAATTTGTATCACTCCAACCGATTCCAATAATTCATTTCTATTGAAAAGGTAGTTTGATGGAGAGTTCAGTTCGGTTCTGATTAATTCTATTTCGTTATATTGCTACGATAATTCAGATTAACCATCAGGTGAACCGTGTAGATCATGTATCTTCTTCGTGCGCGATGCTGAACACGTACAAACAGCAGCCGAACTGCAGTAGGGCGCCGTGAGACAGCAGGGCGGAGCCCTCCCAAGCGCCGCCGCTGGGCGGGGCGGATCTGCTGCACTGGCATTGCTCCTCCTCCTCCCATGACGGACGTGCGGTCAGTGAACCGTTAAGTCTGGAGCATAGGAAAGTTGACATTCTTAGAATTAACAGACAGAGCGAACATATACATTTTATTTAATAACATCATAATATACAAACACATTACAAACAAAATATGACAGGCATTAAAAAAAATTAGTAGAATAAATAGACCAAATTACAGAAGTAGACCGGACGTGTCAGACCACACGCGAGCCTGTTCGAGATTTATAGACATCAAATCAGTGGTGACAAAATATAACAGTACAGAGTGCCTTACTTGTGAGGTGCCGATTGCCTCCTTCGAACCAGGTTCCGCAGTGCGGCGGCGCGCGTCTCGGCCTCCTGCTGGGGCTCGGGAGCTACGCTCTCGACGGCCGCCTCCACGGCCTCCGCCTCACCGTCCCGCGGCGACGTGTCACAGGTGTACAGCACGCCGTTCACACGGGTGCCCCACTCGGAGTAGTTGATCAGCTCGAAGTGGCCCGTCACCTGGGCGCAGATGGCTTAATATTACTTTTAACAATTATTTTTAAAAGACATATATTCACACATATCTAAAATTTACTTTTAGAGTATATAGACACCGGTCAAGAATAAACTAAGCCGAAATGAGCTAGGATTTGGCAATTACAGTGAAGTCAAGAGGAACTCAAATGGCTGGCCCGCAGAGTAAAGCTGGCCCGAGGAGGCCACTCCAGGTGGGCTCTTTGATCCTACCATGTGCAATGGACGTGCTCTCTGCATCCAAGGAAGAGAGGAATGTTGGTTTTACGCTGCCACTCTCCCTAAATTTTAGCGGTTCATTTAAATATGGGCAAACCGTTTTTTAAGTATCAATGTTTCACTGCACACAATGCACTGTTGCAAAAAGGAATTAATTCCATACATACAATTAACAAAATTTTTAAAGAGCAACAATTTTCTTTCTTGCCAATAATACACAGTACTTGTTTTAAATAAAGTTGGTACTAAAGAGCCGCTGCTTTACATCCAAAGACCCGCATGTTGCCGACCCCTGGTATAGGTCATGATGTGTGTATAAATGTGAGCGCTTGTACCTCGTCGCAAAATATGATGGCGTGATGCGGAGCGACGTGACGGCAGTGTGACGAGAGTGTCACGTCGCAGCCGTGCGCCCCGATGGTGAGGCTGGAAAGGCGCATCGGGATCGCCGCTCCAATGGCCGCCTCACCACCGTGCCTGAAAAACCATTTTTATTTATTCGCAATTTAATTGAAGTAAATAACGGAAAACGATATGGTGAAATGGGACACCACATACGAGAGAAGTTCCTTGGAACAACATATTAAAATGCCTTAGCCAAAAACGTATGACAATTGGCTGGCAAATTATTTTAAAAATATAACCGTTTTATTAGCTCCCTAAAAATATTACTAGTTTAGTAACAACCTCTTTATATGTGACACTGCTGGGAACAGGCCTTCTCCGTAAAGAAAGTATAAGGGCATAGACCGCCACGCGGCCCTAGTGCGGATTGGGAGACACATCATCATCATTCACATGTTCTAGAAAAATTTTCGAGGACATGTAGGTTTGCTCACGATGTTTTCCTTCACCGTAGAGCGCGTGGTAAAATCAGCACATAAAATTGCAACAACTTATTGTTGCCGGCACCGCCGATCGAACTCATCTTGTTAGCGTACCACTAACATACCTGAGGCGACCGCACGGACACTGAGCTACCACAAATATATAATCGACAAAATATAAAAATAACAAAAAAGTGACCACAAAGGAAGTGGGCGGATTCCATAAAATTAATTAAAAACCCAATGGAAATAATGTCACCTGTCCGGTTTAACTGGGCTGAGCGAGGCGCGTACAGGCACGTGCGGCTGCATGGCGAGCGCGGGGGCCGGCACGGAGGTATGCGGTGCGGGGGGCGCGCCCCACACGAGACGCGCGATGCGCTCGCGGTCTGTGCGCGCGAGCAGCTCGGAGGGCAGCGCCGCGCGCCGCACGCCCAGCCGCGCCAGCCGCGCGCGGTCCACGCCGCGCAGCAGCCGCGCGCCCGCCGCACTCGCGCCGCACCCGCGCCACCGCCCCGCCCTCACCTCGCCGCACGCTATCTGCGATGCACATATGCCTTTTAATTTATATACAATAGTAAAAGGGTAAACGAGCTTAGTGATCACCGTCACGCATGTACGTCTACAACGCCGGAGAAGCTGCAAGCAGTAGACTCGTTTCTTGAAGATCCCCGAATCGTAAAGGTTCGGAAACACTAATAGTGAGAGGGCAAAATAGCAGGGAAGAGACGCGCTGGACGTAGGAAAAAGTCGTGGTGGCGAAACATCAGAGAGTGGACCGGCATTGCCAGCGTCGAACAACGCTTGGCGCACGAAAAGAATAAGTTCGCCGAGCTGACGGCCAACCCCCAGTAATGGAGAGGCATTTGAAAAAGAAGAGTCTGTTGATGGGGGGAGGAACATTCAAGCTTTTGACTTTACGATCTTATGGTTCGGGGATTGAATCCCGTCCAAAACACTCTCTTTACAGTGAAGGCCTGCGTCCCGCTTTGAGATGTATAGTTACTGTAGTACCTGCTGCAGCTGCTGCCAGGCGAGCAGCTTGACGAGCCGCTCGTCGAGCAGGTGAAGGTGTTGCTCGACGGCGGCCAGCAGCTGCTCCACGCCCTCATCCTTCAGCTGCAGCCGCTCGGCGCGCCCGCCGCGTTTGCTCACCCACTTGTCCGCGGACACGCGGCGCCGCTTCACTTTACTGGTCAAGTATTCGAAGTCAGAGTCCGATAAGTCGCTCGACGAGTCGGCCTTTTCTTCCTATGTTATATAAACATAGTATTTAACAACTATGATACATTTATGGCACACTAAGATACTTTTTAGTAAGAAAATAGTTAAATGAAATGACTAAAATGATTTTTTATCTCCATATATAGGTGTCCCATAAATGTTACAAAATTGAACTTAGTAGACAAAATTAATTACAGTAGCGTCATCGTTTTGGAGTTATTGAGGTTTTTAATTTTAATATAAAAAACCGATAAACCTAACCTACGCACATATTTTTGTAATTTTTTTAGTACTCTCAAATAATTGGACCATATTGAAATATAATTATTTTTAATTATGTTACAAAATCAAAACATCTTGTTTTCTTAATATTTCTCTGTTCATAAATTATTTTATTCATTTTATAACCAGTGGTGTTTAAAACAAAATGATGGCTGCTGTGGCATGATTCATGAAATAGAGATTTCAGAATGGTATCATTCTGGCAAAAAAGTTCCAAAAGTGTGATTTTGATGAAAAGGTAATTGAGCTTACTTTTTCTGTGCTTAGATATGATACTCATTACGCTTGGACACTTGTTTCGCTGTGAGTGATGGATTTAGGTATCCCAGTATGTCTTCCGATCATCCTTACTGAAGTGGATGGATCCTCTTCTAATTCCACCAATATATCTCTGTCTCTTGATCACACTTTGCGTAACGCACTCAAAAGCTTACTCTCGAAGTCAAGCATGGGTAAAGAATACTTGTTGACCCATGCTTTTACATTGCTTAAATAACAATTGTATTACTTGCATTGTATGTTTTGTGTTATCTATTCTAGTCCCAACATACTATCTCAAGCCCCATTTTAAGTCACGCAGATTTAGACCATGTCTTATATTTATTATCTTTCGGGTGTTGTTGGCTTTACGAGAGCGAGAGATGTCCTGTAAAGCAAGTTGCACATGCGCGTACCGTGTGCTGAGCGATGGCATCCAGATCATCAGCGGCGTCGTCCTCAGTGGCACCCCGCAGCGGGCAGCTGCCCTCGCCCGAGTACTGCGGGCACGACGTGTTCATACAGATCTGGTGCTTCGTATCCTCGTCATCCTCCGACTCGGAGTACACGCCACTTGCCTTTAGATTCTTCAGCACTGTGAATCGATATTAGACTAATATATTATCCAATGTAGGCATCGAAATAGTGACACTAAGACAGATGCAATCAACCTGACTATAGATAGATTATTAGGACATACACTACTGGACATAGGGCTTCCCCAACGATTTTCGTAAGGACTGGGTGTATATTTTTGTAACAAAAGGCATGACTACTGATTTATATATAAATTCAGAGTTGTATTACCCCTTGTGATGTTTGCTCTGAGCACAGTCTGCCTATGCTATGTCTAATTCCCCCTGTCTAGGACCGTCAGGGTCTTTCAATTTCCTTTCCTTTCATACATCATATCTTTTTTATCATTTATTTATTTATACATATATATTAATACACACATTTTATATTACATTTCACTTAGCTTATTAGATATTTGTTTAGGACTGGGTGTAAGCAGCCTTAATGAGGTCAGCATCTGCAAGCTTAGTGTAGGACATCCACCCGCTTCAGCCCTGTCGTTCTGTGCTCGTAGAATAAGACTACAGTATCCACTGCCTGTTGTATAAGGCGACTAAAAGTGCCTCGGGTTCACTGGGTGAGGGATCTTTGTCGTCTGCTGAAGTGGACCCAGGAACAAGGCGATATCGGTGGTAAGTCATCTTTATTATTATGCTACACATAGGAACGTAGTACCAGGAGGCTTGCTCGAGCGGATGGAGGGGTGATGTGTGTGGTGATGGAGGCTGTGGGTGTACCTGCAGCGCAGCGCACGTGCTCGCGGCGGCTAGGCAGCAGCGGCGGCGGGTAGCGGTAGTGCCGGCGCACCATGTCCGGCACTATAACACGCCCGCGCATACCCCACACCTTTAGCCTGCACAGCCACACCATTTTATATATATTTTTAAACAAAATACAATAGAGGTTCAATTTTTATAGTTCTAGTTCTATTGTTCTAATCTTCAAGTACACCTTACCACGCGCCGGCGAAGGAAAACATCGACAACAACCTACAAGTGTTAGAAAATTTTCTAACACATGTGAAGTAATGCCGGGTGGGCGGTCTACTCCAATATACTATCTTTATAGAGAAGGCTTGTACCCAACAATATATATTTGTGGCTGTAGGTATTTTTACACTGGACTTGTACAACATTTTAATTTAAAATGTACATAACACTATTTTGAAGCGTCAACATCCTAATGGTTTAGAGAACGTTCTGCGAATCGTAATGTCGTAGGATCGAATCCACTATTCTACTATTGACGTGAACCATCTCCTAGCACAAGCTTAAGCTTAATTGGAATGGTTAACAAGAATGTTAGTAATACTTTCTGAAAAAATTGCTTGCTCTCTTTTTAAAAAAAATGTTTCCACGTAACTTGGTTGGAGACATCAATTAGACAATTATACTGTAAATACACAAAATGTCCTAAGACTAACCTGAAGGCTGGGCGTGCTCTACGTGCGCGACGTATAAAGTCTATTTTGATAGCGTGCTGGTCCACCGGCGCGGAGAACTTGTCCCACAGCGCCACTCGCTCCGTCGCCGAGATCGAGTTCACCAAATTCATATCCTTTAATCAATTTGTAATTGTGTCATTCGTTCGCTTGAGGGTTTGAAATGGAAGCGTCAATAGCCTTTTTTATATTAAGAGGGGCAAACGAGTTTAAGGTTCGAAATGATTATTGATATGAATGTAATAGGTCGATTTCAGACTTAATGTGAAGGTCGTGGGTTTGACGTGGTTTGGACGTGAACCGTCTCCTTATAATATAATGTAATATTCGAAGAAAAAAAAATAGCTAGCATTCTTTTATTTAAAAAAAATTATATATATATATATATATATATATATATATATACATTGTATGCTATTATCAATTTACTTGTATATTTTCCTCACAAGATATCGCATAGTACGCATAGGTAGTAGGTAATTAAATAGAAAATAAATAACAAAACTGTACATTAGGATTCAATCAAGTCAGCCTGTATCTCCCCAATGCTGGGTATAGGTCTCCCATTTTTAGCGCCATTCAGTTTGATGATCAGCCTCTGACGATGTCCAGCAGGCTGGTGGTCTGCCCACTAATCTGCTCTAGTCCATCGACCTGTCATCTCTCGTAGCCAGGTATCCATTCGAATTAAGGTGAAATAAAAGTGAATTGATAATGTGTCAACTTGTGGAATCAACGTCACCAGCGGTGTTTCCGAACGTTTACGTTTTGGGGACCTTCAAGAAAAGAGCCTACTCCTATATCAAAAGCCGGCAATGCACCTGCAGCTCCTCTGGTGCTGTGGATGTTCATGGGCGACGGTGATCACTTAAGATCAGGTGAGCAGTATGCTCGTTTGCCACTTTTCATATAAAAAAAATGTTCTTCACAGTATTTTGTTTTTTATATACTAACATCATCAACTTGTATCAATTACAGAGTAATAGTTAGTTAGGGAATAGAAATATTAAAATATAGATAATACTTACAATATATCTTTCCACATGGTTAGGACACATCCAACGTCCGGTGGGCAGAGCTGTTAGAGGCGGGTCCAAGCAATCCTATAAAGAAATTTACTTCCTATAGTAAATATCAGAATATTATTTAATAGCAGTATCCGGGCGGTTGGCTCAGGCCTTCTCTGTAACAGCCCTGTAGTTCTGGGCTCTCAAGAATAAGACTATGGTATCCCCTGCCTATCGTACAAGGCGTCTAAAAGGAGCCTCGGGTTCACAGCAGTAATACGTCCCGTTATGACGTACGCGAGCCCGGTCTTCGCGCATGCCTCCCTCGTCATATCCACCGCCTACAGGTTATTCAAAATCGTTTTCTGCGACGAGCCACGGGTGCGCCGTGGTACGTACGCAACCGCGAATTACATGTCGATACAGGGCTACCGACGATAGCCCAATTCTTTAAGCAGGCATCTCGACGGTTTTTCGAGACTGCCACCAAACATTCAAATAAACTTCTTGTGAGTGCCGCCACTTACAAGACTATCCCCACTTGTAAATTCAGACGCGTCGCCCGGAGGCCGAGACATGTTCTCGACGATCCGGACGATGCGATCACCGTTGCGCAGGCTAGATCTTTACAAATCTACAAAGCGTCCATCCGCGACCGTCGGAGGTTGCGAATAATCCTTGCGCGGTACAAGTATTTTATGGGAAAACCCCACCCCCTCGATAGGATTAGGAGCGTTGCTGGAGTTTCTTCGGCCACTTCTTCTCCCAGCGCTAACGCTTCCCGAAGTGGCATATAAGTTAGTTTAGCTTAGATTGTCCCAGTAGATTTCGTTAATAAAATAGCTACCGACCGAGTCGTGCTCTCCTTGAGCACAGTGCAGAGGGGCTCCGGTGCGTTCCACGTTGAGATCCTAGAGCCCCTCGTCGTGCACCGAGGAAAGGGCCACCAGGGGGGGTTTAGTGGGTAAGAACCCCACATAACCGCCGCCTTCCTTTAGTCCTGCAACATGTGTGGATATTCTGACATCCGTCTACATGTGTATATTACCTGGTGGAACAACAGCGGGCAGTAGTCGCATTGCACCAGCGGCGCCATCTTGCAGGTACCGCGGCACACGTAGCACGACTTAGCTGGCAGAGGCACACAGCCCCACGCGTCCACGCTCACCACCGTTGCGTTCCCGTTTTTACTGCCTTCTGAAAATATGTTTTTTTATGGGGTATAAACCAGTGTTTGACCACGATCCCACCCGATGTCAAGTGGTGATATAGTCGAAAGATGGTACACGCTAGTTTAGTACTCTTGAAGTAGACTGAATCTGATATCTCCATATCGTACTCCCAATTTGCAAAAATGTATTTACGACCTTTATAATACGAAAGGATATGGGACAAAATACACATGTATTCATTAAAACACTATTGAAAATCTTAAATGTCATCAAACTCACAGATTATACTGCCATCTAGAGAGTTTAGGCATTAACCACAATCAATTGATCACTATATATTTATCCTTTTTTTTATGTTATCGGGGAGGAAATCCTCAAAAAGATACCCCGCCTTCTGGGGGGAAGGCGACGGTTATATGGGGTTTTTACCCACTAAAACCTCCCCGGTGGCCCTTCCTCAGTGCATGGTGAGGGACTTCGGGATCTCCAGTGGAACGCACCGGAGCCCCTCTGTACCGAGGAGAGCACTTCCCCGGGGGGGAGAGGTTACTCCCTCCCCCCCTGTGCCCTCGCAAGGCGACACGGGCCAGCCGATGTCGCCTTCTTCCCGGGTCCACCTAGGCGGACGACAAAGGCCCCCACGCTTGTCGCCCAGTGAACCCGAGGCCCCTTTTAGTCGCCTTCAACGACTGGCAGGGGATACCATAGTCTTATTCTTGAGAACCCAGAACTACAGGGCTGTTATATTTATCCTAAGTTTAATTTTATTTTATTAAAATCAAATTTGTATTATCCATTACCTTTTTCAGTTCCTGGAAAGATGCATGGGATCCTCATTTCACGCGGCAACTCAAACTGCTTGGGGTTCATAACTTTCGCTGCCTTTACTAGAATCTCCATTGGTGTCAGTTCTTTCTCTTCTTCTTCAATCTCCTTGCCATCTTGTTCAGTTACTGCCTTGCTGCTATCTTCCTCAGGCTCCTTGCTACCTTCTTTACTCTTTACCTTTTTGGCTGATGAATTAACCCTGCTGATTAAAACATAAACATAATAGATTTTTATTTTTTTTGACGAACTACACAGATTAGGAATTTATACAGTCCAATAAAAAGAACATATATATATAGAAAATAGATTAATAAAATATTGTCATAAATAAATGTTATGAAATTAAAACAAAATTAAATGTATAAAGTTTAAATCATATATTGAAAAATTTAAAATATATGAAACAACAAGTCACCGATATTATGGGGATATTATCTTTTTTAACTTTAACATCAGGTGTTTCAATTTAATTTTAAATGCATTTACAGATTTACTGTCTCTTCGATAATGTGAGCATGGACACCCGATTAAGCATAGAACTAAGAAATAAGAAGCGCAGAACAGAGTCTCATAGCATTCTCGTCTGTTATATAAAGGGTTTACTATAATCATGAATATATCAGTGAAATTTTACTACCTAGACTTCTTCTCGCTATCAGATTTGTCAGCAGGTGACTGTGCACGTGAGCCTTGAGATGTGGACTGCCCATCGTCAGCGGCGCAGCATTCACGGCATAGCCACAGGCCCATAGGGATATCACTAACCTCCAGGGGTGGATCACTGAAACAGTACAATAAGAAGAGAACTGAAAAAAGCACTAGCAGGAAAACAGGGAAATTAATGAGCATATTAGATCCCTTACGTGAAAAACTGCTACCAAAAAACTTGGTATCCTCTCCAGGGTGAGATGGTACATCACCTCAGAGCAGCTATTAAATCTCTACAGAGCTATATTTGGCTCCTGTGTAGAACACTGTTCCCATCTCTGGGATGGTTCTGCTAGATATCAGCAAAGAGGATAATAGGCAGCGACTCTCGTGGAGACAAATCTTCAAAGCCATCTTCAGAACATGGAGACACAATTCGGACGGCTAAGGAGCCTAGGGAGAGAGAGAACTCTCTACCAAGGTCAGTCTTTCCATACCAATACTATCTGGACACTGTTAAAGACAGTTAAAACAGACACCTTATAGGCTCATGTGTTCCGTCCTAGGCTTCACCTTTGCGTTCCATGAAGCGAAATTGAAGACAAACATAAGCCTATTTTATATATATTAAAAGAGTCATTGTCATTCACTGGGCACAAATTTGATTTAAAATCAACTGAGTAATTGAAGAAGCCCACTGAGATATGAACCTCCTACTATCAAATTGTAAATCAAGTGCTTAACCTTGGGTGCTATTCTGAACACTAAAGTGCTGTGGGATATGTATTACTTTGCCATTACGCATTTTAGCAACAGTAATTCATTGGACATTTTTTGTAAGCAATTCATCTCAAGATTTTTTTTTTTATTATTTCTAAGCAAGTGCTTGACTACAGTCCCAAGTGATTTTAAGTGAAAATGCAGTCCTGAATGGTAAGGCACACTAGCTTAGTAAATGCCTATTCACTCTACTCTTGAAAATACCCACATTGTAATCGGAAGAAAAGACAGATGCGCGCAAACCATTCTAGTCCTTTGCTGTACGAAGAATGAAAGACGAAGCAAATCGCTTAGTTCAGGTTTGAGGGATGTTCACAACAATAGGAAGAAATCCCACAGTGCGTCTAAAAGGCCGATGGTGGAAAGGGGATGGGGGAATTAGATCATGTAGTTCCTGAGCACACTCTCCAAAATGTTAAAGAAGCTCAATTTATTATGGTTAATAGTAATTTTGGAGAGCAAGTCATGTAGATAATAGACAAAATAGTAAACCAGATAGATCACTACAATCAGTAGACAATTTCTCACGAAAGTGTTCTAGATGCATGCATCTCTGCTTCTGATTTGTTTAGAAACAAACTATAGCTCATAACATGTTTAGACTAATAAGCATATCACACCATGTCAAAGAACCTCACCTGGAAAAAGTCTTGTGCATCTTAACAATGATAACAGAATATATTATGTCTGTGATAATGTTTTATTATAATGTCTATTTGTAATCTGGCTAGCTGGGGATCATAAAAGTTTTAATTATTTTCTTAATATTACTACATACTAGCACCCAAGGTGAAAACTGGCTGGGCAGCGGTCGCAGCAAATCAAGTCGCCGCCCTCTCCGCAAGCATCGCAGGAATCATGATTATGACCTTTACCCGGTCTCTTATAATAGGGATGTTGAGGCTTTTTTGGTTTCGGCGGAATCAAATCTTCATCAGGCGGCTTAATAATCGCACGGATGAACTGAAATTAAATCATTATAACACTAGATTAATCGTGTTTACTAGATCTGAGAGCTTCAGCTGCATCAAAAATGGCGATTGATTTCCCTATGAGGTTTATAAAAAGAAAACATAAACTTACGGGCATGAGACCGCCAGAGGTATCCAAGTCATATTTGCATGTAATGTTAGACATTTTTGAATAGTATATAAATCAAAATTCTCTTTAAATAAGAAGGAACACAAACAAATTAACGAATCATATTAAGTTCTTTACTGTACTTTAACCTACAATAAATTTTACTTTTTAAACTATGGCAAATTATAACCCCTTGCAAATATAGTAATAAAATTTTGCTTCTTGATTTACACAACTTTTAAGTCAAATTCAAAATCAAACTTGAGACAAACAAAACGATAACAATTAAGATTTTAGACAGTTGAAGAAAGATGGCGGTAAGCTCGTATGACATTGACAGATGAGTGCTGCCGTTCAGTATGAATAAAAATTCAATTTCTTCTGATTACAGTTCTGAGAATGCGCTTATATTTAACGTTGATAGAAGCAGAAAAGAATGTTGGGGTGAGATTATGAAGTGGAAAAGAAGTAAATGCTGTGTTTAATCTCGCGGCAGAAAAATAGTATAATTGTAGAGATTAAGACGAAAGTCAGTCACGATTTGAAAAATTGAGTAAAAATAAAGTGTGAATTTTCAAATCGTTAATGTGCAATTTTTTCCTTAAAACTTCCTTTATAAAGTATACGTACGTATCTGTCTACACAGTACGGAGTATTATAGATAGTTCAAATATTTTCTTTACGAACGAATAAAAAAAAAATTATGATGAATTTCTTTTTGCAATTACTTGTGATCAACATTGACCTAATATTGTTTTTTCTCTGATGATTTAAATTATATTTAAATAGCATATATTCAAGATGCTAAAATTCATTGACGCGCCTGGAAGTATAGTAGAAATTCAAGATATAATACTGTAATAATATTACTGTGTTATAAAATTGATATTCTTGTGTTGTGTGTATTTTTTAACAGGCGCTAAATTTTTTGTGTTATAAAATGTTATATATTCATCAAAATCATATCTACACAAAATTTAAAAGAATAGTTTTTATATATAACAAACAGTGATTATAATAAGTAGTAGCAGTTGATAATAAATAATAATAAAACAATTTGTGAGTTTTATTATTTTATTTTATGACTTTTTGGAACGGATGTCAATAATTTTGTTTCTGTTCTAATATGGCAACAATTCCTTAACGGAAACTACCATTTCTCTGACGTCATGGGCGGAGTTTAGTTGAAGATCGAATTCGGATTCGGTTGGCGGGCGCGGCCATCTTGGTGAATTAGTGACCTGGCGATTCGGTTTTAGTTAGTGAAAAATCATTTGTCATCCACAATGTCGGAAAGGGAAGATAATGTGTATAAAGCAAAGCTCGCTGAGCAGGCTGAGCGTTATGATGGTGAGTACATATTTTTACTATATTTTCGGTATTAGGGCAGGAATCTTTCATATTTTCGCCGACAGTTGAAAGACGAATTGGTGATAGTCTAAAAAATTTCTTAATGAAATATCTTCTATGATCATCATACTATCACACTCTAGGGGAAAATATGTACAATGCATTCATTTTTAAGGCTTATATTTGTTAAATTGAAACAAATCGATGGCATTCGTTAGGCTTGGTCAGCGATCGATGCGTCATCCGCCGGTGGGATGCCCTTTACGTTTTTTACGATGATAAAACTAGAAAAAGATGTTACAGCCTGCTCAAAATATTCTCTGTACTTGAAATGTTAATCGTTCTATTTGAAATATCGTTCTGTCTTTCTTTCCGATTTGTTTCAAATATCGTGGTGCAAAAAGTCGTTCTCTTTTTTCTCATGAATGGGAAGTGAGACTTCGATCGATGTCACCGGGCCCACTCATGCATGTCGTGCCTTGAAATTATCGATTGATGAAAGGCATCAGAATCTTCTAGATTTTAAATTTCTTAATTTAACGGCGGTCATGTCCCTTAGGTTTCCCTTATTGTTCACAATTTTTGGCATCGACAGCGTACTTCGTAATCGTTTATTCATCACTTGAATTAAGATAGCGGCGGCTATTGTTAGGTTATCTTTGTGCGACTTTCACGATGCTGATATCGCAGACGCTGTGACCCCGTATCAGAGCGAAAGCTTTTCGTTTATCCGTAGCAAGTGGTGCACGAACGGTAATTTTTCACGATACGGAGCTCGAATTTGCAGTGTCCCTTACTTATCAAGTTTCGAGCGCTATGCACTCTGTTACCACTTCACTCGTCAATTGTAGCTAATTTGTCGCTTTGAAGTTGAAAAAAATATGTTTATTCTTATTTATGAAACACATTGCGTATGTAACTTTCACCTCGTAAAATTTTAAAGGTAATTAAACTGCATGACCTACATCTACTATAATTTTGATAACGAGAGAATTTTGTTAAATGGATTTTGTATCTAAAATAATTCTATAATGTACATTAATTCCTAACTAGCCATAACTTTTACCACAGAAACATAATAACACTAATAACAAACACGTAATATACACCGAAATGGAAATTAGTATAACATTGATTTTTAATTTTCTTTTAACTTTACAGAAAATTGATAATGGCCTTTATTGGTCTTATGTAAGCCTTAACCCTTTTAATACTTTGATGGCTTATAATGTCAAAGGTCAGATATTGGTGTTAGTCAGCTTATCATTTTTCTCATTCAGTTTCAAAGTTCTCATTGGAACCTATATCAGTAAAGATATTTATGTAATGCACCATTAAATATTAATTGTTTAACATCATTTCAAAGTAACTTGAGTCATTAAAATTGTTAAAAGGTAAAAAAAAATGAAGGTGACCACACCCAATAATCGAAAAGTATTTCATAAGTAGTTTGGACATTTACAAAAAAAAATTGAAAATGGACAAAAATGACATCAGACAAATTGGCAAGAAGTTTAATTAAAAGAATACACATAATGAATCAGTATATATGTATACATTTAAGGATTTCAGTCATCTTTAATCTCTACCAGGAATGGTCTCCTGTCATTAATTTTATTAAGTTATTTTATATAAAAAATATTTTCACTCAACTGCCAAGTGATAATGTAATCCTCTCTTTGCAGAGATGGTTGAGGCCATGAAGAACGTGGCCTCCCGCAATGTATCGGACAATGAACTCACAGTGGAGGAGAGGAACCTCCTTTCGGTCGCTTATAAGAACGTGATAGGCGCCCGCCGTGCCTCCTGGAGGATCATCTCTTCAATTGAACAGAAGGAAGAAACAAAAGTAAGTGACCTTTATTTAATGCTTTTAATTATCTTATCTAGGATTACAAGGGACAAAGACTTAAAGGAAGATGAAATGTGACATTCATTCAATTGCAGTGAAACATGTAGCATTTTTCTTTTTGCACAAAATCCTGATGCATAAAATCTGTTGCCTTATTAAGTTAAATGTGTGTTTTACAAGATCACCATGTTGGCTACATGACCAATAATGCAATTTTTTTTTATAAATGGAACTAATTATTTTGTCTTACTATACGAGCTACCTACGTAGCTCCACAAATAAAAGATGGGCTTTGTGATTGCTTTTGTGTTATGATGTCTATTCATGCAGCCAGTTTCAAATATAGTTTAATAATCAGAGGCTTTGAGTGCTGTAGCCAACCATACAGACATATATCAATATTATATAGTTTTTCTTATGCTGCTAGACAGTCTCTGCAAATAGGTCTTTCAACACTACTGGCTTCAGGCAACATAGGATCCAGGTCGAGAAAAGTATAAGACAGTTTGTAAAATAACTTGAGAATACATTTCAAACAAATAGACATAGAACCTGTTACTTTCTACTTAATTCTTGCAATTGCATAACAAATAAAAGCTGAATTTAACGAAAAGACACTAGAAGGAAACTAAATGATAGTTTAAGAGACTAGCATCTTATTTGTTGCACAAGATGTTTAAAAAGTACACTGTTTCTTGTTGTTTTAATTAACTGAAAGACGCAAAAGAGATTATAGATTCATACAGCTTTATAGATGCCAAATGTAACAAAGTGCATATTATGCACCCTGCATACATGAATATGAATTCCTCGCAATGTCTTCCTTTAACGTCGAACATGGAAATTTGTGCTTCAGTCTTAAAATAATGGTTTCAAACTTGGTGAAAGCAAGATAGTTGCCTGAGTATTAACCTATCACATCTCCCAAAGTCAGGGGTCGTAATCTGGGGCTTTTTTCTTTAACACCTATGTATGGCCACATATACAACTAATTAGGTCCTTAAAGTGGCTACTAAATTCTGGTTAATTATCATTTAAATTTGGCAGTTTGATACAAATTTTGCTGGTCCCGGTCCTATGTGACATTAAAATCACAATAGGTAGCAAAATTTCTAATAATGTAACCATTACATAACCAACATAAAACTATGCTGCATCTCATAAAAATTAAGCTGAAATACAGAGTTTCAGAGTGTCTTAAATAAAGTTTCGAACCATGTTTCTTGAAACTCGTTTCCGAATTCGTTTGGTTTTTTTTTTAAATAGGGTGGGGTAATGCAGTCACCCTACAAAAATTGGGTCATGTATGAGTCATTTCGGCAAAGCGGTATTGGAACCGAAATACGTTTCTCATTATATTTCTCTTTTCAAAGCTGTATACAAAATTGTATTACTGTAGTATTGGCGTGTCGTTTAATTGCAATGACGATTATTCACGAATTGCTCGATTTACTTTTCGTATTCAATATCAATTATTAGGTGTACAAATAAGATTCCGCTGTTTTGTGAAAGATGGCGTAGCACGAGGTTTACAGATGGGAACACTTTAGCATTATATATTTTTCTCCATTTAAAAATGTCTAAATTAGAGCCAAGTATCATATGCAGGAACTGTTATTTCTTTAATTTAAAAGAAGAAGTCACGCACGCAGCAGTCTCGCATCGTTTAAAATCGTACTTTCACAATAAATATTATTTTTTTGACACAAAACGGTGGACACTTATTGTACATGTATCACTAGTGAGGGCCATATGAAGAAGTTAGATGCCGACACGCTTCTAACCCTTAATAATAATACAATAGACCTTCTCTCACCTTAGCAACACCATTGAAAAGTGGTAAAGTAAAAAAAAGTTACCAGTATGTGTGAAATAATAAGCTCTCGCATCGTTTGATACCAATCGAGAACTTTTCGGCTCCATCGGCCATCTGTTATACGCGCTATTTGCCCTGCCCATTGCCACTTCAACTTGCTTAACCGGCGACCTATGTCAGTTACCTTCGTTCGTCTACGAATCTACTCATTATATGATCTCGTAGAGATACGGACTTGCAAGCGCAGCGTAGGACGTCCACCCGCAAGATAGTCTGAAGACTCATAAAGGCCGCTCCTTTTGGAAATCGTCGGGGGAAGCCTATGTCCAGTAGTGGATGTTTTGCGGCTGAAATGATGATGATGATCCTTTTGATCGTATCGAAGTAAACAGACGACAAACATCGCTAACCGGCTTTATCCTACTAGTTTCCATATGTAACACGAGGTAGATCCATCACCTTACACAGTGCAAAGTATTTCATCTCTGTCGAAGAGTGTCCGAAGTGATTTTGAAGCTAAAAAATATTTTTTAATATTTTGTCTAGTTGGTGGCGAGTTGTTACTCCCATTAACTTAAATAAATTTGAAGAAAAGACATTAACAAATATTGGGGAACATTCGCAGTTCGTTTGCTGTTTGTGTTACAATTCAACTGTCGGCAATATATGAAATATATGGAATGATAGTGGCGTCGCATGCACAAATGCTGAAGATCATCACATAATCAAATGCATATTTACGATTCTATAAAGAACATACAGACAAACATTCATTTTCTTATATATAGATACATATATAATAATAATATGACGGAGAATTATCTAAAAAACTCTGCTCATTAGTACATACCAGTTAGAATTCCATATACTATTAATTTTTAATTTTAAGTCAGTGCTTCGCATAAATGCTAGTGTTCACGTCAACTCAGAAACGTAACGCAGGAAATCCGCTTTTGATTAGTCACAAAATTCGTGGTAAATTGTTTTTACGTATCGTAACACATTCAAGTTCACAAAGTCTGAGTTATCTACAAGAAGCTTAAAGAGTTTCTCTTAAAAATCTCTTATAATATTTAATAAAAACAAAACTTTGCAAAAAAGCCTTTGTACGTATATTTAAGTGCAATAAAGGATTTGTCTTGTCTATACATAGAAATACCTTTATTTCATAAGTAATTACGACAATGTAGACGAATACACAAAAAATAAAGTTGCTGATCATCATTTCCGTCCAAAAATATGCGTTGAAAAAAATATTAATATTTTTTTAGTACCAGTTAATGTTTCATCTCGCAAGATATTCACTACATCTGAATGCCAAGCAGAAGACACTTTAAAATCCTATTTCTAACATTGCATTGATTTAACCAGCTATACTTTAAGTTAAGTAAGTCTAAACGCAAGTCCCAGTCTAACCATTAACCAACATCGATATACTTAAAAAAATTACAGAAAAATCACTATTAAGTTTAGAAAAATGTCATTTATTCAATAAGGGACAACAACAGCATTTCACATACATACAAGTTTACTATGTGTTATTGTATGTAATGTGTCTGTTATATTTCCCTAAAGCGGTATTTATACTAGGTGTAAGTGAGGTTGCAAATCTACAATGACGGGCATAGGGATGCGGGCGATATGTAGCCGCGTGAAGCGAGCGGAGCCGGGTGCGAGACGTAGCAGCGGTGCGCGCGCGTACGGCGGCCAGTGTACGGCATCGATCGCGTCGCCCGGAGCGCGCGAGACAGGCCCCGACCTCCGCGCTCCCGGCCGCCGCCCCGCGGTCACATTGTAATTACACGCGTAGTGGGATACCCTCTGAAAACTGATTGCATTAGATGTAGACATTAAAATTGCATTAATTATAATGCCAATAATATTTACCTCAAGAAATATAGAGCCGCGGTAGCCCATTGTCCAGGCGGTCGCCTCAAGTTGCGTAGTACTTTAGCAACCAGAATTCGATCCCCGGTGCCGGCACTAATGAATTAGTTGTTGCAATTTTATGTGCTGATTTACCAGGCGCTCGGCGGTGAAGGAAAACATCGTGAGCAAACCTACATGTCTTAGAAAATTTTCTAAGACACATAGTTAAATAGTTATAAAATCTCGCCTAAAAATGGGGACAGGATAATTGTTTGAGGTTAGACATCTGATCTATAAAATAATAGCACGGCCAGTCCATATATATGGCAGCTTAACATGGAGGTCGGTCACTCAGAACGTACATACTATTCAAGATGCTGAAAGAGATGGAAGTGTGTAACCAGGCGTAATAAAATACGCAACAAATATGTACAAGAAAGCCTGGATGTACACGACGTTGCAGACAAGTTGCAGGAAAGTAGGCTGCGATGGTTTGAGCACGTTAAGAGTAAGCCTTCCGACTGCGTGGGGAACCTGGCGCTACAACTTTTCCTCCCCTGTCGAAGATCCAGTGAAAGATCCAAGACAAAGTGTCGAGAGACATGAGTTCAGGAATTCCCAACACGATGTCGGGGATAGAGCGAAGTGAAAAGCTGACCCAACTACTACGTGAGGCCTTATTACAGAAACTCACAGCAAGGAGGTTGTGAGTTGAATCCAAGACCGTCGGGTCGTGGGTCGAACGCTTCACCGCTAGACTACTAGAGTTGTTATTTTTATTATTATAATATTATAAATTAATTAATCAATGAAAATGTAATTAATTGGCTATAGTAATAATTAATATTAAGCCAGCAATAATTAATATTAATTGAATCATAAATCGAACCTTAAGATAGTAAGATAAAATAATACATTCAATATATTGTGTAATCTGGTGGACGTTTTAATATTGGATTATCAGATCTACAAATGAGTTTACAAAGAACGCGTTAACTTATCAATAAAAATTATCTTATATCAATGTATATTGTATCCATATCCATCGTATCGCATTTTATTGACCCCGCGTATTTCAATAGCAAAATCGTCCGCTCGTAATAGTAAAACGTTTAATTTGGTTTGTTTTTACTCGTAAATGTACTTCTTTGAAAAGTATATTTATGATACTAGTTAAGGCGGGTAGCACAACCGCGCAAAGCCGGAGCAGGTCGCTAGTATACATTTACATCATCAAAATAAAAATATAAGTAGTGCCAGAGGTCTGAATGTCCCCCAATAGCCATACGTTATTTAATTTAACAATTATTTGTAAAGATTTTTTCAACATTTAGCAAACATATATAAGTATAATTTAAAAAAGCCTCGAGCCCTCTCTTGTGGAGGTCCCGGGGCAGTGGCCCACGATGCCCTCCCGCCTCCGCCTCTCCTAATCCGGCCCTGTAAATAAGTTTAAAATATGTATATTGCTGTAGACTGTTTCAGTGCCTCAGTAAAATAATAGCACATACCGTGGTCTATAATTTACACGTATGTGGTTGTATAACGTTGTAATTTGTACAATTTTCTGACACAATCATCGTGTTCTCAAAGTTTAGGGAGTCTCGTAACACAGCTCGTAGTTTCAACATTCGTTCCCTTTCAAAACTAAAGTTTTAACCTAAAGCATTCTCGGTAATACGATAGCCCAGAAGCAACAGTCAATTAACTAATTGTGACCAAACCGTCCACTTCTTTGTTCAGTTAATGATAACTACATTTAGTTAATTATAATTATTTGAAGGGCACAGAAATGATGTTAATTTTTACCCGCTTAATGTTGAAGTTGTGCCAGGGATATGTTTTAATTTGATGCCACTTTTATTTATCTATTAATTTTTAACTTTTTTGTTAATGCATTTTTTAAAAAAAAATTGCTATCAATATATTTTTTTTCACAAATATAACTAACATTCTTGTTAACTATTCCAATTAAGCTTAAGCTTGTGCCTAGTGATGGTTCAAGTCAATAGTCGAATGTTGGATTACGCTTCACAGACCGTACCCTTAACCATTAGACTATTAACGCGTCAAAGTATTTATAAGACGCTTGAAAGGGTTTTCATATTATTTTTGTTGGCAAATGACTCTGGATTCTGTAGATGTACCAAGGAACACAACATAAAATCGAATAAAATTGGTTGCTGATTAAGATATTAGTGGGGTAACAAAGCAAGATTAGATAAATTATCGACATATAAGGAGTAATTGTCTATACAAATAAATCTGGAATGTCAGTTTGTATTATTAAAATAACTACTTTTTACAACATGCATATGTTATGCAATGTGTATACGGTACATATAGCAATACGCAATATAACATTTTATACAATTTTTGTCCATCTGTCTGACGGGAGTTTCACTGGCAGATAGCCTACTGTTATTGCTCTATGTTAAGCGAAGCTGGCAGGATCAGTATAGTAGACTTTAATGTTTTTTTGATCAGTCACTAATTTGATTTGAGGTCGATATTTGCGTTTATTATATTTGTTTAACGATATTTTTGTGTTAGCCCAAGAGAGCCTTTTGTCCCAAGTAAACAATAAGACGAAGGGATTCCGAAAGTCGAAGAGGGCGAGGAATGCTTCGTTGGTTAGACGGTGTGAATCGGGACGCCAAAGAAATTGGCATAGGTAGCTGGAGGACTGTGGCCACGGATAGACCGAGCTGGAGGAAGTTGCTTGACCATGCCGAAGCCCACAAATGGCTGTAGAGCTTAAAGAAGAAACAGACAGAAAACAGGCATAGATGAGCAAAAGAGCGAGATATGTGGTAGTCGTCTCCTCTGAGATTTTTAAGAATTTACAATTTTATTCCAAGAAACAACTCAAGTCAATATATATTTACATGCATCATCACTTTATACTTAACAAATAAATATGGCAATAGTCATTTTGTGATGATTTAATTGCATTATAACATAATTATGAACTACGGCTGAGATAACCTTCAAGCTATTGGAGATGATTACCAACCATTTGCCCTTACGCTCTTACATTGAATTACTACATACACGGTCAAGGATGGCAAAGATCAGGTGCTCTATTTGTCCATTAGCGTCTTCTCTATTAAAACGTTATCGTTAAGGGCATTTTAGAGAAGTATAGTAGTGCAGTTTTAATAGAATAACGGTTAAAATACACACCTTTCCTGTAAGCTCCAAGGAATACGGCCATTAACAGCATTCTCCCACCTGGGACTCCACACAATTGACTCGTTGCGGTGGCGCTAGACAAGGACGGAAGTAATTTACGATTGGTCTGAAAAATACTCGGACAGTCTGGGGCCACGCCCCGCGCCGAGATTGTTGAACCCCGGCTTCTCTCCGGTCTTATGTCTGTTCAAATCCTCTCGGCGCTAAATAATTAAAAATTATAATTACCCTAGTAATTGAATTTGATTAAAGTTGTCGGCTAAATTAAAACATTGATTCCTTTTGCGCGAATGAACTAACCCGATCAGCCAGTAGGCTTCTACAGTTTCACCGGGATTTTTAGAGGTTACCTCTTTATGGAGTAAATTGGCGCAAGGACCTCGGCAGTTACTCTATTAAACGGGCACGGTATATGGTATTTCGACCCGAGAGAACCGAACCACGACTTGGTTAGTAATATCTAAAAACTATATAATAATAAAATTCCAAGAAAATCCATTTTATTTATTTATTTTTAAAATATCACGATATTTAAGGTTTTTTTTAAAGCTAACAATATACCTTTTTTTAGAAATATTACTAAAATTCTTGTTAACTATTCCAACTAAGCTTAGACTTGTGCTAGGAGATGTTTCACGTTCAATAGCCGATTGGTTGATTCGAATCTTACGATTCACAGATCGTTCCCTTATCTATTAGGATATTGACGCTTCGATATTATTTACAATATATCAATTTGAAAATTTCTTGACAATACTCAATTTACACCAGCAAGCGCAGTAGTGTGGGACGTCCACCCGCAAGGTGGTCTGACGACCTCATAAAGGTCGCAGGACGCAGCTGGATGCGGGCCGCTTACAACCGATCCTTTTGGAAATCGTTGGGGGAGGCCTATGTCCAGCAGTGGATGTTTTACGGCTCAAATGATGATGACTCAATTTGTATTCCTGTTGGATTGTCAGCGATTTAGTCATGAAAATGCATGTGTGTGTACTAAATACATTTTGCATTTATTACGTGTATTATTTATTATACAGTATCATACACATTCCTTCACAAAAACATTAGTTAACGTACATATACTTACAAGTAAAGCGATATCAAATCAGTGGTATACATATATAGTGCACCAACAAAAAAAAACAGGCGCTTCATTAACAACCTCCATTTATGAAGTTGGGTAAAAAATAAGCCCTCTCTCTTTTAAATTCTAGCGGACAGACAGGCGAAGCAAAAGCGGTCTGCTTTTCATCAAGGTCATTAGGTCCAATACAGCGCGTGCCAATCGTAACAATATACAAATTAATGTAAATTTATTTATTAAATCGTCTTGGGCATTCCAGGAACATCTAATGCATAAAGAAATGTGCAAATATGGTACCGAAAATATATTTACCTGTTGTTTGTATGGACGTATTTTATAAAGTATATTATTATGTTTGGTTAACAATAATAATCTATACAAGCAAATAGAATTGAAGTGTATGATATATTAAAATAAGCGCTTTTTATATATATACCAAAATAACAGTTTTTTATAATTTCTGTCCGTCTCTCTGTTTGTTGGGACTGAGCTCTGGAATGGCTGGACCGATTTTGACGGGAGTTCACTTGCAGACAGCTGATATAATAGGAAGTAACTCTTGGCTACTTTTATTTTAGATAAAATTTAACCAACTTTTAATCAAAGGTAGTACCGCGAAGCGCAGCTAGTATGTAATATTTATAGCACTCGCTATTCGTACTGTTCGATAGTTGATAGGTGTCGCGTTCGTGACACTGGGACAAGTGACCCCATTCCAATTCTGCATTGATGAGCGCGGTATGAACGAGTCATTTAAATATATTTATTAAATACACAACTCTTAGGACAAGCATTAAACAAAAAAACTTATAAATTACGCTAACAGTCTAACTATGTCTTACTATAAAGTAACAACCCCTATATATGTATGTTGGGTCAGGCCCTTTGTGAAGAGACTACTAAAGCACATACCGCCACGTGTCTTTAGTGCAGATTAGCGGTCATATATCTTAGAAGCATTTTCTCACAATAAATGGAGTTTCTTGTGTCACAACTTCTCCCAGCGGCATCGCTTCCCAAACTTGTACTTAAAGTTAGCTAAAGCAAAGCTACCGACCGAGTCGTGATTCGAACGATAACGCGATTAAAGTAACCGTCCAAGTCTAGGTCCCTCTTGGGAGCTCGCGCAGTGTTGCTCTGAATAGAGGTTCAGGCTAAAGCTACCTAACAGCTCTGCCACGTCTCTATTGCGATCAGCTTCTGTGGCCAATCACTGTAGATACGTAACCAAAAGAAAAGCGCGATAATTGCTTTCGCTACACAATTAACAATTTCATTGGTGCCGGCACCGAAGATCGAACTTTGTTTACTATTGTAATATGCAGCCTTCCGGCTTTTGAGCTACCACAGCTTTTTTCATGCGTGAGAAAAGTTGGTGCTGGACTTGTAACTGTTTTGTTGATGAATATGAACTTTTAGTGGTCGAATCGACTCTCTCTGGACATCAGCGTGTATTAGGGGTTGATATGGACTATGTATAACTTAAATTTGTTACAATTATTAAAAGAAAACGAACTGTATACATAATTTAATTTGTGGAGCAGAAGTATCCCTCTGCGAAATTCTGAAGTTTGTCTGATCTTGATTAAAGTTACAGACGTGACACATGCCTTAGAGATTTTTCTAAAATATGCAGGTTTCCACACGTTTTTTTTTACTTCCGAGCGCGTGCTAAATCAGCACATAAAATAGCATCAGCAAATTTATTGGTGCCGGCAACGGGGATCGTACTCTGGTTGCTAGCGTACTATGCAACTTGAGACAACCGCCCGGACACAGATAATGCGGCTCTTATCTTGATTGCTATTAATGAATTGTTTTAAAATTTATACTATTCACCTAACCCAGATTGGTCGATGTGTAATTTTTTGTTAAGGGGATTTCTTCGGGAGAGGGATTAATCTTTTTTTTTTTTTTTTGTTCACGGGGAGGAAATCTTCAGAATGTATGACGAGGGGCTCCGGGATCTCCAGTGGAACGCACCGGAGCCCCTCTGCACTGTGCTCAAGGAGAGCACGTCCCGGGGGGGGAGGTTACTCCCTCCCCCCCTGTGCCCTCGCAGCGCACGATGTCGCCTTCTTCCCGGGTCCACTTTGGTGGACGACTCAGGCCCCCACCCTTGTCGCCCAGTGAACCCGAGGCCCCTTTTAATCGCCTTCTACGACAGGCAGGGGATACCGTAGTCTTATTCTTGAGAGCCCAGAACTACAGGGCTGAGAGGGATTAATCTACAGTAAGATGGCGCACAAATTGAATTCTTAATAACATGCCAACGTTTCCATTCATAACATGCATCAAAGAAAGATTTTTTTCGAAACGAAAGCTAAATCGTAACTTGTTTTTTTACTTATGTATTATTCAAGCTTTTGTTGTAAACGGATTGAAATTGCTTTTCTTTTATGCATAACCTGATACTTAACCCCCAAGCCTGCTATACTTTAATCGCTCTGGAGGCAGTATACTGAACAGTGTCACAGAGTCTTCACCATCGGCCCTCAAGATGCACTGCTAGATTACATACTTATGTTGTGGACATCCCTCAAACCTGAACGAAGCTCTATACCTCGTCTTTAATTAATCGTACAACAAAAGACTGAAATAGTTTGGCCGCGTATTTCATTCCCTCCGATTATAATGTGGGCGTCGAGATTAGAGTGGAAATGCATTTACTAATCTAGTACACCTTACAACGACTAGATTTCCACTTAACATCAAGTGGTCCAATGACCACGATCCCACTTGCGTAGAAGTTCTTCAGTCATAAGCCCTCTAGTCTACGTAGTCTAATAGGTCTGCCATTAGGCTTCTGTTTAAAATGAAGGCTAAAATTGATATTCGAACTGTGTAGTTTAATCGACTTCAACAAAGGAGGTTTTCAATTCGTCAGTATGGTTTTTTGTTTGTTACCTAATAACTTCTGATTGGGTGACCGATTTTGACGATTCCTATTTATGTTTGTTTGTGTTTGATGTGTCACGTCAATAGTCAAATGGAATTGAACCTAATACGACCCTACGTTTTGTAGACTTGCCCTAAACTATTTACGCCTCAAATTGCTATTGTATGTAATGAGGAAGTACCACATCGTCACAGAATGTTCGCGAGACGCCCTCTTTGTATTTCCCAATTATCTTAGGAATATTACGACATAAAATTAATCAGAACCTAACCAAACTCAAAACTACTCGTGAAGTTCTCTTTTCCAATAAAAATGAATCATCGAAATCGGTTGGCGAGTTATTCGTCTATGCGCACATATTTAAGACTTATATGTTTTTCTTATGATTTGACCAAATTTAAATTAGGATAACAACACGCCTTTCAAATAATAACACGAATCAAATTATCAAAACGGGTTCACCCAACCCAAAGTTATGGAGTAACAAACATTAAAAAAAACATACAAACAAATTGAGAACCTCCTCCTTTTTGAAGTCGGAAAAATGTCCTTTCCCGTCATATTATAACCAGCCTACAACATACCACCGCTGCATATAGATCTCTCCAAAAGCATTCCATTGATATCAATGATCCTCGGCCACTCTCATACAGCTCCTGCCGGCCGTCCTGCGAAGATCGTCTCCGCGGACTTCACTCTAGAACTCGTCACACCCAACGGTTATCCGTTCTACGGCTGATATGGCAGGCCCATTAGCGAAGACAGAGTCATAAATTCATTTGTTAAAAAATGTAAAGAGTAGCCTGTCATAAGTCACACGTTCGTTAGAAACATTGTCGAGCTATTTGAGTGGGTGGGGTGCGCACACGCAGCCGCTGCTGTGCTTTAATGATATCATATTTCTTCGAATTACTGATATAAATTGATGTCATATATCTTAGAATAAAGCGTACCATATTTCTTCGGATTTCCAGTTTCTGCTAATCACTGTTGCTAGCTTGTTTGTTTATAATCTTTGCGATAGCTTTCCGATTCTAGTGTGCCTAAATGGTCTGAATCACGGTTCGATCAGGCATCGCAATTAGATTACTTTTTTAGTTCTAGCAATAATACAATTACCGCTACCTCTGTAAGTGTTGGCTTTGAGTGGAACAGGTTGCAGAAGCAACTAGCAATGCTTCTTATAATAGGGAAATGTCAGCGAGTCGTAGTGGCCTTTCGTTCAACAGATTTAGTAGTTTAAAGGAAATAATTGAAATAATTACGGCGGGTAATAAATGGATATCTAAGTGTCTACATTGATATAAGCAACGGTTGTATTGGTAACTAGTTTATAATTAAGGCATTGATTAGTACCAGGAATCCTTACACAAATTATAGTTAGTAATAACTTCTTCCAGACTTATCTGTGGGAGTCATCTAACAGTAGAGCGAGCCGTAGTTCGTCCCTTTCGGCTTCGTAACGGATTGCGCACGCGCAACAATAACTTTCACCTAAACCATGCTGAGGTTACCCCACACCGGGGACCATTGTGTCGAATTACTAGCAAAAGAGGTTCAGGCTAAACGATCTAAGAGGGTCACCTATCAATCCAGTGAAACAGTAAAAGTCAGATTCTCTAGCTAATCTATCTAGTAAATAGTCAAAAATATATCCCGGTCGCTGCAGTCCCTGAGACTCTGAAACCTTGCTTTAAGGCCCGGTTATAAAATGTCAATTTAATCTATTCCTGTACGCCGCTCATTATAGGAGCATGGATGACTTGGCTCCATCGGTGAAATGCCACGACATCAAAATACCGGCGTAGAGGATTCTTTCACCAGAAATTCATCAAGATGTACGTTTATAAATGGCACACTATCTTTTTTAAAAGTATATTTACGAAACACAAAAGTCGACTTAAAATCAAACCGGATCACACTATAAACTATATTCTTTTCGAAGTGTCATAAGGTATATTACGAAGTTCTGGCGTCTTTATCTCTTCTTCCATTTGTGTTCGTTGTCCTTATGAAGTACTTCCTTAGATTTCAATTGTCATAATACTATCATCTTCTCAATCAACAATCACTGACCCGACCTCAGGAGCGAGGAAGCTGGTGGCTATGGCCATGCAACATTGATGACCTTCTTTCTCACTTCATGCGGTCGATGTGTGTGTTATCAAGGATAGGATATGATAGGGCTGACATGTCCAAAAGGCAAGATTCTCTAAAAAATAAAGAAAAAAAATCCATTTACCTGCACGAGTATACGGAACCCAAGGTCTACGACAGCAAAATTTAAAGGGGATCTAGTTGGAACCAAACCCTTTCAAACAAAAATACCCTACTTTTTTGAAGTCTGTTAAAAAATATGGTTATTATTTTGCACAAGCACGATTGATCGCCAAAGCCATTGGGGTCAGTACATGTCAAGGTTCTCGCGGCCGAGTTTAGTTTTACTATCGACCCGTTAATTCGCGCTCGGTTAAATCGCATCACCCGGCCGGCGTGGCGTGCTAAGACGACGTTTCGTTGCTCTTCATACTCCGCGAATGTTATATTTTTAAAACCACACCCGTTTACACCTCAAACATACCAACTCTTAAATAGTTTATAGTAAATATTTAGGGGCCTTGAATGAATTTGTTTCGTAGTATTTATTACAACTGATGAATGAACATGTGTAATAAATATAAAAGGTGTTATGGCCCAGCAATGATAAAGTAAATTTAGACAAAATTTAGTTTTGTATTTTGTCTCGTCCATTATGGTACTCATTATACGATCTTAGAATGTTTTTCCTCTCAAAGAACATGACCCTTGGGTGATAATTGAATCTCGGGAACCGTCGTATCAGAATGCTATCGTGAATAGAGTAATGGCCTAAGGCGAAATTCCCTTGCGTTGAGTTACTACTGGAGGTTTTCACATTGAAATAGCCTAAGAGCTCGGCCACCTCTCAAAAACCCGTTAAAATTGTAAAGGCGTCCTGGTCCATTAGCGTAGAACATTCCGAAAACAAATACAGATACTCTCCTATAAAAAAATAATATGCATTATTACTACAAAACAATTATAAATGAACATGTTTTCCACATAAAATCGTAATGGTTTTTCGAAATTGAGACCCGTAGAACTTCTTGTGATTCGTTCAAAGCAAATAATTGCGACACTTGGTCGCTAAAATTCCCAGTTTGGCCCTGTTGGGTCACATTCGGGTTGGAGTGTTATTGCGCATAACTTTAACAAATTATGCAATTAATTGAGAGGCTTCATAGTCCCTTAAAGTCCCAGTCCGGCCTGGTTACGTTACATTCGGCTTGAAATGTTATCGCGCGTAACTTTAACAAATTGAAAGCTGGTACAGCTCTTAGAGTGCACAGTCTGAACCTCGTCGCTTCGTTATAGACCTTAGTTTGTCATTCGAGGGTAGTCGAAATGGCTCTATTCGTTGCAGAAGGCTATGTATTCTACCATGAAATTAGTAAAAATGATTAGATAGAATTCAGTATTACTGGAAAGTTTTAAAGCGCCGTGGTTCGTACGTAATCACGAACTCCACGTCGACACAGGGCTACCGTTCTTTAAGCAGGCATCTCGACGGTTTTTCGAGACTCCCACCAAACATTCAAATAAACTTCTTTTAAGTGCCGACACTTACAAGGAGCGTTGCTGTAGTTTCTTCGGCCACTTCTTCTCCCAGCGCCAACGCGAAGTGGCGTATAAGTTAGTTTAGCTTAGATTGCCCCATTTAGATTTATCAATAAAATAGCTACCGTGGTGTTTCGGCCCTCTCGGGCGCCCTCGGATGGTAATGCTTACGCGGAACATAGTAACCGTCCAAGCCGAGGTTATCAATCATCGGGGGGGGACCCTTCTGTCGAGTTACTAGCTAATAGAGGTTCAGGCTATGCGACCTCTCAATCCGGTGAAGCAGTAAAGGCCAGCCTCTCTGGCCAACTCTGTAGTTCGTTCCTAAAAAAAAAACTATCGCATTAGCTATAAGTGCCGCCCTGTCTAAGTAGACGCATCTTGAATCTGCGACGCTTTGATTGTATGAGTTTATGGAATTGTTATTTTCATGTCGGTATATTTTTGAAACACCTAAGCTTGGTTGTTGCTACCATTTCATCATCATCGAGATAAATAGCGATATATCTGACATTTTACAGACCTTATAAATCCTAAAGAATAAAAGACTTATGCGTATACATATAGGTAAACAAACAAGTGTGCTTTAGTCCTCACGACCGAAAACTTATTTAGTTCCATCTAGATGTATAATATATACATGATTGTTAAAGAGGGAAAGATAATGTGCGCCCGTACTGCTCTCTCTTGCTTCTACAGTGTGATTCAAGCAATAGGCCTGCACTGTGTCTTAAATATACAAAACGTAATTGGAGACAAAAACTAAAAGAAAAGTGCGCTGGCATCTCTCTCTTGCCCTTACAATAATATACGAGACGCAATTCTCTTTCTACCTTGTACTAGTTTGTATCTCCGTCTCAACTACCCTTCGCCACTCTCATTCACATTATTCGTAACGCATACAACGCATTCGCAGTTTACTCCTTAATTCAAGTATGCGTAAAGAAGATTTAATTCGAAAATTTAAGCATTTGATTGCACGAAATTTTGAAATAGGTTACAAAGGTGTTATCTTTCCGATATATTTATGTATGTACGTGTTTGTGCAGGGCGCCGAGGACAAACTGACAATGATCCGCGCATACCGCAGCCAGGTGGAGAAGGAGCTCCGCGACATCTGCTCCGACATCCTGGGCGTGCTCGACAAGCATCTCATCCCTAGCTCGCAGACCGGCGAGTCCAAGGTGTTCTACTACAAAATGAAGGTAAGCATTCTGCTTCTTCATCGTGCCCACATATAAGCTGCCTCCATCGAGTGCGGTCATGGGTGGAGTGGACTGCATACTGGAGTGCACGATATAGATCGGTATCACTTAAAATATCTTAATATGAACGCGACAACTCGATATTATCGAATCATCTAATATCGTTATATTTCATCATGAGCCAAATGTCGTATGAATGTTAGTGCACTCCTTTTAATGGAATATGCAACAATGTCCTGGTAATGCGACGTTTTCAATATTTTCATGCCACGTTCGACTCGAACTCAATAGATGTGGTGTTCGCCATTACAGCGGTGCGCGGGGGTGGGGCGGGCTATCCTGCCGTCTCCCCCATCCTTCGTTTCGCTAATCGATAATCCGTCCCTGGGCATGCGTAGTGCACGCCGTCCCTGGCTGCTCCCCGCTGCTATCACGATGTCTGGAGGCTATACCGGGCACCCGCTCTCCTTACGATCTCTTCACACAGATTGAATATTAGAATTGAATATCTTTTAAACCAAAGAATCGAGCTTACATGTAGCTCAAGCCTTATCATAATAATAAGCGGTTAGCCTTTCACAAGTTTATAAGCACTATAACTGTCTACCCCAGTTGGGTAAAAATGACATGATACCTTGTGTAAATTAAACCGAGCAACGAGCGTCTTCTTACAGAATAGCCATTCTCTCCAATATTTTGAAATTAAAAATAAGTAAATTGAACTATATCCTATCCCTGAATTCTTTTTCAACCCTTAACGAGGGTAGAAGTTATGAAGGCGTCTACCGGTACTTACGATTGTCGGAATCTTACGCACAATGAATGACTTTAAAGTTTTATTCAATCGAATTTAATTGTTTTAATTATATTACATGTGTGCGATAGGGTGAGGTCTCCATGCACTGGGCACAATTTGTTTTAGCAGGTTGTTTGTACTTTAAAAATTAAAAAATAGCAAATCATTGGTACACTAGGCTATCACTGCTATAATTACCACACTACATAAATGTGGTGTAGTGATTGTTACCTAAAAAAAATTACTAAGAGTACGGCAATTTCTATGAAGTGAATGTTTATGTTTTGTTTATAAGATGACACACATCAGACTGATTTCTTAGAGGGTCTTCGATATGTTCGTTGTTGGGATGTTCATGAAAAAATTATATCAATATAACATATCGTAATGTTTTATCGATACTATGCGATATTTTGTATAAATATATCGGTATTTTCCATATACCGTTATTTGTTTATATTTAAGTAGCTCAAAAAAAACACGAAACAGTATCAAATTTATACAACTATTGCGGCCATCGTAGAAAGTAGGAGTGTAGTAACATACGACATTTAGTTATTGGATGAAATATTTAGATAATTAAGTAACATCGGATTGTAGCGATATATCGCGTTCGCCCGATGTAAAAATAGCTTTTAAAAATTCTACTGAATAAGTAAGAAGGTTTTAAACTATTCAAATATTAGTCATGGGCGGCAACCACGACGTCCGAATCCACGTACTATATCTGAGAAAAACATGCGTAGGCGCACCGCGACGCAGGCATACCGGAAGCTATGATGTCAGCCTCCGTGAATGAACGTTTACTCGCGACGAGTGCCATTCTCTTGTCGCCTGCATTGTGCCGGCGCGGGACAATCGAACGGCCGGAATTATGCAAGGAGAACAATCGGACAGGCGAAATTATGCCTTCACTTGATGTGTTTTGTCGGAATTAATGAGATCCTTGATACAAAGATACGATTTGTAATTCCACTGCACCTTACATCGGCCTGCGAAGTAGATTGCTATTAAATTGCGAGTAAAAAACGTTATTACGCACAACCACTATGTATTTCCGAATTAACGTAAGAAAATTACGAAATATAATTAATCAGAAACCTATCAAACTCTCCGAATAACTTTTAAGAATATCGTAGCCAATTAAAAAATTAATTATCGAAATCTCGAAAGGTTGGTTGATATTGAGTAATTCGTCCATTTGTTGCGCAAATTCTTTTGAGGCTTACAACTTCTCATGGATGCCATGAGAAAATCATGTAAGCCTTAAATTAGCATAAAAATTCAATTGCATTGTCAGAATTGGACCAAATGAACCAAGATAAGAGACCACATGGAGGAAGTACCAACTTTCAAATAAAAAAAAGTATGATCGAAATCGGTTCACCCAGTCGAAAGTAATGAGACGCAACAAACATAAAAAAAACATACGGATGAATTGAGAACCTCCTCCTTTTTGAAGTCGGTTGATTAAAGTATTTTTTTTATTCGTTAATGCCGCAGTTTCATTTTCAAGCAAGCTCAACTAGTCGTAAAGTTTTAGGCGAGCTCTTATAGAACAATAAAAATAAATAAAAATAATCTTTTATTTCATCAATAACTATATAACTATTAGCCTAAATTTACAAATATCTTATATCTATTAACATTATATTGCAGGTATCTTTTATTAAGGTTTGGCTAGTTTTGCAATATCAGATAACTAACCACCCTCCGTACTAGTTCAAGAATTGTATGACGGCAGAGTAGTGCGGCTAGTTGTTTACGTTTAAAAAAGTCACAGTACAGGCAAAATCAGTCACAATAATATCCTAATTTAATTGACTCCCTCGGTAGTGCTGTACTGATGGCGACTGGACCGTGGGGGGTTTAGTCGATGCGCGTCCGTCATAATACCTCATCGTCATCAGGGCGTGTATGCGCCTTTTACCCACGAAAATATTAATGAAAAAAACAAGTTACGCCGTTGTTAATAACAGGGCAACTGTAATAACTGCATTGATGATGCCTACAGTTATACTTATATATCGACGTTGATAAGCAAAAACGTAGTAAGTGACACATATGGCCATTTTCTCTTTTTTACGTCGTTGGAATAAAAAAAAGACACGTCGAATTATATATGACTTGTAACAATTAAATGATAAATAGCGAAAATAGGATTTTCAAGATTGACACTTCTCTCTTTTTTGTACCGTAAAACGATTTTCTTTTTGGAAAACTGTGGGTTAATGCTGTGGTACAATATTTATTCAGCAAAAAATAATAAATATTGTGTCCAAAAACGACAGCTCTAACGACAGTCCGTCCACAAACACGAAAGTTTAATATTTTTTTTAAAGTTGAAATGTTTTTCGGCTCTGGTGAACAATTTCAGTTTTGTGGGTTTTACTACGTTTTTGTTTTCCAGCGTCCGATATACAGACAGCTGAGTGACCTAATTACATACTACCCGAAGATTAAGGCAAGGCTGCCGTGAAAGGAGAGTACGCGGCTTGAATTATTGAATTGTCTTCCCGAGTACTTTGCGTATAATGGCGCAGTAAGATATAGTAGGAGGCGCACGGCTCGCTGATTAATATCTGATAAGGCCGCCCTTGATCTTATTGAGATCGCTTTACGAGAGACGCCGTCGTACAAGTGGAGCTCGCGTTCGTAGGGCAACGTTTACTCAGTGAATTGATTCATGATCAAAGGCTTGCTTTCATCGGAGATAGGCCTTCCCCAATGCCTTTCCGTTACTTCCGGCTAGCCTTATAAGTTACTTTAGTACATTGGACATCAAATATCAGGGGCCAATTGTGCCAATTTTTTTAGTAATATGGCAGTTTCCACGCATCACTGACACTAGTTACACTTGTTGACAGTATACTTGTTTCGGTTGTTTATTTCGTGCATTATAACAGACGGAAAGAAATACATCGATAAGAGCTCAGACTGGAGTGAGTGACCAAGTGAGGCCAATTGAAATGGAGGTGGATGATGTGATGACATGATACAAAACCCCAAAGACAAATGGAGCAAAATTCTGACGGAATGGTAACCCAGATATGGCAAACGAATGTACGAAGGCAACAAATGAGATGGGAGGACGAACTAAAACTGTAAGGACTAACTGAAGAAAAGTTATAAAGATCGAAAGCAGTGGAAATCGTTAGAGGAGGCCACAAATGAGTGTCAATAAGGGAGAAACATAAATACATTACGACATTTTACAAATATATTTATTAGTCTTATATCAATCAGTCGATTCAATAAGTACAAATATAAATAAAAACGTAAAAAATAAAATTAGGTTTCGGGGACAATTACAATTGAATTGTCTGTTCATCATCATCATCAGCCTGTCTCTCCACTGCTGGAAATAGGCCTTCCACCACATACGATCCTCCGCTTTTCCGCATCCAGCCACTTCCAGTTATGCTTACAAGGTCATCGGTCCATCTGGAGGAGGCCCTACATTTCTCCGGCCTATGCGTGGCCTGCATTTTAAGACCTTCCTCCCCTATCTACCGTCACTGAATCGGCAGATGAGGCCGGCCCACTGCGACATCAACTTGTCGAGTTTAAGAGCTATGTCGACTACCTTTGTTCTCCATCGAATTTCTTCGTTTTTCGGATTCCCTTAGAGAAATGCCGAGCATATCTCTTTCTATTGCTTGTTGTGCGACTTATTTGTTAATCGTTAACATTTGTTTGGTAGAATACGACTATAACCATAGTGTCAATTTGCTTACCATCGCTAAGTCTATTTACACGTTGTTCAAATATCTTCAAATGGGGTTGTCGTAAATGTGACGGTTAACTATACATTGTTCTATAGGAGCGTGTGTGCGTCACACTCGCCATGAATCCGATTAATGTGCTCTAATGAGGTTGATGACGCGTTTCCTCATCAGCCCGTGTCACCGGAGGACACGTTATACCTTATCTTTATTGTACCAACGATGCCCCGCCGTGAACCCTACGGCCAATGCGTTAAACCCTTATATAATAATAATAACTTTATTAATATCACAAAAACAAACATGTTACATATACAGGAGCTCTGTCTCCTGAACTACGTACAGTGTACCTGTATCTCAGGAGACAGTGTATCATAGACAGTTATATAATACTCTATTTTTAAAGCTTTTGAAAATATTCTTGAAAATTTACTCTATAATTGTTAACAACCAAATATAAAATTATTATAACGACAGAGTATGAAAATATATGATAGGCACACTTTTCTTTAATTAAATAATATATTTGTTAATTAAAATATTATGTACATCTATTATTTTATTGTATATAAAATACACAAGGCTAATAACTATTTATACACGTATTATATATTTATTACTGACGTCATTAGGTAGTCGGGCATCCTTGTGACAACACATACTGTGACGGTGTCTAAAATTAATTCCAAAAAAAACGTGTCAGAAGAAGTTAGGTGTACTAGTGTAACATGTTGTGCGTGTTGCAGGGCGACTACCATCGGTACCTGGCGGAGTTCGCGACGGGCAACGACCGCAAGGAGGCGGCGGAGAACTCGCTGGTGGCGTACAAGGCGGCGTCCGACATCGCCATGACCGAGCTGCCGCCCACTCACCCCATCCGCCTTGGACTCGCGCTCAACTTCTCGGTAAGTCACACCCCCACATCTTTCTGGGGTCTGGAAACCAGACAGCAACCACAAAAGTTTTCTTTCCGGACGCTATTAAAGCTTATTATTTCTCCGAAAGCATGGACAGTATTTGTGCTCAAATAATGACCGGACACAATGGTTTCTCTAGTATGTATATACATTTAGATTCAGAGAACTCCTCATGTGTCTGATAAAGAATAGGGAGAAATTTTTGTCCATATAATAACAATGTCCATTGTATAGTAGTATATAACACATGAATGTGAAATAGTTATATGAACAAAAATAGATGTTAAAAATATTAGCATAATTTTAAAAGATAAGCATATTAGTAACATGTTCCTCAAATATCGTAAATACATGCTGATAAGGCAGTAAGAAGACAAGACGAAAATATAGATAAAATAAAAAATAGAATTTTTTTTTTAGGTATAAACTAGCGCTTGACCACGATCTCTCTAGTGTCGGTCCCTCATGTCTGAGGATCGTGGTCACCATCACGGTTGCATCTGGAGCAGATGATCTGCCTCCACCGGCTTCTAAAATAAAATTCTTAAAATTACCTTTAAATCGTCACAAAATGTCCATAAGAAAAATGACTGAATTAAAGTCCCTGAGCTGCCGAATGTCACGGGAACAAAAAATACTTTCTTTTATCACATACTCTGATTGGCCAGAAGGCCCGAGTTTCACCGAGAATAGAGAAGTGGCCAAGCTGTTAGCTAAAACTCGGTAGGAGTAAGTAAATGCCAAAACTTTTGTAATATAACTAATACATTTTAAAGAGTGTTCGTGCGTAGTCGCCATTAATCCGCCGCTGCCTGTCGCGGTAAGATAATTACAATTTCGTCATCGTTCTTTAATGTGTATTTTGAGCGTAGTTTTTGTTTTTGAATTAAAACTTCGTTACGCACGCTTGACTTGGGAAGTAAACTAGTGATACGAAAAGTGTGATTGGGCGAGGCGAATGAACAGCCCTGTAGTTCAGGGGCTCTCAAGAATAAGACTACGGTATCCCCTTCCTGTCGTAGAAGGCGACTAAAAGGGGCCTCAGGTTCACTGGGCGACAAGGCTGGAGGCCTTTGTCGTCCGCCAAGGTGGACCCGGGAAGAAGGCGACATCGGCTGGCCCGTGACGCCTTGCACTGCGAGGGCACAGGGGAGGAGGGAATAACCTCCCCCTCCCCCGAGAAGTGCTCTCCTTGAGCACAGTGCAGAGGGGCTCCGGTGCGTTCCCCTGGAGATCCCGGAGCCCCTCATCATGCACCGAGGAAGGGCCGCCGGGGAGGTTTTAGTGGATAAAAACCCCACATAACCGCCGCCTTCCCCCCATAAAGCGGGGTATCTTTTTGAAGATTTCCTCCTCGTTAACAAAAAAAAAGGGGAATGAGAGTTGAGAGGGAGATATTAGTGAAGATAGAGAGTGGCGTTTCGTATATTAGTTTTTATAATGATTACATTAGTGACTTGCATAATTGATTTAATTACGATCCTAGTTCATGGAATGTAATGACGTTATTCACGTATGATAAGGTACTCCAGATAGTTCGTGTTGTACACGATCATCTCCGTAAACTTTGTCACCTTAAATCCCAAATCTGTTTAAAATTTCAACGGCAATTAAATTCTACCCATATATCATTAATATTGAAGCTCAGTTGGTCAATCTCTGAAGGTTGGCAGACCTTGGCAAAGGTCGCCATGCGTGCCAAGCGGTTGATAAACAAGGTTCAACGCACTCGCGACCTTATCGATAACTTATAATCTATTGAGTGATAACATTCTGTGGGTTTTTTGTTTTCTATTGCGTTGTCTACTACACGCTTGACACGATGAAACTGACTGAAATATTTTTCCTTCTGAATGCTTACTATTACAGTCAACTCTGTCAGAGCATTGTGTACAAAATGAACGTTCATTGGTATAGTGGTCGATGATTATTGTTTGGTTTAGTAGTATTTTAATTGATGCACTAAGCTTTACCGATGGCGTACTACCGGCATAGTTCTTAGGATAGACTGAACCTGTATCGCTAATAAATCGACACATGGGTCCCCCGGTGAGGGGTTATCTCGGCTTGGACGGTCACTATGTTACGCGTAAGCATTCCGATCCGAGGACGCTCGAGAGGACTGAATGAATGATGGAATGATAATTGATATGACTGTAGTGGTAGTCATAATGAAACATTACTGTCAAATAGCATACTCATTTATTACGTCATTTGTAAAATTGAAAAATTTGAACTCGGCGTTGTGGAAACTATTTCCATTATTCATATTTATCATAACCGCGTGCGTTTCATTCAATCATATTATCTTTGGTTAACTGCTGATTAATACTGTCAGGTGTTTCAATAGCGTCGACTTCAAATCAAACGTTAAAAGATATTACGCCTCTTTGTATTTCCGAATTTAAAAAAATCAGTACATAACCAAACTTTCATCAAACTGTTCTTGATGTACATCCTTTCTAGTAAAAAGAGGAATCATTCATCGGTTTTCGTGATATTGAGTTATTTGTCCATTCGTAGCGTACATACTTAACGCAAATTTCAGACCTATATGGTTTGGATGTCATGACATGTTTGGTCATGGATGTCGCAGAATTAGACTAAATTGAAATAGGACCGCACATAAAGCACTAGCTTCAATTAAAAAAAGAATTATCCAAATCGGTTTTAGCAATCGAAAGTTAATGAGGTAACAAACATAAAAAAAAGAACATAGACGAATTCAGAATCTCCTCCTTTTTTGAAGCCGGTTGAAAAGCACATTCGCTGTCCAACACAAAATAATGGATCAATGAAAATTAATGTTGTTAAATTTTTCTTAGCTTACCACAACAAAATATATCCACAAGTAAAAGTAGATGTGTATGCCACGAGTAGAGGTGGTAGTGTGACACAATTGTAACACCATTGAAGAGTCCTCACGAAGGCCGATAGCGCGGCTATTTGCGGCTTATCTGGCGAGTTGCCTCATCACCGGTGACGAGATGTTTGCTTATCGCCGCCACGTCACAACGCCCCAACTGCGTCTACACCACATTTGCCAATCGTGTATTGCTGGCCCGTTTTTATAAACACTGATAGCATTATCGATGTATTTGTCGTTTGTACTGTACACAAGTTATGTACGTATTAAAACAAAAAAAAACGAGACCACACGACTGACGTAAAACTCCTTATAGTCGTGTATATGCGCGTGCACTGCTCTCTCTTGCTGCTACAGTGTACAGTGATACAGATAATAGACTTGCAATGTGTCTTAGATCTCTGGCTATGAGAGAAAGAAAATGCGTAACTCTCTCTTTTTATCTTAACTTATATCTCGCTCTCAACTTCCACTCGCTACGCCGGTCGCACGTTTCGTAAACAACTTCACATCAATTAAATCTACGATAAAAATTACTATAAATATCAACGAACGGACGAAAGTTTATGCTCCTATATGTTCTTCCCATGACTGGTAGAGAATGAGAATCTCACTAAATACATAAATAAACATACCAACCAACCAATATCTTAAACAGTAAACATTCTTAAGTATGATTTTTAGGAGTTCCCTTGTATATCTTCGGATCTTGACGTCCATACCATCAAAAGTAACATGAGACATATTTGACAGCAAACTCTTTCGAACAAAACGTGGGGCTAAGAAAGATCAAACATTTCACACGAATACTTAAAAACGGTGGTTAACCTCCTTTTTTCCAATCGTCGAGTTATCTTAATGTGTTTCTGTCTTTTGTGTAATTTGTCACGGTTATTTGACTGCGCAGGTGTTCTACTACGAGATACTGAACAGCCCGGACCGCGCTTGCCGGCTTGCGAAGGCAGCTTTCGACGACGCCATCGCCGAGCTGGACACGCTGTCCGAGGAGAGCTACAAGGACTCCACCCTCATCATGCAGCTCCTGCGCGACAACCTCACCCTCTGGACCTCCGACATGCAGGGCGACGGAGAGTCCGGTAATGTTTACATGTGTATTACCTTTCAGTCATAGAACATCATTTACTGCTGGACTTACGAAATCTTTAACAAAGAAAAGTAATAAGTATCTTTAAAGAGATAACCTTCTGCGGTGGCAGTGGCCAGTTGCAAGGCGAGGGGCTCCTGGATCTCCAGTGGAACCGTGCTCTCTGAAGCACTTCCTGGGAAAGTTTACTCCCTCACCCAGGGTTACCTCTGGGAGGTTAGCGTTATTGTTTAAGCCCAGGACTACAGATCTAGCTGGACGTAGGCCTACCTCAACAAGCTAATACTACTATAACTATAATCGCGTTAGCATTTCGAACCAAAAGCGGCCCAGAGTGTCGAAACTCGACTCCGTTGATAACTTTCATTCAAAAGATTTAAATTTATCCTTTAAATAGCACTTCGGGAAATGTTGGCGCTGAGAGAAGTGGCCGACGAAACTCCAGCATATATAAAGTAGCGGTATAAGATTTCTCACAACCTCTAATGGTCGCAGCAGGACGCTTTGACTGTTTCTCTAGATCTAGCCTGGGCAAGTGTCGTTTCGTCATCCGGGTGATTTGTTGACTTTTCGAATTCAACGAGTTACATTAAGGCTTGAAATTCGATAAACGTGGTCTAATTTGTTTTTGAATGTGCGACTACTATAAGATTGTCGATGACGAACACTGAGTTATGGAAATGACAGAATGTTTATTTTAAAAGGCCGAATCGTTGAATGATCAATTTGCTGGATATAAGAGATTTTACATGCAACAAAATATAGGGCAGTGCTCAAGTAATTTCTATAGCATTCTATTACATATAATAATCAGTAACACTGTCGATTTTTACTTCTTTGATATTCTGCTAGTTTCAGTTCGGTTACTGTGGTTGTCTGATGGTGAACCACTGACACTAATATTGTCTCAAATGTTGCTATTTGTTAATCTCACACAGTGTCATCTTGAGAGATAACATTACATTTCAATCAATCAGTATTAAATAATCATAAAATAAGTCAACTTATAAAGACATATTGTCAATCAATATGAAATTAGTAGAATACAGTTTGACACAATGACAATAGAATTGTAGTTGGTCTTATGGAAAGTAGGAGACCCTGTTCTGCTGCGGTAGGACATATACATTGCTGTTATCATTTTTATTTTTTTTTATTTTATTTTAATTGGAACAACAAACGAATACATATTAAAAGCTTAAGATAATAAATACATTAAGTCTAAAGAGTTATAAATATGTAAACAACACCGTTATCCACATAATAATAATAATGTCCACAAAATGTCTACAGCACTACACACACTTTAGATCTGCATTTATATCTATATTCACATATTTAAAATGTCCAGTTTTTTTTTTAAGTTTTTTTATAAGAGGAAAAGGCAAGAAATACTAACAAGCCAAGTAACAAAAATTGCGCGGAGACGGAGGAGTGACTTTTTTCACACTTACAGTTTATGTAGAGGATTTCAGAATGCTATTATATTTTTTTAGAATTATAAATAAATGCATTAAATTAATAATACCAAAAACTGAGGGCAAATTTGTGGGTGATTTTTTAATGTTGTTATCAGACACGACCTCAGAGGGAGCGGGGTAGCTGGTGGCCTATGGCCATGCAACATTGATGACTTTCTTTCTCGCTTCATGTTTCCGATGTGTGAGATGTTGGAATATGATGGGGCTGACATGCACAGAAGGGCAAAAGTCCCCAGAATATAAAGAAAGAAAAAATCAATAAACATACATTACACAATGCAATACTTATACTTGTCATGCACGGTAATACATACAGTTGTCGTATGGTTGCTTGCTAACGATTTAGTTGATATAATTGTATTGTTACGTGTTGTGTTAATGATATAAATTGTTTGTGCGCAGGTGAGGCCGAGCAGAAGGAGCAGGCGCAGGACGTGGAGGAGCAGGACGTGTCGTAATAGCTTTGAACATTCTATTTAATATAATAAAAATAACTATAGTATCACGTAAGTCCCAGCCCTGCGCGCCGGTCGCCGACCGCGCCGCCTCAACTCTCCCACTTGTATACACTCCATGTCCACTCGTCTTCATGTATCGAACCCCTTCTTTAACTACGAACGACTTATGTCTAAGAAAACAAATAGTACTTTGGTATCTTGATCTCCGATACTCCCGCACTCCCTGGGTGAGGACTACTCTCTTGTAAATTGTAAGTGTTTTGTACCGCGCGCAGAGTGAGTGTGTCCAGGGCGCGGCGGTGCGACGCACAAACGGCGCCGGGCGGCGGTGGCCCCGCTTCTTCGTATTACAACATTTGGAGTATTCACACTTGAATTGCTTTAATTACTTACGAGTATTGTGATAGAGATTTTGTATATTTAATTTATTTTTAATTTCGCATACTTGTCGAAAGTTCGCAGCAACGCTAGGGCGGCACACATTCCAGGCGCGTGCGGCGTGCTCGAGTAAGATATTAGCGATTACTTATTTGAATTGTAATATTGCATATGTTTTTGTTAATTTATCCACAAAATAATAATACTGATGCAATTAGCCTTAGTGTTATGCAATATTGATTTATGCCCAACAACAACAACATGCAAATTTATTGTAAATGACAGTGTAAATCTAATAATAAAATTCAAAAGTCCACGAGTTTGTTTTATTTTACGTCTTCCCCTGCGGCACGTACGGACACGCGAATACATGGACCCCCCACCCCCGCTCGGCACGCGGTCAGCGATCAATGTTAAACACATGCTTTCCTATCTAGATTAAATAGCGGTGAAGCACTAGTTTTTTTTTATGAAATAAATCTTGTAGAACTTTCATCTTATGGTGTTTCATTCCGCCACCCAATAACTTGCCCCCTAACATGACAATGCTATATGATTTTTTAAAAAAAGAAACCTTGCAATATTTCTTTTTTTTCAGAAAATATTACATTCTTGTTACCATTTCAACTAAGCTTAAGCTTGTGCTAGGAGATGGTTCACGTCAATAGTCGAATGGTGGATTCGAAGACCTTACGATTCGTAGACCGTACCCTAAAACCATTAGGCTATTGACGCTTCATTGATTTATACTATATATAACATTATTTTATGCCTATTCTAAATGTATGTGTAGAGTACTGATGTATCCATCTGTATTATAGTTTTTACTTGCTTTAAAAAAACCGGGGATAGTTTCCTTGAAATAGGAGCTGAAAAAAGACCAGCATCTTGGGCATTTTTCAGGCGCACTCGTTTTACTGTTAACATTACATACGCAAGCAGAGTACTATACCAATCAAATCAAATCACAGCGTTGCGTCAGTGCGCCTTAGAAAATAGGTAAATAATGAGGTTAAAAAAACCAGATGTTACAAAATAATATTTATTGCACATGAATATTAAATAACATTAAGAAACTAAATTCCAATATTCGCTATTATTATGACAGCACGGTTTGTGACGGGTGCGCTGCGACGCGCGCTTTGTTCGATTGTCTTGAGCTGCCCCACCGTCATGCCTATAGTATACACATTGAAAAAATAAATTCGTAAAGCTTACAGTTTATTTACATTAAATGGGAATTAATACAGATTTTATACATGATACCATTTTACAAGCACAAATAATTTCTACCAATAAATTTAATCTTATCACTTGACATTTTTCAACAAAACGATATAAACAGGTCCCTAAATATATAAGGGATCGCTTTGGTATTTTGACAATGATTCTAATTGCAGATGGCACAGTGTATAAAATACGAGTACTTTATGTTAGTTTGTCGCACCTTCTGCAGCACCAGGGGTGTGCACGATTCAAAATGGTGATAACAATCATAAATAGACACTTGGGACTGGGTTCATATATGTATGCGCTACTATTGAATTTAACTCACAGGCGTTACCAGATACTGACACCCGTGTGATATATTAAACTTCACAAACTGCACGTCGTTTAACATATCTTTCTAGTAGACCTTCCAATTAGCAAATTCTAATTCTATATTTCTGTCTGTTCTCAGAACTAAATACAGAATAAAATTACAATAAAAATACAGAATAAAAGCGAAAAATAACGACAGTAACGTGGCAAATGTTTATCGCTAAATATATTGATAAATTAAAAATTACGATATTGGTTACTACGTGTATAGACTTATGTTAGGACCCACCCACACCTGGACCGTGCGTGTCTTAATATTAAATGTCCCAATATTGAATATATAATACACTAGTAATATAAAAAATCCACGAGACCTAAATTATTGCAGCAACCGTAAAATTGTGAGTAGAAATGGTGTACAATTTAGATTAAAAGCTATCCGGCCATTTAGAGTCGTATAAGTTTATAAAAATAACATTCACATCATTTTTAATTTGCTAAATTAACTTACTGGTATTAATAAAATTAATAGGTCTCCGATATTTTTGACTAAAAATAAATTATAGACATCTGAAATAAATTAAATCATTTTACAATTATACACAGTATGGGTTGTGAATCGTGCACACACCAATAATATCATATTATATTAACACAATTTTATTATCTGTCAGCGCTTGACACGGTAATAGTAATTACACGAGTACCTTGGGGTTGCCAACGAATTAGTTTTAAAAATATTACGGCAGATTTGTCATAATAATCTCGTAGTTGTGCTAGCGGTTAATACTGTAAAATAATATTAATTATTTTATACTTGATTATTTTCATACATAACCAAATATTTTAAATATCTCTTGACAGCTGCAAATTCAAGGACCTTAACAATAAGTTTGAGAGTGTATGATTAAGGCTAATCAACCCTTATAAGGTAAAGAAATTAATGTATCTTGTATACTATAAGTTCAGTATACTCAAGAAATAGTAATTTAAATTAATAAAATTATCACATTTTTCCAATAGTTTTTCTGTGGCCGTTGGCAACCCTAAGAACCATGACGGCGCCGAGACAGAAATACCAACATAACCACCAATCAATACTTAAATTATAAACATTAAATTAACTTATTAAACATAATTCCCTAAACACACGAAGAAGCTATACAATGCAGTTTCAGTATATACTACCTGCTTTGGTTACATTGTGAACATCAAGACTTCCTTCTTTCACGATACAATGATTTTACTTTTAAATTACTTTATCTTTTTCTTCAATACTGGCAATCCTGATACGGTCTTTATAACATCATTATAATATCTCATGGTTGCTATCGACCTGCTTATTGTCTGTGGAATCCGTTACAATTCGTTGTTCACAATGGAACCAAAAAACGATTTCTCTAATCATAACATATATATACTTACAGACAAAACGATCGAACCACCACGATATAAAAAAATGTGTTTATCTCCAACTGTCCAGAAATATGATAGATAGCACGTTTTTAAATACAAAACTTTGTCTTCATTTCTACTTTCCAAGCCAATGTTTAACCACGATACCTCGTGATGTTAAGTGTAAATGCGAGACCCGGATGTTAATTTCTCGTGTTTGGAAGAAAACGGTGCTATCGTATTAACGCCACTATGATTGTTGCCCCTCCATAAGAATAAAATGGCGAGGTAACTAAGTCGTTAAGATGTTTTCTCAGGAGCGAAATATTTTACCAAAAAAAAAATAATGCCAGGTAAGAACGAAGTTCCTTTTTGCGTATTTGTTTTTAGTTAAGTACATTAAAGTATTTAGGAAATTTATTTTTTTAGAAAATAACGTAAAATAAAGTTAATCAAACAAAAAACAATATTAATTAAAATTATTAAGTAAAATAAAAAGACTATTTCTTTCGATAATATAAAATTACATAAATAATTAATTTATATATAATAATAATTCGATAAAGCGCCACCTGTGATTGGAGAGTTGAACTACATGCTCAATAGTCACGCTATCAGTCGCCGTGTATAGGACTTCCGTTGTATATTTTTCTTACGGGTTTAGTTCATTCGCGCAGCTAAATTCGTATCTCCTCAGCCCTGCCTTAAGGAACTTTGTTTCAAAAACGAACTTAGTTACTTAACATAACGCCTAGTCTGTAGCTGCAGTGGCGTTAATAAGTACCAAGAAAAGTTATCCATTTTCATTCACAATGTGCAAAGGAAATAGTAATTTTATCAACTAAATGTATACACTTACGACTTTTGCTGTACGTTGTCTTGATATTCACAAATACTGGTGGTTCGACTTGTTTTGTATGTCAGTACATTTGAGTATACACAGCACATTACAATAATCAGTCTAACACAAGCTAACTCGGACGTTAACGTCTCGCCCGTATGTACTTCAGCCTATCGGATGTGCCATGTAATGGTCCCTTCGCTACGTCTCGGAATGTTTCGCGTAGGATACACAGGCATATCTGGTACCTTAAACTCTGCGGCATAATTTTATAATGTATACAGTTTTTTTATATATAATATTGATTTTATATACGGTTCTATATTATATGATAAAATAGAACCTTTGTTAATACATATTTTAGCGATTATATATTTATGTTATGTTTCAGACTTTAAATATTTAAAGACGTGAGAACAATTATATTTATTGTGTGTTTTCCATTGATCTCCTTAAAATGTTATTTCTATAGTACTATACAGAAACGCCGTAACTTATATCACCTGGCATAACATAAGCAAGATATCGGCCCTGTTTTGTTTTAAATTTTAGCAAGTTTTAAAAATAATTTGTCGTAGATAAGACATTTTAAAAAGTGTCGACAGTCTCATTTGTACAAATACTTTTACTACATGCATATTAATGTATATACGGTACATATACCAAAATAACATTTCTTACAGTTTTTGCCTGCCGTTCCGGCTAATCTCTAGATCACCTAGACCGATTTTAACTCGACTTTCACTGGCAGATAGCTGGTGTAATAAGGAGTAACTTATGTTACTATTATTTAAAAAAAAAGTTTCTAATCGAGGGTAACACCGCGGGGCACAGCTAGTGTGTATATATAGACGTTGTTGCGTTCCTAAGGTTATCACCTATCACAAAAAATGGACTCACAAAATTGCACCTTCGTATATCAGTGTGAAGAGTAATTTACTCGTATGAATCTATTTTTCACGAATGTATAGTATATAGACGTAAATTAAATCGGATAATTACATACAAAAATAAGTTGACACGTTCTTTTAACTCTAGACGATATATATATTTATATATATATAACGTCTAGAGTATATATATACATCCATTTCTAATCGATTTCTTATGTGAAAGGGACCTATAATTGTTTTTTCTGTACGAAAAAATTCACGACGAAATCTCGAACGTTAGACCGAATACTTACGACATTCAAATACATAAATATATAACTACAGTATAGTTTTTAATCTAAGTACTAATTTAAATACTGGGCAGTTGTGTTTATTACAGCACAATTGTATTGTGCCGTATTAAATGTATTCCATAATATTTGTATATACAGCTCACGTTATAGTATGACTATATGATATATGTACATACTTTTAAACGAAGCAATTCAACGAAGCTGTCATATTGACAAGGGGCATATTAGTCGTGGTTACGGGTTCAAGGAGAGTAGAGGGGCTTTTGATGTACCGTCGACCTTAAGAGCAGTCGTAAATGGCTAGATAATAATATTATAAAGATTACAACTTTTACAATACCGTTCTGCAAACGTGCACGTGTGTAATTTGCGTATATGTATATAAGGAATACATAATATGAATGTATAAAAAGAAAATAACATTTTTTGTTAGTCTGTTTGTTCTAGCTAATCTCTGGAACAGCTGAATTGATGTAATAAGGAGTAACTTTTATTTTAGAAAATATTAAATAAATAATTTTTAATGTCGGGTAACACCGCGGGGCGCAGCTTGTATAAAATTAAAAAGCTCTTAGAACCACGTATACCAGACATGATATTTTATCCTATGGTTACCGAAATAATTGGTACTCTACTTCGTATGATCTTCGTGCCCTCACTCCCGAGGACCGTGACCACGTATTATTTCCATTGGGTGAGGTCAAATCGGTCAAAGGAGAGAGGGTACGCCTGATATTTGGAAATGTAGCATATACAAGCAAAGCATTCCTTGTGACGAGCAGTAAGTTTGTTCACGCGATGGTGCACAGGCTGCGCAGGTCGGCGTCGTCCTGCGGTATGTCGGCCGGCGCGGCGGGGCTGCGCGCGCGCACATCGGGCAGGTAGCGCTCGTAGTGCAGGCCGCGGCGCTCGTAGAACAGCAGGTAGGCGGGGGCAGGCTCTACGCCGCGCACGCCCACCTCCCGGCACGAGCTGTCGTTGTAGCACAGCCATGCGCCGGACGGGTTGTGCGCGTACGCCACATAATGCCCGCCGTGCAGCTGCCCCGTGTGCGACTGTCATATACCGTGTCACTTAATAAATCATTCCTACTCTATATATAATGGTGAGATATCGAATTGTGCAATTGAAGGCATATTTAGTCGTTTACAGTCCTTTCTGTTTCCCGTCCCAACCCAGCATGGTACATATTGTCGGGTACCATGACCACAGAAGCAATTTTTCAAAATATGCCACCACGGATCTACAGCGACATGATAGACGAAATAGGTCGCAAAAAAAAGGAATTGGCAACAATATAAACAAAAAAAACTCTATTAATAATCATGAAAGAAGTACTCACCACAACAGCGTATAATTTGTACTTCAAATCAAATGGATCCTGATCCTTCTCTAGATGGTGCTGATGGTAGTCCACCAGATTGTCGTCTGTGACCGGCGTGGCAGTCAGACTTGTGGACTCCAGTCTGGCTCTGCCTCTAATCTCCACTGAGTCTTTTCTTCTCTCCATTTTAGCATTGTGCCTGGCGTCTTCCTTGGGAGTTGTATCGTTAGTTTCCTCGTCATCGGAATTCTCACTCTCTGTTTCTGATATCGGGTCGTCCACGTCGACGAACATGGAGGACCGCCGGCGCATGGTCTTCAGCTCTCGGTGCCTGAGTATTGTCTCCTGCGGCAAAGACGCCAGGTACGGTGTCGGGTCGAAGTCTTCAAAGGGGAAGTTGACAACCTTCTGGGACTTGATCCATTTGTTGTTCATGTACTGGAAACGCTTGAGATGGATTATCTACGAAGGAGATACAATGATATTAAATTACTATATTCCATGCACCATGTTGATGAATGTTATTTCTCCAATTCACAGAACTATCTTATGCCATCAGCTGTCGTCAACTAGATATTAGAACTAAAACTGGTGAGGAGTATACAAAAACATAAGCTATCAAGACTAAGTAATACAAATGGGGTAGACAGGTAGGTCATGTACCTAATAAGCCAAATAGTATATACTTTATAGCTTCATCAATCTTCAAAATTGCATTTTCTTTAACATTAATTCAGTATCGATGTGTGACATACGAGTATGGGAGGTGCGCGCCAGATCTGCAGTTTCTTGGTGGCGGGCTGGGCGCTCCGGCAGCCGTCGCAGTGGTAGGGCTGCTCCAGGCGTTCCTCCGACGTGAAGGCGGCCAGGCAGCTGCCCAGGTCCACAGGTCGTGCCGCCGCTGCCCCGCACTCCGCCACCGACGGATGCTCCACCCACGCCTACCACACGCTTATTATTAGACACATAATAATCTACAAATAAATAAATTTGGAGTGTCTTATATCTACCTAACCACATCCCGACGCCTCGCCCGACGATTCTCTTCGTAATGCATTCACCAGTTTGCTCCCACAGTCAAGCGTCCGTAAAGAAGTTTTACTTCAAAAAAACAATTGGACGCAACGCGAGAGAGCACGCGTATTCTGCCACGCCTATATGCAACTTCTTCATTCATCTATACAGGTGACATGCAAATTTAGGAGTGTGTGCAGTACTCACCCGCTCCCGCGAGGCCTGGTACCTCAGGTGCAGCGCGGTAGGCTCCCAGTCGATGGCCAGCATGAGGCCGCGTCGTCGAGCTGCGCGCAACGTGCTCATGTCCAGGTATGACACCTCTCCTGTCATGCACTCCCCCTACAACAAATAAATAGCAATCAGCTCATAAATTTATATAAAAGAGATTTAGTGGTGCGAGATGAGTAATGAGAAAGTGAGTGAATGAAACTTTCAGGGAATCTTCACATCTACCTGGCGAGTAATTCTGTAAAATTTGGTGACGATCGGAGCACTCCTCTTTTTGAACTGTTAACAGCTTTTATATACTATGATGATATTCTATTGTTTTATAACACAAATTTGTATTGACACATGCGTTGTGTATATTTATGTCATTATGAACCATATTGAAATACAATGGAGTATATTGAAGTATAATAAATCTCTAAATGATAAGAATGATATTGTATTTACTGATATGTACATGGGTGTAGGTAATGATCTGCACCCGCTCGAGACTAGAATAGAAGAGAATGAATACGGAGAGAAATGAATAATTTAATATATTGTGAGAGTTAATTTAAATATTTAATTATGTAAGTTTAATGTTTAATGAAACAGGTGAAGAGGTGATTGGTTCACATACCGGGTATGGGTACATACCCCAATATCTGCGGCCAGACGTGCGCTGTTCTGTCGCTGCAGTTTGTTCCTGGCGGCAGGAGAACCGCTCCCCAGTTCAAAGCTCCCACGCAGTGGAAGTTTCGAATCTGTCGTTAAGTAAATTAAATCAGAAATTATAATTTACGAGTTGTAGATTTTTATAGTAAATCTGATGACCGTCTTGATAGACGAATGAAAATTTATTAGATATGTGGTATGTAAAATAATGTTGGCATATAAGTTAGTATAGCTTAGATTGTCCCAATTAGTCTAATTAATAAAATAGCTACCGACCGACTTGTGGTTCGGCCCTCTCGGATTTCCTCCGATCGGAATGCTAACGCGTAAAATTGTAACCGTCGAAGCCGAGGTTACTCCTCACCGGGGGACCCTTGTGTCGAGTTACTAGCTAATAGAGATTCAGGCTAAGCGAGAGAGCTATGCCACCTCTCAATCCGGTGAAGCAGTAATGTCCAGCCTCTGGCAAACTGTGTAGTTCGTCCATAAAAAAATCATAAAAGTTTTAGAGAAAACAAATACATGATTGAAGTACTTTGAAACGATTGCATTTAATTTATTTCAGGTTTATTGTTGGTTTATTTACGTTGTACTGTTTTCTTCGTATCGTTTTAATTTTTCCTAGGAATGGGCTTTGATTGGTTAAAATTCTGGACAGATTGTAAGGTTCGCGAGCAATGTACGTCTCACCGTGGTCATCGGGAAGTGTGTCAGGCGCGCGCAGCAAGGGCTTGTCATCGCTGGGCAGCGCGCAGCCGCGGCATAAAGCCGGCCACGCACACAGCGCACACCACGCACCCGACCCGCACACAGCGCGCAACGTGAATGGGAACTCATAGCCCAAGCTGTCGTCGCTACAACGATATGCACTAATCAGTTTTCTTCGTCACTGCACATTGTTTTAAACAGAAATAGCACGTATACGAGTACGTATAAATGTATACGTAACCTCTCATAATTATGCACAACCATGTGGAGTGTTCGGAATCATCATATCGAGATTAAGTACCTCACATCTCGGCAAAATTCCCAATTCCATCGATACCATGGCAAAATGGTAGCTGTTTCACGACCGTAGATTTTTCGCGTAACTTTCTTCTATGTGATAGTTCCTGGTGACAGTTGATTCCACTATTACCCAGTGGAATCAAAGCGGTGTATCCGAGCCTGTACGATTTGAAGACCTTTACAAAACGAGCCTACTTCTTTCTAAGAAATTACCAACACAGAACTCCTCCGGTATTGTGAAGCTTCATGAGCGACGGTGATCACTTAAGATGAGCCAGGTGAGCTGTAAGCTCATTAGCCCCTTTTCCTTTAAATAAAATGCTGTTAAAGGGCGGAATTACGGCTCGGCCAGTGTGTTCTCCTGCTGCAGCAGCCTGGTTGGCGGCAGAGCCCTAGACAGATCCGTCGCTGGGGGCTGGGTGGACGAGCACAGTTTGTTTTCCTGGCCCCAAAGCCTCCAGGTGATTGACTCGGGAGAGTCCGTCGCCTGCTTACGGAGGTCGTGGAGGAAAGCACGGTCCATGTTCCACATCTTGTGGGTTTGGTCGAGAGGAGTACGCGGTTAGGTATGTTCCCACAAGTGTGTGTACCAGTCTGCCGCGTGGTTGGAGAGGTCGGTGTGAGGCGGGCGCGCGGTGAGCAGGCGCGCCAGCTGCGCCCACACGCGCGCGTACAGCGCCCGGCCCGGCTCGCCTGCGCGCAGCGCCACCACCAGCGGCACGCCGAACAGCGCCGGCCGCACGCGCTGCCACGGTAGGAAGAACGCGTCAGCGCGACATTGCTTCCTGTAACAACACAATTTATAGTAAACGAGTGCACTTTAGACCACACGAATGAAGAAAAACTTTTTTAGCTCCATCCATATGTATGTGCGAAAAGAGAAGAAAAATATGGACACGCATTGCTCTCTCTTGCTCCTACAGAGTGATACAGACAATAGGCCTGCAATTAAAACACTAGAAAACAAATTAGAAATACGAAAGGCAACTGGCTGTGAGAGAATGAAAATGTGTGCTCGCACCTCTCTCTTACCCCAACTATAATATACGATACGTAAATCCATCTTCACTAACTTATTTATTATCCCACTTTTCGTAAAGCATTCACCACCTTAGCTTACTACCCAAGTCAAACGTGCGTAAAGAAATTTTACTCCTCCGTCGTTGATTTCACCACAGTCAATAATTACCTGTGTACAGCCACTAAATACTGGATGGGTGGTCCGTCTATAGAATCCATCTTGTACATGTCTGAGGGGGATGAGGCGAACTTGATTTTGGTGAGGGCGGGGCTGGCCGGCGGCAGGTTGAGCGAGCGCACGCTGGGAGCGGGCGAGCGCCGCCCCCCCGCGTCTCTCGGGAGGGTGCGGCTGCGGTACTCCTCGCCGAACGGCTCCTTGCTCTGGTAGAACGTGTTCGGCGGGCTCTGGGACATAAGAATTTCCGATCTCGAGCGCTGAAAGCGACATTTATATTTGTTTCAACAAAACAAAAAACGAAAAAGCATAAACGAAAACAAACAAAATTAGCAACTCAAAGCATAAATTTACACGCATATATCAAAAGAAAAGTCTACTGAACTGAATTACTAGTCTACTGAATTACTTTACAAAGCATAATTTAAATGTAGCAAAAATGTCTAATTATGTGAATCTTTAATTCCGGAGAGGAATTCCGGAGCAAAAACTTTGTTTCTTTTAAAATATATATATATATATATATACTAAAACTTAGGTTAATGAAAATAAAGTGGGCTTCACAAAAACGTATATAATAAAGGTTAGCGTAGTTTATTGGTTATTTATATAATGGGTCGCCATACTATCAAGTAAATACAAAACCAATTTTTATACAAATTATATTTGTTAACTTTTGAAGGCACTGGGACATCGTGTGAAATAAATCAAGTCTAAGTCGATTCTGGCAAAACATAAGTATCAAAACAAACAGAAATTAGACGTAAGGCGAAATATAACAAACAAATCAGATGTGTTAGCCTGATATACTCGACAATTATCGATTTTAAATTAAAAAACATCGTAGTTGGAATATAGAAGCGTCAATAGCCTAATGGTTTAGGGTACGGGCTGCGAATCGTAAGGTCGTTGGTTCGAATCCATCATTCGACTATTGACGTAAACCATCTCCTAGCACCTTAAGCTTAGTTGAAATGGTTAACAAGAATGTTAGTCATATTTCTGAAAAATAGAAATAAATATTGCTAGCTTTCTTCAAAAAAAAACATGGTAACATCACATTATCATGTTGTACACAAGAAACTAAAATGCAAACCGTCATTGTATTTAATAATGAATATGAAATTCCAAATCGAATATTGAAGTAAAACTTCTTTACGCATGCTTTACTTGGGGAGTGAGTGAGTAGCCGGTGAGAGCGTTACGAAAAGTTTGAATTTGAGGAGATAGAAGTCAGTTAAGATAGAAGAAGAGAGAGTAATGTTTTTTATATACTGTAGGGTAAAAAAGAGAGATGCGAGCACACAATTTCTTTCTCTCAAAACCAGTTACGTTTCGTAAATCTAAGACACAGTGCAGGCCTATTGTCTGTATCACACTGTAGGAGCAATAGAGAGCAGTCCGAGCGCACATTATCTTTCTCTCTTTAACAATCGTGTATATATTATATTTTATCGGTATATCTAACATATATACTTCCATAAATACGGAGCTAAAGAAGTTTTATTTCAATCGTGTTGTCTTACATATGTACATATATAGATTAACTGGATTGCATTGCATAATTACAAATATCATAGTAATACATTTACTACTACTGCCTTCGAACGTCATTACGTATAAGTCGCACACGTATACGCAACTTTCAGCGATTCATAGAGCACCGTATACCAATTACATTATAAAAGCTTTAATATATTTTACACAACGTTAAAACTCTGATATAATTAACGACTACGAGGTTAAGCACACATCCAGTACACAAATGCACGCCGCACTAGAACAAATTAAACGGGCACGTCTGCAAAATGCGTTCTTGTTTAGTGTACCTATTTCTATAGACTTATCTCTAATTTAGGAAATCACTGAGGAGCATAGACGTCCACCTGATATGTGGCGCGTATCACAATGAGATGTCAGAATATCCACGACACATCGAGTTTTAAATTGGTACGAACTGACTTCGAATTCGAAAAGCTAACTCCGCCATGTGGGACCAATAGCTAGGAAGAGAGAGACCGTATAACCTAGGCCTGAGAGGAACAGCCCTACGCTCTCAAGAATAAGACTACGGTATCCCCTGCCTGTCATAGAAGGTGACTAAAAGGGGTTGGCCGTGTCGCCTTGCACTGCACATAAGTCTGGTTCAATAGACCACTACGTCCAAGCCCGTATAAGCACCGCTTGGGCAAAATGGCGGGAAGTAACTGGTGTCCTCTGTGATCGTAGGATACCGGTGAAGCTAAAGGGACTTGTGTACAAGTGCATCATCCTACCAGTCCTGCAGTATGGCAGTGAGACGTGGCCAGCCCTTGAAAAACATGTCCTGCAGCTGAACGTTGCGAAGATGAAGATGCTGCGCTGGATGTGTGGCTTTACGCGGTTAGATCGTATAAGTAGCGAACACATCCGGGGCAGCCTTGGAGTCCGCGACGTAGCAGACAAACTGCAGGAAAGTCGTCTCCTATATGGGCACATATACCGCAGGCCGCCTGACTATGTCGGCAATAGATGCCTTGCCCTCAATGTAAGCCCAAGACCCCGCGGCAGGCCCAAGAAACGCTGGCTGGACGTTGTTAAAACGGACATGTTAGTGAACCATCTAACAAACGAGGATGCTGAAGACCGGACAAAGTGGAGGAGACTAAGTAGGAAAGCGGACCCTGGCTGTAGGCCGGGAAAACGCTAGGCAGAAGAAGAAGAGTTTATTACTTTTTTTTAATAATATTAAGGCAATGATACTTTTTATTTAATCACAATTAAAATTACTGGTTGATTACAAAATAAAATAAAAGTGTTATTGCACGATTTCTACCAATATACAGTGTATGGGTGATTTGAGATAGCTTCCAAAAATATATTTTTTAAATATTGTTAGTAATATTTTTTTCACAAAATTACTAACATTCCTGTTAACCATTCCAACTAAGCTTAAGCTTGTCCTAGAAGATGGTTCACGTCAATAGTCGAATGGTGGATTCGAAGCACCTAGGAGTGAACGATATATATCGATATATTTTATGAGATATCATCGCGATATATCGATTCAATACGATATGATCGAATCATCTAATATCGATACCCAAATACTGTATGAAGTAACATTGTATGTACTACACTCATATTCTCCGCGGTGGCAGCACAAGTTATATAAATTTTGTAATCTGTGGCGCATTTTTCTTAAATATAAACTAATTACGATATATGGAAAATATCGATATATCTATACAACATGTCGCATAGTATCGATAATACATTGCAAATTGAAAAATATATCGATATATTTTTTGCATGAACATCCCTATCGACACCTAAACCTGGGCTATTGACGCTTCGCTCTTCTCTTTCTAACAATGTAAGAGGTGATGGAGAGTGTGCTATGGTACTCGTATGTTTGATGGAGGTTAGTTTGATTTACATTGGCAATGATGAAATATATATTTTACCTTCACGACGGACATGTTGGTAGGTAGACATGTTGCGGCATTATGCAGTTGTTAGGCAAGGCTGTCGCACTTCAAATGTCAATTGAAATGTTACTATTTGTTATGCAATTTTAGCGTGAATCGTTCATCATCGTATTAGTTAACTCCTAATTATCAACCGACTTCAAAAAAGGAGTAGGTTTTCTTTCATTCATTTTACGTTTGTTACGTATAATAACTAAGGTCTGAGTGAACCGATTTTGATAATTCTGTGTTTATTTGAAAACTGCTACTACCCACGTGGTCTCATTTTGATCCAATTCCGACAATGGGATCCATGGGAAAACCAAATAAGTGTTAAATTTATAACAAATATACACGCCACAATCGTGGCAAAAATGTGGGCAAATGACTCAATATCACGCCAACCGTTTTCGATGACTCACTTTTTATTGGGTAGAATGTAATTTAAGAGTAGTTTGATATAAGTTTGGTTAGGTTCGAAACGCTTCCCGAAGTGGCACTCAAAGTTAGTTTAGCTTTTGAATGTCTCTTAGATTATCCGTGAAATAGCAACCGACCGAGTCGTGGTTCGGCCCTCTCGGGCGCCCTCGGATCGGCATGCTTACGCGTAACATAGTAACCATCCAAGCCGAGGTTACCCGCCACCGGGGGGACCCTTGTGTCGAGTTACTAGCAATAGAGGTTCAGGCTAAGCGACCTAAGAGCTATGCCACCTCTCAATCCGGTGAAGCAGTCAAGGCCAGCTTCTCTGGCCAATCTGTGTAGTTCGTCATAAAAAACAAAAATCTTAACCAACAAAGTCTGGCCTTCCTTTTCCTATCTCTTATATTGATCCTCCATAATTAAAGACGGTTACTACAATATCATTCAGTCAAACGTACAGATCGACACCACTTTGAAATAAATATGTGCACGATTAAGTCGAATTCGTTCGAACCCAAAGAAATAAAATTCACGGATAATCTAAGGAACATTCAAAAGCTAAACTAACTTTGAGTGCCACTTCGGGAAGCGTTGGCGCTGGGAGAAGAAGTGGCCGAAGAAACTCCAGCAACGCTCCTAACATCTAAGGGGGTAAGTTAAGATGGATTTCAAACTTGTTTACCGATCTACCGGAAAATTGGCATTACAACGATGTGCTGTTTTAACTTTTTAGCCGACTTCGAAAAAGGAGATCGCTTCATCTGTATTATTTATTTATATGACATAAATAATAGGTTAAGAGTTTGTACACTCATAGTGCTATCGTTTATGGCTCTATTATTTTTTAATTTTTCCTACAGTTATGTAATACTTTTTTTAATTAGATGAAATCACGCTATGGTAATGTATTAGATACATGTTTTTGAGAATTATATGAAAAGGATATGCAACATGGATGATTAAGAATTTTTATCAACATTCATCAGCCTTATCTAAGCTAAGCGCAAGTTTAAGGTCCCAATAGCTGCATTGCGATATTATGTTCCCGTGGGATCGGGTTTCTTATTCGAAGACCCTAATGCTGGTTAGCCAGGGGGCGGCTACAGTATCACCGAGTTTTTGAGAGGTGGCGCTTCAACCTGAACCATTATCGGACTAAGTAATCAAATGGAACCCCGAAAGGAGAACTGGCTTGGGAAAGTTATCGAAAATTGACATTTTAAGTAGCATCCAATGGAACATAAGTCAAGCCACGCCTGATTTTGTGTAGCTGATACGGCTGCTGATCGGTGAATTGAATAAATTTCATATTAAAATGCATAAATCGAGTTATTCGTTTTTTCGCTTTATAATACACATCCTATTAGACGAAGTACAATTCTTAATCGTCCAAGTGCGTGCGTGTGTGTGCATATGCGTGCGCGTGTGCGGGCGTGCGTGCGTGTGCGCTAACCTTGAAGCAGAAGAGCGCGGGCATGCAGAGCGAGGCGGCGCGCACACTCACCGAGCCCGCACCCCCCGCGCCCGACGCACCTCCGCCCTCTGGCGCCTCGCCGCAGCTCCACATATCCGCATCGCTCCACTCTAACAACGAACAACATCATATATCATACGTATAAATAAAATAGACTTCAAATTGAATAAAACATGAAGTAATACAAACGGTACTACGCACAGTAGCAAAGTTAAAGTTACAGCCTTTGTATATATATATGTGTGTCCCACTGTTGGGCGCGGGCTTTCTCTGTAAAGAGAGTAAAAGGGCCTAGTTCACCAATGTCTCAATCACCAAGCATACTCTCAAGTTCCCCTACGATTTAAATGAGTTTTCTTGTGAATCTTCCCAAGATCAGTCACTAATGAGTAAGCATTCGCAACATCAATGAAGTTGCAGGTGCGGTTGCCGACATTGTCCACATCAGTGTCACGAACCGTGAGCCGCGCTGTGCTGGGGGGGCGGAGTCTCGTACGCGAACAGCTCGGTGGCGCCGCACGGGCTCAGCTTAGCGCCGTCCTCCAGCAACCTCCCGATCGTCGCACCCGAGACCATCGCCAATACCATGCTGCAATATAACAAAATCAATACATCCTCTAAATGTATCCCACAGCCAGTACAAAAAATTACGAAACCAAATTCCAAAGACGGGTTAAAAAGTTAAAGTTACTAGTTATATACTAGTTATAAGTTAGTTAGAGAACCCGGCCCTAGTGCGGATTGGCAGATGTACATGTAGGTTTCCTCACGATGTTTTCCTTCACCGCCGAGCGCGTGGTAAATCAGCACATAAAATTGCATCAACAAATTTATTGGTGCCGGCACCGGGGATCGAACTCGTGTTGCTGGCGTACTACGCAACTTCAGCCAACCGCCCGGACACTGAGCTACCACGGCGCACGGGGGAAAGACGAGTGCCAGGTTTTTATTATTATTAATAATGCTGTGGCTGGAGTATTTCGTTATTCCATGACCTCAAGTCAGTAAGAGACTACTAACTCGATTATATATCAATAAATGGACGTTATTAATAGTACCTAAGACAAATGAGAAGCTATAGCAGCTGTTTAAATGAAGCACTCTATTTGTAGGTCAAGAATTAATACAGACAACACAAATCTGATACCTGCTTACCATTCAGATGGCAATCCGCAAAGTTCAGTGAGTTTTTTCTTCAAATCGTAGTATGTGCCCTCCGAGTTCACCCTCACTCCATACTTCACCGGAACAGAACCGTCCAATAGTATAACTGTAAATTAATGTAACCGTTCGTGAGTTATCATAGATAAGAAATAAAACTATTTATACGGATGTTACCGCGGTTTAAGATTTTAAATTACCGAAATTTAGAGGTCTTTTGAGTTACTTATTTCTACAGATTTCAAATTAAAATCAGACTTCAATGTCCACCATCTCAATTCCCATGCTTAGGTCTGCAAAGGCACTCAAAACTTGAAGAATTTAAAAACAAAATTAAAGCCCAAAAACAAAATACCCCCACCTTCTGGGGGGAAGTCGGGGTTATGTGGGGTTTTACTCACAAAACCCCTCCGGTGGCCCTTCCTCGGTGCATGGTGAGGGGCTCCGGGATCTCCAGAGAAAGCCACCAGAGCCCCTCTGCACTGTGACTCTTCCGAGAGCACGTCCCAGGGGGGAGGTTAATCCCTCCCCCCTGTGCCCTTGCAGGGCAAGGCGACATGGGCTAGCCGATGTCGCCTTCTTCTCGTGTCCACTTCGGCGGACGACAAAGGCCCCCACCCTTGTCACCCAGTGAACCCGAGGCCCCTTTTAGTCGCCTTCGACGACAGGGGATACCTGTCGTCGAAGGCGACTACGAACTCTACGAACCCAAAACTACAGGGCCGATTGTAGATACCTCAAGGTATCTCAGATTGTAGTCATGTCACATACCCCGCACTTCACAGCGCACGAATGACTCCATGGGTAGAGGCAGACTCAGCATGTTGAACGTGTCGAAACGAACGGACTCGTGGCCGCACGTGTCGCATCGGACCTTAGACTTCAGCTGCCCGTAGAATAGGTCCGTCATGATGGAGTTGTTGGAGGTGGTGAACTGTTCCCACGCTTCGGCCGCTGCCACCTGTACCATAATAATACTAAAATTAAAAGGCAAAGGCACCTAAGTAGGACAGATTAACGCTGGATATATCGCGATGGAGAGAGCTTGTATATATATATATATAATTCTTTATTGCTACTACTTAACAATATTTACAATAAATTAAATTAAAACTAAGCTTAATATAGTGGGCAAAGGCCTTGTCGCTAAATCTTATCAAGATCTCAATAGATTTAATATTTTATAAACTTTGGCACAACATAATTAACATGCTCTCATTGATACACACTCGCGCACATACATACATACATACACGCATAGTATAAATATAGTAATAATAATATGTAATTAATCAGCATAATTAACTCAGTGTAAGGTAAAGTATCACCCCAATACAGCTTATTGGTTAGAATTAGATTCTGTTCTAAAAATCTAAATAAAATGTGATCAAAGTTTGTGTGTAAAAAGAAATTACAGGGTGAATGTGGATATACAAGGTGGATTCGCAGTATGTTTCAATATTTTTAATAGTTAGATGGTTCGAGCGTTTCAGTCCATTGAGTGTCCAGTGTAAGAGGGCGACAGTGTGTGAAGATGGGATGCACCTGGTCGGGGCGCGAGGCTGATGCGGTGTGCGACAGGGCCCGCGGCGGAACTGCACGATTGAGGTCTTCATGCAGCGCGTCCAGGAGCCAGGCGAGCAGCTCCTGCGCGTCGTGCTGCCCGCCGCCCGCGAGACCGCGCGCGTGACGGGACACGCACCAGCGCACGCGCAGCGGCGCCACCGACCGTGCGCTACACGACCACACCTGCACGTGTAAACGACCACTCTATACAATGTCTGAAGCCAATGACGCATGTCTACTCCTTTCTTGAAAATTGATACATAGGTTTTTTTTTTCTTTAAAAAAAGAATGCCAACAATTTTTTTTAAATTTTTTTAAGATTCTTATTGTTAACGATCACATCTATTTCATTTCGCTACTAGATTTCCTGATACCAGTTGCGAAATGGCGGCACTAGATGTCGCTGTGGTGTTAAAATACCCGGTATGGTTTGGTCGTTATGGATTAGCGTGGCGACACTAAGTACTAAAATTTAAATTTAAATAAAATTTAAAGAAAAATACTGTGTTATCCAAGTTTACGTAAGATATCATTTTTCGTTTAAGTTTATGTTTTTTAATCAAATATAAATAAATTAATAAAAATATTTAATAATATATAATATCCTTAAAATATTTAATTGTCTATGATGCATAATTTATTTCAGTTAGCTTTTGCTCACGGCTATATTTTTAAATTTTAAGCTGCGTAAATCACGCAAGGGTTCCAGAAACAAAATGTTTCGTGCCGTTACTTTGGACACACCAGAGTACTACAATGTCTTGGACAATTAATAAGAATATACCTCGTTGCAGAGCTCTCCGTATCGTAGCGCTAGAGCTCCTTTTGTGCCGAGTGGGTTGGCAGTGTTCACTTCGTACAGATGCATGCCCGAGTTGAAGTAACGCGTCAGGGGGCCAGTGTTCCACACCTGTAATAGTGTAGAAAAATATACAACCGCGGCTATTAATTAAAATATTCGAAGGATAGCTTTTTCCTTCATTACATTTAGCAGCAGAAAGAAATCCATCGAGCAGACCGAAAGGATCATCGGGTAGACGTAAACAAAATAAATAAATATGTAACAAATACACGATCATATACACAACTACACACACACTCATGAACACTATACACCCCACACACGCGCCTGTATATATATATATATATATTTACCTAAACATATATATATACGTAAATATACATTTATTAACAATATTGTAAGACTAAAATTTTGTGTAAAATGCAAACTCCACAATGCAACTCTGGCTCCCAAAATACAAGCGTCTGCTTAGTTTGACAGTCACTGTGTTGTACTAATAATATGTGCTGCAATGGTTACATGGATGTTCGTTTAATTTGTGTAATGTTTATAATTGTAACCAAATCTGTGTTTTAATAAATAAATATTCTATTCTATTTACATACAATTTTTTTATTGATTTTTTATATATTATTTAAAATTTTACTGGATATATTTTATACTACATAAATATAATAAGATTTATTTACTTTCAAACTAATTTAGGTCTTATATAATTAATTATATGTCCTAGTTATATGCAACATTTAATATTGTTAACGAAATGTCACATACTAAGTATAACTCTAAAGTTTAAATTTATTAATTAGTACTTTTTTCAATATATTATAATACCCTTACATTAAATTATTTTCTCATGTCTTGTCATCGTTGAAATTATATTTATGTATAATATTCAGAGTGCGTGCACGTATAACGTAGTATGTACGTACGGACTGCAGCGCGGCGTTCATGAAGCACGTGTTGCCCAGGTTGTGCAGGCCGGTCGCGCCCGCCACGTCCGGCGCGGACAGTGTCTCCCGTCGCTCCACGCCACGCCCCCCGCTCATGCTGCAAATAAACTCCTACTCATTATAGTCACGGAGAGGAGTTCGAAGAGAAACATTTCAGTCAGCATTCACATGTTTGAAGGCAAGTGACGATAACAATTACGTGGTAGAATTTCGTGGAAACCTATCATAGTAGCTTCAAGCTAAGTTACAGTCCTGTCACTTCCGCGTGATTTCAGGTGTATAGATCAACGTGTTTGCCAGGTGTATTGATCAACTTTTGTGTACAATAAAGTTATATATCAATCTCTCGGTATTTATTAACTAAGTGCCGATACCTGAGTGCGCCGATTTCCTCAGGCCACGTGAGGTCAGGATTCCGCAGTTCTAGCAGCAGCCGCGCTCGTTCGCGTTCGTGCATCCTCAGTTCCTGGAGCGTGGGCCTCTCATCATCTAGTAGGAGGGCAGCCCCGCTCGCGCTCACCGACCATAGCCGGACATCTTCGCGGGCCAGTCCCAACGCCTGGCATAGAAACTCTGTCACCTGGAATAATAGCGTATTTTATGGTTCCTTATTAAGGTTATAACTTAAGTGAGTATAAACCATCTTCTCTATTGTATTAGTTGAAGAGTTATGTCAGTTTTGCACCTACTATACTATGAGCTATACCCATAGATGCACCTCTCCTTGGTATTCCAAAATGGTATAATACCTCCGACATTTTATCTTAACTTTTTGAAAGAAAATTGTTTTGTGAAAGACGACCATGTTTATGATAAATGTTTATTTTCAACAAAAGGCTTTATGGAACATTTTATTAGCCTATATAAAAAATAATTTATCTTCACCCATAATTCGACCCACGTACCGTTGGACGTTTAATTTCGGGCCATCTGTATATAATGATGTTATTTCTACTGGAATAGTAAGAAGTCAGTTTTATCGGGTTAAAGTATCTTTTTGACTAAATTAAATGATTAATGAACTAATCATGAATCATCATTATCAGCCCGAATCAATCCAATGCAATGGAAATAGGCCTTCCACCACATACGATCCTCCACTTGCCGTATCCAGCCACTTACAGCTATCCTTATAAGGTCGTCGGTCTATCTGAAGGGATGGCGCCCTTCTCCAACCCATGCGCGACTTCTATTCCAAGACTTTTTTCCCGCTGTCACTTACCTGATAGATGTGGCCGACCCCCTGCCACTTTAACTTGCTGACCCTTGTTCTTCGTCTCGGATTCTATCCCTTAGACAAATGCCGAGCATAGCCTTTCCAACCCTCGCTGTGCGACTTGCGAAGTTTGTGGACCAGTACAACCATCCCAGTCTTAATCTCTTCGCTGTAGGTCATAGCTGGGAAGACGCATTGATTGAGGTACTGCGTACGGGTGCACTGTCCGCCAAGGTGGACCCGGGAAGAAGGCGATATCAGCAGACTCATGTTGTATTGCTCGTGCCATTATAGCTCTCCTAAGAACACAGCGCAAAAGGGCTCCGGTGCGTTCCTCTGGAGATCCCGGAGCCCCTCACCATGCACCGAGGAAGAGCCGCCTTAGTGGGTAAAAATCCCCACATAACCACGCCTTACCCCCAGAAGGCGGGTTATCTTGTTGAAGATATTTCCTAAGTGACATGGATAGAATTGTAGTATTACCTGGCGGACTGTGGCGAGGCGCGAGAAGGCGGCGGTGTAAGCGAGCTGGCGGTCGGGCGGGGCAGGCGCTGGCGGCACGCTGCTGTATAGGGCCGCGCCCACGCCCGCTGCACTCGCGCCGGCCCCGCTCAACCCTGCACACACGCTAATAATTAACCCACTTTAAAGGTTGTGTTTGACATTGACTCTCGCACAGTTCACAAACTATGGAATATATAAAATAAACAATACGGATAACCAATCGCCTATCCACAACACCAGAGCTGTAGGTATGTTGCCGGCTATTGCAGCAACCTTGTTTTCTGTTTTATCAGAGAAATCTGGGTAGATGAATTGATTGATTTTTTGTTATACTTTCTAAACAAGTGCTTGACTACGATCCCACCTGATGTTAAGTGGAAATGCAGTCCTGGAAAAGGCACACAAGCTTAGTAAATGCCTATTCACTCTACTCTTGAAAATATCAACATTGTAATCGGAAGGAAAGACAGACGCGGGCAAACTATTCCATTCCTTTGCTGTACGAAGAATGAAAGACGAAGCAAAGCGCTACGTTCGCGCTGATATTGATAATTGATTAAGAATTGTATCGATGTACAATTTAGAAATAATAATAGTCACTTCATTCAATTTAATTTTGGTTTGTTTGTGACATAATGTACTAACGAATTATATGTACATACATTTAATGTACAATATATATGTACTAACGAATTTCTACTTTTTTTTTCGTTAGAATTTTATAATATTGTGATTTAAAAATGTTGGTTGATTGGGATTGTGATTTATACCAATCCAAGATAAGTAGGTTTTAGCTCCAGGGAACATTTCTCTTACACTGGATAGATGACTTACAGTAATGAGGTTCACTAATATTTTTAAATTCGACATTGATGACAAAACTATATCATCGATTAAATAGAGATATGACAATTTTCAGAAAATTAGATTATTAATAAAAAGAACCTACTGTTAACAATATTTTTAAATGGATAAAAGACACTTTAAGAAATTAAACATGAAGCTCACTAGATGTCTTTTTAGTAATAATCTAATTTTAAAATAAAAAAATTATATTTTTCTATTTTTCGACGATATGTCGGGTGTGTAGAAAGGAAACATTAAAGTACTTAAGTTTAACTTACGCGGCGTGCTTGGAACGTGACGAAGAATCTTAAGTTGTAACGGGTACAGCTCCATCTCGACATCAGAGTTCGGTGGTCTGATCACCTTGGAGGGTCAAAGAAAACAACTTGAAACGTGTCTTAGAGAATTTTTAAGGTCATGCAATTTTTTATGTCTGCATGCCGAACCGAACAAACTATTAAGTCTTTTAACCCGCTAGTCCTCTTCCCGTCTCCTTTCAATGGGGTAGGCAGAACCCCAAACGACATAGCAATGTATTTTTGAAACAGACTGTTTGTGCGTAAGCATCTGAGAACTAGAGTCATTGGTACAAATTCTGGGATTCGAGTCCCCGACCATGATATCATATAATCGAACGCTTAGTCAAAAAGCATATTCATCATTTCTTACGTAGAACATTAACTGCTGGACATAGGCCTTCCCCATGCGGCTTGCATCCAGCTGCGATCTGCGGCCTCTGTGATGTCGTCAGAGCATCTTTCGGATGGACTTGATAGTTTAATGTGCTGTTGTTACTGTGGGTCATATATTTAAGGAGGTTACCTGTCGGGGTAGGGGGTCGGGCCCACCGTACCATAGCGCCATCGCACGCCATAGTGCATCTGGCAGCAGCTCGAAGTCTCGGTGCTGCGCGAGCGTGACGTCACGCCGCAAGTGCCCGCCCTCGCCCGTCAGCGTACGCACCTGCACGTTGCACAAGTATATTTACGAGTAAAACAAAACCGCCCGAAAACAAAACGGTGGCGGATTAAACAACGCTCTCTCAAAGTTCAAAGACGCAATACGCCACGAAAGGAAATCCCGCCCCAAGTCCTTCTACAACTATACCTACAATGTCACCGTGATCAGCTATATTTTGCTACTTGCTACCAAGTACTCAAGAACAAGTTCGGCTTCGCAAGCCACATCAAGGCTCATGCCCGAAGCCAGTTATGGTCGCCGTCACCGGACACGGTTTAGACAACTATGTATAGTTCAAAGTATTGTAGTAACTAGTGGTCGTTATTATCGCTATCGTGGTCGAAATTCGACTTTAATCCAGAAATGGGTGCATTGAAATTACTATTTAAATATTGACTATATGTTAGTCATTATTTATCATAGTTACTTAACCGTTGCCAAGCAACCATAAAACAACCTTATGTACGTTCCAAACGCATGGTTGTAAGGTTTTTATTGAATTAATGCATTTTGTATGTTTGCATGCAACCCTACACTTTGCGGCGCCGCACGCGACTTTTAATCAGTACATTTCAAGACGACTAACATCATTTGCCATGCCTACATGCTTTTATTTCGTACAGTATATATAATGAGAAAGTATAATTATATATTATACATAATAAATATAGGTATAATAATAATATAATAATAATTAATAAGTATATACAAATACATATATAATTATACTTTCTCATTATCGCATTAACATGTAACGATACTGACATCTATTCAAAATATTTGGAGAATGGACTATAATCCTTTCTCTAACGTTTAACGAAAAGAATACATTTAAGGAAACGATCCTATTCAGTTATCTTACATATAAATGTTACATACATTATGGACGAGAGACAACACGAGGCCACGCCCACTATGATCTACGATCGCTGAGGGCGTGGCTTCTTTTAGTATTAAATCCGTAACTGTAGTGTTTGCATATATGGCGAATTAGTAATATGTAAAACCTTGAGCTCGTCACGGGCGAGCAAGCGACGGTTATCAACGGGCCCCGGGTGCGGGGGGGAGCGGTGCGTGGGGGCGCTGCTGACGCCGCTGCTGCTGCCTGCGCTGCCGCCGCTGCCCAGCGAGGAGGTCTCCGCGCGCCACAGCAGCGAACCCATGGACTCTATAGCACGACATAAGCTCAGTATCTTTTATGCCTACATTACTGGGACTTATATAGAGAATCAGTAAGGAAAGAATGCTAAAGAAATTTTATATAGTGGAAGTGAGTAGCGTGGTCGATAGAAAGGGCCTTAGAAGGGATTGGCGACGGTGATAAAAGAAAGACACATAGGACATGATACTAACACACTACACTTGGACACTGCCTCAGCATTTGTCACAGGGCTATAATTTGTTCCGTAACCTTGCTCGTATGTCAAATAGCTCGTATCTCAAAGCAATTTTTCCCTCATTGAAATGCTATTGCTACAAATATTTTGAAATTTACAAAAGCAAAAAAACGCGAATCCAACTCATCAAAAATACTTCAAAAACGATGGAAAGAAGCACACACACCGAGGTCTTTTTTTACTGACGGGGAAGAAACGGAGCCCCTGTGCACTGCGCTGTAAGCACGTCCCGGAGGAGGTAACTCCCTGAGTAGTGTGCGATTTCTTTTATCAAATCTTGGTCTCATCTCAAAGAAAATTATCGCTGGCTCTCTAGCTCGTATCTCAAAACACTTGTATATTAGGGCACTCGTATATCGAGGTACCATTGTGTACTGCTACAACGATATATTGCTGCAACGTTTGTAGTTACCGGTGGAATTGCTGGTGAAGCTCTCGTCGCACACGATGGCCTCGTCCAGCACGCGCGGCGCCGCACGGCAGCAGCTGTCTCCGGCGGCGGTGTAGGCCACCCATGCGCCCCACCACTCGCTGCCCACCAGGTACCAGAACTGCCCCACAGAGTATCCGCGCGCAGTCTCCCGCCGCAGCCAGCGGACAACTGGAGAAAATATACAATTCAATGATTAAACATTTATTGAAATTAAAGTTACACCCAAACCAAACCACACTTGATTTGGGGAGTAAGCGAGAGCTGGAGACCAGTACAAAAAGTGTGATAGGGTGAGGCGAATGGAAGTTCATAGGCGAAAGTTACTGAAGATAGAAAGGAAGGGAGTCAGAGCGCAGGCCTATTGTCTTTATTACACTGTAGGAACAAGAGAATGCTGGCACCCATTTTCTTTCTCTCTTGAACAATCGTGTATATATCATACGTATTAAATAACAATATATATACAGGTGTAATTCAACGTCCAACGGTAAGTGGGTGGTAGGTGAAATTGTACCACAGCTTCCACAAAAATAATAAAAAAATCATGTAATTTTTTTACATGAGCATTTTACTGAAAAACTGTGAAAAAATCAGACTTTGTACGATATTTTTAAGTACTAAAACTATTGGTTGTATCAAAACCACCCACCGTCCAATCCACATATTTTTTTAAAGAATGGAAGCATTATTTTTTTTACAAGTATTTCTAACATTCCTGTTTACCATTCAAACTAAGCTTAAGCTTGTGTTACGAGATGGTTCACGTCAATAATCGAATGGTGGATTAAATTCTACGACCTTACGCTTCGCCGACCATACCCGAAACCATTAGGCTATTAACGCTTCAAACATACATATGGAAGATGGACGGAATACGTCTCCCAGGTCGTCTTTTACCTGGATTTTTCCTTGCTTAATTGATCAGATCGGGTCGTATTTGACACAATGCATTATAGTTATGACCAAGGAACTGATGCTTGCTTTTTTGATAGTTTAAGACCTCTACTTATTCACCATTTACAATACTCTCCCGTTTGATACTTTATTGTATACTAGCGTACCCAGCGAGCTTCGCCGGGCTAGATTTTGCTTCATTTTATTTAAACATTAAACTTACATGATTAAATATTTAAATGAACTCTCACAATATATTCAATTATTCATTTCTCTGCGTATTCATTCTCTTCTATTCTCGTCTCGAGCGGGTGCAGATCATTACCTGCACCCATGTACATATCAGTAAATACAATATCATTCTTATCATTTAGAGATTTATTATACTTCAATATACTCCATTGTACTTCAATATGGTTCATAATGACATAAATATACACAACGCATGTGTCAATACATAATAATAAATTTGGGTTGTAAAACAATAGAATATCATCATAGTATAGAAAAGCTGTTGACAGTTCAAAAAGAGAAGTGCTCAGATCGAAACCCTACAGGATTACTCGTCAGGTCAATCTGAAGAATTCCTGAAAGTTTCATTGAGTCAGTCCAGCCGTTTCGGAGCCTATGTGGAACATACCCACACACTTTCTCTTTTATATATAGATTTTTTAAATTCTTCTGTATGTCAATCTCACCAGCTGTAGCACTATAAGTATTAGCAAGTAAAATTTAGTTGCCTTATCGATTATTTGCATTGGCAGCACATAAAGCGTGTAACCTCGTTGTCTGTCTGTCTGCCCTAATTAGTCGATTGATAGCTTGCGGTGGCGATGTATCGATAAGGCTAACGGTTACAGTCTCACTGTGCAGGCAACCTGACGTCACCTAATGGTTTGAAACGATCTTTATTGTATTTGTACAATGCAATATTCCGTATAGACATTTTATTTATTGGCATCACAATATACAAGCACGTTACAAAAAGAAAATATGAGAAAAAAAGAAAGAAAATAAATAAAATACAATTACAAGAAGAAGAAACTTTAACTAACTTTTTTGGAACTTTAACGCCAGAACTGGGAGTACGCTCGTTTCTTAAAGCTCCCCAAATCGTATAGGTGCCGAAACATCGCTGGTCACAGAGGGTGTGGAAGAAAGTTTTGTCAAAAACGTATGCTCCTGTAACCCCACCAATCAAAATGGCTTCGATGGAATTTGGAATTCTGCCGCGATGTACAGTAATTTAAATCGGTAGTGCTATCTATAAAGAGAGTAAAAGGGCGTAGTCGGCCACGCGGCCTTGTAGACATTTAGGTTTCCTCACGATGTTTTCCTTCACCGCCGAGCGCGTGGTAAATCAGCACATAAAATTGCAACAACAAATTTATTGGTGTCGGCACCGGGGATCGAACACGGGTTGCTAACGTACTACGTAACTTGAGGCGACCGCTGAGCTACCACGGCTATCTGTACGACCATAATAATATGTTTTTTTCAAACGCCGCCTCTGAATCTAAGACAGAGCGATAGGTATTATCAAATATCAAGTTATCACTCAATCGTTCTAAATATTGCATATCAAGATAAGTTACAAATACATATAATGGTAATCATATAATCTGTGGAAATCCGGTGTAGAGAAATGTATATCATGATATTTGATGATTTAACGAAGGTTCATTATTTAATCGTTTCACGTTAAGGAGCGTTGCTAGAGTTTCTTCTGCTACTTCTCCCAACGTCAACGGGTTACGAAGTGGTACTTAAATGTACTTATAGTTGGCGGCAAATAACTCTAGTGCTGAGCGAAACCTGGAAGGGATAGCTGCGTATGTATACTGTGTACTCGCGCACGCAATTATATATTTCTACAATTTACGAAGTAGAGTATTTTTATTTGTACTTTTTATGTAGGCATATTCACTATTTAATATTCACAAATAAATTAATAAAATAAAAAAAAACTATAACAACAATTTAAAAAACTTAAAATTAACATAAAACAAAAATCAATTAACATAAAATTTAGAAAGCGACTGTACACCAGGAGCGCGCGGGGTGTGGTGACGGTGCGCGGGGCAGAGTACCACAGGAAAGTCAATAAGCGCTTACGCATACCCGCCCGCACCCCCTTCACTCTCCTATGATGTGATACCATATTTTCGAATTTTGCGCATTAAAGGCCAGCGCTAGTTATTTGCCGCCTACTATAGCTAATTGAATGTGCGATAGTCTTCCGATAAAAGTTAGTGACCGAGTCATGGTTCGGCCCTCTTGGACGCCCTTGGTTCGGAATGGTATCGCGACTAGAGTAACCGTCTCAAACGTAACGTATCATTTAATTAATTAAATGGAGATAACATCTTTATACTATATATATTGATATTTAGGTTCTGATTCTATATATTTTTTTGGCAATTTTGTGATAAATATTTATTTTAAAACTCACGATCAGCTAAGTAACTTTTTTGAACTCTGGTTAACTGTAGTATATTTTTAAATTTTTCTTTATTTTCTGCAATTCTAGATCTGTATTTAAAAAAAAAAAGCTAGCAACATTTCTTTTTTTTTTCAGAAATTTTACTAACAATCTTGTTAACCATTCCAACTAAGCTTAAGCGTGTGCTAGGACATGGTTCAAGGCAATAGTCGAATGGTGGATTCGAACCCACGACTTTACGATTCGCAGGCCGTAACATAAACCATTAGGCTATTGACAATGCCAAATGTCAAATATAAATGTTTCATATATGCATATATATTTTTATATTCTTATTTAAATTTTTAAAATATAGATAATTCTCTCATCTTTTAACCGATTTCTTATCGCGGTAGAGTGAACGCGAAAAATACCTATTAGAAATAGTCTTAAGCATAACCCTATCTATATGCAAACCCGCAAATCGCATACCGTTCATAATCCTAGTCACAACACAGGATGTTTCAAACCATTCTATTTCTCTATGTTTATATTATTATGTAAAAAAAATTCCTTGCGACATTAACGCAGGTGACTGTACACCAAGATAATGAACTCGTATATCAGTGTACCGTAATTAAATGTTGATTTTTGCGTTACGCGGTATCATTGCCACCGTTCTGGAACATTCCATAAACTAACGAAAACTTCTATTTTGAATTCCCGACATTACAAAAACATTTTTTTAGTTAAATTATTATCAAAAACATTACCAACATTCTTAATCATCATTCCAACTAAACTAAAGTTTGTGTTAGGAGATAGTTCCATCCTTTAGTCCTGAACGTATAGAATAAGGCCATGGTAGCCACTGCCTGTCTTAAAGGCGACTAAAATGGGCCTTAGGTTCACGGGCGACAAGGGTAGGGGCCTTTGTTGACCGCTACAGTGGACCCGGGAAGAAGACGCCACTGTCCCTTGTAGCCTTGCACTGTGAGGGCACAGGGGGGGAGGGAGTAACCTCCCCCCCCCCGGACGTTCTCTCCTTGAGCACAGTGCAGAGGGGCTCCGGTGCGTTCCACTGGAGATCCCGGAGCCCCTCGTCATGCACCGAGGAAAGGGCCACCGGGGAGTTTTAGTGGGTAAGAACCCCACGTAACCGCCGCCTTCCCCTCAGAAGGCGGGGTATCTTTTTGAAGATTTCCTCCCCGTTAACAAAAAAAAAAAAGGTTAGAAGTTGTGTTCGTGCAGAGGTGGCCTTCATTTACTCAGACAATATGTATGCGAACAAACAAGAAACAGTCTCTCCGCCTATATATAGCTCGTTATCTTTGCACTCCTACTATTGTTTTAACTGTGTGGAAATTTAAATATCAATGAGAAAATTTGTCTGAGGCATCCTCACTTATAACGACGAAATCCATACCTTACTGGAATACGATTGTTTTGTTTATAAGGTGACTAGCGTACCCAGCCCGCTTCGTCAGGCTAGATTTTGCTTTATTTTATTTAAACAATAAACTTACATTATTAAATATTTAATTGAACTCTCACAATATATTAAATTATTCATTTCTCTCCGTATTCGTTCTCTTCTCGAGCGGGAGAAGATCATTACCTACACCTATACATATCAGCAGCATCAGTGAACGGATACATTCGCGGCGCTATAATTTACCTTGAGTACCTTCAAAATCCTTAATTATTATCTTTACTACATATTTCATTATACTTTGTATTGAAATAATGCATGTGTCAATAAAATTTGGGTTATAATACAATAGAATATCATCATAGTAAAAAAAAGCTGTATTTGACAGTTCAAAAACAGGAGTGCTCCGATCGTCCCCCAACTTTACACGATTACTCGCCAGGTCAATCTGAAGATTCCCTGAAAGTTTCATTGAAATCGGTCCAGCCGTTTCGGAGCCTATATGCGACAAACCCACACACTTTCTGTTTTATATTTATAAGGTGATTAGCGTCATCTAAAATCTACCAAAGGAATGCAGATGTCTTGCCGAGCTTTGAGAAACGAGCCTACGTTTCTTGAAGGTCTCCAAATCGTTCAGATTCAGAAACAACGCTGGTGACTGTTGATTCCACAGCTCGATAGCGCGTGGAAGAAAGTTGCGCAAAAAACGTAGTCGTACAATGCCAACCATCAATATGGCGTCGATGGGATTTTGAATTGTATCGTGACGTGCGGTAACAGTGGTGGTACTGAATTACTCATGACAGACCTAACAATGTAAAAAGTATATTCACAAGCAAAAACAATAACCGACTTTAAATCGAATCAAAACTTAAACGCGCGGACGCCCTCTTTGTATTTACGAATTATCGTAGGAATACTACGGAATAGAATTAACTAGAACCTAACCAAATTCTCATCAAACCACTCTGGAAGTACATTATTTTCAATAAAAAATGAATCATCGAAATGGATTGGCGTGATATTGCGTTATTCGTACATTTTTCATGCAAATTTAAAAAAAGAAATATCCGACCGCCGGTGTCCTGAGTGGACCCGGAGGGATGTGTGGGACTCGGCCCGGGTGACCCCTACCCACTAAACCTTCCACGAATGCCATCAGCCGTTATAACTGGAGTGCCCTGGATCAGCGACAGGGCACCCCAACGACCGGCCGGTCCTTGCAAAGACCGGGCTTCTTCCTCTAAAAAAAATCACTTCAGCCAGTCTAACCTTAAGAGGTAACAAACATAAATAAAAAAACATACAGACGAATACATTCAGAAGACAAGATCCTCCTTCCCTTTTGATGTCGGTTGAAAATAAGGTTCATTTTCAATTGTGAGATTACCTGCCCATCACCCTGTTATGTAAGTATGCTAACAGATCGTTACCATTTACGTCAGCCGGTGTAGACTTGTACATTTGAAATTCAATGATACCAATCTAAAATTAAAATGGCCACAGGATACAATTCGAGATCAATATTCTATATCAGAAAGCCATTTTGTATTCTGTTCGTATCGTGCATAATGAAAGGTAAACGCAACGGGCTAAGGGGGCCAAGTGGCGACAAATAAGTCAAACGGCACGAAGTAAGGTAAGTAAAGGAAGTAAAACTTCTTTACGCACACTTAATTTAAGAAGCTGGTGAGACCGTTACGAAAACAATAATAGGGTTGGCAGAAGGGACGAGAGAAGGGAAGATAGAAACAGAGAGTTACGTTTCCTATATCACAGTAAGGGCAAGAGAGAGAGGTGCAACAACACATTTCTTTCTCGTTTGAGAGTGGTTAGACCACACGAATAAAGATCACGGATCAGTCAGATTATAGCATGCTTACTTTGTTTTGTTTTTAATTTTGCGACCCTTCTAGGAAACCAATTTAAGGTGAACAAAACAATCGATAATACTGGCCAACAAAAAAAATCATTGATTACTTTTTTTTAAGGTGGAAAATGGCGCGAAACGACCGACACAAAAGTCACGGTTGGCGCGCGTTATCTGCGGCGCGGGCGTCCGCACTTGACACGGATACCTTCGCCTTGTTTATTGCTCTCTTTAAATACATTTTAATGATACCTGAATACTCTTCTTATGAAAGTAAAGTTGACAAACAATAAAATCGTAATGAGCTTGTTTAACAGATATGGAATCACATGCCTTCGTTCCACTGAAAGGAACACTCGGATTTCTTACACAATTGTTTTACCTCTGAATGCTGCTACTAAATGTATGTACAGGAACTAAGGTATTTTTTTTAATGACGAACTACACAGACTGGCCAGAGAAGCTGGCTTTGACTGCTTCACCGGATTGAGAGGTGGCATAGCTCTTAGGTCGCTTAGCCTGAACCTCTATCGCTAGTAACTCGACACAAGGGTTCCCCCGATGAGGGGTAACCTCTGCTTGGATGGTTACTATGTTACGCGTAAGCATTCCGATCCGAGGGCGCCCGAGAGGGCCGAACCACGACTCGGTCGGTAGCTATTTCACGGATAATCTAAGGTACATTCGAAAAGCTAAACTAACTTTGAACTAACTAACTGGAGAAGAAGTAGCCGAAGAAACTCCAGCAACGCTCCTAGCATCTAAGGGGTGGGGCCTGCCCATAAAATAGCGGTAACGCGCAAGGATTATTCGCAACCTCCGACGGTCGCGAATGGACGCTTTGGAACTAAGGCTACATTCAAACTCTTACTCTGGAAACCATACCGAAACAAATTCGTTTTAATCTTTCCTTTTTCTGTCCCTATCCATCTCATATTTATATCTATGTAGTTATATATGTATATATTTATTTTTACATATTTTAACGTGACAACGTCTTATAAATTGATTAATACTGGATGTCATTTGCGCAAAATGTCCCGTTACGCTCGAGCCGAGAATTGCCGATAGTGCAAGAAAAAGCTTCAAAGTGTGTAAGCGAGAGCGCGCTATGAGAGAGAGAGAGAGAATGCAAATTTGTGCTCAGTGAAGTAGAAAAAAATACTTCAATTTTGTTGCAATAACGTGTGTACCTACGACACGTTGTCACTAATTTAACGTCCGTAGACACTTTAGTGTGACACTAGTGTAACGTCCAGACACTTTTTGGATTTTTTTTAGAATTATTTGTAGAACTGTTCACTCACCGATGTCCCGCTCGTGGTGGCGGCATTGCGGGCGCAGACCAAGCACCACGTGGCATACGTCGAAGACCAGCTCGAGCAGCGGAGTCACGAGCCGATCGGCGCTCTCCACGCTCCATATGAGGAATTCCTCAGCCGTTAGCGCCATGTCCGAGCCTATTAGACCTTCGGACTCTGAATCCTGTTTAATAGTTAAAGCGTGTTTACTTTTATAACTAAGAACAGATATTTCTTTTATATGCTAACTAACACCTCAGTTACCGGCGGTTATAATATATATACATGAAAATTTAATAACTCTCTTGACAAAAAATTAGTAATGGCTCGATTGTTAAAAGAGAAAATAGATAAAAAGGAAAATGTCATAGATAAATAGAGTGGGAAGGGGAGATATGCTTGCAGCATAGCATGGAATGAACAGTATAGATAGAAGAGATATGGAATAAGGACCCTAACATTCGTAACATTCTTCGAGAATGTTACGCATACCATGGACAGCAAAAAGAACTAAAAAGCCTATTCTCCGCCAACTTAAGATCACTAACAGACTGTCCACTACCTGCTATCGGAGAGTCCTCAGCCACTTTGGCCTCATTGCCCGAAGGTAATCAGATGATCTGGAAAAAATGGTTGTTGTAGGGAAAATCGAGGGCAAAAAATCACGGGGCCGATAAGAACATAGTGGGACTCGACATTCCGACCGCCATGAGAAAAGCCGAGGACAGATCGGTGTGGAGGCAGCTCGTCGAGGTTTCGGTAAAGGCGCTTCAAGATAAGCCATGACCTTCAGAAATGAAGAATACGGTGAAGAAGAAGAAGGACCCTAAGTTTGAGTTGGGGGAACTAGTACTTTTTAAATTAAAAAGAATCGCTCGATTATCTCAACTCGATAAACTAACGATTACAATAATAAGTTGGCTACATTTACCATGTTGTTTACGAATGCGCCACAATTGACAATCGAAACTTGTTGGATCTCAGTCAGATTAGGTGATACTGTCCGCAAACGCTGACGTCATCACTTGCGACAATGAGACCCGATAAGGAATGCTTAGCTGGATACGATCCGTCCGTAAGTACTACGAAAGAGTAACTAAATGGTACAAGTATAAGCAAATCTAAAACTATACTGAAAATTCAAGGTAAAAAAAAATTACACTTTTGTACGTTCATCTTTAAATTCTAAATAAATCCTTTAAAGGCTTCTGGTATGTACTGGACATGTATGTCATATGATTTTTTTTTGCTGGCCTTGACTACTTCACCGGATTGAGAGATGGCATAGCTCTTAGGTCGCTTAGCCTGAACCTCTAGGATCTCTAGTATCTTATCTATACACATGAGTGCCCCGGTGAGGGGTAACCTCATCTTGAACGGTAACTATGTTACGCGTAAACATTCCGATCCGAGGGCGCCCGAGAGAGCCGTATCACGACTCGGTCGTTTGCTATTTCACAGATAATCTAAGGGTCATTCAAACGCTAAACTAATTTTGAGTGCCACTTCGGGAAGCGTTGGTGCTGGGAGATGTGGCCGAAGAAACCAACAGTGAGCTAATTATTTCATGTGTGGTCACATAAATATTTTTATGTCAGAAATATCACTAACATTCTTGTTAACCATTCCAAATTAACTTAAGCTTGTGCTAGGAGATGGTTCATGTCAATAATTGAATAATGGATTTGAACCTACGACCTTGCAATTCGCAGACGGTACCCTAAACCATTAGGCTATTGACGCTTCTAAATATTGTCTATATTAACTTATTGCTATAAGAGTATACTTATGTATTATAACACGAATCGAATCATTCATCATCTTACCTCTTTTATCACCACCAGTTCTTCTTCCACCTTGTTCTGCACTTCCTCCCCGGTGTTGTTGGGACCGAGCTGGAAGACAGGCCTCTTCCCATTCTTCGGCAATGTCACCAACTTGTCTCGTAGGTTGAGGAGGATGACTTCTGGATCAAAACCCTTCTCGCCTTCGGACTCGGTGCTGTCTGATGGCGTGGAGGCTCTTGAGCTCTGGTTCTTCAGAGTTTCATTGGCGATCGTGCACAATATCCCCACCATATCAATCAGTTCTTTCTTGTTCAGGATCCCATCTCTATCCAGGTCGAAGATCTTGAAGCAGACTGCGAAAGAAAGCTAATATAATGAAACGATTTATTTATTTATTTCTTACTGTTTTTTTACGAAGAACTACAGGGGTTGGCCAGAGAAGCTGGTCTTGACTACTTCACCGGATTGAGAGATGGCATAGCTCTTAGGTCGCTTAGCCTGAACCTCTATAGCTAGTTACTCTATACAAGGGTCCCCCGGTGAGGACTTCGGCATGGACGGTTACTATGTTACGCGTAAGCACAGCACATGACGGCGCCCGCGAGGGCCGAACTAAGACACGGTCGGTAGCTATTTCACGTATAATTGCTAAGGGACAATATAACCTAAACTAACTTATATGCCACTTCGGAAAGCGTTAGCGTTTGGAGAAGAAGTGGCCGAAGAAACTCCAACAACGCTCCTAATCCTATCTATGGGGTGGGTCCTTCCGATAAATCATCGCGCAAGGATTATTCGCAACCTCTAACATTCGCGAATGGACGCTTTGTGGATTTGTAAATATGTAGCCTGTGCAATGGTAATCGCGTCGTCCGGATTGTCGAGAACGTATCTCAGCCTCCGGGCGAATCTACTGGTAGAAGTTACTGCACGAGTTCGCTTCACTACAGTTAATACGGTGCATGTCATGTTATAAAAAAACAAAATCGGTTCAATAAAAAAGTGCTACTAGTGCACAAACAAATTTAAAATATGACGAATTGACGCCTTTTTTTTGAAGTCAGCTAAAAATGACAGCATTGATTCATTTCCCAAAAATCGATTAATTAACAAACGTTTTTTTCGTTACGGCTAATCAATCAATTAATATAATCGCTCGATTAATCTTAAACAACGGTTACAGTGATCGTTGTATCAGTAAGCGTAGTAACCATCAATTAAAGCTCGAAGGTCGTGTGATTGAATGAAGAAAAACTAAATGATTTCCGACGAGACACTACAATTATCTAATCCAGTAAAAATAGCATCAACGAGTTATAAAAACTAAATGTTTGTCAACTTTGGTTGGTTAGAAGAACAAAAAGGTTGACTAGAACATTCGGAAAGCGACTCTTTTTTTTATGGGGTACAAAATAGTGCTTGACCACGATTCCACCTGATGTTAAATGGTGATATAGACGAAAAATGGTAAGCGCTAATTTAGTAAGTGCCTATTCACTCTACTATTGAAGTCACCCTTCCGTTCAAATACGTCGTATTTTAACGGAAAGGGTGACGCCGGCAACTTGTCCACTCCTTTGCTGTACACATTCACATTAAACAATATTTTTGAATAATTCACAATAAACAAAAATTTTTCAATATTTTTTTTATTCATATTCAATCTTCAAGATGCAACTGGGTCGACATTTAGGCATTCGGCGGGTCTCCCCCTTTCATAGTCGATGTTCCGCGTGTCCGAACTAAGCGATTTGATTTATCGTTCATTGTGCGTAGTATAGTCCACTGTAGCAGACGACAAGAGCTCCGACCCTTGTCGCCCAGTGAAGCTCCTTTTAATCGCCGTCTACGACAGGCAGAGGACGAGAGTTTCAGGCTAAGCGACCTAAGAGCTATGCCACCTCTCAATCCGGTGAAGCAGTAAAGGCCAGCTTCTCTGGCCAACTGTGTTAGTTCGTCAAAAAAACAGAGGATACCGTAGCGTTATTCTACGAGCCCACAACTGACCAGCATATTACCCAAGTGAAGCGTACGTAAAGAAGTTTTACTTTAAAAACCGATAATTCATTGGTACAACGACTGGGATACGAATCCACGACCATCAGTAAGTATAAACACTTAGCCACTAGACTTCAACTATCGCTAGCAATAGTCGGCGATTATCATCGCAACGCTCTGATCCATGACAATAACGACACATTATCTATGATAAAGTAAGTATTGACTAATCGGATATATCAATTTGGAAATGATTGGTAAACAAACTGAGGCAATGTTACATGGCTCTAAATCTGCTATTTGCCAATAATTGTTGATAATGGTTTAGGGTACGGTCTGCGAACCGTAAAATCGTAGGTTAGAATCTACCATTCGACTATTGACGAAAACTATATCCTACCACTGTAATCGGCCTCACCGAGGGGACCCTTGTGTCGAGTAACTTGTGATAGAGGTTCAGGCTAAGCGACCTAAGAGACCTACTCTCAATCCGGTGAAGCAGTTAAGGCTTCTCTGGCCAATCTGTGTAGTTCGTCATTAAAAAAGTTCTGCAAGAGTTTCAGAGCCGCTTTCCAGCTCTATAAGTGCGGCTGTGCGCGGGATGCAGAAAATGCAGTTTTTTGCTCGCAATTTTTTTTAATTGCAGTTTTTATATTTGTCTCTTTGCTTAAGCTTAGTTGGAATGGATACCAAGAATATTTGTGAAAAAATATTGTTAGGATTCTTTGAGAAAAAAATATAATTCACTATACCGTATAACCCGCCATATTACAATTCGATTGACATTGTGGCCAAAAAAATCTGCTTATTGATTTTATATCTAACATTCAGTTCAATTATTTGAAATTGATTTATTAAAAATGAACAGATTGCAACAATTGAAACAATATTGGAGTGCCAGCGTTACGCCATTGACTAGAATATGTTAGTTCAGTTGTAGAAAGAAATAAATAAAGAAAACCAAGCAATCGGTCGTGAGGTAATCATGGTTTTTATGTTAAAATTGCTCATTAGTCAATCATGATTTATTTATTGATGCGATCCGTCCCAGTACTCTATTATCACCACATGTTTTTGCTAGTCGTACAATTGAAGGCCACCGAGAGGTAAATTAATATTCCATTATTTACAGTTCTTTATTTCCGTATAAAGTGAATTAATTAAGTAACAACATATTTACGAAGTTTCCGAAACAAATTTCATCTATACACAGAGCCGGATTAAGAGGTCTGGAGGCACCGGGACATAAAAGTGAACGCCTAACTCGCCTACAAATTATTTTCGAAATAAAATTTGATTGTATTGTAGACACATTGGTACATACGGACATATGAAGAGATCTTATAGATAATTCATTGCAATCACGCCTATGAACTTGGAGATTATATTGTGACCCCTTCAGATTTCCAAATGTATATCATTGCTAATTTTGTTGGAAAATGAAATGGCAAGAAAAGCTCCAATTAGTTCAATTAATAAAGATAAAAGAATTGAAACAAATTCCAACAGTGCATATTTTTCATTTTTTGAAAACTTTCGATGCCGCCACAATAGGCGCCCTCTCTTGTAGACGCCCCGGGACTACGGTCCGGGATGCCCTCTAGATCCGGCCCTGACGATACATGTCGATTTTTGTTTTCACTCCTAAATATAATTATCATTTCATCCAATGCGAGCTGAAATTAGATTTTATGTGCTTATATACCACGCGTTTGGCGGTAAAGGAAAACATCGTGAGGAGACTTATATATGTTAGAAAATTCTAACCAATGTGAAGTCTGCCACTCCGCGCTAGGGCCGAGTAGGAGGACAATATACGTACTCTTATCACAGAGGACGCTTATACCCAACAGTGGGACATTATACAAGCTGTAACATTTTAACTGGGCGAGGCGAGAGAGTTTTGTGACATTAGGCGTTCTTAATTACGTAGCCAGCCAATATGTTGAACTAATGTGTGAAATTAAGATTATGCAATGTTTTTTTTTTTAAAATAATTATCTGCATAACGAATGCTCAAATAGAATGGAAATATTTTGCGATAATGAAAAAAAATCATCTATATTACATAAGCAATTTTAATTATGTATATTCTAGACATCCGCCCCTTATTTAAATTACTTCGTTTTATTTTATCTTATTAATGATTTACCAAGTTTCAAATTAGATGATAAGTAATCGAACGAACGAGAAATAATAATGCTTTAATATATTCTATTAGACATATAGCCCCACGCGCGAGAGTGAGGGGGGGATGGGTTGATTTGATCAAAACAAAATATGCACAAATTTCAAGTAACATCGAGCTTCCTAGGAATCAAAGTCGTAGACGTGGGTATGCGGATCATGAGATGGCAATGGGCGGGACACCTGGCTAGGAGAAACGACGGTCGGTAGACCAAGACAGTAACTGAATGGTGGCCAAGACAGGAACGCCGATCAGTGGGCAAGTGCCCGCTGGTCGGACGTCATCGTCAGGGCAGCGGGGTCACAATGGTTCGTGCAGCACAGAATCGAAGTAAATGGCGCGAAAAAAAGGGAGACCTATACCCAGCAGTGGGTAGATACGGGCCGATTTGATAGTTATTTAACCGTTGCCAAGCAACCGTATAAGAACGATACACACGTATATGCAACAAACACTGGTATGGTGTGTAACATTTTTTTTATTGATTTGATGCATTTAGTATGCATAATTTTAGAAATTATCATTCAAGGTGTACAAAGTTTATGCTTCACATATTAACATAACGATATACATGTATCGAGAAACTTATAATTTTTTTAAAGTCGGTTAAAAACAAGTGTTCCCATTTATTAGTAAATAGATCTGGTGCACAATAAACTAGATACACAATAGATTTCCTAGCGACTATCGCTTGCTTATCCGACGTATTGAAATGCAAACAACCGATTGTAGAATAGAACAACATGAACAAATACTGCGAGCGACAAACATGCATTCAGACGCACTGTATTGGAAGCAGGGCGCCTTATCTGGTATATGAAGCTGCCAGTAGCCAGTGTGATAACACGTGGAGCCTTTTCACGTTTCCACAAGTGGGATATGATGTATTGACTATTACAAACCGGGGGAGAATCGGATAGCAGTCTCCAGATCACGCGTCTACTTTTGCAGAACTCCAAACACCATCGACCTCATCTTTTCTAAGCCGACTTCAAAAAAGGAGAAGGTTCGAGTGAATGAACCGATTTTGATGATTCTCTTTAATTTGCAAGTTAGTGTGAGTAGCATCCCATGTGGTCCCATTTTAATTTGGTCTAGTTCTAACTAAAATGTTAAATTTGTATCAAGTGTGTGCGCGACAAATATACGAATAACTCAATATTCACCAATCGATTTAGATCATACATTTTATTGGAGAGTACTTCAAGAGTAGTTTGATGAAAGTTTGATTAGATTGTTAAAGTTAAAATCACAGTATTTTTATATATATAATATATATGTCCCACTGTTGGGCGCAGGCCTTCTCTGTAAAGAGAGTACAAGAGCATAGTTCGCCACGTACACCTAGTTCGGATTGGCAGACATCAAAAGCCTTAGAAAATATTTCTAAGACATGTAGGTTACCTCACGATGTTTTCCTTCACCGCCGAGCGCGTGGTTAATCAGCACATACAATTGCAACAACAAATTTATTGGTGCCGGCACCGGGTTTCGAAGTCGGGTTGCTAGCGTACTACGCAACTTTTTTCTTTGGGGGGAGAGGCGGCGGTTATGTGGGGTTTTTACTCACTAAAACCTACCCGGTGGCCCTTTCCTCGGTACATGACGTCGGCTCCGGGATCTCCAGTGGAACGCACCGGAGCCCCTCTGCACTGTGCTCAAGGAGAGCACGTCCCGGAGTGCCCTCGCGGTGCAAGGCGGCACGGGCCAGCCGATGTCGCCTTCTTCCCGGGTCCACCTTAGCGAACGACAAAGGCGCCCACACTTGACGCCCAGTGAACCCGAGGCCCCTTTTAGTCGCCTTCTACGACAGGCAGGGGACAACGTAGTCTTATTCTTGAGATCCCAGAACTACAGGGCTGAGCGTACTACGCAACTTGAACCAACCGCCCGGACACTGAGCTACCACGGTTAGGTTGTGTTTAGTTGAAATTCGTAATATTCCTACGATAATTCTGAAATACAAAGCGTCCGCGCGCAGTAGCGTTTGAAGTTTGATTCAATTTGAAGTAGGTTTTTGTTTTTGCTTGTAAATATACTTGTATATACTAAGAAGTTGTAGAGCGGTATCAGAAAAGTTACAAATACCGTTTAATCTAACAGGTGATAGCTCGTAAATCGTCCTTGAGACAGAAAATAGATAATGTAACAGTTACAGCAAACTGGGTGTGAAGTAATACCCGCCGTAATGAGACTTCTAGACGACCTTACCACGAGATTTAATAGAGATATGCAAATGAAAACTTGTCATTCGCTCATTGTGTGTCAGAGTAAACACGACACAAGTCAACAGCTACCAAACGTATCGCATAGTTAAGATTAGAGATTTCTCGATTCAATAATGTTTATAAATATCAATGGTTTATTCCTTACTTTGAAAATTAATAATAATAATAAATCTTTATTGGTCACCAAAGAAAATGATTGAACATTAAAGTGAAGTACCTGACTCCTGAGCTAGGTTCCATTGGATCTGTGTTACAGAAGTCAGTGTCTTCTCCCATATAAAAACACAATAAAATACAACATGAGCAATAACAATATTTTAAAAACATGTGTGTGTGTGTGTGTAAATTTGTGTATGTGTATGTGACAGGTTTATTCCTTACTTTGAAAATTAATAACGTTCAGGCGGATCAGCTTTTCTGGCTAATCTGTGTAGTTCGTCACAAAAGAAGCCTATTGACTGTATCGTATTTTAGGAGCAACAGAGAGCAGTGCGCACGCACATTTTATTTATCTCTAACAATCATGTATATATCATAGATATATAAAATATATATCTATGATATATACATATATATATATATCTATATAGATATATATATAAACTGTTTTGTTTGTGTTTAGTTATAATTAGGTTTATTTAATAAAAATAAATCTTCACTTAATCACAGATATTTTAGAGCAAATGCGTACGTGTGCGTGTCAGTGGCACACTCGTGCGGTAATCGTAACAGTTCACCTCGTTAGAAACTAAGATAACTGATAACTATAGATAAAAGAAGGTTGTTGAATTACGCTTTCTTTGAATATACATACGTATAAACTTGATTACGATTGTTACGAACACGTTATTGCTTGTTGTTATCTATGTGTTATACTCGATTATTGATAACGATGGATTTCGTTTTCCAACCCATAGTGACGATATTCATTCTTTTTTGTTTAGTTTACACACATTGAACCCAGTGAGCCGTGGTAGCTTGCTAAGAATCTGTGTCGATCCTTGGTGTTGTAATTTGCTGCCTGGTGCTGATTTACCACGCGCTCGGCGGTGAGGTCAACCAATCCGCATTGCGGCCGCGTGGCGGACTATACCCTAATACTATGACCTTGGAATTGTGCCGAGATGTGCG